>OW119922.1:17070060-19496076 GCA_933210815.1 Meta bourneti
TACATTAGATGCTATAGCACATATTTTATTACAGAATTTTTTAATATTATACACTTAAGTGAGCGTAAAATTTTTGAAACTTTACAAGACCCATATTATGAACATGTTTCCTTACACATTTGAAGTAGTGAAAAATAGTATTAAAACCCTTTATCCTGTAAAATCTAAATTAAATATTATTTTTAATTAATCTTTCCTTGCATATTATTGTTTACTTTAAATACATTTTCATTAATTTTAGTGATTTTATTTATATTATAAAGATTTACAAATTGTTTTTAACAAAATTTTCTTTGATATAAGGATTTTATATTTTAAAAGTTAGATGTTTTTTACACAAAAATTAATTATATATCAAATACTATTGCACGTATTATAACATTGAAGATTTTTAGAAAACGTTTAACAATTGAAATATATACTTTAAATATTATTACAAACATTTAAATGCAATTTGCTTTTTATTTTTAATTTTACAATTGAGACATTTTTAAAAGTTTGGTTCTTAAAGTGTGTGTTTTATGCATAGTAAAAAAATTATTATAAAAAACCTGTAAGAGTAAAAAGAATTTTATGCATTAATTTCAAACTTTACAAGACCCATACCATGTTTCCGTGCACATTTGAAGTAGTGAAATATAGAATTAAAAACCATTTGTCCTTGAAGTTCTAAATTAAAAGTTATTTTTCTTTAATGCTTTTTCAAACCACACATTTTACTAAATATGAACTTTTATTTATTTGAAAACCTTATGCACATCGTACAATTAAATTGCACAGCAAAATACCAATACTGTACGAAGCTATGAAGTATTTTACAAGATACTTTGGTACTGTTTTCTTAATTTTAAGTGTTCTACATTGCTATGTTAAATGGATAGTAAGTGGTTTTTCTGTTTTTGAAAATAATGTGTGCACATCTGTGCTGCTAAGCAAATTAACTTTTGCCCTTTTCTTGATATTTAATGCATAATCTAAATATTTACTGACACCGCTGATAGTTTTACCCATGAGTAAAATTAAATAATAACTGAAAATTTTAAGTATTAATGTGAATTTTAAAATGAACAAATATTATTAAAATAATGGATTAAATCTGAATTTTATGTATTCTTAAAACAATCTCTGCAAAAACCAGCACAGACAATTCTTAAACAGATTGAAGGAAGCCACATGGAAACAAAGTTAATGGAAGCACTTTTTATAGAAAAAAACATAGTTCATATATTTTACACAAGTAATACATTGTAGTGTAAAAAATAACTTTAGTTTTTTACATACTTGCACAGACGTATATTTCCGACAAGCCAATTATTCGATGCCGCCACCTAAACTTTTGGGCAATGCAAATTATTTTTGTGATGACCACATGATAGTTTTTGGAAATCAAGTTGATATTCGGAAGTAATACATCTAAGCGTTTCTTTTCCATATGACCACCTTTGTAAGCAACTAGGTACTGAGTGGCCCTCTTGGTCTGATCGTACAATTCTAAAAGCTTAGAGTCTAAACTTTCTAAGGGAGCACAATTTGCTATGTCATGAGACAGAAATGAAGAGTACATACGTAATTTTTAACATATCACACAGTTGTACGATCTTTGGCACTAAGTTTATGCTCAGACGATAAGTTAAAACGAATACTTGAAGCTACTTGCGATTTTTTTACAGCGATGTATGCATATTTACGTACTAAGAAACTTTCTTGAGTCTGAAATCCATCAAAATCCACAATTTCACAAATATTAAGCATTGCTATTGAAAAGCGTTAACTGTTCTTGGAAAAATAATTGTAAACTGGAGGCCACGAAGAACTGGACTATATAACACCATACACTTACTAATCATACTAATCAGTAAAGTTAAAATTTATCTTTTGCGTTCCATAGTTACTCACAAAAGATAAGACTAAGTGAAGAATGTACATACTCAGAAAACATGGTGTTTGTGATAATGCGCGAAATAAAATTTTGTGTTATAATACAAGAAGATTTTAACGAAAGGATATACTTAAATGTGCGTTTGATTTTTTTTACTCTACCACGTTTATGCGCTGAATGCAATTCAATTCTACGACTAAACTTGAGCAAGAAAAAAATATAACCAAATATAATTTATAAGAGAAACGCATTTTGACTTTCTTTAAAACGAGAACTTTAAAGTATACTGAATTCTCTTGATTCCGCAGTTTTATGTTTTTTCTAAAATTACATCAACGAATTGAATTATTTATTTGTGGGCACACACAAGTCTTTGCCCTTGTTGAAAGGAAACTAGTATCTTTGACAAGTATCAGATTTTTAAAAATTGATTAAGAGAAGAACCTTTTTTCATGGAATTTAATTCAATCTGCACCATAATTTTACACTTAAGAGTAATAGAGCATAATATAGTTTTAAGGAAAATGAATAACCATTATGCAAATTTGAAGCCAAAAGTTCCAAGCATGTCTATGCGCCTATCTACGTTTAGAGATTGGCCAACGCACAGACGTTGACCTTAGAGACCTAGCCGAAAACGGATTGTATTATACTGGTGTCTTGGACGTGATCAGGTGCTATTGGTGTGGCGAAGGGGCTTGAAAATTGGTAAAAAGAAGATGTAGTGAGACACAAACACAAAGTTTTATCCAAAATGTTTGGTAGCCCATAGATGAAATTGTACAGGTGCTGGATGAAATCAACAACAATAATACCAATGATTTTATAAAAAACCCGATGTATAGCTTTACCCCTTATACAACGACAAGGACGAACGACTTTGAAAAATTTGCAAGGAATCGGAAAATGAATGCTACTTTACAGCCTTGCGGTCATTTGGTGACATGCATGAGATGTACGAAGAGTCTTTCAACGTGTCCTATGTGCCGAACCAATATTTTGCACAAAATTTTAAAACGTACATTTGTTACTAAACTGTCTATTTATTAGTACATGCAGTAGATGCAATTTCAAGTGATATACTGAACATGGTGAGGAAGAAAATCCAATTGTAAAAGGGTGGTATTGAGTTGCAAGTTATTAAATTGGCACAAGTGCTTCAGTAAAAAGATTAGTAAGGAAGTTTGAGATTCTAAAACCCTAAGACTCTTTATTAAGGAAAAAGTCGTGTAGGAAAGACTTATACACCCTTATAAATATATTGACTATTTTAATTATTAGTCGTTTGTTCATTACATGTTAAACCTATTTACTAAAGAAATTTAAAGAGTGCCTTAAACAGGAGTTACTAAATGCTTTTCGGCACATAGGACACGTTGAAAGACTCTTCGTACATCTCATGCATGTCACCAAATGACCGCAAGGCTGTAAAGTAGCATTCATTTTCCGATTCCTTGCAAATTTTTCAAAGTCGTTCGTCCTTGTCGTTGTATAAGGGGTAAAGCTATACATCGGGTTTTTTATAAAATCATTGGTATTATTGTTGTTGATTTCATCCAGCACCTGTACAATTTCATCTATGGGCTACCAAACATTTTGGATAAAACTTTGTGTTTGTGTCTCACTACATCTTCTTTTTACCAATTTTCAAGCCCCTTCGCCACACCAATAGCACCTGATCACGTCCAAGACACCAGTATAATACAATCCGTTTTCGGCTAGGTCTCTAAGGTCAACGTCTGTGCGTTGGCCAATCTCTAAACGTAGATAGGCGCATAGACATGCTTGGAACTTTTGGCTTCAAATTTGCATAATGGTTATTCATTTTCCTTAAAACTATATTATGCTCTATTACTCTTAAGTGTAAAATTATGGTGCAGATTGAATTAAATTCCATGAAGAAAGGTTCTTCTCTTAATCAATTTTTAAAAATCTGATACTTGTCAAAGATACTAGTTTCCTTTCAACAAGGGCAAAGACTTGTGTGTGCCCACAAATAAATAATTCAATTCGTTGATGTAATTTTAGAAAAAACATAAAACTGCGGAATCAAGAGAATTCAGTATACTTTAAAGTTCTCGTTTTAAAGAAAGTCAAAATGCGTTTCTCTTATAAATTATATTTGGTTATATTTTTTTCTTGCTCAAGTTTAGTCGTAGAATTGAATTGCATTCAGCGCATAAACGTGGTAGAGTAAAAAAAATCAAACGCACATTTAAGTATATCCTTTCGTTAAAATCTTCTTGTATTATAACACAAAATTTTATTTCGCGCATTATCACAAACACCATGTTTTCTGAGTATGTACATTCTTCACTTAGTCTTATCTTTTGTGAGTAACTATGGAACGCAAAAGATAAATTTTAACTTTACTGATTAGTATGATTAGTAAGTGTATGGTGTTATATAGTCCAGTTCTTCGTGGCCTCCAGTTTACAATTATTTTTCCAAGAACAGTTAACGCTTTTCAATAGCAATGCTTAATATTTGTGAAATTGTGGATTTTGATGGATTTCAGACTCAAGAAAGTTTCTTAGTACGTAAATATGCATACATCGCTGTAAAAAAATCGCAAGTAGCTTCAAGTATTCGTTTTAACTTATCGTCTGAGCATAAACTTAGTGCCAAAGATCGTACAACTGTGTGATATGTTAAAAATTACGTATGTACTCTTCATTTCTGTCTCATGACATAGCAAATTGTGCTCCCTTAGAAAGTTTAGACTCTAAGCTTTTAGAATTGTACGATCAGACCAAGAGGGCCACTCAGTACCTAGTTGCTTACAAAGGTGGTCATATGGAAAAGAAACGCTTAGATGTATTACTTCCGAATATCAACTTGATTTCCAAAAACTATCATGTGGTCATCACAAAAATAATTTGCATTGCCCAAAAGTTTAGGTGGCGGCATCGAATAATTGGCTTGTCGGAAATATACGTCTGTGCAAGTATGTAAAAAACTAAAGTTATTTTTTACACTACAATGTATTACTTGTGTAAAATATATGAACTATGTTTTTTTCTATAAAAAGTGCTTCCATTAACTTTGTTTCCATGTGGCTTCCTTCAATCTGTTTAAGAATTGTCTGTGCTGGTTTTTGCAGAGATTGTTTTAAGAATACATAAAATTCAGATTTAATCCATTATTTTAATAATATTTGTTCATTTTAAAATTCACATTAATACTTAAAATTTTCAGTTATTATTTAATTTTACTCATGGGTAAAACTATCAGCGGTGTCAGTAAATATTTAGATTATGCATTAAATATCAAGAAAAGGGCAAAAGTTAATTTGCTTAGCAGCACAGATGTGCACACATTATTTTCAAAAACAGAAAAACCACTTACTATCCATTTAACATAGCAATGTAGAACACTTAAAATTAAGAAAACAGTACCAAAGTATCTTGTAAAATACTTCATAGCTTCGTACAGTATTGGTATTTTGCTGTGCAATTTAATTGTACGATGTGCATAAGGTTTTCAAATAAATAAAAGTTCATATTTAGTAAAATGTGTGGTTTGAAAAAGCATTAAAGAAAAATAACTTTTAATTTAGAACTTCAAGGACAAATGGTTTTTAATTCTATATTTCACTACTTCAAATGTGCACGGAAACATGGTATGGGTCTTGTAAAGTTTGAAATTAATGCATAAAATTCTTTTTACTCTTACAGGTTTTTTATAATAATTTTTTTACTATGCATAAAACACACACTTTAAGAACCAAACTTTTAAAAATGTCTCAATTGTAAAATTAAAAATAAAAAGCAAATTGCATTTAAATGTTTGTAATAATATTTAAAGTATATATTTCAATTGTTAAACGTTTTCTAAAAATCTTCAATGTTATAATACGTGCAATAGTATTTGATATATAATTAATTTTTGTGTAAAAAACATCTAACTTTTAAAATATAAAATCCTTATATCAAAGAAAATTTTGTTAAAAACAATTTGTAAATCTTTATAATATAAATAAAATCACTAAAATTAATGAAAATGTATTTAAAGTAAACAATAATATGCAAGGAAAGATTAATTAAAAATAATATTTAATTTAGATTTTACAGGATAAAGGGTTTTAATACTATTTTTCACTACTTCAAATGTGTAAGGAAACATGTTCATAATATGGGTCTTGTAAAGTTTCAAAAATTTTACGCTCACTTAAGTGTATAATATTAAAAAATTCTGTAATAAAATATGTGCTATAGCATCTAATGTATAATTAATTTTTGAGTAAAACATAAATCTTAAAATCAAGGAAAATTTCATTTCAGATCTTGTATTTTAAAAGAAAATTTATAAGACCATGGGTAATAAAAATCAAATAATCCAAAATACAGTGTATGTGGTAAGACAAGCAAAAGTTTATTTAAAATAGAAAGGTGTAAGCATTAAAAAGATTTCCAATATTCCCTTATGGATCTCCATTTAAGTGTTTGTCATAATATGTAATGCATATGTTTCAATTGTAAAATGTTTTCTAAAATCTTCAACATTAAAAATATGTGTAATAGTATTTAATATATAATTAATTTTTGAGTAAAAACATTAACTTTTAAAATATAAAATCCTTATATTTCATCCAAAAACAGGTTTGTAAATCTATATAATATAAATTAAATCACTAAAATTTATGAATATTTATTCAAAGTAAAAAAATAATATGCAAGGAAAGAGAATTTAAAAAATAACATTTAATTTAGATTTATAGGATAAATGGTTTTTATACTAAAACTTCTTCAAATGTACAAGAAAACGTATTCATAGTATGGGTCTTATAAAGTTTCAAAAATTTTACTCTTACTTAAGTGTATATTAATTAAAACAAAATTTCTGTTAAAAAATAGGTCTTATAGCATCTAATGTATAATTAATTTTTGAGTAAAAACATCTAACTTAAAAAAAAACCATAAATCTTTATAGCATAGAAAAATTTCATTTCAGATCTTGCATTTTAAGACAATTTATAAAACTATGTAATAAAAAGCAAACAATCCAAAATACAGTATATGTGTTCCAGTTCGGGGGCACATAAGTGGATTATTGCTTATTTACGCTAGAATTTTACGAAACTTGTGAAACCAAAATTGGTTTGTTGGATACTTCATTCCAAGCAAACTTCCATTTTCCAGAACAATTTTTAAACAATTGTAGTTAGAAAACACAAATTGTCTTTTCTGCCCAAATGAAACAGACGCTATGGGTGCATAAAGTTCCAAGTCCTTCTCGTTGTTTTTATGGGCAACTATGCAGTCCTTACCATCTTTATAACGGTTCACCAACTCAAAATTAAATCTTGCACCAATTATTCGCTCCATTTCTCCCTTTATTTCCAATACTTAAGGAGATCAAGGCTTGGCTGCAATAGAAGACCCACTAAAAGTATAGCTTATTCCTTCGTCTTCGTATGCTACAAGTTGACAAGACACAGTATATTTTTGACCTAAAATTTCTAAATTTCGTCTTTTTTTAATACGTTAATTCGTTTTCCAATCGACGGAAGTATGCCCAGTCTTCACGATCTGTAAACAATTTACCATACTCATAACATAAAGAATTGTGAGTAGACTTTTTCAAGTTCAGACTTGCTCGATGGACATAATCGTGACGTCACATCGAAATCTCAGAAGGAAAAAAAATCCAAGTCCCAAACGTAAACACACTGACGTCACCGGTCATGAATAAAGTAAAAACATTAAGAAATCAATTCGTTCCTTAGATTAATTACTTTTAAAATCACCAGATGGCGCCATAAGTCATTTTGAAAAAGCATTTATTAAAACCCCTATGCAATTATTCAAACCATTTTCTAAAAATAACCCATTCCTAATACTAAGAAAAAATACAAGTCCAAAATTGACAAAAAAAAATCCAACACTACATTAATTCACCGCCCATAGTTAACTCTCTTACAGCCTAACGGATAGCGCACTTGACTTCGGATCCTATGGTCCTCGGTTCGAATCCACGAAATTGCTTTTTAATTAAAAATAATAGGGTTTCGAATATCTCCACCAGATGGCACTACGCGAGTGATTCATCACCATGGCAACGAAACGACGCCATCTTGAAACAACTCAACGCCTGCACGATGACAAAAAAAAATTCCAAGTCCAAAATGTAAACAAACAATACGTCACGTCATTCAGACACGCCCACTTCAGGTCACGTGGTGTGACGTCACTCGGCACCGCCCACTTCCGGTCACGTGGTATGACGTCACTTGGCACCGCCCACTTCCGGTCACGTGGTATGACGTCACTTGGCACCGCCCACTTCCGGTCACGTGGTATGACGTCACTTCCGCCTACTATACGGGCCCGTATACTACTCACGACTAAAATTGCTGTTCAGATATTATATTTCTGGTTACATTATGTCCCTTGCTGATGGCAGTTGTAGCTACAATCGTCGTATAAATTGATCTCTAGAATAATATTTTAAATGTATAAAGCATATAAAGCTAAATGTATTGGGTTGATGTAAAAGTTCGTCCCGTTTTCGGCGCTAGATGGCATTGCATCGCAAAACCAAAGTGTTATCTACTTATGTGTTAAGTTTTAATGTTGTTTGAAAAAGAAGGAATTTCAGCGAGTACTTGGAGAAAAAATTGTGTTATTTGGTTGTGTTTTTAAATTTTGTTAAACATTAAAAATGGTAGAAAATAAGGAGCATTTTCGGCATATTATGCTTTTTTTATTTCCGAAAAGGCAAGAATGCTTCACAGACGCAAAAGAAGATATGTGTTCTATATAGTGAGGGTGCCGTTGACGATTCCAAGTGCTGTTAGTGGTTCAGAAAATTTTGTCACCTGGATCAGTTCTTTAGCAAGAAACTTCGGAACTTCTATGAGCGCGGGATTATGCTGCTACTGGAAAGATTGAGAAATGTCATCGAACAGAACAGCACATATTATATTAATTGAATGTTTTTTTGTAAATAAAATTTTTCTTCAATTTTTGTCAAAAAAACGGGACGAAATGCATCAACCGAATAAAAATGTTTAAAATTAAGTGATGAAGAGAACCGGTAATGATGCTTCAGTAACGGCAATGAGGTATTCCACTGTGAGATGTGGGACGATCTCACACAGATTTTATTCATGAAAATGGCTGCAACTTTAATTATTTTTTATTAATAAAATAATTATAACTTTAATAATATTTTCAAGTAAACGTATCTCAAAATTTTGGAAAATATCTGCCATTTTGCTCTTTAAAAAAGAGCTACTATGAAAAGTCACGCATGGGACCTCAATGATCACATATGCTCCATACATGATGGCTTGATATTAGCAACAAAATTAGATAAACCCCAATATTCGGGAGTATGCTTACATGAAGAGATAGCTTAAGCTCTAAAACGTTTTGTATTAACAAAGAATAACAAAACATACAGCCATATTCATGACTAAATTCTGTGTGATTGTCCCATATGTAGCAGTGAAATGCCTCTACTTCTCTCAAATCTCCCAAACTGGTTTTTTACCGGAATTTAATAAAGGGGTTTCAAACACTTATGTGGGAATAGGGTATTTCTCTGGAACTTTAGGCAGTACGTTAAAGTCTTAGTATACCCCTAAAAAATTTCTAGATCGAATCCTGAAGTATACTTACGAATCGAAAGTGGATTGAAGAAAATCATTTAAATTGCAAACTCGTACATATTTGAACGAGCGATCCGAGCCCAACATTGGGGTTTCCAGCTATCGATTTTCCAAATCTTTTAACTGCGGATTGAAGAACTCCGGTAGCCATTCACGTACATTTCTGCTTACTTACGCAGTTTATTTTTAAAAATAAAAATGGCACTCGTAAATCTTGTCGCGAATTTAACCGGATGGACGTGCAGGAAGCAAGAGGTACCCTGTAATCCGTTTCAATCAGGAAAGGGTACACTTCCTTCAGCGAAATCTAATAAAATGCCCCTTGTTCTGATACAGATGCAAGAAAAACAGATAAATACAAAGGACGTTTCAGTGCACGTTCTCAACGTGAGTCGAATTATTCCAAAATCTATTACGAAAGTGAGCAACTACACAGACCTTGCACTCAATAAACTCCGACATAAAAACGATTCTATTTTTATTTGAGTCAGTTTTATTCTATAGCTTTGTGTTGAAATTCAGTTGGAAGGTTTTATTCTGTTGGGAATATTCCCAAAAGTTTTATATACCGTTCGAAAAGTTTAGATTTTAATGTAATCCAACGGTAGGGTGTGTATGGGGAGGTTGGAAAAGAAGTTCTGGACATTTTGGTTTCTTCAGTGCAGTTGAAAATGTACTAGATCCATGAAAGTCAAAAATAACACACTGAATTTTCAGTACCTTTTGATTTTTCCAATACAAAATGTATTTTTTCACATTTCCTTGCAATAGAAGAGCTTTGTATTTGCGTACCTTTTCTTTTTAACCCTCCAAGTGGTTTCGACGAGATATCTCGTCCATCAAGATCTGAGCAGTTTTGCTAAAGACGAGATACCTCGTCATAGAGATATTGTCAATTTTTTTATGATGATGAAATCAAGATCTGATCAGTTGTCTTCTAATGAAGAGATACCTCGTCCATCACAATCTGTTAGCTTTGCTAATCACGAGACACCGCTTCGAGAGGACCAGGAGGTTTAATATTCACCAGGAGGTTTAATAGAGGTTGGTTGTGTTTTATGGC
The DNA here is from genome assembly GCA_933210815.1 of Meta bourneti. Lineage (NCBI taxonomy): Eukaryota > Metazoa > Arthropoda > Arachnida > Araneae > Tetragnathidae > Meta > Meta bourneti. Next base: position 17,080,618 of record OW119922.1, read on the forward strand.
GCAAATGACATATTTGACTAAGCTGCGCCACACAAGATCCATAACGTCAAGTAATGGATATAAACAACCAAAGAAAGTTTTACTGACAAAAAAGAATTGCACCCAGATTAAGTTTCACCGTACCTCAAAGTTCTTGGTCCGTGGTGAATGACTAATTTGTCACTTCTTTAACAAGTCACTCGTCTGTGTAACAGAACCATATTACGTAGACTATAAATCCCATTGACCTTGACATTGAAATAGACGGATCATGTGGGCGGAGTCACTGTCGTAAGATCTCTGAAGGGTAAATCACAAATGGACTTAGCCGATTGGCTATGAAAGCGCAGACTAGTGTTTTTGATCACGGTGGATAATCGCTTTAACCAATCAATAATTTAGGATTTATGCTTTTACCCACAACCACGTGACAGATCTTCAAACCGAGCAACTGTACCAAAAACCTGAAGCTACGAGCACATGGTCCGTCTATTTCATTTTAAGGTCGATGATAAAACCCTGTTGTCGTCAGTTGTGGTAGTGGATGGTCATCTGGTAAATTCAAGCTTAACACTTATACGACCGTTTTTGAATATTTCAATCCATTCGTAGACACTATTGTAACAGAATACGGTTCTCGTAATGCGTTAAAGGTCTTCGAAGGATTTCCGCACCTAGTCTTGCACATTAAGATCACAATAAACTGAACGCCGCTGTTTGGTGTAAACGGAAAGCTGAGCGGCCATTGTATAACTTAGGCAGCGACAATGAAACTGTCAGTAGCTTCAAACTTGGGAAGCAATGGAATAACAGAAGCCTCGCCTAGTGATCCACACGCGAAAAAGATAATACTGCCAACAGACACAAATATAACTGGCATTCTGAGGATAATTTTTGACTCTCGCTATTTATTCTCATTCTCTATTTGTTTTCTTTTCAAAACGTTGCAAGTCATGAAATTAGAAATTAAATCTCAACTGTATTCATTGTCGGAGAGTACGTGTTCCAACGCGTGATTATTTAAATTTTGTTTTGATTATTTGGCTGGAATAGTTTTCACGTATGTCATGGTCGCACCCAACGAATGACCTCGAATCGGAACATATGTCCGGCTTCGTATCTGAACGATGTTCCTTTCCTTGTTCGGGTTCCGAAAATAGGTTGGTAAAAAAAAGGAAGGCGTGGATTTGCGCCAATATTTATTCAATCTCGGCTCCAATAATGCTGACGCCACTCGTCTTTTGGATGCAGCTAAAAGGACTTCGGTTTGACGTTCGTGCACATCTCATGTACGCCTTTCTAGTTTATTAAATTCTTTGTTATTTTTGACTTGTGTTTACCTTTCTCCCACCCGCTAACATTTATCAATCATGCATGTGGAAGAAAACTTTATTTGACACAGTAAGTTCCGATATTTAAAACAATAAGGGGTGAATTGTTTCGTTCTAAAAACGCTATTAATAGAGTACTTTTTATCAAAAACTGTTCTCTATACAAATCTACACCGTTTGACCAATCCACACCAAATTTGGTACACATACTTTAGAACCCTGCGGGTAACGTAGATTACATATTAACCCCCGTTCTAATTGTCCTGGGTGTGCAGAGGCATTAAATATAAACCGATTCCGGAACGCAGTTTATTTTACCAGTATTGATCGAAAAATAACTTTTCCAGTTTGATTGTTTTACCAGTATTGCTCGCGAAAAACATTTTTTCCAAAATGTTATATTTAAACAATTTAAATTAAATTCTAATATTTATGTTTAGACTAATTTTTTATTTCTTTTCACAATATAAATAATTTATGAATATTTATTTGATGATATAAGAGGATATTTAAAATATTTTATTTACATAACTTACATTTTGTAATGAAACGCGAAATGCCCAAGCGAAAAACTCATTATCAAAAGCGATAATTCATCTACTCTTTATCTGGCAATGAAAGAATTAACGTTTTACTTTTTAATTTGATTTAGCATTTTGTGTTTGTGCATACACTGCGAAATGTTATCGTCATATTTGAGCATTTCTAAGTATTATAAATATGTGTTATTTTTTGTAAATATATTATTGTTTTCATCAATATTTTTCAAGTCTTCTTTCTAATTGCTCCTTTATGGTATCTTCAGGCAGATGGAATTTGACACGCTATTATCTTTCGATTTACAGAATTTTATATTTTTTCAATGCCCGGAATTTAATTTCTGTTTGTATTTATGTGTCCCATTGTTTTATATATTGTAAATATGTATATTATTTAGGAGTTAGATTTTAATGATTTATTTATTTCCTGCAAAATGTCACTAGATATGGGTAATTTTTGGTGATATATGTATATATATATATATATATATATATATATATATATATATATATATATATATATATATATATATATATATATATATATATATATGTATATATATATATATATATATATATATATATATATTTCGACCAACTTTCCTTAAGTCTGGGTTGAATTCGTAATGGTTTCTAGAATTGTTTCATAAAAATAAATAAAATATACAAAAGACAAAAACTTTTAAATAAGGTACGTAACTTCTTTTAAAATCACCGGTATTAAGTTAAAATAAAATGATTTTAAATTAAATACAATTAAAATAAAAAATAAATAAAATAAAACACAAATAAATTAAATAAAAGTAAAAATAAAAAATAAATAAAATTAAAAATTTAAAAAAATTAATTAAGTAAAATTAAAAAATTAAATTAAAACTGGTAGTCATAACGTTGTAGTTCAAAGATGTTTCTAAATTTTGACATGTATTTTCATTACAAGACAATTAAAATAAATTAAATTTACATTTGTTTTCCATGTTTCATGGGTATTATTAAAAACTGTACCATAGTCAAGTATCTATATCTATCATTCTAAATATAGTACGAGGTTTTCCATTTCGAAATATAATCTCTTAATTGAAAAAAGTGCCATAAGGATTCAATTTAAAACTGAATGTCTTTTGGAATAAAGCGAATTTCAAATAAGACTTAGCTTATCTTGGAATAATATAACAGTTGGGAAGTATTTGAACTAGGTTGGCAGGATTTTAATTAACGTCACACTGGAGCAACACAACGGTCTATTGGCGACGGTCCGGGATCAAACCCGAAGGGAAAGATCCCAGGACAACACCACGTAATTTTGAGCCATGGCCAGATGACGAGGTCACACCTGAGCTGGCACCCCACTCTCCAAACTTCCACACCACACCAACGTGAAGACATTTGAGGCCTCGACAGATTTAACGTGCTTCAGCCATACATGAGGTCTTTGGTTGGATTGAAACTCACAACCCTCCGGTTGCTATTCCGTTACTCTTTCAACAGGACTACCTATTTGAACTCGGACTTGTGAAAAATGAGAAAAAAATTGTCTTAAGTGACAGAGGGTCGCGGTTGCTTACTTTATAAGTTGAAGCTGTTCTTATACAACTTAAGATACCTGCGAAACATTCGCTGAAAGCAGCGTTTCCTCTTTTTTAAACGCTGTAAAATCGTTTTATTTTTTGAAAATTTGCAATCGATTGAATTTGCTTCGTACACTGATGGCATTTATTTTTAAAACAAGCTCCGTTATTCCACGTACCTTTGAATGGAATTTTCAAAACAGAAATGTGTTTATTAATTTAATCACGAATACGGTAAAAATCTAATTTGCCATCCTCTCGTAATGATGATGAATTTGGAAAAAATCGCATCCCTGGTGCAAGAGTGCCATGCCAAAAGTATTGGTAGAACACTTGCGTGCAAAATTATACTCCGGAATTTTTTAATTCTTACCAAAAATGAACTTACTGGGCATTCGTAATCACTTCAAAACTCAAAATCAACTTCCGTAGTAGTCACCTTAGTATAAAGTTTTGTAGTTTGTTTTACAGAAAGAGGGCAATGAATGTGAAATGGAATGTATGGATCGATGTATCATGTTAACATATTTGATTTGGAAGTAAATTGTAGAAGCTTTGAAAAGTTAAAACGACGTAAAAAAGTTATTTTCCGTACAGTTAAATGATTCTCTATCAAATCGAATTAATTCACCTGGTCACTTTTCAGTCAACATACATTTAACCAATTCAACTCGACCAACGCCGGGTAATTCTGATAATTGTATTATAAAGCTTTAATGCATTTTTGCAAGGTTGGTTAGTAGTTGCAGTTAAATTTACATCGCACTGAAGCAACACAACGGACTATTGGCGACAGCCCGAAGGGAAAGATGCGAGGAGAACACCTGGTAATTTTGAACCAAAGTCAGAATTAACTATCAAGGACTGATTTTTCAGTACTATAAATACGAATGTGAGACCGTAAAGGGAAATATTTTTTCCTACCTTATATTGCTTATTCATCGTAGTCCTTGTTACTTATTTAAAACTTTATGTTACATGTAGTTAGAAATAGCCCATTGTGTTGCTTCAGTGCGGGATATAAATTCAACTACTTACCAAAGTGTTAACGGTTTTCAAATTTTTGAAAATCATATGTATTAATTGTAATCTTAAATATAATAAGAACGTCCGATGTTATTCAAGAAGGAATTATTGCTTACAAATCCTTAAAAATAGTGAAAATACGCAAAACGATTGACCCAGATATCTGAGGGTTTTTTTTCTTTTGCAGCTACGCTCTGGCGACACTTCCAAAAAGTCATGGCGACTCATTTGTGGGTCCCAGCACTTAAGTTAAGATACCCAGACATAGGGTTAAAATCAAAGGAATTGTAAGATCGGGTTTGGTTTCAGTACCAATGCCGGGACAATACTTTTAGTACGTGAATTAAACTTGAGTTGTAAGCAGTCTAAATCATATATATCTCAAACATGATAATAATTTATAACCACCATTGCGGAGAAAAAGTACAAAGGAAATTACATTCGACATGTACTATCATACGGTCGAAAACACCCATCATCATTTCACGATATCATTTATTTCCCGTCTTTCAACACGTCTCGACAAATCCTTCCCTTTGTCACTAATTGCATGCCTCGTCACGTCGGCGACACAGTCAGCAAACAGAAGCACCCCCAAACTCGACAGCCTTCGACGTTTGCTTCTGTCAAACCATTATCTCCAGATGTTGGAAGGAGATGAATTTTAATACTCGTCTGCTTGCCAACACTAGGAGGTATTAGATGTCACCGTTATTACATTGTCTTACCATTGTGTACTTTTCGTTGTCGTGAACGGATTAGCCGTCCCAAACTCGATCCTCAGCGCAGGCGATGACAATGGCTTTCGGGGGACTTAGCAATGTTTTGATGGGTCAACACAAAGCGCTTTTGAAGGGCTTTACTCCTCGTTCTGTGGGTTGGGTAATAGATTACAATAAGCAATGGGTGGGGTGTAATTACATCCAGCGCGCGCATTAAAGTCGGATTTGGTTGCAATGACCAAACGAATTGAGGAGAATGCTCCCATCAACGTTTCAAATTGGATGATGGTACTTTTCAATGGGTGAAACGTCGATCAATGAGGTAAGATAACTAAAGTATTTTTAGGTAGACACAGATTTTGTGTTTGGATAAGATCCTTCGAATTAAGTACTTCTTTTGTTTTACTGAAGTTGTCGTTCTACTGAAGATTTAGAACTCATTGTGTAACAGTATTAAGCCTGCATTAAAGTCGGATTTGTCTTCAATGGCGAAAACAAATTGAGGAGAATGCTCGCATTGTGGTTAAAATCGGATAATGTGGTTTTAGGGTATTTTATAATGTGTAAAACTTGGATCAATGGTGTAAATTAATGTGTTTTTCAGTGGCGAAACTTTTGTTTTTTGATAAGATTCGCCGAATGCGTGTACTTAAGAGTTTTGTTCTTTTCACGATTTACGGCTCATTGTATAAGATTGTATTATGTGTGCATTAAAGTCGGTTTTGGTTGCAACGACGAAAACACATTGTGGGGAATGCTATCAACGAGGTTTAAATTGAATAATGGGGTTTTAGGATATTTTACAATATGTAAAACAGGAATCAATGGGGTAAGTTAATTAATGTGTTTTTCAGTAGCAAAACGTGTTTGTGTTTTGATAAAGATACGCCGAATCATTTTACTATTTAGGAGTTTTACTCTTTTGCAAATTTACGACTCATTGTATAAGGCAATATTATGCGTTCATTAAAGTCAGATTGGGTTTCAACGACAAAATCAAATTACGGAGAATACTCCCTCGAGATTTAAATTGGGTAATGGGGTTTTAGGATATTTTACAATGTGCAAAACTTTGATCAATGCGGTAAGTTAATTAATGTGTTTTTCACTCGCAAAACATTTGCGTTTTGATAAGAATACACCGAATGCTTTTACTATTTAAGAGTTTTGTTTTAGTAGAATTACGACTCATTGTATAATACAGTATTATGCGTGCATTAAAGTAAGATTTAGCTGCAACGACGAGAATGCATTGTATAGACAATGCTCCTATCAAGATTTCAAACTGGATAATGGGATTTTAAGGTTTTTCGCAATAAATCAAATAAAAAAGATGAGATAAAAGATTTATTTTATGTAATTTGTATCGCTCCACTGTAATCATTCAGATCAAGTCGTTAGTTTTCAAAGCTGGTATCTCTAGCCTTAACCACCTTTGTTATCCCGATCATGCACGATAACAATTTCATAACCATACGTCAGTTTGAATAACATTTTCTAATAAATAGCGAAAATGTTTTGACTTTTTTAAAATTTTATACCACAGGCGGCTCTTAAGGGAGCCACAACACACTGTTTAAAAACGTTTGACCTAAGCCTTTGAAGGCTATATCAACCTTTTCTATGCAAGCATGTTCGATCATCTATTTACAGACTGGACAGGTCTTTACAAAAATTAAAGGCAGAATGAAAGATTCTCCCCGCAAACATAGTAAAAGATATAAGACTAGGTTCTTTCGAAACGTCTTTGGATTGGATTGGATGTTGGGGTTTTATGGCGCAAGGTCCAAAAGCGGACAAGTTGCGCCAAACACAAAACAGAATATGACCCAATAAAAGTATAAAATATTTAAAAAATAATAGCCTAAGATAAATATAAAAGGTAGATTTAAAGCATGTAAAATGAATAGATCAGAATAAAAATATTCAAACAATAGTCAGATAATAAAACAAGATCATCGTCTGCAGCATAACTAAAGTGTAGCATAACATAGTGAAGTAATAACGAAAAATAATGTCATTTAATAAATTACAGCACTTGGAAATACCATACATTGAAGTTAAGTGGATTTGCCGAGACATTCTATACTAATCTAGTGAAAGTTTGTATTCATGAGATTTAACTTTTGTAACGTAACTGCACTGCGTTTCATAGAGTTTCACTCTAGAGGTTTCATTTTGCTTTCTTTATGTGTTTGACCGCAGGGATATGGTAAAGGGACAAGTTATTCAGTCATCCAATTCTGTGGTATGGCGAAATTCCATATTTTTTCGTTACGGATCACCAAAATGAACAGTGGAATTGGGGATGACTAATTAGTACTAAGTTGTCAAAAGTAAAGAGATTTTAAACAAGGAGTAACATGTTTCATATGTATCCCTTCAACCCTCTGAGTTGTTTACACGGTTAATACCAACATTCAACCTGCAGTCTTACCTGTGTGACTTTTAACCAATTTCGACTTTCTTGACCAATGGAATTTTTCCAAAGAATTTTTTTATAAGAAAATGAGGAATAGATTCTGTCTAAAGGATTCTATCCCAAGGAAAGGAGCATTGAAATCTCTCCAAAGAATTATATTCCAAGGAAAGGACAATGGAAACTTTCCAAAGGATTCTTTTCCAAGAAAAGAACCAATAGAATCTTTCCAAAGGATTCTATTCTAAGTCAAGGAGCAATAAAATCTTTCCAAAAGATTATTTTCCAAGAAAAGGAGCAATGGAAATTTTCCAAAGGATTCTTTTCCAGTAAAAGAACCAATAGAGTCTTTCCAATGGATTGCAATGTAAGGAAAGAATGGATAGAATTCATAGATTCTTTCAACCAATAGATGTGGTTATTTAGTCATTAAGTTTTCGTTGGGTAAAAACTGTAATACATTACTCGGAAATCTCGCTACACTCAGAGGGATAAATAGAACCTCTTTTGTAAACTGAATGGTGAAACCTTGTGTTTTCTTGAAGATACACATACAGCGAAGAAACATTGCAAATGAGTACATAAAAAAATTCTTTGTGTATTTTAATTTAACTGAGTCCTCCCCATAACTCCACATTTGCTTAAATAATTTCGGACGGGTACTATCCAAAGACTTCATTGAAAGCACATCCCCGTTTTCAATCCTTAATTACGGACCTCTTTATTCCGAAATACGTTTTTACCATCTTTCCAACAACTGAAATCCACTTTTTATTTCAAGGACCCCTGGAAACAAATAACGAGTTCCCTTGCGAGCAACCCACTTCACTTCGCAGATTTAGAACACTAATGTGCCCAGCGTTTATACCCATTCTAATCTAACAACAAAGCCCCCGAAATAATGACTGAATCCCCCGTACATCTCATCTTTTCGAGATTTCCGTTGCCCTGGCAACGGCTTCGTTGTTTCCACTCCCACGTGAAAGGGTAACAATGTGACTGCTGGAAGTTTTTTAGATCTCCTTCAATCCATTCTAAAACTAACACCAGTGTGCTTTTGTGCTGTTTCAAAGAAACCAGTCTTTTTAATGATTTCGTGTTTTCTTCTGCTTCGATTTGGGTTGGCAGTTGTATCAAAAGCAATTTTCTTGCTCTTGATCAAGTTGTTGGGACTATTTCATATCTTGTTTCTTTCCGGATTATGTGATGAGAGATGGCGGTTTTTGGATGTTTTGTTTGAGTATTCCAAATTTGTTTATCCATAAGCATCACGAGAAAACTAGATTTGGTTTGATCTAATAAGGTCTGGAACATAGTTTCACAAAGTGTGTGGTACCGCCTTTTGTGGGCGCTGAAGGAATCTTGTTGCATTGCTGGCACTCAGGGAAAATAGGGGTGTTAAAGAACAAGGATGAGCAATAAGATGCTAAAAAATTTGTCACTTAAAATATTAATTAATTAAACACTTTTCCACTTGACCATAGTTACTTTCACTACAGTGATGCACTGTCATTTATTCTAAAATATAAATATAGACTCGATGATAATTCTAAAACTCAGCCTTGTAATTATGTTATGAATATGTAATAAACTACCTCTTGTATTAACAAAATTGGTAATCGTAACAGCATAATAGCATTAAAGTTTCGATAGAGGCTTTGTATTTTTTCGAACATGAGCAGAATTTGAAGGTTATAGTTTTATGATGATGTATTACAGATAACTTCTGTTTTAAGATGTAGTTGTGGAGTAGCCTAATGTTTGAATATTTGGAGAAATGATGTTTGCTTACTTATTGATTAAGCGGTATTAATTAGTAATGTAGAACATAAGCAGAGTCAATATAAACACCAACCACTCAGCCTTACAATTATATTCAATATATTATTCAATATATATTATTCAATTCTAATAAACAGTCTTTTGTATTAACGAAGTTGGTAATCATGATCCCAAGAACACACGTAAGTCTGCAATAAGATAACATAGCATTATAAATTTTTTCATGATAATTGATATACTATCGAGCAAAAGCAGCATTTGAATGATGATGATGCATTATAGATTGCTTCTGTTTTAAGATGTAGCTGTTGTGGAGTAGCCATCTCGACATCAAAGGCAATTAAATTTTAGTAGTGTTGATCAATTTAGTATTATATATAAATTTAGAATTAATTACTTGGAATTTCCATCGGCGGCGTGCTGAAATTGTATTCGTAAAACAATACTATCTACTCGGTAATATCGAGATGTTTAAAGGATAAATGTGGCACACATGTTTTGTTTTAAAAGTAAAAATTTTTGTGGTAGGTAGGTATTTTAATTAACGTCGCACAAGAGCTACACAACGTTCTATTAGCGACGGTCCTTGATCAAAGCGAAGGGAAATATCCGAAACAACACTACGTAATTTGGATCCACGGTCAGAAGACGAGCTTTTTTGTGAAGTAATGTTTGTAAGAAGTAGCTTTATTTTATTGACGAATATTTTATCCGGATGCTTTTTAAACCCATGAATCATGACAATTTTTCTTCTACTTTAATATTTATATTCCGATTTGCAGAAGCAATTTCATAGCCGACAAATAAATTAGTTTATATACCTAGAATTAAGTTATTTCCGCCAATAAGATCAGTGTGAAAAGGCATTCAACAGTAGTATATTTTATGTAAACCTACTCAAAAGACATTAAACTTCAAAACATTATTTTCTCTTCCTTATAAGCAATTTCAAGAGAAATGAAAAGCCTAATGTGATTTTGTCAATTTAGAAAATAGAAACTGCCTACAGAAGAAAAAATTATAAAGTCCATTCTCTAATTACGTGTCGAGAGCTCAAAAAATTAAACAAAAAAATTCAATCTCAGACACACTATTCATCTTCAGGGACGCATAAAGAAATGAAAGACGAGAAAAATTCGCTGCACAAGTAATACTTGGATGGCTTACTTAGCAATTGAATCTCCTGAATTTATTGCTCCGTTGATTCAACCAAATGGGAATTCGGTCGCCAAGTCGGAAAAAAGAAGCTATAAATTTCGCTGTTCCCGTCGCTAAATGACTTTTCAGGAACAGGTATTACGGCGCTGCAGCTATTTTTAAGTCGATAATGACAGATTCGTTTCGCTCTGGCTGTGAACTGCAAATCTATCAATGATTACAAAGGAGTACAGGTTGAGTTTGGAGGAAATCAACGTACTGGGGAAAATGTAAAAATAAGTATGTTAGATACTTTGTAGTTGGCTTATATATTGATAGAGGATTGTAAATGAGATGTTGAAGTCCTTAATTTAATAAGTAAAGAGAGTTTTACTGAAGGGTTGTAATAAACCTACAAGATATAGGTTTAAATTTATTCCATGAACGTTTAGAATTATAGAAATATACATATAACGAACATTTTTACGCATGCATAAAAATATACATTTTTCTGAATATAGAATTATAAAAAGAAGGGCTTTCTTTTAATAGAATTATAAAAAGAAGGGCTTTCTTTTAATGTAATATTAAAAAGGCTTTTCTTAAAATAGAATTATAAGAACGTTTTTATTTAAATGAAATTATAAACAGGCTTTTCTTCAAAAATAATTATAGAAAGGTTTTTCACACATCTAATGGAATTATAAAAAGGTTTTTCGTCAAGTGAATTATCAAAAGGTTTTTCGTGAAGTAGAATTATAAAAAGGAAGCTTTTCTTTAAATATAATTATAAAAAGGAAGCTTTTCTCTTTAAATAGATTTATAAAAAGGAAGCTTTTCTTTAAATAGATTATATATAGATTTTTCTTCTAACAGAATTATAAAAAGGTTTTTCTTTAAGTAGGATTATAAAAAGTTTTTCTTCAAATAGAATTATAAAAGTATACATATAACGAACATACATTTTTACACATACATAAAAATATACATTTTTCTGGACATAGATTTATAAAAAGAAGGTTTTACTTTTAATAGAATTATAAAATAATTATAAAAAGGTTTTCCTTAAAATAGAATTATAAAAAGGTTTTTTTAGAGATAATTATAAACATGCTATTCCTTAAATAGAATTATAGAAAGGTTTTTATCTAATGGAATAAAAAAAGGTTTTTCGTCAAGTAGAATTATAAAAAGAAAGTTTTTCTTTAAATATAATTATAAATATGTTTTTCTTCTAACATAATTATAAAACGTTTTTCTTTAAGTAGAATTATAAAAAGCTTTTTCTTCAAATAAAATTATAAAAGAAAGCTTTTTTAAATATAATTATAAAAAGGTTTTCATTAAATATAACTATAAAAAGGTTTTCATCAAATATAATTACGAGTTTAAAGGAAAGTTTTCTGTAAATACAGATGGCGCTAGTGTCTTTGTAATATGTTTCATAACGCGCGGCGTAACTCGAATGGTGTTACTAGAATCATAACTCAAGCATGTAACTGGAATATTATTTCAGCAAGTCTCTTATGTTAAAAATGAACGCCAAACATTGCCTAAATGGTCGATAAATCAAATTAGTTCTAGCCGACTAATCGGGCTGGTGATCACATTGCTGACTTCTAGATCGAAATGTTCCTGGCTCGAATCTAGTGTAAAGCATGGGTATTTGAGCGTCTGGATTGAATATGTAGATCCTCTATTGTGCCTGAATGTATGGTACATATGTGAGGTGTAACGTAACCCCCTCCCCGTAGTGCACCGGGGTTACACCAAGTGGTTCGCAATTCCACCCTTGTAGTGTCATGATGAATATAGCATTTTTCCTAACAAATTCAAGTTTGGAGAGTGGGGTGCCAGTTCAGGTGTGAACTCGTCATATGACAGTGGTTCAAAATTACGAGATGTTGTCTTCGGATCATTCGCTTCAAGATTAATCTCTGACCGTCGTCAATAGCCAGTTGTACCACTCCAGTAGGTAGGTAGTTAATTAACGTCACACTGGAGCAGCGGGCTATTGGCGACGGTCCGGGATCTATCCTGGATAAAAAGATCCAAGGACAATACCTCGTGATTTTGAACCATGGTCATAAGACTAGAACAACACCTGTTCTGGCAGCCCACTGCATTTGCACATTGAATTATGCCTAACTCTACTAGTGTACATTGTTTAAGTAAATGTATATATTAACTATGCATATTTAGCTAAGAACTAAATTCCGAAGCAATTTGTAAGGGTTTTATATTGTTTCATTGTGGATATGGCCTAAATGAAGAATGTGTCCATAACCATCTTCGATGCATTTTTGGAAATAATTTGTAGAACATGTATCACACACTCACACACAAAAATAATTTCTCTCCCAAATTGAGCACTAAATACTAAACTTCCAACGCGTCAAACGTTTCTGGTGTACGTGTATGCATCTATAAAAGGTGGTTACCAAATAGGAACTCTAGTATTCAAGGGTACCATATTTCTTTATATAAGAGAATAAATAAATTAAAAAATAGATGTTCCCAAATACAAGTATGTTATTGTAAGATCATATGTATGAAGTATATTTTTAACAAATTTTATTAAAAACCTTAAAAGTTCATGAGTGGAAAAGTATATTAAAATTATGAACAAAATCAAATGTTCTTAGCTTTTATACAATCAAAACCAATTTTAATTTTTCTATGTAACAATTTCTTACACAATGCAATATCAAACATAAATTTCACTTTTCTTCTTTGTAGATACTATTGTTAAATAAGATGATATCATAGATTTTAAACTAATAAATGAAGCCTCCAGATATATAAATTCCACATGTCTACGTAGATACTATTATTAAATTAGATGGGATCATAGTAAAGATTTTAAACTAATAAACGAAGCCTCAAGGTATGTTCCAATATCTAGATGTTAAAGTAAGGAAAGTCTAAAGCAATTTTATGGAAATATGTAGCATGCGCTGAACATTTATAACTACATCACAATAGTGAATGGAATTAATTCTATAAGAGCCATGGTAAAATGAAATTAAGGTAAGTAAACGAAAAGCATAATTTACCGGACTCGTAAACCCTTAAATTCCACCTTGGAAACAGAAAGAACAAAATGTAATTAAAATTCCAACGTAATGTAATTTTTGCTTGAGTAACTTTTCGATTTTTCGATTCGTTGATTTCGTCGAATTAAAACACGAGATCTGAAGACTGGAAAATCCGTAAGGAAGAATATATTTATGGTCATAAAATTATAAAATATTAATGAGGAATCAGTGGAAGAGGAACTTAACCACTTATCTGCTTGAAAAAGTTCTCCGAAGTTGTTACCGTTCAGTGCATTAGAAATGGTTAGTTTAAATCTCAACTATATCTGTCTGTAATTGATTTTTTAACAATTATCATACGTTAAGTATCTAAAAATATTAGAAACTCTTGAATAGAGGAACGTATTCCGAAAATAATTTCGGGGATGATTCAATTTTCTCTTACAGCATGTTTTATTGGTACGATTAACGTGTCTACATATACTTTACTTGTATTATTAACGTATCTATATGCTTTTCATTAGTACGTTTAACGTATCTACATATACTTTACTTGTATTTAACGTATCTACATATACTTTACTTGTATTATTAACGTATCTATATGCTTTTCATTAGTACGTTTAACGTATCTATATGTTTTTCATTAGTAGGTTTAACGTATCTACATATACTTTACTTGTATTTAACGTATCTACATATACTTTACTTGTATTTAATGTATCTACAGATACTTTACTTGTTTTTAACTTATCTACATATACTTTACTTGTATTTAACGTATCTACATATACTTTACTTGTATTTAACGTATCTACATATACTTTACTTGTATTATTAACGTATCTATATGCTTTTCATTAGTACGTTTAACGTATCTATATGTTTTTCATTAGTACGTTTAACGTATCTACATATACTTTACTTGTATTTAACGTATCTACATATACTTTACTTGTATTTAATGTATCTACAGATACTTTACTTGTTTTTAACTTATCTACATATACTTTACTTGTATTTAACGTATCTACATATACTTTACTTGTATTTAACGTATCTACATATACTTTACTTGTATTATTAACGTATCTATATGCTTTTCATTAGTACGTTTAACGTATCTATATGTTTTTCATTAGTACGTTTAACGTATCTACATATACTTTACTTGTATTTAACGTATCTACATATACTTTACTTGTATTTAATGTATCTACAGATACTTTACTTGTTTTTAACTTATCTACATATACTTTACTTGTATTTAACGTATCTACATATACTTTACTTGTATTTAAAGCATCTACATATACTTTTCTTGTATTATTAACGTATCTACATATACTTTACTTGTATTTAATGTATCTACAGATACTTTACTTGTATTTAAATATATATATATACTTTACTTGTATTTAACGCATCTATATTTCTTATTGGTATGATTGATGTATCTACATGTACTATTAACGTATCTATATCTTTTTATTGATATGATGAAAGTTTCTAAACATGTATGCTGGTATGATACGCATATGTAACGAATTAACTTCGAAACTAAAATTCTATCAGGTGTGGACCGGCTGCGGAGCTATAAGCCTCCGTTGTCTGTTGAATTTCGAAATTAAAAGAACATCAGTTTTATTGTTAGACGCAAGACTTGAAACAGCATCAAAATGTAAACTTTCCATGAGATTATACCTTTATTTGTTAGTATGTGATTGGTATGACTGACGTAAGTAAATATGTTTCACATCTATGATTAATCTATCTACATATACTTCACTTGCATTATAAACGTATCTGCAAATTCTTTGTTGATACGATTAAATCATCTGCATATACTTTACCTGTATGATTAATGCATCTACATATACTTCACTTGTATTATCAACTTATCTGTATATACTTCACTTGTATTATCAACGTATCTGCTGTAACGACTTCTCTGGGTAGCGTGGTAGATTCAAATCTACAGAAAACAGTCTAGTTTAAATAATAAACATTAATTTTATTGAGAACAATTTCTTGACTATATTTGAATCTATTTACAAAGCACTTTCACGAATTTTTATGCCTCTGCTAACTGGATGCGACAGGTTGTCGAAATCTCAGGCACGTACGAAAGTCTCTGAGTGGGAGAAAAGTCTCTCAATTGTCTCGGGTGGAGACTCTACTCGTCGGGTGACGATTACACAAGATCAGCACTGGATCCTCACGGGATGACGGGTCGATTCAGGTTCCCTGCCGGACGAGAAGTCGGCACCGGACTCTTCGCAGGTCGTCGGTTCGGCACAATCAGGGATCGGCTCCACTGGGGTCGTCGGGTCAGCACAAGACAGGCACGGCTCCGCTGGGGTCCCTGGTAGGTGGACTTAATCACCTGGCAGGTGGAACCTAATCACCTGGGCGGTCCGGAACGAATTCCCATTGTCCATCTTCGGTACAAGTCCAGACCGTCTGGTGCCAGAGAGATGGAAACGCATTGTCCGTGTTTTATGACTCTTGTCGGCGAGTTTGCCTTAGGAGGGTTAATTGAGGAGTCCATCAATGAATCCTCACACTGCATATGCTTTACTTGTATGATTAACAAAACTTCGATTTGCACTGATTAAGCTGGTGCCTCTTTTTATTGTCGTTTTCTAACATAACATATTTTCAGGGAGTAGAATCCATGAACTTTAGGACCATTGGGTACGTCCCTTGATGTGTAATATTTTTAACTGATTTTTACACAAGTAACAGTAAATATATTTCAGGAAGGCTCGGCCCCCCATGGTCACTTCCCTCGAAAGACATCCCAACGCTTATGTGAGGAGGCAAGAAGCCACACATGATGGCATTTCTTGTCTCGTACATTCCCATTCAAAGATAGTCATCCAGCACATACATGGGTTCTTTGTTTCATCAACCGATCGAATTTCCGTAATGCTAAAAGAGCAGTTTCTTTCAGATTATTTTTGAACCTGATTACGTTTTTTCTTCCTATGGGTTTAACAAACCTTCGAATTTCAGCATTTATTTCTGTAACATCAGGAACATTTCTGGGGTAATCGGGCTTCCCTATATGAATATATCCCTGCTTGGATAAAATAGGAAAATAGCCTTAGTCAATATTAAAAATGCTCGTTGTAAATGATGAGCACATAGAAACGCAAAAAAAGATAAAATATCCCCATCAGTCATGCGCTAGCCCAGGAAGTCACTTGTTCCTTATTCCACCTCACAGCAACCATTACCGTCGCCTCTATCAGCTACCATTCTTGGTTACAGATAAATATGACGATCTTATAAACAGTGGTACCTTGAGATACGAGTGCCCCAATATACGAGTTTTTTGAGATACGAGCCGTCACTAGGTCGATTTTTTGCCTTGAGTTACGAGCCAGAACTTGAGAGAGAGAGAGAGAGAGATACGAGCCTGCTTCGGTGACGTCACAACCACCACTCCTCTCAGATTCCCGAGTCTTGCGCGTCGCTCAGTTCACATGTTTACCTCACTTGATGACAGTTAGCGTCTGTCACAAAATCAATCGATTTCTTAATTTGGTTTGACATTTATTGTCAACTGCCACTGGCAGGCCCGAGTCCCTTTCTTATTTCATTTTCCTTTTCTCCGACCAGATGTGTCAATTCTAAAAACGGAAAAACGGGTTGATACAGTTATTTAGCTAATTTTTTTCGTGTGACCATGAGTCTAAAGAAGGTGAGTGTAAAGAACAGTGGTGAGAAAAGGAAAAAGGTAATATCCATGGAATTAAATAGTGAGATACTAGACAAACATGAGCAAGGCGTAAGTGTAATAGACTGGTAACGATATGTACTAACGATATGTAACTTCTACGATATGTACTATTCTGAAGCAGAAGGAAGCCAGCTAAGGCTATGACTCCAGCTACAATATTTGTTCATTATAAAAAATAGAGGGGTTTTTTTTGTTGCTGGTACGAATTAATCTCATTTCAATTAATTTCAATAGGGAAAATTGATTTGAGATACGAGCAGTTGGAATTACGAGCTCGGTCATGGAATGAATTGAACTCGTATCTCAAGGTATCACTGTATTGGGAAATAGCTCCTTGTATTAGTTACTGATTTGACTCTGCTATGTCTGTTTCCAACAATTTGCGTTAAGTCTTTACTGGATCACTTCGTTTGAAGCCAGTTTTGCAAAAGATTGGGGACGTTTCCAATTAGAGATCACGTTTTTACAAGTGCACAAAAGGCACACGTATATACTTGCATTGGGGATTCGAATCATCTCGTCCCACCCCGCAGCAACCACCTGCAACCAAGTTTACGTCAAACTGGAGCAATACATTGGGCTGTTCGTTTGCCTGAAGTACAGAGTTATCTTGGATCCCGTCTTGTTTTTCTGTATTGGTTGGTTTGTTGTTTTGGGGTTTTATGGCGCAATGGCCACATTTGACCATGCTGCGCTAGACACAAGATATACAATATCAAGTACTAATGCGCAGGAATCGAACCTGCGCCACCTACAACTCGAAGGTTGCTAGCGCAGTGGACATATCCACTGAGCCACTACGGCCCCCTTTTCTGTATTGGAGAGAAGTGTGTTAGACAAATTGTGATTGGATTAAGTGACTCAATCCCTGCTTTTTTAATAAAATGTTACGTATATAGATTTCATGATGGTATTATGTATACAGCAGTTCATCGTGATGTTAGTTACCAATGCATCGTACTCATGTACCAAAGATGTAAAATCTAATGCTTTGAAGGACACTGTCTGCATTATTATGCTGAATTATACACAATCAAAAACATCAATCACTCAATGAGTCATCTAAAATTTCATTTTATGTTTGTGCTCGTAAATAAATATGACGCTACAATTTTTAAAGTATTGCATCTGTTAGTTAAACATTCTAGAAACTAAAAACATACCTCCCACAAATTCTCAAAAATAGTAACGACCAGGTTGTTCTGAAAAAGAATGCGTTTTACGCCAAATACTTTATGCTATTTTGCATTTTTAGAAGAAACATCACACTCCATTCACTAGAACGTTCCCACCACTTAACATTCCTGCGCTTTTTTAGAAGATGAAAAGCGTATGCTCTGCCCAAAGCATTCTTCCAAGTATTTATGGGGACATAAAACATTTTATGTTTGAGCTTTACGGCCAAGCATTCACTCATGTGAAGCAGTTTAGATTTCATCTGGCGCAATTCATCAATAAATGGTATGGTTTGGATGAGGATTCTTCGGCAAGGGATGAAAAATTTTCTGCGGTAGATTATTTTTGTTTTGAGCAGTTTCTCATGTGATAAAATCTACTGGAACCGCTTAGTTGCCAACCCCCAAAGTACTAAATTCAGGGGGAATAAAAAATGAATTTAACAATTGCTACGGGGGGTTTTGGCATTTTATATCCACTCTATCAATGATTAAGTTCATGTGTTAAAAACCAGAGTTTGTAAATTACGACGCTATCTTCACCAGTAAATTACGGACAAAAATTCTCGTTTTTAACAGTCTTCAAATTGAAGTTTTTTCTTTATCAGCCATTTTCAAGCACATTTTCGAAATGACAGCAATTTCTGCTCTGATGAAAGCATCAAGGCACGATTATTTCGTCAACTTACAAGTGAACCACATTAAGTCAATAACTAATATTATGAGAAAACGAAGAGTTGAAATTTTACTCCCTAGTTTTACTCAATAAATGTGTTTCTGAAAAGAAGAAATCCAATCTTAATGCAGGAAAAAACTCAGTGGTCTACACCGGTCTAAATATCACCGCATTCTCGAAAAGCTAAAACGCTCATATCTTGAAATTTTTGACTTAGTGTGTTTCATTTGTAAATCGATGATTTACTAAGATAACGAAATCTACAACTACCGTCGATCATACGTGATTCCTGAAACACGATCTTAAATTATGGTTAAAATTATTATAAAACATCACATCTAATATATTCGGTAATAATGTCGCAACTAAAAAATATAGGAATATAGTCTATTTCAGACCGTACCAGGCACTTATTCAGAAAATAAATTTGATGTTGGTCTAATATATTATCTCTTCGTTTCTCTTTCTTGACGTGAATACGTCTTTAAAAACGGTCCGGGGGACTAATGCATGGGGGTCATCGGCAGAAACTTACGCGTCACGAAAAGTGTTGATATCTCAAAGCTCCATAACTCCAGGGGGAATCAGCCTATGGGGATAAATGACCTACCATCGTGTAGAGGAAGGTGGGCCGCGTCGATCAGGTTGGTCAATAATCCACTCCCCCTCTGACCTTTGTACCGCGTGGTGGGGAAGGTGAGTCACATTTCGGGCATACGCTGGCCTGTTTAACCGATGTAACTTCAGTTCTAATCGACGGGTCGTGGCGAGTGCGTGCTTAAATTGAAGAGAAGGAGTTCTACAATTCCATTTGACTAGTTAAGAGTTTAAACCATCTGTGTGAAAATTGTGTGCAGTGGAAAGTGACTATTTGTTGAAGGTTTAACTATGAAGCCAAAATATCACACTAAAATTCAATCGCGGCACAGGAAACGTAAACAGGTTGAAAGAGCAGTTCAAGAATGCTTAAATCAAACCGAAACAAAATTCGTTTATAAAGGAACGAAAGATCTAGGAAACGGAAAAACATTGCTTATATTTCTGATTTTATTTCTTGATTATTTGGTCTCGAGATTTTTTTTTCATTTTGATTTCAATGTTTTTCACCTCATTTTTATAAAATTTAATTCAATTTAGTTTGTTTTTGATTAAAAATGCTTCAAATTTAGTCTCAAATGACGATAGCAAATTTCATCCAATTTTTATTTTAAAAATGGGCAAAATTTCACATTTTTATTTTCTTGATATTTAAAAATAGGCGAAATCAAAATTTTGATCGAATTGTCCCAAAATAGGTTAAATAAATATGTGTTCGATGAAAATGGAAGTGTGTCCTAAAGTCTGCCCCATGTATTAATTATATATCCATGCGCAGCTAAATATTCCTTCATAGTTATCAATATCTCTGAATAACTATTAATATTCCAGCATAGCTCAAATCGTTCAATAGTTTTTCAGAAATATTCTGGAGTTTTTGCAAAGTTTTGTTTATACAAATACATTCACATTATCTTCTATGTACGTGGTCGTATAATTTTTTTCAGCAGAATGTTTATAGCCCACTTTGGTTACAAGAGTTATGGAGCTTTAAAAAAAGTTTGGTGCTTTATTCAAGTAACGGTGGATACAGCAAAATAATTTCGACTCGGTAGAGAGGTATTTAATCAACATCTCACTGGAGCAAAACAACGGGCTATTGACGACCCTCCGGGATCAAACGCGAAGGGAAACACCACGTCATTTTGAACCACGGTCAGATGACGAGGTCACACCTGAGCTGGCACCCCACTCTCCAAACTTCCAAATCAAGCCAACGTGAGGACATTTGAGGTCACGACAGATTTAACCTGCACCAACCCCCTTTTTACACGATGGTCTTTGGTTGGATTCGAACTCGCAGCCCTCTGGTTGCTAATCCATTACTCTTCCAACCGGGCTACAGCGGTCCAATTTCGACTTGGAATGCCAAACATTGATAATTGATCTTTTGTAATATTTTGTTTCCGCTTTGATACTTGTTGAATAGAAATAATGGGCGCGGCATAAATTAATTCAGTCTAAAAATTGTAGGCAGAGAAAAATGAATCGTAACATAAATCCTCTACTAAATTTCTCTTTATCATACACAGAAAGCGGTTCGACTAAATTGTTCACTAGCTAACGTATTGTCGTGTGATGTTTTTCATGGAACTTGATTCCTTAAATTCTGTTCATAGTAGCATTTACTTTCCTTTGATTCTCTAGTTCAGTATTGCTAGATCTTCTTCCATTCATTCTGATCGTATGATAAATTTCATACGATCGTCATAAAATCGTAAGATATATTTCATTACTTACATAAAACATTATTATGACTTTATGGACACAGAGTGACATCTTATAAAGAAACTTTAATCATATTATTCCTGTTTCCAATTTATTGGTGGAATTTGAATGAAGTAAAAATAAAAAAGGTATCAGGAAAAACGATAAAATCGAGGAACCGTCTGAGAATTTTAAGAGCACTCGATTGAAAATGATCTGTATTGGATAGCGGGATGTAAAATCCTAGACTTTCAGTGGTTTGATTGTTTACACTGAAAATCCTTCTCATAAAATTCCGAAGGACGAAATAGTTAACTACTTACAAGTCTGGTGAATGTTTTCAAAATTGTAAAAGTGCTTAAGATTCCAGAAATGGGGTAAGTTGCAAACTAAAGTTGCAACTCTTTAAATACAATTTTCTTTATCTTCAGATCATTGATGTCCTTTAAATCTATTCTCTAAATGCGTAACCAACAGTAAGGGACTTAACCCTCTGAGGCATTCACAGGCCTAATTCTACATCGAAAACCTGCAGTTTTTCTTGAATGACTTCTAACCAATTTAGGCCTTCTTGAATAATAAAATCTTTCCAATGGATTCTGAGGAAAGGACCAATAGGATATTTCCAAAGAATTCTGTTCGAAGGGAAGGACCAATGGAATATTTCGACAGGATTCAAGATATGACCCACACCAATAGAATATTTCAACCAAAAGATGTGGTTAGTCATTATGTCTGTTCTGGGTTAAGCAAAACTACACTACTCGAAAATCTCTTAAGGTGTTTGTATAACACTAGAATATTTTTTTTAATTAAAAATCCTGTTTTTTCACAATAGGTCATTGGTTTGTGCTTAAACTCATTTTAGTGTGAAAAATTCTTACTAAGTAAATAATTAATTATCTAATTTAGATATAATTAGCTAATTAGCATGTTTTTTGAACAGTGATATCTCAAATTCTAATGTGTCCAGAAAAATAATTCCGGTGGTAATTATTCCTAATATTATTTTTCATGTTTTGACCCTCCATCAAGTTGCTAGAGGAAATACGTTCTTTTTTACAATTTTTTTCACGAAGGAAGTCTACAAAATCAAAGTACGTCTTAGACACTTATGTCTAAGCGAATAAATGAACGAATTTTCAAGTCTTGTCCATTGCCTTCCGATTCAGACATTCACTTGCACAGATTACTCATTTGTTCCAGCAATCGATCAAATATATATAATACTGTTCGGTCAATGTAGTGGGTACAAGTAAGTGCACTGTTAAGCTGACAAGGACCTCCTGGTGTTTGTCTCGAGGAGGTAGTATATCGTCATTAACAAAATTGACCACATCTTGAATGACGAGATATCTCTTCATTAGAGAAAAAATGATCATATCTTGACCTCCTCATCATAAAAAAATCGGCATTATCTTAATGATGAAGTATCGCGTTTTTAACAAAATTGGTCAAATATTTATGCACGAGATATCCCGTCGAAACCTACTGGAGGGTTAAAAGTTATTCATTTAACTGTCCAGAACCCAAAACTGACCAGATATTGACCTCGTCATCATCAAAAAATCGGCAATATCTTCATGACATCTCGTTATTGGCAAAATTGGTCAAACCTTGATGGATGAGATATCTCGTCGAAACCACTTTTGGGGTTAAAACTTATTCATTTAATAAAATTCTATTGAAGAGGCCATGGATCTAATATAATGCTCCCATACGTACAAATAATTTCAGTTAAGGTCTTTGTAAGGCTAGCCGAAAAATTCTAACTGACAAGTTCTCAAGATAACAAAAACAAAAAAATTCTAAAGATATTTTAAGTGTTGCCACAACTGGCGCATAAAGAATAAAACAAAATGAATTAAAATACAAAATGTTCTTAATTCTCAGCGAGCCAAGATATCAATGCTCGCGTGCAAACGATAATTACTTGGCATGGGGCACAAATACTAAATGAGCATTTTTTGTTTGAAATATATTTAAATATTTTAAGACTTATCCATGACTTTCCTATTTATGGAGATCGATAAAGGCTAATTTCACAGCATTTATTTTTGGAACATCAATAAAACATTCCCCCAAGTACCTGCTCTGACTCCTCGGTTTGAATGGTTGTAGATCGTAGTTCTCAACCTTTGTGAGACCGCATACCAATTAAATCCTTTTTATAAGACGAGGGCCCGGTCCCAACAAATTTACTCGTAAATGCCTTATCAATTTTTTTTAAGTTCATACATTAAACACATGTGTGATAAGTTGATAAGTACAAAATTATATTTTAATTAATTATCAAATCACTGGACTTATGAATTCTTGAAGCGTATTGTAGTTTCCTCAGGCCAAAAGCATTAAATTAATTTTTGCTGATTTTTATTAATTTACTTCATTCTGTGATTCCGAAACATTAATATCAACACAAGCATCTTCGATAAGAAATTTATTAACACTAAAATTAAACAGTCCCGTATATTTTGTGCATACAAAATTTAAATCTGCAGGCTTGTTACTTTTAAAAAAATCATGGCACACAGGTTTCGAAAACACAGACACAAAACAATGCGAATTGAGAAGAAACAGTATTAATAAAAAAAGATTTGAGAACCGGATACACAGGACCTTGATCTTTAATTTCAGTGGAAAAATTTGCTCGGAACATTAGCATATATTCTCCTAAGACTAATTCAATTAAAAATATTTGTTCATAAAATGATTTAAAAACAAAAATGGCAGGAAATACCCCGATATAATTGAGGTCAGGAGCGGTACTGGCCCATGATCCGGAGGTTGAGAAACACAGATATAAATAAATAAATTATTTAGACTATAAATCTCAACCTTCCTGGTGGTTGTTTCGATGAAATATCTCGTCATAAGCGAAACTTGATGGACAAGATATCTCGTCATTGGTAGAAAACGGACTAGATTGGTAGTTAATTAAAGTCGAACTGGAGCATTGGCGACGGTCCGGGATCAATCCCCAAGGACAACACCACGAAATTTGGAACCACGTTCAGATGACGAGGTCACACATGAGCTGGCACAACACTCTCTAAACTTCCACACCACGCCAACGTGAGGACTTTTGAGGCCACGATAGATTTAATGTGCACCAGCCCCCTTTGTACACGACGGTCTTTGGTTGGATTCGAACTCGCAACCCTCCGGTTGCTAATCCGTTACTCTTCGAACCGGACGGAGAAAACGGACTAGATCTCGATCTCGTCATCATAAAAAACGTCACTATCTTAATGAGAGATGTTTCGTCATTAACAAAATTGGTCAGATCTTGATATCTCTAGGACGAGATATCTCGTTGAAATCACTTGGAGGGTTAAGCCATAAATCTGAATTCTGTAGAAAAGAAATCAATATGTTAGTAACGATCAGTATAGTAAGATTATTCCAATACAAAACGATGCTATTCAGTCGGAGTGTTGGGGAAGTGTGAGTAAGGTGCCATCTCAGAAGTTGACATCGTCAGCTGACCATGGTTACAAATTACTAGGTGTTGTCCACGGGCCTTTACCTTCGGGATTGGTCTCAGACCGTCGCCAATGGACCGTTTGGTTGTTCCAATACAACGTAAATTCAACTACCCATTTACCAAAACGATGCTCGATTATTTACTTAAAAACTTTAAAATATTGCAAAACAGCAAAAATGATTTCCTTGGCTATTTCCTAAGGACTTAAATCGCAACTAATTAACCTAAATCTATTTTGAATTAATCCCTAAGTCATCAAAAACCTTTTCCGCAGGATGGAACTGAAGACTTTTTAATGACTCGGTTCAGACTAATAGGTTGAAAAAGATAAGAAACGCGTACTTAAGTCCAAATTCGATTATGTTTCTTCAAGTCACATTATCTGCCCATTAAGGCATGAGAATAAACTAAAAGTAGTATTTATGTCAGGTAATTTGAAAGTTGTTTACTGAAATCTACATTGAATTAACATATGCCTGTTTCCAAACTAATGCCTCATGGCCTTTTAATTTCGTTATTAGGAGAAAATAAAAGTCGTATTTGATTGCATATACAATATAATTCCGTATGTAATTTAAACCCTTAAACGAGTTCGGGCAATGTGTAGCATACATAAAATGTCTAATGTCAATTAGATTTGGTACAGCTTTGATAAAAATGACTTTTAGTGGCAACGTATTTTGTGCTTTTTCTTGTAGCGAATTGTGGCAGGCAAAGGCAACCCCGTTTTATTAGGATTATAGCAACCTCGCGGAATTAAAATTTTCATTTCCGGGCCTTTTTCGTTCTTGAATATTTTGGAATGTTTTTCTTCATTTCCGTTTTATTTTCCTTTGATTTCATTGGTCCTTTTGAATTTGTTTCCAATTCTTTTCCGTTTCCTGTAAATTCGAAGAATTAAGACATTTACTAGATTGTATTTTACACACGTCACAATGCAGTCCCACGAGAGATTATATCCTTTCTTGCTTTTATTTGAATTTCTTATTAATTTTTATAAATCATTATCTTCTTTGATATTACCACGTCATCTGCATTTAGATTTTCTGTAGATAAGTTTCAGGATGTTCTTTCGCGAAATTTCAAGTTACATTTTTCTGGTGGTAAGGTAACTTTAGGAAGTGTAGGAACTTTATCTGCTTGAGTGGATATTTTTCTATTTTTGAAATTCTTTTTGTAATTACTTAATTACTTTCCGGTAAGCCTAAAACTGTGTTTTCTCTAAGGAATCCTCCGTGAAGACATAAAAAGCAAGCCAAAAACCTTCTAAAAGCGTTGTCACAAAAGTCCTTATGTCAAAGCTGTACGAAAGATTTTCGTTGCGCAATAGTAAGTAAATTTATTGTAATACAACGGGCAGACAAAATAAAATAATTTGTTTCCATTAAATGGGAACAACTCTCATATTTGCAATCAATCATGCAAACGAATACAAAATTATTTACAACTAAATATACAGTTAAAAATAATCTTGATTCGGCAAATGTTAGTTTGGAAGATGAATGATATAGTAGCCCCAAATTTATTTTTTTTGTAGATAAATAAATTTATTTTTAAAGTCCAATAAATGCTGCTAGAAATTCTAAGTTTTTAATAAAAATCACGAGGAAATAGAACTGATAATATAAAAGATAAGAGGCTAGAGTACATATTTAGACTAAAATTAAATTTATTTCGGCAATAATTGTACTTGAATGATGAATTAAAATTCTAAAAATCTTTTCAAATAAAGGCATAAAAGTAACCTAGGTGAATTCTATTATATTAATAATAGTATTATTTAAATTTCTCTTACTAATTAATTACTGATTTATTAATATATTACTCTATGAAGGTAATTTAAATAGAAGTTATTTTTCTATAAGAGCAAGCTTTCTCGTTTCACTTGTGGCAAGGATACTACAACTTTTCTATTTTAGTGCTGAGGTTCGAATAAATGTAAAGGTTAATGGAACTTTTATCTATGTGATTTCAATAAAATATGTCGTAGTTACTGCATTTTCCTTTTTTATTAATTACGCATAATAATATGTAATTGCAATTTATTAATTACATATAGTAATTCATAGTTGATTTATTTAACAAGTAAGCAAAAATAGTAACTACAGCATATTTTAGTGGAATCACGAAGTTAAAATTCCATTAACCTTCGTATTTAATCGTACCTCAGCGGTGAACTAGAAATTTGTAGTACCCCTCTCACGATGCTAATATATAACATGAATCATAAACGAAAATTGATTTTAATTATTAATTTATTCTGTAACACGTTTCTTGGTTTTACATGGGAATTCGCGAGCGGGAATTCTGCAACCTTTTGGCATCAGTCCATGTTAAATTTTAATATTCGTTTCTCCAGTTTTGCACGCTGCGCATAATTTCTTTTTCAGCAATAAAAGGGAGCTGAGATCGAGCGATTAGAGAAGCTACTCTTTTTACTTGTTGGTAGCTAACCGATTATCACGATATTCTCATCTACTTTTTTATTTAATATGTTATTTTATTAAAGTTGTGTTTACTTACGGCGTATCTTACTCAGTTTTGAACCAGCAGACACATTATAGAGTATAAGTAGCAATTCCTTATACCTATAACCTGTTTAGTGTTAGGCTCAGGTAAATTCTAAATTTAATGGAACTTTAATCTCGATACCAATAAAAAACGGTGTAATTACTGTTGTTTGCCTATTTATTAAGTACATTTTTATAATATGATTTAAATGAAGATATATTTTAATTATTAATTTATTTTTCTATAACAAGTTTTGCTTTTTTATGTTTACAACTTTGTGAGGTGCGTAGCACGCTCTCTTAAGGTATCTGACTACTTTGAAAAGTCGATTTTTGACTAAAATTTCCTGTTTCATTTTATTCAATTTTTCTTAGTATTTAAACTTTGTTCTTTACAAAACTGTTTTTATTTTGTCTGTACGGTGAATAGAAGAGGAGATAAAGCAATTTGAATAGATCTTGACAGTTGTTTTTTAATTTGTTTTCAAATATTTAAATGCATTATTCTGATTAGGATTTTAAGCAAAATTTTGCATCGAGAAACGTAATAACTACCACATAGATTTTAATGAAATTTAGGGTACTGAATTTCATATTTGTTTTGGAGGACCTGAACTAGGATATTAGAATTATCTTGAAAGAAAAACTCCTTTAAGAGATTTCAGTGTTTGACGTAAGGAAACATTTTTAAAATGCAGGTTTACTTCTACATTATTCTCAATATCTCATGCGTTGAAAGGAATATTGCATATCTTTTAGTTCAGTCCGTACCTTATATATTTAGGCGATTTTATGCAAAAATTCCGGCAAATGTATTCATAAGTTTTTCAGTTGAAATGTTTCCATTAACGTCATTTTTACCTAGTGATTTTTTGTTTTATAATGTGTTTTTATAAGTTGTTTTCACCTTTACAAGAAGAAAGAAGAAAAACGTAATATATAATTTGAACGTTTTTTAAGAAAGGAAAAATGTAGTCTGTCGTCATCCGACTGTTTTTCAGAGTTACGTGGTGTTGTCCTCGATCTTTCCCTTCGGATTTGATCCCGGACCTTCACAAATAGTCCGTTGTTTTGCTCCTGCGCGACGTCAATTAAAATATCTACCTACCTACCGAACGTAGTCAGATGCTTTGAGTCCTATCTGTGAGTTATTAAGACTTGAATTTCTATGATGAATAAAGCATATTGTGTGGTTTCAAAAATAGAAGTATTTGAATACAACTCTTGTCAAATAAACATTGACCAATTTTTTTAATCTTTAAAGAACAGACTTTTATTATTAATAATTTACTTTTTCTAGTTATGCACTTTTCATTTTTTATGGACGCATTCGGGAAAAAAAGATCCGTTAATTACTTCTTCACATAATGACTAGTATTAAAGACTTCTTCACATAAAGAGAGATTTTAATGGATAAAATGTTGTTCCTTACTTAGTAAACGAATGAATGGAGATTCTTCGAAGGTTAATTACGATTGTGGCTTCAAATGTTTCCTTAAAGAGAATTGCTTTGTTCCCGTGAATGTCAGTTCTTTAAGAATTAAAAAAGAGCGCTCGCCTCTATACAGAGTTCACAATCACACGTGAAGGTAAAATTTCTCATTAGTCTTCGCTAACAATTAAAGTGAGTTATTAATGAAATAATCTCATTAAATACTTTTAGATAATTGAACAGCTACTCGTAATTGGTTCTTAAATACCTTTTGTGCTGCTCGATTTATAAAAAAGTCAGAAAGGAACTTGGTTACTTTAATTACAATGGAAAACCAATACTAAAGAGGAGCGAAATGATGAAGCAGGTATAAAAATATTGCACTAAAAAGAAAAGATGTTTAATAATAATTAAAGTTTTTTTCACTAAATAAAAATGTTTGCACAAGTGAAATTGCCTTCTTAATGATTGTTTTACTTTAATGGCAATAATGTACGTTTTAAATATATATTTGAATAATTCGTCATTTCATAGAAAAAATAAAATGAATGCCACTAAATCCCAAAGTAAAAACGCAACTGTACTCTGAAACTTAATATGAACAACTATTGAATTTCTAAACAGGCACTTTAAAATATCCAATTAGAAAAGTTCATAAAAAACATTATTGTAAATAATTTTCGTAAATTTAAAATAATAAGCTTTGTATAAGATAAACCTGAGAATTACTGTGATTTTTCCCAGTTCTGGTTCCTAATATGGTAGAGCCTCATATTAGCAACCAGAAGGTTGCGTGTTCTTAATTCGATCCATCTAAAGACCGTCGCTTGCGTGGGGGCTGGCCTAAACTGTCCTCACGTTGGCGTAGTGTGGAAGTTTAGAAAGTGGGGTGTCAGCTCAGGTATTAACCTCGTCATCCGACCTGGACTGCCGTCAAACTCGTTTTGTTGCTCCCATCGACATTAAAATGAAATAGACAGAGCATGTGCCCGTAGTAGCTTCATATTATTTCTTCCAGCTGTCAGTTTGAAGATCTGTCACATGGTTGTGGGCAAAGGCAAGAATTCTAGATTATTGATTGGTTAAAGTGATTATCCACCGTGATCAAACACACTAGCCTGCGATTCTATTGCCAATCGAAGAAGGCGATTCGTAGGTCCACGTGATTTACCCTTCAGAGATCTCACGACAGCGACTCTGCCCACATGGTTCGTCTATTTCATTAGAAGGTCGATGATTGCTCCAGTATAACGTAAATTCACCTACCTGCCTATCTACTGCGATTTTCAGAGAACATTAAATCTCATTACATAAAAGAGTGTATGCTTAACCTTCCAAGTGGTTTCCACCAATCTGACCAATTTTGTTAGTGACGAGATATCTCGTCATAAGAATATCGACTATTGCTTATGATAACGAGATCAAGATCTGGTCAGTATTCATCCAATGGCAAGATGTCTCGTCCATCAAGATCTGGTCAGTTTTGCTAATGACAGGATACCTGGTGGAAACAACCACCAGGAGGGTTAACAGGAGTACAGTTTTGATGAGGCTCTAAATTTTGTAAGCTACGCGTGGTCCTCAGGTCAGTCAAGAAAGAGTGTTGACCAGAAGGGATCGTTTGATCCTTGATGAACTTAGGATCTGTCCTTGGAAGGTCATTCGAATCCTGTGAAGACTAGTGGAATTAAATTCGGGGTAAAACAAGTCGAGGTTTGGATACGGATAAGGAAGGACATAAAGCTTCATTCACATTACAAAGACCACAAAACGCAGCGCAGGGAACGCTAATCGACCAGCCAATCAGAGATGAAAAAGAGCAGTGATTGACAGGGAGAAAGTTTCCCAGGCGTGACACTGCGAAAAGACGATATGGCTCAACTGAAAACCCGTCCGTACTTTGTTTCGATCACGAGAGGCCCACTTCGAAGAATACTGTCTATCCCCTCTTTACTTTTTAGGAGAGGGAAACCATAGAGAGTACGGAAGTAAAGACATGACAGAATTTTATACTTTCACTTATTTTGCTAATTTAAAGCGTCTTTTCTTCTTGACATCGCTCATGTAAGGCTTCTTTCATTTCCTTGTATTTTCTAATGATAATTCTAATTATTTCCGGGGACAGTTTTCTTTCCCAAGAACTTAAAAACTTCATCAGAAAGTTTTGGAATACCCAAACATTGTTTTGTTTTTATTATATTCTTACGATTCAATGTTCATTTATATTATTGAAAAATGTTCGCTTGCTTTCCGTCATCTTTCACTCAATTTAAATATTCTTTTTAAATTGAAGAGGATTGCGAATACTGTAAGTGGATTTTATATAAATAATTTTGTTAATATTTCGAACTTTTTTCTGTGCTCTTGCAGTGAAATATATAAAAAATACTTACGGATATTGCGGTGCTACCATATACGAAATACCTAAAAAACGGCTAAATTCTTAATTAACATAATCTAAAAACATCTCCGTTCTTTTTAGTCCTTTCTCTTACAGTCACAGTTAACTAATCAGCTTAAATATTAGAAATTCTAAGAGAAAAAGATGGCAGTCAGTTTTTTATTTTGAGGTTAAGACACGGAGAGATTTTCTTTTCCCTTTACTCATAAATTATTTTTAAAAATTGTGAATGATAGAATTAAAAAGTATAATAATTTAGGATATAACTTGTTTCAATATTTTTAGGTGGTCTGACTTTACAACTGTTTCAACTAATTTCATTTTGGTGTCAAGCTTTCACTTTGATTCACTATGTATGATTAGTTCATTGTATAAAGATTTGATTTATCCATGAATTTTTAAAATTTTATTTTGTAATCAGATTAGCACCTTCTGTTTTAGCTGCTGAGACAGATGGAAGTTCACTTAATTTATTTTTAAGTATTTTCATGTGTTTTATCCAATATTGGACATAATTTTAATATATTAACTTATAATACATATTCATATGGGACGAACCAACTATCTCCCTGAGTTCTCACTCAGTGACACTTTGGTATCACGAATGAGCATAACCTTTCTTCGTTCGGACATTGGAGACATTTCGATCAAGTTTTTTAAGAGGGACGTGTCTTTAACCACGACGAAAAAAGACCGATGAAAACAATCTTAAAAAGGCATGTTAACACAGCAGAGGATCATGTGAAAATGTAATTGCGCCATCTACAGTTGCCCGAGTCTATAGCACGCAACTGTGGCTATGCGAACGGGCGAAAGCGAAGAAAAACGAGCTTTACCAGTGTAAATCCAGTTTAAGGTGAGCCAGTCCTTCAAGCGTAATGTCGATGAGGCTGAACAATTGTCTTGAAATGTAAATGTTATAAAATATCATACATCCAAACTGATACTCAGAATTAAAAATAAATGTTTTAATAAGAGCTCGCCGTTCAAAGCGTCATATTTAATAGAGTGGAGGAACAAAAAAAAAACATCATACTACCGTATTTACGTAGCTTGATGAAAAATGTGTAATGATTTCTACAAATTGAATTGCTTCCATATCAATAATTTGTATGTATTATCAAAATTATTCAAATAAAAAAGGACTTGCAGCGCATTAAGAATAATTATTCATACTATTAGTAATTAATATGTATATTACATATTAAATTGATTTTAAATTATTATTTTGGAAACAGTATGATCCAGATCTTCTGTACCAAACATTAATGGTTTGTTGTGTTAGGTTGTATGGCGCAAGGGCCATATTTGATCATGCTGCGCCGAAAAAACAGCCTAAATGAAAATCAGTTGCAATGTAGACAAAGTTTAAATAGAATTATGAGGGTTCATCACTTGTTTCGAACTTTGAAATTTTTTTGAGGTTTGTTAGAACTAAATTCATCTTTATTCACTTCATCGGTGGATTTGAGTTAAATCATCCGTTGAGACATATGGACCAATGCCCTTGTCCCGTTCATTCTTATGTCCTTCGACCCTTTTTCCCAGTACTTTGCCCATGTAATTCTTTCTCTGTTGATTTACAGAGTACCAAGACTATCTCATTTCAAACTCTCGACTAGTGACAGGTTCTGTCAGTCTACCACGAGAAATGCTCCCGACATCATATCTGGGTGTTGCTGGTCACCAGAGCTAGATAATTTTGAGTAAAGTAATTTTATTTTGCTTTTCGCGAATGGAGATTGGAGGTATGAAGACGGTAGCATTTTACCAGTAGCAATAAATAAAAATCATATAATAAATATATTTCCAAGATATCATGAATTGGGAAAGCTGATAAACAGATGCATTTCTACAAGCATTCCATATGGGGAAATGGGATAACATATGTGCCAACTTTTCAGGATTTTCTAGAAGTCTTCTGGAAAACCACTTTTTTCCTAATATTCCGGACGAAGAAAATATTTTCCAAATTTTTCTTTGAAGAGAAAATTTTAAAGTGACACCAATTTCGAAGTTTTGGAGTCAAACTTTGGCATCCATGAAAGAAAATTATCCGTATTAGTGGTTGCTAGATTGTTGTTAAAACCTTCTTTGGCACCAATTAAAAAATCTTCAAATATACCTCTGAAGCACTCAAGAAATAGTTTGATTGGCGATTTTTGAATACATTTGGCGCTATTTTGGGTAAAATATTGCCAAATCGGTTCAACTGCGGCTAAACATGTAAAAGCTGTCGAGGAAGTGTTACTTTTCCTGTTTTAGAATTACTTTAAGTCCAATTTGTCTCAATTATCGTTAATTTTGGAGGGTTTGATTTTTTTAAGAATTCTTTTTAGGCATGTTTCGTTTCCGACAGTTGCTTGCTGGTTTTATGTAGTAAACATCTACTGTATTTTCTCCTTGGAGGTTGGTAGGTATGACATAAGGTCCATTTATAAGGCAACAGACGGGTCCAGACTTTGTGTCTGGAACAGTCCTCATGGAAAACAGACAATGTGTTGTGACATCTTTCTGACAACCATCGGAAAAGGACACCTATTTTGATAGGACAAGACAACGGGATATATGTTAGAGGAATGGTGTTATGGACAGAGAAAGGACGGGAACAGGTGATTGAGAAGTGTTATGCTATGTTCGTTGGTTGTTTCTCGACAATGACTTCAGATATTTGTATAAACAAAAGATTCCAAAATTATTTTTCATGCGTTGTGTTGTACGCCCTTTTGTGATGTGAAGTGATGTCTTCAATAAATAACTGTACAGCACTTTTGGACTGTTTACTGAGAAGTACTTCACAGGGTAAAGTGGGTTTTGAGAAAAGAACTGGCTTTAGTTTTTTTCTTGGTAAAAGCAGTCAATTATTTACTTTACAAAACTTTTCTGTTTCTACGATCGAATGCTTAAGAAGTAAAATTACACTCTACCAAAAAATCCAAACTCCTCAAAGCTAGTTTTCGATCGAAATGATTGAATTGGTTTAGATTAGTCAAAGTTCTATGGCACTGAATCCTTTTGGGACATTGAGCCAAACAGAAGACATCAATTAAAAATATCTCCGAAAACACCATTCAATTAAAATAAAACAGTCTTCAGAGCTGCAAATATACAAGTCAATAAAGTACCTTGTATAAATGGGTCAAATATAAAAGCTCAACAGATGTAATCCTCTTGAATCGATCGGAATTAAATTTGGAGCGTATGTGATGTGTGCACAGAATATCAAATTTAGACGAGTCTTTATTATAGAAGTACATCACAAAGATAATACAATAGCAAGTTGCAAATCCCCTCTGGAGATGGTACAAACCGATATATGGCGTGGCATGGAGTCAAATGGAATACTTATACCTCTATGATCACCTACATCAAATTATGTCAACCATTCTACAGACACTGTTCCAGCTCCATTATATTCCGAATGTGATGCAATTGACGGCCAAGCATATCTGAGACATGGCGGATGGGAACATATCTGGAGATCTGTCTGACCAAGAAAAGTTTTTAAAGCAATTGATGCTCTTCTGGGAAAGGTGAGACTTGTGTGGAATGGAGTTATTGAGCAAGTAAGTATTGCTGAGTGCCTCATCTCTGAAATCCTAGTGTATGGGATGCGGATTCACCACTTACGATAGCCGTTCCCATATAGTACTGGGTAGAAGATAGCTTAATGGCTTTGTTTGACTCTATAAATTGCATGCATAGCTGCAGATATTGACATATATTGGCATACATATAGGATGCTTTACAACTTACAAATTTATTATCTTTCTGATGTAATTTTACAATAATAAACGTCCTCTATCTTTGTTACTGTGATTATTTCATGTCTTCATGTAGTTTCATTCCGATCGAATCTTGGCTTTGAGGTGTTCAAATATTTTTGCACAGATTATAAAAAAAAATTATTGTATTATAACATCTTAAGTTTTCATTAACCTTCCTTAACCTCTCTCTGTTTTACCTCTCCTTCACTGCTAAAACACTCTTTCTAATTGAAGAAAAAAACTATAATTAAGAAGATTCTTGTGATCAGATACAGCAGATTCTTTTTTTCATAAAGAAGAAAATTTATAATTACACTCGATTTTTCAACAAAAATTACGTTATTTAAGAACTTAAAGTATTAAAACTTTTAATACTTCGGGTTCTTTTTTTCTTGAGTAGAATTCAATTTTTATATACTTTTTCTTGAACTGAAAAGGTAAATACACATTTTTAATGTATAGTACATATTTTAAAATTTTTAATTTTTTATGTGACATTTATGCATTACTTGTATGCTTGATCATGTAAAGTGTGCAGTACATACAAATAAAAAAAGCAGACTAAAGTTTCAGTTGCGTTTATTTAGGAACTATGGAAAAAGTATGAATTTATTGTAGATGATGGTGATAGCTCTAGCTGATTAAAATTTCTGGGATGTAATTTTTGATTATTTGCATTTGTTGATATAAACCTTGTTTATTGTGTTACATCATTAATTGCTATGTCAGCAGATGGACGCTGACTCCATCTACTGACATCTCCATTGTCTTTTAGAGTTAACATATTGTTCCAAGAAACTATTGTCATGGATTAGCTGGATGAACAGATGACTTGTAGAGGCTATTATCTTGCATGGTATTCTTTGTTTCTTGATTTCCTGATCCTATTTTACTTGAAAGGTTTAATCGTATTGAAATTTATTTTCTGAAGAGCTATCAATTGGAAAAGAAGGGCGCGCCTTTAGTATTAGCCTCAGACACTAAAGATGGAACTTGGAACTTAAAGATCTGTGGATTGATGGAATGTGGTCTCTGAAAGACAAAGGAAAAGTGTTTGACATACAAAACATAACGTAATAGATGACATAAAAAGTCTTATGAATAATCCAAATCCGAGAGCATTTAGGTAGAGAATTCAGAAAAATATAATATACCGTTGAATTAGTCTCAATGTTGGGCCGTGATAGCCTGGTTCCAGCCAAAGTCCGTCGTGTACAAAGAGGGGAGGTGCACGTTAAATCTGACGTGGCCTCAAATGTCCTCACGTTGGCGTGGTGTGGAAGTTTGGAGAGTGAGGTCCAGCTCAGGTGTTGCCTCGTCATGTGACCATGGTTCAAAATTACGTGGTGTTTTCCTCGGACCTTTCCCTTTGGGATTGATCCCGGACCATCACCAATAGCCCGTTTTATTGCTCCAGTGTGACGTTAATTAAATACCTAGTCTTAATGTTAGCTCTCGAAATTTTAAACTAAGATATGAAAAGGATCTAAAACGTACCTGTTAGTTGTATTATGAGAAAGCCATCATGGAATCCGTAGAACTATTGACGGTGGGTTTGGGTTATTGTGGGTTTTTTGTATTTAGTACACACCCCTAGATTGTTGGAAGAACTTAAGGATTGATGGTAGATGAACTCTGAAAGAGAATTAAAGATAAATTTTTACACATTAACTTAAACCTAAAACATTTGCGTAAAAAATTCACCAAATATGCAATATCAGCCACCATTTAATTTGTCTTAATCATGACTTTCGAAACTTTAAGAAAATTTTAATTGACAAGCTTTGCTATTATGAAAGCGTTTCAAACGCACATAATGAGAAGAAAGTTATATTATTTCAAAAGCTATTGTATTTTGTATTTAGCATAAACCCGGATAAATTGTTGGTGGAAGTTGAGAATAGATGCATTCATGAAGAGAAACTATAAAAGAGAGAAAAGTAAAAATAATAGCTACCCAAAAAACATCTACTTGAAATATTCACCAAATATACAATATTTGTTAACATTGAATTGTCCCAATGTCAACATTGGAACAATTCAATTTCGTAAAAATCTTTCCAAATTTTAAATCAGCTTTAAACTGAGATCAGAAAATATGTTCAAAATATATTGAGAAGAAATTGTCATGTTAAATGCAGAGCTATTTGGTGGGTGTATGCTTTCTGTATTTCACAAGCACCCTGATAAATAGTTGCAACTTGAAGACCAACGTATTGAAGTAAGATGAGCTGGTAGAAGATAAAGGAAGCTAAATGTTTACAAATAATCCTAACTAGAAAGCATTTGTATGAAGAATTAACCAAACGCGCAATACCATCTAACATTGTATTCATATTAACCTTGGGATCCGAAACTTTAAGGAATACTCAAACAGATTTGAGAAAACGTTCAAAAGTACCTGTTGTGAGTCGAAAGTTGCAATGCTATTGGAATAGCTATTGGTGAATGCGTGCCTTTTATATTTAGCACACTCGCTTATAAATGGTTGGTGGGACTTGAGGATCTATGGATTGAAGAAAAATGAACTGTAAAAGAGAATAAAGTTAATGTTTACAAATAATTCCAACTACAAAGGTATGAACAATTCACCAAACATGCAATAAAATCTAAAATTGGGCTCATTTTAATCTTGGCTTTCGAAGCTTTAAGGAATCTTTATTCTAGGATACTTTCAAAACATACCTGTTCTAAGTATTGAAATGAATGTTGACATATTATTGGAAGAACTATTGGCGGGTGCGTGCTTTTTGTATTTATCACACACACTTATAAATTGTTGATGGAAATTTAGAATCAATGGATGGATGAAAGAGGAATTCTGAAAGAGAAAGAAAGATAAATTTATGCAAACTAGCTTGAACCTAGAACATTCGTATGAAGTATTAACCAAGCATGCATTATTAACCCTCCTGGGGTTATCTCGACGAGGTATCTTGTCATTAGCAAAACTAACCAGATCTATGATGAACAAGATATATTGCCATTAGAAACAAACTGGCCATATCTTGGATCTCGTCATCATAAAAAAATCGGCAATGTCTTGATAACGGGATATATGGTCATTAGCAAAATTGATCACATCTTGATGGACGATATATCTCATCAAAAGCACTTGGAGGGTTAACTATCATTGAATTTGTCTCAATCTAGACCTTCGAAATTTTAAAAAATCCATAAACAAATACTTTATCACCAATACCAGGCCAATTGAATTCTATATTTATGGCATGGAAAGTGAATCACTTTAGCGTTACCCCTGTTCACTATGGGGATTGGGTTCACGTTACACCCCTCACTGGACACAATCCGTTTATACGGGCCATACATTCAATCTAAACGGAAAAACATCCATGCCTTATCTCAGAACCGAGTCAGATACCTTTCGATCCAGATGTCAGAAAACTGACGACTAGATTGATTATTCGGTATACAGAAATAAAGAAATATTCTGGAAGTACCTGTTGTAAGTATAGAGATGAAAGTTATCGTGTTATCTGAAGAACTATTGGCGGGTGCGTGCTTTATTTATTTAGCGCACACCCTGTTAAATATTGTTGATTAAAGTTGAGTATCGACTGATGAATGGAAGATGAATTCTAAAAGAGAAAGGAAGGAAAATGTTAAAAAATTAACTTAAACCGAAAACATCTGCATGAAAAATTCATCAAACTTACATCAGCTACCATCAAATTCGTCTTAATATGGGGCTTCGAAATTTTGAGGATGCTTTAAGCACATTTAAGGAAATGTTCTGAACGTACCTTTAATCAATATTGAGATGAAAATTGCCATTTTATTGGAAGATCTATTGAAGGGCACGTGCGTGCTTTCTGTATTTAGCACGTATCCTGATAAATGGTTGGTGAAAGTTGAGAGTCAATGGATGGATGGAAGATGAAATCTGAAAGTAAAGGTACATTTTTACAAATAATCCTAACTAAAAAGAACTTGTACGAAGAGCTTACTTAATTTGCAATACCATCTAAAATTGCATTCGTCTTAATCTTGGCTTAAGACTTTTGAACAGATATAATGAAACGTTCAGAATGTACCTGTCGCATAAATTAAAATGAAGGTCGTCGTGTTATCTGAAGAGCTATTGAAGGATACGTGCTTTCTTTATTTAGCACACACCCTGATGTTGCAAGTTGAGAATTAATGGATGGATGAAAAATGAAATCTTAAAGAGAAAGTTGAATGTTTACAAATAATCCTAACTAGAAAGTATTTGTATGAATAATTCATTTGACTTGCAATGCCATCTAAAATTGCATTCGACTTAATCTTGGAATTCGAAATTTTTTAAGAATTATTTTACACAGATATAACGAAACGTTCAAAACGTACCAGTCGTGTGTATTGGAATGAAGGTCGTCGTGTTATATTTGAAGACCTATTGACGGATGTGTATTTTCTTTTCACACCCTGATAGATGGTTGGTGAAATTTGACAATTAATGGATCGATAGAAGATGAAATCTGAAAGAGAAAGTTAAATTTTTTACAAATATTCTCCTATCTAGAAAGCATTTGTTTGAAGAATTCACTTAACTTACACTACCATCTAAAATTGCATTTGTCTTAATGTTGGCTTTTGAAATTCCAAGACAGCTTTTAAGCTTTCTTAATTTTTTAGAAACAGACATAGCGTAAGAACATTAGCTTTTAAGAAACAGACATAACGAAATGGTCATACTGTACCTGTCGTATACGTTGAAATGAAATTTATCATGTCATCTGCAGAGCTATTGGCGGGTGCGTGCTTTCTGAATTTGGCACACACCCTGATAAATGGCTGATGAAAGTTGAGAA
The DNA here is from genome assembly GCA_933210815.1 of Meta bourneti. Lineage (NCBI taxonomy): Eukaryota > Metazoa > Arthropoda > Arachnida > Araneae > Tetragnathidae > Meta > Meta bourneti. Next base: position 17,120,473 of record OW119922.1, read on the forward strand.
TCAATGGACGGATGGAAGATGAACTCTAAAAGAGAAAGTTAAACATTTAAAAATAATCTTTACCAGAGATCATTTGATGAAATATTCACCAAACAGCAATACCATCTGAAATTGCATTCTTTTTAATCTTTGCTATCGAAAATTTAAGGAATCGTTAAGCCGATGTGAGGAAGCATTAAAATCGTACCTGTCATAAATATTGAAATGAAGTGAGGTTATCTGAAGACTATTGGAGGGTGTGTGCTTTCTTTATTTAACACACCTTGATAAATTGTTGGTGAAAATTGAGAATCAATGGACGAATGGAAGATGAAATATGAAAGGAGAAGGTAAACGTTACATATTGACTTGAACGAAAACTTATTGTATGAAAAATTCCCAAAACTAGCAATATCAGCTACCATTAAAGTCGTCTTGATGTTTTCTTCCCAAAATTAGTTTTAAACTGAGTCAACTTTAGCTTTAGTCAATTCTAAGAAAAAGCTTATAAGTACCTTTAGTTAAGTAGTGTTAAGGAAATTGCTGTGGTATCAGCAGTGCTATAGATTGCTGTGTTTCCTTTTTGTATTTCGGGCACTCCTTTAAGGACTTCTATGGTTTGATGAATTCGATGGAGTATGAAAATATTCGTATATAATGGTGGGTGTCCGATCTATGAAAGAGAATGATGGTGAGATTTTAGAAATTAAACAATCTTTGGAAGGATATTGGGAAGAACAGATTCAACATGCAGATAAAACGTACCAGTACATTAACAATACATTTTTACAACAATTAAAATCCGTGTTACCTATATTTATGAAATGTCAACTGTTAAGAGCTAGATACCATTGTTAGTTTCGAAAAATATTTCTCAATAATACCTATCGTTACTTATTGTAAAGAACAATGACAAATTTGAATTTTGTATTGTTTAATAAAAATGCATTTTAGGTTTATTCATCATGCAAAATCTGTGCTAAAACTTTTTTATTTAATATCAATGAACATAAACCACAGAAAATTTAGAATTTTCTAATTATAACGTATGACAGCGTTTCTCTTATTAAGTTTTTTGGTAGAGTCCAAATAAGAAGTATAATGTATATTAATACATTTTATTTTATTCCATTAAATATTTTTTTATGAAAACGAAGAAGGGATATTCATCACTCTTTTCGAATTAACTTACGATAGTTAATTGGTCAATGCCTATTAGATTAAACACCAACCGTCGCCAAAATGGCGATAAACTACATAAAATAAGAGAGTTTATAAGTAAGAGGAAGTGTGAAATCTCCGCCTTCTGTCTGGTTTGTTTGTTTATACTAAAAATACCTCAGATAAAAAAAGTAGAGTAAAATCAGTCGAACATTTTTAGCAATAACACCAGCTGAAGAGAAACCAGAGGCAGAAATCTGTGACGTCACTAATGGGAAGGTTGTTTCAGAAATGTAATTGGGGGGGGGGGGGTACGAAGATTCAGATTCTGACACTTAAATGCAACAAACTCTAAACTGAGCATTCCAAAGCTTTACATCGCATTGTGAAATATTGTTTTATCATTCGTTTATCGCCTGATGTTTCAACTGGTTTTTCCTTTTTTATTAATAGATTTATTTTGCTAAATATTTTTAATAGATTCCATGATTTGAGGTTGCTACAGATATAAAATAATTTGGTCAAAGTAAATATAGGCTGAAAAGTAAAAATAATAATAGGGAAATTTGATCTTGAATATTTCGCTTTGAAACATAAGTAATAACTAATGACAAATTCGGATAATTGTTGCCTTATATTTTAAAGTGCTGCATAACAAAAGCCAGATTGTTTTTTAAACATAAGTTATTTGTTCGAAAATAAGACTTCAGCTCCATGTCATAAAAGCTTTGAAACTGCGATGAACTTAGCTATCACTATAAAAATTAATTTACAATGCCCCCAGTAATGCATATAACAGTGCAACTCAATTCCAAAATGAAGTACTTTCTGGCAGACAAACCTGTACTTTCTTTCACAAATATTGCTAAATTGGTGTCAGGTAGACACGTGATGTGAACATATAATTTTGTTTTCCCAATTGTGAGAGTATGAAGTGACCATTTAAAAGTTAAGATAAATCAAAGTATTATTTTTTTATTTCTTGTAGGTCGAATGAAAATAAAACTGAAGGCCCAGTGTACTTGAATATCAGTATACTCGATATCCCACACATAAGCTTACGTAGATTTTTGATACTTGGAATGTTATGGGAAATGAATGCTTGAGCAACCACGATGAAGTCGCGGGATAATATATATTAAGAGAAAAGAAAAACTCATAATTTACTTACTCGATTATAATTATTTAAATGCACTTAATTTGAAGACTGTCAGTTTCATTCATTTTTCAGAAACAATAGAATTTTAATGTGATTTAAATCTTCTAATAAGAAATATATCTGTGTTAATTACTACTCAACTCTTATGATTGAGTTGTTTTCAGCAGCAATTGTGCTCAATACTTCGATTTAATTTTTGGTGCAATTCGATACAAGTCCCCAAATACATACATTATCACCCAAATACATTCATCAGCATGCCACTTGTTAATTATTATCGCAGCAAATGACTCATTAAAGGAATAAGTCCAATAAGAAGAAAGTAGCGCATTAGAAGGCACAAATTAGCTTGCTAGAATTCATGGGTACAATACCACTCCCAAATTCAAGCCATCAATAAATAATCCTTGTCTAACCTTCGGACTAATTACACCCAAATTACAAAACGGTGAAGATATGACGACTGTATTACGATTAGGGTCTTGGTTTGAAAATTGAATAGTACATACCAATTGTTTAATAAGAGTCCAATCATCTGATTCGGTCTTACTCATTGAAGCTTGGTACTGCAACCTTAAAAAGAGGTAAAATAATGAATGGAAAGGGTAAAAATCCCTTTTAAGGTCAGAAATTAACGTCACGCCATTATTCATTAAGTAAAATTTGCAGAAAATAAATAATCCCCATTGTTGGGATTCCTTCATAGGTACAATACAAGTTTGAATCATCAATTAATAATCCCCAGGACTAATCACACTAGAATTGCAAGATGCTGAAGATAAGACAACTGTGTTGCAATTAGTGTCTTTTGATATGAAAATTGAATAGCAGGGGATAATGTTGTATCTTGAATCATATGAGCCTAGAACTAGTCTAAACATTTGTCATCTAAGGGAGAAATTTGGTATTAAATATGTAATTGACATTTGTGTCATTAGGTGTTATGTATACTGTGTTGATGACCACTTCAGATTTCAAACCTTGTGGTAGTGGTTTATTTTCCTTTTTACAAATTGATTAATTTTTGAGGATAAGTTTCATTTGACAAATAACTACAGTACTGTACATTTGCCATGCAGAACCAAAGTATATAAGTTCTTAAAAGACGTAGGCTCATATAGTGAAAGAACCAAACCCAGTTTCTAAACTTTAGTTTAATACTATGCCAAACTTTCACAACTGAAAAAAAATATTGAAATAGGCACTTTAAATAAAAACATATTTAGTGACAACGTGTTCCTAACATCTTACGTTACTGGAATTAACCATATGATCAATTCTATGGAGACCAAAATCTAAAAACATATAATAGGCCTTCATGTTCTACTGATTTACCCTTTAACTATAACAGTGATAAAACTAGAGCATTTAGTTTTGGTCAGGAAAAATGGACCAGAACAGAAACTCCAGAAAAAGAATACACGAAAAGAAAAAATAACCGTTTGTAAAACGAAGAGTATCTTCTGTAAAGGGAAAATTGATCGTATATCTCTAAAGACTAGGATGAAGAATTGATTTTACAAGATACAAAGTCAATTTTCTGAAACTCTTGAACTCACACGGAAGTGATGACTAAAAGGAAAAAGTTATTGCGAGAGGTGTAAATCGGAATTTTTATCTTGATAGAATTATCAGGAAATAAATAAAAAAGCCTTATGTTGCAGAAGAATTTTTAGTGTTGTAAGCTATGGATATCATTTTAAGTCTGAATAAAATGGTATCAGGTTTTCGCCAGTCTAATATTTCTGAAAGTTAGGGATTGTAGAAAAACCGCCCATGTATAACATATGTTTCAGAGCACCAGTTAATAAAAATATATTTTCCATTGGAATTTGGCAGCTACTCCAAGTACTACATCATCTAAGTATAAAATTTCAAATATTTAAATATATTATTTTTATTAAATTTATGCTTCCAATAGTTTGACTTTTTGTATTATTATCTTTATATTATGATTATTTTTATATTATTTTATACGTTATTTTTTATTATTTTGTATTATTATTTGTATTATTATTTTATTTTTTTAAATTTATGGTTCAAATAATTTGATTTTTTTTTGTCAAAGTGCTTTAAAATTGTTCAAATGTGCAAAAGTGTGTATCATTATTCAAAAATAGTGCTATCCAATGTGTACAGCTAATAACCAAGATACATATTTCACCTTGATCCAAGTATTATTGTTGAACAAAAAGGTTTTTTAAATATGCATGTAATATACTTCTATGAAAAGATTTACATTGAGAGGTAGTATATGAATTTCTGACAAAATAAGAGCAATTGAGAACACATTACGTTATGAATAAAAATCAAGTAATGAAAATTAGTCCAAGGAATAAAGCACCACATACTTACATGCTTGCCTTTACTATCTTGATGAAGAATGGGAGGGAAAGAAAATTACGATTAAACGAAACAAAAATCACCTTCAGCGCCAGGAGAAACATCGTCATTATTGACGAATTAAAACTTGCAGAAAATAAATAATCCCTATTGTTGGGATTCTCTCATGTGTAAACTACCATTCCCAAGTTGACTCCAGTAATTAATAATCATTGATTAACCCCAAGACAAATTGCATCGGATTGAAAAAGCCTAGAGACATGACGACTGTATTATTACTTCCTTTGTTTGGAAATTAAATGCAATATTCCACTGTCTAATCTCTCGATTCATTGTTGTCAATTTACCTTTGCTCTGACAACCTTGATGAAATAGATTATGAGGACTGAACGGCGAAAATCTCTTTTGACTTCAGAAGCATCCTCACGTTATAACTTGTTAATAAAAACTCGTGAAAAATAAATAATCCCTACTTGCTAAGATGCATAAGTACAATAACACTTCTACCTGGTTAAACTCCAGAAATCAACGATCATTATAAACCCAATAGTTAATTACCAAAATTACAAAATGTTTCAGATATGTCGATTGCCCTACGATTAGGGTCTTGGTTTGATAATTGAATCCGACATTCCATGGTCCAACCTCTTGATTCAACGATACGCATTGACCTTTACTCTGAAATCTAGATGAAAAAAGGAAAAATCATGACTTGACAGGAAAATCTTTGACGTCAGAGGTTGATAAGTACAATAGAACTCTCAAGTAAACTATAGAAATCAACTATGGTTGTTAAACCCAAGATTAATTACCCCAAATTGTAAATGATAACACATGGTCCATTGCCTTACGATTGGTGTCTTGGTTAGAAAATTGAATACGACTTCCCATGGTCCAATCTCTGGATTCATTGTTGCTCATTGTAACTTATCCTTACAACCTTTAAGAATGGGAAGGTGGGAAAAATCACCTCTGACGTCAGAATTCACGTCATTTTAGTAATAAAAACTTGCAGAAAGTGAATAATCCAACCTATTGGAATCCACAGATACTGTACCACTAATAGGTCGGCTCCAGCAATTGGTAAGCATTATCTTTCCAGAACACTGTTTACACCCAAATTGAAAAAAAATTACTGGACAGGGGAGAATAACCTCGACGTCAGGAGCAACGTCACTTCATTAATTAAAACTTGTAGAAAATGAATTATCTAACTTGTTGAAATCCACAGATATTTTAACTCTAGCAACTAATAATCCTTATGTAATATCAAGACTAATTAAACCAAAATAGCAAAACGCTGAAGATAAGACGCCTCTCTTACAATTAGGATACTAGTATGAAAACTGTACCTATACTTCAAGGACCAATCATTTGATTCAGTGTTGCACACATGCGTCTACTCACAGAACCTTGGAGAATGGGAAAAGGGCAAAAATAATGACTGGAAGAGGAGAAATCCCCTCTGACGTCAGGAGCGACATTACTTCATTAATTAAAAGTTGTAGAAAGTGAATAATCCAACTTGTTAGAATCCACAGATACTGTAACTCCAGTAATTAATAATCCTTATCTAATCACAACACTAATTACACCGAAATTGTTAAACGCTAAGGATAAGACGACTATATTACAATTAGGATGTGCTGGTATGAAAATTGTACCTACATTTCAAGGTCCAATCACCTGATTTAGTGTTGCACACTGGCGCCTACTAACAGAACCTCGGAGAATGGGAAAGGGGCAAAAATAATGACTGGACCGGGCAAAAATCACCTTTGACGTCAGGAGCAACGTCACGTCATTACTCATTAATTAAAACTTGCAGAAAATGAATAATTACCGGAGCAGAGAGGAGAGCCAGGTGATGAAGTAATTGACTGATTTAATTACGCGGAGAACGGGAGCTGGACGAACTAGATTATACCTGAGTGGAAAACAGGAGGTAAAGGTAAAAAATAAAAATCGCACCCCAGCCCTGATGCATTAAATAAGCAGCTGGCCATGAAAGAAGTCAGTTTTTGTTTAAATTTGCTAAAAGTATCATTAATTTTTTTGTGTATCCGATTTTTTTCTTTTGTTCTCCATCATGGTAGGAAGAGGTTGAGGTCAAAGTAAGATTGCTTTTGGGATTTTTGTGCTGTTTTGCCTATCAACAAACAGCATTAAAGTAATGACTTAAGGTACGTGTGTTGCGATACCCGTGTTACTTCTTCCACTTCAGTTCCGTAATCCCGAATGAATCGGCAGGTCGTCAAATTCCACTTTTTCTTCTTTGTTATTGTAATTAAGGATCGTGAGTTAGATGAAACTAGGTTGATATTGAATTTTTTACTCGGGTTTATGATCAGCAGCTCTCACCTTTTTCGAGTTCCATTTTTAAGTACTCCCAAAGAGATTCATATATCCGTTTTGGTATTGCTTCATATAGGCAGTATCATTCCATGTTAAATTGTACTTAGATTCACATCTATATTACGGTAGATTCCGTAATAAGCTTTATAGGTTCTTAGTTCAATCGTTTATAATTTCATAAGTATCTTCACAAACCTTTTTATCATGATTCCGTTCAATCTATAGATTTGAAAGTATTCTCAGCTACCATTTACTGTCACTTACTAGACACTTGGTAACATTACCCATTCTTATTTTTTGCAAAATTAATACATCTTTAATCCAGTTTCATTAGCATTCAAAGGTATGATTCATGTAAAATAGTCTGTTTGCAGTATCAATAAAATCAACTAATTTTAATCAAAGATGATTAGCAACTTAATTACTCCATCTGACCCAAAATAAGTGGTGGGCAGCGGTAACCTGATTGGAAGAGTAGCGGAATAGCACAAGGAGGCACAATAGCACATTGAGACTTCAAAATTCGATCAAACCAAATACCTTCGTGTACGTGAGTCCGCTGGTGCACGTTAAATCTGTCGTGACCTCAAATGTCCTCACGTTGGCGTAGTGTGTAAGTTTAGAGAGTTGGGTGCCAGCTCAGTTGTTAGAAAATGTTTTTCTAACATTAGACGCGTATGGGAAGTGTAATAATGTCATCGGGAAGAAATGCCTAAAAACTTGTACACATGAAGAAATAAAAACTGAGACGTAAAAATCGCCTTCCAAGTAGTATTAATTGTAATCTTGTAGCTTTATTAAAATTCAAACAATGTCTTAATATGCAACTACGTTAGAACAATAAACCTTTTAATTTACGATCAAATTTTTTCTATTTCACCTTATTTAAAAATGTGACAACTGCACTGGAGTGCGAACCGTAACGATACAAGTGGTCTCTACGAGATATCTCGTCCATCAAGATCTGATCAACTTTTGTAACGACGAGATATCTCGTCATTAAGATATTGGCAACTTTTATGATGATAAGATCAAGATCTGGTCATATGTCGTTTGGTGATAAGATAACTCGTCCATAAAGATCTGATCAGTTTTGTTAATGTTGATATATTTCATAGACAACCACCAGAAGGTTTAAGGAACAGTTAGTTTTTCAATTGCTACTTTGCAGTGAAGAGACCTGGATGTAGGAAAATGATACAAAAAGCATGTCTAATTATCAAACCTATGTGGAAAAACAAAACGATAACAGAAACCAACAGTAAAAGTATATTTGAACTGAAGTGGTGATATTTCACTGGGTGTATGGAAATAAAGTGTAACTGTGATAAATATCGGAAGTTATCCTTGGTAGGTTGCATGCCCACCTTGAATACTGATGCAGGTTTTGAACTGCGTTTGCATACAGAAAATGAGGTTGCGTATGAGTTCCTGTTGTAACAGAACCCATTCCTATGTTTGTTCTCGGTTGTATGCCCACCTTGAATACTGATGCAGGCTTTAAACTGCATTTGCATACAGAAAATGAGGTTGCGTATGAGTTCCTGTTGTAACAGAACCCATTCCTATGTTTGTCCTTGGTAGGTTGTATGCCCACCTTGAATACTGATGCAGGTTTTGAACTGCGTTTGCATACAGAAAATGAGATTGCGCATGAGTTCCTGTTGTAACAGAACCCATTCCTATGTTTGTTCTCGGTTGTATGCCCACCTTGAATACTGATGCAGGCTTTAAACTGCATTTGCATACAGAAAATGAGGTTGCGTATTAGTTCCTGTTGTAACAGAACCCATTCCTATGTTTGTCCTTGGTAGGTTGTATGCCCACCTTGAATACTGATGCAGGTTTTGAACTGCGTTTGCATACAGAAAATGAGATTGCGCATGAGTTCCTGTTGTAACAGAACCCATTCCTATGTTTGTTCTCGGTTGTATGCCCACCTTGAATACTGATGCAGGCTTTAAACTGCATTTGCATACAGAAAATGAGGTTGCGTATGAGTTCCTGTTGTAACAGAACCCATTCCTATGTTTGTCCTTGGTAGGTTGTATGCCCACCTTGAATACTGATGCAGGTTTTGAACTGCGTTTGCATACAGAAAATGAGATTGCGCATGAGTTCCTGTTGTAACAGAACCCGTTCCTATGTTTGTTCTCGGTTGCATGCCCACCTTGCATACTGATGCAGGCTTTAAACTGCATTTGCATACAGAAAATGAGATTGCGTATGAGTTCCTGTTGTAACAGAACCCATTCCTATGTTTGTCCTTGGTAGGTTGCATGCCCACCTTGAATATTGATGTAGGCTTTGAACTGCGTTCGCATACAGAAAATGAGGTTGCGTATGGGTTCATGTTGTAACAGAACCCATTCCTATGTTTGTCCTCGGTAGGTTGTATGCCCACCTTGAATACTGATGCAGACTTTGAACTGCGTTCGCATACAGAAAATGAAGTTGCTTATGAGTTCCTGTTGGGTTTTATCGATTGAAGACAGAGTTTTATACATTAAAAATAAATTTTATTACGTAGCCAAGTCTTATGGTTTAAAAACATACTTTCAGAAAACAACAAGAGAAGTCTGATCAGATCATGATCCCACTTTTTCTTCACTTTTATACATTCAAAGATTTACATATTCTTCAAATTTATGTGCCCCACACGGCACTATAATTGGAGGTTTGAGACCGATTCCAACATGCGGCCCCATCGGTTGTAAAACCTCAGCAGATGTATTACAATTCAACATATATATATATATATAAATAACCAAATTATTTTCCGATGAAATATAATTTACGTTAAATAGTTCATCTTTTATTAATTTACGAATAAATTTGTACTTGATATCAATATGTTTAGTTTTCTGATTTTCCTGACTATTTTTTGAAAAATAGATAGCAGATTGATTATCACAATATACTTGGGGTCTTATGTAATCACACAAACTTAATTCATTTATAATTCTACTAAACCAAATAACTTCTTTAGTGCAATCGGTTAGTGCAATAAATTCAGATTCCATTGAGCTAAGAGCTATGCACTTTTGTTTAGAAGATTTCCATGATATTGGGATGTTACCCAAATAAATTAAATAGCCACTGCTTGAATGTCTGTCTGTGAGACCACATCCCCAATTTGCATCAGAAAAAGCAATCAAATTTGAACTTTTTACATTGGAAAGATTAATTTTAAAATCCTTTGTAAGAAAAACATAGTTCATAATATCAACAACGTAAGACCAGTGTTTGTAAGTATAACCATTACAAAACTGAGACATTATATTAACAGCAAATGCAATATCTGGTCTGGATCTATCTGACAAAAACGATAAACATCCTATTAAGGAACGATAGGGAAATTTCCTCATTAAATCATTTTCAATTATTTCTTCCTCTTTAACCTTATCAGGTAAGTTACAACCAATTTTAAAAGGTAAATTCACAAAACTTTTAGGAAGATCTTTGAATTTTGACATTAATTTTTCAATGTAGGTAATTTGATGTAAATAAATCGAATTTTCAATTTCTTGAAAGTTTACGCCTAACAAATATTTAGTTTTACCTAGGACTGTAAGATCCAATTTTTTGTCCAATAATTCGATTACTTCATTTATCAAATGTTCCCTTTTTGAAAACAAAACCATATCATCTACATAAACAATTAAAATTACATCTTTAAATTTGTAGACACAATTACACCAATTTAACTGAGAAAATCCTAATTTAGTTAAAATACCGTCTAATTCCTCTTTAACCTTATCAGGTAAGTTACAACCAATTTTAAAAGGTAAATTCACAAAACTTTTAGGAAGATCTTTGAATTTTGACATTAATTTTTCAATGTAGGTAATTTGATGTAAATAAATCGAATTTTCAATTTCTTGAAAGTTTACGCCTAACAAATATTTAGTTTTACCTAGGACTGTAAGATCCAATTTTTTGTCCAATAATTCGATTACTTCATTTATCAAATGTTCCCTTTTTGAAAACAAAACCATATCATCTACATAAACAATTAAAATTACATCTTTAAATTTGTAGACACAATTACACCAATTTAACTGAGAAAATCCTAATTTAGTTAAAATACCGTCTAATTCCAAATTCCATTCTCTACCACTTTGATGCAGACCATATATAGCCTTTTCCAATAGACATACTTTGTTTTCGGATCCTTTCAGCACAAATCCTTTTGGCTGTTTCATGTATATAGTATCCTTAAGGTGTCCATATAAATATGCACTTTTCACGTCAACTTGACAGTGATACCAACCCAACATAGAAATCAATAGTACAAACAATAATTTAACAATAGAAAAATTCACAACTGGTGAAAAAATATCTTTAAAATCAATGCCGGGTTTTTGCTTAAAACCTTGAGCAACAAGACGAGCTTTATACCTTTTAGGTATATTGTTTTCGTCCATTTTTATGCTGTACACCCACTTACTTCCAATTATGGTTGTATTTGGGGGGGTGTCCACTAATTTCCATACTTGCCTATCCTTCATTATCTGAATTTCTTCATTCATGGCAGTATTCCATTTAATTTTATCCTTACTTGCTTGCGTTTCTTCATAACTTTTGGGGATTTCGACATTGTAACACTGATCATACATGTCGTACATCTGTTGGTCTAAAAAATTAGATTCATCACTAGAAGTAGATGGCACATTAGAAATATCCACATTAGGATGTTCAGTTTCTGGCTTAAAATTGAAATTTACAGGATCAAACCTAATCTTATTTTTAGTACAGTACTTTTTAATATCATTTGAAGATCTCATTCTCAAATTTTCAGGAGAATAATAGTATACATCTATCCTATTGCTTTTATTTCTAGGTTTTTCTATTCTACGCCAATTTGAAATGTTAAGACATTTTAAGTTCTCAGTTTTATCTAAATCTTTAGAATCTAAAACTTGAGTTTCACTTTCCGATTTTACTTTTATATTTTCATTTGATTGATAAATAGGAATATCAGAATTAAGATCAAAAGAAACGTACTCAAAGTTTTTACCAAATAGTACATCAACAGCTTTCTTACTTTCGTCGATATGAACATGGACTGTTTCAACTATTCTCTTCTCGTTTGGCACATATATTCTGTAACCTTTAGTTTTCAAACCATATCCTGTCAAAATACCAAGTTTAGTTCTGGGTTGTAATTTATTTCTCTGTATGAACATAAGCCAAAGAGCCAAAAATTCTAAAATGTTTTACTGATGGTTTGAAACCAGTCCATATTTCGTTAGGAGATATACCCTCAGTTAATTTGTGTTCGCATCTATTTTTAGTATGAATAAATGCTAAAAGTGCTTCTGACCAAAATTGTGGTTGTAAACCACTGTCCTGAAGCATAGCTCTGACACAATCCATGGCTGTTCTATTGAACCTTTCTGCAACGCCATTTTGTTCAGGGGTATAAGTTGAAGTTCTTTCGATTTTTATTCCTAGATCATTTAAAAACTTTTTAAATTCTTTGTGACAAAATTCTGAACCATTGTCAGTTCGGACACATTTTAACTTAACATTTAGCTGTCTTTCAGCTTTAACCAAGTATTTTTTAAAGTAATCAAAAACTTCATTCTTATTTCGAATAATATAAACAGTTACTTTACGTGAAAAATCATCAATAATAGATAAAAAGTATTTGTTTCCACCTAGAGAGTTAACTGGAGCAGGACCCCACAAATCCATATGGATCCTTTCCAAAACATTTTTAGTTTTCCTTTCGTACATATAGTTTCTTTTTAAGGATATTCTAGTGGATTTAGCAATAGCACAAATCTTACAATTTTTATCTATATTCTTACAATTAAGTTTTTCAATTCCTTTTACACAATTAATTTTACTCATATTTTCAATTAAGGGCATGTTAACATGACAAAACCTACGGTGGGCTTTTTCTAGATCTAAACCAGTTACGTCATCTGACCGTGGTTCAAAATTACGTGGTGTTGTCCTCGGATCTTTCCCTTTGGGATTGATCCCGGACCGTCACCAATAGCCCATTGTGTTGCTCCAGTGTGACGTTAATTGAAAAAAATACCAAAAATACTAAACCAGTTACATATACATAATTTTTAATCTTGGGATAACCTTTCAAGATATACAATTTTCCAATTCTGGGAACAGTAAACAAATATTTATTATAACTATTATAAATAATCATTTTGTTATTTCCCCATTTAATTTGGTTTCCCACTAGATCAATACGAGCACCACTAATTAAATTTCTTCTCATATTAGGTGAGTATAACACATCTTTTAAAGTTATATCATAATTTCTCTGTTTCTATCTAAAACTGTAAATTGAATATCACCCATACCTAATACTTCCGAGGTGCTGTCCTTGTCTCCGACTAGGATCTTCTGTGGTGGTAGTTTTCTGAATGTCGTAAACATATCACGTTCTTTACAGAAGTGAGCAGTTGCAGCAGAATCAATGAGAAATTCCCTCGGTCTTTCATTTGGAAAATTTGAAACTGCATAGGCACGTTGAAGATCAGTTTTTGGATTGTCCTCCATATAAAATAATTCACCACCAGGTTTCTGCCGATTGCATTTCTTGAAGCACTTCGATTCGTAATGTCCCGACTTTTTGCAGTAGTTGCAGAATGGTCGCGGCCCCATACGACAAACTGTCGACTTTCTTGGGCTTGAAGGAATTAATTCAGGGTCCAGTACGCATCTGCTGCGATCAGGAGATGACTTGTTTCTTGTAGCATAAGCATCGGCCACGATACTTAATTTTGTGTCTTCGTCCTTCCGCTTCAGCTCGATCCGGCTGGATTCTGTTATTAAATGTTTAGACAAATTGTCTAGCGTGAACTCCTTGTCATCCATCCTGTATAGCAGTTGTACCAGATTATCGTATTCGTGAGGTAAATGTCTTATTAGTTGAAAGCAAACTAAGATGTCTGGGATTTCGAATCCACCTTCTTTTATCTGTAACAGCTTCTCATGCACTCGTTTGCAGAAGAGTCCAATGGATTCGTCCTCCGGCTGATAGCGGATTGAAAAGAACTCGTCCACAAGGCCTGCCAATCGTGCTCTAGATGCTGGTTCAAAGTTGGTCTTTAATATATCCCAGGCTTCCTTACCGTCCTCAGTAGATGAAATTAAGACTTGATATTTTCTGTCTATGCCCTGGTAGATAGTTGTATATGTCCTCTGCTTCCTATAACGATAGTCTCTTTTTTCTTGTTCTGGAGCATCTTCTAATAATAGAGGTTCCGTTTTAGTGATAAATTCCCAGCAGTTCCGGTCGATTAGCAATACCTTCATGTCCGTCTTCCACGTGGCATAGTTGAAATCCGATAACTTCGGGAAGGAAAACATGGACATTTCTTGAATACCCATCATACTGGATACCGGTAGTGGCAGAATTCAGGTTCAGCTTAAGGTCTGAGGCCCATAACCAATTGTTGGGTTTTATCGATTGAAGACAGAGTTTTATACATTAAAAATAAATTTTATTACGTAGCCAAGTCTTATGGTTTAAAAACATACTTTCAGAAAACAACAAGAGAAGTCTGATCAGATCATGATCCCACTTTTTCTTCACTTTTATACATTCAAAGATTTACATATTCTTCAAATTTATGTGCCCCACACGGCACTATAATTGGAGGTTTGAGACCGATTCCAACAGTAACAGAACCCATTCCTATGTTAGAGCTTTTAGAATCACGATTCCAAAGTTTGAGTATGTACCTGGCATTCTATTGAATACCCTTGGTTGTGTAAATCGGTGGTAAATCGCTAAAGGCTGTTTCTTCTAATTTTGAAACCAAAGACCTTCGTGTACGAAGAGGGCAGGTGCACGTTAAATCTGTCTTGGCCTCTAACGTCCTCACGTTGGCGTGGTGTGGGCGTTTGGAGAGTGGGACGCCAGCTCAGGTGTTGCTTCGTCATCTGACTATGGTTCAAAATTACGTGGTGTCCTCGGATCTTTCCCTTTGGGATTGATTCCGAGGGATACTACCTATCAACTAATTTTGAGGATGTAACCTTTCAAAGTAATGGTATTTCTTAATATAGGTAGGTATTTCAATTAACGTCACACTGGAGCAACACAACGGGCTATTGGCGACAGTCCGGGATCAACCCCCGAAGGGAAAGAACCGAAGCCAGCACCACGTAATTTTGAACCACGGTCAGATGACGAAGCCACACCTGAGCTGGCACCCCACTCTCCAAACTTCCACACCACGCCAAAGTGAGGACGTTTGAGGCCACAACATATTTAACGTACACCAGCCCCTTCGTACACAACGGTCTTTGGTTGGATTCGAGCTCGCAGCCCTCTGGTTGCTAGTCCCCTACTCTTCCAACCGGGCTACCGCGGCCCAGGTGTTTCTTAAGATTTGCACGCCATTGCTTTTTGGAATAAAATTCATGTGTTAAGTGTGACACTTAATTTGGGATCGAGGGAGTTGTCGAGTATTGGACACACACACAATGAAAGTTCAGTGACACAGAAGAGAGAAATACAAATAGGTTAAATTACATGAATAGGACCTGCTTCTCTTACATCACGCAAACTGTTAGCTCAGTGTGCCTACCCACTTATCCATGAAGGCGCCATGATTTGTTTCTTGGCATATCTTCCATTTACATAAAATTGATCTTGGAGAATTGTTTATTTCTCATTGTCGAGTAACAAAACAGTCATGGAACAAAATAAGGGAAGGCTTAAGAGTAAAGGCAGACTGCATAGGTACAAACATTGCTACACCTAAACGAGCTATCTAATGTATGCTGATCATTTCTAGTGTCAGTAATTCGGAATTATGCTATGATCCTACTTTGTTGGGCCTCCCAATTCATCTTAATTTTAGTGCTAGCTCTCATGAAATTGGTTAGTGTTTGCAGTCTCTAGTCTAGCCAAAATAACAAATAGTACCTGAGGAAAGTAAACAAGTTTAATGCATAAGAGTTATTCAGGCAGATAACAATTCAAAGGAAGAAAGGATCTTTCAGAGGAAACCTAGAGACTGTCGGGAACCAAGTCTGCCATTTGAATTATTTAATAAATACTAATCTTCTGGCATTGTCGGAACATTTGTACATGAATACAGTTAGCTTTAGCTGCCTTTCGTCTTTTTCCTGAAATGTTCGAGGGAATAGAGATGTGTTCAATAAAAAGCTGAGATGGATTTAAATGCCTTTTATAGTAATTGAACTCTGCCTTTAATGCCTTTTAAAAAATGTCTTTTATAATAATTAATTCCCTCTCAAGATGGCATTTTCGTTCACTTTGATTTTTTTAATTTTGAGTCGCTATTTTATATTATTGGGGGTTTCGCTGAAAACTCACTTTTAAAAGTTTTTGCTAAAAATGTTTTCCTAAAACCCTGTTTTTTATTACTGTCGGGGGAAAACTTTTCCTTCGGAGAAATTTGAGGACTCAGAGAAGTTCTAAAAATTGTACTCTTCTATTTAAAGTAAAAGTAAAAAGGAGTTTCTTAATGCTTATAACTTTCCAGATCATAGAAAAAACTTTCTTCCCAAAAACGTGTGCATGCTTTTGTTCAATATTAGACGAATTTTGAAGTGGCGAAACAGAAACTTACAAATTTGTATCAAACTAATAATATTCCATTGAGTGTAAAATTGAAACCTTAAATTAAACACAGGAACTGTCAGAAAAGATGTTACATTTGTGTAATTTTTGTTTCTTTTATAACCATTTTTAATTTAAAAAAGTACTTTCAGTTTAACAGAGAAACTGTGATAAGCTAAATTTGCATTTGAGCAATATTTCTTGTATTATATTATTTTTAGATTCCGCTTGTTTGTTCCATACGCCATTTATGAAAAACTCTCGTTGCATTTTTGGGTCAAATGATTTGATTGTTTGTAATTTTCAGTAAATTCCAGGCAGTAAAATCCTAGTTCTATTCATTAGATTTCCAGGCTTAGATTAAAAGAAATGAGAGTGGTAAAGCACGTTTTACAAAATTTATTATTACACAATTTATATAGTATGAATACGCGTATGCATGTATTTAAGCCAAAAGTTCACTATAAAAATAATCTAAGATATCCACCACAATAATTACAAATCATACAATAAACTTTCAGCGGTTAAAATGTTAGTTACGATTTTCTGAAAAAGGCAATTAAGTAAGTGTTCTTAGCGAACTGATTCGACTCGATAACTCCGGGCAATTCTATACGTAGCAAATAAATCAAAAACTTTTATGACTACTAAAATTGCCCTCAAAATTTTACGTTAATGATACAAGCACAGCCAAAACATATTTTAAAATACATTTATTTTCATTTATAGCAGTATGAACATTTATTTTCATTTGAAACTCAAATAATAATTTTGATGCGATGAAATGACACATTTTATTTAAAACAGAGAAACTGCGATAAGCTAAATATATATTTTAATAATATTTTTCGATTCTGTTTGTTGTACCATACCCCAGTTTTTTTTTAAGAAAGGTTCACACAAAATGAATAAATGTATGTATGCATTTGAGTCGACCAGTTAGTTGACTATGAAAATCTACTAAACAATCTACCGTTAATTACAAATGATAAAACAGACTTCCCGAGGTTCAAATGATTTTCTGAAAAAGCCAATTAGTGAGGGTTCTTAGAAACTCCAAGCATGTAGCAAATAAATCAAACTTTTACGACTGCTAAAACTGCTCCGAAAATTTATTTTTAATGAAACAAGCAAAGTCCAAACATACTTCACCATATATTTATTTCCATTTTACAACGGTGTGAACATTTCATCTGAAACTCAAATAATAATTCCGAGGCGAGGTGCTGATGAAAATGACCCATTTTAATTTGGGTCTGAAGCGGAAAGGTTACTTCACTCGTTCATATTACAATTCCTCAACTTCGAAAGCACGTTGATTCCACCCGTCTCTCTTGAAACCGACTGAATTCCAACGTTCAGGGATTTAAAATGTGCAATTAATTTGTACTTGGAATTCCTCCTCGAACTCGACAGTTCCTGCAGTCTTTTCGACTCATGCTCAGCGGGGAAGGGATTTGGATTATATATTCCCAGCTTCCTCGACATCTCTTTCAAACTAGTTCACCCATCTAGAGATTTATTTAGTTTTTAAAATTTTTCTCCTGCTTCACTCTAGAGAAATCATTTGAGGAATGCCATTACTTCGAGAATTTTTACTGCTCTTTTTGGCTGTCTAAAATACAGGCTTCGTTGCTTGTAAATAACATAGGGTGAACAACATATTTGGGTTGGATTTCAAAAAGATGTATTAGCATTTCCCTAACGTACGTGGCATGGAAACCGGTATGTTGGCAAAAGGTAGGTAGGTAATTGAATTAACGTCGCACTGGAACAACACAACGGGATATTGACGACAGTCCGGTACCTCGCAATTTTGAACCAGTCAGATGAATAGGTCAACATCTGAGCTAGTAATCCTCTCCAAACTTCTACACCTCGCCAAAGTGAGGACATTTGAAGCCACGGCAGATTTAACATGGTACGAGATCGAGTTTCGAATTCGCAGCCTTCCGACTGATAATCCGCTACTCTTCCAATCAGGCTACCCCGATCCGTGTTGGAGAAAGGCAAAAAAAGGTATAATAAACTATAAAACATCGGAAGTCATTCGTCAATTTTAGAGAAAAGCAACAAGAAAGCATAGCATTTTATCTTTATTACAGAGATGGTTGCCAATTGGAGTTTTGCGATAGGTGTTTGTGATTTATGAAAACTTTGCCTTATCACTGCGGCTTGCCTTTATTTCCTCGTTTGTCGTTCACACTTATAGTCTTTGGCCGAGCATTTACGCAGTGGTTTGTAGAGTTAAAGGCAAAATTTCAACGAAATTTTGAGCTTTTCACTGTGCCGATCATACTGCGATGATAAAAGAAGCAGGTGTTGATATTCTAAATTTCTTAACTGTATCCTTGTGAGTTCGATTCTTGCTATTTTCGTAGTTCTCTAGCGTATGCCTTGAAATCTCTAAATCTTATGTTTCATGTTTGATTCGTTCTAAATTGCGGTCACTTGGGGCTCGTATGTAGAAGTTACTTTATGACCACTAGACCACACTTGAATAAAATAAATTTTTGTTCGCGAAATGTTGGAAAGCGTTTAAATTTATTTTTATTAAACGCGAATATTAAAACTAGCCACGCATCCTGACCATGAATTACGACTGAGCAGATCGTTCAGTTGATAAAAAGTATTTTTTTTGTTCAACTGGCAATGAACATTGATGAGAATTTCTTTTCCCGTACGGGCAACGAATTTTGTTGAAAATTTCTTTTATCTAATTGACAACGAAAGTTAATGAAAATTTCTTTTGTCTAATTCACAACGAAAGTTAATGAAAATGTTTTTTGCCCAATTTGGCAACGAATGTTGAAGAAAATTTCTGTTGCCGGATTGGTAACAAATGTGTACGAAAAGTTCTTTTGTTTAATTGGCAACGAAAGGTGGTACAAAAATTTTTTTGACGAACTTACGACTATTGATAAAAATTTCTTTTACCGAAATGGCAACGAATCTTGATGAACAAATTTCTTTTGCCGAAATGGCAACGAATCTTGATGAAAAAATTTCTTTTCCCATACGGGCAACGAATTTTGATGAAAATATATTTTGCCATACAGGCAACGGATGTTGATGAAAATTTGTTTTGTCTACTGACAACGAGTTACAGAAGAAAAAACCCAAAACTTCAAAAAAGTTGAATTTATGGAATATTTGGAAGATTAGAAGCATTGCCTTTCTGTGTTCTATAAATGTTTTATTCAAATCTACACTTCCTGTATATAAGTGTTTTCTTCAAATATTTGTCTGAACCTCATTAAATTTTAATCTCATTTTGTATTGAGAATTCTAGATTTTTAACAACAAACTCGGATTCTTATATAACACGGAAGCACTAATGTTATTGCTGTTACTAATCTCACTTTGCATAAATCAAATTGCACCAAGCCATTTATAATAACACGTGGGACTTGAGGTCATCACAAACCAGCTCAACTAAGTGAAAGCACCAAAATATAATATCTTGAATATTATTGGGTACTAAAACGCTCTAATTTGTATTCTGAGGTCTTATGACTAAAATAATTATATCTTTTCTACTTTCGAATGCAGGATTTCAACAAAACAAGTACTCATAGAAAGAATGCATCCACAGTATCCCTATTATAAGGTGTGACAGTTGTAATTGTGGAGGAACTACTAAGAGTGCTAAGATAAGGACATAATTTATAACTTGCTCAGTCAGTTAATTATGTCTTTAATAATTAGGAAACATTTTGCTAACACTGATGAGTTGAAATGAGGCATGGGAAAGTAACATTAAGGAAACCATTTATCCATTGTCGATTCAGTAACTGCCAGTATCAGCATACATTTTTAGTTTTTCTGGTTCTCAAGCCATTCATCTGAGAGTCTTCGTATCATTAGCTACAAATTCATAACCGGTAGGTTTTCCTGAATAAAAATTTATTTACACATAAATCAATGTTTTTTGATATTACATATTAGACTATTAGATTTTAAGTCTAAAAATAAACATTCTGAGAGAGATAGTGTACCATATCTTTTAAACATATTGCAATACCACAATGTAGTCATAGAAATCTTTTAAAATTCTAAATCATTTGGCTTTGATTTACCATCTGTTTACTTCATATGTGTAAATTTTATTTCTTTATAGCTTATTCGCTAAAATATATTTGATTTTTATACTATGTTAAGGAATTTTTAAGACTCATTATGACGCAATAGGGGTTTGAAAGGGGTGTAAATGAGTGTTTTAAGAAAAAGAAGGTAAAAGGTATTTTCATTTTGAAATTTATTGCGTTTGTAGAAAATTGGATCTACCTGCTTTATCGGTATTTTAGAAGTTTTCTATACATAAATTATGTGATAGAAAACGTATAGGATTGGTTTTAAAGTTTGAGTTAAAAATGCGTTAATTTGAAGCAATCATTCACTTGCATCTCCTTACTTCCGAGAAATATATTTGAAGTTTTTTATCTGAAATGATCAAAAATAAATGAAAAGACAGGTTTAAATCCAGAGTGGATGAGAACACAAACATAAAAATCTATATAGGGGCATCTCTCTATATAAGGGGAAGCTTATTGACACGGATGCCCATTCAAGCACTTACCTCGTTTGGGCATCTATTATAGCCCTACATGAGAGGTAATTGACACGGACAGTGACCACCTTTTAGAATGTTCGGCATTGTCAGGGGAAGGCATCTATGCACGCTATTGGAAGTCTAAAAAAACTTTTGAAGCAACTGGCCTCGATCTGTTTTACTCCTTTTCGTTCTATGCTCTAACGTCCTGTGTCACTGTTGGACACATTACATTAGAGCGCTATGTGACACATGGGGTTGGTAAATGTATTAATCTATTTGTCTTTGCTGTAAAAAAGGAAAACTTTTTTACCTTCAGCGGTTTGGATAAAACAAATCAAAAATGATTCTTGGGGAGTAAAAGTTAGAGGGTTGACTTTATCACGAGATCTCAATGAGCTATGACGGAAAGGAAGTTTCATTTGAAAACTAAATTAAGTACACGTGCATCCCTTATCTGTTCAATATATTTTCCTCCACTCACCATATCTCTCTAAAAAGCCAACTGAATCACTAATACTTAAATGTCCAAGTTGTTTAATACTTGAAGATGCCCTAACTACATTTATCTCAATATTTTCAATTCCGCAAACTACATCCCTTTGCTTCTGACCTCTTTAAACTTCCTAGCGGCACCTCCGAATACGCTCAGAAAATTCAGTTCGAATAGAACCCCAAAAACTTCCCACACGGCGAAGCGGCAGACCCGAAATATTTGGACATATCGTACGGACCCCCAGACATCTCTTTCCTCGAAATATTTTGGGTATGCCACCCACTACGATGAAATCTCACCGAACTGTACTCGGGCATGCCGCCTGTAGGGTTAATTTAAATTGAGTCTGATAAGAAGCTTAATTTCACTAAGCACACATGGATAGGATTAGTACTTGGGCATCAGTATCAATCCGTTTAACCTTCTAAGGGGTTAACACTCATATACCCGTTTTCATTATGCAGTCTTTCCTGCATGACTTCTAACCAGTTTTGACCTTCTTGATCAGTAGAATGGTTCTTAGTATTCTTCAAACATTAGATGTGGTTATTTTGTCATTATATGTGGTGTAGGAAAAAAATAATACTACATTACTTGGAAATCTCCTGATTCTCGTATGTCTTGGTGTGGAAGTTAGGAGAGAGTGATTCCCTCTCAGGTGTCAACCTCGTCATCTGATCATGGTTCAAAATTACGAGGTGTTGTCCTCGGTCTTTACCTTCGAGATTGATTAGGATCAGCCCGTTGTGTTAGCTTCACTGCGACGTTACACAACTACTTACCTTCCTTGTGACTTTCGGAGGTTAACTGTATTTGCAAGTTATTCTATTATTTACTTTTACTGAGATTATTTCACTTCCCCCATAAAAGTATAGGTTTTCAAGATATTTTTCCAGTTTCCCAAACTTTCAACACGAGATAGATGTGACAGAAGGAGTAAAACTATTGCGTAACACCTTACGAAAGTGGAGTTCAAATTCACTCTTTTTTAAACTTCCATAAAAATTATTTTCAACCAAGTATGAATTGGAAAAAAGAGGTGAAGCAAAATATAAAATTTTACAGATCATAGAAAGATGAAATCGAGGGAAGGGGCTATCTCAGATAAAAAAAAAAGAGCCCAAGTCTTGTCTGGGTCAAGATAATTTTTGCTTTCCTCAGAAGTTTCTTTCATTGCATATATTAACATAAGAAACAACCACTTCTCATAACAAAAATAAGATTTAAAAAAAGGGAGTACACTTGAAATTTCTTAGAGATGTACAATTACGAGTCCCTTTTTCTTCCCTGATGGGTCACCATCTCTAATTTGCCGCTTCCAAGACGCCGACTGCAGAAGTGCCCAAATCCAATTAGGAGAAAAACTAAACAGAACCGTGAAGTATAGGACTGAGGGTTATTGCTGGCTGTTCTAGTGAGTTGCTGGAGAAAGGATGGCTGCAGTGCTGCTTCAAAATTTGCGCTTATGGTTAGCCTAATTAGAGATATTTTTCATTGCGAGAGGTTGTATTACCACTTGTGAGTCGTAAGTTCTGAGATGGTAAATAAATAAAAGTTGTTTACCGCGCTTTTTCTTGATGAGAGCATTTGTTTTTATTTTCCTGCTATATGTTTGTATTTTTTGCTGTTTATACAGGCGAAAGAGTTGAAAAAAATATTTGTCGTGGTGAGATAAAAAGTATTAGACCTTTGGCCAAACAAATGATTGCAATATGGAAACAGAGTGGTGAGGTATGTGCTGAATGTTATTGCTGACTACTCTTGGAATTTGCCGGAGAAAAAAAAGACGGTTTCAGTGTTGCTTGGAACTTTACACTTATAGTAAGACTAATTAGATATGTTTCATCGCGAGAGGTTGTACTAAAACTTGTGATTCAAACGTTCTGAGATGGTATATAAATAAAATTTGTTTAGCAATGCTTTTTCTTGATACGATCATTTGTTTTTAACCTTTTGCGTTGCATGTTTGTATTTCTTGCTGCATACCCAGGCGAAACAGTCGAAAAAATCATTTTGCTAGTCAGATGAACAAGTGTTAGACCTTCGGTCAAACAAATGGTCAAAATGTGGAAACAGAATGGTGAGATATAGGGCTGAGTGTTATTGCTGGCTGCTCTAGTGAGTTGCCGGAGATAGGATGGTTGTAGTGCTGCTTCAAAATTTGCGCTTATGTCCTCTTAATTAGAGATATTTTTCATTGCGAGAGATTGTACTACCACTTGTGAGTCAAAAGTTCAGAGATGGTAAATAAATAAAAGTAGTTTACTGTTTTCTCGTGATGTGATCATTTCTTAAATCTCTTTTTCTGCTTCTTGCTAAAAAAAATGTTGCGAGGTCTAATGAAAAATATCAGACCTTCGGCCTTATAAATGAAACTACTTGCCATAATCAGATCGAACAATGTTCCATTCAAAATAGATCCTTCCTGAGTCAACACAAGTCTTCCAGTGGTTTTACCACTTGTAACACTTTTAAATACTCCCTTAAACCTAGCTTCTCAACTCGGGTGCTACCGCCTCCTGTGGGAGGTGAAGGAACCTTGAGGAGAAAGAGAAAACTTGTTCTACTACGAAAACATTACCTCCACCTACATTTAGTTTCAAAGGAAAGTCTATCATATTAATCAACATGTTTAATGAATCTAAAAGAAATTGGTTATGCATAAAAAAACGACCTTTGGACAGAATTAAAACTGTTTCACATATTAAGTCCAAACTTTGTCCTCTTTTAAAATAGATCCTTCTGAATCTTAAAATAAATTAATAGACTAAGTTTTGACGCAATTCTACCTCCAAACTTTTTCAATTCTTTCTTTTCCTATTTTATCTTATAACTCTTATCTATAACAATAAAACTTGCAATTTGTATGTTTACAATTTCTATAAATATAGAATGGATTTACTCATAGCAGAGCATAAATCTATGACTTTATAGCACAAAAACAAAATATATGCCAGGGTCGTTAGATGAGTTTACTAAATTTCTATGAAATGGCAAAACAATTAATTTGGTGACTTCACGGCTGGCAGTTGTCACCCTCCGAACTAGCTCAGGCTAAATTTCAGCCGGATGCGACACTTTGCGTTCCGCAGCCCTTTGAAGCGACCATTGTAGCAGCTGTGACGAAAATGGGAAAATGAGTTCTGTAGAGTGATAGAAACAAGTTTATTTGCGGAAGTGGATGGTCACACTATTCTCCAGACTACTTGGTTCACCTCGTTTCCAAATATAAAAATTTTGCTTGGAAGGAAGAAATTCTCTTCGAATACAGATGTCATTGCCTCCTTCAATCTATATGTTGCTGCCTTTGAGAGTGGTAAATTTTCCGATGGGATAAAAAATTATAAACTCTTTGGACTAAGCGTACAGTCTTCAATGGTGACTATGTTGAAGAAGAAAAACAGATAGATAGAAAGAGTGAGAGATAGATAGATAGGTAGGTAGAGGGATATAAGGGGAAAAGTAATTAATATATATAAATTTATGAGATCTTGGCACTTCCAAACTATGGGCAGAAATCTCAGGTTGCGTGTCAAAAATGAAGAAAGTACTTAAACATAACTAAAAAGCTTCATTTTTGATACAACTCCAGCCTTTTTTCAGTTCTTTCTTTTTCCAGCTCAAACCTACTCTTATTCCTCCAACTAATTTGCTCACGCAGGTCTGAACTCTTTCCTTGAGTAGGATTATCCGTCGTGATTAAACTGTCTGGGGAGAGATGTCTCGCGAAAAGACAGAAATAGATGTAAAGTGCTCTAAACTAAACGAACCAAGAGAGGAAAAAAGGGCTGATGAATGGACCGGTACTTTTCGTTGTTCAGATTTTGTTCAAGTCAGATATCATTTTTCACTAGGGAAAGAGAATCAGAATGGGAAAAGCCTAGCATCGATCTCTGGCTGGGATTTAAATAGAATTTATGATTTGCAATGTAAATCCAAGTTGGGTTTCCTTCTTATAAACCCATTCATCTTATTTTCGGAATATGATGGATTGCTTGGGTAATATTTTATAAACAATTCTCTGAGAGGTAGGTTTTCATTCAACAAAAAAACACGATTGAAACTGTGATCCAATGTTAAGGCAAACGAAGTTTGAATTTGTTGTAAGAGTTAATAAAATTTAATTAAATAACTTCGCTGCTGAAAGCTTAGTGTATTTGAGCTTATAAGAGAAAGATTCACTAACTGTCCGCAAATCAGTTGTGTTTGTGTTTCTGAAAGCAGCCCTGCGTTTTACCGTCATCTCAAGGCGAAGTTTTGTCGTACTTCTGGCCGTCTAGATTTGAAAATGATATATCGTAGCCTTGATTTCTACCATGGATGTTTTTCTTTCCACTCGCATCAAAGAACTTTAAGTGATCCGTTTTGTGGTCTAAAGCTTTATCTGGAGTCGCAATTCGTCAGGACGTTCAGCGCATACTACAGGAACGGTGCTTTACCGTAACGCAGTGTCCACGATATGGCTGTAAGGCACATGTGTTACATATCTTCTTAGTTCCATCCGCCCCAACTAGCTGAAGTCATTATGAATATAGGAAAGACCCCAGAGGAGTTCTGGCAGAGGTCGCTTTGCACAGGATGCAAAAACTAAACTACGATCATTACCTACCGATTATTGAGATTGGCAAGATGTAATCGAGGTACGGAAGAAGCCTTATCGCTATCTGTCCGTCCAACCATTTGATCGAGCTTCGGTAGGGTTTAAACTTGCAAGGCTTCTAGATGAAGTTTCTACATGGGCATCTAAATCTTATATCGGTGACCGTCATAAGTGTTAGACACGTGAACCTACACGCCTGAACTATTTTCCTAATCCTTAATGGGGGCTATGTGTTGTTTGCCACACAAATTTGCCCAAGCAGCTTACCACTAGGAGAAGCATCGAGTGATGCTTAATGTCACTAGGTCATCTGTTATGAATTCTAGACCTTCTCGGAGGTGCGCCGAAAACCTGCAGTCCATTTTTGAAGATAATCACCTTCTTCACCACATAAACAGGCACAATATATTAATATATATAAAACAGAGTTGGAGTCTGTTCTCCATACAAATCTACACCGTTTGACCAATCCACGCCAAATTTGGTACACTTATTCTTTAGAACCCTGCGGGTATCGTAGGTTACATAATAACCCCTGTTCTCTTTCTCTTGGGTGTGTAGAAGGGTTCAAAACTATTTGAAATCACCATAGGAATAACATTGAGTATTTTTACTATTACTGTCCGAACAATTCACACGAAATTTGGTACATTCATTCTTTAGAATCCTGCGAGAAGCAAGGAAATATATTAACCCCGTTTGATTTTTCCTAGGACTGCAGAAGGGGCTAAAAGCAATTCGAAAACTCTTTAGGAATACCATTTAGTATCCTTACTATCACAGTTTGACCAATTTCCATCAAATTTGGTAAACACATTCTTTTGAATTCTGTGGAAAACAAACTAGATATTACCCCCGTTCTACTTGTCCTGTGTCTGTAGACGGCTAAAATTAATTCGAAATACCCATAGAAACAACACACTGAGTAATATTAGATGAATTACAAACAATTCAACCCAAGCAATGCCGGATAATTATATATATATATACAATTATCCGGCATTGCTTGGGTTGAATTGTTTGTAATTCATATATCTATCTATCTATCTATCTATCTATATATATATGAATTACAAACAATTCAACCCAAGCAATGCCGGATAATTATATATATATATATATATTAATTATATATAATTATATATATATATATATATATATAAAATTATATATATATATATAATATATATAATTATTTATTATATATATATATATATATATGGTTGCATATGCATTTTTTTAAATTTCATTTTACATAACAAATCAGGGCTTCTTAATTTCTTGTATTAATAATGTATAATTATACATAATTTCTAAAATTCAAATACGACTATCATAGATACATTTTTAATTTATGATATAAGCGATAATGTGGAAAAGTTGCTCTAGTTTTCTATTAAATTTCAGAACAACATTTATATATTTCAGCAGGATAGTGCAGAAAGGATCGCGTTCTTTGAAGAATTTAATTGAAATTCCAACGGTCTCAAATGTTTAATTAAATTGAAGCTGTTAATAAAATTCCCTTTATTAAAAACTATGAACTTAACTTATAGATACGACAGACAATTTTTCTTGAAAAACATGGTCTCAAACCCAATAATATTTTTATCTAATAACCAATTTTAATTTTAATGATAGGTCATGTGTAATATCTTACGTATGAAAGAAAATATGTCACTTAACCAGCAAGCAAAGTATAAAGTAATTACTTAGAGTAATAAATTGTATTCAGTTAATTGATTTTGCACTTCAGGAGCACTTCTAATATTCTTTATTAGTTATAATCGATTTTAATTTCATTTTGGATACGCAAATCGATTCATATTTTTCATCAAGAAAGTTAAAGCGCTTTCTTTAATATTATTTTTGATCAATTCAATTTCTGCCCAATGAATTTCAGAGCAAAACAAAATTGATATCGAGGAATTCATGTACTAGTAATATAGCGCAGTTAAAGAATATTAAGCAAATTATATTGAATTTCACACTCTGAAGTATTGGAAAAGAAATTAATTCCATTTAGATTCTTTTGTTTGGAAATATGTGATATGAGGATAATTTACGTAAATTTTACTGAAATAGCTGATAGTCATTAATAGAAATTATTATTTTCCGCAAATTGTACATTTCATAAAGCAATTTATTCTGTAGATCTCTTATGAGGTATTCGAAGAATTGTTGAAATGACCTGGCCAGACAGAAAAAATGCAACTTTTACACATTACCATTCTAGAGAGATTAATTTCAAAACCAAATTTTTTTACTTCAACTCTCATCTTACACATGAGTGGTTTTTCTGTCCTATACAAGATAAAACCCTCCTGTAGTTGTCACGCCTAGGTATCTCATAATTATCAAAACTGACCAGATCTTGATGGACGAGATATCTCGTCATTAGAAGAAAACTGACCGGATCTTCACTTCATTATCATAAAAAAATCGGCCATATCTTAATGACCAGATATCTCGTCATTATAAAAATTGGCCAGATCTTGATGGGCAAGATATCTCGCCGAAACCACTTAAAGGGTTAATGTAGGTGGTGGTAACGTTTTTGGGGAGGGGAATAGGGGTGCTCCTTGTACATATTCATTCGAATACGATTTCACCATGTCGCCAATAAAAACTCCATAAAATGAATTCCAAATTGACATATGCTAGTTACTTGATCAATGCAAATTAAACTAATCGTCAGACATCACCCAAATGGTGAAAAACATTATTTTAAAGTAACCCCGATTTAATGTTTAACAATTAACGTTAAATTTAACGTTGTAATTGTAGTTTTATAGTCATTAAGCATTACATAGATACTTTTGGCTCTGTTTATTTAATCAATTGTTATCTTTTCTGCATCAGGAATTCTATTTATTCGGAAATCAGCATATTCTTAAGCTGAATGATTCTTTGCTGGGCCATGAAGCGATTATCATCCAATCAGATTCAGTAGTGATTAAAAGCAAATAGGTTTTTAGTACCGTTTTTTTATTTCTTTAATCGCTATTCAATTTCTTTGTCAAAATATAATTATGTAGCAGTGGTATTATATTATAATCTATATTTGTTTCCTAAATTAGATATTTGAAATATTGTGAGATGTGGAATTACAAAAACAGACGGCAAAGCTTAAAGTAAAATGTAACAATCCCGATTTTGTTATTTCATTAACGCTCTGTTATATATACAACTAGCTGAATTACCCGGCGTTGCGCGGGTTGAAATGGTTAAATGTTGCTTGAAAAGTGAATTAGAATAATCACTTTTTTTTCACAGAAAAATGCAATCATTTAAGTTGTACGGAAAATAAGTTTTAACTTTTTCATAGCTTCTACTATATACTTCGGACGCAAATATATGCATTTAATTCCTGAATATATTGCAATATGTAAAAGATTGAGACATAAATACGAACCGAAACGAAATTCCGACGAAAAAATGCAGAATTCTAAAAAACGAATGATGTACAGTGTCGAATTTTGACTGCCTGAGTGTATTCTGAAATAGAGCAATTCGAAAAAAGAAATTTGAAAATATTGATAAAGACGATAATGATTTATGAAATTTAGTAATGCTCAAATATGACTGCAACATTTCGCTGTGTTAACTCAAACAGACAAACTCAGGATTCTAAATCAAATTTATAAAATAATAAAACATTAATTCTGGTTTGCCAAATCTAAAATAACAAAATTACGCTTTTATGATTAATGAGTTGAAGTTTTTCGTGTTGCATTACAAAATGTAAATTATGAATAATGAAATATTTTAAATATTCTTTT
Source organism: Meta bourneti (assembly GCA_933210815.1). NCBI lineage: Eukaryota > Metazoa > Arthropoda > Arachnida > Araneae > Tetragnathidae > Meta > Meta bourneti. The sequence continues at coordinate 17,150,471 of OW119922.1, forward strand.
TTTATCAATCAAATATTCATGTAAAAATATAAAACTCCTCATAGAATTAAAATAATAATTAAATCGTATACATCCAACATCTCGGTATTCCAAATACATGGCCCTTTGTTAAAACGTCAATCAGTTTCAACTGCTTCTGTTTAAATACTCTAGCAATCAAGTCGTGGCGCTCACTGGGTAATTGACCATTGGTAAGAACCTCCTTGATCTCCGTCCAAGTCGGATTGCAGGTGAAGGTGATAAATAAGTCTGGTCTCCCGTACGTCCTCACGTACGTCATAGCATCTTGCGTGTATTCGAGCATGTGTCTGGGACTCCTGTAAATGTAGCTGGTAGGATGACCAAGGCACCGAGGTTTTCAACGTTCCCGTCATTTCCCACAGCATCTCTCAGGTGAATATATTCGTCAACTCTCAGTTTACGTTGATTTAGACGAATGTAAAGGAGACGCTCACTCTCGACTTTTGCGTACATATAGACGATGAACGGATGAAACAATTGCCTGCATTTCAATACGTAGTACTGCTCAGTATCTCGAACCATTAATCTGTACGCATATAAATCCATCACTGAAACTTTCTTGCTCGTTGTTTCACCTGTTCTTGGGTTGATCTGCTTCAGATTAAAATGATATCCATCTTCACCATGTGGGGGAATATCACTGGGTACTCCAGAGCATCATAAGATCGATGTGTTTCCGAAATGCGCTGCAAAGATTCACCTCGTAGTTGAATAACGATATCCCGTTGATGGAACTCATCGCCTGATATAACCACCGCGACTTGATCTGCTTGAGGAAAGTTAAAGCGCCGCTCGTGTTCACATGCTGGTCTTCGGTCTGCTCTTATTTCATCTTTTTATTCATCTTTATATTCGTCTACTTTATATTCATCTGTTGGCATACGTTCCAATGCTGTTTCAAACGTTTTAATAAGATTATTGTGCTCATGAAATATCCTCTTTAAGTTTAACACAATCTGACGTTTTGTTCCCGAGATGTAGGCGCACCTCTGATCAGTTTCCATTTGTTCGTTTTGAATAAAATATAGTTGTAGAAATTTTGGTGGTTGATCTGTCAGCGGAAGCAACGATCCCGCTCTATGGTAAATATACCCTTGCACCTTGAATGCGACGGAAATCTGGGCTGTCCAACAACTGATGTGGCACCGAATAATGTCATTTGGAAACATGAGTTGTATTTTCTGATGTTACTAAGAAAATGCTTCGACTCTGACGTATCTCCTGATGTGTATGTCAAAAGTTCTTGTGGTGGTGGTTCCAGTTGGCAGAGAATAATTTTTCCATTTTTGTAGCAAATACCAGTAGACTCTGATTTAAACTTTTTGGCTTGACAGTAACTACAAACCATTTCAATTTTCCCAATGGTAACTCTTGCATGCAGCGAGTAGTCTTTATGCGAATCGTGTGGAATCCTTCCAATGCTAAGCTAAAATGGTGTGCAGTCCGTGATCGTTTGACACTATCTCTCTTATCCTGTAGTCGGACTTCACGCTGCTGTGCCATCTCTGTTGCTCTAAATATAGTAGCTCTCTCTCTCGCAATCGCAAGTCTTCTATTCCTCTCCTCGGAAGTTTCTTGACTACGCTTATCTTTCATCATCTTAGCCGTTGACTGTACTTGGCCGATCGCCTTCCGCTTCCTTGGAGACATTGCTACAGCAAAGAAATCTGTAAATGAATACAAAAAGGTATTTTAAAAATTAAGCAAAAGGCACACTCTCACTGAACAATGAAATCTATTATAGAATACAATAAAAAGCTAAAATTAACGAAGAAACAAATTCAAAATTATGAAGTACTTACATCAGTTTAGAAATATAAATCCAAAATGTACACTATCACTGTCGAATAAAGTAGGAAACACTTATACAATCAACTAAAAGAGCGAATTAAAACTGCCAGATTCACTGAAAGATGATAAACTGGAAGACTTACCGAGCTAGCTTCCTCTAAATACGACCAGCTAAGAATCGAGTGAGTACTGGAATGTTCTCCACCATGAGTCCAAGGAAGTTTCCGTTTCCCCAACTTTCTAGAAAGTTCTACAAAGTTTTATAAAAAAAGTAAACATTAATTCTGGTGCTGCCAGATACCGAGTAGCAAAATTACGCTTTTATGATCAATGAGTTTTTCGTTTGTGCTTTTCGGAATAACGGTGCTTGGTTTAGAAATAAATATAATCGGTGTAGACAAATTAAAATTAATAGATAAAATTTTTTCAAAAAGCAGAAGGTCGATTTTACAGAATTTTTCAGAAAGAAAATCACTGCTTTCAACGGAGGATTCACATGTATCTATTCCGGACATTTTAAAATAAGTTACACGCCTTACCTAAAAAGCCTCGTGAAACAGAATTCTACAAATCATAGAGCATTCGCAGGTGACGTCACGATCAGTTATTTTTCTTAACTGTTAACTGCTGTAGGACAAACAAATTGTTATGCATTGGGAAGTTTTATGTAGTGGGAAGTTTTGAAAACTAAATAATGTCCAATACACCATAAATTGATCTTTGGAAAATCTTCAGGATTCGAAGAGGCGTTTGGATTGTCCAAATCATACGGATCCATTCCGTTAATGATAGAAATTTTTTTATCGTAGCGATTTCGCACTGAAACATCCATGCTTACTAATGGAACAAAAGCCATTGCTTGTCCTACAGCAACGGTTGCTAGGGACGTCATTCCGGCGTTGCTATGGTCAGACCACGTGGTTGCGAGTGCACTATTACGTATTCAATAAATTATTTAAGGAAAGTTGGTCGAAATATACACCAACTTTCCTTGAACATGATCCTTGAACTCCTGAAAACCTTTCCTTGAATTTCCTTGCAAACATAAATATTTTAAAATATTCTTTCCCCCTTCATCAATAAAATATCTATAATTTATTTACATCATGGGAAGAACTAAAAAGTCAGTTCAAACATAAATACTGTAATTTAATTTGTTTCGGAAAAAATTGTTTTTCGATCAACACTGGTAAAGCAACCATCGCTGCCTAAAGCAATCAATCTATGCTCAATGTTATTTCTATTGCGATTTCGAATAGTTTTTAGCCCCCCAGGGCCAATAGAACGGGGGTTAAGAGTTAGCCTATGCTGACCACAGTGTTCTAAAGTATAAGTGTACCAAATTTGGTGTGGATTGGTCAAACGGTGTAGATTTGTATAGAAAATATATACACACACATACACACACACATCCTATATCTATCTATATATATAAAATAGGATGTGTGTGTGTGTGTATGTGGGTATATTTTCTATACAAATCTACACCGTTTGACCAATCCATACCAAATTTGGTACACTTATACTTTAGAACACTGCGATCAGCATAGGCTAACTCTTAACCCCCGTTCTATTGGCTCTGGGGGGCTAAAAACTATTCGAAATCGCAATAGAAATAACATTGAGCATAGATTGATTGCTTTAGGCAGCGATGGTTGCTTTACCATTGTTGATCGAAAAACAATTTTTTCCAAAACAAATTAAATTACAGTATTTATGTTTGAACTGACTTTTTAGTTCTTCGCATGATGTAAATAAATTATAGATATTTTATTGATGAAGGGGGAAAGAATATTTTAAAATATTTATGTTTGCAAGGAAATTCAAGGAAAGGTTTTCAGGAGTTCAAGGATTATTTTCAAGGAAAGTTGGTGTATATTTCGACCAACTTTCCTTAAATAATTTATTGAATACGTAATGATTTGTAGAATTCTGTTTCACGAGGCTTTTTAGGTAAGGCGTGTAACTTATTTTAAAATGTCGGCAATAGATACATGTGAATCCTCCGTTGAAAGCATTGATTTTCTTTCTGAAAAATTCTGTAAAATCGACCTTCTGCTTTTTGAAAAATTTTTATCTATTCAGTTTAATTTGTCTACACCGATTATACTTATTTCTAAACCAAGCACCGTTATTCCGAAAAGCACAAACGAAAAACTCATTGATCATAAAAGCGTAATTTTGCTACTCGGTATCTGGCAGCACCAGAATTAATGTTTACTCTTTTTTATAAAACTTTGTAGAACTTTCTAGAAAGTTGGGGAAACGGAAACTTAATTGGACTCATGGTGGAGAACATTCCAGCACCCACTCGATTCTTAGCTGGTCGTATTTAAAGGAAGCTAACTCGGTAAGTCTTCCAGTTTATCATGTTTCAGTGAATCTGGCAGTTTTATTTCGCTCTTTTGATTGTATAAGTGTTTCCTACTTTTTTCGACAGTGTTAGTGTACATTTTTGATTTATATTTCTAAACGGATGTAAGTACTACATAATTTTAAATTCGTTTTTTCGTTAATTTTAGCTTTGCATTGTATTCTATAATAGATTTCATTGCTCAGTGAGTGTCCTTTTGCTTATTTTATGAAATAGCATTTTTTGTATTTTTTTACAGATTTCTTTGCTGTAGCAATGCCTCCAAGGAAGGGGAAGACGATCGGCCAAGTGCAGTCAACGGCTAAGATGATGAAAGATGAGCGTAGTCAAGAAACTTCCGAGAAGAAGACTTGCAATTGCGAGAGAGCTACAACATCTAGAGCAACAGAGAACAGCACAGCAGCGTGAGGCCCGACTTCAGAATAAGAGGGATAGTGCTACTACATTTAGAGCAACAGAGACGACATAGCAGCGTGAGGCCCGACTACAGGATAAGAGAGATAGAGCTACTACATCTAGAGCAACAGAGACGGCACAGCAGCGTGAGGCCCGACTACAGGATAAGAGAGATAGAGCCAAACGATCACGGACTGCGCACCATTTTAGATTAGCATTGGAAGAATTCCACTACGATTCACATAAAGACTACTCGCTGCATGCAAGTGTTACCATCGGGAAAATGGAAATGGTTTGTAGTTACTGTCAAGCCAAAAAGTTTAAATCAGAGTCTACTGGTATTTGCTGTAAAAATGGAAAACTTAAACTCTGCCAACTGGAACCACCACCGCAAGAACTTTTGTCTTACACATCAGCAGATACGTCAGAGTCGAAGCATTTTCTTAGTAACATCAGAAAATACAACTCATGTTTCCAAATGACATCATTCGGCGCCACATCAGTTGTTGGAGAGCCCGGATTTCCGTCGACATTCAAGGTGCAAGGGCAGATTTACCATAGAGCGGGATCGTTGCTTCCGCTGCCAGATCAACCACCAAAATTTCTACAACTATATTTTATTCAAAACGAACAAATGGAAACTGATCAGAGGTGCGCCTACATCTCGGGAACCAGACGTCAGATTGTGTTAAACTTACAGAGGATGTTTCATGAGCACAATAATCTTATTAAAACGTTTGAAACAGCATTGGAACGTATGCCAACAGATGAATATAAAGTAGTCATAAGAGCAGACCGAAGACCAGCAGGCGAACACGAGCGGCGCTTTAACTCTCCTCAAGCAGATGAAGTCGCGGTGGTTATATCAGGCGATGAATTCCATCAACGGGATATCGTTATTCAATGACGAGGTGAATCTTTGCAGCGCATTTCGGAAACACATCGATCTTATGATGCTCTGGAGTACCCAGTGATATTCCCCCACATGGTGAAGATGGATATCATTTTAATCTGAGGCAGATCAACCCAAGAACAGGTGAAACAACGAGCAAGAAAGTTTCAGTGATGGATTTATATGCGTACAGATTAATGGTTCGAGATACTGAGCAGTACCACGTATTGAACTGCAGGCAATTGTTTCATCAGTTCATCGTCGATATGTACACAAAAGTCGAGAGTGAGCGTCTCCTTTACATTCGCCTAAATCAACGTAAACTGAGAGTTGACGAATATATTCACCTGAGAGATGCTGTGGGAAATGACGGGAACGTTGAAAACCTCGGTGCCTTGGTCATACTACCAGCTACATTTACAGGAGTCCCAGACACATGCACGAATACACACAAGATGCTATGACGTACGCGAGGACGTACGGGAGACCAGACTTATTTATCACCTTCACCTGCAATCCGACTTGGACGGAGATCAAGGAGGTTCTTACCAATGGTCAATTACCCAGTGAGCGCCACGACTTGATTGCGAGAGTATTTAAACAGAAGCAGTTGAAACTGATTGACGTTATAACAAAGAGCCATGTATTTGGAGTACCGAGATGCTGGATGTATACGTTTGAATTATTATTTTATTTCTATGATGAGTTTTATATTTTTACATGAATATTATGAATATTTGATTGATAAAAAAAGGATAGTTAAAATATTTCATTATTCATAATTTACATTTTGTAATGGAACACGAAAAACTTCAACTCATTAATCATAAAAGCGTAATTTTGTTATTTTAGATTTGGCAAACCAGAATTAATGTTTTATTATTTTATAAATTTGATTTAGAATCCCGAGTTTGTCTGTTTGAGTTAGCACAGCTAAATGTTGCAGTCATATTTGAGCATTACTAAATTTCATAAATCATTATCGTCTTTATCAATATTTTCAAATGTCTTTTTCGAATCGCTCTATTTCAGAATAAACTCAGGCAGTCGAAATTCGACACTGCGCATCATTCGTTTTTTAGAATTCTGCATTTTTTCGTCGGAATTTCGTTTCTGTTCGTATTTATGTCTTAATCTTTTACATATTGCAATATATTCAGGAATTAAATGCATATATTTGCGTCCGAAGTATATTGTAGAAGCTATGAAAAAGTTAAAATGTATTTTCCGTACAACTTAAATGATTGCATTTTTCTGTGAAAAAAAAGTGCTTATTCTAATTCACTTTTCAAGCAACATTTAACCATTTCAACCCGAGCAACGCCGGGTAATTCAGCTAGTATATATATAAAATAGGATGTGTGTATATGTGTGTGTATGTATGTGTGTATATTTTCTATACAAATCTACACCGTTTGACAAATTCACACCAAATGTGGTACACTTATACTTTAGAACACTGCGGTCAGCATAGGCTAACTCTTAACCCCCGTTCTATTGGCCCTGGGGGGCTAAACACTATTCGAAATCGCCATAGAAATAACATTGAGCATAGATTAATTGCTTTAGGCAGCGATGGTTGCTTTACCACTGTTGATCGAAAAACAATTTTTTCCGAAACAAATTAAATTACAGTATTTATGTTTGAACTGACTTTTTAGTTCTTCCCATGATGTAAATAAATTATAGATATTTTATTGATGAAGGGAAAGAATATTTTAAAATATTTATGCTTGCAAGGAAATTCAAGAAAAGGTTTTCAGGAGTTCAAGGATTATTTTCAAGGAAAGTTGGTGTATATTTCGACCAACTTTCCTTAAATAATTTATTGAACACGTAATGATTTGTAGAATTCTGTTTCACAAGGCTTTTTAGGTAAGGCGTGTAACTTATTTTAAAATGTCCGGAATAGATACATGTGAATCCTCCGTTGAAAGCAGTGATTTTCTTTCTGAAAAATTCTGTAAAATCGACCTTCTGCTTTTTGAAAAAATTTTGTCTATTCAGTTTAATTTGTCTACACCGATTACATTTATTTCTAACAAGCACCGTTATTCCGAAAAGCACAAACGAAAAACTCAATGATCATAAAAGCGTAATTTTGCTACTCGGTATCTGGCAGCACCAGAATTAATGTTTACTTTTTTTATAAAACTTTGTAGAACTTTCTAGAAAGTTGGGGAAACGGAAACTTCCTTGGACTCATGGTGGAGAACATTCCAGTACTCACTCGATTCTTAGCTGGTCGTATTTAGAGGAAGCTAGCTCGGTAAGTCTTCCAGTTTATCATCTTTCAGTGAATCTGGCAGTTTTATTTCCCTCTTTTAGTTGATTGTATAGTGTTTCCTACTTTATTCGACAGTGATAGTGTACATTTTGGATTTATATTTCTAAACTGATGTAAGTACTACATAATTTTAAATTCGTTTTTTCGTTAATTTTAGCTTTGTATTATATTCTACAATAGATTTTATTGCTCATTGAGAGTATGCCTTTTGCTTAATTTTTTAAATAAGTTTAATGGGGGATCAGAATTAATGCTTTTTTTTAAACCAGAATAAAAGTTTATTTTTTAGTATGATTTAGAATTCTGTGTTTGAGTATTTTGATTGACAGCTTTTAAGTAAGGCATTAATATTTTTTATTTGTGTTAAAAATTTGATATATATATATTCCTAAACTGATGTAAGTACTTCGCAATTTTAAATTTGTCTTACCATTCAGTTTATATTAGCTTTTTATTTTTATTGTATTCTGTAATCGATTTCATTGCTCAGTGAGAGTGTGCCTTTTGCTTATTTTATGAAATAGCATTTCTTTGTATTCATTGACAGATTTCTTTGCTGAGCAATGCCTCCAAGGAAGCGGAAGGCGATCGGCCAAGTGCAGTTAACGGCTAAAATGATGAAAGATGAGCGTAGACAAGAAACTTCCGAGGAGAGGAATAGAATACTTGCGATTGCGAGAGAGCTACAACATCTAGAGCAACAGAGACGGCACAGCAGCGTAAGGCCCGACTACAGGATAAGAGAGATAGAGCCAAACGATCACGGACTGCGCACCATTTTAGCTTAGCATAGGAAGAATTCCACTACCATTCACATAAAGACTACTCGCTGCATGCAAGTGTTACCATCGGGAAAATGGAAATGGTTTGTAGTTACTGTCAAGCCAAAAAGTTTAAAGCAGAGTCTACTGGTATTTGCTGTAAAAATGGAAAAGTTAAACTCTGCCAACTGGAACCACCACCACAAGAACTTTTGACTTACACATCAGGAGATACGTCAGAGTCGAAGCATTTTCTTAGTTACATCAGAAAATACAACTCATGTTTCCAAATGACATCATTCGGTGCCTCATGAGTTGTTGGACAGCCCGGATTTCCGTCGACATTCTAGGTGCAAGGGCAGATTTACCATAGAGTGGATCGTTGCTTCCGCTGCCAGATCAACCACCAAAATTTCTATAACTATATTTTATTCAAAACGAACAAATGGAAACTGATCAGAAGTGCGCCTACATCTCGGGAACAAGACGTCAGATTGTGTTAAACTTACAGAGGATGTTTCATGAGCACAATAATCTTATTATAACCTTTGAAACAGCATTGGAACGTATGCCAACAGATGAATTTAAAGTAGTCATAAGAGCAGACCGAAGACCAGCAGGCGAACACGAGCGGCGCTTTAACTCTCCTCAAGCAGATGAAGTCGCGGTGGTTATATCAGGAGATGAGTTTCATCAACGGGATATCGTTATTCAATGACGAGGTGAATCATTGCAGCGTATTTCGGAAACACATCGATCTTATGATGCTCTACAGTACCCAGTGATATTCCCCATGGTGGATATCATTTTAATCTGAGGCAGATCAACCCAAGAACAGGTGAAACAACCAGCAAGAAAGTTTCAGCGAAGGATTTCAATGCGTACAGATTAATGGTTCGAGATACTGAGCAGAACCACGTATTGAACTGCAGGCAATTGTTTCATCAGTTCATCGTCGATATGTACGCTAAAGTCGAGAGTGAGCGTCTCCTTTACATTCGTCTAAATCAACGTAAACTGAAAGTTGATATATTCACCTGAGAGATGCTGTGGCAAATGACGGAAACATTGAAAACCTCGGTGCCTTAGTCGTACTACCAGCTACATTTACAGGAGATGAGTTGCAGTCCCAGACACATGCACGAATACACACAAGATGCTATGACGTACATGAGGACGTACGGGAGACCAGTCTTATTTATCACCTTCACCTGCAATCCGATTTGGACGGAGATCAAGGTGGTTCTTACCAATCAATTACCCAGTGAGCGCCACGACTTGATTGCGAGAGTATTTAAACAGTAGTTGAAACTGCACTTTGCGCATCTTTCGTTTTTTAGAATTTTGCATTTTTTCGTCGGAATTTCGTTTCTGTTTGTCTTTATGTCTTAATCTTTTACATATTGCAATATTATGCAATATTATTATATGCAGGAATTAAATGCATGTATTTGCGTCCGAAGTATATTGTAGAAGCTATTAAAAAGTTAAAACGTATTTTCCGTACAACTTAAATGATAGCATTTTTCTGTGAAAGAAAAGTGCTTATTCTAATTCAATTTTCAAGCAACATTTAACCATTTCAACCCGAGCAACACCGGGTAATTCAGTTAGTTATATATATAGATTGTGTTACCATTATATTATGATTTTTTACCATCTATATTTGTCATCGTTTTCTATGTTAATCTTTCTTCTTATATGCATTACATAATTTGTAATAATTTTCTTTATGTAGTTATTTAGTCTAAGAATCTAAACCTTTGTTGTGACTTTTTCATGGTCTTTAATTACCTAATAGATGCGTTACTTTTCAAGCTTTATGGTCTTTTGGAGAAATTTTATTTTCTAACTCAAAAATAAACACTTTTATCTTAGAAAGAAACCTCTTGTATCTGCGTATGAAGAATGTTCCACAGCTACCAGTCAACATCAAATAAGAAAGAACATTTACAAATTGTTTCTGTATTATTTGATATATGGCAAAAGGAACACCCATGGCCTTGATAGCCCAGTTGGTAGAGTCGCTGATTAGCAATCTGAAGCTTGAGAGTTAGAAACTCGATCCAACCAAAGACGGACGTGTACAAGGGGGCACGTTAAATCTGTCGATGCCTCAAATGTCCTCATGCTAGCATGTTGTGGATGTTTGGAGAGTGGGATGCCACAGTTCAGGTCTTAACCTCGTCATCTGACCGTGGTTCAAATTTACGGGGTGTTGTCTTTGAATTTTTCCTTTCGGAATTGATCCCAGACCATCGCCAATAGCCGTTGTGTTGCTCCATAGGGAAGCAAATTCAACTACCGACTTATCCTTCGTGGGTGCTTTGCTACTACTGGAATATTGGAACAAACATTACATATGTAAATTTTATCTTGAATTCTCATATCAATTACTCGATTTCTCATTCACTTTGATTTCTTATTTGAAGTGTACTCCTTATCTGCATTCGTTTCCCAAGAGATAAAACTCGTGTATAGATGTAAAAGGACACACAATACAAGGATATACACGAAGAAATTCTTTCAGAATTCTTTAAAGATTAACTTTAGCCTACAACAATGTTACTGATGTTGGAGAAATATGCTACAGTTCGAATCTCATGTAAATAAACGCTTTGCTTGCGGTGGAATAAATATACTGCTTCTTTCTGTCTCTCCTGTTGTTATGCCTCTTTACCCAGTGTGCATGCCAAAACCTGGATATAAACGAACAGGTGGGGTGGAGCCTCTGTCTCCATAGGAGCCATAGGAGCACACTGCGCTAGCAACCTATGAGTTGTAGACAGCGCAGGCACATTCCTTCCTGGGTCATTCTGTGTGTCTATTACTTGATATTGTATGTCTTGTGCAGCATGGTCAAATATGGCCCTTGTGCCATAAACACTAATCAACCCACCTAATACCACGTGACAGATCTTCGAATTGAGCGATCAGGAGAAGTAGCATAAAGCTATGAACACATACTTCTATTTCATTGGTGGGAGTCACAGGTGGTCGTGCATCTACCTTTCAATAAAATAGTAGCAACTGGTCTGAATCGCTGTCGTAAGATCTCAGGAGTGTAGGTGAAGTGGGCTTGGGAGCGTCCATAAATTGAGGGTCAGGTGCAATATGCCAATTTGCGGATGCGAATATTGATCTTTCGTAACAAATGTCACTGAAAGTAGCAACAGACGCAAGAAATAGAAATGACTGATTATTGACCAATTAACATATTTGGAGTTCGTGACAGAATAATATTGCTAAAATGTGATAAAAGTTGAAGCGGATGTTTGGTGACTGAATGATGTTTTCATGCGTTTAACTGCATATGTTAGTTATTAGTTGTTATGGCGAGTGACAAAACCACTAATGTAGGTATTTTAGTTAACGTCGCACTGGAGCAACACAGCGGGCTATTGACAACGGTCCGGGATTAAACCCACTGGGAAAGACCGAGGACAACACCACGTAATTTTGAACCACGGTCAGATGACGTCAATGAATTCGGGAGTGGATTAAAGTGCAAATTGGAACTTCTGCCACACGAAACAGCAGTGGTCGACCACCTTAAGAACTTAAGATCGTTACATGGCAGTAACATGGAAAATAAGTAGCCGCATAACTGTCGGAGGGTTGGCACAAGAGCTCCAGGCATGCACGGGAACCATTATCTCCTGCCAAACAGTGTTCAGATATTGAATCATGCCATTAAATCAGTACATTGAGTTCCTTTGACTTCATCACGCAGCACATAAGTTTCGAAGGTGTTGTGAACATGCCAAATGGAGAGATCAGCAATGGGCTACTGTCCGGGTCACGGACGAATGTAGATTTTGCTTATTGTCCACTTCGAGGCGCCAATACTTCAGGAATAAACCCCGGACTGCTTATTCTTCCATCAACATCCTGGAAATAGACTATTAAAGGGGAAGTGGAGTGATGGTCTGGAGCAGTATCATTCTGAATGACCGTACTGAGCTTTAAGTATTGGAAAGTGGAACCATGAATGCTAAGCGTTATTATCAGGATGTTATTATATCTCATATGCAATTTTGGTAGTGTTGTTGGGAGTTCTTTCATCTCTATGGATGATAACGCCCGTTGTCTTCGTTCGATCTGTATTGATGACCTGCTGGACACCGAAGGAAGTGACAGAATGGAGTGGACTGCTTTTTCCCACGACTTCAATCCCATGGAATATGTATGGAATGCTCTTGGGAGGCACAATGCAGAACGAAATCACTCATCACGAAACAAAAAATTCTGGTTACTGCGCTGAAACAGGAATGGTGAAACCTACCACAAGATTTGCTGGACAATCTTGTGAAGAGCATGCGTGACTGATGCCATTCATGCATTGCAGTTAGGGGTGAACACATACCCTATTAAACTTTGACACGGGACGGTATTCGAAAAGTTATGGACATTTTGCTTCTGCTTTGACAAAGACCAATAATGGTACGTTTCGTTAATTTAGCACGTACCGGTACATTCACGTAAGTTTATTTCTTTATACATGTAAATCTCTGAAGTTCACCTGTATATTTTCTAATTATAATATTATCATTAACGAATATAATCATTCATTTAGTCATCATATTCAAAAACATAAAATAATTTAAACTCTTCACTTACAAGTGAAGATCAATGTGGGGAATTAGGTTACATTAATAATATTTCAGGAAAAATTGAGTTGAAAATTGATTCAAATTTGAGTTTTCCTTCCTCTCTCGTAAACATTATTTCATTTAATAGAGCTTTAACTGCATTTGACACTATACGGAATGAATGGAATTAGAAAATCCTAAATTTAACCAAAGCGATGATAGGATTATCATAGGATACAGTAGTGGTAGAACTAAAAAAGTTATTGGTGTAAATAAAAAACATGTTTCAGTTTGGAAAGTTACATTCTTTCAAGCAGAAAACTGACAAATCTATAAATTCAATACAACACCGCTAGAAGGCAGACGTGTTTTACAGCATTCTATGTATTTTCATAGTAATAAAAACCACTTTTATGTTTTTTAAATTAAAACTGATTTTTTTTAGTTGTGTCGTTATTGCTCCGAGCGATGGATACTAAAAATATTATCAGTTTTGTTAGACATCCTAATAAATTCAATTTCTGTACATCTAATATAATTTTCATATTAATTGAAATAAGCCTCCCTATCAAAAATATAACAATGAATAAATTATTTCAATCACACGTGTGTGCAACGGGCATTATATTACCGCATTTCTTCGAAATCTGTCTTTTCTTTCATTAATTGATATGCATTTTTAAAATTTTCATTTCAGCGAACTGTTTTTATGTTCTGCATTGTTGAGTTCTTATTTCCCGCAGCAAAAGAATATTCATAAACACAATTTTCTTGATCAGATCTTTGATTAAGGGAATGAAAGATCTCTTGCAAACATACTTTGATTAAAGAGCTTCGTCTTCTTTCGCTGAGATGATAAAGTAAATCTTTTATCTGTATCTCTCTTCAGATTGAATATAATTACTTCAACATTGAACAAGAAATAAGATAAGAATGAAATGTCTTTGTAATGATTCCGTGCGCTGTTCCAATTTGGACTTTCGTAGGGAGATTGTATTAATTATTCACCATGTTTTGAATGATATTTTCCTCTGAGTTGACGAAAAAATTGATTAGAAGCACCAAACCAATTTTAAGGAGTTCATTAATGTGGCATGGAATTTTCAACAGCTGAAAATTTCAACTTAAATATTTGAGTGATGCAACTTCGCCCTCAAGCTATTCATTGTAAGTTATATGAATTGAAACTGTTCACTTGTTTCGTTTCACTTTTGGTAGGTTTCCTAAATGTTCTCAATTAATTGTGTTGAAGATGCTGTCAATGGTGAGTTTCTTCCAATTGTACTATACCGTTGGGTGCTAGATACCCTTGAATGAGAGTATGTTCTGTGAAACCGTAGGATTCGCAATGACCGAGCCAGCAGAGCAGCAAATTCACTTCCAATTTTCTTTTAAACTTCAAAATTCATACTCAGAAACTATCCAGATGATTAAGAAGTCTTCCCAATGGAAAACGTCTTGTTCTTCCCGCCATAAGAAGGCACGACATAGTCGTAGCAATGTCAAGACAATTTCGGCATTGTTTTTTATTGTGAATGTGTTGCCCATCACGAGTACTTTCTTCGTTAACAATTCATAATTCAAACAATTAATAATCATTACTACCTTGATGTTCTTCACCAGCTGAGAGATGCAGTACGAAGAAAATGACAGCAGCTGTAGAAACTGGTTATTGGCAGATTCATCACGATATCTATTCATTACGTCTCAATCAGGGTTTTTGTTTGCCAAAAAAAAATCGAATCATCCAGGAGGCTCAGCCTCTCTGTAGACCATATTTTTCACCCTGCTTAAATCTCCTCTGAAAGGGAAGAGATTTCAGACAGTGGATGCGATTCAAGAAAACGTGACGTGTTAGATGATGGCTATTCTAATAATGGACTTCGCAGATTGTTTTAAAAAGTGGAAGATACTCTGGGAGAGGTGTGTAAGATCCCAAGATGCCTACTTTGAAGGAAACTATGTGTAAAATGGCCCAGGTATATATAGAGGGTGAGTCTAAATTGTTTTTACAAAATAAAAGGGGTGATAGTGCCCATCCAGATGAGCAATAATTACCATGGAACATAGGGTCGGATTCCACTCTGAGAGGCAGAAAAGAGTCAAATTAGAATTTCAATATGAGCTTACAACAGTGTTGGGGAAGCGAATGAACGATACCAAAAGTTGCACAATCTGATTGATTGATCAGAGAAAAACTCACAGCAAGTGCTCAAAGTGGCGGCCACGCGTGTCGTTGCACATTTCACACCGGCGAAGGAATGACTGGCTCTCGAATATTCCTGGTGTTGTGTTAATTTTGTCTGCGGCAACACCGATTCTCGCTACGAGATCTTCAGCCGAGTCCACAGGCGTCTGGTACACTAAAGATTTCATGTGCCCCCAGAAGAAAAAGTCCAGTGAGTTGAGGTCCGGTGAGCGAGGAGGCCAAGCCACAGGTCCGCCACGTCCGATCCATCGTGCGGGATATGTGGCATTCAAGAAGTGCCGGACCGTGCTGGAAAAGTATGCTGGGGCTCCATCGAGCATCAAACACATGTCTCTCTGGATGGAGACCGGAACAGCCTGCAAAAAACTGGGAAGCACTTGTTCGAAGAAGATACGGTGCGCGGTCAAACGGTCTGACAAGATATAAGAACCTACCATGTAATCACCAAAGCAGGTACAAACGACGTCAGAGGCGATGACTTGTTCATGCTCGACACGTTTCGACTTTACTCTTTTCTGCCACTCAGAGTGGAATGCGACCCTATGTTCCATGGTAATTATTGCTCGTCGGGATGAGTACTATCACCTCTCTTATTTTGTAAAAACAATTTGAACTCACCCTGTATATATATATAACTTTCCAGATAGGACTTGTACAACTTGTATCTGAAACTTTACTCACTCTCTTGTTGACCTCGTCATCTGATTTGACCATGGTTCAAAATTACGTGGTGTTGTTCTCGGATCTTTCACTTTGGGCTTGATCCCGAACCGTCGCCAATGACCTGCTGTGTTCCTTCAGTGCGACGTTAATTAAAATACCTACCCACCTAACTTTATAGTTTAACAGCAGTTGTACACTTACAGTTTCGTTTCACAGTTGCTTATAGTCATTGCGACTACGAAAGCAATGCACACCTGACAACGTCAATGTATGAATTGTCACATAAACTGGCCAATTGCCGCGCTGTCGAGCAGTGTTTCCAGAAAATACAGGTGCCGCTAGCGGACTGCTGTGACCGTATCCCTATGCAATACTTTCCAGTTATGCTATCCACCACTCCTTAAATTATGCACAGGAAGCTTCGAAAGCACCCTTTTTTGCTTTCTCGCCATAATTCTTAGCCTCAATATATATGAGCAGCCCAATATGGTCTAGAAACAGATAGTGTTAAGAATAAGATTAATAAATGAACTGTAACCAATATACATATTCCTTTAACTTTATTACACTGCACTTAAACACGAAAAATGACAATTTAACAATGGACAGAACTAATACAAATACTGACAAATAATACAAATAATACATAATTGTAACAAATGAATTTGGATCTGGATCAACCATAAGAATTTATATCTAAATGATAAGCATGTTTTGACTCACCGAATTCTGCGCAGCAATCATAGTTGAGGTTTTTCGATTTCGATTTAGGGATAATGAAATAGGTTGGCTAGTTCATCTGCGTGACTTTCTTCCAACCTAAAAAGGCTTAACATTACGAATCGTCCGTTTTCACTGCATTCCAAAGATTTTTTAATTTTATTATTTTAACACGAATCTAAATTCTCATTGGTTGATCATTCAAATCAAAATACACTAGCGCCATCTAGAGGCTTGACAGAGACTGAACAGATAGAAAATGTGAAACTGTCAGCAGTATTCTTCACACTGCAAAGTCAGTGAGATCAGGAAAACTATTGAGTTAGGCTCCTTTCATGTCTGAGCGGCCACACAGAGGACATGTTAGTGACAACAGACTCAACAAGCCAACCTGGTATGGATGAGTCTGCAGATGGTCTTGTCCAGTGAGGACACGAAAAATGACTTCCAAGGTAAATCATGGGAACTGGGATCTCAGTAGGGAATTAGAATCCTTATCTTTAGCTATGTCTTTCTTACTAGCAAGTCAAGAGTACTTGATTTTTGTACTTATAATCTTTACTGTATGGTTCTCAATGGGAAGAAATGTTGAGACAATTCAGAATCAGCCTAAGATAATCAACCGCAAATTCATTTCCATGAAGACCACATTGACTGGAGATAAACTGCAGCGTGATAAGTTGAAACACACTGTAAATAGGAGGTGTAAAGTGCAAAACACACACACAATCTCGTGTTTGATGATAATAATAAGAATATAACTTCAAAATTCCCATAAAGAGGATCAGTCATTTTTGGTGTCTAGTGTATTTTAGTAATTTTCAAAAATAGTTTTAAAGTACGGGATAATACGAGGCATTATTAATTCCAGAGTCGAATATAGAGAAAACACTGAAATTATCCAAAGGACGAAACAGTTTTATTAAATTATTTGCCATAGAGTAAAACAAAAATCAGCGAAAGTAAATTAAATTGTGAAACTAAATTATGGAACCAAATATTATAAAATCTGTTAAATTTTTAGCACGTAAATTTTACCCTTTTCTTTACTTATATTAATATACTTACTTACACATTGAATTATTTTACATCGATACTAAAACGAAAAATATATTGCACAAATTAGTTTTAAAAAATATTTACATAATGACGCTGAAAAATTATTTCAGTGATTAAATTTCTTCCTATTCTAGTAATTCCCGGTTATGATTAAAAAACGGAACTCTAAAATTAAATTATGTTTCTCGCTAATTCAAATAGAAAAAATCTAGTCATGTAAAACAATATTCATTTAAAAAGCAAATTTGTGAAGAGATCATTTTTGTGTTTGGTATTAAGTAAAAAAGACCCATAAAAAAGATGAATACATTAGAGATAATAATTCAAAATTCTGCTATATTTGCGCTCCATTCCTCATGGGAGAGATGATTTGTGGATGGAGCACATTACTCATGAAAAGTGAAACTAATGAGCTGGTTTGAAGTCATTATTAAGAAGTCCAAAAAATAAATTTGGTCGAGGAAAAAGCGAAGGATCCATTTATTTTCACGCAGTTCGAAAAAGGTTTCGCCACGAGTGAACGTATGAAAATGATTTTTCTTCCATCTAAAAGCTATCCTATGCAATTGTATAAAACTTCCAGTGTTATTTATAGCTTAAGAATACTTTTTTAGAGTAGACGGAAGTTTTAATAATCGATAAAATTTCATGGACCATTTAACTTCATTGGTTATGTAACAAATGAATAAATTTAAATATTATTTTTTATCAAACTAACAGACGTGTGTGCTAAAATTCTTCAATTGTTAATATCTATTGACCACCGTGTCGCAATCAGAATTTAATACCTTATTCAAATCCAATTATAATTAATATAAACATCCATATGCACATAATCACACAACCAAATGAAATGAAATTAGTCACAGCATAAAAAAACATTTTGTTTACATTTTTCAATGTATGTATATATGTATTTTAATTAACGTCGCACTGGAGCAACACAACGGGCTATTGGCGACGGTTCGGGATCATTCCCCAAGGGAAAGATTCGAGGGCAACACCACGTAATTTTGAACCTCAGTAAGATGACGAGATCAACACCTGAGCTGGCACCCCACTCTCCATACTTCCACATCACGCTAACGTGAGGACATTTGAGGCCACGCCAGATTTAACATGAACCAGCCCCCTTGTACACAACGGTCTTTGGATAGACCGCGTTTTGAACTCGCAATCTTCCGGTTGCTAATCCGTTGCTCTTTCCAACTGGGCTACCGCGGTCCTCGCCTCCTAGAAAAAGAGGAATAGAATATTTCCAAGAGATTCTATTCGAAGCAAAGGACAATCAAAATCTTTCTAAAGGTTGAAGGAATCATTGGTGTAATGCTCCTCGTGTGGTTCTTTATGCCAAAAGAAAGATAACACTTAAAGCTCAACAGAGCGTATATTGAATAAACGTCAAAACTACAAAAACAACAATTGGCAATCTTTAGTCTCAGGTCTTACAAAATACGATGGTTCTACAAATACCCGAAGTCTTCCTCGCTCTTTAGTTCCCTGTCCCTATCTGACCTTTCTTCCGCTCTAATCACCCATAAGTCACTACATGGTCACCTCTCTGACCACATGACACTGACACTTGCTCCTCTAGTTTCCCCAACAAATAGGGATTGGATGAAGGAGCAGAATATTACACTATAATTGGATTCTTTCACACTGTAGATGTCGCTATTTAGTCATTAAGTATCGTGTGTGGTAAAAGCAATAATTGTTTACCCGGGAATCCAGATACATCAACAGGGTGAAAGATGTGTCTTTCATCTGTAAATGTGGCTATTTAGTAATTATATATCTTTGGAGTAAAAGGAATACTACTCTATTAGGGAATCCGGCCACATGTACATATATTGTAAGAAATCATTGAAGTCTTCCACCCTGTAGATGTGGCTATTTAGTCATTAAGCAATCTGTGGGGTAAAAGCAATACTACACAACTCGGGAATCTGGCCACATCTATAGGGTGAAAGAATATATATTTGGCTTAATAAGAACCTCTCGGCCACAGAATTTTTTTTTCAACGCAAAAACCAACGAGACTTGGCATGTTTCACCTGCATATGCATGGTATTTGGCCAGCTTTCCCGGAGTGTCACTAAATTGCAAGTTACCTAGAGTTTTCCAAACTTCTCCAGCGAGATTCGGAAGTGGCCACACTAAGGACTTGAGATTCGAGGATGGCTTTAAGATCTCCAGATGTTCCTGTTCCACAAGCCTTGCAATTCCTGCCCACCTTATTGATTTCATCGGTGTTTCCATGGGCCAGCTTTCTTGGATCAGGAGAAAGTTGACTTTCTTCTAGAGCGACATGGTCTTATGGACCTGGTTTAGGCTTATCCTGAATC
Organism: Meta bourneti; assembly: GCA_933210815.1. Classification (NCBI taxonomy): domain Eukaryota; kingdom Metazoa; phylum Arthropoda; class Arachnida; order Araneae; family Tetragnathidae; genus Meta; species Meta bourneti. The sequence continues at coordinate 17,170,581 of OW119922.1, forward strand.
TTGGGGATAAGAAACAACAGAGTATTTGGATTCTTTCATCCTGTAGATGTGGCTATTCAATCATCAAATATCTTGTGGGGTAAAAAACAATACTCTACTCGAAATCCGATGACGCTCAAAGGGTTAAATTATGCAAGATAGTGATGGTTTTACTAACATTATGCATTGATTATTAGTTCAAACAGTAGTGTACAGCAAGCCATTAAGTACATACATCATTCACATTCAAATAAGTATTTTAATTTAGTAATCTATGCATTTCATCCATAACCAAACTAGAATATTAAAATAGGAGGCACACACAATTAAAGAAGTTAATAAATATTAATTTACAGTAAGGAGCACATTCACGTAAAGAAAGGTAGGGCATCATAAGTTGCACGAAAATAATGTGATGTGACGGAAATGCTTGTGTGACGCTATTTACTATTGAAAATGCTGCTAAATATGATAATGTTTAAGAGAATCACTTTCTCATAAAATAGAAAAATATTGCACAAAGATTTTGTGTTCATACATAACACATGCATAGAAAGTAGAAATATTGTTTTAATTTCTAATAATGTCGCGTTCCATTTTCCAACTCAGAACTTATTACTCTTCCATAGATATCGGCATCTTCTGTCCGGAATACCTGATCAAAGTTACTCTGGCTAAATATTTTCTCACCGGCTGATAATTAAATTCTCTTATTTTTAATTAAGAAGCATATGCGATCTTGGACTAATGAAAAAAGTTAATCAAGCCAGACCTGGCCATTTCAATATTACGCTCAGTGCAAGAATATCTTAACACTGTCATCAATATTATCTATTTTTTCTCTCTTCCTGTTTTTCAGGCAAAAATTAGTTTAATAGAAAACCAAATTAAAGTTTACATGGCGGAGTATTTTCATTACTTCGAGCTTGCATTAATTTGTTTAACTTTTCAAGGGGATGATCAAGTAAAGTTATGCTGATATTAATAAATATAAGCTGCACTTGTACTACTGTAGCCGCCTGAATAGTTTTATTTGAAGCATTCTTATTTAATTTTATTTATCGACATAAGAATAAGCTAATAGAAAACTTTGATTATTCGAACTCTGATTAACAGTGTCCGTGTTATCTGAGCTGAATTCAATACAGTATTTTTTTATGTTTTAAGCACAAGTGTGCATACATTTTTACTTGGTTGGTCTGGTTTATCGGGAGTATGGTTTGTTGGTTTGAGTTTTATGGTATAAGATCCAAAAATTGATACTTTGCGGCAAATGCACGACAAAGCAAGTTCAGTAAAAAATTTATAAAAATCCCAGATTACTAACTGTACCAACATTAAGAATTTAGGTAAACAACATGCAAACTAAATAAACATATCAATAATATGAAAAATAAATTACCTAAAAACATCTCATCATCGACACGAGGAAATAAAATGTAGATTAAAAAACAATGATGTGAAAGATTATATGATGCAGTTTCCGTGTGTGAGTTCTGCTAAACAGAAGATAGTTGAGGATTTTTAAAGAGTTTAAGAGCTCCATAACTAAAGCATCCTGATTTATTGTAAAATTATCACAATAAATACATATTGCATACATATATACATATACATACATAACACAAATTCGAGTATAGGTTATTCTTAATCCTTACTTTGTGAATCTTTCTGCAACCTTAGTAGTAATACAGTAAATTTGTTCCGAACTCTGCATAGGCCATTTTGTGGTATTACGTCCACATTATCCGATTATCTGAGGTGGCCTCGGACCAATTTGCCTCGGATAATCAAAGTCATACTGTATACACATAAAAGCAACTTAAAAGTGAAACACACTAAATCAAAAAGGATAATTACGAGGAAACGAAGGGGTCTAAATTATAATTTTACTCAATTTATCAATTACTCATAGAGTGCTTTAATTATTAGTATGTATTTTTATTGAACTTATTAATAAAATTATAATAAATACTGTTCATTTGTTAATTTGTTTGTTTCTCAAGAAGAAAACTAACCTTCCTCCTGATCTAAAAATCACTACATTCTGGTTTAGAAACACTAAAAAACTCATATTTAGAACCATTGACTTAGTGTGGTTCACTTGTAGGCCAACGCTATGATTTATAATTTGGGGTTTTTTCCCTAATAAATATCTCTGTCTTCGATATATTGCTTCCCACAATGCATCGCTTTTTTTCGTGCTTCCGAAAATCCGATCTATACGAAAATTGTTGTATACGAGGTCTTTCCGGAAGGAATCCAGCCATGTCATATGAAAAGATATATTTCAGCTAAGACTTTTTGCGCTCAGATTTCTTCAAAATAGGCACTTTGTGACCACATGCACTTCTTCCAAAGTCCTTCCACTTTTCAATTGTAATCGCCCATCAGCTCTCTCGTTACATAATCTTGAATCTCATACAATGTCTGAAATCTATTCTCTTTCAGAGGTGATTTCAGCTTTGGTGAAAGGTCAAAATTCGCAGGGAGCTAAATCTGCGCTGTAGGGAAACGGAACTACCAGGGTGGTTTGATGTTTTATCAAAAAACCCTGCTCGAGATGTGATGAATAGGCGAGCGCGTTGTGATAAATCTGCCAATCAAGTTTCCCTCACTTGGGATCAATTTCCTCGTATTGCATCTCTCAGCTGGCGAAGAATATCTAGGTAGTTCTGCTTATTAGTAGTTTGCCCCTGGAGAAAAGTACTCGTGGTGGACGACACCTTTATAATAAAGAAACTCAATCAACAATTGCCTTGACGTTGTTGAGACCTTTACCGCTGTTTTTACGGACGTCAAAAACTAGGCATTGAGAAAATTTCTTAATCATTTGAATGGTTTCTGAGAACGAATTTTCAAGTTAAACGCAAAATTTGATGGAAATTCGCTTCTATACACTAGATCAGTCAGTACGAATTCGATAATCTCACAGAATATATACTCTCGCTCAAGAGCATCTAGCTACCAATGGATTAGTTTAATGGTTTAGTAACTTTTCACGCATGTGTATCAATATTCACACTCTTTTTCTGTTAGTTACACCAATGATTCACAAACCATTAGTAGAACTTTTAGAATCTCCTCGTTCCTTCTTTGAAATATGCTCGGATGAACATACCATGGCTTGGTTGGTTGGTTAATTTGGGTTTTATGGCGCATGATCCATTAGCAGACAAGCTGCGCCGAGAGCATGCCATGGCAATTTTGTTTAATGTAAGATCCAGTTATAAGAAATCAGATAACAGAATCAGATAACAGAAACAGATTAATGAATTTTAAGTTAAGGTTAATATACTGGATAGTTGTATAGTCTACAGGACACACACAGGGTTAAAAAAGGGTTTATAAAGGTAATTTAGACATAAGAATTAATTTAAACATAAACTATTGTCCAAGCACAGGGTCCTGCAAACAAGGACTCCACTACTAGTCACTCGGCCATTCCCTTTCCTCCTCTTCGAAAAAAGTCCCCCTTTCATTCTTCAGCAACCGTTCTAGGGGTCGCGCAAATTGCCAGTTGGCGATCTTTTCAAGTTCCTTGCGGTGGAACTCTACACAGTTCTAAGTATTGGATTGATGCAAAATTTCGTCTCGGTTCCTTTGACAAAAATTGAAGACAAATTTTATTTACTAAAAATTACATTTAATCAATATAGTATGGGTCGTTCTGTTCGATGACCTTTCTCCATCTCTTCGGTAGCTGCATGATCCCGCGCTCAAAGAAGTTCTGAAGTTTCTGGCTAAAGAACTGATCGAGGTGACGAAACTTTCTGAACCACTTACGGCACATGGAATCATCAACAGCACCCTCGCCATACATAACACATATCTTCTTTTGCGTCTGCGAAGCATTCATGCCTTTTCGGAAATGAAATGTCGAAAATGCTCCTTATTTTCCGCCATTTTTAAGGCTTAACAAAATTTAAAAACCCAACCAAGTAACACAATTTTTTCCCCAAGTACTCGATAAAATTTCTTCTTTCAAACAACATGAAAACTTTACACGTGCGAAGTAGATAACACTTTGTTTTGCGATGCAATTCCATCTAGCGCCAAAAACGGGACGAACTTTTGCATCAACCCAATACATTAGCCATGACATTTCGGACAGACTCGTATTTCTTAAGTTAACTCTTCAAGTGGTTTCGACAAGATATCTCGCCCAAGAAGGTCTGGTCAATTTTGCTAATGACGTGGTATCTCTTTCAAACAAAACTGCCCCATTACTCCAAGGGGAAAGAAGATCTAAATAGGAAGAACAAATTGTTCCTTTCTTAGAACTGGTAATAAATTGGAGCAAGTTTTGTATCAGAAGCTGGTCACTACAGAGTGATTTTCGACTCAAACCACCAGGAGTGTTAAAATAAATAGCAACTTTGGAAGAAAGTTGCAATATGACAAAAAATACTAAAAACGTAATTTAAAATTTACCTAAACCGACAAAAATTTTTAAGCAACATAAGCATTCCACAAGAGATAAAGACACCGCACCGGTGAATTTTACGGAAAGCTAAATATACGCCAGGGTTTCAATAACGACCCTGTTTCTGATGTCGCGAGCATTCATAAATATTCATTTACAGTTACAAAGCCATACGCTGCTTGGGGAAGGAGAAAGCATGTGAAAACCCAAAAGTTGCGTTAGGAGAGTGCTAATATTTGATGATCTCCCGTTTACTCGATCAGTTAAAAGGTTATTTCGGAAACATTTTAATCATGCGGTATTCCTGAGTGAATGGACATGACGTAGTGCGCCACGTATCGTTTCCGGAGGGTAGATTAATTATTCAGAATAAGAGTGTCCAGTGAGATACTGAATCGTGTTGGAAGTTACTGGAAATTGTGTTCTGTAATTGTTTGATTTATTTCATTAAGGGTTGCTTCGATTAGTTCCATTATCGAGTAGAATTTCCGAAGAGAATTCTTTCGTGCGATTATTCATGAAGTGCTAGATTCGAATTAACTCCTATTGATGGGAAAGTTCTAAAACGTATACTAATTGAACCTGTGATACATTGATTATTTTCAGTTTACTTTCGATTAGTTGATTTTTCATTGATCATTTTTAATTAATTTTTCATTAACTGTTCTATTATTGGTTGCTAGCAATTCATTTTTGATTTATTATGTTTAATTAATTGTTGATTACTTCTGAGTTATTGATTTTCACGGATTATTTTAACTCCTCTTTGATTTATTGATTTTCATTGATTATTTTAATCCCATCTTGATGTATCCATTATTTTAATTCCTTCTTGATTCATTCATTATTTATTGATTTTCATGAATTAGTTTTATTCTTTCTTGATTTATTAATTTTCATTGATTAATTTAATACCTTCTTAATACATTGATGATGTTGATTGATTATTTTAAATCCTTCTTGATTTATTGATTTGCATTGATTATTTTAATTCATTTTTGAATGATTAATTTTTAATTCATTGTGATTATTTTTGATTGATTGTTTTAAATTATATTTTGATTACTTCTGATTGATCGATTATATTAAAATAGTTTTTGATTATTTTTGAGTGAGTGATTTTTCACGTATTGTTTTCAAAAATTATATTTTAATCAGAATAGTGTCAATTTTATACGTGGATTAGTTTCTTACAGACTGATCTGCAAAAATATCTTCATATTTATTTATACATATATACTAGCTTTAATGCCCAGTTTCGCCCGAGTTGTTTTACTGCATCAAACAAACGAAGTCGTGCTTCTGTCTCCTCAGTGGTTTCGTTGCTTCATCGAAAAGCATTTTGATCTTTGTCCGTTTCAAATACTTTAGTTTTCCTCTTCCATTTCCTCGACTCGTGACTAATTTTGATGTTTTGTGCTAATTTAAGTTTGTTAAAAAATTTACCTCTTCTTGCGAAATGTTCCACATTAAATTTTACATCTATGGTGCTATAGGATCCACGTCGTGAGAGCAGAACAAATTTGCGTTGCCAAGAAATTCCAGAAAGATTAAGTGCAAATTTCTTGACGAGTGTTCGAAAGTTTTCGCTGCTTCAGACAAATATATTTTTCTGTCGCGTATATAAGAGTCATACTGTAGAACCGAAAAAAATTCCATTCCCTTAACAATGAAGAAGTAAAAGTACAATACAGAAACAAATAAACGCAAAAGAACCACGAAAAGATATAAATTAATGCAAGATAAAATAAAATAAAATTCAAAGAATGAAACTAGTTTTTATAAAGTTAATGATAAATTTTTTAAAACCTTCGTACTGTCAAAGCAAATGTCTAAGCTCGGTGGTAAATTGTTTTTGGTCTTGATAAATTGGAAAATCTTTCGTTTTTTGATTCTTGACATAAAATGTTTCTTTAAAAATGATTTTTTCGTATACCATGAAGATGCATAGAGATATTTATCTGCAAAAGAAGTCTTGAGAAATTAATGTGGTTATGTAATAAATTATAAAAGTTAAATACAAAGAAATATCTCCTTTCTTAAGAAGGCATTATGTGTAATGATCTCTAATGAGGTAGTATATAAGTATTCTTCGTCATTTCCTTTGCATATGTGACATCAACGAAGAAAATGTTTAACCTTCCTTGTGGTATCTCGTCATTACCGATACTAACCAGATCTTGATGGACGAGATATCTCGTCATTTGAAGAAAACTGACCGGATCTTGATTTCGTCATCATAAAAAGATTGGTAATATCTTGATAACGACATATTTCTCGTCATTATTGAAATTGGTCAAAATTTGATGGACGAGATATCTCGTCGAAACTCCTGGTGGTATCAGATTTTACTCAGGAAGAGAGATTCTAAACTAATGCTATTGATGTGCAGGGAAGAAGGAGACTCAAGTACTACTTGCTTGCAATAAAATAACTCAAAAATACTTGTATTAAATATGTGTTTTTTGCGAAGTAAAGGCTTCAATTAAAATCGATTCATAAAACATATTTAAAATTTTTTTATTCCTGAAAAATTGGCAATTGAGAGGGAAGATGTTTGACTAAAGAATTAATTTGCCTTAAATAAGAATACCTATAAAATTACTTGTCAGATTTCAGATATCGTTGTTTGAAAACCATTGTATAATTAAGGTTTTTCCTGAAATTGAACTCATCCATTATCTTGCTCTAAATTCTTATTTTTTAGACTGATAAAATATCTGTTTTTATTCCGTTAAATTACATCCAACGAAAGGAAGCTTGGCAGTTGAATTAAAGTCACACTGGAGCAATGGGCTATTGGCGACGGTCAAAGATCAATCCCGAGATCAAGATCTGAGAACAACACCTCATAACTTTGAACCACGATGAGATGACGAGGTTAACATCTCACTCTCTAAACTTCCACACCACGACTACGTGAACAAATTTGAGACTACGACAGATTTAACGTGCTACAGCTCCCATTTACACGACGGTCTTTGGTTGGTTTTCGTTTCGAACCAGTAATCCTTTCTAACAAGTGTCGGTTGGAAGAGTAACGGACAATCAACTGGAGGGGGTTGTGAGTTCGAATCCAACCAAAGACCAAAGTGGGTGGTGCATGTTAAATCTGTCGTGGCCTCAAATGTCCTCACATTGGCGTGGTGTGGAAGTTTGAAGAGTGGGGTGCCAGCTCGGGTGTTGTCCTCTTCATCTGTCCGTGGTACAAAATTACGAGGCGATGTCCTTGGATCTTTCCCTTCGGGATGGATACCGGACCGTCGCCAATAGCCCGTTGTGTTGCTCCAGTGCGACATTAATCAAATACCTACCTACCTTTCTAAGGGATAAAAATTTTTGTATTTTGAAGTAACAAGGACAATTTTGAAACAGCAAAATATGTGACGTTATAGGAAACACAATATTTTGTTCTTCATTTTTACTTTCGAGCCTCCAATTCTTCGGGAATTTTCATGTATACCCCGGAATTGGAAATCTGAAAATCCTCCTAGGTTATTCCTACAAATGCCCATGGAAGTAAGATCCCAAAACTCGTTTAAGAAAACAAACACCCCATCAAACAGACAAAACCACCAGGATTCATTTCAATTCCTCTGAATCCTACACCCCTGCGAGAATCCAGTTATTCGGATCTCGGGACTCAAGGAGAAATTCCCCCATCGACTCCTTTATGTTTTGCATCTGGCAACAACGCGCTATCTCGTTTTCCCTCTCCATTTTGCAGCTTGTTATTTTCGGCTCCTTATTGATTTCCCGATTTGCTTTTGTTAAAGAAAGCAAAAACTTCTCTCCTTTCCCGCTTATTGCGGAACTTTTGTCGCGTGCGGAGTCGTAGTAAGAAAATTTTAGAGGGAGGTATATGTGTCCGTGTACGTGTACATCGGAAAAAGTTTTATTTTTTAGCCCAGAAGCGGTGTATCGATATTCAGGAATCGAAGGAACCGCCATAACAACGCAGCTTTGGAATCCGGACGTTATTTAGGGTCTTTTTGTGCGGTTTTTCTTGTTTGATAAGTAAGCGAAATTCGTTACCATTTTCAAAGGGTTTCGGAATTCGGTGGTTCTTGTGTTATTTTCGAAAGGGGAGATATAAAGAAACATATCAACATGCCTCTGAGATAAGTTAAATTTAATTCTATGCAAGTGTTCACAACTTTTTCTCCAGATTTATATAGATTGTTAATACCTCGTGCAGTAAATATTTGCCGTCGAACGACAAACCAAATGAAACGAAAAAAGCTTTCTTTACGTAGTAAGTTTAAATTATTCAATCTATAAGCGACATCTGGAATTGAGTTCGATTAATATGCCAAGTATCACAAGATACGAAAGAGGCTACCAAAATACTAGCTCCATCTGTATTTAGTTCTTTCAAAACCCCTCTTATTTGAATTTTTTAACCCAGAGTATGTTTAACGTTATTTATATGAATATCGTTTCAAATTTCTTTCATCGTCTCTTGCAACATTTTGATGGAATTCTGTAAGTGTAATGCATTATACGGATAAATGCAGCATGTATAAATATTTCAGCGTCCCCCAAGTAAATTGTGGAAAGTTGAAATTGAAGATTAAGCCATCGAAATTATTTTCTGGACACATAAATGATAAATTTATCTTTTTCTGAAAGATAAGAAATTATACTGATCTTTTTTTAATTTATATTCGACTGACCCGAGAGAGGTTAAGAGGGATATGTCCTACTCCAATCCTCAAATGGAATGAAATTCTAAGAATGTTTATTACGGAAACGAGATTATCTCGTTAGTAACTGACTTTTATACTCCCTTTCACATAGAAAACCAGTTTCAGCCACTCTCGGTCTTTTACAATGAGAGTTCTAACAAAAGTGCAGAAGTATCCAGTTCGCCTTTTCATGTCACGCATACTTGAAACACGGAGATGAACTGTTGCTTGTTGCAGACTGTTGACCGAGCACGATTGCTTAAGGGCTTACTTTATTCGAATTGGTAGGTTGGTTTGGGTTCTTAACCCTCCTGATGGTTATCTCGACGAGATATCTCGTCATTGGCAAAACTAACCCGATCTTATTGACATAATATCTCATCATTAGAAGAAAACATGATCACGATCATTAGAAGAAAACATGATCACGATCATTAGAAGAAAACATGATCACGATCATTAGAAGAAAACATGATCACGATCATTAGAAGAAACTGACCAGATCTTGATCTCGTCATCATAAAAATTATCGACAGTATCTTGATGATGAGATATCTCGACAGTAAGCAAAGTTGGTAGGATCTTGATGGACGAGATATTTCGTTGAAACCACTTGGAGGGTTAAAGCGCAAGGGACACATTTTTCGAATTAAAGTTGCAGTTTTTCCAATCTGCAATTTATGTGACTCTGGACAACCTGTAACGGCTGAACATTTAGATGCGTCCCACTGTACTTTGATGTTTAGTTGTGTCGTTCGAAAGGATTAGGGTGCTCGTGGACTAATGGCATGAGAGCTAATATCCGGCATTAGTTCCCATTTGTAAACTACTTAGAACGAAATGTGCCTTGAGATCGCAATAGTAGCAAACTTTTATCTCTGACCTTTAATCCTTAAAACCATTTCCAGTTCCTTCGGTTTTTTGGATTGGGAGTTTTCACGAATTTGTAGCAATAGAAGGAGGTAACCAACACGCCTTTTTGTACCTTTTATTCTTACATATAAACAAGTAAGTTAATAACATTTAAATTTAATTGGACAAATTATGCATCTTATTTAACGTTCATAGTACAAATGCGATCTGATGTGAGATGTACTCAGATGTGTATGTTTCGACCTGAGACCTGCCCTTTGATGGGGTAATTCAACTGATGCCACGCCGAGTTGACTATAATTTTATTTCTAGATATATTTTAAACTAATTTCAATATACTGCCTGATTATTTATAAAAATAGGTTACCTACAGTAAAAGTCCCATCAAAACAGTCGCAAAACTCGAAGCAAAGAGGCTATACAATGCTTGTTAATTTTATAAATATTATTTTTAGCAGTGGAATACATTCATTCACGAGATTAACACAAATCAAGGAGACAAAGAACAAAAGGACAAAACTAGATAAAAAAAATAAACAGCAGTTAATCAGTGTGTAGTCTTTGAAGTAAATCTATTAGCTTCCAGTATCTCTGAAAAATGTCTTTCGACAATTTTGAGCAAACCTCAAGATGGGTGGAGTCCATTTCTTCACTACCTCCACACAGGATACAATTTGTGCTGCTGAAAATTGTGAATCTATACAGGTGTTCGGCTAGGAAGTCATGTCCAGTCACCAATCTGAAGGCAGCAACAACATTTCGACGAAGGGTAGCCGGAATTTTAGAAAGTGCATCCCTCAAATTTCACCTTTGAATTCTTTTGCCTGCCTAGCTTGGGAATTTTTCTCCATTGTGTGTTTTATAATTCGTGTAATACATGAATAATTCACTCTGGGAAAGTTGCAAAATACTTGTCCCTTTTTTTTCATTTCCGTAAATACCACAATGTGCTGGAACCCATAGTAGAACTTTAATTTTGATTGTAGTTTTCCTAAGTTAATTTTACAGCTTTTAAATCTCTGACAATCTGGTTGAGCATGTGAAATAATTTCCTGAGTTGCAGATATTGAGCAGGGCAGTATAACCACTTTTTCAAACTTATTTCTTAGAAGTTGGCGTGGTGTGGAAGTTTGGAGAGTGGGGTGCCAACTCAGGTGTTGTTCTAGTCATCTGACCGTGGTTCAAAATTATTAGGCGTCGTCCTTGGATCTTTCCCTGCGGGATAGATCCCCGACCGTAACCAATAGCCCGTTGTGTAGCTCCAGCGGAACGTTAATTAACAACCTACCATTTCTTAGAACTCGGTTTTCGGTGGCAAGCCTAATAGCTTCAATTTCTCCAGCGTAATCGGTTGTATTCGTCATGGTGTAGTAGTTTGGAGAGTGGGGTACCAGCTCAGGTGTTGTCTCGTCATCTGACCGTGGTTCAAAATTACGTGGTATTGTCCTCGGATCTTTCCCTTTGGGATTGATCCCGGACCGTCACCAATAGCCCGTTGTGTTGCTCCAGTGTGACGTTAATTGAAATACCCCACCTAGAGTTAAATAATAAGCAAAAAGGTTCGAGAAAACCTCAACATTCATTATAAAATAAATCAATGGTACTAAATCATAAGAATTTGTCTGAAGCGTTTTACGTGAGATTCATTGGGTTGAAGTTAAAAAGTGTTAATGTCAAATTCCATTTGACACATAATTTTTCGTCGTATCCTGGATCAAATTTATAACAGTTTCATGATGTCCTTCCTGTTAGAAATGTCAAAAGATGCCCTTCCATGATACCCCTAAATTCTACAGTACCTGATCAGGACTAAACCGTGCTGTTACCCTTGCAGTTGTTGCAGTTGTAACAGTCATAGTAAATCTTTTTTCCTACCACACATTCCATTTCTTTGGTGTGACCAGTTATAAATCTTAAAAATTCTGCTTGTTTTTCTCGATATAGCTTGAAGTTGGCTATTTTTCCAGGTCTTTTCTTCTGTACCAACCAGTGTGAGGCCCTATTCCACTTTCTTTTCTATTCTGCACAATGAGTCTCCTCCTTCAAAGCTAAGCGAGTTACCCTCGGGCAAATTTAAGCTATTGCCGGTCCTCGCAAGCCCGTTCGACATCTGATTACCAGGTACACATGAGAAGGAATCCACATCAGATACATCGGGAAATGTTTTGAAAGCATCGAGTGCCATCTACATAGAGTGCAATTTCTGAATTTCTTCTTTGTTGGTGCGGCCCGGTTGGAAGAATAACGGATTAGCAACCAGAGGGTTGCGAGTTCGATTCCAACCAAAGACTGTCGAGTAAAAAGGGGGCTACTGCACGCGAAGTTTGTCGTGGCCTCAAATATCTTAACGTTGGCATGGTGTGGAAGTTTGGAGAGTGGGGTGCCAGCTCAGGCGTGACCTCGTCATCTGACCGTGGTTGAAAATTACGTAGTGTTGTCCTTGGATCTTTCCTTCTGGGTTGATCCCGGACCGTCGCCAATAGCCCAGTGTGTTGTTCCAGTGCGACGTTAATTAAAATACCTACCATACCATACCTTCTTCGTTGGTTTGTAACATGAAGGTAAAGTGTATAGTAAACAACTAACTGTTAATTGTGTACAAGGCGTACATTTTCAATTCATAGGATAGGACATATCACTTTCGAAGCCCCCTCAGCAAAGCAGCTGATCTCCACATCAGATAGAACATAAAATTTAAATAAAGAAATTTATATAAGAGAGGGACAATTATATACGCTAAAAATATATCTAAGGGCGTAATAAGCATGAAAACCAGCTAGTACAAAACCAAAAGGCACTAGCCGAATCAAAGTAGCCAAGAGCCGACACTTCCATCTACTGACTGCGACCAGAAATGCTTAGATTTTGGTGATCGATTCTGGATCGGAGACTTATATACTGTGCTGCTGTTTATCCTTGCTAGAAGAGCATTAACAATTAATATAAAAGAGATAGTGGGAGTCAAATTTTAAGAAAAATTATGAACCTAAAATCAAAATATACTTTAAAAGTAGTGATTTAGTTAGAGGTCCTACCGTATCCATTGCCCTAGTTATTGGTGATCTGAATGAGAGATGTTATTTAATGAGGAGATTAATTTATGGACTTGAAAGTCATACTTCAAAACACAACACACCCACGCTTTTATCGATGTGGGTAGGGTTTTCAGTCCTTGTTGAATTCATACAAATTTTCGACTACCTTCCATGTTTTATTTTCAGCTCATTTATTCTTATTTCCATCATATATTCAGTATTTGTTTCGGAGATATAGGCCATGCGTGTATTCCATTGTAATAACATAAAACCTATTTGACTATTTTGAGTCAGTATTTCCTTCCTCTGTGCGTGGACCTCAAAGCATTAATTTGAACTAAGCTCATGTAAAAGAAATAAATCATGTTTAGTTGTTATACTATGTGTTACTGAACTTTGATGGATTCCTGCAAAATTAACTTTCTGCTCTGCTTCGTTACTTTTGACCTAATCAAAATTCTACGCGTTGTTCAAGAGAAATCCACTTAAAAGTTTTATTTCATCCGAAAGTTTTTCTCACGCAACCGAATTTGCACACGCATTCCACTCTGCTACTTATTCTAGAGCTATTTTACTTTTGGAACATAACGACTTTTCGACGTTTTTTATCATATTATCATGCATTAAAAATGCAATGGAATGTGTCAGCGAAGCCTGTTAAAAACAATATATTTTCTTCTCTTCATTTTGAATGCGTTTATATTTGGCGTTTTTTCAAGTGGAAACATAATGAAGTAGAAACAAAAGTAACATACAATTAAATAAAATTAAACGCAATTAATATATGGGTCATTCCATGTCGAACCGCACAATCCACAATTCAACCACTTCCGACTTTTTTCAAGCTCGTCTAATTTGTTTCCCAGACATATATAAGAAATTCTAAAATTTTTAACTTCCAACTTGCAATATTTTTTTATGTATATAAATTTCAAGTTTGAAAAATTGGGCAATTTTTCATGATTTTAGACTTTCTAAATATCCTGTACCTCTCTCTTCTCTATCTCTCTCTGCATCTAATTGTCCAATCATACTGAATGAGAGCCTTATTTTGTAGAAAAATGTACCTTTCTACTGACGTATCATATGACCTTTCAAGTGACCTTTTCAATTTCATGGTTATTCAATTTTACCTTTGACTTGCAATTACAAAAAGTGTATTTTTTTCTAAAAATTATATGTTAAAGGTACACTATTTATCTTTGCTTTCTGAAAGGGACACGCATGGGTTCGTAGTTAGAAAATTTCGAAGTAAATAGATGTAATCACTACTCAGAAACACCTGTATCTTTTGACCTATTTGTCCAATCGAGATGAAAGAGGGCTTATTTCATAGAAAAACGTATAACCTTTCTGATGATAAAATAGCGGTTTCACATAGAATAACCTATATATAAACTATTGGCTGGCCTTTCGATCAAATTCAAGCCTTCAGAAATAGATAAAGTTGTAAAAATCCTGGGAGAGTTTCAAGTTCAGCACTTTGACGTTTTCATAAATAAATTTTGTTTTCCACATTTTTGTAGAAGGGATTTCTACGAGATATCTCGTCTATCAAGATTTGACCAATTTTGCTAATGACGAGGCATCGCGTCCTTCATTATCTGGTCAATTTGCTAATGACGAGATGTTTCTCAAAATATTTCCCATTTTGTGATGATGGCGAGATCCCGATCTGGTCAGTTTTCTTCTAACGACGAGATATCTCGTCCATCAAGATCTGGTCAGTTTTGCTAATGACGAGATACCTTGTCAAGACAACCGCCAGGAGGATTAGTACCCAGAGAACAGGAAGGCATTTGTAATGAAAATCTCTAATGGCTCATGTCTGGAGTATACATTAAACAATTGGCGTTACAATTTAATCAATACCTGCAAAAATATTCTTAAAGCGCAAAAAAATTAAGTTAAGAAAACCTGTAAACATGTTGCATACTTTCATATAGATTTTTCTATAATTGTATGAATGTGTCGAAAATGTTCTATATTTACTCTTATCCAAGGTTATATACTATTTCACAATTTTGAACTTAATTTCAAGTTATAGTCTTTTGTTCTATTGTAACAGAGTCCACATGCATTGAATAAATTAATATAATTCAGGACACATTCATGCAGAATTATATAGTATGTCAAATTATTTGAAAATGCCCATCTTAGCTGGGTAAATATTCTATTAATCCAGCCGGAGATATGGAATTTCGGATACCTACAATAGTTTTAGATTTTTCTTTGTTAATTATAAAATGTTTACACTATTGGATACATTTTAAAAGAGGTGCTTCTTTCTATCTGTATGTTCATACTTAGTTATATACTGATTTTATTACTTTTTTAAATATATTCTGATTGTTTATTACAAGATAATATAAATTAAAATTTTTGAAGTTGTGCAGAAATATATTTAAACTTTTCGATAACTTGCAATAAAATGCAAAATAATGCTGAACATTCAGTCGTAAATTACTACTTAGTTTCATTAAAGTTCTGACATATATCTCAGCAAAACAATTTCATCGCGATGACTGTTTTATCTAAATATCTTGTCTGCCGTATGCACATTATGAAAAAAAATTTACAAGTTTTCCTCCAACTCTTCCAAGTAGATCAATGACATCAATCTACTTTTAACTCTCAAAGAGATTAACAAGCATGTATTCGTTCTGTAACCTGCAACCTTCCCTGCATGACTTTATATTAAAACCTTTGTAAATGTGTTTAATATGCTTTAAATCCTAGTCATTTTCCATGAATAATCACCAAGCTATTGTCCTGAAAGATATACCGTACAGAAAATATTAAAGTTTTCCTTTCAAAAGCAGATTTCCATCGGCAGTTGAACTATGAGAAATTCAATTCCTGTATTATTCTTCAGCAAAAATAATGTAAGTATAAGACATTTCTTTATTATTTTTGATAATCACAAATCCTGCATTATATTCAAACGCTAATGCACAATGTTATGAAATTCTGAAACTTAATTTTAAAAGAAGAATATGAGTTGAAGTTTTTTATCCTCGGGTGAGTTCCGTTATCCCATATATCCGTTGTGAAACCTGCATGACTTCTAATCACCTTTGACCTTCTTAACCAATAGAATATTTCATAGGATTCTTTCTACCGATGTATGAGTTTATTTTGTCGTGTGTGTTGAAGGAAGCTAGTTAAATATCTCGTGACGCTCAGAAGGTTAAACTTATCTGCTGTTCATACAAAACTGCAGATTTGAAAAGTTCATCATCAAAAACGTACTATCTACTAAATGGTATGGGAACAAGATTTCGTTATTTAGGGATATTAAATTCTCGAGAGCGCTAAATAAAATAATAGAAACCTCCTACTCAATTGAGTGCATGTTAAGAATTTATACGTCGGTCAAAACGTTCACCAAGAACACAAAAAGGATTGCGCCAACAACCGAAAGAACGTAAATTTTATCACTCCGAAAAATCAGAATAGAACAGCCTCTCTGGCTGGTTGCCAGATACCCGAAGACACTTTGAGCATCAAATATTAACGACACTCCCAGTTCTTTCAGAGGAGCGATTTTTTGATCTTGCTGCTTCTGCCACTCAGTTCCCTTCCATCTCGCAGCGGCAGTGGCGTTGAATTATTGGGTTACTCCGGCTTTCGGGAGAAATGGGATCACAAGGGAGGACGTGACTCTGACCGTCCCGTGATTTTGAGGAGAAATGTCGGCCACGTGGCAACCGGGGACGGTATTATGTTTTCCTGTCATCGTGTGTCCGGATTGATTTGATTCCGCCTTTCGCCTCTGATGTGCGGGACATTTCGGGAATTACTCGCGATTCCGTATTCTGCCCACTCCCGGTGACGCTCGCTTAAGAGGCATGGGTGAAGTATCGGTGAAAAAGGGGATGGATTTTTGAATACGGTGCTTAGCACTCACGTAGATCAGTAGAGATGCAAGGGTGAAGTACAGATAAAAGAAGTATGGATTTTTGAATACGGCGCTTGACACTCGTGTAGATCAGTAAAGAGGCTTCGATAAGAAGGGGATGGATTTTTGAATACTGCGCTTAGTGCTCAAGCGCGTGTACTCACGTAGATCAGTAGGGATACATGGGTGAAATTCCGATAAAAGGGGATAGATTTTTGAATATGATGCTTAGCACTCACTTAGATCGGTAGAGGGGCATGGGTGAAGTTTCTATAAAAGGATGGATTTTTGAATGCAGAGCTTAGCACTCGCGTAGATCAGTAGAGATGCAAGGATGAAGTACAGATAAAAGTAGTATGGATTTTTGAATACGGCGCTTGACACGCGTGTAGATCAGTAAAGAGGCTTCGATAAAAAGGGAATGGATTTTGGAATACCGCGCTTAGCGCTCGTGTAGATCAGTAGAGATGCATGGGTGGAGTATCGATGGAAAGTGGATGGACTTTTGAATACTGCGCTTAGTACTCAAGCGCGTGTACTCACGTAGATCAGTAGGGATACATGGGTGAAGTTTCGAGAAAAAGAGATGGATTTTTGAGTATGATGCTCAGCACTCACTTAGATCGGTAGAGAGGCATGGGTGAAGTTTCGATAAAAGGATGGATTTTTGAATACGGTGCTTAGCATTCGCGTAGATAAGTAGAGATTCAAAGGTGAAGTATAGGTAAAAGCAGTTTGAACTTTTGAATACGGCATTTGACATTCGTGTAGATCAGTAAAGAGGCATAGGTGAACCTTCGATAAAAAGGGGATGTATTTTTGAATATGATGCTTAGCACTCACGTAGATCGGTAGAGAGGCATGGGTGAAGTTTCGATAAAAGGATGGATTTTTCAGTGTGGTGCTTAGAATTCAGTAGAGCAGTATGGGTGAAGTATCGATAAAAAAGGTATGGATTTTTTAATACTGTGCTTAGTACTCAAGCGCGTGTACTCACGTAGATCACTAGGGAGACATGGGCGAAGTTTCGATAAAAAGGGGACGTATTTTTGAATACGGCTCTTAGCAATCGCTTAAATTGGTAGAGAGGCATGGATAAAGTCTCGATGAAAATGGGATGGAATTTTGAATACAGCACTTAGCACTCGCGTAGATCAAAAATAAGTTTTACTGACACAGAAGAGAGAAATATGCAGAAAGATACAAGAATCGAACCGAAAAGTCGATGGATCTTCGAAAAGTATTACTTTAGTGAACATTGTGACGAGCCATATCAGGATTATACTACATTACATACTACATACATATATATACGACAAACTACAAACATTGCATTACGTGCTAGGATTGGGACCAGATAAATATGCAGTTATTCAAATAATGAAGGAAGATAGGTAAGTTTAATTAAAGTCGCACTGGAGCAACGCAGCGGGCTATATGGTGACTGTCCGGGATCAAACCCGTAGTGAAAGATCCGAAGAAAACACCACGTAATTTTGAACCACGGTCAGATGACGAGGTCACACCTGAGCTGCCATCTCACTCTCCAAATTTCCACGGCAGATTTAACGTGCACCAGCCCCTTTGTACACGACGGTCTTTGGTTGGATTCAAACTCGCCACCCTCCAATAGCTAATCCATTGCTCTTCCATCCGGGCAACCGCGGCTCCTCAAATAATGAAGATAACATCCAAATTTTGAAAATTGCACAATATTAAAATATTAAACAAAAATCATGCTAATCTTTTGTTGGAATTTTAAATATGGATCTTTGAACTTCAAATGGGACTACGATAACAATCATTCCAATTATAAACTGAATTCCGGAACACATGCGTAGCGTCTCAAAGGCAAAAAATAAAACGAGGAAGTAAAAGCCATATATTAGTTAAAATACAAAGGATTTATGTGCAATAACATCGACGTCCTTAATTAATATACGCGTCTTATTACAGTTCTCCTGTTTAAGATATATTCATCAGCATCAAATTAGAATGCAAATGGGAATTGAAGCTTGGAAAATCAACACGAGACACTAATAAATTAAGTAACATGTTAGAGACAAGAATGTCAAAGACTTAACAGGTTGTTCCATGACTTAACATGAATTCAGATTTCTTCCTTCTGCGAACGTGAGTTTAGTTGCAGAAAATGTATTGGAAATATAAGCATTTCTTTATAAATTCATTAAGTGTCCGTCTTTGCAGGAGAATTCAAAAGCAGTGTTTTGCAAGTTAGAAGAACCCTACCTTTGCAGTAATAGTATTCCAACTAAAAGAAAGCTATCATAGAGTTCTTACTAAAATATGTTAATAGCTATTTTTGATTTGTGTTGTAGTATTTCTGAAAAATGTGTAGGGAATGAGCAATACTTAAGAGAACGCCGATGAAGCTGAACGAATACTGAATTAAAATATTTCAAAAAAATAATCATGAAACATTCCGTATGAATAAGATTTTTAACCATCCCAGTGGTTGTTTCGACGATGTATCTCGTCATAAGCAAAACTGACCATATCTTGATGAACGAGATATATCGTCGTTAGAAGAAAACTGACCAGATCTTGATCTCTTCATTAAAAAAGCAACAATATTTTGATGACGAGATATTTCGTCGAAACTACTTGTAGGGTTAAACAGAAATTTTAAACATGAAACTAGAACAAATTTAAAATTACTTAAAGTTACGAACGATCTAAATGAATTCTTCATTTGAAAACAATTGATTTAATATTAATTAATAAAATTAAAAGGATTGTTTGATGACTTTAATAGAAAATGTCACACATTTACTAAATTGATTTTATTTTGTATGCTCGTAGAATAGAGAATGGTTAGAGAGGACTCTACTCACATTATCACAAAAGCTGGGTGGTTCAAAATCACGAGGCGTTGGCCTTGGATCTTTCCCTTCGGGTTTGATCCCGGACCGTCACCAATAGCCCGTTATGTTGCTCCAGTGCGACGTTAATTAACTACCTACCATAGACGCTGGATTCGAATTTCGGTGATGTCGGAACGTTCGTTGTGGTTTGCAATCCACTTTGCTCTCCTTTATCGAACCGTAAGGGAACCATCAGAAAAACGGACCATACAGCGAAAAACCCACACAGGCCACACAAATATATTTTGAAAGCATATTTTTTGATTGAAGCATAATTGACATTTCTATAGCCAGTTCCTGCAGTGTGACTCACAGAAACGTGAGATGGAGGTATTCCTCCATCTCACCTTTCTATCTATTATCACGTATTTTATATAGGTGTTAAAATTACGATTTAAAATTCAACCATATAAAGGCTCTCATTTTATTTTAGCTTCCTATCAAATCAATTGAGTAATTATAAAAAGTTTTTATTCAAGTCTCTCAAATGTAAAATATCCCAGGAAATCGGGAACGCAAAAGCTGTTTGACCACTGTCTGTAAAAAAATACAAATATTATGAAAATCACGAAAGTCAATGTCTCATTTTTTTTCCAAATTATCTCACTCCTTTAGACTACTTGTTGGCACCAGATATCTTGTCAAATTACAATAAATTATTTCATTATACTGTGCTTGACTATATATCTACAGTAGTTGTCATTATTTTATGACAAAATATGTAAACGTCGTAAAATCTGACTCCAGTTAAAATATGTGTACCATTACCGTTATGATGAAATCTGAAGATATCACACATTTTGTCATAAAACAGTTATTTTTTATCATTTTTTAAAATGATAAGGAGGCCAAATATAGTCAACAGGGAGGAATTTAATGCATTATACGAAACGCAGATATAGTTGTTAGAGCTAGAACATTTTTGATTAAGTTTAGATCAGTAGTATCTCAACAACTTTTCACTTGCGTAACTGCATTCAGTCTTAATGCCTTAATGAATGTGAAAATTAACCGATTTAATTAATGTTTTCTTCTTTTTAATTACGTAAAATGCGGAAAATAGTAAAATACATTTTCCAAAACACATCCTTAACCCCTTATTGTAGGCTTCTATATTTACTCTAAATTACGATTAATTAAACTGCGCTTCAACACTTAACATAATTACTCCAACATTTAGCACTTGCTTGCCCCATCATGTGGGGTAATTGCGACCCCGTGAAACAGCACTGGAAAATACCTTCCTTAATTATATAAATGGCAAGTTTAAACAAATAGAGTGTAAACATAGTATTAGTAAGAGATCTGGGAGTAGTAAAACAATGAAAATTTAAAAAATTACTTGGAGATGGTAGTTCGTTCAATACGAATTCAGTAGATTGGAGAATATGAATTTTGGAGATTCTCAGTTAACCCTCTTTACCCTGTGTATTTTAAATTTTGTAAGAAACACTGGGTCTGTTCTGGTCTTGACTGGAAGAACTATCCATTCTTGTTATCTAGAGACTTTTTGCTCTCATGGTATATTTTATTTTTAAGTACTTTTATCTGTACAGTGTTGTTCTAATACTTTAATGTCAAATGTTTTTTGTACTATGTTCTGTATTTTCTGTTGTGTCTTCTATTATGTATTGGGGTTAAGGATGCTTGTCTCTAATGCCTGCTGTATTGGAAATCAAATAACCACTGGGTGAGATTTTAACTGAGTATAGAGATTTTGAATATTTACATTAGAGGTAAGCTTAAATTACATTGCTGAATTTGTCTTTTAGCAAGAACGAATGAAAGGACAACTTTGTCTACCAAAAAGTACCTCATGATGGAGTTGGGTTACATTGATATATGCACTGGTGTCCAAAATTAAGAGAATTTGCATATTTTGTCGAATTTCTCGAAAAGTGCTGAACGGAAGGTAAAACTAATGCTTCCAAACAAAGATGCAAATCTTTAATGTCGAATACGTAGCTTACTCGTGTGTGTGGGTGGTGCGTTTATTCACCGGATGGATTGGCCAGCCAGACCTCCAGACCTAAACCCTATAGAGCAAATCTGGGACGTTCATGGGAGGGCAATTGCAACTCGCCTTCCACCTACCAGAACCATCCAGGACCTGAAAACAGTGTTGCTGGAGGAGTGGAAGAGACTGCCACATGGACTCATATACTGCCTCCTTTCCAGTATAAATTTACGCGTTGTGAGAGCTGTATGGAGGAGAGGACCATATAAGAGAGGACCATATCCCCTATTAACCCTTTTTTGTGTCGATATTGTAACCTCTGTTTTAGACCTTCCTGCGCTGATGAGTCTTATGGTCGATCATGCGTGTGTACCGTAACTGTTGTGTGGTAATTTTTTGCATTATTTCAACCTATGTACGTAACTAATTTCATTGAAATATGCCCAGTAGTTCTGAAGATAATCGCCCAAAAGTGAAAATTCACTTAATTTTGAACACTAGTGTATATACTGTTGTATTGCAAGTTAGTTTTTGTAATGGTGGCGAAGTTCACCGAAATACTCCTCCTCCAGAATTTAGCAATGAAGGAATTCGATAGATGCTACCATTAGTTGATAGGTTTCAGATTGCTTGAGACTGAGAGCTGTGTTAAGATCACGGGTTTACTTCCGTATGCGTGGTAATAGGATCAGTGCCTGTTATCACAGGGCTTCAGTCAGTTGTTGGAAGTGATTAGCATAGCATTGGCAGTTCAACTGTTCAACGTTCATCGAAGTGTGGGCCGATTGTTGTAAGCGCCATCTGGTATTTGTCAGAAGCGCCATCAGGCTTGTATTCGAAAGTACGAATGTTCATAACTACATCAGTCAGTTGCCAATTTCACAAGAACGCGTGAAAGACAGTGGAACTTTATCTACCAAAAAGTACTCCATGCTAGAATTGAGTTACACTGCTATATATACTATTGTATTAGGAATTAATTTTTGTACTGGTGTCTACGTTCACCACAGCCTACGCAATGGTATGCAGAAATCCGTCTTCTTATATAGATGAGACGCACTATAAAGGACATCTAAATTGCCAGATGCAGCTAATCGTATATTGTTCGTCAACAAATCTGAGAATGATCAAGAAGAGAAATATCTGGTTTATGGCCTCAAATTGACTTGATCCGCCGTTGCCTAGACATTCTATGCAATTGTCAAAAGGTAAATCCGCTAAGCATAGAATACTCCAGCCAACGCCTTATGATTTCTCGGCATTGTATATAATGCCGAGAAAATCTATATTTATAACTATTTATTTTGTATTTCTTCTTTCATTCTCATGTACGTCTTTTCAATAAAAACCTTTTCATGACTATCTTTCCATATTTTGCCTGAATATTGTCGTTCTGCATAATGTCGAGGTGTTACAACAGTGTCTAGGCAAAGTATTGTATATAATGTATTAAAATAAAACACAGATATTTCGTGCTTTGTATAAAAATGTCACGCATTTTATATATTTCCTAGGCATTATATACAATTCCTGCATTTTACATATTGCTGGTAACACACACTTAAAGAAAGAAATGTATTGCAACCAGTAGGTCGATACTAGTCTTTTCTCTTATTTGTTTAGTACGATAGTACTGTACTGTGTATTTCTTCCATTTTCAGGTACTTCTTTTCAATAAAGACCTTTTCATGACTGTCTTTCATACTTTGCCTAAGTATTAATTACTTGTCATTTTGCATCATAATGCCTTGATATTATATACAATGTCTAGGGAAAGTATATAGTATATTAAAATAACATAGACATTTCATGCTTTGTCCAAAAATGTCACGCATTCTATAGATTTCATAGGCATTATATACAATCCCTACATTTTACATACTGCTGGTAACGCACTTAAAGAAAGAACGAAATGCATTGCAACAAGTAGGTTTATACTACTTTTTTTCTCTCGTTTTAGTAAGCCTAACTATACTTTACTAAAATATTAGTTGTCGCTCTGGATAATACCTAGCCATTTTGTTCAATGCCTAGGGAGAATATAATAATGTATAATACATATGTACATATATTATAATATGTATAATATTGTACAATAATAATGTGTATAATACATATATACATATATTTAGTGTATAATATATATATCCACATATATACATATATTATAATACATATAATATATTTATTTCATGCTTTTCCTAAAAATGTCACTCATTTTATAGATTCCCTAGGCATTATACACAATACCTGCATTTTAAACATTCCCGGTAACACATACATTCCTCTCTTGTCAGTTCATAATAAATGATAACCACTGCTACATGCTATTCTCAACAATTGCAAAACTCCAACACGTGGTCGCATTCGCATCCAGTCAAAGCCAGCACCCACACTTGAAGCGGACGAAATTATAATATTCATGAAGTGGCACATGTTCATGGCAATCCTATACAGAGATCACAACTGGAAATTTAACATGAATCCTACTTTTGTCTCTCTGAAATTACTGCAGAATAATACGTCCTCCCCTCTAGCGGGACGTGCAGCCTTTATTAATTAGAAACACATTGCCCAGAATAGACTTCCTTTGTCCAACGGCTAATATGTATGAAGCGTACGAATGCTCGCCATGTCAGTTTTGAAGTCAATATAGTACATAACGTTCGTCTATTTTAGCACTTTAATTAAATCGCCCCTACGGCTAATATTTAACATTCTGGAAGGTTCCAGCAAATTCGCTCTCAAGACTTTATATTGCGTTTGAGATTTACGATCTTGGAGCTCTTGGTGCGAGATTAAATCGAATCTTTCCTCATGTTTTCATTCAATTGATTAATCGTTTCAATTAATTTTTCTTTTCCCATGCAAACTTGTGTGAGAAATTAAGACACTTTATCAAAATAGGCCAATTATCGGAAGCTCCGGACTTTGTTGTGCGTTTAGGATGATTAGTTCAAGTCAGATTTCGGTATTTAAAAATGCTGATTCATGAATCTGACACTTTTAATGGAGGTCAAAAACTCAGGACAGGACTTTTAACAGCCGAAAGTTAAGTGAAAACCAGGTAGAAATTTTGAAAAATTTATTTTTGACTGAAATATTTTCACAATTAGAAATTTTATAAATGCTATCTTTCAAATTTAAACTTCATCTGACCGTGTTCAAAATTACGGGGTGTTGTCCTAGATCTTTCCCTTTGGAATTGATCCCCGACCGTCGCCAATAGCCTGTTGTGTTGCTCCAGTACAACGGTAAGCAAAATACCTGCTTTTTAAATTTAAATTAGTTGAATGCTTATCATTTAAGTATCTGTATTTATGCACAAACCTAGAACAAATTTGTCCAAATATTAGATTTAAAATTTTGAGGGCAGCAAAACAACTTAATTTGCAATGCATCTATTAAGAGAATAAAGATTTTTAATTTTTATTAAGTATATAATTTATGTTTAAAGTTAACTATTTTCATTAAATTGAGAAGCTCAATACATAGCCATTGAATTTAAAATTATCTGTTTTGCTATTATATCCTAATGTATATACAGCAATGAGATATGATTTTAAGGTTTTTAAACTCGAATAATTATGAGCCAATAATTATAATTGTAAGCAATTTTATAGATCATGGATCATAGTGTGCTAAGTTTCATTATTGTTGAGTGATTAATTTTTGAGATGTCTCTTGGAAAGTAAAGCTAGAAAAATAATATTGGACAAATTTTGTTCTCATGTTTTTATTGATAAATATGCACATACAAATGATAGAAGCCCATTAAAATAATTTCATTTTAACATAAATGCATACTATAAAAGACCCAAATTTGAAAATGAACGCAAAGTAATGTTTTTCAAAACTAGGAAACTTCTACCAATTTCCATTGCAAACATCTAAAAGGGCTGCTGCTCCTTAAGTAAAGACCAAATCGAAACATGCAATTTAATCCACAGAGCGTCACGAGATTTCCGACGAGTTTAGTATTACGTTTACTCCACAATACAATGAAATAAAATTCCTTGGACTCTCAACCAACAGATGTGGATCCATTGGTTCAAAGATTCCAATGAAAGATTTTATTGGCCAAGAAACTCAATACTGGTTATAAATCATGCAGGGTAGACTGCAAGTGGCAGAACGGATATATACGTGTGAATCCTTCAGGGGATTAATAACTTTATTTTAAATATATTTTATGAGCAATTTTTATAAATATAATTTCATGAAAATAAATTCGTCCCCTGTATTCTTCAGGGATTACAAATATCCAATAATATATGGTAAATACATCCTTCGAATAATTATTGTAGAGCAAGAATGTAGATTAACCCCCTCCTGGTGGTTGTCTCTCAAATAGGTATCTCGTCACCATCAAAACTCACCAGATTTTGATGGACGAGATATATCGCCACTTCAAAACTCAACAGATCTTGATGGACGAGATATATCGCCACTTCAAAACTCAACAGATCTTGATGGACGAGATATATCGTCACTATCAAAACTCACCAGATCTTATGGACGAGATATCTCGTCAAAACCATTCCAAATTATTGTAAATAGATTGTTTTGGCTAGTACGCGTTAAATGAAAAGATATATCGCCACTATCAAAACTCACCAGATCTTGATGGACGAGATATATCGTCACCATCAAAACTCACCAGATCTTGATGGACGAGATATATCGTCACCATCAAAACTCACCAGATCTTGATGGACGAGATATATCGTCACTATCAAAACTCACCAGATCTTATGGACGAGATATCTTGTCAAAACCATTAAAATTACTGTAAATAGATTGTTTTGGCTAGTACGCGTTAAATGAAAAGATATATCGCCACTATCAAAACTCACCAGATCTTGATGGACGAGATATATCGTCACCATCAAAACTCACCAGATCTTGATGGACGAGATATATCGTCACCATCAAAACTCACCAGATCTTGATGGACGAGATATATCGTCACTATCAAAACTCACCAGATCTTATGGACGAGATATCTTGTCAAAACCATTAAAATTACTGTAAATAGATTGTTTTGGCTAGTACGCGTTACATGAAAAGATATATCGCACCCCAGCTGCAATACATAACGTGCCATTGACGACTATTCGGGACATCTCCGAAGAGAAAGGTCAGAGGACAACACCTCGTAATTTTGAACCACGGTCAGAAGACGAGGTCAACACATGAACTGGCATCGCACTTTCCAAACTTCCACACCACATTAAAATTAGGACATTTTGGGCCTTGACATATTTAATGTGCACCACCCCTATGTACTCGATGATCTTTGGCTAGATTCATTTTCAAAATCTCAATCCTCCGCTTGCTAATCTGCTACTCTTCCAACCGGACTGCCATGACCTCGCATACTGAAGGCTACGTGTCTACCAGACTACTTTATCATGCCAAACCGTTGCACAGTGGAACATTTCCCTTCATATAGACGGAAGTAGTACGTGGATAGATTTTAAAGCAGCGGTCTCTATCATAGAAATATTTCCAGTAGCCAAATTCAATAGAATTGATCAAATCAGGTCTGGAATTCGAAAGTAGCATATGCTTGAAAAAGCAGTGAAGATTGTTGTATTTGGGTGGAGAAAAAGATATGATACAGTGTTATAAATTAAAACATTTTAATACTCAGCTTATTTTGATTATTATTACATATTTATTTTATTATATACTAGCTGAATTACCCGGCGTTGCCCGGGTTGAAATGGTTAAATGTTGCTTGAAAAGTGAATTAGAATAATCACTTTTCTTTCACAGAAAAATGCAATCATTTAAGTTGTACGGAAAATACGTTTTAACTATTTCATAACTTCTACAATATACTTCGGACGCAAATATACGCATTTTATTACTGAATATATTGCAATATGTAAAAGATTAAGACATAAAGACAAACAGAAACGAAATTCCGACGAAAAAATGCAGAATTCTAAAAACCGAAAGATGCGCAAAGTACAGTTTCAACTGCTTCTGTTTAAATACTCTCGCAATCAAGTCGTGGCGCTCGCTGGGTAATTGACCATTGGTAAGAACCTCTTTGATCTCCGTCCAAGTCGGATTACAAGTGAAGGTGATAAATAAGTCTGGTCTCCCGTACGTCATAGTATCTTGCGTGTATTCGTGCATGTGTCTGGGACTGCCTGTAAATGTAGCTGGTAGTACGACTAAGGCACCGAGGTTTTCAACGTTCCCGTCATTTGACACAACATCTCAGGTGAATATATCAACTTTCAGTTTACGTTGATTTAGACGAATGTAAAGAAGACGCTCACTCTCGACTTTTGCGTACATATCGACGATGAACTGATGAAACAATTGCCTGCAGTTCAATACGTGGTTCTGCTCAGTATCTCGAACCATTAATCTGTATGCATAGAAATCCATCGCTGAAACTTTCTTGCTGGTTTGTTTCACCTGTTCTTGGGTTGATCTGCCTCAGATTAAAATGATA
Source organism: Meta bourneti (assembly GCA_933210815.1). Classification (NCBI taxonomy): domain Eukaryota; kingdom Metazoa; phylum Arthropoda; class Arachnida; order Araneae; family Tetragnathidae; genus Meta; species Meta bourneti. The sequence continues at coordinate 17,198,800 of OW119922.1, forward strand.
TCCATCTTCACCATGGGCGAATATCACTGGGTACTGCAGAGCATCATAAGATCGATGTGTTTCCGATATATGCTGCAATTATTCACCTCGTCGTTGAATAACGATATCCCGTTGATGAAACTCATCTCCTGATATAACCGCCGCGACTTCATCTGCTTGAGGAGAGTTAAAGCGCCGCTCGTGTTCGCCTGCTGGTCTTCGGTCTGCTCTTATGACTACTTTATATTCATTAGTTGGCATACGTTCCAATGCTGTTTCAAACGTTTTAATAAGATTATTGTGCTCATGAAACATCCTCTGTAAGTTTAACACAATCTGACGTCTTGTTCCCGAGATGTAGGCGCACCTCTGATCATTTTTCATTTGTTCGTTTTGAATAAAATATAGTTGTAGAAATTTTGGTGGTTGATCTGGCAACGCAAGCAACGATCCCGCTCTATGGTAAATCTGCCCTTGCACCTTGAATGTCGACAGAAATCCGGGCTGTCCAACAACTGATCTGGCGCCGGATGATGTCATTTGGAAACATGAGTTGTATTTTCTGATGTTACTAAGAAAATGCTTCGACTCTGACGTATCTCCTGACGTGTAAGTCAAAAGTTCTTGTGGTGGTGGTTCCAGTTGGCAGAGTTTAACTTTTCCATTTTTACTGCAAATACCAGTAGACTGATTTAAACTTTTTGGCTTGACAATAACTACAAACCATTTCCATTTTCCCGATGGCAACACTTGAATGCAGAGAGTAGTCTTTATGTGAATCATAGTGGAATTCTAGCAATGCTAAGCAAAAATGGTACGCAGTCCGTGATCGTTTGGCTCTATCTCTCTTATCTTGTATTCGGGCCTCACGTTGCTGTGCCGTCTCTGTTGCTCTAGATGTTGTAGCTCTCTCGCAATCGCAAGTCTTCTATTCCTCTCCTCGGAAGTTTCTTGACTACGCTCATCTTTCATCATCTTAGCCGTTGACTGCACTTGGCCGATCGCCTTCCGCTTCCTTGGAGGCATTGTTACAGCAAAGAAATCTAAAAGAATACAAAGAAATGCTATTTCATAAAATAAGCAAAAGGCACACTCTCACTGAGCAATGAAATCTATTAAAGAATACAATAAAAAGCTAAAATTAATGAAAAAAAACGAATATAAAATTATGTAGTACTTACATCCGTTTAGAAATATAAATCCAAAATGTACACTATCACTATCAAATAAAGTAGGAAACACTTATACAATGAAAAGAGCGAAATAAAACTGCCAGATTCACTGAAAGATGATAAACTGGAAGACTTACCGAGTTAGCTTCCTTTAAATACGACCAGATAAGAATCGAGTGGGTGCTGGAATGTTCTCCACCATGATTCCAAGGAAGTTTCCGTTTCCCCAACTTTCTAGAAAGTTATACAAAGTTTTATAAAAAAGTAAACATTAATTCTGGTGCTGCCAGATACCGAGAAGCAAAATTACGCTTTTATGATCAATGAGTTTTTCGTTTGTGCTTTTCGGAATAACGGTGCTTGGGTTAGAAATAAATGTAATGGGTGTAGACAAATTAAACTGAATAGATAAAAAATTTTCAAAAAGCAGAAGGTCGATTTTACAGAATTTTTGAGAAAGAAAATCACTGCTTTCAACGGAGGATTCACATGTATCTATTCCGGACATTTTAAAATAAGTTACACGCCTTACCTAAAAAGCCTTGTGAAACAGAATTCTACAAATCATTACGTATTCAATAAATTATTTAAGGAAAGTTGGTCGAAATATACACCAACTTTCCTTGAAAATAATCCTTGAACTCCTGAAAACCTTTCCTTGAATTTCCTTGCAAACATAAATATTTTAAAATATTCTTTCCCCCTTCATCAACAAAATATCTATAATTTATTTACATCATGCGAAGAACTAAAATGTCAGTTCAAACATAAATACTGTAATTTAATTTGTTTTGGAAAAAATTGTTTTTCGATCAACAATGGTAAAGCAACCATCGCTGCCTAAAGCAATCAATATATGCTCAATGTTATTTCTATTGCGATTTCGAATAGTTTTTAGCCCCCCAGAGCCAATAGAACGGGGGTTAAGAGTTAGCCTATACTGACCGCAGTGTTCTAAAGTATAAGTGTACCAAATTTGGTGTGGATTGGTCAAACGGTTTAGATTTGTATAGAAAATATACACACACACATCCTATTTTATATATATACTAGCTGAATTACCCGGCGTTGCTCGGGTTGAAATGGTTAAATGTTGCTTGAAAAGTGAATTAGAATAAGCACTTTTCTTTCACAGAAAAATGCAATCATTTAAGTTGTACGGAAAATACGTTTTAACTTTTCCATAGCTTCTACAATATACTTCGGACGCAAATATATGCATTTAATTCCTGAATATATTGCAATATGTAAAGGATTAAGACATAAATACGAACAGAAACGAAATTCCGACGAAAAAATGCAGAATTCTAAAAAACGAATGATGCGCAAAGTACAGTTTCAACTGCTTCTGTTTAAATACTCTCGCAATCAAGTCGTGGCGCTCGCTGGGTAATTGACCATTGGTAAGAACCTCTTTGATCTCCGTCCAAGTCGGATTACAAGTGAAGGTGATAAATAAGTCTGGTCTCCCGTACGTCATAGTATCTTGCGTGTATTCGTGCATGTGTCTGGGACTGCCTGTAAATGTAGCTGGTAGTACGACTAAGGCACCGAGGTTTTCAACGTTCCCGTCATTTGACACAACATCTCAGGTGAATATATCAACTTTCAGTTTACGTTGATTTAGACGAATGTAAAGAAGACGCTCACTCTCGACTTTTGCGTACATATCGACGATGAACTGATGAAACAATTGCCTGCAGTTCAATACGTGGTTCTGCTCAGTATCTCGAACCATTAATCTGTATGCTTAGAAATCCATCGCTGAAACTTTCTTGCTGGTTTGTTTCACCTGTTCTTGGGTTGATCTGCCTCAGATTAAAATGATATTCATCTTCACCATGGGCGAATATCACTGGGTACTGCAGAGCATCATAAGATCGATGTGTTTCCGAAATATGCTGCAATTATTCACCTCGTCGTTGAATAACGATATCCCGTTGATGAAACTCATCTCCTGATATAACCGCCGCGACTTCATCTGCTTGAGGAGAGTTAAAGCGCCGCTCGTGTTCGCCTGCTGGTCTTCGGTCTGCTCTTATGACTACTTTATATTCATTAGTTGGCATACGTTCCAATGCTGTTTCAAACGTTTTAATAAGATTATTGTGCTCATGAAACATCCTCTGTAAGTTTAACACAATCTGACGTCTTGTTCCCGAGATGTAGGCGCACCTCTGATCATTTTTCATTTGTTCGTTTTGAATAAAATATAGTTGTAGAAATTTTGGTGGTTGATCTGGCAACGCAAGCAACGATCCCGCTCTATGGTAAATCTGCCCTTACACCTTGAATGTCGACAGAAATCCGGGCTGTCCAACAACTGATCTGGCGCCGGATGATGTCATTTGGAAACATGAGTTGTATTTTCTGATGTTACTAAGAAAATGCTTCGACTCTGTCGTATCTCCTGATGTGTAAGTCAAAAGTTCTTGTGGTGGTGGTTCCAGTTGGCAGAGTTTAACTTTTCCATTTTTACAGCAAATACCAGTAGACTGATTTAAACTTTTTGGCTTGACAATAACTACAAACCATTTCCATTTTCCCGATGGCAACACTTGAATGCAGAGAGTAGTCTTTATGTGAATCATAGTGGAATTCTAGCAATGCTAAGCAAAAATGGTACGCAGTCCGTGATCGTTTGGCTCTATCTCTCTTATCTTGTATTCGGGCCTCACGTTGCTGTGCCGTCTCTGTTGCTCTAGATGTAGTAGCTCTCTTTCATATCCTGTAGTCGGGTCTTATGCTGCTGTGCCGTCTCTGTTGCTCTAGATGTTGTAGCTCTCTCGCAATCGCAAGTCTTCTATTCCTCTCCTCGGACGTTTCTTGACTACGCTCATCTTTCATCATCTTAGCCGTTGACTGCACTTGGCCGATCGCCTTCCGCTTCCTTGGAGGCATTGTTACAGCAAAGAAATCTAAAAGAATACAAAGAAATGCTATTTCATAAAATAAGCAAAAGGCACACTCTCACTGAGCAATGAAATCTATTAAAGAATACAATAAAAAGCTAAAATTAATGAAAAAAAACGAATATAAAATTATGTAGTACTTACATCCGTTTAGAAATATAAATCCAAAATGTACACTATCACTATCAAATAAAGTAGGAAACACTTATACAATGAAAAGAGCGAAATAAAACTGCCAGATTCACTGAAAGATGATAAACTGGAAGACTTACCGAGTTAGCTTCCTTTAAATACGACCAGATAAGAATCGAGTGGGTGCTGGAATGTTCTCCACCATGATTCCAAGGAAGTTTCCGTTTCCCCAACTTTCTAGAAAGTTATACAAAGTTTTATAAAAAAGTAAACATTAATTCTGGTGCTGCCAGATACCGAGAAGCAAAATTACGCTTTTATGATCAATGAGTTTTTCGTTTGTGCTTTTCGGAATAACGGTGCTTGGGTTAGAAAAAAATGTAATGGGTGTAGACAAATTAAACTGAATAGATAAAAAATTTTCAAAAAGCAGAAGGTCGATTTTACAGAATTTTTCAGAAAGAAAATCACTGCTTTCAACGGAGGATTCACATGTATCTATTCCGGACATTTTAAAATAAGTTACACGCCTTACCTAAAAAGCCTTGTGAAACAGAATTCTACAAATCATTACGTATTCAATAAATTATTTAAGGAAAGTTGGTCGAAATATACACCAACTTTCCTTGAAAATAATCCTTGAACTCCTGAAAACCTTTCCTTGAATTTCCTTGCAAACATAAATATTTTAAAATATTCTTTCCCCCTTCATCAATAAAATATCTATAATTTATTTACATCATGCGAAGAACTAAAAAGTCAGTTCAAACATAAATACTGTAATTTAATTTGTTTTGGAAAAAATTTTTTTCGATCAACAATGGTAAAGCAACCATCGCTGCCTAAAGCAATCAATATATGCTCAATGTTATTTCTATTGCGATTTCGAATAGTTTTTAGCCCCCCAGAGCCAATAGAACGGGGGTTAAGAGTTAGCCTATACTGACCGCAGTGTTCTAAAGTATAAGTGTACCAAATTTGGTGTGGATTGGTCAAACGGTTTAGATTTGTATAGAAAATATACACACACACATCCTATTTTATATATATACTAGCTGAATTACCCGGCGTTGCTCGGGTTGAAATGGTTAAATGTTGCTTGAAAAGTGAATTAGAATAAGCACTTTTCTTTCACAGAAAAATGCAATCATTTAAGTTGTACGGAAAATACGTTTTAACTTTTCCATAGCTTCTACAATATACTTCGGACGCAAATATATGCATTTAATTCCTGAATATATTGCAATATGTAAAGGATTAAGACATAAATACGAACAGAAACGAAATTCCGACGAAAAAATGCAGAATTCTAAAAACCGAAAGATGCGCAAAGTACAGTTTCAACTGCTTCTGTTTAAATACTCTCGCAATCAAGTCGTGGCGCTCGCTGGGTAATTGACCATTGGTAAGAACCTCTTTGATCTCCGTCCAAGTCGGATTACAAGTGAAGGTGATAAATAAGTCTGGTCTCCCGTACGTCATAGTATCTTGCGTGTATTCGTGCATGTGTCTGGGACTGCCTGTAAATGTAGCTGGTAGTACGACTAAGGCACCGAGGTTTTCAACGTTCCCGTCATTTGACACAACATCTCAGGTGAATATATCAACTTTCAGTTTACGTTGATTTAGACGAATGTAAAGAAGACGCTCACTCTCGACTTTTGCGTACATATCGACGATGAACTGATGAAACAATTGCCTGCAGTTCAATACGTGGTTCTGCTCAGTATCTCGAACCATTAATCTGTATGCATAGAAATCCATCGCTGAAACTTTCTTGCTGGTTTGTTTCACCTGTTCTTGGGTTGATCTGCCTCAGATTAAAATGATATTCATCTTCACCATGGGCGAATATCACTGGGTACTGCAGAGCATCATAAGATCGATGTGTTTCCGAAATATGCTGCAATTATTCACCTCGTCGTTGAATAACGATATCCCGTTGATGAAACTCATCTCCTGATATAACCGCCGCGACTTCATCTGCTTGAGGAGAGTTAAAGCGCCGCTCGTGTTCGCCTGCTGGTCTTCGGTCTGCTCTTATGACTACTTTATATTCATTAGTTGGCATACGTTCCAATGCTGTTTCAAACGTTTTAATAAGATTATTGTGCTCATGAAACATCCTCTGTAAGTTTAACACAATCTGACGTCTTGTTCCCGAGATGTAGGCGCACCTCTGATCATTTTTCATTTGTTCGTTTTGAATAAAATATAGTTGTAGAAATTTTGGTGGTTGATCTGGCAACGCAAGCAACGATCCCGCTCTATGGTAAATCTGCCCTTACACCTTGAATGTCGACAGAAATCCGGGCTGTCCAACAACTGATCTGGCGCCGGATGATGTCATTTGGAAACATGAGTTGTATTTTCTGATGTTACTAAGAAAATGCTTCGACTCTGTCGTATCTCCTGATGTGTAAGTCAAAAGTTCTTGTGGTGGTGGTTCCAGTTGGCAGAGTTTAACTTTTCCATTTTTACAGCAAATACCAGTAGACTGATTTAAACTTTTTGGCTTGACAATAACTACAAACCATTTCCATTTTCCCGATGGCAACACTTGAATGCAGAGAGTAGTCTTTATGTGAATCATAGTGGAATTCTAGCAATGCTAAGCAAAAATGGTACGCAGTCCGTGATCGTTTGGCTCTATCTCTCTTATCTTGTATTCGGGCCTCACGTTGCTGTGCCGTCTCTGTTGCTCTAGATGTAGTAGCTCTCTTTCATATCCTGTAGTCGGGTCTTATGCTGCTGTGCCGTCTCTGTTGCTCTAGATGTTGTAGCTCTCTCGCAATCGCAAGTCTTCTATTCCTCTCCTCGGACGTTTCTTGACTACGCTCATCTTTCATCATCTTAGCCGTTGACTGCACTTGGCCGATCGCCTTCCGCTTCCTTGGAGGCATTGTTACAGCAAAGAAATCTAAAAGAATACAAAGAAATGCTATTTCATAAAATAAGCAAAAGGCACACTCTCACTGAGCAATGAAATCTATTAAAGAATACAATAAAAAGCTAAAATTAATGAAAAAAAACGAATATAAAATTATGTAGTACTTACATCCGTTTAGAAATATAAATCCAAAATGTACACTATCACTATCAAATAAAGTAGGAAACACTTATACAATGAAAAGAGCGAAATAAAACTGCCAGATTCACTGAAAGATGATAAACTGGAAGACTTACCGAGTTAGCTTCCTTTAAATACGACCAGATAAGAATCGAGTGGGTGCTGGAATGTTCTCCACCATGATTCCAAGGAAGTTTCCGTTTCCCCAACTTTCTAGAAAGTTATACAAAGTTTTATAAAAAAGTAAACATTAATTCTGGTGCTGCCAGATACCGAGAAGCAAAATTACGCTTTTATGATCAATGAGTTTTTCGTTTGTGCTTTTCGGAATAACGGTGCTTGGGTTAGAAATAAATGTAATGGGTGTAGACAAATTAAACTGAATAGATAAAAAATTTTCAAAAAGCAGAAGGTCGATTTTACAGAATTTTTCAGAAAGAAAATCACTGCTTTCAACGGAGGATTCACATGTATCTATTCCGGACATTTTAAAATAAGTTACACGCCTTACCTAAAAAGCCTTGTGAAACAGAATTCTACAAATCATTACGTATTCAATAAATTATTTAAGGAAAGTTGGTCGAAATATACACCAACTTTCCTTGAAAATAATCCTTGAACTCCTGAAAACCTTTCCTTGAATTTCCTTGCAGACATAAATATTTTAAAATATTCTTTCCTTCATCAATAAAATATCTATAATTTATTTACATCAGGGGAAGAACTAAAAAGTCAGTTCAAACATAAATACTGTAATTTAATTTGTTTTGGAAAAAATTGTTTTTCGATCAACAATGGTAAAGCAACCATCGCTGCCTAAAGCAATCAATCTATGCTCAATGTTATTTCTATTGCGATTTCGAATAGTTTTTAGCCCCCCCCCAGGGCGAATAGAACGGGGTTAAGAGTTAGCCTATGCTGACCGCAGTGTTCTAAAGTATAAGTGTACCAAATTTGGTGTGGATTGGTCAAACGGTGTAGATTTGTATAGAAAATATACACACACACATACACACACACATCCTTTTATATATATATATATATATATATATATATATATATATATATATATATATATATATATATATATATAATATTGACTACTTGAGCATATTTTAAAATGCTGAAAAATTCAAAGATTTTCTAGGAATTAAAAAATGTCTTTCATACGTATTTACCCTTGATAATGAATATTTCCCACTGATTATTAAGCAGTTTTAAAATTTTCAATTTTTGCGATTATCTTGTTACTTTCACGTACTTTGCCTTTTTAATTATTAGCTCATGGAAATTGAATTATTTGGTGAGTTTGTGCTAGATTCAGATAACTAATGATGCCTTTACTTAAAATTTGAAGTTACTAAAGAATCTCCGGAATTAATTTGTAACAGTGAATTTGTCCGGAATTAATATGTACAATAAAAAACATACGATTCTAACTGGAATGAGAAAAATGTTGAAAGAAGATATCAAAGGAAGAAAAAAGGCAGTTAATTGTTAAATGTGGTGTCATTATTTTTCATACATCACTGAAAGGTTATGTATTAAAAAATATTATTTTGCTTGATCAGGATTATTTCTTATGCACAATGAATATAAAATTTTATTAGGGGAAGAACTTATTCATATACGATACGTTAAACGTATCTTTTTAATATTTACATTTAAATACATCAATCGTAAAAGTTACTTGTAGAGAAACACCACTATATAAAATAAGTAACATATGAAAGACAATTTATTTATATTTTAATCTGAAAGCCACATGTTTTAGATTGAAAGTTCTATTATAATTTGTTTTCCTAGAAGACTTTATGGGCTCTTATTTGATGAAAAAATACCGAGAATTCCAATACGTTTGAAAGAGATTTTGAGAATATGTGAAGATTTTTCAAACATAACACCTTTTTAAAAAAGCTCTTTTCATTCAAAACTAAAATTAAACGTATTTTAAAAACAACATTCTGGATAATTTCAATGTCATGGACACACTTCGTTGAAATATGGTCGAAATGGTACTGGCGTGATAAACTTATGGACCAGGAAGGCTTTCAGCTCCTACTTTGCAGTGGTAGGTAGGTATTTTAATTAACGTCGCACTGAAGGAACACAACGGGCTATTAGCGACGGTCCGAGATCAAACCCGAAGGAAAAGATCCGAGGTCACCACGTAACTTTGAATCTCGGTCAGATGATGAAGTCATACTTGAGCTGGCACCCCACTCTATAAACTTCCACACCACGCCAAAGTGAGGACATTTGGGGCCACGACCCATTTAACGTGCACCAGCCCCTTTGTACACGACGGTCTTCGGTTGGATTTGAATTTGCAACCCTTCTGTTGCCAATACCGTGGCCCACTTTCCAGCGGAGTGATCTGGATATGGTGAAATGATAGAAGCGGTACACCAGGAGTTGCTAAACCGATAAGAAAAACATAATGGTAACATGAACAGAAGCGAACAGTAAAAAAGTCTTTGAACTGAAGTGGTGACCTAACGCTGGGTACCATGAGACAGAAGGGTAACTATGAAAACTTAAATTAAGAGAAGAGATGGTCCTTAGTAGGCTGTATGATGACCTCAAGCACCGATACAAGCTTTCCATCATTTCTCCGTCAGAGCCTCTGACGTCAAGATTGCAAAATTTGAATACACCAGAATTTCCACTGGATGTAGTACTTGGTTATGCAAATATCCACATGGTGTGTAATTTAATTTTGAGACTAACCTTTAAAATAATGATGTTTCTTATGTTTTTACGACCTGTGCACTAAGGTATAATAAGTTTTGAAGCTAGCATTGAAAGACTGGAAATCAAAAATAGAGATTAATTTTAACGAACACAAAGGCAATATTCAGCACTGCATTTTTTCTTGTATGGATCCTAAAGGCATTTATAGCCCCAATCCGCGAGTTCTAACCAATATAAATTGGTAAACGTCACAAACACGACTGATTATTCCCAAATTAGTTGTAGGGTGAAAACAATACTACTCTCTTTGGAAATCAAATAACACTCGAGTAACATGTGCATTGATATATTTCAAGTTAGAAACATTCTGACGTGAATAAGTCTTTAAAATCGAAACAGCACAGGGAACATGCATGAAAAGTCTAGCATTGCAACTGCTTTGTCTTGCGATTTAAAAGCTTGAAGCAACATCCCTAATATGAATATAGCGTTGTGTAGACAAAGATGTACTTGACATGACCTTCGGACCGAGTGCGCAGACGCACTACGCGCGGGCAGGTGGTTCACAATATGTCGAAATTCTACGCTGCTGGATGAGCTTTGGGTCAATGTAACATTGAATTGCTTGGAGTGAGGACAGAGTAAGTGATATCATTCGAAATATACCGACCTACGCTATAATTAATATTAGACAACATTCGTACACGAGAACATGATGAAAATTAAGTAGAATTTAAATAAATATAAAATTTCATAATTTTCAAGAAGTCGAATTATCCTCCAATATTACGTCATCTGAACGTAGTTCAAATTACGTGGTATTTCTTCGGATCTTTCCCTTCGGGTTTGATCTCGGATTGTCGTCAATAGCCCGTTGTGTTGCTTCAGTACGACGTTAATTAAAATACCTACCTAATTACTTCCAATATTAGTATTAAAATGCACTTTAGTCGTTCAAACTGTAAACTAATTGTTGAACATTAACAATAAACAATCGTTCAAAAAACTTCTATGTCTACTTCATTTATTCCAACATCAGGCCCGAGTATTCTCGTAAAAACTGGGGGTTTACAGGCTGGTTTTTTGCAAGTAATATCGTGCTATAATTATTGTGTGGCCCTTTTTCTAACCACTCTGGATATATTGTAAATCGTTTTGTAGTTTGCATTATTTCTGTCATTCAATTATTTAAATTCTATTGCATTTGACAATGACCAGGCTTCAGTCGCGTTGACAGCCAGCTCGTGACCTTTACAGAAACTATGCAGTGTCTCTAGTGTGCCGTATTATAAAAATATGTCAACTTTTCTTACTAAGAAACCAATTTAGAAGATTCAAATCCGCGTCTACTTCCACTTCAAGGTGAATTTAGAATAACTATTCATAACCTGCAACTAAGCAATGAAAATGTTTTTTCCTAAACTACAAACATTTTACAACTACCTGAATTCCTTATATTGCCATACGCTACCCCAATGCTGTGCATATTTTATGTCTCATAAAATATATTAGGGGGACTGACAGAAAATAAGTCAACTCGTTCTCTATAAATACACACCAAGAGATTTTGGATATTTTTTTCTTTGGCATCGTAAAAAGAAGATAAAATTTGAGCTTGTATCTCCCAAGACTACTATAACACCGAGAAAATCTTTATCCACTGCGTTATTTTATTTTTTATATTCTCTTGAATTTTGAATGCGTTATTTATATATATATGAACGAAATATGTGATGGCTGAAGTTCGTTGCTGGAAATGTTAAACATTTCCATATTTATAGGTTTCCTTCAAACTGGCTTGGTTTAAAAAATTATGCTAACCCTCCTTGTCTAGACGAGGTTTTTCGTCAATAACAAAACTGACCAGATCTTGCTTTCGTCGTCATAAAAATATCAGAAATATTTTGACAACGAGATATCCCCAAAAAGATAGAGCAAAATGGTCACATCATTATTTGGGAAATATTTCGTCGAAATCACTTGGAAGAAATGATTAAGAAAGAATTGATCAGTATCGTGAAATTGAATGTCCTTATTCAAGAGACGATTCATATAAAACAAATGTCATTTAAATGTGTATAAATCAATTCACAATGTTTTTGGGACGGTGCTGTGAGGAAAATAGAAATCAGCGCGCATAAAAGAAAATAGAAGAGAAAATAGATTTAGTGTCGCAAAATGGCGAATCGCCTTCGAACAAGCTAATGGAATGAAATTATAGTAGACGTTCAGGATCTAATCATATTAACATAATCGAGGCGTTCTTTGTTCCATGCATTTTATTGAAAATAATAATTGACATCAGTAAAAGTAAACGAAATGATGTTATATAGTGTTGGGGATAATTTTGAGATATATGAAATTCATTTGTGAATATGGATGCTATATTTATTATAAATGGATTGAAATACGATATGAAATATGAGTAAAGACACATTGTCGTCAATAAATATAAGCAGTTGAGAAAGTTTGGATCTGCTAAATAAATGGTTCCATTATATGAGCTTAAAATAATATTTTTTACCTCTGGTACTTCCTGTTTAAGAGAAATTAAATGTTGTTTTAAGTATTGTTTTTATCACAACACGCACGTTTACACTAGCAATAATACTCTAAAGTGCAATGTTAGTCTTAAATAAGTTCGTATTTGTGGAAGTTTGATATTAAAAATTGATAGAAGCATTACTTTTCATCTCTCATCTTTCAATACCCTTTTACAGATGCAAATCCTCGTTTCAAATGCATACTTATACTAATTTTGTATTTAAACTGACCGAATTCTCTTTCAATTAATTTTTAAACAAACATGAACTTCAGAAATCACGTTTTTCCACATGGGCGAGATTTTCTCTTTACACATAACAGTGCTTCACCAGCATGTTTTGAGGTGCTATTAAATTATAATTTGACATGCAAAGCAGTCTATAATGAAGTTATTAACAAACTTTTTAAGCAGGTAATTAACCAGCGCGTCTCTGATTTAATCATTTTTTGACGCGGGCTTGCAGAAAAATGAGCGATGATACATAATTATATCAATAAACCATCTTAACCATCATTATTTATGCTTCGAAAAATCGTTAATAAAGGACTGAAAAGTGCGTTACGAAAATTTCTATCCGACCGGCCTTGGGCAGATCTTTCTTTTTATTAAAGGAACTCGACAGATTTTGCTTTTTGCGATTTTCTTTTTTTGATGGATTCGGTAATTGAATTTTCAGTTAATCTTCAAAAGCAAACTTTATTATTCTATGAGAATCTTTTTTAGGCACTAAATTATGATGATCAGGGTGCTTAGAAGAGTTGTAGTAATCGCAGCCAAAAGATATCTCCTTGCTATGTTGAAATGAAGTCGAACTATCTGCTTGTAAAACGAAATTGAATCACGTTTGAGACATTTTAAACAGTTGATCTCTAAATATTTTTATTCTAGAAGATTAACTTCATTATTCTAGGAGAATCTTTTCTGTGTTCTAAATTATAAGCAATGTTGTGTGGGAGAGTTGCAGATGTAGCCACAGCACTGCAATTGTTATGTATAATTGAAGTCAAACTATCTGCTTGTAAAACGTTTTGGAATATTATGACAAATGCTTTTTAAATCGTTTTATTCAAGGAGACAAAATTTTATTATTTTTGGAGACTTTATGCACTAAATAATGATGAACAATGTTTAAAGAGAAGAGTTGTAGTAGTGGTAGACAAAATATCTGAATTGTTATGTAGAAATGAAGTCGAGATATCTGCTTGTAAATCTAATAACACTTGATATTTACTACTTTTTATTCTTAGAGCTAAACTTTATCATTCTAGGAGGATTATTTTATGCACTAAGTTATGCTAAATAATATTTAGAAGAATAATCTTAGAGGCAACAAAAGCATTTCTATTGTTATGTAGAAATAAAATCGATATATCTGCTTGTAAAAGGTCTTTGAACCTAATCACGGTTTATATTTAAATTGTTTTCATTCTGATAGGCACACTTTATTTTTATAATAGGATAGAACTTTTATTATTATAATAAGGACCTTTTTATGTATTAAATTATGATGAACAATGTTTAGAATTGTACACGAAATATTTAAATTCTTCTGTAAAAATTATATCAAGATTCTTGTAGAAAATTTCATTCATTCATCCTTGTAGAAGATTTTTGAATCTAATATAAGTTAAATGAATCATTTACTCATGGAAGTTTCAAAACTTATCACACATTTGAAATTTCAACCCATATTGAATCAATTATTCATACATTTTACTCTTTGTTTATGTACAATTACAAAAAATTCTAAACCGCATATAGCGAGAAAAATATCTATTGATTGGTTTGCTCATCTTACAGTTTTGCACCTGAATGTTGCGGATAATACGTCTAATTAGAAACAATATTTGTAATTAATATAAATGTCAGCTAATTATTACATACATTGGAAATTGATGGCATGATACATATCGTCGTTTTACTTTCAAAACTTCGTATGTTCAACTTTTTGGTTTAGGAGGTTTTAACATTATTTGGAAACAAATATGTTTATTAACTTGTTTCAAAAGCTCTTAAATCTACATTAGTTATAAAGTCCTTCCTCCAGCGAGTTTTAAAACCTCGTGTAACTGGTCTACAGTCTGATATCTAGTTTCTGAGATTCCTGAAAATGTTTGATTTCAAGACTTATGAGGTTTTGATGGTAAATCGACGATACTCTGTTAAATGTCAAATGAACAAATGACAACACATATATATGCTTGAATTGCCTTATCTTTCTATGGTCATTTTTGCTGCTATAAGACTAGAGATGCGCAAACTGTTGTTTCTCGTCACGCTCGTCGTTTAGTAATGCATTATGATTCTTGCTTTCTTCCAATAACCACGTGATAATAACCAGGAAATCTCCAAAGCGAACAGTCAGGAGAAATAACCATGAAGCTGCGTCTATTTAATTACATCTTTTTGAAAAATATCAAAATTAGCGAACGTTGATGTTATTTTGCTTGATCTTTTTACCGCACAAGGGTCATATCTGAACAAGCTAAGCCAAGCGATTTGTTTATGATTGAAAAAGTTAAACAGAAAAATGCACTATTAGGCGTATAGAATTCGACTATAAAAATTCTAAATGAAGGATATTACCTCTCCTGTTTGTTGTTTCGATGGGATATCTAGTTATCAGTAAAACTGACCAGATATTGATGGAAGAGATATCTCGCCATTAGAAGAAAACACTCACCAGATCTTTATCTCGTAATCACATTAAACAATTGGCAACATTTTTATAACGAGATATCTCGTCATTAGTAAAATTGTTCAGAACCTTACGGACGATATATCTCGTCATAACCCCTAAGAGGGTTAAAAGTGAAGAATTTAAAATATTGGGGTTTTGTAGGTTCATGTTTTTTAAATTTTAGCAATTGTACATTCTTGATAAAGCTTTCCTTTATATTTTTAAAATCAATAAAATTCAAATTGTATTCCACATTATTCACTCACGCAATCTTTTAGTACTTTTATTTATAAAACGCGATATTCTTCTGCAATGCGCTCCAGAATGGAGAGAGAGAGTGTCGCTCATCCTCAATAATCTTCCATAACAGGATCATCAGTTTGTTTAACAACCTTCCTAACAAGTTCCCGCAGGTAAATATTGAACGCTCTCATAAGTCAAAACTCCACACACAACACTTGCAAGAGATGGTTTCGAAATACATACGTCTTCAATGGAAACTAAAAGCAAAACGCACACCAAAAAATAAACCAAACATCCATCTGAACCGTCTCATGCATATGTAGAAAGCGAAAATAAGCTTTTTTTACGCTCGGGGTATGCCTCTTTAAGCAAACCCGAAAAATCAAGGATCCACAGCACGAATCCTTGGTTATGAATTTTTAAGTCCTAAGCCTTCATATTCTTCAAGGAGCGAAGGCATACAAAGTGTAACAAAAGGTCCCCAGGAACGCAAGAGATGCATGCGGGGAGAATAGAATGTTCGAATCTGGTTCGAAAATATTCAAATTCCTACAAAAGAAATGCTTTAGCAAAAGGGGAATGAGGTCGGGGCCCCTTTCCTTAAACCGAGAAGACGTCTCCTCTTTCTGCTCAAGAATAAAAAGGAGGAAGACAGTTGGTTGAGAAATATACATCCCAGGGTTCAAAACTTGGACGAAAGAGGGATTGCTCTACGTTGACGTGGATTAGATGAGATAGTCTCGGAACGTATTCAATAGGGACTAAGTGTGACCTTTTCCAGAAACCTTTAAGCCTCGTGAGGCTGATTTAATTTGGAAGTAATATGTTTGTGCGCTGGCTTATTTTCTTACTGCGTGAATAAGTAATTTCTTTTATGTGCACTAACAAAGGCTGAGGCAAGTACAAATGAACTACATACGTCATTTAAATTGAAGGGGTTCCTGAATTTTTATAGGTCAGCCCTTCAAGTGTCTTCGATGTCATATCTCTTCCATCGAGATCTGACTAATTTGGCTAATGACGAGATATCTCGTCGTCATTTGCTGATTATGATTTTTGTAAGCTAACGAGATCAGGATCTGGAAAGTTTTGTTATAATGACGGTATATATATATCGTCGTCATTTGCTGATTACGATTCTTTATGCTAACCAGATCAAGATCTGGAAAGTTTTGTTATAATGACGCGATATCTCGTTCATCAAGATCTGACTAATTTTGCTAATGACGAGATATCTCGTCGTCAATTACTGATTGCGATTTTTTATGCTAACGCGATCAGGATCTGGAAAGTTTTGTTATAATGACGGTATATCTCGTCGTCATTTGCTGATTACGATTCTTTATGCTAACCAGATCAAGATCTGGAAAGTTTTGTTATAATGACGCGATATCTCGTTCATCAAGATCTGACTAATTTTGCTAATGACGAGATATCTCGTCGTCAATTACTGATTGCGATTTTTTATGCTAACGCGATCAGGATCTGGAAAGTTTTGTTATAATGACGCGATATCTCGTCGTCATTTGCTGATTACGATTTTTTATGCCAACGAGATCAAGATCTGAAAAGTTTTGTTATAATGACGCAATATCTCGTAGTCATTTGCTGATTGCGATTTTTTATGCTAACGCGATCAGGATCTGGAAAGTTTTGTTATAATGACGCGATATCTCGTCCATCAAGATATGGTCAATTCGGTCAATATCTGGTCCCTCCTGATGGATGTCTCGACGGGATATATCGTCCAGACAACCACCAGAAGGTTTACGCTATGTTAGAAATAGGTTTTAAAAGGTTACGACACCAAATACCAGTAAAAATTATAAATATACGTCGCTAGGTTGAAAACGTAAGCCAAAGAGGGATTGCACTAAAGTGGTAGGTAAGTATTCAATTAGCGTCACACTGGAGCTACACAAAGGGCTACTAGCGACGATCCGGGATCAAACCCGAAGGGAAAGATCCGAGGTTAACTCCACGTAATTTTGAATCACGGTCAGATGACGAAGTCACACCTATATATAAGCTGGCACCCCACTTTCCAAACATCCACACCACACCAACGTGAGGACATTTGAGGCCACGACAGAGTGTACCAGCCCCCTTTGTCACGACGGTCTTTGGTTGGATTCGAACTCGCAACCCTCCTGTTTCTAGTCCGTTAATCTCCCAGGGGATCTTCCGCGGATCCTACGTTGACGTGGATTAGATGCAATAGTCTATACGTTGATGTGAAGTAATGTAATAGTCTAGGAGCGTATACAATAAGGTACTAAGTATGACCTTTTCCAGAAACCTTTAAGACCCTCGAGACTGATTTTATTGGGGTTTGAAATGTTTGCCAAGAAAAATTCTTTTATGTAGTCTCTAACTATTGTTGAGGCGAGTAAAAATGTACTACAGACCCAGTTTAAATTTAAGTGATTCCTAAATGTTTGTAGGTTAAACTTTGTTAGAGAAGGGTTCGAAATGTTTCGACTTTCTCAATACCGTTAAAAGTTATACACATACATCCCAGGGTTAGAAACTTGGACGAAAGATTGCTCTACACTGACACAGAGTGGATGGAATAGTCTAGGAAAGTAGTCAATTAGGTAGTAAGCGTGACCTTTTCTCCAGAAACCTTTAAGCCTCTAGAGGCTGATTTAATTTGGGGATAACGTGTTAGCCACACAGCCCATTTCCTTGCAGTGTGTAAATAATTAATATTATTTTATATACTCTCTAACAAAGGCTAAGGTAATTGCAAATGAACTTCAGAAGCAGTTAAATTGAGTTTATTCCTAAATGCTTTAAAGGTGAAAATGTTTTAGATGTAGGGTTTCAAATGTATCTACATTCAATACCGATAAATGTTATAAATATACGTTTGTAAATCTTGAACGATGAAAAGCTGGCGCTCTAAGTTGACGTTGTTCAGATGGTATAGAGTTTAGAAACATAAACAATAAGGTAAATGTAGACATTTAAAGAAACCTATAGGCATCTTGAGACTGCTTTAATTTTGTAATAAGCTCTTTGGTTGGATTGGGTATCATGGCGCAAGGTCCAAAAATGGACAAGCTAAGAAAAACGCAATATAGAATATATATAATGAGGAGAATAAAAAGACGAAAGCACATCGTCATGGGTAAGACTGGAAAGAGGAAATATCACTAGGGTAAATCGGGGTTTGAGAATAAGGTATTTGACAGTTTATTTTCATGCAGTGCAAATACGTTTTTTCTAATGCCCGTCAAATTAATTGCACATTTTCATCATGGCACCACAAGGGCCGATTTGTAAACAACTTTGCATGGACCATGGGGAATTCACGTTACCCCTCATATTTTACTATACATTATAGGCACAACCTGTACATAGAGAGGTCACACATTCATTCAAGACAAATATCCATGTATTACCCTGGATTCAAACCGGGAATATTTCGATTCAAAAGTCATCACACTGACCACTAGATTCGAACTAGAACCACCAGACCTCCAGACAACCGATTGGTTGGCTTTGTAAATAAATACGTAAAATTATTTTATATACTCCCTAACAAAGGCTGACGCAAGTACAAATGAACTATAGAAGCAATTTAAATTGAGGTGATTACTCAATTTTTAAAGGTTAAATTAACCAACTGAGGTTGTCAAAGCTGGTATTTATTTACATTTTCTTATTTAAAGGGAGTTACTGATTTGATGTGATTGTAGGAAAATTAAGCACTGGTTTCTTACTACACTATTTAATTACCTACATTAAGAGAAAAAAAATTAATAAGGGACAGGTAGTTAAATTTACGTTGCTCTGTAGCATCACATCGGATATTCAAACGTTTACAACATGCAAGACGAGGTTATAAAAAAGGACTGTCAGTAATTTCTCCCAATGCATCTTCTAAAACAGTTTTACAACTTGAAAACTTTATTTAAAATGGATTTAGAAAATAAGATAAAATAAAAAAAAAGATCTAAAGAGATTAGAAAAATAAGAATAAGAATAAATATAATAAGATAATTTTTAAAGAAATATGTTAATAAACACACTTTGTATTTAATCTTGGACCTCGAAGTAGAAATTGCTCAGTTGTTGACCTCATCGTGGTTTCAAATTAAGTGGCTTTGTCCTTGAATCTTTCCATTCGGGATTGTTTCCAGACAGAGGCCAATATGTCGCTTCAGTGCAACGTAAATTCAACTACCAACTACCGACAGGGGTAAAAATTGTCTTTCGAATTATATTTTGCGGGTATCATGTCTCATGCTGACAGCTAAACGATTAAAAACATAAAAAGTAAAAATAATAAAATATAATTATATCTAGGAAATAGTAATGCTTCGGTATCGCCAAGTTTTCGCCAATCTCTAAAATCTGTTTTAACCAGTATTTCATTGTCGCTTTTTAACCGGATTTTATCGATGAACATGTATAAATTTCCAAGTGCGTTTCATTTATTTATATCGGGGGAATATAAGTATCGGGGGAAATTATTATAGTATTTTTCTCCAGTTACGAAAGTTTTCATATTTTCCGTTTCATTTAATTCTATTATGTGTTATGTTAACTACTTAATTGTTTCGTCGATGGGTGAGGACATTCTTTTAATTAATAAGTATTTCTAAAATATATCTTGTTCTAATAAATGGCTAATCTAATTTTATAAACTTTCGTTTATGCTGACTAGAAATTTTGTTTATTCTTTTTCAACATAAATTTCATATTTTTGAATCTGATGTCTGATCATTACTATGTTTACAAATAGTGTGGTCTCAACACACATAATGGCTAATTAACCATATTTATTGATTGATAGAATCATAGGACATTCTCTATTTTGTCAGATGATCACGACGTGTTATAAATCACACAGGGAAGACTACAGGTAGAAGAACGGATATATGCGTGCGAACCTTTCAGAGATTTAAACTCTAGTAAAGAGAAATATGAAAGGGTTGAGTTAGATTTATCACGCAAAAACCATATTTAGCCAAGCTGTGCCAAACACAAGACTGATAACATCAAATCTATGGACATACACAACAAAAAATTTTACTGACAGTGAAGAAAGAAATACATCCAAGGAGGAATGTAAAAGGTAATAAGAAAGCAATGAAAACCAATCAAATGTAATTCAAGCATTAAAATAATGGCTACATATTACTATTAAATAATAAACTTCTATAAGCGAAAGATCTACGACTGTTGTCTTTGCGCCTGTTTCATTGCAATATGATATGGGATGTACTCCTATACATTTTTGGTACGCAGCAAAGTTGTTACATTTGGAAAGGTCGAATTTCCCGTTTACACATTTAAACCCACCGAACAAAAACAGGACAAAAGATAAACAAGTTTAAGCGTACTGGATAATTAAAGGGGCCGGAAAAGGATCGATAACAGTGTAGAAGTGATCAATTTAACTTTCATGACAACGACAGCATTTTTGTAGTAGTGGAATGGAAAAAGACAAAAAATCTTTTTCAGTGAAGGCAATTAGGCAATTTTACTTAAAATAAACCAGTAAACAACAAAACTAACATATCTTAAGCAACATTATGGTAACATTATATCGATCAAAACTGAAAAATTTTTAATCTTTCGATTTTTCTATTTTAAATACCGCTCTGAACACATTGGTAACAAAATTAACTTTTATACATAATATTTTGTACATTTCCATTCAATAAGCAATTGAAATATAATTTTTCAAAAATAAGCCAAACTAAAATAAAAATCGAATAGGTTTAAGAGAAACAATAAAATTTACGTTTTATCTGTTTTTAGTAGCATACATTTACAGCGCAACAATGTGTTAACACCTTAAATGCTTATTACTTGTGTTGCATATAAGATACTATATTTGTTTAATACTACAGATATTATCTTACATGTGTGAGCTACTTATTTCTTTCACAGAAAATAAGAACAGCTATAACTTTTTTCTTAGCTTTCTGTCACGATGAATACAAAGTGCGATTGCAAATTGGATTCCGAATCAATCATAGTTAACAGAATGTGTTTTCAGTCTGAAATTAATTCTGTACATATAACTTAACCAGCAGCAATATAACTTAGACTGATGGAGTTCGCCATGGTATTATATCAAAGAATGCACATCTGCTACTGCTACGCTTTGGTAACTCGAGGCCACATGTTTGGCGAGTTTGTAAATACCTTTATTTACTTAAATTTCATCATTCGCAAGGTGATAGGGTAATTCGCACGTGATTTACTCAAATCCCGCAATGACTGACATGTATTTAAAGTATGTGACTGACAACAGAGACAGAAGAACTGCTCAAAGATTGTACCTTGAACAATTCCCCTATGGGCGAGTACCAAACGTACCCCAATAAGCGACTGCCGAATCGTCAAGCATTCGAGCTTTTGCGCTACCAGCTGTGCGAAACCACATTTCATGTCAACA
The DNA here is from genome assembly GCA_933210815.1 of Meta bourneti. Taxonomy (NCBI): domain Eukaryota; kingdom Metazoa; phylum Arthropoda; class Arachnida; order Araneae; family Tetragnathidae; genus Meta; species Meta bourneti. The sequence goes on from OW119922.1 coordinate 17,220,645, forward strand.
GGCGCAATACGGCTGACGAGGTTGAGGTAGGTAGGTGTTTTAATTACCGTCACTTTGGAGCACAACGCAACGAGCTATAGGCCACAGTCCGGGATCAAATCCGAGGACAACTCCACGTAATTTTGAACCACGGTCAGATGACGAGGTCAACACTTGAACTGGCATACCACTCTCTAAACTTACACACCACGCCAAAGTGAGGGCATTTGAGGGCACGATAGATTTAACATGACGGGGTTGAGAGAAGTCCAGGATGTTGTTCGAAAACTTAAAATTCGTCGGAGTGTAAATAAAAACAAAAATGTATGTAAATCTGCTTGCAAAAATTTCAACGTATTGCTAAATAATGCTCTGCTCCAATATGCGACTTTTTTAATATCAATTGTTTATGAATGTCCTGTAGAGGAATATCTGGTATCTGTGTTTGGTCTGGGCGCTGAGTAAACCTTTTCGGAGGGCCATATCTAGCCACCGCGCCGGATCGAAAAATCTTTTGGAACGGCCGTGTATAGTCTGTGAACCTGATAAAAATATTTGGAGGGCCGTATCAAGTCTGTGGTCCGGGATATCATGCCCAGTGGTCCGTATGTTTACTGTGGGTCGGTAAAACCTATTTGGAGGGCGGATCTGGTCAGCAGGCATGTTAAACCTATCCGAATAGCCATACCTTATCTGAGGACCTGATCAAAATATTGAGGCCATGTCTGTTCTGCGAGATCAAAATATCAAATATCTGATGAAATATTTCGAGGGATATATTTGGTTTGCGGGTCAGATAAAAATATTTGGAGGATCATATATGATCTGCGGGCCGATTAAACTATTTGGAGGGTGGTATCTGGTCTGCGGACAGGTTAAACAAATCCGGATAGTCATATCTGGCCTGCGGGCCTGCTCAAAATATTTCGAGGTCCGCATCTGGTCTGTGGGTCTAATCAAAATATTCCGAGGGCCCGAGATCTCAATCGACACAATTTATTTATCAAACACGTACAGTCCTTACCTAAACTATTTTTTGTTGACGGGCTGGTTAAATCTGATCCCGACGAAACAAAGCTATTTCTAAAATAGTCAATAAACGACATTGCCCAAAGTGTTATACACATCGAAGCGTGACATAAAGAAAGGTTCGTGAACATGGTACCTTCGAAACGGGAATGGAACTCACTCTTCCCTATCAAATAGAATTCATTGCGCGATTGTTTAGTCACCCGAATGCCCATGTTTAGACGACCAGGTTACTCCTACGAGGATTAGACTAGACCAACTCATTAATTAGGAGGAAAGTCGGGGGATAATTCGAAGCCTGCCCGTGATATTGCATCTACCGGAGCATCACCAAACGAAAGACAATACCTATCGACCACCTTTGCATCCCAATCCCGCAATCAGAATCCACATTATCCCTACCTCAATGTCTTCGAGACTGATTTAAAATCATTAGCCAGAAAATTGGTACACGTCGGTTTGTGAAGGAAGCAATTTACAGTTATCTCCCCTCTGCGTAAATACCTATCTCCAACTATTACATAAATCTAATCCAGTGGGGTGGCTTAAAACTTCTTGTACCACGTTAAAGGAAGGTTGGGACACAAAATTAAACCTTTGTTACATTGGGATGTAAGCCCCGCAAGCGCACCCCCTAGATGTGTTAGAGGGTGTAGAGATGTAAGACAGCAAGCTTTGCAACAAAAGTTTAATGTTCCATAATTTTATAGTTTGTCAGTAGTTGTACACTTAGTTTCACACACATACACAGAAGATGCTCACAGTTATGACCTACAAAAGTAATGCACGCTTTACAGTGTCCACGCTTGTAGCTAAATTCATTTCTAAATGTACACTGCTGGCCACCCAAATTGCAACACCAAGAAAGACAAGAGATATCACAACAAAATTTATTTTGTAGATAACATGTTGACCAAGTATCAAATGATTAAATTTATAGACTTCTGTGAAGTGTGGTTCCTGCCAAAATCAGTAGCCAGAGTAGCCGCCATTGTTGGAGATCACCGCTGCCACACGCCTCGGCATTGATTCAAAGAGACTTTGGATGTGTTCTTGGGGTACAGCAGACCAAGCAGCTTCCACACGTTGCCAAAGTTGATCTGGTGTGGCAGCTGGGGATGTATTCTGGGTCAATCGTTGAGCAACCATGGACCACACGTTTTCTATCGGCGAAAGATCCGGAGAGCGAGCTGGCCAGGGAAGCAATTCAATCTGGCGATTGACGAAGAAGCCTTGGACAATGCGTGCCACGTGTGGTCGCGCATTATCCTGTTGAAATATGGCTGTGGGCAAGCCCTGAAGGTAAGGAAGGACAACTGGCTCCAACACCTCGGAGATGTAGCGCTGGCTGTTTAAAGTACCGGCAATGCGTACTAGAGGAGTGCGAGAGTGATATCCAATACCGCCCCATACCATAATACCCGGTGCAGGACCAGTGTGGCGGTGCATAACGCAGCTGTTCAGCATCCTCTCTCCACGGTGTCTCCAGACTCGAATCCGACCATCGTGGTGTTGCAGACAGAAGCGTGACTCGTCAGTAAAGACAATTTTATTCCATTCTGCCGTCCACATCCTTCTTTCATCGCACCATTGGCGGCGGAAACGTCTGTGGTTCTGCGTCAAGGGTAGACGAAGCAATGGACGTCTTGCGGACAGACCACTCTGCTGTAAACGGCGTCGAATGGTACGCGCAGACACTGGATGATGCGGTACAGACTGAATGTGCTGTGCTATGGTTCGTGATGTGGCTGAGCCATCCGTCACTGCCATACGCACAATATGCCTGTCATCACGTGAAGTGGTGCACTGAGGTGGATGCGATCGAACACGTCGATCCGTCGTACCCTCCTGCATCCAACGATCACATATCCGCATTACAGTTGTTTGGTTTCGTCCAACACGACTACCGATTTCCTTGAAAGATAATCCACAATCTCGGTAGGCCACTTTCCTTCCTCTTTCGAACTCGGATACTTGATCGAAAGATGATCGCTGTTTTCTACGAGGCATAATTGATCGTTTTTTTGAAAAAACCACAAGAAAAACACAATTGCCGTACTTGAAATCGTCGAAATCTCTAAGCCTTAAATAGCGCTTTGAAGTGGCGCCACAGGCGCGCGTGATGTGCGTCTGCGCTGAAATTCTAATCATTTGCATATCTCACCTCCGCTAATGCATGTTGTAAATTTCATATTATTTGCATGCTTCCTTCAGGGTGTTGCATTTACGGTGGCCAGCAGTGTAGTATTGCTGTGTTGTTGTTACTTATCTCACTTGGTATCCCTAGAGGAAAATTCAATGCAATATCAAGCTAAACCATCGAATCCAAAAAGTATCCGTGTGAGCTATTTGTGGCCATATATGTATCTCTGTATGAATATGGTCTAATATTACGCTACCAATCTCCCACAAATTTGTATAGGAAATTTTGAAACGCCCTGTATAAGCACCTGGCCCGACTTTCAAGTACGTCCTGATTTGTATTTGTGGTTTGACACTGTCTTGACCAATAGACAAGAGATTTTACAAGTATATCAAATCTGCTCAAAGAAAAAAGGTTTTCATGTTTTATTTCAAAATAATGGCGAATTAATAATTAATTTTCAAAATAATGGAGCATAACAATTAGAAATTAATTTTCAAAATAATGGAGCATAACTTTTAAAAATTAATTTTCAAAATAATGGAGCATAACTATTAAAAGTTAATTTTCAAAAATAAATGACACATATAACAACCTTCCTTTGTAGCTAAACTCATATTACACATAATTTATTTGTTAATTATCTCATTTGGCATAAATAAATTCACCCAAGTCTATTGGTCAGTGAGATTTCAGGCCCTCAAGAACCAACTCAGGATGGTGAATAAGCTGGTTTGAGAGACAAGCGAGACAGGAGGTGATGTGCTTGAACGAATAAAGCCTGATCTGAATTGCATTTATAGTGCAGAGGGAAAGGCTTTGAACCCAATTCGATCTTAATTGGCTTCTAGAGTCTGCTTAGAAGTCTACAGAGAGCAGTCTGGTCTTTTGTGCTGCCCATTTTACCTAGGTTGGTACTGGTCAGACTGCAGGCGTACCAGTTGGAGGGAGATCTCCAAATTACGTTGAAACACACTTTAATTTTGGAAGGTAGGTATTTGAATTAACGTCGCACTGGAGAAACAGCTGGCTATTGGTGACGGTCCGGGACCAAAACCCGAAGGGAAAGATCCGAAGATAACGCCGCGTAATTTGAATCATGGTCAGATGACGAGGTCCCACTTAATTTGGCAACTCACTCTTTAAACTTCCACACCTCGCCAACGTAAGGACATTTGAGGCCACGACAGGTTTAACGTGCACGGGCCCACCTTGTACACGACGGTCTTTGGTTGGACTCGAACTCGAAACCCTCCGGTTGCTAATCCTTTACTCTTCCGAACCGGGCTATCGAGGCCCTTAATTTTGGAAGGAATTTCTTAATAGGTAAGTCTGCTATAAGATGGGAAAGCTTTTAGTTTTCCCTCCTTATCCAAAAGCTCGGGTGTTTCTTTCCCTTTCTGCAAGATATGTGAAGGGTTGGTTGGTTTGGCGTTTTATGGCGGCAGGGCCACACTCTTGGCCAAGCTGCACAAGACACAAAACTACGTCAAGTAAAAATGCCATGAAAGTGAAAGAAAGAGGGTTTAGGGAATATAATAATGGAGATGAAAGCATAAAACTATCAATTTAGTACCCCAGGAGGGCGATCCCCTTGTTTACTAAAGACAATAAACCCCACGGGAGAGGAAAAGATCATTAGAGTACCTCTAGTCCGAGAAGCCCTACACACCTAAAGGAAATGTGCTCCTGAAGGCAACATGTGAGTGGATCGATTGAAGATTAATCATATTCAATCAGGTAGATGTCTTATTTTTCCGATGATGTTTCTACTGGTAAGGTCAGTGTGTTTGTATTACCTTATGCACTATGTATCGAAAAATCAAAACACCAGAAAGAAAGCGCCACTGAGCATGTATGATGCGCATGAAGATATAAAGAAATTACCACAATATTAAATATAGAGGAGCCTTTAATATTGTGTGATTACATCGGGAAGATCCTAAATTAGTAAGTTGTTAAGCCCTTCTCTAGCTTCGATACGTTCCGATATACGGTGTAGGGAGTCAAAAGGAGTATATTCTATCATGGGGCAAACTTCCAAGCATTCTGCAACTCACCAGATCCGTTATATTTCGGGGGGGGGGGTGAATTGACTACCAATCACATCCTAGACATGCTCAATGGGAGACAGATAACAGATCTGGCTATCTGTCTGACCAAGTAAGAGTTTTATAATCACTGAGGCACTCCTGGGCACACTATTCAGTGTGTTCCCGGGCATTACGGTGCCGGTAAACAGCCCCTTGGACTCGTGACACGGAAATCGAAGCAGCAGGTTGTAGGATCTTCTAAACGCATAACTGCTGTCAAACTACCTTGACTACTACAAAGGAGACCGGCTGTTGTAAGGAATAACATCCCATACCATTTCACTAGAATTTACAACGATGTGCCGTTTGACCGTATTCAAGAATCATTATACCTGTATGAGTACATAGTAACTACTACTATATTAAATATAAATTTATGCTAGTGTCTGGCATTTAATTAAGACCCCATATGCATCCATACAACAAATATGAAAGTCGATTGTTTTTACAAAAATTCAAAAACCATGAAGCTATGAACATAGCCTTCGAGATATTAGAACTCTAAACTGAAATGAATACAGTATTTATAATATATCTGTTCAGATTATTAGTAGTTGTCTATAAGTGTGTAATTAATTAGACGACCTTCCGAATACTTCTAAATTTATATTTATGAAAAGTTTTTCATTCATTACCAGAGCAGCAGATATATGCCCTAAGGAATGTAAGAAAAATTGATAACATTCATTTTCCGATACTGTTTTTAATCTGGTTTTACATGACCTTAACCAAACTTTTTATTTGGTTGCATTATTCTTCGTTGTGTTGCTCCAGCGCGACGTTAATTAAAAATACACACCTACCACTTCTGAATGTGTTTCTTTCATAATTTTTTGTATTAACACTATCATCATCGTGAACTGAATGAGAAAAATTCTTAGAATATTGAAATAAACTATAAAGTAACATACTACTTCCAATAATCGTCCATTAACACCAGAACGACGGTTGGTGTCATTTAGACAAAGGAGCATGTTTGTCGATTTTCCCTTTCTCATTTTTGTCGGATTTTGACCATTTCTTGTGACATTTAATCATTTTACATGATAAGCACAAACCAGATTTGTTTTGTGTAACAGTATAGAAATATTCTTCATCTAAATTTACCTAGAACAGCCGGTCGTGCCTATTAGACACAAAACACACTTCCCTGTCTAAATAGCTTTTGATCAGCAAAAAATGACCCTGAAATAGCAAACAAATCAGATTTCTAAACACCATTCATTTAATGATGCTTTTTTATTCGTTTATTTGACCTTGAATGTAAAGCATCTTTGAAGGCGGAAGTTAATCTCAATCATGTGTTTATGTAAGTTTGTACATTGTTAGCAATTATTGCAATGTTTACACAGGTGGTAATTTCATTTATCACACGAAAATGATGACTCGCAGAAAAGATTCTGAAGTAATTATAAATATATTGCTAGAAATATCCTAAAATGAATCTGATAGTGCTGAGCTCTATTGTTTCGAATTAAATTCGGATAAAGAATCCGGATTTCCGGGAAATAAATCAAAAGAACCTAAAGAAAGTTACACAAATGCTGCTGGCAATACCTAGAATAATTTGGATTTATATCAATCGGGAGATGGAACAGAATGGAAAATATATGAGTGAATAGTTGCTTTCCATCTGGAAATATTTACATGAAAATAAGGTCTTTAATTTTGCCAAGCCAAATGCCAATGAATCTGTCCTGAGTTCAATAGTCAATAGGTAAAAGTGCCAAAATTATAAATCCGAGTCATAAGTGAAGAACTTATCTGATACACAGGAAATACGAAGTTAATAATTTCTATGTAATTAATAAACACACAGAACATGTTCAGTATGTAAATAAAACACAGAAACTGCCGAAAAATTGCTTATTACTGAATCAAAAGTAAATAAGGTGTGTATTTAATATTTTTTTGATAAATCTGGGAAAATCTGCACCTTGTGTTGCCAAGAAAATAAAGCATTTTCTTTTGTTTTCTGAATTTCGCAGCTTTATGTGCAAAAGAAAGAGTTTGACAATCGGTTTACTTTAACTTTTTGTCACATAAATGATATTAAGCTTATGGAAATATTATAAAAGAAGCATAAAGTTAACTCAAATGAAAAAAGTAAGGACGTCATTTAGATATTATCATTATTATACACAATGTGTATACCGGCAGTTCTAGTTAAGTCATTGAATACCAACCATAGTCTTTATAAAAACGCCGAGAAAGCTGAAATCATTTAATCATAAATCATCAAAATAACCCTCGTCGAAAACCCCTTCAAAATGTAAACGTAATCCAGACAAACCCGTTATAATTTGTTTGAGTTCTTTTTGATTACCCTGAAAACAGATAGGTTTATGTTTTTCTTTGTGAAACTGAACTTCTTATCCCACAGGTTGCAAGAAGCAGCTCCGGAAGAAAATGGTTTTCTCCTTTTCACCCTCACCGTGTTACATATTCCTCGCGTGGGATAAGAAGCATTTCTCACCTCCAAATTGCACTGCTTATTTCGCAATCCATCAAAACTGACAGCGATTTCGAGAGTATCATGGAGTCGGTTTTCCACTCTATTGCACATCTTTTAAAGCCAGAGTGAAGCACATTGCTTGTTTTTGAAGTGCTGATGCTCATTATCTGCAGGAAAGTATATGGATTGTAATTACGTTAGCTATAGACTTGGCAAAACCGATGAAGGAAATGATTTTCTTCAGTGCATGTACTACCACCCACTTGTTGACGAAATGTTTTGACACAGAAAAATTGAGAAATAAACCATGTTCCCCATCAGTGACGTGGCTTCTCTTGCGGTGACAACCTTCGCATTGAACAGACCATGGCCATATATTGCTCGAGCAGGATAGGAAACATTTCTAACACCTCCAAATTACATTCCACATTGCTCCATCAAAACTAATAGTATACAACTTCAAGATACAGGAAGCCCCCTTCCGGGTCCATTGAAGTCATAGTGAAAGACATTGTGGAAGTGAAAGTAGTGGGTCCGGGATCAATCCCAAAGGGAAAGATCCGAGGACAACACCACGTAATTTTGAACCACGGTCAGATGACGAGGCAACACCTGAGCTGGCACCCCACTCTCCAAACTTCCACACCACGCCAACGTGAGGGCATTTGAGACCACGACAGATTTAACGTGCACCAGCCCCCTTTGTACACGGCGGTGTTTGGCTGGATTTGAACTCGCAACCCTTCGGTTGCTAGTCCGTTGCTCTTCCAACCGGGCCACCGCGGCCCTAAAAAAACCGATGAAGGAAAGTATTTCCTTCTTATGGGTATGTAATTCTGCATCTTCATATATTACCGAAATGCTTTGACACTGGGAAGAAATGGGAGATGACCCTTGTTCCTGGATTAGTGTAATGTTCATACATGCGGTGGTAACATTCGCATCAAACAGAGAAGCGCCACTAAGTGGGACGTGGATGATGCTATGCAGGTGGGACTGAACGAAATAAATTGCTATTAATCACCTTCAGGAACTTCCTTAATAATGCCACAAAAGACCCATTCTTTGATCTGAAGAGACTGGACTCGGGAAAGTCGAAAACGAATAAGGAACAAGATTTGCATTGCTCAGGGCACGTAAACCTGTATATATAGTGGCTTTCTTCTTTGTGTCAACGTGTTTGGAAAGAAGAGGACATCAGTAAAGACTAAAGACACGAGTTGAAACTGATCTTCTGTTACTTTGACCCGTTGAATCACTGTACAGTCTTAGGAGTTATGGATTGTTGACGAAACTGGAAGGATTTCTTTACAAAAGTAATCAGAGGATGTGGTTTTTCTTAAGGCAGTGAAAGTGGAAGATAAAGATATCGTTGGGCTCCAAGCCAAAGACATTAATCTAAATTTTCAGCTGTATTAATCTAAATGCGTTTTCTGTAATGATATTCGATGTTTTTATTTATGCGGACAAGCCCTGATTCGTAACTTAAATGGATGTGCCTACTCTTTTAATATAATGAAATGTTTCCCAGATTGTTGAAACTTGAAGCGTTTATTTTTCAAAACAATGATTTTGCATAATATTGCATTTGAAACGTTGCCAGTGGATATGATCATTGACCGAAAAATAAATTAATTAAGAAATCAAGACCAATTACATTAACATTCCCTACCAAATATTAGTTCATTTATCACTTTTTGGAACACGAGAACTAATTAGATGTACAGATGAAAGATCATGAACCACTGCGAACATCTTTCAGTTACCTAAACTGGAATTTAAACCTAGAGATGAACTTTAGAACTAGTTGAACCCATGTCCAGAGTTGTCATACTTGACAGGCAATAAATTTAACAGATCGTGTAATGTCAAGTCCAAAAGCCAGGTTTTTGCAGTAAATGAACCATCAAGGAAACGAAACGTCAACAAATACTTAATGGTTCATGGTCTCGCAGATTTAATTCTCCTTAAAATAGAACTAGGTGTGTCCAGATACTAATATACGCAGTCAACAAAGGGTGGAATTTGTACTTATGATCCTAGTCTATAGCTTTTATTATTTATGTATAACCTTTATGCAGGTCTAACTCCCTTTCTAAATGGACGGGGTGGATCAAACATATTAGTTTTCCAAAGGTAGAATTTCCACAACGGCTCATTAGCCACGTAATATTATGCTAAAATATTTATCGACAAAATAATTCTAGACCAACCGTATGTATTGTCGGAGGACTCTCTATAAACATGTTCGAACCATCCTGTTAGAGCTTTAAAGGGAGAAGCAGGGGATAAAGAAATTTGACTGTATTCGCTTTCGTATGTATTTCCATAAGCTCCGAGTAGATTTACAAGAGTAGGTGTACTTTACGGCATGGGGCATCGACTCAATCAGACATGGTACTATGTTGCAATCGTATTTTAAATTTCTGTTCGTGAGTCTGTAGAATTATCCCTTGAGCCATAAAACCCAACCAAGTCACTTAACACTGTTTAGAACATTCCCATTTTTTTAAATTGATTTCTCTAAAATAATCCAATATTTTAAATCCATTATTGAATGAAACGTTAAAGATGTATCAGTTTTTACTCGAAAAATTGGCAATATCTTGATGACGGGTTGTTTTGTCGTTAGCAAAATTGGTCAAATCTTGACAGACGAGATGTCTCATCGAAACCACTTGAATGTTGCAATGCCAAGGGAAGAAATTTAATTTAACATGTTCTCTACTCGTGATTATTTTGGTCTAGATATGCCGGATGTATAGTATTACCAAAATGGCCATAGACTACCAGTTGTTGAATCTCAACAAGCATCATTTATTAGCCACTCTATGTTGTTTTGATTATTTGATTAATAGGTCGATGTTATCTTATTCATCAAAAATACAGAAGAGAGGGTGAATGGGACCAAATAATAAGCACTCGAATCCATGAATCATTTCTATCGATTGTATGAGTGGCGTTCAGTCCGATCGTTATACACAAATCCATTCAATTCAGCCATGCATTATACAAAAATGGAATTTATTTAGCAACGGAATGGAATTTATTAAATAGTTATTTTATTAGTTTAAATAATTTATTTGAAGAGAGAGATAATACACGTTTTGCCCAACGTGTACCATCGTTGTTTGAGTAAATAGATGAATTGATAATGATCCTTAGAATTCATTATATAGGCTCCTACATAAAACATAGCTATGTATGTTTACCTTTTATACACATATGTGTACTGTATTTATTTACTAAGTATGTGATTTATTAGACGCTGAATAAAAATTTGGGAAACAATTGGAAAGCATTTTCCAAGTCAATATAGACACTCCACTTTATTTCATGCTTTGTTGAATGGAGAATGCGGTTGGTCTGAATATTTTGCAGCAACGTAAGCTAACTTTTCAAGAATAAAACAGTTAGCTATAGATAAGAAATACTTATTTTCCATATTGTAATTTTTGAGCTAAATTTATATGGTATCAGTGTAATAATTAAGTAATTTGTTTTCAGACTGCAATTAACGACTACACATTTTTAAATGGATCAATAAATGGTTTGTAAAAGGAATAACACGTTTATAGAAGTTACAACTAATACAGAAAGAATATTAGTTATAGTTTACTTATATATATAGCTCAGTTGCTTTTTAAGGGAGCATAAGTGTGAATTTGTTTTTTCTGTAACAGAATAGTTCATAATGATAATAAAAGCGAAGTTCTGATTTGAGCATAATGTATATACGAATGCTTTCTTTAATATAATTATTTATCTTTACTTGTTAATGAACATACCAAGGGATCGCAAAGAAATAAAACTTAATATATGCATTATATTTTACATATTGAAACTCTGAGTTTGGATATTTTGTGGTTGACAATTTTTAACAACGTTTTTTATTTATATTTTTCAATATTTACTTAATCTGTCTGCTAACAATACGTCTTTATTATCGAATTTCATGGTTTGTATTAAGTAGAAATTAAAGGTAGAAAAGGAAAGAACAAAACAAGTATCAATACAATATTTTTAATAGCATAAGTAACTTAAGAGGATAATAAAAGACAAATTAATATAAAATATTCCGTATATATAAATATTCCGTAAATATAAAAATATTCCGTATGACAGTCATTGATATTTCAGTTTCATACATTCAACAATGACTTCACCAAAACCGGGTAATAAACGAAACAAAGTTTGTATTACTTCAGGAGAATCAATTTCCTCATAATAAAGTGAACAGACGCAACGATTCTCACAATTTAATGCCCAGTTGTTTTCTTATTTTTTGAGCAGAGTTAGTTGATTGGTCTCCAAGAGAATGAAAAGCAAGGCGAGCAAATATTGACCCTTGGAGATTCGCTTAGAATTCCTTGGCTAAGTCGATAGAAAACGAAAACTCGCTTAGTATGTGTCTTTTTGCTTCATCGCAGCATCTTTTTTTACCAAGTCTTGTAGTGTGGTTTTCTTCCATCCTTCTAAGATCCCCAGACACTAGGCACAAATCCCCAAACTCCGACTGTGGGATACCAAGACTAACGTGGCCCACAATAGAACAATAATAAAGGAAGAATTGTCCACCATCTGGTCGTCAAGAGTGGCTGAAGATGAATGGCATAAAATAGACACTTAAAGTCGCCAACGAGAAGAGATATAAAGAAAATTATACAATAAGCCAGCTGAAAAAGATTTCAACAAAAGGTATATATATATATATAGCAATTAAGTAAGGTTTGGTTATTTTTTGGATAGGTAGGTATTTAGTTAACGTCGCACTGGAGAAACACAACGGGCTATTGGCGAAGGTCAGGGATCAACCCCCAAATGGAAAGATCCGAGGACAATATCGTTATTTTGAACCACTGTCAGATGACGAGGTCACACCTGAACTGGCACCCCACTCTACAAACTTCCACACCATGCCAACGTGAGGACTTTTGAGGCCACAGCAGATTTAACGTGTGCCAGTCCCCTTTGCACACGACGATCTTTGGTTGGATTCGAACTCGCAAACCTCAGGTTGCTAGTCCGTTACTCTTCCAACCGTGCTACCGCGGCCCCGTTTTCTTCCGAAACAGTTTCAACTACATATTTTCAAAATAAATTAAACATGTGCTGTTAAGAATGAAATGGACAATAGTTTAGAAGGCGTTTGATTATACGCCGTACGAAAATATTTTTTCGTAAAGAAACACTCGCAATTTGTTTTCTTCTAAATAATCTTGAGCGGCTTCAAGACCACTAATGGAGATGCAAGATATCTCATTGTTTCTTCTCTCATAGTCAAAAAGTCCCAGTCAAAAAAAATCTCATAGTCACGAAAGTAAAGGTTACGTCCTATGGTTGAAATTCCTGCTAAGTGTTTCTTCTATTATAATCAAAGTCTTCATAGTCACAAGAAAGTCAAGATTGCGCCCTAAGGTTGAAATTCCTGTTGGTAAGTATAGCCCGTTGTGTTGCTCCAGTACGACGTTAATTAAAATACCAACCTACCTGTTGGTAAGTATTTCTTCTATAATAGTCAAGAAAAATCTCATAGTCAAGAAAGCCAAGAAGGTCACTTACACATGGTGGTAAGTGTTTCTTCTTACATAAGTAAAAAAAAGCTTCAAAGTCAAGAAAGTCAAGATTACGCCCTAAGGAACTCCTGGTGGTAAGTTATTAAACCGAATGAAAAGGACAAGGGTCTAGAAGGCTTTAGGAGGACATAAGTTCCCTTTTCGTAAAGAAAACTCACTCGAAACTCTTTCTTCTAAATAATCTTGAGCAGCGTCGAGACCACTAATGAGGGAGATACAAGGTATCTGATTGTTTCTTCGCTCAATAGTCAAAAGTCTCATATTCGAGATTACGCTCTAAGGTTAAAACTCCTGGTAGTAAGTGTTTCTTCTCACACAGTCAAAAAAAACTTCATAGTCAAGAAAGTCAAGATTGCGCCCTATGGTTAAAACTCCTGGTGGTAAGTGTTTCTTCTTACATAAGTAAAAAAAAGCTTCAAAGTTAAGAAAGTCAAGATTACGCCCTAAGGAACTCCTGGTGGTAAGTTATTAGACCGAATGAAAAGGACAAGGGTCTAGAAGGCTTTAGGAGGACATAAGTTCCCTTTTCGTAATGAAAACTCACTCGAAACTCTTTCTTCTAAATAATCTTGAGCAGCGTCGAGACCACTAATGAGGGAGATACAAGGTATCTGATTGTTTCTTCGCTCAATAGTCAAAAGTCTCATATTCGAGATTACGCTCTAAGGTTAAAACTCCTGGTAGTAAGTGTTTCTTCTCACATAGTCAAAAAAAACTTCATAGTCAAGAAAGTCAAGATTGCGCCCTATGGTTAAATCTCCTGGTGGTAAGTGTTTCTTCTTACATAAGTAAAAAAAAGCTTCAAAGTTAAGAAAGTCAAGATTACGCCCTAAGGAACTCCTGGTGGTAAGTTATTAGACCGAATGAAAAGGACAAGGGTCTAGAAGGCTTTAGGAGGACATAAGTTCCCTTTTCGTAAAGAAAACTCACTCGAAACTCTTTCTTCTAAATAATCTTGAGCAGCGTCGAGACCACTAATGAGGGAGATACAAGGTATCTGATTGTTTCTTCGCTCAATAGTCAAAAGTCTCATATTCGAGATTACGCTCTAAGGTTAAAACTCCTGGTAGTAAGTGTTTCTTCTCACATAGTCAAAAAAAACTTCATAGTCAAGAAAGTCAAGATTGCGCCCTATGGTTAAATCTCCTGGTGGTAAGTGTTTCTTCTTACATAAGTAAAAAAAAGCTTCAAAGTTAAGAAAGTCAAGATTACGCCCTAAGGAACTCCTGGTGGTAAGTTATTAGACCGAATGAAAAGGACAAGGGTCTAGAAGGCTTTAGGAGGACATAAGTTCCCTTTTCGTAAAGAAAACTCACTCGAAACTCTTTCTTCTAAATAATCTTGAGCAGCGTCGAGACCACTAATGAGGGAGATACAAGGTATCTGATTGTTTCTTCGCTCAATAGTCAAAAGTCTCATATTCGAGATTACGCTCTAAGGTTAAAACTCCTGGTAGTAAGTGTTTCTTCTCACACAGTCAAAAAAAACTTCATAGTCAAGAAAGTCAAGATTGCGCCCTATGGTTAAAACTCCTGGTGGTAAGTGTTTCTTCTTACATAAGTAAAAAAAAGCTTCAAAGTTAAGAAAGTCAAGATTACGCCCTAAGGAACTCCTGGTGGTAAGTTATTAGACCGAATGAAAAGGACAAGGGTCTAGAAGGCTTTAGGAGGACATAAGTTCCCTTTTCGTAAAGAAAACTCACTCGAAACTCTTTCTTCTAAATAATCTTGAGCAGCGTCGAGACCACTAATGAGGGAGATACAAGGTATCTGATTGTTTCTTCGCTCAATAGTCAAAAGTCTCATATTCGAGATTACGCTCTAAGGTTAAAACTCCTGGTAGTAAGTGTTTCTTCTCACACAGTCAAAAAAAACTTCATAGTCAAGAAAGTCAAGATTACGCCCTAAGGCTGGAACTCCTGGTGGTAAGTTATTAAACCGATTGAAAGGACAAGGGTCTAGAAGGCGTTAGGAGGACATAAGTTCCCTTTTCGAAAAGAAAACTCACTCGAAGCTCTTTCTTCTAAATAATCTTGAGCAGCGTCAAGGAGACCACTACCCATTCACGTTATTTTTTATGTCGGCAAACCAACCAGAACTCAGCTATCCCCCGGCGTTTATCACAGATAGAGGGGATGATAGGAGTCCGATATAACTCTCCTTGAAGCCGTCTCACCCCGATTCGTGAGTTATCTCTGTCACCGAATACAGTGCACGTGCTGTGATAAACACCGAAGATTTTTTTTTGCTATTCGTATGGATGATACCGCAACAAAAACAGCGATAGAATGGATAGGGCTTGCATCTTGTTTTTCATCCAGTTGGAATTTTTTTTATTTGCACTGGTATTCAAATTATCAACTCCGTTTGATATCCATATCAACATTATTTTGTATTACTTTTTAATCAGGCAGGTACATAATATCCGATTGTTTCTTCTCTCGTAACAGATGCTGCAAATTTGCTCGATTTAATTCGGTGGTTTTGTTGACCCCTAGTGGTTTCGACGAGATATCCATCAAGATCTTACCAATTTTGTTAATGACGGGATATATCGTCATCAAGATATTGCAGATATTTTTTATGATGACGAGATCACGATTTGGTTAGTTTGACCAGGACTTCTTATGACCAGGTAACCAGTTTTCTTTTAATGTCTTGTCCATCAAGATCTTAGGGTTTTGCTAATGACGAGTTACCTAGTCGACAATCACCAGAAAGGGTAAAATAAAGATTATGATTTAACTAGAGTAGGGTGATGTAATCTTTCAAAAACATCTGTTTCGGCAGTGTTTTAGAATAAAAATTGAGGAAATATCTGGAATAAAGGAAAAGAATAATCTTGAATGACGCCTTTCTCTACAAATATTTATAAAATAACGTCTATTGCTGATTTTTTTCTAAATAAAATTTTAAAAAATCGCTTACATATACAGAACTAATATTTGAACAATACGAACGCGGTTTTCTTGTTTTCATTGAGTTTATTACATAAATTAGAATTATCAGTTTTACAATTGCATATTTCACTTGTTCAAATAACTACGTAAGATTCATTTTGTAACTATTTTCAAAATAATTTTCCTTTTCTTATTTAGAACGTATATCGAATTCATATATACACTCTGTGTTAAAAAAACCATAACACCCCGAACTCAGATTTCGATCATATGAAACTACTTTGTATGTGTAATGTACATGAAAAGGTATAGATATGATCACAATATTAAGTGAAGGGAATGTATGAATCATATCAGAAAGATCATATATCAGTAAAACCCTCTCTGGCTTCTATGCATGCCGATTTACCGATTTACGACGTTGTATGGAATCAAATAGGTTTCTTATTTGTTATCATGTGACGAATTATGCCAAATATTCAGAAACTGCTGATCCAGAAACCTGTTATTTCAGGAGTGGTGAGATTGACGCCATAGCATATCCCAGCTATGCTCAATGGAAGACAGATCTGGTGATGTCTCTTGCCAAGGAATCTCTGTGGGACCTCTATATGAATAGAGTTAAATTATGTGTTCCTATCCTCCCCTGAAAGTTTGTATAGGAAATTTTGAGAAACTGTTATATTTAAAGATGATACATTTTACAGAAAATATGGACAGATCAAACACGGTAGTCGGAGTATATTGCCACACCACACCAACGGCAAGAATCCTATAAAGTGTTTCGAAATAAAAATATGCTTAAAGGTTGGACTCAACAGAAAAGCGGGTAGTTATGATCAGACTTTACGTATTGCAACGTCCATAGCAACGGCTCGGGGTCGGAATTCAAAACCACTGACAGCCAGTCGTAAATCCCGAAATATCTAACGGGGTGGTTTTCACTTCCAAATGGTCTTTTAGGGGTGCACGACGTCCCGGGGGATTCAGTGAAATGTTGGGACGAGAAACGAAAATTGTTGCAGAGCTCGAACCAAACCAGAGGTGTTTTTTTGGTTCTCGGTCAACCACCAGTTATGAGTCAGTCCCAACTTTTCCCTTTTTGCAGTGCCCACAACCAAGAGACGAAAATTCCTGATTAGATCCGTATATAATGTAAATTCCTTTGTTTTAAAGTAAATAAATAGTTTAATTGAATTTTCTGTGTCGACGTTTTATTGACACACCACTCGGCCCACTATGCTACATTATTCTTCTGGGTTCTTTAGTACACGTATTACCAACTATTGCCTTTGCTGGGATAAAACATCGAATAATAGTCTACTAATTTATTTAGAAACACAATTCCAAATTTGTGATTTGGACCGGGCGTCTATGATTTAAGAGTATTCTAAATGAATCAATCTACCTACTCAATCTACAATGAAAATTAATAAGCGATTAATATGAGTGAAAGGTTTGCTATCATTTTTTAGCATTTTGGTTGTTTTCGCGTCGGATGGGTGTTGGAAAGTGATCAATGATGGGACTGAAAATTATGTCCCTTCTGTTGGGATAAGCGCCTCTAAGTCTCAAGTGACTAGTGATCTATGATAGAGCTGCCATTATGTTTCTTCTTTTGGCACTGTAACAAGATTTCGTTACACTTCAGAGATTGTACCGTCCTTGATTTTATTCCACCAGGTCGAGCCCCTAAAGATATTTTCACATGGAAAAATTTATTAAAAGGTATCAGTTACCCTGTTGAAAAACGCAGTCTCTTCGTAAAAATATTTAAATTGACTTGTATAGTCATTTGATTACTTACAGTAAAAGTAATCAAGTGTTCAATAATTATTTCTGGTTTTTGCTTAGATCACTAGACTTTCTACTACTAGCGATGTACACGAAACCAGAAATACTTATTGATACATAAGACTTAAACCTCCTGGTGGTTGTTTCGACGAGGTGTCTCCTCATTAGCAAAACTGACCAGATATCTGGGTGTACGAGATACCTCGTCATTAGAAAAAGAGCTGATTGGTTATTGATCTCGTCAGCTTAAAAAAATCAGCAATATCTTAATGACAAGATATTTTGTCAGCAAAATTGGTCAAATTATGATGGACTAGATATCTTGACGAAATCACTTGAAGGGTTAAGAGGAGTAGAAGTTCTTAAGGAAAAATACATAAGACTGGGTATGCCTTAAGAATATAAATAACTATATATGCCTATATATAACTATATATACTATATATACTGCCCTTAAGAATATAACTATATATAAGACTATATATGCCTTAAGAATTGGATCACATTTGCACGATTCTTGAATTCCAAAATTTTAAAAGTGATATTTTAACACTTATCCATTCTTCGAAAGTGTTAAAATGTTTTCCAAAAAAAACTGTAACTTACATTGTGTATTTATATTATGTCTCATATAAGGCAGTAAGAACAATGATATAATTCAAACAATCAATTCGTATTCTTAATTACTGTTTTTGTAAAAATTTGAATGCATACTTCGATTCTTGCATCTAATATTTTTAATTTGTTTATTCCTGCATCCGTAAAACCAATAGCTACGATTTTGTTTACAATTTTTCTAAGATTGATTGCATGGGTGGGAGAGTACTTCACTCCTATTTTGCATAAATTACAGAAAGATGTCAATAAAACTCATAAAGGATCACTGTTTTATCGAAGATAATAACTATTTTAAAAAGAATTCAAAGAAGTTCAGACTGCCAATCTTCTAACTAGAATTGTATAGTCATTTCATGAGGCTATACAATTGTTGACCTTTGATTGTATAGTCATTTCATGAGAGAGACTATACAATCAAAGGTCTCATTATTAAAAAGTTTCCGATGTGGTAGGTAGGTAGATATTTAATTAACGTCGCACTGGAGCAAGACAGCGGGCTATTGACGACAGTCCTGGATCAAAACTCGAAGGGAAATATCCGAGAACAACACCACACAATTTTAATTCATGGTCAGATGATGATTTCGATGTCGTAACTTACAGTTCATTCTCTATAACACTGCTAAAACTGTTAACGAAGTTCCTTTTTTAGCAGTTAATATTTTCTACGGGCAAAAGTGTGCATAAAAGTTCCGTATTGAGCATGAAAATGTTATTGGACTCCCAATATATTAAGTGTTTCCTCTCCTTTTAAATAGAATGAGCTTTATTCCACAAATTTCCATGATTTACATTGATTCGAATTGCAGTCAAAATGACTCTAGATTGAGAAACATGAGTGGGCTACTTAAAATAACGCAATCCAATTAGGTTTGAAATGAGGATGATTCGGCGTAACTACTAAATCACTGCACTCAAATACAAATGTATGACTTTATATTATTCCATAAATAGACAGTTTCAGCTGCATTTCGGCTGTCACCGGTGGTGAGAAACTATTAGTAACGTTAGTGGAAATACATTAGTTAAATGTATTTCCGCTTACGTGGATTCAAGGAAAATGGTTTAAAATAGTCCCAATTTTCAGCAATATACTACAAGCAGTTATTTGCATCCATAGCTAATTAAATGAAGTATCTAAAAACCAATAGCGAACAAGTGATTTTCCTCGATCTGATAATCACCCTTTTCTACAATATGTGCGAGGCAATTTTGAATTCGAAGGTTAATTTTCTCAAATGAATTAGAATCAGAAAGAGTATTTGTTAACAGCTATCAAATCGGAATTATTGTATGGGTTAAGAGAGACAGAAAGGACGAATGTTTAGTTAATCTCTAACTTATACCATCGCATTCTTAAATTTGTTTAGAAATTCGTAAATAAAAGAATCATACCTGTCTCGGCAAGGCTGTTTAATTAAGTATATCGCAAAACACTCTTTTGTACTCATAGCATAAGCATACAATCTCATAAATCTGTCAGCGCGTATACATATATGTAATACTTAAAATGTCTGTAGTTGAAGTAGGAAGGCTATTTTAATTAACGTCGCCTGGAGCAACACAACGGGCTATTAGCGACGGTCCGGGATCAAACTCGAAGGTTAAGATCCGAGGACAACACGTAATTTTGAACCACGGTCAGATGATGACGTCACACCTGAGCTGGGACCCCACTCTCCAAACTTCCACACCACGCCAACGTAAGGACATTTGAGTCCACGACAGATTTAGCGTGCATCAGCCCCCTTTGTACACGATGGCCATTGGTTGGATTTGAACTCACAACCCTCCGGTTGCTAATCCGTTACTCTTCCAAACGGGCTACCACCCACAAGATCGTAAACTTTAAATATTATTATGTGTTTTTAGCAATGGCCTTCATGACTCAAAAACTTGTCTACTCAGAGAAAAATATCCCTAACTTCACAATTACCCCTTATTCATGTCATAGTTTTTCGGCATTACTTATATTTGAGAAAAACTATCTTCCACGATGAAGCACACATCAACATTTTCTGACCGAGCACCTTGTGAATTTCAACCTCTTCGATCGAACCAGACGTTGGTACATTAGTTTCACAAAAACAAGATCGAATATCCCACTAATTTCATGGGTTGCTCTAGCCCGGTTGGAAGAGTAGCGGATGAGCAATAGGAGGGTTGCGAGTTCGAAACTCGATCCAGCCTAAGACCGTAGAGTACGTTGGGGTGGTGCACGTTAAATCTACCGTGGCCTCAAATGTCCTCACGTTAGCATGATGTGGAAGTTCGGAGAAGTGGACTGCCAATTCAATCGTCGTCATTTGACCGTATTTCAAAATGGGTGTTGTACTCGGATATTTATTCTTTGGGATTGATCCTGGACCGTCGACAATATCCCGTTGTATTGCTCCAGTGCGACATAATTCAAGTACGTACCTACCCACTAATATTATATTTATGTTGGCCTGAATTTTTATTGTTATGATAAAAATATAGAAGTAAAGGAAATTTGTTTACTTGAATTACAAAGATTTATTTAGATATAAGATAAAATTATGAAATGTATTGCGGAATCCGAGGTGTTACTTTTGAGCTTCATTCAATCTACAGCGAGAAGAGAAAAATCTGTACGTAATTAAGGCTTCAACAGCTTAACAGAAAGCATGGTTATCATTGTAGAGTTTAGATCATCATTGTAGAGTTTAGATCATCATTGTAGAGTTTAGATCATCATTGTAGAGTTTTTAGATCACAAGCTCTTGTGATGGAAAAGTGATGACTTGGATTTAATAATCAGTCTTTGTTTGGGAACACGATCAAGAAATGAAAAATATTATAAAGAGATAGGTAGTTGAATTGAAGTCACACTGGAGCAACACAACGAGTTATTGGCGACGGTGCGGGATCAATCTTGATCTGGTAAAGATGGTCAAGTTCGGATGAATACACCTAGTAATTATCAATCACGGTCAGATGACGAGGTCTACACCTCAGCTGCCACATCACTCTTTAAATTTCCACACCACCCCAACCCGAAACATTTGAGGGCGACAGATTTAACGTGTGCCAAGCCCCAAGTGCACGACGGTCTTTGATTGGATCGAGTTTATAACGCGTAACCCCCGCTTGCTAATCTGAGACTCTACCAACTGGGCTACCACTACCGATTATTCAGAGAAAATAACAATAGAGAGATAATGAGAATGTTTTGAAATAGGTCACAAATTGAATATATAGCTTAATATTATATTAAAAACATTTGAAGTGTTAATACACATATAGGCTGTTCAAATTCATACAAATTGACTAAATTCATCCACTTCTGTTAGTGTGAAAATGTAATTACGTTATTATGATATGCAATTTTCCATAATCATTTCGTGACAAAAGTATTCCTTTCCAAAATATTTTATTTTTATCAGACAAGCTCCTAGACACAGTGCTTATTCTTCATCTTTTTAGGTAGTCGGTTTTCATACTTGTTTTTGAGTTTCAATATTTCGTTGTAGTTAAGAGTATTTCA
Organism: Meta bourneti; assembly: GCA_933210815.1. Lineage (NCBI taxonomy): Eukaryota > Metazoa > Arthropoda > Arachnida > Araneae > Tetragnathidae > Meta > Meta bourneti. The sequence goes on from OW119922.1 coordinate 17,242,739, forward strand.
ATATTCAAAAGTTAAAACGTATAAACTTCCATTTATTCGTGCATCTTTGATTGTTAACCTCGTTTTACTTTTTTGGAAAACAGCCCACTTTAAGAATTCATGTTCTTAAACAAAGCCGTTTTTTAATAGTGGCGCAACTCCTTTTTATGTGAAATTACTGTTAACCAAATATCCGGGATCTAAATTTTCATGGACCCAAACAAATAAATCTCGCCAGGTTAATTATTTTTTAAACATTCACAATCCCGAACTTTCCCGTCATTCAACTTCAAAACCCCGAAATGGGTTTATACCACCATCAAAACGCCTTCGAGTATAAGATAAAAGTGGGTCATGGCTCTAAAATTCTCCACGCACATTCAAAATCCGAAATTCGCTCAGACAATTTCAAAAACACAACTGTGGCATCCCAAATTACCGACCAAAACAGACCTGCCACAGCGCCTCCCCAAACCGATTCCAATTTTCAGCCCCAAGTACCCCAAAACATTGCGTAGCAGCCGAGAAATGCGAAGGTCTCGACGCATGCGCACTGTACCGCCGAAGAGACTGTCAACACAGGGAGCGCATCTTTCCTGGTGCCTTTTCCCACTGCCCGCTTTCTTCCAAGGTAAGTGTGCTTTCCTTACTTTTCCTGACTCTCCGAAAATGCATAGTGCAATGCCTACTTGATGCTGAAAAGGTCAGAGCCCCAGGATGCGGAAAAGGATGAGATTTCTCGGGAGGAGAGTGGATTACCCGCATACAGGGATGTCCGCTCCGAGTTTTATCCGCATCTTTCGGCTATGACGTAGAGGCATCTGTACGGGTTGCCTAGCCAACGCGGGAGAGTGCCAATTTTCGGAGTGATTTTTTTGTTTTGATTTTTAAGTGGGGGTTTCATTAGGTCACTGTTTTGAATTTTTCACCTGGGTATACCTTCTGTGAATATAGAAATAAATTGGTAGCGTCCTTTTTCTCCCCAAGGAAAATAAAAACTCAGGTTGAAGAAAAATGAATTTCGGTGTTCTGTTAAGAATTAGTAGTTGCTTCGTGGATTGATGCTTGGGTGCATGTTTAATAACTGGGTTGTGGACTGAGAAGATTGATCAATACCGTATCGACGTACGAGGAGCTCAAACTGGGCTGTGACAGGATGAGAGAGAATATAGGTCAAGGCCTCAATTCAAGGTTAAAGAGGGAAACTGAATGTTGAAACTTGGTCGTGTAATCAATTTTGAATGTAGTTTATTTTGCACTTATAAAACAAGAGTGTAAAGCATCATAGAGTAATTCAGGTACGTTTTGATGGGGTTTGTTGCTTAGAACCAGGAACAAAATATATGTAATATATGTACATGCAAATATGAGTCGTAAATACAAAGTAGCACTCGTCCATAAAATTTCGCATGACAGTTGGTCTCATATTAATTTCTTGTTTATCTGACAATACAAATATTTTAAATTTTAGCTTCGATGTATTGTTGAACAGATAATTTATCGATATTTACAAGACAAATTTAAGTTAGTTGTTTAGTTATAAATGTTTATCGTATCCGTCAAAAAAGATTTAAATGTGTCATAAACATTCAGATTTAACATTGCATTTAACATTATAATGGATGAATAACGTAACAATATCACTTTGATATACATAATGTCATCCTGATGATAATGTACTGAATAATCAAATTAACCAAAAGTAAAAAATTGGTTTATCACTAATAATTTTATTATATTTCGATATTATGCAAATAAACTACTACGAAAGTGGTAAAATAAAACAACATTTGATAGTTGAAGTAACAAAATTACTTTTGGATAAATTTCTGTTAAAAATGCATTCGTAGAAAACATAAGGATATCTTTTAATTACATTTTAAAGAATGTAGGTAAATCATATTATTTTTATAAATACGCGACCTTTGATGTGGTTGTAATAAATAGAAAGCAGAACACAGTTGTGAAAACCTAGATCAAGGGTAACTTAACTACAAATAATGAAACAAAATTAAGTATTTGAACAAAATATATATTACTTTAGACATTCAGGAAAGTAACTTCAAAAGATGTGTTTAATACAGTAATCGAATACTAGTAATACTGATATATTTTATGTCTCAAATTGTCTTTTTGTAGCTGAGATTATACATTAACTATATCACTATCTATCTTAATAGTGTCAGGAACAATAATATGTATCAACCGCTAAATTGTGTGAATGTTTGTAGTTAAATAAATCAGTACATAAAAATTTGGAAACATAAACATAAATTAAAAAACAATAAAATTATCTGTTAATTTTATTCCGTTCATTTTTGTAAAGTTAAAAGCAATTTAATAAAACCATTTTTCAGTTTCCTTAAAATTTTGAAAATTCTATATAAGAGTGGAATTAAAAATATACAATTCTAACATGCATTACTTAAATTCTGAAAAAATCAATAAAATCATTAGTCAAAGTTTGCACATAATTATATCACTAATTGAAATTATCACAGTATAACCCTATCCCACAAAGTGAGCTCAGACCAATACCAATTACTTCATGTGTTGTAGATATACAAGGTATTTATGAAATGCATCATAAATCCAATAGAGAAGCTTCAGTTATAATTGATAAAAATCAAATTTTCAGTTTTATAGAACGGGTAAAAATGTGTCATAATGGATTGGATGTCGGGTTTTATGGCCTAAGGTCCAAGAATCTGTCAGAATATGGAAAGAGTAATGTTCTACGATAATATGCTTTGGGTTTCATATTGTCTAATCTTGTATTCTTTGATGCCTTTTGCAGTGCGTGAATAATTTCCGTCATTCTCGAAACCGTTATTTTTATGCTTTTCTTTGAATGAATGTTCTTTTTGTGATGACACTCCAAAACTTCTTTTAACTCTATTCGTTTTTAAAATGCGTTCCTTATATACACTTTAAAATGCATTTATATACATTATATGAATTTATGAGTATTATAATTGCTATAAATGAATATTATTTTACAATATAACTTTAGGAGTATTATGAAAAGATTCCAATGGAACAAATTCTAACGAAACAGTTTGTTTTAAACGTTATCGATTGAAGAATGAATAATCCTCCTTTGTTAATAAATTACAAATTTTAAAACTTAAATTTTTTTTTCATTCTACAAAAAGAAAGATCCAGCGGAGTAAAACGAAAATTATGGGTTCAAATTATTAAAGATTAGATAAGAAAATAAGTGTTTCACTTCTAAATTACAACACTTTAACCCTCCAAGTGGTTTCGACGAGATATCTCGTCCATCAAGATGTGACTAATTTTCTAATGTCAAGGTATCTCTTCAAGCTATTACCGATTGCTTTTTAATGACAAGATAAAGATCTAGTCAGTTTTCTTCCAATGACGAGATATCTCGTTCATCAAGATCTAGTCAGATTTGCAAATGAGGTACCTAGTCGAGACAATCGCTAGGAGGATTGCACTGGGTAGAAATTTTAAATTGTTTAAAAGTTAAAGAATAAGGACTAGGATGTGAAAATATTTATTTTTCTTGATAGTATTTCATTTAATCTTAGCATGATGATAAGAAATATTTGGACTGAGAGCTTCGTAAGATTTTTTAGTTAACTCTAATATATGCAGAATATTAATTTTTTTATTCTTTTCAATGGTCAAGTCACCCATCTTGTGAATTGAAAGAAAAAAATTAGAACAGTACATTTCATTCGTTTAGATAATCCAATTATAAGATGATTCACATAAAATTTCAAAAGCAAAAACTAGTTTGCAATTTATCTGCTTCGTTTTCTTATAATTGGATGCCTCTATCTTTAATACAAAAATGGATATTTTGCTGTTTTTCCCGGAAAGTATTTGAATGTTTTTTCACCCACTAGAAGATTTTCTCTGTTGAGTAAACACATTTACAGAAATATTCCATGTCTTAACTGCAAATCATGCATTGCCATGCACGATTGCATCTTTTCATTCATATTGACAATGGTTCGTTTAAATTGTTTTGTTGTGTTGTTCAACCCCAGATATTCAAGCCAAAATATGAAAAGTGCACTCTATTGTGTTTCCAGACATTTTGTAGAAGTGTTTCAAAAGATCAAAGTTTTCTAAAAAAAATATATGAATATATAGTCGCTTGGTGCAGATATTGATTAATTGACAAAACAAACTTGCTGTACTGCTATTTAAAGAATTTCTATAAGGTTTTAGGAAAAAATAAAAATTATAAGAATTTGGATAGTGATACATTTTTTAAGAAACAGATTACATATGATAATGTATTTCTTATCGCCATGAAAAGCATTTCGTGTTTCCCCCCCCCAAAAATGTCATGTAAATAGTTACTACTCTAAGTAGACAATGTTATTAAAACCGTCCTACAGAATAAAATTTAGTAGTTCAACGATTAAATCAATTTTTTTAAATTGTAAAACAAATTTTGTTCCATGTATTATATTTACATCTGTCAACTGTTGCAAACAAAAATCTCGATGTTCATAACTGCCCCTATTCCTCCAAATTGATAAGGGTTCGTTTAACTTATTTTGTAGGTCTGGATATTCATGTCTGCCTACTTTCTCCAAATATAGGTTATTTTCAAATATTTTGTTCAACTGTTTATCCTGCACACAGATTAAAAGTAATTTACATATAAAATTTGAAAAGTTCACTCCATTGTTTCTTCAAAAGTTTCGTAGAAATATTTCAAATATTTTTATATGGTGATAGACTAGTCAACGTATTATGTTTATTTCATTTTTGATGAATTTTTATTAAAGTTATTCTTTCTCATACCTGCTTCGTTATTCATTGAACCAGTCAACATCTTCATATGGATATGAGAATTACCATCCACGTACCCTAGAGTCAAAAGAAACTTTCAATAGACAAATATCTCCAACAGTTTTAAAAATAACTTCAATGGGTTAATTGCATGAGTTCTACTCCTATAGTGTTTATATATACTCATAAAATAATACACACGTATAAATTAAGTAATAAGTAATGAAAAAGTAAATGAGAAATAAATAATGTACATTTATTTCGCTTATTATACTTTCTATAAATAATACGATACTATACTGTGCATTGTAATAATGTACTTTTAAATAAGTAATGTATATTTATTTCGCTTATACACTACACTTGGTCACTAAGTGAAAATTTCTTCCACTAACTTTCCAAATGTTTTCAATTACTTTCCAAGGAAATGTTTTTTCACCCGCTCGAGAACTTTGGATGCTAAGTAAACACATTTACAGAAATATTACATGCGTCACTTGATGTAGGAAATCTGATTTTTGACTTTCTATGCCCCCAATTATGATAATTCTCCTCTGGTTTGATACCAATAACCAGTTGTGTTACTCCAGTGCGACGTTAATCTCGCTACCTACCAACCTTTTCCTACAAATTGAAAATATTCCATTTTAAATATTTTGTTCAATTGTTCAATATGCACTCGATATTATTAAGTTTAATGAAGAGAATGCATTTTAATGTGATGATAACGCCTCACAGGAATGAATGTTTTCATGTCTTCGCCATATTGATGTAACTATAATAATTACTTTCTGTTATCTTTTGCCAATTACAAATAATGAACAATACATTTATTTGTCATATGCAAGTACAAATGCAAGAGATAAAGTTTCAATTGTATGCGACTTAAAGTATGTAAAGGTATACATTTTTTTTCCTACGTCAGGAAAGGTCCAGGGACCATAATTTCCTACGGGCAGCCCAGCACAAATTAGCCCGGCTAAAAACTCATCAACTAAGATGTGATCATCAGATAAAAAAGTAAAAGATAAAAGATGACTAGAATCCATAAAGCTCCCCGTCGAACAAAAGGGGCAGTCAGGAGAAGCATGCACACCAATGCGGTGTGTATTCTTAAAGTCGTGTCCAGTTAAAATTGAAAAATTTGCCGTAGCAATATGTCGTGGCAAATTAGGTGGAACAAAATCAGACAAAAGCTTGCTCCATGTTTTGTCCATGGCCTTAAACTTTTGATGATCGCAAACGGACTTTTTTATCTTTCGCTCTATCAACCTGCAAGCACGGAGTTAAGGGAGAGGACTGGACTGCTGGGGTAGAAGACAACCATTTTTAACTAGCTTGTCTGCGCCCTCATTTCCTGGTAATTCCTCATTTCCAATGGATAACAAGCCATTGTAATCAATGGCTTGTTATCCATTGGAAGGCAATGATCCAAACAGATTTCAAAATGTCACTGACAATTAAACGAGCTCTGGTAAAGGTATACTAAAATCCATAAAAAGGGTAAATAAATATTTTAGAAACTAATTCAAATTCGCAATAATAAGGTGTATTCAATTTATAGGCTATATATCTTATCTATACTTCTGTGTGAAATTTAGCATTTTAGGAAGCTAATTTCGAGTATAAATTGAGCTTTATAAAAAGAAGTTAAAACAAATTACATTCAACGTCACAAACTATTATCGTATGAGAAACCGTTTTAGCATTTGAGCAAAAATTACTTTGCAATTTAAATGTGTCGAACGAATTTATTCGAAGTTGCAATCTAATAAATTCATATTGGAATTACTCACCGAAATTCGTATTCTTTTTCTCGAATACCATTCATAATTTATTTATGTAAAATAATACTTGTTTTCAATAGAAATATATTTATTGCACTTTGTATGAAAACATTAGTTCTTTCTATGGGATCGCACAAAGGGCATTCATCAAAATTACCAAGAGCTAATATTTTTTTGTTCTTTTACGATTGCTCACCCTTGCAAAAAATGCAATGTGCTTCTGCTTAATAAATGAGCGAAATGCGTATTTGAATAGATTAATGGTATTTAAATACGAATCAGTCAACGAAATTTGCATTCGAATATGTTGAAAAAATGTATCTTAAAATAAATTAAAGAACTTTATGTATGATTAATAAAAAAATAAAGTTCAATTAAATGAAAGAAGTTTACGTACGAATTAATAAGCGAAATTTCTATTAGATTAAATCAACGCAATTTTAATTGAAATAAATTAAAGAAATTTATATTTGTGTAGCTATATACCGGCCATACATTATTTATTTATGTTAAATAGTAATTTTATCAAACAGAAATATTTTATTGCACTTACTAGCAAATCGTTTGATCTTTAAAATGCAATCACATAAAAACTGCGGAAAATATCAAGAAAATATTATTCTCTTACTTTTAGGAATATTCATGAGGGAGTATTCTAAATTAGCTGTCTGTGCAATAAAATATATTTGCCTCTAAACAAGTAAAACACTTGAAATCAACCAATCCATTCTACCTATTCCAGCATCCATAAATTACTGGGAAGACAAAATGCACCTTAAAAAATGTATGACATTTTTGGATTCAATTAACAAAATTAAACTAAGAAAAGTAGTTTACTTCAAACAAATACAGTGGATCACAACAGTATTTATTCACCTCACGTTTTTTTATTATTTTAAACCCATTAAATCAGACAAACAAAAGCATTCTCTGCCACCTACCATAAAATGTGCAAATGTTAAACATACACTTGAAAATCTATTATCACAAAATCCTTTTTTCTGTATTTTGCTTACATTAGATTATTTTTGTTTAAATATAATTGTTTGAAACATATTTGGTCAAATTGGAACAAGTTTAATTCTATTCCGCTTGAAAGAATATTTTCAATTAATTTCACTTTTTGTCATAAAAATGTACGATTTCTTCAGATTTCTTCATAAAAGTAGTGATAGGAAACATCTTTAAAATGAGGTGTCAATTTAAGTTGTTTTGATTTTTTATGTAACAACCACACCTTCGTATGCAAAGCATTAAGTTTTGGATTATTATCATGGTGGACCAAAATCTGTCCTTTAATTCAAATTTAGCACCAAAAATTTTCAAATTTCTTTTTAAAAGATAAATTGTATGCATGTTTAACCTTAGTACTAGCATTAAATTGATGTGGACTGATTTGGACTTCTTTCAAGAAATTTTCTTTTTGTTTGCATACATTTCCAAGAACATTAATTCAGCTTTGAAAATTGATTGTCAATACTTCAATCCATCATTGGAGATAACTTTTGTAAATTGAACGAAGCGCAAATCGAAGTTTGGTAAGCGATCCCTCCCAAACTCAGACCAAATTCTGTGAGGATCTGGGTGTGTGGATCGACAACTGGAGTCAGTACACATGAAACTATTGCTAGTACCAAGGTGCATGCGTTGGTCTTTTATAAAGACATTTGAACACTTTTGGTGGTAAATTTGAATTGAATAATGGATTTTGGTTCACCATAACAGTAATCCAAAACGTAGTGCTGCGGTTATATGAAAGATCTTCATAATCACTTAAAATATGATTTAATTTCAATTTTTTCTATCATTTCCTTTAAGAGGAAAATTGAAGAAACCATATACACTGGCGGAAAATAAAATCCCAACACCAAGAAGGAGTTGTGCTAGATAAACGAAATTTGAGAGGCGTGTTTGTACATCTGAAAGATGACGCCTATTCAAATTTTGTGCTAGACGAATAAGAGTGACGCTAGTAGCGCCACTATAAACATGCAAATCACGTTTGCTTTAAATACGCGATGTAAACTTCGTGAGCGTTATTTATCGTCCGGATTTGGCGTTGTGAGCTACATTTGAGTCAAGAATGCCTTTAAGGAGACGAAGAAGGCAGTATCAGCAGCTTACTGAGTTTGAACGAGGCCGTGTTATAGGGCTACGAGAAGGTGAATTTTCTTTTCGCGATATTGCAGAAAGAGTTGGCAGGGATGTATCCACTGTGCATGATTGTTGGCAGCAGTGGTCACGGGAAAGTACTGTCTCAAGAAGACCGGGATCCGGACGCACACGGGCCACTACTGAGAGGGAAGACCGTCGTATTCGCAGCATGACTGTGGCGAATCGTACTGCATCTGCAGCAGAAATTCGAGCTTCTGTTGGCACCAGAGTGACACAGCGAACTGTAACAAATCGATTACTTGAGGGACAGCTCCGAGCCAGACGCCCTGTAGCGTTCATGCCACTAACTCTAAATCGCTTCCATCTGCTACTTCAGTGGTGTCAAGCTAGAGCTCATTGGAGTGCGGAGTGGAGATCTGTTGTGTTCTCAGATGAGAGCCGTTTCTGTCTTGGTGCCAGTGATGGCCGTATGTTGGTTAGAAGGAGGCCAGGTGAGCGCTTGGAACCAAGCTGTCTGCGGCGTAGACACACTGGACCTACACCAGGATTAATGGTCTGGGGAGCAATCTCCTACGACAGCAGGAGCACTCTCGTCGTTATCCCAATCACCTTGACAGCAAATTTGTACGTCAGACTAGTGATTGAACCGGTTGTGCTGCCATTCATGAGCAAGTGTTCAAGGGGGTGTTTTCCAACAGGGTAACGCTCGTCTTCATACCGCTGGTGTCACCCAACGTGCTCTACAGAGTGTCGACATATTGCCTTGGCCTGCGAGATCAACACATCTTTCTCCCATCGAGCACGTATGGGACATTATTGGACGACAAATCCAGTGTCATCCACAACCAGAACTGACCGTTGTGGTTTGACTGACCAAGTGCAACAGGCATGGAACTCCATCCCACAAAATGACATACGGCACCTATACGACACAATGCATGCACGTTTGCATGCTTGCATTCAAAATCGTGGCGACTACAGAAGTTATTAATGTACCACCATTTCACATTTAAAATGGCTCTTCTCGCGCATACTTTAACCTGTGACCTTGAAACTTCAATCAAATAAATATGTTACCTAGACAAATGCTTTGCCTAAATTTCATTCCTCTAAACTAATTTCTTCTTGGTGTTGGGATTTCATTTTCCGCCAGTGTATATGTTTTATCTCATAAAGAAGTGAAATTCATTAAAAATGCATTTTCAAGCAGAATAAAAAAATGAAATGGTTCCAGTTTAATGGCCATTTGACAACCAAAGCATTCAACCGATTACGGCATACATAAACTAAGAAGGCAAAACGTACCATCAAATAAAATTATGAAATTTGTATTCGATTAAAAATTAAAATTCAATCAAATGAACAAAGTTCACTTTCGAATGTATAAGCAAAATCGGTCTTGGACTAAATTAACGAAATTTATATTGAAATAAATGAAGGTACTGTTATTGTAACTTTTATAAGCCCATGAATTATTTCAGTTTACTTTAAACATTAATTCCTTCAAAAGAAGTATTTTACTACATACACTTCCTAGCAAATTATTTAAACTTTAAAATATAATCACGCAAAATCATTGCATAAAAGTATCAAGTCATTGCATAAAAGTATTCGTCTCTTCTAGGAATATTCTAAATTGCCCACTCATGCAATGGAATATATTTACCTCTCCTGAACAAGCAAACACTTTAGAACAGTCAAAGCATTATACAGATTCCGACATCCACAAGTTGTTTGAAGTAAATCCGCACTCCGAAAAGAATTAGCATCATTTAAAACGCACGCGCTTTTTAGACAGGCGGTGGTTTCTTTAAGACGTTCATCCAAGCGATCCTACCGTAAGAATGCCTCCGGAAGTTCCTTAGAATCTCATACGTTGGGCTAATATTTACAGACCCGCATTCCCTTAAGTGCTCCACAAACAACCGTTCTTTGCTCCCGTGTTTATTTCAACCCCGCTGTGGATCGATCCAGGCTGGAGTTTCATGCTGCACGAGAGGAGATTCTTGCATCTCTTCCTCAAGGAAGATACTTGAAAAATATTCCCTTTGCGTAATTACAGAAACATTTCAGAAAATCAAATATCCATTTAAGATGTTTGCTTCGCTTAAAAGATGATTTTTCGTGAACTCTGGATGTGGTAGTGTTTGTTTGATTGTGGTTAAGTTGATGAATTAAATTAATTTGTTTGCTTAATGAAATATTGATAATTTTGCCAGTTTCGTTAATGTACAGTCGCGGAAAAAAACCGAAGCACACCCTTTATTTCGAGGACTATTCATAGTAGAGAAAATTCAAAGATATCATTCAATAGGGAATAATGTCCTCTACAAATTCAAATGCAAAAATATTGCTAAAGGGAGTCTTCATATCAAATTTTGCAAAAGCAATAAAATTTCTAATGGAAACACCATGTTTTGATATCTTAATCAGATTCTGCATCTTAAATTAGTCTAAATATGAATTTCCATGACTTTGTTATCTTTACATCCGGAGATATTCAATGTTAAAGTTGCTGTAGTTATAGCTACCTGAATTTCTCGAATTTGAAAACTATTTAAATCGTATTTGTCAGAGCCTGAAAACAATCCCAGAATTATTATATTTATTATCTAAGTGAAAACAATTCGAAAATTACATTATTATATTTATTATGCAAGTGCAAATGAACCGAGAATTATCATGCGAAGTTTGTCAAACGTTTTTTAAACTTTTGGTTGCTCCTTAAAATCCCCATAATGAGGAAAATTTAATTTAACGCAAAAATTGAACATTGGTTTGAGCAGAAATTTTGCATGGTCATATTACAAATCCTGCTGAATCGATTCCCATCAAAATATGTAAGGTTCCAATTCATCTTTTTTCAAACATTAATTTAATAATTATTATTGCACACTAAAAACTATTTTTAAATTAAAATATTAAGCGGATTTTGTTAGGTTGCTTAACAGTAACATGGCACAAAATATCAGCGATATAGAAATATTACTTAGGAAGATATCCATAAAAGTCTAAGAAATGATTTAACTGTTTTAACATTAGGAGTTCCAATCTTTCTGTACTCATAACTTCGAAACGTTAAGACCAAATGACATGAAATTTGGTATCTGAAGTTAAATTTTGATATAGATTCGAAATTGTGTGTCGAAATAGGAGTTTCCATTGGAAATTATGAAGTTGGTGCTCAAATTAATATGAAGACGGCCCCTTATGCATATTTTATGTATTTTAATTTATAGAAGAACGTTAATTCCTGTCAAACGCCATCTTTGAATTTCTCTACTGTTAAAATTGGTCGAATGAAGAGGGATGGTTCGGGTTTTTTTTCCGCGACTATACGTGCTGTACTCAAACTATGGGTTTTAACTTTAACACTGAAATTCAAATGTCCGTTGTTATGAGACTACAGCTTCATATCTCACGTTACTATTGGATTTTTATTTAGACGGAGATTTTAAATTGGTGTGCCTCAGAACAATGGCGTGCCTTACGAAAGGTGAAACGGATTAAATTGTGCTCAGAAATAATCAGAATAAGTGTTTTTCCATATAAATATTATTGAGTATTATTTTTTAATTACGAATAATCATAAATAATTTTAAATGCATTAGGATCAAACAGGGTAGGTAGTTGAATTAACGCCAAACTGTAGCAACACAGCGGTCTCTTGGCGACCGTCCAGGATCAATCCCGAAGGGAAATGACCGAGGACAACACCTAGTAATTTTGGTCCACGGTCAGATGACGAGGTCAACACCTGTCAAAAAAGGTAGGAAATTACTGATAATTTCGTAAATTAATCAAAATTTTATCTATTTTTTGTCAGATTGGCAAAGAATATAATACATTTTTGGTGAGAAGCAGAATTTTAGTAATAAGTTGAAGTGTGCCATGGGATCAAAGAGGTTGAAAATCTCCGATTTAAAGTAAAGCACATTATAATTTTTCTTATTATAGTGGGGACTGCGTTCTGAGATAGGTATTTAAATATTACTGATATTTACGATCCAAAACTATCGATTATTTTAACATCTAGATTTTTGTTATTAATGTTTCACAAAATGTAAAATATTTCGATGCGAAAGCTTTTGCGTTTGTTATTTGTGAATAAGGCGTGTAATACTTTTTTAAACTATGTGATCTAAAACCGTGATTTTCAAATTAATTTCAATTTAGGTTTGTGATTTACAAAATCAATAAAATATTTAGCCTAGCTTCCTCCACATTATGATGAAAAATAGTGCTGAAGAGATGTAGTATGAAGTTATGTTATCTATGCAATGTCTAATAACTCCTTCATATCTTCTCGCAGTTCAGCTTAGTGTACTCCGATGACGTATACATCATACAGTACACATATTGGCTTCCATGGGAACTATCAGAGCTTGTCTACTACATCTGCATGGCCGCATTTGATGTAGTAACCCATAGCAGCAATCTCAATTAAGCATAATACTAGAACATAGCACTGAATATGTACAGAGTGCCATCTTACATATTACTAGAATGATGTTCTATTAATTGAAGCGAGAGTAGATTATATCTAATCTATATGGGCTGGGGTAAACCCTTAGAATGTTAAGATTACGAAAATTCTCAGACAGACTGAAATAATTTCTAAAAAGCAAATTGGACACTGAAGATTGCATGTACTGAAAATGTGGAGATAGAATCAATTCTTACTAAGTTAATAGTCAGAGTGGTTCAAATATATATAAGTACTGAAACCTACAGTCTATCCTGCATGACCTAAACAATTTTGACCTTTTCTTTGCCAATGGGGGGGGGGTTGAGAGTTTAAAACTCGATCCAGCCAGAGACTGTCGTGTACATTGGGGCTGGTACACGTTAAATGTATCGTGGCCTCAAACGTCCTCACGTTTGGGTAGTGTGGAAGTTTGGAGAGTGAGTGCCAGCTTAGGTGTTGACGTTGTCATCTGACAGTGATTCAAAATTACCAGGTGTTGTCCTTGTGTATTTGCCTTAGGGATTGATCCCGGACCGTCGTCAATAGCCAGTTGAGTTGCTCCAGTGCGACGTTAATAAACTTACCTTAATTTATGTGTCAAGAGAGATGGAAGTAAAATGTAATAGTTTCTAAAAACTCAAATGGCAACTTAGTCGCATAAATACGAAAAACAAACTTCGCAGTAGTTGTATTCGTTGAAGTGTTTCAAATAAATTTGTTGTTTGTTGTAACAATCTGTTTGTCTTTCGTACAAAATTTCCTTGTTCCCAACCTAATCCACCTTATACTATCTTTGCCAATAGAATCTGTCCTAGGATCCTTTCAACCAATAAATGTGTTGATTTAGTCATCAACCCTCCTGCTGGCTCTCTCGACGAGGTATAGCGCCATTAGAAAAACTGACCAGATCGTGATGAACGAGATATCTCGTCATTAGAAAAAAACTGAACAGATATACTGATCGCGTAATAATCAAAAAGTCACCTATATCTTGATGTCGAGATATCAGTCGTTAGCAAAATTGATTAGATCTTGATGGAAGAGATATCTCGTCGAAACCACTCCGAGGGTTAGATGTGTTGTGGGGTAAAACCAACATTACTCTACACGGAAATCTCGCGACTCTCAGAGGGATAAGATTAAGGGAAAACATGAGGAAATTCTAAGACAAGATAACTTGTTTCCAAGAACGTTTGAAATATCTACATATCTTTTATATGGGTTTTCAAAAATCTTTAAATGTTCCAAAGAAAATAGAGAAAATAGCTACTAAAAAATGGAAAACCTTTTCGATTATTGTACAAACGGCTCCATTCCGTCCAATGACCATAACTTTAAGGCTCTAGATTTGCAAACCTGCGAGTTGTGGGCTGTGAAAGCTCGATCCCTGTTACTTTCTCTGGGAGTATTTCTCTCTCCTGTGTCTGTAGAACTTTCCTTGCTTGTGTATATGTCCATTTTTGGTGTTTGTCGTACTTGTTGTAACTTAGCGAAATATGACCCTCCTACTATAAAACCCAACCAAGACATTTAGTGCATAATATAACTAAATACTAAATTAATGCAACGTGTGTAGTTAACTCTCGTCCCATTTAGAGTTCTTAGTTGTAAAAATTTCCTTTTGTGTAATCGCAGAGTAACTTAAGAAAAACAAATATTCATTAAATAGTGTTTGATTAATTCTTTCAAATCATGTTTTAAGAGTTTAAAGGAGGTGGTTTTTCATGTGCCTTTGGGATGGAGGTAGTGTTTTGATATACGGAGGATAAATTGATAAATTAAATGAATTTATTTATTTAGAGAAGTATTGTTAAATACTGGGCAGCAATGCATGTAACGAATTCAAACTATGGGATCGGTTAACCGACCCTCTTTCGCATTGGACACACACGATTCACCCATCGTCATCTTTTATTATGAGAGAGCGCACCCATTTGCAACTCATTTTCTACTCCATTTTCTGTTTGTCACATTTTAATTGTCTGTCCCGCTTTTAATCCTCAATGTATCAATTTTTTAAAAGCACAATTTTAAATCTGCGAGATTCGATTGGGGAAAATCCCATTCAAACCTTTTCGCGTTCAGTTTTTTTAAACCTCATCTAATTTTTTTCCATCTTTTAAATTTCACACTCAAAATTTTATGCTTATGTAAATTAAATTCTTCCGTTTCATTCGTTATGCTGCGAACGATGACCTTGTTTTATCATCTGACTATTGTTTGAATATTTTTACTCTCATCTATACATTTTACCTATTTTAAATCCACCTCTTATCTTTATCTGAAACTATTAATTTTTAAATATTTTATACTTTTATTGGATCATATTCTGTCATATGTTTGGCTTAGCTTGTCCTCTTTTGGACCTTGAGCCATAAAACCCCAACATCCAGTCCAATCCTATAGGACCAGTTGGACACTTCTTGATATCCACAGTTTCAGATACCCCTGAACTTTATTCCTTAACTTAGGGAACAAACAACCAAAAATTATTTTCCTCGATCATCCTCAAAGGCCCATGTAAAAAAAAATATTATTCTTGATCTAAATCACGAGGACATCTTTTCGGAAAAAAAATTCCTTGCTCCTACAGACTGCTTCACATAATCGACGTCCACATTAACCACCACCAAAAAGAAACGCATGAAAAAAAACCCGAATGAAACGTCGAATATAAAATGGACCCATGTCGGAATTCAAGACTCCGTGACCTACATTTCTCCAGTAAACAAGTCCAGAGTTTCCCCGCGCCCCATATCCCCAGGCAGCCCCATTCCCTTCAGCCCCAAGCTCCCACAGTGGTCGATACGCCCTCAAAAGGGCGTTTTATTCGCGTTTCCCGGCTCCCTTTTGCTCCCCAGCCCTTTCGTTTCCGAGTCGCCCATACTAATGTCCTGCCCAAATGGATTTCAATGCCCGTTCGGCGGGGTTTCTTTTCGTACTTGAATGGAGGCGGCGTGTGTGGAGAAAAAGTTGCTGCAACAGAGATGTAAGCGCTAACAGTCTGGAGCTGGCATTCAGGTACTGCTCGATTGAGCCATGTCGATAGACAGAAACAGAAAAGGGATCAATGGAGGCTCAGTTTGTGCAAGGACGTGAAATACATGGAAGATAAAGCTAGTTTTTTTTATTCAATGTATTGGATGGGATATCTACGCGATGCACATGAGGCTTTCAAGTTTTTCGGAACTGTTTCGTAGCCGCGCGTCGTCAGCATCGTGCCCAAAAGCCAAGGATCACTAAAATCACGGTTTCAATAGAAGCGAGTTTGAGGTTTTGAATTTTTATGCGGAAAATATGTTATCTTGAAAGCTAAGGTTTAGGGTGTTAACTCTCCGACTGGTTTCAAAGGGCGACGGTAGCCTGGTTGGAAGAATAACGGACTAGCAACCGAGTTCGAATCTGACCAAAGACCGTCGTGTACAAAAGGGGCCTGGTACACTTTGAATCTGCCGGGGCCTCAAATATCCTCACGTTGGCTTGGTGCGGAAATTTGGAGAGTGGGGTGCGAGTATTTGACCGGGGTTCAAAATTACGTGCTGTTGTCCTCAGGTCATTCTCTTATGGGATTGATCCCGGACCATCGTCAATAGCCCGTTGTGTTGCTCTAGTGCGACGTTAATTAAGTATCTACCTATCAAGTGGTTTCTAAGATATATCTCATCCATCAAGATCCGACCAATTTTGATCATGAAGATATCCTAGTCATCACGATACTGTCAATTTTTGATGATGAGGGATCAAGATCTGGTCAGTTTTCTTCTAATGACGAGATGCCTGTCGAGCCAACCAACAGGATGGTTAAGGTTACAAATCAGAGCTATTGCCTTTGACGTAATGTAAAATACCGAATACCATAAACCTTACTGGATTTCAATGCCCATTTGGCAGCGTTTCTTTTCTTACATCGTTATCTAGAAAGAAAGTTTAAGGTGCTAACTCACCAAGTATATAAAGATATATTTCGTCCATCAAGATCTGACCAATTTCGCTCATGACGAGATATCTCATCATCAAGATTTTGCCGATTTCCTATGAGGATATCGAGATCTAGTAAGTCTTCTTCTAATAACGATATGCCTCATCCATCAAGATCTGGTCAGTTTTGCTAATGACGAAACACCTCATCGAGACAACCACCAGGAGGGTTCAGATTACAAACCATAGCCATCACCTTTGAGATAATGTAAAGTATTGAATACCCTAAACCTGAATGAATTTCAATGTCATTTTGGTGGAGTTTCTTTTCATACTTAAATAGAGGTGGAGTGGAGAAAAAGTTGCAGCAATAGATATATAAGCTCTATCAGTTTGGAGCTAGCATTCAGATACTGCTCGATTGAGCCATTACGATAGACAGAAACAGAAAAGGGATCAGTGGAAACTCTGTGCAAGAGCGTGAAATACATGAAAGATAAAACGAGTATTTTTATTCAAGGTATTGGATAGGATATCTATGAGAGATACATACGAAGTTTTCAAGTTTTTCGGAATAATTTTGAAGTCAGTATCATACCCAAAAGCGAATCTCTAAAATCATTGTTTCGAAGAAAAAAGTTTAAGTTTTTAACTTTAGAAGGGAAAGTATGCTTTCTTGAAAGTGTAGGAATCAGTTCAAGTTGTTATGAAGATTACAAATCAAAGCCTTCGTCATGATGTAAAATACCAAACAATATAAGTATGCAACGTATTTCGATGTAATAAATGTATTTCAATTCCTGTTCTGTGGGTTTATTTTCATACTTGAAAGAGACAGTGCGAAGAAAAATAGTTGCTTCAAAGAGATGTAAGCGCTAAGTGTCTGGAGCTGTCATTAGGCACTGCTCGATTGTGCCATGCCGCCAGACGTAAACCTATTAAGGATCGATGGAAATTCAGTTTGTGCAAGAAGGTCATACGCACAAACTGGGTCGATACATGAAAAAGATAACGTCAAATACATAGAAAAAGATAACGTCAAATACATAGAAAAAGATAACGTCAAATACATAGAAAAAGATAACGTCAAATACGTAGAAAAAGATAAAGTACTTTTATCCAAGGTATTGGATAGGATATCAATGAGAAGCATAAGATGTCTTTCAAAATAGTATTGTAGTCGTACAATGGTCAAGGCACTGTACCAAAGGCATAGTTCTGGAAAAATCATTGTGTCCGGGAAACCCGTTTGAAGTTTTGACTTTCTGAGAATAGTATGTTACCTCTTGAAAGTGGGAAATACAGTCTGTCTTTGAGAACTGTTCTCGTTACTAAGTCCGGGTGGTGGAGATCACTTTAGGAGCATGGCATGTACATTGTACGTAGGGGTGATTCTGGTGGATATGTTTACTTTATTTTGCTTTCGGCGAATTTGGTGGTGGAAAGAAGTTTACAAGTGTAGATATTCTCGGTAACAAGTAAAAATCATAACAAATATGTTTACATTTGACATTAAGTGGGCCAGTGTGACAAACTTGAATACATTTATTGAAGAATCCCCTATGAATATTCGGATAAAGTCCTGTTCTACGGCAAGAGATGGACGCGAAACAGTCCTCATATTAGACAGACAGCAATTTCAACTAATGAAATATTTTATTCATTTATTCATATAGCCGTAGAGATAAAATCTATTAGTTTAAAAAGCGTATAAACAAACAATAAAAGACAAATCACTATATACAGAGAACTATACAAAGAAACGGAAAAACAAATCAGCAAAAACCACCAAAACAATACCGGAGAATAAAACACAACAAAATTCAAGAATTAAAATTTTCATTTTTTGAAAGTCGATGGTAATTTTTTTCAAACCTCCGGAACTGTTACAAAAATGTTCAGATTTGGAGGTGAGCAATTTGTAATATTAACAAATTGTTAAGTTGATTGATTTTTTAAAGCAACTCTTGACATAGGATGTTTCCTTAAAAATTATTTTTACGTGTGCTATAAGAAGACACGTGCATATTTATCTCATTATATAAATTAACATGGTTATGTAATAAATTAAATACAAAAAAGATGTGTTATGTACAGATTGAAAATATTAGGCCATTGTATAATGAAAATTAAGTTTACTTTTAAGAGTATGATATAGATTAAGGTGTAAATTAGAGTTAGTATGTTTAGCATAATGTAAAATGTCGAATAACAGTCTAAGAAAAGCAAACAATACAAATTCGTGTGTGACGTGATTCCAACGATATGTATTTAAGATTTTTTGCAACTTTACAGGCATGAACTAATCTTTAAACAACACCTTTAGATCTGCAAAGAAAATATCGAGGCTCGGTATTGAGTAATTTTTTATCTTAATAAATTGGAAAATTGGCTGATTTTTTAAATAGCTCTTGATGTACGATGTTCCTTTTAAAATTATTTTTACGCGTATAAGACGTGGATGAATATTTATCTTATTATCTGAATAAATATGGTTGTGCAGTAAATGAATTTATGTGTAAAGAAAGGTTTGGTTTCCAAAGTGGGCGTTTTGTATAATGAAGATTAACGCTATTGTATAAAAAAGATTACGTTTATATATGGGGATATATAATGAAGATTATGATTACAAATCAGAGTTAGTGCCTTTGGCAAAATTCAAAATATTGAATAACTGTCTAGAAACAGCGAAAAATACAAATTCATGTATTTGACGGCGGTACCGACGATATGTGTTTATGATTTCCTACAATTTCAAAAACATGAAATAACCTTTTTAGCATTCGAAACAATCTCAAATCTAAGTTGTCTAGATTTTACAAAAAACCTTTTAGATGTTACTATTTTCTCTATCCATCTTCGGTATAAGTCAGATTGTTAACAGTCTTATCCATTTATGCAAATTTCAGTAGATCTTTTGTTCATACCTTTAAATACCGATAGAAATTAAAAGAAAGGATCTAAAATTTTTCCTATTACGTCATATGAGTTTTGAATTTCGTTGAATTAATAGCTGTGTTTCTAAAAATAGCAGAATAAGATAGTACTGTAGGTAAAGCAACATAATAAAATAGTACTATCAAATGTTCTAGACAATTCTCGGCTCTCCGTTCATCACATTTAAAATGCGTTATCAAAGATTTTGAAGAAGTTATTTTAAATGATTTTCAAATGTTTTCCCCATATCTTTGGGAATTAGTTAAATTGGGACATCTAATGTCAACTATATCTATATTTTATTTGTCCTTTCAGAAGTCCTAATCATTCAGGAGAGATGAAACAATTTGTAGAATGTTCTAGACAATTCTCAGCTCTCTGCACATTAAGGAATTTAAAAAGTGTTATCAAAGATGAAGTTATTTTAATTGATTTTCAAATGTTTTCTCCCAGATCTTTGGGCATTAGTCACATGAGGCATCTAATATTATCTAAGTGTATGTTTTTTTATTAAATTCCTTTCATAGGTCTGCTTATCATTCAGAGAAGATGAAACAATTTGCAGACTTTTCAGGAACTTAACTCAGAAATTCCCCAAAACTACTTTCGTGAAACACGTTTCAGGTTATAATGCAAGTACATTATTTCCCACCCAAAATATTAGCTATCAATGTCAAAAGTACAAATACAAAAACAATACCTGAAGCGATATATTTTCAGTGACCCAATTTTCCTAATAGATTTCAGGTGTTCCCTTCGTGATTGATCTCGAACCGTCTCCAATAGTCCTTTTCGACGTTCATTCAACTACCTACCTACCTCTAATAGATTTATATTGGTTACAAAATAATACTCCAATACAGATGTCCTCCTTATTTTGCTTTGGAAATACTGCAACCCAATACATTTTTATTAAAAAGACCCAGAAATATTCCCTTCCAAATGATTGAGCAGTCATCAAAACAAACAAGCTAAGCCTCGTTTGGAAAACAAACAGCTTGTAGGAGCTGAATCAGAAACAATCAAAACACACGCCTCTCTGTGTATCTGCAGATTAGATATGAAACAGAAAGAAAGCGGATAAGATTCTCCGGGAATCTAAAAACGAAGCACATCTAAAAACAGGCGATATTCATTCCGGATAAAGAAGCCAGAAAATGGGCAGTGAATAAAGTGAAATCTATTTCTCCGTCATGGAGGATAAATCTCGTGAATTTGACATAAGATATCTTGGGAAATATCCTTGCTATCATTTTTCCATATCCTCAACTATAAAACGAGGAATATTTTCTATATTTGAATGGATTTAACATTGGGATTTCAATTGGTCTTTGTAGAATGTGGGAGGCTTTCCTGAATTTCTAAGGCATTTTTTAGAGTTTGCTTATGTAATTATTATACAACTGAGCATTAATAAGTTACCTATGTCCTGTAGAACCCGGAGACAGTATCTGATAAGACTGCCTCTTCTGGTGCTTTTCATTTTATAAAAATAACTAGGTGAAATCTAAAGTAAGTTAAATTTAAATATATTGGATTCCGACTTTTAGATAGTCGAGCGGTTAGCTCTGACTCTCAATTCGATGAACTCTTGATTTGAATCCCTGTCAAGACTTGTCATGCTTGTATTGTTTCGTAATCCCATTTAAACCTGTAGATCCCGGTCGTTTAATTAGCCCATATGTAACAAAAAAGAATGACAAAGTGACAAAATAAGCTTGCAGATTTTTTAAAATACTGCTACATAATCTGCTGATTTCTGTTATGTTCATAGGTGCCGCGGTAGCCCGATTGGAAGAGTAACGGATTAGCAACCTGAGGGTTTGCGAGTTCGAATCCAACCAAAGACCATCCAACAAAGGGGCTGATACACATTAAATCTATCGTCCCTTAAAGGTCCTCACGTTGGTGTGAAAGTTTGGAGAGTGAGGTGCCAGCTCAGGTGTTGCCTCGTCATCTGACCATGGTTCAAAATTACGTGGTGTTATCCTCGGATCTTTCCCTTGGGAGATTGGTCCAGGACTGTCGCCAATATCTCCAGTGCGACTTTAATTAAAATACCTACCTACCTACCCTTTTTAAGTCCCACACAAGATAAGACGAAATATTTACGGGCGTTAACAGCATTTTGTAGAGATGGATATCTTATTTTATCACCATGTAATGTACACAAATGAAGGCATGAATTTGTGTATAATCGCACATTCTTATGTACGTATACAAAACATGCCAAACAGCACACACACTTTATGGAAATTAAATGCATATGTACGAATGGGGTTTATAGAACATGTACGTGATTATAAACCTCATGAATGGCCCATTAATGTGTTCGTGAATGAATGTGGTTCTCCCTGATCCTGATACAGAGATGACATCGGCGAGCCATCAACTTAATCACAAACCAGCCTTGGATTAATCATGTGTTTTAGGGCTAAACGGGAATCATAGCCATTCCTCCATAACAGATTTAGTAGATCTTAGAGGAGCAGATCTGATACAGGCTTTGCAGAGGGCTTTCCAGAGACAATCGATGGGGTTGAAATTCTAGCAATATGCTTAACTTTTAAAACTTTCACTTCTTAGGTTGCCTTCCATTAGGTTTGAACTAAGCGGACGAGTGTTATCGAGCATTAAAAACGCCCGGATTAACTGTAGCTGCATAATATCTAACACATTGATCGATATCTCAATATTCTTCTTGGCTAAAAATTAGAGGTTTTGACATCGGATCTTTTCCTTCGAGATTGATCTCGAACCGTTGCCAATAGGCTATGTATTGCTCCAGTGCGACGTTAATTCAGCTACCTACCTTACTATTTTCATGCCATAAGTTTACCTAAGCACTTATGAGTGACTTATGATGAAAAGGAGCATATTCCAACAAATTACCATGATCAAAAATTTATTAATCAGTGATATTAATTGACAGGTTACATGCTCTCAGCTATTCCCAGAGTTGCACACGTCTACTAGACTTCTAAATGTTTTTGTACACTTAAACGTGTATAACAATATTTGTGAATGCATGTATAAAACTTTATTTTATATACTCTCCCAAGAACTATAACTAAAGAATTCGATTAATTTTTAATGTGGCTCCGTAGTGCAATTACTCACATAAAGCGGTTGGTAACTATGCATATGCTCAGCATTTCCCAAAAATAATTAAAATTAAAATTGAGAAAAAATCACTTTTTAAAATATAGAATATTGGAGTGTCCGGCTTGTAATACAAACATTAATTTATTTTCTTAAATTTTTGTTCTTAATTTTAAGAAAGACCTTAAGTTCAAATTTTTAATTTGCCCTACCGCTTATAAAAATGAAGGAGTATAGGAATTCTATCCATATTACAGATGCATTTTAATTTAAATCTTAGTAACAATTAATTACAGACGAGTATATATCTAGCTGACATTTTAATATTTAATTAAAATTTATTATTTTCTTTATTCTACCGACTGGTTCAGATTAAACAAATTCGCCTGACGTATCAGAATAGGCAAAGTTCAAATGGGCACTTCAAGTCAAGGCATCGTATCCTTGAAATACCTGTATTAGTTTCGGTATTGTTTTAATTTACTATAAATCGTATTTATTAATAATAGCTAATTATGTCGTATGAGAATCAAGCCTTTTAGACTACAGCACACGTAATGGCATTATCTATTACATTCTTTGTATTGGCATAATATTATTTAACGAAATTATCCCATGCATAGCGAATACATTTTTTACTTCTAGTGAAATATTTTTAATTCTGAGCATATCTTCGGAAGATACACGACTCTATTGTTTTCGCATCCTGTACAAATATTTTGAATATGAGATAAAACTTACTTTTTGCTGATTTCTCTGGCTTTGTAGAGTTTAAAACAGACTTGATCATTTTATTTTGAGAAATGAATTATATATTTGTTATCATTATCATTATTATTCAGGTAATTTAAATACAAGTGGCTCTTCATTTCATGTTTTGAAGTAACTTTTCGTATGCCATCACACTTTATCATCGCCGCCAAAATGAGTCAGAAAATTTAAATCGCGAAAATATCTTCCAACATGCATTATAAAATGCTTTCATTACTCCTGTTCTCCCCCATCAGAACTTCCCAGAGACGATTTTCCCCATCTGCATAGATACATACCCATTACCCCTTACTTTTCCCCCATCGTCACATAATCCGTCTTTCTCTCCAAGAAACGTTGAAACAATGCAAATCACAAAGACTGGCCCCACTTCCGTTAACATCCCCATATTTAAGCACCCACACTACCCCAGAACCCCCATCCAAGACACCACCTGCAAAAGATGTCCCCACTTGTTGAAACCCGCGACACCAGCAACATCCCCATTTGTATCTACAATTTCCCCAAAGCCTTCGGAAGGGGAAATTATAAATCCCTACTCCAACATTTTCCCCCATACATTCTTCCCTACGATCCGAGATGCGCGGATCACTTTCAGGAAACGTAGCGGAAAGGGCAGTTGTGCGCCGCGCAGTTCTTCACAGTTCTCCCCAAACTGTGGGGGAAGGTGAATTTTAATATTCCTCGTCTTGATGTATGCATTTTTATGTGTGTGTCTACGTTGTGGAATGCTCGGGCTCGTTAGGAAGTTTCTGTGACACTTCTGGGGATATGCGGAGTCAACATTCCTCTCTCGGATGCTATAGAGTGTGAGTGTTGGGATAAAAGTGGAAGGTAAGCTTTTGATGAATTGAATAATTATTTTGCGTTGCATGTGGGCTTGAAATATGAGTGTGGGATTTCGGTGTAGGCATTGATTCAAGGATTTGGTGTTGGAAAAGATTGTAGTTGTGAATGGAAAATATTTTATTCGTTCTTTGATAGATGGTTGTGAGAGTGATTTGGAGAATTGTTATGGAACTTTTGTTTTAGTGGTTGGTGTCAGAGTTATATATATCTCTGTGAAACTGACTGAATAAAATTATCAAAATAATAGAAATAAGAATGAATGGGTTATCTTTTACGCGTTTTCTACACCATAGCTAACCTTTGGCAAGATTTTTTGGTTTACGACTCATGTTAAAGGCAAATATTAGCGACACCTTTGTATAAAAAATGCATTTACAGGACAACCTTTTGCAAGATTTTTTTTGGTTTACGGCTTCTTTTACTTCAACGTAAATCTTGCGACATCTTTGCATTATAAAGGACATTTACATTACAACATTTTACAAGAATCTTTTGGTTCACGATTCCTGTTAATTAAACTTAAATCTCAGCGACACCTTTGCATAAAATAGTGCATTTACTGGATAACTCTTTGCAAGATTGTTTTTGGTTTATGGCTTCTGTTACTTAAACGAAAATCTCATCGGCCCCCTTCTCTATATGAAAAATGTCATTTACAGAACAGGCTCTTAGAAACTTTTTCTACTTTGCAACTCCTGTTACTTAAACGTAATTTTCAGTTGCCCCTTTGCTTAAAAATTGTTTTTGAATAAAGTGAATTTAAATAAAATAATATTTAAGTTCTCTATACATTTTAATTAAATTCAATATTAAATCAATTGTACCAATATAATTGTATTAAATTAAGTTCGTTATCTTAAGAACGGCGTTTAAATTTTACAAATTTACTATTTAATGAATTTACTGTAAATTTCATAACAGTATGACAGTCAATAGGGGAAGGATATAAACATGATTTTTGTAGCATTTCTTCAAATGGGGAAGCAAGTTTGCAAACTGTGATTCGTAACTTAATTTTAATAATTTTTTCTTTCCTTAAGAGATCGAAAATTATTATCTCACCATCATCTCCAATTCAGGCATCTTCAGTTTTTCAGATGCCTCTGCCATTATCCGAACATGATCTCAACAGACGTTAATTTCATGTCCAAATGCAGTTTTTTGAAAAATAATTTATTTTTTTATGAATTTTTCAAGGAACAGCTAACGTCAGATTGCGGTTATTAGAGAACATTTGACTATCACTGCTCCTTTGGTGGATAGTTACGGCTCTTTTGGGAGCCGCGACGCAGTTTGAAAGCCTCTGCTATAGCAATTTGCAATATTTTTCGAGCCATCATAGGAATTTGTTTTACCATTCTTCGATTTTATGACAATGTCGGCATCACAACAAAGACGGGTCGACTTTTCTATTTTTTCAACTAAATGCTAAACTGTTATTCTGTATTTTAAATTATACTCCAAAAGTATTACTGTGATTCTTATTAGTATTTCTCTCACCTTATCTACTTAAATTGATGCGTACGCTTTCAACTATAACGCAATATTTTCTAAGGCATCAAAAATTGAAGCGCGTTTTTATGAAGGCAAATATTTCATAGCTTATTTCATGCCTTTGGCATGGAACAGAGAATAGTATGTGATTTGATGAAATACTTTAACGTTAATAAATACAATGAGTGACAAAAAAAATAAGAGAACACCGAGGAAACAATAAAGGAAAAATAGAGGAAAAATAGAAGAATAAAAAAGTATTAATTAAGAATGTAGAATTATTAATAAGTATTTGTAGGGTATTGATGTTCTGTTATTCTTAAGAATAAAGCCTTCAATTTTGTTCTACGACACAAGCATAAATGATTTCATATTACTGCTCAGGACTACGTATATAATGAAAGTAAGTATCATATTTTCTTTACTTACTATGATATATTTCCAAAATTTCTTACGTACATACATAGATTATTTTTTCAGCATACGCTTCTCGTCATTCGAATAATTTGTTTCAATGTTACAAAGATTTCTGTTATTATAGTCCTAAGTAGAACACCCTGTATTTTTGCAAAATTTAACACGCTACAATCAAAAATACTGTGCGGTATCAAATTTACTGTGCGGTATCAAATTTCATCGGTGCCAACATGCAACTGGTAGGTATTCTGTGAAATGTAGACATGATTTTGTGCAAATTTTGAACTATAAATGCTGCATCAGCGACCATTTCTGAGAAAAATACATTATTTTTATCTGAAAATGGCATTTTATGCTAAACAAATTAATTCGCATGAGTAAAATTTTCTAACACAGCCCCATTTAGGTTTTATCGTTACATATAAGTTGCATAATTATGATAAATCGTAATAAATATAATATCCTCAGCAAATGAAAACATTTATTGCAATGTTGCCTACTGCATTTGTAGCCTATAAAAAAAGACTGGTAGATAAACGAAATAGTTTTTTTATTTAAGAGACGTAAAATGTAGATAACTATGATCAGCTATAAAGTCTGATATCTGAAATTAACCTTTCATGACCAAAACTGAAGGATCACAAATTTTAAGTGACATTTAGCTTTGTATGCGCTTGTAATTAAATGATTCCCTAAAATTGGATAAATTTCAATTTTAAAATGTTTCTAAATGATAAATTATCGATACCAAATGGATTTTATAAATGTTTGCGTAAGTTTGACAGAACTTAATGAGTTATGTAAACTCAATTTTGTTTATTGCATAATCAAAATTTAAAGTTTTATTACATATTTTTGTTACTTATTTCTAGAGAGGAAATTAAATCCTTTTACTTTTATTGCGAAGTTAGTTTCTGTGCACATATTAGAAATACTATAAGTATTATTAATATTTCCAGCACTGTTAAAATAACAAGCATCGACGAAATTTTGCATTTGATACGCATGATTGGATAGAGCAGTAAATATTACCTAAATTTAACAGAACACCATATTGTTTTCGCACTTTGATAGCTTATTTTTAGTTTTAGATTGTCAGATTTATTAAAATAGTTCATACACACATGCATCCATAAAGAAATATTTTATTAAGAAATGTTTAAAGAATACTTAAATACATTAAAAACACTTAAAATACTTAAATACATTAAAAACACTTAAAATACTTAAATTGTACGGAATGTAAAAGGCATTTTTGTATAAAAATGAATTAAAATTCACTCAATAGATGAGTACGATAACATGCCATGTAAAAGATTTTAAAAACTGGCAATTGAATAATCTGATTATTTTATGAAATAAAATAAAATAATATAAAATATTCTTTCCATTATATATTTCCCTCTGCTCAATTCAAATGCCACAACATTATCCT
This sequence comes from Meta bourneti, assembly GCA_933210815.1. Lineage (NCBI taxonomy): Eukaryota > Metazoa > Arthropoda > Arachnida > Araneae > Tetragnathidae > Meta > Meta bourneti. Next base: position 17,270,790 of record OW119922.1, read on the forward strand.
TCTATAAAAAGATGCGAATAACTGAATTGTGTTATTGCTGAATTGAATAAAATGCTAATATTAATTGTGTAAGCTACAACTATATAAATCACAGATTTGCAATAGGTTGCTTTTGAATATTCATAATTACATTTTAATTTCAGTTTATTTGAAGGATAGCTGCTTCGTTAAATAATTCACTTTTTAATGGGCTATAATAAATATTTTTATGCCGTAAAAATTAATCGTTTAGAATATATATGATACTAGAACACATTGCGAATCCTAAAAACATAAATATATTTACATAATGTAATACCTTATCATTGCAATAACACAGTACTACAGAACGAAATATAAGCACGAAAGTATTTCGCATCTATTCTTTTAAAGTAAGCAATATCCAGTTATCAGTTATAAGGCAGAAATGTTTTAAATTTTCAATAAAAAATTCAAAAATATATAAATTACACCGATATAGATATTGAAATCCTCCATTGACATAAGAGAACTGGTCAACAATTCATTCTTAGCGAAATGAGAATATATTTCAAAGAATTTTATTGTCTGGTGAGTAAAAAGATATTCTTATATTGAACTCAATTTCTAGAATTGAGAGTAAGGAAAATGAAGTATGTGCTTCTGGCATTTTGTTTGGAATCATGCGTATGTATTTTTTTCATAGGTGTATTTTAAACAGAAGTATTGTTTAGAACTTTATAAAGGAAGCTAGTATTGTGTGTTAAGAATTTTATAACGGAAAATAGTATCTTACCTATTATAAAGTTAGCAGATGACTTTTATTATATGAAGTAATCACTTGTGTATGTGTGTGAATTGATCATTCTTTTTATAAAGTAAAACATACTTTAAAGTGAATAATGTATTGTAAACATGTTTTTTATCTGTATTGTGATTCTCTGGTAATATTTTGCATTTATAATTATAAATATACATCTAGTCGTTGGGAACATCTCTAGTTTTAATATGCATCACTTGCTAGCACTTAATATATTTTCTAGTATTCATATGCTTTTTAGTAGTTACAAACACTTTATTAAATGTAAAACTCTTCAAAATTAATGTTACAAACTCTTCAATATTACATGTTACAAATTCTTCAATATTAAACGTTACAAATTCTTCAGCGAAACTAATCAAGTATCACATAGGATGAGACTTTTCTACTTTGATGGAACCGTAATATAATGTTTATAATGTAAAATGACATTTCTTAAGTATCAGATGAAATTTTAAATTTTCTTTATTAATTAAGGGTTGATAAGGTGTTAACTGTTAATCGTCCAAATGTTTAAATTTTAACCCTCCAAGTGGAGATATCTCGTTAGTCAAGATCTCAGCAATCTTATTAATGAATAGATATCTCGTTATCAAGATATTCCAAATTGGTGATGACTAGATCAAGCTCTGATCACTTTTCTAATGACGAGATATCACGCCCATCAAGATCTGGTCAGTTTTGCTAATGACGAGATATCTCGTCGAGACAACCATCGAGGAGGGTTAAGGAAACCCGAACTTTAGCACTATCCCTATTGCTTCCCGTTAAAATGAACAATACTTTTATGTATCATTTTTCAGAACCTAATTATCATAGGCATACAACTATTCAATTAATATATTTGTTGCCAATATTCATTGTATATGTGTAGATATTTTAACCAGATACTTTGATGTTAACATTTGTTTCTGCTGATATGATTAAAATGTATATCCATTGTCAAAGTTTGAAAAAGCAAAATTTTCATATTGTTTTCTTATATTTTACATTTGCATTTAAATACCGATAACAACTCTCATTAAAACGTGCATTAGAGTCCTAAGATTACTTCATAGAAATTTTAAGTGCTCACAATTAGTTGTTTTAAATATATACATTACGCTCAATAAAAGTTTTCAGAAATCCTACTTTAAAAGGCTCTAGATTGGGATGTTCACATATTTAAAATATATTTTAGAGGTGCTTCCGAACAACTATAAAATGTAATACATCAGTCTAAAGCTTGAAAACTTCACTTCAGTGAAAACAAAAGTCCTAAATTTGATTTTCAGAGCTCCGGTTTACCTTGAGAATAACTCGTGTTCTCATAGCTTAAAATGTTAAAGTTCGCTGCATATTAAAACTTTAAATAAAAATACGCTGTACGTTGTTAGCATGCCATTTCTGAACATATACTTTAATGGTGTACTTTAAAAAAGTACATAATCGCTTAACTCTTCTGGTGGTTGTCTCGAGGAGGTATCTCTTCGTTAGCAAAACTGACCAGATCTTGATGGATGACATATCTCGTCATTAGAAGAAAACTGACCAGATCTTGATGGACGACATATCTCGTCATTAGATGAAAACTGACCAGATCGTGATCTCTCCATCACGAAAAATTCGGCACTATCTTAATGACGAGATATCTCGTCCATAAAGGTCTGGTCAGTTTTGTTAATGATATACCAATACCAAAAAAGTACGTAATTGCTTAACCCTTCTGGTGGTTGTCTCGAAGAGGTATCTCATCGTTAGCAAAACTGACCAAATCTTGATGGACGACATATCTTGTCATTAGAAGAAAACTGACCAGATCTTGATGGACAACATATCTCGTTATTAGAAGAAAACTGGCCAGATCTTGATGGACGACATATCTCGTTATTAGAAGAAAACTGGCCAGATCTTGATGGACGACAATATCTCGTCATTAGAAGAAAACTGACCAGATCTTGATGGACGACATATCTTGTCATTAGAAGAAAACTGACCAGATCTTGATGGACGACATATCTCGTTATTAGAAGAAAACTGGCCAGATCTTGATGGACGACATATCTCGTCATTAGAAGAAAACTGACCAGATCGTGATCTGATCATCACGAAAAATTCGGCACTATCTTAATGACGAGATATCTCGTCCATCGAGGTCTGGTCAGTTTTGATAATGATATATCAAATCTTGATAGACGGGATGACTAATCGAAACAACTTGAAGGGTTAACCTTCTGAGTACACATGATGACTAAATAACCATATCGATTGGTTGAACGAATCATATGAAAGATTATATTAGTAAAGAGGGTCAAAACTGATTAGAAGTCATGCAGGGAAGGCTTCAGATTGCAGAACAGATATATGCATATGAACCCCTCATATGGTTAAACCGACAAAACAGCTTGAAACATATATCATTCCTCAAACCAACAAAAGCTTGAATAATATCAAATAATTCCCAGTGGAAAAGTTGGTTGCTTTCCACGGACCATAAATCATCAACCCAAAAATAACAACGTTTTTGCAGCACTTTTAAACATGCAAATCCCCATACACAATGCATTTAAAGTGCTCTAAAGTAACCTTGACCTGGAAGCATAAGATGGAGTTTTTCCAACAAAAAGAAATAAATAAATCCCCCAACCACAGGAAACTTCCACTTTCCACACGACCATGACACACACGCAAACGCAATCTTTCAGTTTTGCTTCTCTTCGTTTTCATTCAAAGACTTTCGAACCCAATCCTGACACGTCCATTGTCAAGTGAAATTTACAAAATGGCGTGACTCGTCGTCTTTTGTGCGGCGGAAACTCGACGAGAATTTCAAGAGGGTGTTTGGTAAACATGGCATGGAAAAGGCACTGGCCCGATCGAGAAAAAGAAATACAAATTGCCGAAAGTAGTTAAAACGTGAGGCTGTTCTGAGAGTTGCTGATTAACTCTTTTTTGTCGTGTTCTAAGAAGGGAGAAAGTTCTGCCAAAGTACGCGTTCCCTTAAAAATGGAGATTGAGTACATTGTTTTTATGGCCTGATTGCATACATAACGAGGAAAGTCTAATGAAATTCATTGCGAATTCAGTTATGAAAGTGGTCTAAAACCTCTCAATTAATCTTCAATCATAGGTTTCTCTTTGAAACAAGACTAGCACTTTACGCAAGAGTACACAAGTTACGATAGACGAGGTCCGATCAAAGCGTATTGTCCAGCCTTTGCCAGTTAAATAAAACTCTTTATCCCCTCTCCAAAAACGCAATAATTCAGTTTGGCTTTGCTTCATTTACATCCAAAGGCTTTCGAATCTAACCTGATATATTCATTGCTAACATAAATTTATAAAATGGCGCAATTCTCTGTAGTTTTGTTGGTGGAAACTTGTTGATAATTTCAAAAGGATGTTTGGTAAACACAGTGTGCACTGCAGGATTCGATTCTCATAATTTTGCAAACAGAATTAGGTGTACAGAATTTGACAAACAGAACTCGGTATAACGAATCGCCAAAAACAGAAAGCGATATACAGAATTTGAGAAAATACATGATTCCATATGGTTCCGATCGTCCTTGGAGATCGGAGATTAATTGCCATACCAACCGAAGGTAGTAGGTAAAATCTCTAATGTCCAAGGACGTGTAGGTTAAGGTGGTCCACTATTTGGAAGATATGGTGGTCTGGGTTGTTTTTAAGAAACACTTATTAGTCTGTTTATGTTATACATGTTTCCTTTTGTTATTTTGTAAAAAACTTTTATATAGTTTAAAATTAGAATATCTTTTCCTTCAGTGAACTTATGAATCAAGTTACAATATATGTTATCACGTCATACATCGTCCTTCCGGACAATAATTTTTTTCCTAAGTGAATAAATATCAAATAAGTTATAATAAAAAAGTCTTAAAGTAAAGAAATATGCGCGTGTCCATTTTGAAGATGATAATTCCATACATTTGTGAAGAACATTGTTAAATATTGTTCAACTAAAAATTTTTTAATTTATATACGTCAAACTATTATCTTACAATCAATATAAGGACAAATTGACTGACGAAAATATGGAGCAGTAAAATATTTACTAATGAATATAACATTGCCGTTTGTTTCCAATGCAAAAACGAAGGCGGTATTATTGAGAGTTTAAATTCACACTTTTCACGAACAATATTTTTCTATCTATATTCAATGAAAATTGATTTGATTCAAATGAATTAATTTATCCAAATTGTATCCCACATTGTTCAATGTTTGTGTTTGTTGAATGAGAATTATTTATATAGCATTTGTATGTGTAAATAAATCTAAGCAAATGCTGTTCAGCGAAGGATGAAATCGTTCTATTCTAAAATAATTTCCTCGGATACCTAAATGAAATTAAGTGCATAATTACGGGAACAGAATCTACTATTTTTTAACGCAGTAATTAGATGATTAAATTTTATTCTACTGGAATTGATCCTAAAAACTGCTTGCAGTTTATTAAAATTAAAGATTCCAGCAGAGGAATGTTTACCTTCACTGCGCTAACAAAAAGATTCTACTAATTGGAGCCATTAAAAATTCAAAACAGTTCTAATATGTTTACTTAGAACGTTTGAAAAGCAGTAACTAATGTGTTTATGTGTTCGGGAAGCATTTAGTGAAACTTAATAATGCATCTACCTATATCAGTTTTGATGAAAATTACGAGAAGAATTTTGCTATTGCTTTTATTTTCGTTACAAAAAGTCTTAAGTTAGTTAATTATGTAACACTCTGAGAGAGAAGATTGAAAAGAGGATTAGAAACACGAGCGATAGAAATTAATGTATTAGCCAATATATTCTAATTCTAGCATAGAGAATTTTTTAAACCTCACAGAAAAATCTTCAACAAGTTTGATCATGAACCAACTACATCCATAAAGCTTGTGCGCACAGTGTCATGTACAGTATTGAATGAGGAATACTTTTGTTAGGCAGATAGGTGGTTCAATTCTCAACGCATTGGAGCAACACAAAGGGGCTATTGGCGATGTCTCGTCCGGAAAGGTTCAATACCTCGTAATATGACTATACCTCGTACTTGTACTTTCGAAGCACGGTTGATGAAGAGGCCAGCACATGAGCTGCCTATGTGAGGATTGAGACCACGACAGATTTAACGTGCACCAGTACCCCATGTACACGAGGGTGCTGCGGTAGCCAATCGGATCAAGTTGATTCGTAAGTCCACGTGACTTACCCTTCTGAGATCTTACGATAGCTCTGTAGCGATTAGAGTGGTCAATACTGCCAACAGAAGCTCAAATGCAACTACATTGCGGATAAATATTGACATTACGGATAATTACGGATAAGTATGAGGTATTTTATCACCCATAATCAAGTTACCCTGCTTCTTCAAGGTTCTGTTGGTCTTCAAGAAATTTATATTTAGAAGGAAAACGTCTTCTAGTTTCATTGCATCAGGTGGCAAAGCGAAATATAAGTGTGAACATGCTATACTAGATCAACCGATGAAGTTTTAATTTAACCCTCCTGGTGGTTGCCTTAACGAGTTATATCGTCATTAGCGAAACTAACCAGATCTTGATGAACGAGATTTATCGTCATTAGAAGAAAACTAGCCAGATCTTGATCTCGTCATCATAAAAAGAATGAGAAAAATATCCTGATGACGAGGTATATCTCCTTTAGCAAAATTCATCACATCTTGATAGTCGAGATATATCGTGGAAACCACTCGAAGGGTTAAATATTAGAGCAAGAATTACGAGATGCACATTGCATAAAATCGGACGAATAGATCCATCCAGATGCCCCATTTACGCCCCATCGTCTAGACATGTCGTCTCTGGAAAAAAATATTTTCTGAACTATGTCGCTAGTAATGTTGACGTTTGCCTGAGCCATTCGTTGTCCCTCTGAGATATTAACGTGAACGTAAAAAAGGGAAATAGGAAAGGGCATGAATCTCAGTTTCTGCCGAGTCAGTGGTTTGTAAGAAACTTACTCTATTTACTAGATTAAAGATAGATTCTATTAATCTAAACAAAGGAATAACTGTCGTCGTGTGATAGGAGAGTTATGACATATGCAGACTAGTGACAGTTGCTATTTGTAAAGCTGAATCTGGACAATACGACACTGGAATTTATGTCACAGATGCTTTTCTATTAGAAATTTTGCATCATTCATTCAATGTATTACTCTAGTGACGAGTTTCGAAATTTGTAATGGAAAAGCTGTCCTCTAAGAGCGGAAGTTTTCATGACGTTTATCTGGGAAGTAAATTTTAATTTTGACTAACTTTTAGAGGTAATGTTAAGTATTCGTTCATGTTTCCTATATTTTCAACTTAAAAGTATGACCCGCATACATTTTTAAATCACGCTTCGTGCTGCGTTATAAATTACTTTAAAACATTTGTGCAGTTGTGGCTCTAAAGATCATATTTTCCAACACAAGGGCTAATTAGACAGAAGCCTACTTCCGACAGTCGTGATGAAAACATATTTGAGAACATTTGTTTGTATTTGCGTGTGCGATTTTGTATGTCTGTGGTTGTGGTTCATAAGTCTAACTAATTACAGGGTGATGCCCTTAAGAGCGGATAGTCTCATATGACTGTAATGTGTATAAAAACTACCAAACCAATGTTTATACAACGAAAATAAGCGTTAAGAAATTGGTAATTGGTAAACAATGATAAACAAAAATTAGTCTAACAATACCTTTTACCACGAATACATGTTTCACCATGATTTTATGAATGGTATATACTATATGTATAATAATATAATTCCATAATTGTATTATACGGATTTTATGGGAAGTCTTAAGGACATTTGATACCCACTGTACTTATTATTAGACGATAAATTACTTATTTTAATACTCTAATTTAAGTGTTTTGCTACATTTTTGTGCAATAGATGGAATCTGTAGAAGTTCTACAACCTACAATTTCCCAGCCTAATTCTAACCAGTTTTGACCTTTACCAATAGAATCGTCCCTATGATTCTTTCAACCAATCGGGGTGGTTATTTAGTCATGATGTATATGCAGGGTTGAAGTGATTCTATTCTACTTAGAAATCTCGTGACGTTCAGAAGGTCAATATTCATAAATTATTTAATGTTTATGGTAGATAGGGGTTGAAATGTGGATCTGTGATTTGGAATCCTAGTTATGACTGTCTTATGGATATTGAAAGAATACAAAATAAATTTTGGAAATTAATTTGTTTTAGGAATTAGGTGAACGTTCTTCTGAATTGCAAAAAATTTCAGTTTCATTACTTTGAAACTCCTTAGAGATATTGCTTTAACAAAAAAATTTGGCAACCTAATATGTATATAACAAAATTGATTCGACCTTTTTAGTTTTTTGTATTGATTTTAACGTCCCTAAGTATATCAACTGTAATACTATAATGTAAATTATTTTTTGTTAAACCTTTAAAAAGAAAATATTTATTAATTTTGTACAAATAGATTGTTCAAAGTATATAATTCTCTCTTGGAGGTTAATAAATTGTTTAATGATTTCAATTCAATAAGTAATCTGCTTCAATGAAGCGTTTTGTTTCATCTATTATCTAAGTGTATTTGTGTACGTCTTTTTTCTTGCATTTTGTGTTCTGTGTAATTGAATATTTTTCTGCATAGAAACAACAATTAAATAAGTAAATAAATATGTAAATCAAATAAATTACTTTAACCCTCCAAGTGATTTCGACGAGATACCTCGTGCATCAAGATCGGGACAATTTTGCTAATGATGAGATATAAGTATACAAAATATACAAAATTTGGCTAATGATCCAGATATATACAAAATATTGACGATTTTTAGATGATGGTTGGTAGGTATTTAATTAAAGTCGCAATGGAGCAACACAAAGGGCTATTTTGTGTCGGTCCGGGATCAAACCCGAATTGAAAGACCCGAGCACAACACCACGTAATTTTGATGATGATGAGATCAAGATCTGGTTAGTTTTCTAATGACGAGAAACGACTAGACCTTCATGGACGAGATATCTCGTCTATCAAGAACCTGGCAAGTTCTGCTAATGACGAGAAACCTCGTCATTAGCAAAACCAGGCCATTAGCAAGCCACCAGAAGGATTAAAAAGCAAAACCACTAAGTAAACATCGGTAATAAACAAACATCCCTTATTGGACACACCCTCGCTCTTTTCAGAATACAATAAAAAATGTTAATGCAACATATTAATGAACTCCCTTCAAATGAGACGAACCATAAAAAAATTCTGTGCCGTAAGCAACCTTCCGGCCGTCTTGAGTGACAGTGTATTAAGAGCAAACGCAGATCTGTAACGAATACACCGTATCACTCACTGAAGGCATACACCCTCAGGCTTCTCCAAGCGTTAAACGAAATACTCCACCACTTCCCCAAACATGACAGTGTGTACATAATTATGAGCCACGCTTGATCGGAAATTAATGAGCGGCATTTTCCACCAGTGAACTTAAAGTAAATTAAAATGCGAACGCAATTACGATTCGGGGGCTTGGAATGAGGCTGCGGTACTTACAGAGATTAAACCCAAGATTATGGCGGCCTCTGGAGACGGAGTGCGCCCTGTGCTGTCCACGTGTGTGCCTTCTTAATGATTCAGAGTCCGATTACGAGTTGTAGGAGAGGAAAACGAAATTAACTAGCTCAATTTACCAATCCGATAATCGCTTCACTCCTATCAGTGGTGGTTCGTACTTTACTTTCAGATTCGGGATTTAATCTACAGTCCATCAATAATCGTGTTGTGTTATGGAGTATGAGTTTCTGGAGGGATCCCTGGAAGCTAAAGACTCAGAAATATATAATAATAAATTACAATAATTTAATTGTAATTTGAAACGTAAAATAATTTGAAAATTGTAATTTATAGAAAATTATAGTTTGTTGAAAATTAAAAAATGTAGAATATTATAGTTTGTTGAAAATTAGAAAATACAGAAAATTATAGTTTATAAAAATTATAATTCCAAAATGAAATTAGCTAACTCGTATTACAATAAGATAATCGCTTCACTCCTATCTATGGCGGTTTGTACTTTATTTTCAGATTCGGAATTTAATTTCCAGTCCATCAATAATCGCGTTGTGCCATGGAGTACGAGTTTCTGGAAGGATCTCTGGAAACTACGCACTCGAAAGTATATAATAACAAATTACAATAATATAGTAGTAATTTGATAAAGTAAAATGATTTGAATATTGTAAATTGTAGAAAATTAAAGTTTATAGAAAATTATACTTCATGGAAAATTATGATTCATCTAACATCAAAATTTATTGAAAATAAAAAATGATAGAAAATTATATTTTATAAAACATTATAATTTCAAAACGAAATTTACTGATCCGATAATGGCTTTATTCGTATCAACGGTGATTTATAATTTATTTTAAGATTAAGGATTTAATCTCAAGTCTAACAATAATCGTGTTGAGTTATGGAGTATGAGTTTCTGGAGAGATCTATGGAAACTAAGATACCGAATTATGTAATAATAAATAACGCCATGAATTTCGATATACAATTATATTTACATTTCGCACCCACAGTTAAAGATGGCTTTAATGGTTTTGTTGCACGCTCTACCGACATTGTTTAGTTGGATAACTCCTAGGTGCAAAAATACCGTACCTAAAAATCTGCGGTTTTGAAACCATGGGATGATTGTGAATGTCCATTCTTGTGTCTATCTTCTCAAAAGTGCCCTCATCGAAATGAAGCATGGGAGAAATATAAAAGGAATTATAGTCGTGTACTCAGTGTTTTCCTTTCATCTTACCCTCCTTAAAAAATCTTCTGGAGAAACCATAGAGGAAATATAATAGAATAAGTAATGGTAATATTTTTATATGCCCAGCGCATGTACGATTCGTGTAACTTACCTTGGATGTATTGCTCTCTTTTGCGTCTAAAAATTTCCTTGTGTATTTCCATTGAAGTTGTCTGTATTGTGTCTACCACAGTATAACCAAACATGGCTCTTGAATCATACCAAGTCATCAATTAAATGTAATTTAGTACAAAATCCTTTATAAATGTCTTCCTTTTTTTAGTAAATTTTAAAACATACATTATATTTAAGATAGAAGAATTGTCAGCTTTGTTTTATAAAAAGCAACTTCTGCAAAATGTTTCTTTCATACTTCAAGGAGGTTTCGGAGAAAGTGGAGCACTGCGTTATATTACTTATGCGGATTGGTCGTCATACCTTAACTATAACTAATGAATTTCACCATGTCACGTGATTTCTGAGTTGTTAACTTAGAAATCAAATAACTCAACTTCTCACAAGATCAATCCAAAAAGTCTAGTCCTCAGACACACATCTTCTGTGTGTACGGTCATCACAACCCCAGGGAACTCGAGTGAGCTGTTCTCCCTTCTGTTTTACCCCACCAACTAACCAACAAATTTCATAATTGCCTATACCTTTTGTGTAACACATAAAATTGTGAAATATATAAATTCCAAACATAAGCACATGGTTGTGGCGAACTAACTATTTAACCTACAAGGTAACAACATTTTAATAAATTAACATGAATTGCCGCTTTGATTCATAACAGTGAAGGTCTAATACATTTCTATTTAATTTGATTCATTTCCGGAAAAGCACGTTCTTTCATTTCATTCCCTGAACGCATCAAAGAAGACAGATGCATTAATAAGCGGAAGGAGTATAAACAAAGCACAGTGGTAAAAAATACCTTTTGTGCAGATATTTAAAAAGACCATTATTTATTTACGCATAACATACGGCATTTAATTTCATGAACGCTACTAACGCGAAAACAATAACTCTAAGCAGCGTCATGAATAACGTTTCTGGAAAAGAGTTGGAGGCATTTTGAAGTTTAATATAAAGGCTGAAATTCTACACAGTTCCAAATATTTTTACCTTTCAACGCAAGCGGAAAGCACCGAGGGAAAAAGTTCTGAAATGTAAAGCTCGTTTTTCCGTTGGGGCAAACATGTTTTCGAAAAGGAAAAAGGATTCACTAAAGCCGCTTCAGTCTCGCGAAATAGTATTGTATTCTATTCTCAGATGTCTGTTTGTACTCAGTTTCTCATATGTGATATAGTTTTTGTTCTTGTTTACTGGATGCACAGTCAAGTGTTCGTGAGCGAAACATCAGAAACACTTTACTTCAAAGTTTGTGAAATAAAAACTGTCGAAATCGATGTAACAGAGTTGAATCCTTTTTTGGAGGTATTTATGTGCGTTGTTCCAGTTAAACTCGAGCAAAGGAAATGATTATACAAAAAGAGCATATATTATCGATAAAAGTAAAATAATTTTATTCATGAATTCATTTTATTGGTAGTCAAAACTTGACTTCACAAATGCATGGTTACACTTTTCTAATATGTGAAGAGTTTTTATTCTTGTTTACTGGGAGCACAGTTCGGCTGAAAGTGTTTCTGAACGAAATATTATAAACACTTTTACTTCAAAGTTTCTGAAATAAAACTGGGGAAATCGATGTAACGTAGTTAAATCCTTTTTGGAGATATTTATACGAGTTGTTCTAGTTTCACTTGAGCAAAGGAAGTGACTACAAAAAGAGTGTATATTATCGATAAAGGCGAAATAATTCTATAATATCATTTGAAAGCCAAAACATTTGGCATCTCAAATGCATGATTATAATGTCTAATACGTGATATAGTTGTTCTTGTTCAGAGTACAGTCCAATAGAAGTGTTCGTGAACAGAACATAAGAAACACTTTTACTTCAAAGTTTCTGAAAACAAACTGGCAACATCTATGTAACGAGTTGAATCTTTTAAAGCTAGTTAAAAAAGCATTTATAAGCATTCACTTAAGAAATGGAAATAACGATGCGTAAATAGCAAATGTTATATATAAACTCGAAATAACCGAACTCTTAAATATTAATTGCCATCATAGACAAAACATTTGAGTTTATGATGATATAGTCTCATTCCCTATTTATTAACGATCAAATCGTCCGATTTACTACTCAGCGTATTAGCGGAAATACATGTGCAAAGTAAACAACATAAATATTGTTGCTCGTAAATATTTATAAATTTACGTGGGTTCATCAAAAATTCTTATACGTGGAGTGTGTCAGCAATTCGAAACTGAAATTTGACTTCGAGGAAACATTCAGTAAAAAAGCACTATATTTTGATATAATATAGTACACACATTACCAAAAGTTATTAAATAAAAACCATCTTCATCCTCGATAAAGGCCTCCATATGGTTTAGAAAACAACTACTACAATGATCTTTATGCTGGCCTTAACGTCCCCGATGGGGTCTTAGTACAGTAAACATGCTTGTTGGTCTCCCTTTTAACGGTGCTTCAGACGTAACCGTACAAGAGTTTTAAACTAGGTGAACTAGGGGACAAAATGTTAGGAGTAACAGTGAAAAGGTATTTTTTAGGTCGCACTGGAGCAACACTATTAGTAGTCGCTAGAAGTGATGGTGAAAAGTAATCGTTAGGAGTGATCATGAAAAGCAATCGTTAGGAATGATCGTGAGGAGCAATCGTTAGACGTGATCGTGAAAAGTAATCGTTAGGAATGATCATGGAAAACAAACGTTAAGAATGATCGTGAAAGGAAAACGTTAGGAATGATCGTGCAAAGCAATCGTTAAGAGTGATTGGGAAAAGTAATGGTTAGGAACGATCGTGAACAGTAAACGTCAGGAGCAATCGTGAAAAGTTATCGTTAGGAACAACTTCGGCCACCCACTCCTGGTAACTTTGACCAAGGCTAAGAAGTGGGGAGGAATTACATGGCTCTGCCCAAGATCCAAGAAAAAATTCAAAATGAAGATATTGCCGCTTTTGATGATGACAATATCATGATCAGATACGTTTTCTAATGAAGATATCTCGTCATTAGGATCTAGTCAGGTTTCTAATGATGAGATATCTCGTCATTAGGATCTGGTCAGGTTTCTAATGATGAGATATCTCGTCATTAGGATCTGGTCAGGTTTCTAATGATGAGTTATCTCGTCCATCAAATTCTGGTCAGGTTTTTAATGATGAGATATCTCGTCCATCAAATTCTGATCAATTTTGCTAAGGACGATATACCTCATCATCGATATATTGGTGATCTATTGAGGTTGACGAGATTAAGATCTGGTCAGTTTTCTAATGACGAGATATCTCGTCCATCAAGACCTGGCCAGTTTTGCTAATTACAAGTTACTTTGTCAAGGCAACCACCAGGAGAGTTAAATCCCTGAACTACAACGTGTGGGGCTCCGTTCAGAGGAAGGATACACCTTATCAACGCAAGTAGTCGTTCTAGCATCCACATGGATGTAAGGTTGAAGAAAGTTTTATTGAGCAGCTTTGGACAATGTTAATGTGGGAACAAGTGTACGAAATTCCATGAATACACATTGATTTTACTACTAAATACTTATGTTATACACATTTAGGTAGAGAGGTAGGTATTTAATTAACGTCGCACTGGAGCACCAGGCTATTGGCGACGGTCCGGCATCAAATCCGAAGGGAAAGATCCGAAAGCACCACCATTTAATTTTGAACCACGGTCAGATGACGAGGTCTCACCTGTGCTGGCACCCCACTCTACAAACTTCAACACCACGCCAACGTGAGGACATTTCAGGCCACGACAGATCTAACGTGCACCATCCCCTTGTACACGACGGTCTTTGATTGGATTCGAACTCGCAACCCTCCGGTTGGTAATCCGTTACTCTTCCAACTGGGCTACAGCGGCTCATACACATTTAGAACAATGTTGAAACGAGTGTTGTATAAAATGAATCAAATGTATATGTTAAAGAAATATTTACACTTTAAAATATTAAACGTTTCAGTGATATTAACATCGAAAATCTATTAGAAATGAATTAAACGTTCTAGTAACAATGTATATCATATTCAATGCATCGACTCGGAAATATTAATAATATAGAAGTAATTTAAAATACGGGGAAAATAATGTAATTCAATGTAAACAACATTTCAAGGTAGAAAACTTCCGTATTTATCTCTCCAATCCAATGCAAATTCTGTTATAGATCCATCTGATCTTTCCCGGACGGTCTGTAATAGACCTTTATGTTGCTCCAGTGCGATGTTAATTCAACTACCTACCCATTTTTTTAAATCTTTTAAACGGTTAAAAACATGGAACAGTCACATTTAATATTCAAAATATGCGACCTTCGTTGAAAACATTTTATATAAAGAGTTGGAAACGCGTAGCAAATTTGATTTTTAAGCATTCGCTTTTCTTTTATGATTAAAATTTATCTTTAGCATTACATCTGCTACGAAAACAAATTTAACGTAATCTTTAAAATATGCTTTGAAATAATGCAAAGTAATGAAATAAACTATATATATGTAATATTATATAATAATATGTATATGTAGTAATAAAATAAACTATACTATGAATAATAAACTTTTCTCTAGAGAATTATCTACAACGCAAATATATGAAAACTATGGAAGATTATGAATTTGAAACACAAAATATAATGCAATAAATCTACATTGTTCAACAAAATGCCTCCATATAGTGAAATATTTATTTGCAACATATGCTAAATAACACATTTTATAATCCATATATTTCGAAAGTACTTATTCCAAAGTTTCTTTAGTGATAACGGAAGGAAAATATTTGAAAATGTCTATTATTTATTATATATACTCGCAATATTGTTGGCTTCAGATGGGACACTTCAGTTGGGTCATGTGAAATGTGCTTCTGAGTGCAAGGCGCCATAGAACGAGCAATTTCAATTGCTTTCAGGCTTTTGCGTAGACTAGAATAACAATATAAATCACAGAATGGATATGCAACAAAATAAAGTACCGGATAGATAAGCAAAACAAAATGTGTGCGCTAAATTACGCTATCAATCTGGTTTATAGGATGTGATCATCTTAGGAATGCCCCATCCGATCGAAAAAGATCTACTCTTTCTCGGGTTGGATTTGGACAGACTCGCATGATATGATTATTGTGCATTATATTATGACTCCCTGTGTTTCGCAAAGTAAATAGATTGAATTAGTTTCAAGCTCAATTACGATAATGGGAGGTTTTATTGTTAACTGAAACGTCCCTGTTGATTCTACGCTGCAATTAAGGATGTATAGTGAAGTGCTATTGGTACTGACCAGTCTATGCAAAATACATAGCAATGCCACCTGTGAAAGTTATTGGTTGCGTCCTTGCATGTATAAAACTATATACCTCTTTGGAAGCTTTCAGTTGGTTGGTTTGAGGGTTTCATGGCTCAAGGGCCATATTTGGCAAGGCTACACCAGACACAAGACATATAACATCAAGTACACACACAATGAAAGTTTTACTGACACAGAAGAGCGGAATACACCCAGGGAGGAAGACACGCGACAGGGATCGAATCTGCGCCGCCTACAACTCGAAAGTTGGTAGCGCAGTGGACGTATCCACTGAGCCAGGACGATCCCGTGAAAGCTTTTGGAATTGTTTCCGCAGTGAAAATGCCTAGTTATCACAATGTAAGGTATTTTCAACACTTTTTAGTAGTTGGAACTCGTGAGATGGTCAGCGTTTCGGAGGTAAAGATGAAGTTTGGATTTTCAAGTACTACCATTTCAAGTGTGCATCGTGACTACAAAAATTCTGGAAAAGTCTGTAACAAGTCATCAGTGTAGACTTAAAAATATAGTGGGTGAACGCTAACTGCGTCGGCTGGCAAGAATAGTTTCAAGGGATAGGCGTGCAAAACTACCTCAAATTACATCGGAATACAATGCTGGGCTCTCGACCAAAGGTCTTTACTACATTCCCTCAAAGACGTAAACTTAAGGAGGCGATGGCCAATTCCAGTACCCTTGATGAATACTCGACACAGCTATGTACCTGGCCTGGGCTTGGGAACTCTGTCACTGGACACTTGATGACTGAAAAGGATTGGTATGATCAGATGTGTCGCGTTTCAACTTATTTCGGAAAGATGGAAAGATCAGTGCATGGGGAAAACCCCAGGAAGCTATGGATCCCGCATATCAGCAGGGGTTGTATAGACTGGTGGTGGCTCCGTAATGATATAAGGTTTACCTAGCTGACATTCAATGGGATCCCGGTACGTCTATGAACGCTATGTGTGCATCTTTTCTGATGAGTTACACCCGTTCGTGTCCTGAGTTCATTATGATAGGATTGGCCTCTACCCACAAGACAATACGCCTACACACAAGTCTAGATACACCAAATTATGGTTAGAGGAAAATTTAACTGAATTTGGGGTCTCGCTATCCCCACCTAATTCACTAGATCTCATCTTTATCGATCACCTCTGGGATACATGCGCTGTGGAGCACAGAAATCCTACACCTCGGAATACAACAGAATTGTGAGCCTCTCTGCTGGAAGTATGGTGTTTAATGCATATAGAATACTTTCGCAAACTTGTGGAGTCCATGCCCTGTCGTATTTCTTCAGTTATACACTACTCTCCCGTGGGTGGCTTACCATGTATTATACTGGTGTACCAGTGTGTGTATGTAGTGTCTGTAGTGTCTGGTCTTCGCGATAATGTTGGCTTCAGACGGGATGCTTCAGTTGGGTCTCGCGTAATATGCTTCTGAATGCAAGACGTCACAGAGCAAACAAGATCATAGGTTTCAGCGTTCTGGGTCCACTAAAAGAGCAATATAAAGCACAAGATGGATGTGCACTAAAATAAAGTTCCGGGTGGACGTGTGCGTTAAACTATATGCTGTTAGCTTGGGTACGTGTGATATTCACATCACGGTAAATGAATGACTAGTAGATAAAATATAAATTAAACAAAATTCAATAATTATGAAATGTTGGCAAGTCTGCTAGCGAGTGGCCTCAAATGAAGGTCGCGAAATAAATTAGGCAATTGTAGTTTTTCTTAAAGTTTTGTTTAAAACACTATATCTCCTAGAACTTTAGAGATTCGGAGTGGACGGTACGATGTCCTTAGTCTGAAAATAGTGCACTGTATATAGTCCTTAGTCTGGAATAGTGCACAACTTGCCATAAATGATGTAAATAATAAAACATTGTGTCCCTATCTGTGTTCACCACAGTAATATCTAGTGTATCGTTCAGCTTCTAATATCAGCTGAATGCCACGACCAATCGAAAAATTGATACTTTTTGGATTGGTTTTCGAGAAGAAATTGCGTGGTCTGCAGTTGATTCTTACCACCCAGAATCTCACATACTCCTCACCTTTATAAGTAAACTGTCTATTTATTTACTTATTTTACCAAAATTATGAACTTTCACCTATTTTTCGGATCATATTGTCTGTCTGCTTCTTGAACTCCTAATTGCTATAGGGCTGGTGCACGTTAAATGTGCCGTGGCCTCAAATGTCCTCACGTTGGCGTGGTGTGGAAGTTTGGAGAGTGGGGTGCCATCTCAGGTGTGACCTCGTCATCCGACCGTGGTTCAAAATTACGTGGTGTTGTCCTCTGATCTTTCTCTTCGCTTTGATCCCGGACCGTCGCCAATAGCCCATTGTGTTGCTCCAGTGCGACGTTAATTAAAATACCTACCTACCTATCCTAATTGATCTAAATTCTATCTAGTCCTCCTATTTATATTCCTTTTTTACTGACACTTTCTTTAATCTCCCTCCTTTATAGAATTTCTTTATTATTTATAAAATTATTTTATCAATTATGATGTCGAGGTAAACTGGCAACAGTTGGGTACTCCGTAATTGACGAGTCCGTTTTTTTCCGAATACTTTTTCGTTTGTTTCAATTGTATTCTTTTTATTTATGACGAAAGGAATTATATAAAAACGGCGGTATTCATTACTTCGCAATATCCAATTTCTTTTCCTTTGGCAGCAAAATCGATGAGTATGTAACAACAATTGATAAAACATCGATGAAAAGAAGTCTCCCAAAAAATAAGTCCCTCTTCCAAATAATAAAAAAATATCTCTTCCCTACACAAGGGAAACATTCTGAGTTTTCCGAGGGAAAACACATTCCAAGCCTTAAAAAATCCCCCACTATACCAGATATGAAAATCTCTCACCGACCCAAAGGCGATACCATGTGTATCGATATTCGCTCAACTAGAAATTTAAAACGTCCAAGAAAAAGCTTTTTTATTCATTATTTCGTATTTGTGAATGGCAGCGACTGTGAAATCGATGATGCTTTGGTAAGGCAGCAGCTGATTTATGAAGAGGACTCTAGTCGCATCCAGGATAGTTGGGAATTCTTTTTCCCCATGGGTCTGGAAAATAAGTGAAGTTTTCAGCATGGCTGGATAAACGAGTAATTGAATATTTCGGAGAATAGGGGATATTTTTCCTTTCGACTTTCTCGAAAACTTGATAGGATACCCTTGTTCCATAAAACGTATATGAGAAGTATGCGAATAAAGTTCCGTGGGTGATGCTAGAGTGGATCTAGTGGTTTGATCCAATGATTGGTGATCGAATATCAAGCTTAAGTGAATTTATTAATTCGTCCCTTTTACTTAGACATAAAAGTACTGTGTCTAGGATCAGTAATTTTTAACTTCTTGATGACGGTGAATTTGGATTGGAATTTCATTAACCAAAGCTCATGATATTCGTTATAGAACATTTCTGAATTCAATCCTCCAAGTGGTTTCGACGAGATATCTCGTCCATCAAGATTCGAACAATTTTGCTAATGACGAGATATCTCGTCAATTTTGCTGATGATGAGACTCTTCGTCGAGACAACCACCTGGAGGGTTAAAATAGATATAAGAATGTTTTGTGGAAAATAATTGTACGTTTTTATCAGCTAAATGAACATTATAAGACTCATGAAGAAATTAAAATTTAATATCAGCATTATACTATCACGCATCGAGACATTGAGTATTATGGTTCATGATTTTAAACAATTTTTTCATTTATATTTTGAAGTAGTACTACGTCTAACTCACAGGACGGGTGACTTTATGGTACTGTGGGAGTGCCAGAAGGTCCGAAAATTTAATTTTTATCTCACGTGATCCGAGAATTATATATATTATGCACGAGCGATAATAGCGTGATCGTATTTTTTAATTATGTACGCGCAAACTGCAATCATGATATGGAATGTGATAAAATAATTAATTTGGAATTTAGAATTCCATACGAAGTGAAAAGGGATGTTGATCGTTGTTCTTTGTAATTTTGTATCGTCTTCAGTTTTCTTAATAAACTCTTTTCTCTTAATAAGCGTTCGCCTCCACTTATGCAACCAAAAAGCCTATCTGCAATTATTCAATGCAAAATCGAACTGATATAATCATCCAAAAAGTGAATAGTCTTCATCTCCAGGGTAAATTAGACTCAGATCACTACGCTATACTACCCAACAGGGACGAATTACTAACCCAATCACTTGTGACAAAAATAAATCCCAATATAAATCGTTATATCTTTAAAAATACGTGTTTTACAGTAATTGTGTTAGGATACTCGTAAACGATGTACTTCCCTCCGTCCCATTGGGAGGAAGAAATGATGTAATATTTCTGGTTGTGCCATTGCGTTTGACATTCCATCTCGGCAATCGTGATCGCAGCATGTAAGTGGTATCATCTTAAATCTCTCGTGACACGATATGTTTAAGTATTCGAAGAAAACTTCGCGGTAGTTTCAACTGAACATCTTAAAAGGTCTTACTCTTACGGTTCAAACTGGTAGTTCAGTCAGAACTAAGCTTATTTGTTGTCTTTTTTCTTGGCCCACGGCTTCATTTACCTAAAAGTACAATCTCAGTGGCCTATTTTACGAAAAAGTTGCATTTAAGTAAATGTACCAGTTGAATTGTACTACATTAATTGTATTGAAATTTCTTAAGTAGAGAATAGAAGACTAATTTAAACAAAAAAAGCAGTTTGACGAAATCTTATCAAAATTTTTAAAACAGCAACAACCGTTTGTGAACAAAAAGAGAAAAATACCGTGAGCTGAAATACTTTTTCCTTGGATACAATTGACAGTTTTAGACAAGACCCACATTGATCAGACATCCAACATGAGCATTTGTACTCCATTCTCCATTCAGAACCTATAAATTTAAAATCATCAATCTTTTTGGTCATTTCAATGTATTGTATTTTAATTGTTGGATTAAGCACGTTAAATGAAACCACTGCGTTAAAACCTGATGAATGATGTCAATCAAATCAAGTCCAGAATGCACACCAAATTTTGTTTCAACTGTTAATACTAGATTATATTTGCTTAAGTGAAGAGGGAAAGGTATTAATTGAATTCACAATTAAATTTTTAAAAAGTGCGTACAAAATTTTAAATAAGAGAGAAATAAAGCTATTTCTATTCCTTATTTTTCTATACTTTTCAGGATGAATACTGTATGATCGCTGTAAACAACAAGTTTACTTAAATTGAATACCTAATCTCTCCTTTTCTCTCTTTTTTGTATGATTACATTTTGAAATTCAGTTCCAGTTTTTCCCCATAAGCAAATTGAATCAATTTAAAATTGTGCAATCATTCCAATTCCATTACTTTTAAAAACAATACCCAGTAGTAAAAGAACTCGGGACATGCCTTATGAGTATCTAATACAACACGTTTTGCTAGACATTCGAAAACAATTTTATCTTCCAGAATCACGAGAATTTTTTTTCAGGAAACCCATTCGATGGAGCGATGATATAATTCAGAATATTCAATTACGGTGGATTCAATGCGTTTCGAAAAGGTAATGCATTTCGAATTCTAGAAATACCATCAGCTTTCATTCATTTATTCAATTATTTTTCCTGCTGGAGCCCTTTAATGGATGGTAGTTTCGTAGCAACGTTCCTATTTAAATAGAAATACACCGTAAAAAAGTCCAACTTATTGATTCGAAGAAAAAATGGCAAGTCTTAGGAGCTAATGACTGCATTAGATGATACTGTGAAAAGATGAAACGATACTTTTATGTATTGAAAGATTAGAACAAAAAAATACTTCAATAGAATTGTATCTATGAAAGTTCTCAAGGAAAAAGTTTCTAAGTAGTTACAAACCTGAATAACTAGTATTAAGTATTTGTAGTACATATATATATATATATATATATATATATATATATGTTATTCTAAGGCCTGTTAAAAGTACTACGCAGTATTTGCAAGATTAGCATTGCCTATATAATTTAACTTATATTTCAAAACCTTAATGAATGAATTTTACCTTTTTGCATGGAATTCTAAGCATTTACATAAATTAGCTGTTTATCCTAGCGAAGTAGGTATTGAGCATTACATTATAATGTCATTTAGCAAGATTAAAACGGGGGAAATATAGTTGGTATACCAATCAAAGAATGAAAATCATGCTTTAAGATATGAGGCATGAATAAGTTTCATCTCATATGAAGGGTTCATTTATAGTAATATATACTCGCTGCTTGGAATCTTAAGCATGTGAAAATTTAAATTGAAAGCTAATTTTCTTCTCTTTCTAACATTTTATCTAAGTGGTATTTTATGTGGTATGGTCACTTCTCGTGAAAAATGATGGGGAAAGCAATTCTAAATGGAAGTAAAAAAGATGGTAACAGGAATAACCATGCTTCGTTGAATTTGACCGGAAGACGAACACTAAATGTATATTTAAAGAACATACCTTTTCTTAACCATACATCCTCGACAACTTCAAAAGTGAGGGTACTGGTCTTTACCCTCCAAGTGGTTTCGATGAGATATCTCGTCCATCAAGATCTGACCAATTGTACTAATGACGAGATACCTCATCTTCAAGATATTGGAGATTTCTTTTCATTGAAACGTGATCAAGATCTGGTCCGTTTTCTTCTAATAACGAGAGACAACAAGATCGTGGTGGAGGATATATCTCGTCCACAAAGATCTGGTCAGTTTTTCCAATGAGGAGATACCTCGTCGAGCCAACCACGAAGAGGGTTAAAGGAAAATTCACAGATTCAAATAACAGTGGGATGTCTTATAGTGCTTTTGAAATCTGTCTAAACTGTGAACGAATATTTATGTCGTAGACACATACGGTTCCTCGTTTTATGAATGAAATTTCATGAATGCAAAAAGTACCATTATATAGAATTCCTAGTAAAAATCATTCAGCCACACAGGAAAATGAATTGCAGTTTGATTGCAGATGACAAATGAATCTATTTAATGGATTGCACTAATCGAAAAAGATAAATTTACTGTCACAGAAGATAAATAAAAAGATGTATTAACTTGGTTCCTAGATTTAAAATAATTTGCCGTTAAAGGAACCCCGTTTTTCCCGCTGCCTTACAATAAAAAATACAAGTTAAAAATCATGACAAATATATCTTTATATACAGTGGCTATATTCACTCTTGTAAACTCGTAATGCGTCACAACTTATGAAAAGAGTTAAATATTTTCAGTAATGGTCTTCCGATGATTTATTGTTGGCTCGATCCTTTGTTCACTTTATGGGTTTTTCAAGGTGAAAATCGCTATTTACTTCCTTTACATACATAGCTTGTCTTAGCCAACACAAGGACACAAATATTGTGGATTCTTTTATTTATTTTATAAATATTGATTACTCCATCCAAATTATTGCACCATCGTAAGTTTAGAGTGATTCCTAACACGCGGCGCTGGTAATATCTGCTCTCCCGTAGAGAGATCAGACACTAACTGACGTCGAGTTCACAACGTTCTTGGCTCTTACCTAGTCGGTTGCAGTTCCTAGATTGCTGCGAGAAGTTATTCTTCTTGACGCTACAGCGTAAACGTAATGTTATGTTAAATAACATTAACTGACGACAGCGTTCTTGAGTCATCCTTCTTCCTTGCAATCTGACGATTGTGTTGAAAGCAAGATAAATAGTATCTTAAGGCACACTAGGCTGTTTGGTTGGGTTTTATGGCACAAGAGCCATATTTGTCGAGCTACTACAAGACCAAGACAAACTCGATCCAACCAAAGACCGCCATATACGTGAGACTGGTGTTAACCTGTCCTGGCCTCAGTTGTCGTCACGCTGACGTGGTGTGTAAGTTTAGAGAGTGGGGGCCAGCTCAGGTGTTGACTTCGTGATCTGACCGTGACTCAAAATTTCGAGGTATTGTCCTCGATCTTTCCCTTCTGGATTGGTCCTGGATGGTGGTCAATATCCCGGTGTTTGCTCCAGTGCGACGTTCATTCAATTACCAACCAACCAAAAACCATGCACTGATATTTCTATTATAGAACGAGACGTTTCCTGGCCATGTACAACCGCAAAAGAAACTGAACGACTCCCTTTTATTTACGCACAGTTCATAGTAAAGAAAATTCAATTTCGGTATACCCAATTGTAAATGCTATGATATGCTACTAGAAGTGACTAATTATTGTTATATACAACCATGAGGAAGCAAAGTTCCATATGAATGCTTAAACTCATCGTATCGGCTCAGGTGAATGCCGCTAATCATTGAAACACAACACTGATAGGATGTGTGTATGAAGAATATCTACACCCTTAAACACGACTAAAAATCCTACAGAACGTTACTGTTTTTACAATTTTTAATATTTAAATTGATATATTTATTAAAAATGTACTTCGTTTAAGTATTTAATTTTATCAAAATGCAATTCACATTGAAATTCATTTCTCGTACAAAGAAAGCACTGGGATTTAAGCTTTGGTCAGTAGCTATGAATGAAACTCTAGAAAGAGGCTTTTATAACCTATCTCTGAATAAACATCTTGCAGTTGGTCCCAGAAATCTCAATATTACTAGGTTTGACTGCGTGAGGGGTTCATATGCATGTGAGGCAAGAGAGGCAAAAGCCTTTCCCCATTCTTCTTAGATCACTCAATCGTTTTAGCATTCCGAGAGCGATCTTCTATTTGGTTGGAGTTCCATACGTTCTGGTCACGATGGAAACGCTCAAAGCGGAGCGGGAAAATAATTAATTCTAACTTGAGAACATCGGAATTTTCGCAGGCAGTGGGCAAATCATGTTGGTTACCAATTTTGTAAATATTCCATCTGTTATCTATTTCATCTCATCATCGTTAATAAATAGTTTTTAAATGCGAATACTTGAATTCTTAACTGAAAATTATACGACTGCATTGGTCCAAGTTGGGGCCGTTTCGGGCTTGATATGCATATATCCGTTCTGCGACATGCAGTCTGCCTTGCATGACTTCTACCCAGTTTTGACCTTCTTGACCAATGGAATCTTTCCTAGGACTTGGACTTGTTCAAACAATCGATGCTGCAATTTAGCCATTACGTGTGTTGTAGAATAAAGGCAAAATGTAAACACTATACATAAATCTCGTGACGTTCAAAAGGGTCTTAAGTCAACTTAGATCCCGATCTAGTTACCCCTTGTGTAACAAAATATGAAATAAGAGCGACATACCAAATAAAACTATACCATCATTGCTTTAGATTTAGAAAACTTATTTGTTGTCTACCATCATATCGAAATATAAACAAGATTTCGACGTGCAACATTGAATACGAGCTTTTCACATTTGGCGGTCATGTGCAGCTTCCAAAAAGGCAATTGTGTAACGAAGCGGTGCTCCTTCCAGAATTCCAAATGATTCGAATACAATATCGAAACAAAAAAAACAGACAGGGGATGAAATATATTTTCGAAAATATATCCTCTAGATGTCATAAAGATTGCTTCAATAAAAGGGGAAACATTTTCGGTGAAATATTTTTCTCTATTCGCCATATTATCCAAAAATACGCTATTGTTTTAGACTCAAATATATTACTTTTAGTTTTGTCAACTGAAGAAAATAGGATTTATACTATTTAAACCACTGTATGGAAGTTATTTTCAAACTCTTACAACTGATACGTATATATTTATAAATAAAAAATATTAAACAGGAATTCTTTCTTATACGGCATGTAGTATTTGTGTGTAAATAGTATATATAGGATTTATACTATTTAAACCAATGTGTGGAAGTTATTTTCAAACTCTTACAAATGATACGTATATATTTATAAATAAGAAAATATTAAAGAGGAATTCTTTCTTATACGGTATGTAGATATCGTATTTGTGAGAGAATGTTCTCCGTATAAAAAGTCTGATATGATTAAATAAATATAATTTGATCTATAACACACGTAATCCAAGCTCAAAAGCAACTAGTAAATTTTACATAAAACATCTACTTAAACGCTTAACATGAGGAATATTGCAAAATAAAAACAGGAAAAGGACTACAATACCAAAAGCATGTATGGCGATCACCATAGCTGATTATTTGTTTCGCCAAATCGTAATCACTGCTATTTTTTCCCTCAATGAACGAAAAATTATGAGAAACCGTGCTAAAGACGCCATTTGTGATAGCGCATTCCTTACGTTTATTCTATTCCCTAATTTAATAAATAGACTCATCCAAAAAAAATCACATGATTTTGAGTACCACTCTCCGGACTATATGAGAGGGATTTTTAGTGTAAACACACGTAGCACCGAAAGACAAAGATTTTACTTCGTGTTACCCATAGACGTGAAATATAAGGGGACTGAGAAGTTCTTCGAGGGGAGCTTCAAAAAGTGACCAACATGTTGGCTAGTATTTACTTAACTGCTCTGCAAAGTGGACTTGGTTGGCCAATTTGGTATCTCATCGCCTCTTTTGGCGATGTAACATCTTATGTCAGGGTAAGTGCATGAATCCGTATTTCTATAGAGTGGCGACAAAAGTGATGAAACGGCTAATGTCTACAGCTATCAGATGATCAGTCAATGGACAAATCAGATGATGAATCAATATCTTCTCCCGTCACGTGGACCAATCACGTGATGAATATTAGGTTTCACGCTGAGACGAAAGCAGTCCGAGGGTCACGTTACTACTAGTTTTGGTCACATGATCTTGGTTACATAAAAAGATTACCATTGCTCAATCTACTTTCATATTTCTTCTACGGTGTTGCCCAGTACGGAATACGTGCGAGAAGCCCGATCTACCATTGTAATACTAATGCCACCTACATTTAGCTTTACAGAAAGTCTCGTATTTCACTGGGACGTCACCTCTAATGTTTCCGATGCTTCTAATGCTCCGAAAAGGAGACAAAAAGAAAAGTTTCTACTCAAACCTTCGGATCTCTGTCTCTTGTACGTTGGGGCACCAGACTAATAGGTCTCTTGAATTGGCTGAGGAAGTGTAACACTCGAAGTGGATTGCGTAAACTTAAATTAAAATGTGTAGTGGAATGGAGGATATTCATTCATTGACACGAATTGTCTCGTGCAGAGTTCCTGTTTCTTGGAGAAAAGTTTCTATGGCTGATGAGGATGTATCGCAAGAATTGTTGGGATACGAATTGCCATTCCTGTAATTAAGGATATGATATTATCCTGTCCTTTTACAATGCCACATAATGGTGTTAAATAGAAGAGGCTTAGGTTCGAATCCAAAAACACACATCACAATATCTCTATGCATTTCACTAGTTTACGTAGCACAAGTATTGGCATTATTTGTATATCTGCGAAGAGCAACAAAGCGTTTTTAAAAAGTAGCCGCTACGAGATTCGTTGTCAGTTTTATCTCATCGTATTTGGTAAACAAGCCGAGTGACATCACATCCGGAATACCTACAGGTAGCACGTTCCACCCGAAAAACACTACAATTATCTACTACATTAAGCTGGCAGAAAAAGCCTCAGAAATTCCAGAGAAAGAATTCCAAATTGATATATGATTAGTGATTGGTTAGATTAAACGCCAAACGAAGTCGAAACTACAATAAACTGCAGTTTAAGGTAACCTTAATGTATACCATGCGAAAGGATTTGGAAAAGAGGAAGTAAAACTTCATCTCCCGACTGGTTGGTGTTTAAACACTGATACTCATACAATTATGCATTTCAGAGAAGTAAATGCGAGAAAATCAGCAATTAAATATAAGTTATATGGTATAAAAGTAAAACCATATTTCATTATTTACTTGATGACGTCTATTTTTTCCCATTCGACAATATATAAATAACCGCGATTTTTGTGTCCTGTGCGTTTGGGAATGTAACGGGTGATCTATTTTAAAGTCCCATTATTTAAATCACCTTGTTGCTGTGATTGTCACAGAATGCTACAAAATTTCATATTTAAATACTATTCGATTGTGGTTAGAATCCCACAAAAATAAAATTAACTCCAAAATCTGCCGATGGAAGAAATATTGCGCTGTACAGTAATAAATGCACGAAATAAAAGAATAAAAAATTCGTAAGGTAAATATGAAATTAAATGTAAACTTATTTATTTTCTATTCAAATTTTTGAGGAAAGGACTGAACTCATGTCGCTGTTGACGACAGCATGTGCGGACAATCGCATTTCCACTTGACCAACACATTCTCCAGACCTTAATCCACGTGATCCTTGGTTATAGGGACAATTAAAAGGTCTGGTCTATGGAGGCTCTGTTTCATCGACGCCGTAGTCTCGCATTTGGTAGATATGAAGGAGCCATCACATAGCATGTTCATAACATCACAAAAGATCAATTACGCTCGGCCATAAGAGGCATAGTTCTCTTTTCCAGGTTCTTCATCTTCAGAATAGGAATTGGATTTGGGGGTTTTATAGCGCAAGGTCCAAAAGCGGACAAGCTGTGCCCTTCAGAATAAGGATTCATCAGATTTAGCTCAAATTAATATTCAAGAGCGTATGGTAAAGCTTATGCTTATTCTGGACATCAGCTTCAAATTTAGTCCTCCGTGGAATACGGTTTCTATCCACCACGTGAAAAATGTATGTATTTCGTTTTCGATCAGAACACATATCTATCCAGAGGATACATAATTCATATGTCCACATAAGCATATAAATCTGACATTCCAATCCCAAAGGCAGTGCTATTTCCGATCCTCATGTTCCAATATATGTGCAAATCTGAAATCTAAATTCATAACAGTTTCCTTCGAGTTATTTTGTTTCGCTACCTAAATTCGTTATGCAGCCCTTTCGCTGGTCGAGCGATTCTGACCGCAGCTTTGGAATTCGTTTTCTTGGTCAAGCTCCTCTCGGAAACGTGCCCTGTCTAGGAATGACCTTAATCCTCCGAGGGGGTAGGATTAACGTTATTGAGTGGACTAGCGTCCTGGAATAAGAAGACGTTTTCTAAACTACTGTCCTGACTTATTGAATAAACGTCGAACGAATTCATTCTCAAATGCGATTAAGATGTAAGCCGGAACCTTCTTGTCGAATGTTCATGGTGCGGAATCATAACCCAAAACTCAATTACGATGTCGAATTTCAATTTATTGCAATACATTGGTCAGTTTATGCACTGCATAATCTAATTTATAAAGTGAATGGGTTAAAGGAAAAACGAGAGGCGACTTCAATAAAACAATATTGACCTCTTTAAATTAGAAGTCAATAGTGATTTTGCCTCCCAATTTACTTCCTGATGTGGCTCTTTATGTACTGGTGTGAATAATATGGAATCGATTCTATATCAAAAGATTTTTCAACTTTTTTATGCCAGCTTATGGATCGTTTAATCCTTCGATCAGTAACCCTCCTGGTGATTTATTTTCGGGTCGAAAACTGTTCTGTAGTTCTGTAGGCCCCTGGTGCAAAAGACTTCCAAACTGTCACCAGATCTCGGCGAGGGATAATTTGGTTTTCCTACTTGGACCTCCATTCCCCTTGGAGTTATAATAGGGCAGTTTGGAAACGACGAGATTTCTCGTCCCTACTTAATTACATCTTTCGGAAGTTCGAACAAATGGCAAAATAATGTTTCGATAAAATATTTTCTTTTTCAAAAATTTCGAAAATAAAAATATATAAACCGTCGTTATGAGAGGCGTTCTCTGTCAAACTAAACGTAGGTGGCGGTAGCGTTTTAGTGTTTCTGCTATGAAATGTGTTCATTGTACGCATTGCGAACGTGATGTCACTTGGCTTGATTTTTTAATACGATTTTAGCAAGTCACCAATAAATACTCCTAAAGAATGAATTCCGAATTGCGAAACAACAGTTTATTTGTCAACTTCAATTATATTAAACGCCAAAAGTCGCAAAGACGGCGATAAATTACATTTTAAGGTAACTTCGATACATCATTCGAGAACAATTGGATAGCGGAAATAAAATCTTATCCCTCTTGTTTGTTTCACTGAAAATCTCTGTTGCATTATAGAGGGTGTGCATGTATCAACAGACATACGAATGATCGATGGGTAAAAAAGCATTAAGAAAATCGCATTAAAATCTTCAGTTTCTACATATGTAAAGAAGTGAAAAGAAATGAAGAGCAGTGTCCTGACAATGATTTAATTCAACATAGTAGGTAACACAATAGATGTAAGTCTAATTAGCCCTCTCGTGGAGAAAAGTGATCGCAGAGCGAGAGATCGAGCGACATGCTGGCTGCAAGACATTTTAATTTCACTAACTTTAAAAGAATAATGAGCTTTCTCTCTAACTGAATTAATATTTAGTTATACTATATTCAAATGGAAGTATTTTTGTCTTCTTATTCCACTCAGCCTCCCGGCTTTTTGGAGTTATACCAGGACCAAAAGGCCTTTAAAATTGACCAAATCTTGGATATCTCGTGGAAACACTTAGAGGATTAATCTGTCAGAACGAGGCAGTCACTGCGTTACTCCGGGGCGTCATAAGTGGTGCTGTCACAGAGCACCCATTGCGAACAGTGGGGGCATAACCATCTCAAAGACATTAGGGAAGCTGTCCCGCATTTAGGTGTGGTCTAAACGAAACCAGGAAACGTCAATTAGACAATCCAATTTTGGCACAGAATTAGAATAGATTCGAATTCGTGATCAAGCCTTTCAGTCTGTAAGTTTTTTAAGAGCGATGACTTTCGCTTTTAGGCCACTAATAGAGCTCTTCAACTACTTTAAAGAAATAAACCTGAATGGGCATTTCAGAATTTTATTTAGAATATTTATGTTAAGAGTAACTGATATACTATATAAATGGTTCAGCTAGCAGGTCTAGTATCAAAGGAAGTATGGAAATAAAGGTACTTAGAATTTGTATGTGTTCGAAATAGAAATGAAACCTCTTGCCAAGAAGCTCTAATAATTTAAAATTAAAAGTAGAAGAGAAAATTAAAATTAAAATTACATCCACCATTTGTTTAATAATAAAAACGTTTCGTATTACAGAATGATACACTTGTTCTTGCAAAACCCTTTATATAACAACCTTAAAATAAATTTTAGATTTAGTTTTGTGAATGCATTGTTCTCTGTGTGACTAATCCCTATTCGAGCAATATTAATATATTTCCATAATTTTCAAAAACGGTTACAAATGCGCATGCGATTTCCTCAGGATGAAATATACTAATGAAATTGAAGTGCTTATAAAATTTAAATACTTAAGAAAAGTACTTATTGAATTTAAAATTGTGCAAACTCAAACCTTCGAGTTAGAGACGAAATTTGATTTGATTAATTTAGATTTTGACAAACTACGGAATGTTGCATATTCAAATCAAGGCAATGGAATGAGATTTTAAGTTATTTAAATTAAAGTTTAGATTTTATTGGTCGGTGATTTTACAGTGTTTCAAAATTTCCTGTAGAAACTTTAAGAGCAGGGGAGGGAACACTAAATTGAACCACATTCACATAGGGGTGGATTCCCTCAAGCGCCACCTGGACTTTTTTAGACAGCGCTGCTCGGTAATGCTGCAGGTGGTCAGTTTGTAGTGCAATCAATGCGCCGATTCTGTCGGGTGGTCGCAACTTTGAGCATCTACTATGAAACTGAAACTGTACAACGATTGGCAAACTGTGAAATTAAGGGCTACTAAAAATGCTGTACACATACATTCTTAGTCCTTTGTTTCTGAATATTAATGTACCCTCTGGATAGAGCTTATATTCAAACGTAAATAGGGTTCCATTTGGTGTTCCTTTCCATTGTTTGGAGGAAATTTTAAATATCCATCACAACAGGTGTAAAATTTGAAGACCTTATGGGTCCCATCATAATACCACGAATAACATCAAATAAGCTTAATTAACATCAAGGACAAATACCTTTTTTACGAGATAATAATAGACAGTTAAAGCTACAGGAACATGATGGTGTGTTAGCACTGCTCAAAGTTTCGGGAGTCGGCTAAGTTCGCGCGTGCGCAGATGCATGATGCAAAAGTTTCAGTTCGCAATTTGCATGACAAATTAGGTTTTGGTTCGCACTTTGCCTGACGAAGGAGGTCAATACAAGTCAAAAGAATAACAAAAATTAGCAAAGGTGACATTTATAAGGTATTTACGGAAAAGTGATTGAAGCTATTTTATGAATGAGACATGAAAAAAAACATTACACATTCATTTATCTTCCAATGAAATCTGTATAATTGCTAAAACAAAATGAAACTATAAAGAAATAAGAGCTTAAAGCCCTCTGGAAAAGTATTTGTAATAAAAAGTTTTCTAATTTTATTTGATTACTCTATTTGGATGTTACAATCTAAATAAACAAAATTACTTTCAAATCTCTAATTGAAACATCACCTCATAGCTATAGCTAGTACAGAAAACTATTTGAAATATGCACGTTCACGCAGAAATAGAGAATAAATATATTTGCGTTTCGAGACTAAAAGGATGATTTTTCTCATATTTGGAGCACTCGATCCCATCACGGATGGGCAATTAAGGTATGATGGATCAGTTCCCATTCGGCAGAACGTGAAGGAAAACCTAGAACGTGTGTGGAAGATGGGAAGAGATGAAGGGATAATAGCAGGGATTTTCCACGAAAGATGATCCTAAAATTGACAGAAAGTCCCTGTATGATGAAGAGGAATCCAGAAATATCCTCTGCACTTTATGAAGTGATCTTCTCTCAGCGCTGTGAACTTCTTATGACGTATATTCTTAAGGAAGGGGAGGTATTTTACCTCAATTTTTCAGTCGACGTATTCAGTTGGAAACCTATTTAAATGTGAATAATGATATATAAAAGTACCAATGTCCGTTTCGAAGGATACTTGTAACCGATTATTTAATATTTTTTAAAACTTATTAATTCAACTTTCAAAGATACTTTCCAATGATTTGATTCGCTCATACTGTATTGGTAGGAGATTGGTCCTTTTTTTTCTTTTATAACTTTTATTACCTTGAAGTTATTTGTAAACATAACTAAAGATCAACGAATTTAGACATTGACCCTTTTTATACCAAGATACAGATATGTAGTCTCCTCTTACCTGTAGGCGGCACAGATTCAATTCCTCCCTATATGTATGTTCTCAGCACATCTAACTTTTATGTGGTACTTTAAAATTGAATTATCTTTATTACAAAACTCAGTGTTCTATTCATTTGAGAAATGATCGTTATTCCAAACCCATTTACACAATTGCTTTTGATGAAATTTTTAAACATAGATTAAATGTAAATGAAAATGACTCGTCAAGTCAATGAAAATAGTCCTACTTTTTCTGCATAATGCGTGCAAAATATTTCATGTTCTATAAATAAAATAAATAACAGTGTATATCGTTTAAATTATACAAAAAAGTTTTCGTAAATTTGTCTATGTGAAACTAAACTGGTTATCTAGCAAAATATTGTTAATAGTATTATTGGACTTCACTGAAACTGAAATCCACTGTGGTAACATTTTAAATGTTATAGAGATGCAAGTGAAGCCTCCCTAGCTTAAAGATATATTAAAACTACCTTACGAATAAAAATAGGCTATTTGAAAGTACAGAATAATAAGTATATGTCATTATGGTGAGAGTGTATCAATGTAATTCGCAATACAGTTGTATTTGCGTTTGTGTTGGCAGCACTATCGTTTTTGAGTGCATCACTACGCAAAGTTTCTGTCTTCTCACTATCTCAAAGTTTAAAGTTGCTAGGTTAGTTACATTGGCACTGCAGTGACGTTAACCACAACTGCTCCATAAACCTTAAAATGAAATAGACGGAGCATGTGCCCGCAGCTTCATGTTATTTCTTCCAGTTGCTCGGTTTGAAGATCTGTCTCGGGGTTGTGGGTAAAAGCATGAATCCTAAATTATTGATTGGTTAAAGTGATCATCCACCGTGATCAAAACACTAGTCTGCGATTCCTTAGCCAATCGGCTAAGTCGATTTGTGATCCCTTCAGAGATCTTCCGACAGCGACTCCGCCCACACGATCTGTCTATTTCATTCGAAGGTCCATGGACTGCTGAACTTTTCGTTTGGACCAAAGAGCAGAGTTCAGAAATCCCTTTTCTCTGATCTGTAGATGCAACAGAGGCTGCCACACTGTGGTAGGTGGTGTGGCATTTTAACTATGGAAGAAATCCAGAGAGGAATAGTAAACACACGTTCTATTTACTGGAACGAAACAGAACTTAACAAAAATACACCATGATGAAATATGCACAGGAATTCATCAGTTCCAAATCTCAACGCGACCTCCTCAGGCGTAAGGTTTTTATTCTCTTAAGTACGTTTTCAATTTTAGTTAGCAAGGTGTAGTTAATGCCAAGTCTCCACGAGACACCCCTAGGCGTCCAGTTTTCTTACTTTCTAAGTACCTTCAGAAAGGGTTCTGAAGGTACTTAGAAACGTCATGAATCTTTTCTTGTAACGACGTCATACTTAGAACGACGATAACGTCATGAATCTTTTCATATCGATTGCGACATACGTAAGCAAGCCTTTTCGCCAGCCTAGGCGGCATTAGACACTACAGGGACCGAAATCCGTCGAAGGAACAATGTTTTGAGCAACGGAGGGACTATGAATGTTTTAAAAAGTACAAAAATGGACGCACATGCGCTACATTTGAAGACGCCAGGCGAATGTTCGCTGCCACATCTTACGACAGCACCGATTATACAGAAGTGTAACTATTGTAGATGAAGTGGCAAATTAGCCATTCACCTAGGACCGAGAGGTGTACAGAACTATGAATGCGTGGCTATCTACTCAGCCCCGAACCCTTAGGTAGGTATTTTGAATTAACGTCGCACTGAATCTGGGCTATTGGTGACGGTCTAAGATCAATCCCAAAG
The DNA here is from genome assembly GCA_933210815.1 of Meta bourneti. NCBI lineage: Eukaryota > Metazoa > Arthropoda > Arachnida > Araneae > Tetragnathidae > Meta > Meta bourneti. Next base: position 17,305,626 of record OW119922.1, read on the forward strand.
TGAAATAACCTAGGACAACTGAATGCTGAAGGTATGTGCATGTGGTATGTGCTGAAGATACCCATCAAGCATGACAAACACCATTAACCAATAATAGTAAGATACCACTTGAGGTGAAAGGATCAGGCGACTGATTGGTTCTTACAGTGAAAATCGAGGACGTTAAAATAGAAACCGGCGTCTCTGGGATCAAACCCAAAGAGAAAGATCCAAGGACAACGCCACGTAATTTTGAACCACGGTCAGATGACGAAGCAACACCTGAGCTGGTACCCCACTCTCCAAACTTCCACACCCCGCCAAAGTGAGGACATTTGAGGCCACGACAGTTTTAACGTGAATCAGCCCCTTTGCACGACGGTCTTTAGTTGGATTCGTACTCGCAACCCTCTGGTTGCTAGTCCGTTACTCTTCCAACAGGGCTACCGCGGCCCCCTAACCCTTAGGAAAGCATTAGGGCATAAAAATTCTTGTATTACCATGGAACAAGTGCGTTTAAAAGCAAAGAAATAAAGCTGAAAAATGTAAGTTGTCTATTTTTATTGAAATATGGTTAAAAGCTGCATTGTGGATAAATATTGACTCACTTTTGAACTATGTTCTGAACTTAGTTACATTTTAATGTAATGTGCAGGTGAATTTATAATATAATATTTCGCAATTCCTTGAGAAAAGTAACATAAGACCAGTACGTTTCACAGGAGAGTCAAAACTTCCGGAGCTAGTGCGCTCTGAACTAGGGTCATATTTTGTCGGAAAACGTCTTGGATTGTATATGGACTAGGTGGGTTGATTGGAATAAAGAAATGAATTGAATACACACATTTGTTTGATTTCCTTTATTCAATGTATGGTACAGAATGTCTGCCCTATTTGAAAAATGTTATTAAAGACTGGGCAATGATATGAACAATAAGATATATAAGATTTACAGGTTACATTCATATCTCTTTAGAATGTAAGATCTGTCGTAGTATTTATTAGCATAGTAGATTGGCCTGTTTGGGCATTTAAAAGCATTAAACCATATCCGTTCACAAACTTAGCTTACACAACCAAGCTCATTTCCATAGAAGGACTTCTCTAAATGGATGGTGACCAGTCTCCAATGGTCCCTTGAGAGCTTCAAATCTCTGTTCGATTTCGTTATCAATTTCCATTTGCTCCATCTCGCTGTCTACATCCATAGCAGCTACAGACGACGGCGCAGAGCACGGTTCAATCACCAACTCGGCGGCCGACCGTGGTCCATCTTTGAGCCACTGCCGTGACCCCCGTTTACGCTCGGCACATGTAATGGCTACCACTTTGGATTCCCCAGATCTTCCTCTTTCGTTTGCTATACGTTTTCTATATTCTTTCTGCTTCGTATTGGCGAGATATTTGGACATTTCTGAAAATTTGATTTACACGGTTAGTAAGTGCTTAATAGTAATATATCTTATAGTTTGTTATTTGAAGCAATAAAGTTTCCATTTCGAGTTGTATCACTATCTTCTAAATGATGTAAAACGATTACTGCAGGAGATAAAACATTTTAACCCTCTGTGTTCATCATGAGTATAACAGTTTTGCAAACAACAGTCTTCTTTGCATGACTTATAACTAGTTTTGACCTTCTTGCCCATTAGACTCTTTTCCAGGATTATTTCCACCAATCGATTGTGGTTTAGTCATTGTCTTGTTAGGTAATAACTATTACACTACTATGAAATCTCGTGATGCTCAGAGAGTTAAACCCTGAACTCAATCTCCAACTGTGCATACGAGTTTGAGACATACAATAGTAAGTACGAAGCCGCATAAAGTCAAAATTGACTTTGATACAAATGCGTTCAAATGAAGATACGTATTGTTAGAAATCACATTAAATTGTTTACAACCCATGTATCCACAAAAATATGTTTACTAAACTATTACTCTCTCTCTGCTTTTATAGATTAGCGTGTGGGGTCGGATGGCCATAATCTTCAGTCATTTCACGGTTTTGTATTCGCAATTTAAAGGAATGCCTTTATTTTTAAGCTCGCAGAGCGGTCCAACCTCGATAAACGTAAAACTATCGGGAAAGATGCGGAGGAAGTTTCAAGATTATATCCAATTACCTGGAAAATCAATAAAACTTTCTGTCCTAACAAACAAAAGATAATCTCTCTGAGATACGAAAGAACGGCGTCTTACGTGAACAGAGGCAAAAGAAAATAAATTCCAAAGGGATAAAAATGATAGACCTTGAGAAAATGGTTGTGGATAATAGAGAGGGTTACCATTCAATGAACTCTTAGCAGGTCTTCGCCAAACGGACTTCGCCAGTCGCCAAATTCTTCGATACGAGATTAAAAGCTCATAAAAGAAAAATTAGATCGAATTGTGTTAATAACATGTCCTAATTCTTAGTGTGTTAGAATAGGTTATTAACTTATTAATAATGCATTGTGTGTGTTAACTAGATATAATTTAATACAAAAATACATTTAACTCCTTCAATGCGTATTGCAAAATCAGTATAAAAGTACACCATCTTTTTATTACGGGAGAAGTTAGTTATTAAACAATTTAATGCAAGCTCGATAAATTTTACTGAAAATCTATATAATGATACCAAAGAGGGAGTGCGTTCATTCATTATCATCACATTGCTATGTAATAAAGACATAATATACAGCAAAAATTATTTTGATTATTGTTGGACCAATACTATGATAGTTTAGTATTGGTCCAACAATAATCAAAATAATTTTTGCTGTATATTATGTCTTTATTACATAGCAATGTGATGATAATGAATGAACGCACTCCCTCTTTGGTATCATTATATAGATTTTAAAGACTCTTATTTCAGATACAAACGAAATTATTACGACAGAGCTATGATTATCCGTGGTAATGGGGACTAAGGCCACCAGGGATATCCTGAAACTCGGATAATACGGACTTAGTAACATAAAACAGCCTATACGAAATTCCAAAAAAATTTGCTTTACATATCAGTATAGTAATACATGCTAGTATTATTGTTATTGCAATATTCATAAAGCAAGGATAAGATCTCACATTGTGACGGGCAGCCTTACGTCCGCTAAACAAGACCACTAAAGGACAAAATTCACACACTCGAGCTCGAAGCTTCATTACAAGCTAAAAAACTCAATATCAAATTCAGTTCGGATGACAAGAATACTCGGTTAATCGGAGCTCGAATCATCAAGGTTCAACGGAAAATTGAAAATTTTTAACGAGGTGAGATCGGTCGTGTCGAATAAAACGTTTTCACATAAGGTAAAAGTCTGATGCTCTTATAGTTAAAGAGGTTCGGTTAGCAATAGAGGATGAATAATTCTAGTATTAATTTACCAAAATAGTTTTAAAACATCGGCTTCTAAACATTTTATTTCCAAGTTCGCACTAAATATCAATTGAAACCCCTTAAACTTATAGTATAAGAATATTTTCAAAGGAATTCATAATTCAAGTCAATGACTTCAAATATTCACGAAAATGCACTTAAAATGAGATTTTAGCATAGCTAAATGGTCAGTGAAGATTTTTAATAATGGAGGAAAGGTTTTGTCTTCAGTTTCATGGACCGATAAAAAATAGGACACATGTGAAAATCATCAGATATCAAATTATTCGGCCGTGTAAAATTTTCTTATACAATTTGTTTATCGTTCCAAAGAAATAAAGTTAACCTACCTTGATGAGTTTAGAATGTTCATTTTGTCATGTTGTGCTTACATTAATGTATTATATATCATCTTGCTTACTTAACTTTTTCAAGGGCAATTACGTTTAATTTAAAGAAGATTTTTATGTATAAATACTTAAGGAACTTCCGCGTTTCCTTATGACTTTCCTGCAATCCGTTAGGGGGCCGCTCAAAACAGTTTTAGAACTACTGTTTTAAAAGTATTGAATGAGTATCATAATTTGGATTAAAGTTTTGTAATTATCGGAAATTATGTTCCATCCACATGAATTTGATTATGAAGGTATTTTTAAATTTCTGCTGCAACTTTTATTGACTATGATTCACTCTTGGCAACAAACTCATTTAACAACCCGCAACATCTGCAATGTTTTCTTTTTAGATAAAATCTTGGTACTATATTTGACCACGTCTCATAAAAATCAGTACAATACCTAAGACGTTTTAAGTATCAGCGAGCGCATAAAATTAGTAACTAACTGCACGTTCAAATTCTAGATATGGTGTTGAATATAACAGTATCCACAGTTAAGTCTAAACGTTGCCTCAACTGGATCAAAAAATATCTCTAAGGGTAGAATCCATAAGAATATAGGACCACATTTCGGTTGTCTTTAAGGGGGCACAGTACCTTCAAGCATACAAATTAACAAGTAAAATAGACTAATTTCGGTAAACTGTATCACCAAAAGTTGTATGTGTATCATAATGAAATTTTTTGCAGGGTTTATTTATACTTTACAGGTTATTTTACAGGTTTTATTTATATACCAATTATACTACACAATGCAGAATAATTGGTTTGATTTTTAAAAATTAAATAAAATTTTACTAGAATTTACATAAGGTCATTTTTTAACATACTTTTTTACAAGCATAACTTGTGCGCAACATTCTGAGTCATCCTGTGCATTTTCTATAAAACTAATGGCTGATATGAGTAACAAACATTGCTTTTATTTTAAATTAAAACCAAAAAATAGTAGTTAAGCAAAACATAAATATAACAATCAATTAATATTTCACTTCCTTAATTTTTTCCAAATTTTCGCTCATACTATATCAAAATTTTTAATATATTTTAACTTTTGGTTTCATTTTGAATCCCTTTTGATAATCTATTTTTGATTTAAAATTTCAGGAGTCTACGTTCATTAGTTGCAGAGTTATAGTGCGCGCAAGCTTGAAAATTACCATTCTGAGATAAATGCAATTAAAGTTGAAATAGTTATTTTTAGCATTCACGTGCGTTCAAGTAAACAAATAGATTTGTGAAATGAAAGAGTGTTGAGTAGTATATATTCTGCTTATATTTGCTACAGTAAAAATATTATTATTAAAACTTTCGAAAAAAATAAAGAGCATAATTCCAAACCAAAAAAAACTAAGAAACATAAACAAACGAACAGCTGAAAATAAAAATAGGTGTGTTCGAAAAATCCTTATTACGAACGAACGAATGCGAATTTTTTCATGCGGTTTTTTTTTACCAGAATCAGAACATTTCAAACTATCTAAATAGATCAAAATTGGAAAATCGAAGGTACCTTAAAGGTTTTAAAGGTACTGTGCCCCCTTAATTTACATTTAGATCTCGAAGATTTTCAGTATCTTATCTTGTATAAGAGTAAGCAGATATTAAACTGTATTTCGTCGGCATTCAAGTGAAACACACTAAGTCAAAAAACACAGTTCTGAAAAAGCGAAGGGGGAAATATTGAACTCTCTATGATATACTCACTAAAAATGATGGAAATATATCTTTCATGCAAAGAAAAATATCCCAGTGGGCTTCACCAATGTAAGAATCACGACATTCGGATTTAGAAAAACTAAAAAACTCATATCTCGATATTTTTGTCTTAGTGAGTTTCACTTGTGATCCGACGATTTATTATCTGACTGTCACTTTCGTTCTAAAATGCAGCTTGGGAAAAGGAAAAGCTCAGAAATGTATCTGGATAGTATGTATGCTCTCTCTAAAAGATAAAAATCCCGTATATTGTAAAACAAAATTTTAGTTCTACAGAAGAAACAAAATGTCTGATTTTTATTGAGAATTTACTCTGCTCTAACTAGTCAATACTTTTATAAGCACTGCACTAGTTTTAATTATTTACTATTAACTTGACATTTTTACATCGAAAACTACATGAACGATAAAAATATTTTATATTTGTGTATTTTATTATTAATCATGGGAATTTCTAGTTTAAAAAAGATCACAAACTTGTGGAATCACAGAACATAAAAGTAAATGCAGTACTCGACAAAGATTATGCTACCTGTTTTCCTCTCCGTTGACCCTTATTATTTTGAAATATATATTACGTTAGGAGGGGTAGGCAAACATTATTTAGTAATTCTTCGGTCATTAACATTCGATACCTATACAAGTCAACTGCTCTGACGAAACATAAACGGATTCACGTCATAAATTTAAAATATTTCACTAATGTGTTTTAGATGAATTTGTTTTATTATATTTAATGACGATACTTATTGACGTTTATTGTACGTAGAGGGAAATGGGGCAAGTGTGAACCCAAATCTTCATATTGAACCAAAGATTACTGTCACAGTATTTTTTTAATTCCGATTTCACCTCACACTTAAATATGTTTTTCCACACTGTTATTTATTTAAACTTACCATTTATATAATTTAAAAAACTTTTCAATACCATTTCAGGGGTCGTCTTTCTTCGAATGATGGGTAATAGTGTGTAAAAATAAATACCATGGACTGTTTTCTTATTTGCAATGTGGCCGCGGTAGCCAGGTTGGAGGAGTAGCGGATTAGCAACCTGAGGGTTATGAGATCCAAACTCGATCCAAACAAAGACCATCGTGAACATGGGGCCTCAAATGTCCTCACGTTGGCGTGGTGTGGAAGTTTGGAGAGTGGGGTGCCAGCTCAGGTGTTTCCTCGTCATCTGACCGTAATTCAAAATTACATGGTGTTGTCCTCGGATCTTTCCCTGATGATTGATCCCGGACCACCGCTAATAGCCCGTTGTGCTACTCCAGTGTGACGTTAATTAAATACCTACCTACCTATAGGTTTTCTGTAACTAAATTCCAGTTCGCAAAAGGAAGAAATCTGAATTCATGTTAAGTTATGGAACATCCTGTTAAGTCTTTGACATTTTTGTCTTTAACATATGTTACTTAATTTACGGTATTACGATTACTTAAATTATGGTAAATCTGAGATCTTTCCCTTCAGGATTGATCCCAGACCGTCGCTAGGGATTGATCCCAGCCTGTTGTATTGCTCCAGTGCGATGGTAATTCAAATACCTATCTACCTTTTTTCAATGCGATAGTATTGTTAGTGGGGCAAGGTCATTTCAGTACCTTCTTCGAACTGTGCAAATTATCTGCCTAAAAAAATTCGTAAAAGTGTAGCGGTGAAACTAATATACTAAACTACTTCAAGCATTTCCAGTAGGTGACATCCTCTACATTAATCACAGACGAGTCTTACATTAGGTGGAAGAATTCACCCCATCAAAGCATTTAGGCTACCTCATCCTAAATATATATAACGCTTTAAAAATTTCTAATATAATTTTGGTATGCATAATTATGGAATTAACATGAAATTTGCATGCTCTTATCGCTGCTGCTGTACACCAGATTTCTTTTTATGTTTCTAAGAGGAGTTTTTCGATTTTAATATGAAGCAATGTAGATGTGGGGTAGGGAAAAATGAATTTTGTTTCATGATTTGAAAAAACAAATACGATAATCCACTTTTAACAATGTATCAAATTCTAAGGCTGCTCAAAGATTAAAACTACATATTTTTAATATTGAAAACAAGAAAATTCGAATAAAGATATCCATTTACTTACATAATACAAAGTTAAAAAATCTATAAAATATTTTCACTTAAGTTTAAACTTTAGTTCAAAACATAAATATTAACTGTATAAAACCGAACTATTCAGTCCTATACACACAATACTTTAAAAACAGCCAAGAAAGCTAAGGATATGAATATATCCCTGTCGTAAAAGAAAACGGCTAATAAAAAGTGACGCCAAGTGCAATAATCCAGCCAAAAACTGTACTCCTCGATAACATCATCATTCGATAACCTTTTCCAGAGGACTCCATTTTCTGAACATCAGTATTCTATATCGGTGGGCGCTAGAAACATTACGTGTGTGCCCTCTTTATTCCTGCCATTTTCTTCTTTCTCTCTTGATAATGCATGAATGAGCCCCGATAAATGCCCTCACAGCGTTTGTGTAGGTGGAGCCGGAAACTGCCTGGTATTCGGTCGAGAATCACAAAAACTAAAAACGTTTGATGAAGCTTTTAATGGATATTGGGGCCTCAATGCTTTTCTCCTGGGTGCTTAATTACTGGGAAATGGGTGGCATTTGGTTTTGATTATAGGAGAATAAGGAGTAAGGGATCCGATTAACCGTACTGGCAATTAAAAGTGCGGATATTTGAAACTAGGTTTTTACTGTGCTAATTGTTAAAATCGGTAAACATTTGAAGTAAATAAAATGTTTCTGAACTTAGAAAAGGTGTGATTATTATAAAGAACACTCGCATTTGAGTAAGTTTTGGTGTGTTTCATTTAGAAAGGTAATTTTCATTAGGATATTTTTCTCATGTTTGGTAAACTTCATAGATTTTATTTAGCAAGTTGTATTTAACAATTTAAAATATTAGCAAATTGTAAGCCATAACAGTTTATTTAATAACTAATTAAACAACTTTATATATCAATACTTCAATTTTGTTTGATCCATTTGATATTGATATTATTTTTTTGCTTAAAAATGCATACACATTCTTTCAACATATTACCGCGTAAAAATAATTAAAACTTCGAAAAGAGAAAATTTAAGGTTTAATTTGGAGAGACAAAACCCAGCAAAGCATAAAAGAAATTAATTGGAATTATACATATTAATTAACGTAATACAAAACAGTAAACATCGATTAAATTTTTATAATTCGGTAGAGGATGGTTCTAGAAAGTTCTATGTCATTATCAAAAATACGAACTACACAGGAAAAAAAATTGCAAATAATATCGTCTGCAATGGCATCTTTGAACCTGGAACTCTTTCTGTTTTCCTTTAGTTATTTATCATCTGCACAGTCCAATACATGGGAATATATTATAGCAGTAGATGTAGATTGAAATTTAACAATTCATCGCAGATGCTTGTAAACAAATGGCTTTACGTACCACGTATTACAGATAATTCAAATTAAAGTTCTTATGACCAAGGCTATGAATTTGTTAATTGAATTAAATAACTAAAATAAATGACTAACTACAAAATATCCGTCCAAACATCGATGTATAAATCAGTAAAATTTAATATAAAGTGCAGTATCACGTGCAGTTTTACATGAAAAGTTACCATCGTTCAATTAAATTTTGCAACGAAGTTAGGGATGCGATTTTTCTATTTATAATTATTTCGGTAGAAAGCTATTTAAACACTGTTTTCCCTCAAAAGTAATTAATTTTGGAGTACATTTAATTAAAGAAATTGAAATAATCAAATTATAAACTCCCACTAGGAACATGTCCGAATTATAAAAATGTCAGTTTAAGATTCATTTAAACGTGGTTCTCAGGACAATTAATCATCGGACTCCATTTCAGCAATCATTTTAATAGATTTATGAGATGCATAAAGCTGCCCTGATCAATCAAACTAAATAGAAATTTCCCACTTCAATGATTTCAGGCATAAAAATAAAAAAAGATCAACATTTATCATTTTAATTGAAAAGCATTGACGTATGTCCGGTTATGCTGCCTTATATTTGCAGTTTTCGTTAAAATATGTTAGTCCAAACATTGAGCAATTTATTCTTAAAAATGTTTATTCGCACGTTTAGAACTTTAATTTCAAAATCTTTATCAAAACATTTAACGCTATTTTATAAAAAATTTTATCAAACCTTTAGAGCTATTTTATAAAAAATGTATTCAAATATTTAGCAATTTTTTAGTGTTTATTCAAACATGCAGTATCTTATTCTTTAAATGTTTATCCAAACACTGAGTACTTTATTCTTTAAAATATTTTCACAAACATTTCAGACTTTATTCTTTAAAATGTTTATCCAAACAATTAGCACTTTATTCTTTAAAATGTTTATCCAAACACGTAGCACTTTATTCTTTAAAATGTTTAGTCGACATTTAGCACTTTATTTTTAAAAAATGTTCATCAAACATTTAGAACTTTATTTTTTTAATGTTTATCCAGACATTTTTAAAAATAAATATGGAATAGAATTGAACTAAAATATTTCTTTCCAGTCAGCACATGCGCTTCAGTAATTACACTGTGTATCAATCGATAGATGTCAAGTGAGCAGTTGATATAACAAGCGGAATGGATGAAAGAATAGCATTCATATACTCAAGATGGTTTTTTCTGTACAAAGATATCCTAGTGTTACATTATTCTTTAGGACTATATGAAGAAATATTCTGAAGCTCTCTTGATGATTAATTCTCTGACAAACATGCTATACCCAAGTATAAAAAATGATAATGAATTACATTTGGGAGTAGTTTTGGTCTCGTAAACATACTTATATGTATTAAATAGCTATTTTTGAAACATCATTCTGTTTGCAAGTATGCTAATATCTTAATCAATTCTTAAACAAAAAAAATTAAAAACAAATATGTGGTACGAATTGAAGAACTTCGGACAACATGGTGGTAAGCCACAAAACAGAAATTCCGCAATGAAAAACAAAATACACAAAAGGATCAAAATAATTTTGGATTGTTTGAATGAGGGCAAAATACTTGGAAGTTTCGGACATCACCTAATAAATCATTATAATTTTGGAATTTTTAAAACTTGAAATTTTCTAGCCGGAAGAATTTTGAAAAGTGGCTATCACTACGTTGCCCGATGACTTTCAATCGAATAGTTATCAATATATCCATTTTTTTACTTTGTATAACATGAAAAGGGTAAAGCTACTTTATTCAACATCACTAATTTGTTTCTTTAGGAAGCTAAAAATTGGTAACCCAATTCAGAGACGATATAATTCTTCGATTATAAAAACTGTAGATATAATTTGAAATGCCAAACATCTTCTGATGAGCATAAAATGTAAATTATTTTTCATTTACCGCAATCTTATATTTAGAAATATTTCAAAAAATAAACAGGAAAAGAAGACTTATATTACAGACACACTTAAGAAAACGTAATTGATATTTTTAATATATTTGAAATGTTTGTTTTTTATACAGTTCATTTTGATAAATTTATATTTTCTCTTTCAAAAGGTGCTTTTGCATTTAAACCAGTGGGAGAAATAAATCGGTTTTGTTATGGGGAAATCCTGATTTCTAAATTAATTTCTACGTAGTAACACTTAGTAAGATCAATTATCTCTAAAATTTCCTTTAACGAGAAAGCTTTCTTGCAAAAACTAATATAAATTTTGAAACAAGTGAAAACAAAAACATAAGAAAGACACTTAAAAGGACATTCTTTATAGCAGCTTCAATCTCTGATGACCAAAAATAGAAAATAATCTTCGTTTTTGAGAGAGAAATGAGAGACTATGATTGAAAACAATTATAATCATTGACATTATTTTGTGTTTAAAGCAGCTGCTTGCTAAAATTGCAAAATTATTTATTTTAATGTCTTTATGTTTTGAGATTTAAGTAACGACCTCTGAAAGAGAATCTGTATTATTTTATTTATTTTTTATGATAAGGATTTTTAAAGTAAAGGTCTAAAATGTATTTCAGTGCACGGCTAAGTGATTGAGACTACATTTCTCATATTTATCAATGCCGTACCAACTCTATTTGATTACTGTTTAGAAGGTCAAATAATTTTTAATCAATTGATTCACTCAGCAAAATTGAATGTGCCATATTAAGAAGGGTTAGTGCGATTCACCAATTGTTGGTCCGTTTTGATCTAGGGTCATTATTTGAAAATGAGAGCTAATTTGACCGGGACTTATACCAAAACTTTTGGACGAAAGAGATGAGGTTAATAAGAGGCATAATAATGCATCCAGAAAAAAAAACACATTTCCGATGTACAAAATTCCTTTCGTGGATATAATGGCTCTTAATGGCTCATCCGTTGTTGGCAATGCATTTCGCGACATTGAATTGATATCTGAGTAAAGGTTTCGAAGACACGATGTAATTTCCATTAAGCGGACTAGCTGTTTGCGTTCCTGGTAACAGTATAAATTCTCACGTGGATATATCAAATTTGTCTCTAGTTTTTCTCAACTTAATTCCCGTATTTTCCCGTTCTCTTATGTATTACCGTTTAGTCTACATAGTAGTTCTCGATATATGATATGTAGATAGCCTAAAATTCGCAATATTGTTCCACTCATTCAGAAATGATAATTGCGGTAGTGGTATTTTACTTGAAGGAGTAAGGATACTAGTTGAAGATCTCTAGATTGTATCAGATGGTGCTCTGACATCAGTCCTATATCGAGAAGGAATATTTGGCTAGTGTAGTGTTGAATTCCCTACTTTCGTAGCCATTGAAACTACTATATTAACGCTCTGAGTCACGAAATTTTCGAGTAGTATAGTATTTTCTCCCAAAATACACATAATGACTAAATAACCGCATCTATTGGTTCAAAGTATCCTATGAAAGATTCTATTGGTCCAGAAAGTCAAAATTGGTTAGAAGTCATGTTAAAACTACAGGTTGCAGAACGGATAAAAGCGTGTGAATCCCTCCGACTGTTAATGAATATTAACGTTCACCTGCATGTAACTTTTGATTAACAAATGCTTGTAGACGAATACGATCTGTTGTGAGAAGTAATCAGCCCGATTACTTTATATAAACTGTCTTCAATGTACTCGGTGCAATTTATGGAGAAGGGTTAGTTACTTTAAAAATCATTTCTATAATCTCCAGAAGCTAAGACGAGGATGACAACAAATCTAAAAATAATCACTTATAATTCATAAATAAATATATTACATTATAAAGGAATAATCCTAACGTAAATTTTTGGTATAGAATTGTCATGTGTAATGTACTTTCAAATTCCCATTTCCATTTTAAATTTCGTCATGTTTTGCTTACACACACATACTTATAAATATTGCGTGCTAAACATAATAAATCAATAATTTCAGTTCCAATAGCGTGTCTGGTGTTCGAAAGTTTTCATGTATTCTGTTGTATTTACGTACCAAGGCGGTTTAAAAGAGTGGAATTGTACTATCCTGAATATTTGAATGTCCATAGCTTCTATATTTCTTAATCATAAACATTGATCGTCGTTTATAAATGAAGTTATTCTGAATTATTTTTGGACATGCTGATTTTTTCGTTCTTCAAAATAAAATAAATATATACACAACTTAGTCAAATGCGTTTTATTAAACCAGCATGACAACAGACTTGTTCCATTGATTATTATAGGGAACTTAATAGATCTCCGCCAGTCTCTTGAACCTCCTTGTAACGTATGCAGCAGTTCTAGTTGTTCTGCAACGTAATGCATTAATTTGTCACAATTAATGTCTGCTGATCGAAAGTTATGCATGAATTGTGTTATGATTACATACTTACATACTTGCTCCCTCAGCTTCACACTGCATTAATCAGGTCATAATTGTAGTTGAATATTCGAAATTACGCGTAAATTGTATTATAATGCAACATGTAGAACAAGCTTATTCTAGATTGTAATGCAGCAATTTCATTTGTACTAATCGTCAGACGTTCAGAAGTTATTTAAAGAAAACATGTTCTTAACTGATTCACACAAACGAAACGTTACCCCAAACACCATTATCCTGTATAGTTTAGAAAGATTATTAAAATAGTAGAACATTAAAATAGATATTTTTGCCTTGCTCAAAAGTTAAATAGCAGCTACCTGAAAAACAACTTCTAAACTTTAACTTCAATACTTAGAAAATTCGATCCAGCTATTTTTGAAACATGAAATTTTCATGGGGTATTTAATTATAAAATGATGAAATCCTTAAGTTAATTTGAACAAAATCAATGTCTAACTTTAAAAATATTGCGTGGTACAGCATATTTTTTACTTGTTTCAGGAAGTATATACGTCGTTTTCAAACTGTGAGTGATGTCTTTCATGAGTGAATGAAGAATTTGGATTGCACTAAATGAAAGTCGACGAATGATAATCAAAGTTTTAAATTCCTAAAGGTATGTAGAAAGTTTACATTTTTATAAATATTTTCTCTATTTTTATAATTACAGCTATAGAACACTACGATTTATTATACGAAACTTAAGCAATTGGAGATGCAACTCAATAATGTTTTTCGTTGTTCTAAGAGACTTGCATAGGTTTCTGAAGTTATTCCTCTCATTATTTTAATTGCTACCATTTCTTAATTGTATTCCTTACCCAGGTATGATGTCCTAAAATAGACTTCTTCCTATACAATCTTGTTTCATCTGCCATCATCATTTAGTCCCCTCTTTGCCAGTCGTCTTTTTCTCCCTGTTCAATTGTTATAAAATATTTAGTAAGATGAGATAGGATAAACTGCTTTCGCGAAGTAAGTGCGTTCTCTGAATATAAAATGTGTCTGATATTAAAGTAGGGGTTACAAAATGCCTCATGAAGGAGTCTTGCATCTTGGTTTCCCCGCTAGAGCGTTTTGAATTTTGTCAGAGAAATCAATCAGATCAAAGAAGGGCACGAATGGAATTATATATTTTTGTCCCACTCACAATACTATTACATGGCAAACAAAGAAACAGTCCATTGTATGCACTTGCCCCATCATGAGGGGCGGGGACAAAAACGCCCACGTGGATGAGTATTGGAAAGTATTTTTTAATTATACAAATTGTAAGTTAAATACGAAAATGAAAAGGCCAGTAAAGAATCTAGAAGTATAAGGTAAAAATATGAAATTTTTAAAAATTATTGGGATAGAGTAATAATTGGTTTAAAATGAACTTTGAAGATTTGGATTCGCACTTGCCACACCTTATCATGTATTTTCAATTTTGCTAAGATTTTATTCTTAATTTTTTAAAACAAATACAAACGATGTTGCAATGGCTTAATATGTATTACATGACTGTCGTCGAATGAAATTTATTAATTTGAAGAAATTCATTCATGTTCATACTTTATTCCATGGATATGATCCTGTTTGTTTTATAAATCAGGTTTTTTTAAATTCTCATGAGGCGACCAATCGCTAAAGGTGCTGTCTTCCGGATGGAAAAGTTCTAGTTTGAATCCAGGGTAAGACATGGATGTTTGCCCATCTGAAATGATGGGCAAACATCTATCTCTAGATGAGCGTCTCTCTATAAACGGGCTGTGCCTACAATGCGCGGCAGGCATTCGAGGTGTAACATGAACCCACCCAGTGGTGCACCAGGATAATGAAAAGCAGTTCACAAATCCGCCCTTGTAATGCTATAATGAATACTGTTTAATTGAATCTAGAAAAAGATAGAACAAATTCTCTTACCACGGTCCACATGACTGATTCGTTTTAATACGACATTCATTTATACATTCACCTTCCCCACAAAATTCATAAGTCATTAGAGTATGTATGTTAAATAACAATTCAAAACACGTTTAGACCGATTTAGCAAACAATGCTGAAAATAACTTCCGGGTTTACCTTTAAAACTACGATTTGAGCAGTACTCGCGAAGAATTACCATACACTATTCATAAAAGCAAATTTTCGCGACCGAGCAAATGGAAAGAAATAAGCATTATTTTCTCTCAAAACCTACCATCGTGCAATCAGCGCAAAATCAATTTTAAATGGCGTTTTCTCTGCACTTCCGGGTAGAAGAATCTTTTCATTCGCCAACAGCCATGGCTCCAGAAAGTCCTGTCGAAAGGAATGCGCCGCGGCATTCAGAAGCGGAGTGCACTGAGTTGACATTTCTCGTTTAATTCCCCCGAAATTCAATCACGGACATAATGGAATATTTGCATCCGATTTACATAAAGTTTCATTTCGGATTCTTTTCGCAATGTGGCGCTGCATTTGAATATGTGCCGCTTGTGTGTTATTATCTTAGTCTTAAGCTTGGGAGAACGCGAACATCAACTGGAATCGGGGCATCATCCTGTCATATTTGGAGATGTATTGAATCAGTTCAGAACACTCTTTCGAAAAGAATATTTAGGATTTTTTATAACTGTTTTTTTCTCTCGTTAATCTTTAAATAACAGATGAGCGAGCTTGATGTATGGGAACTTCTGCTCTGTACGAATGTCAGCGATGGAGTTTTATTTTAGGTTTTGAATAAATTCGGTAATGCAATCGGGTTTTAATTATTGCAAGCCCTGCATGACTGCGTTTCTCTAAGAAATCATTGAGTTCTTGTGATGAACAATGTAGCTCAGATGTAAGTTTGTATTAGTTGCTTCTTAGTTTTTGTCGCTATGATTTTCCACGGGCATTTCTATGGATACTTAATATACAAGGTGATTTATAATAGGTACTCCAATGTTTATATTCAAACTCGTTTGTTTTAACCCTCCTGGTAGTTGTCTCGACGATGTATCTCGTCATTAGCATAATCAATATCAGATCTTTTTGGACGAAATATCTCGTCATTAAAAGAAAACTGGCCAGATCTTGATCTCTTCACCATCAAAAAATCGGCAATATATTGATGACGAGATCTTCTGTTCTGACTTCAGAATAATGTAATTGATGTCAGTTACTTATGTCGTGATCATTAGCGTTTTCATTGTTGCTGTATCTAATTAGACACGATATATCGAAAGACAGCGCATCCACAGAGAACTACTATCTATATATTATATATGTTGTGTCCTTTTCTGGTTGATTTGAATTATGAAGTGAAAGGTTCGAAAGCTAGGACTACAACAGTAGCGAGTGATCGTATAGTGGAATTCTGTTAGATAATATGTGACCAAAATCTCGCTAACACTGCTCAAAATTACCGTGTGAGCGGAGGACCTAAATATCTGAGCATTAATTATAATTTAACATGTTGTAAGCAGGCCATAAATCGGCAAGGAAGACGAACTATAGTTAACAATTAATGATTAAATTATTTAACATATAGAAAAGTTAAAAATTTTACAACACATCACAATTTATATAAATAATTAAACGCTCAAAATGATATGATGCCCATTAGAATTATTAAAAAAAAAAAAAAGTTTATGTTTGTCATAAAAAGAGTGTATTACATTTCATTTGACTAGTTAGGAAAATAATTTCGATAATCAAGTATCAATAATTTTAACGAACAAAAACATCTGAAGGAAAATATAGCGAAAACTAAACATAAAATAGTTTTTGAGACACTACAACTAATATTGAAAACTCACTCACTTTAAAAGTCGTATATTATTTAATAACAACTATATAAATTATGTGGGTAAATGTAAAAAAAATTATGTAATCGTATGAACTTCCTTCTGATATAATTCTCAGGCTTATCATTAAATTGTAATAACTGCCTTATCTCATAATCACATTAACCAACAACATTTAATTCAGCGAACTCATAAGTACTTCATCAGTCAAAATGTTTTGACACAAAACATTTTACATCATTAAATAGAATGTTAATAAACTAGCCCATCACAAAATCATATTAACCTACTTCATTTCGCTCGGCGGTTGAAGTCAAATTATAATCCGATAACTCGAGAGAGGACATTAGTGCTGGGACTACGAAAGTGATTTTATCTTCACACCGAGCATCCTGATTGCCCTAGATATAGAGAATTAACATCTGATGATGTTAACAGCATGAGCTTATTTCCTCCAAGGGTCATAAGAAACAGCCTGCGTTGTGTATGGAACGAGAATGATGTATTGTCCTTATTCATTATTGACTAGGAGGTAAATATGTATTGAGCTTGCGATTAAGATATTATTAAGCGCATGATTTTATAGTAAAATTGCTCTTTAAATCTGAATCCAAGCACGCATGATTTGTTTTCCATTCCCCTAGGAGAAAACAATATTTACTAATCTAAAATCCTCTCACATCAAATTAGTATAAATTTCATTGGTTAATTTTCTAAATTAATTAGTGTGTAAACTTAAGGGAATAAGAAGGTTCGTCTTTTACTAATTGCATAATATTTCAGTGGATGGATAGTATTTATTTATTGGATGAAGGTTTTAAACTCAGATAGCGGATAACTTTCAGTAGAATTATTCAAAATAAATATTCCTTTATGTAGAGAGAAGTAGTAGTAAGAATAAGCTTAGGCTTATTGAGCTTTAGTAGTTACATGATTAAGTTGTTAGAATTAGATTTAAATGTTTCGAGTAATCAGGGTCTGAATTTGTAAGTCTGATGTTTAGAGTTATCTCATATGATGAGGTTAGAAGTATTGTTCTAATTCGATCTCAACCGTCGGATCTATCCTTTCGGGATTGATCCCGGACCATCGCTAATAGTTCATTAACGTTAATTAAACTACCTACCTATCTTGATCTTAACCCTTTTGGTGATTGTCCCAACGATGACCAGATCTTGACAGAAGTATCTCGTCATTAGCGAAACTGACCAGATCTTGATAGACAAGATATCTCGTTATTAGAAAAATTCTGAGCAGACCTTGACCTTGCCATCATAACAAAATCGTCAATATCTTGAATACTAGATATCTCGTCATTAGCAAAATAAGTCATATCTTGATAGATATCTCGGCGAAACTACTTGGAGGGTTAAATCTCTAAGTTTTAAGACAATTCATGTTTAGAAAGAAAAATATAGGTAGAATAGTCATTTAAGTGATTTATTTCAAAATTCCAAACAGCAAATAATGTATTTGACCCTTGGGTAAAATTCAGAAAAGGCCGAATACTATCTAAGCGCCTTCCAAAAAGTATATAATTTTTTCTCTTTGTTAATAGCCTGAGAACCCCTTACCGCTTGCTTGTCTCGAAAGTTCCTGTTTTTGACAGCCTGGCCATCAAACATGAAATGAATTCTTTCAGTATATTCTCTAACCGTCGCCAAATATCCGGTTCTTAAAGTGAGATTGAAATCTAAACGTCTAAGAAATAGAAATATTTCGTTTATGCGTAACAATACCCTCACCAGTTCTTTGTGACCCAGACTGAAATGTAAGGATTCGAATTTTAGACCTGTATGGACAATGAACAAGTTTGAGGCCTTAGATTACGATTTCGGCTTTCACGGGAATATTTTTAGCCCAAGTTCTTTTTAACACTTAATAAGTTTTTCTCCAAAGCATTGTCTGAATGAAGCATTTTATTTTTGCCCCCAAACTCTATGCTTTAAACTTAATTGGAATTTTTCTCATTTGGAATAGAAAAATATTGAAGAAGTACAGCATATTTTTCTGTCCCTTTTTTTGAGAAACTAAATTAAAAAATAGTGATAAAAACTATTACTTATAGTAAACTGTTCGATTATTTGATTCCTTAAATACGCAACTTTGCTTTTCTAAGATTTTTTCCTTTTTGTTTTATTATCTTGGATTATGTGATCGAAAACAGTGATATAAACTGAATTATTATTTTCAGCAGAGTTCAATTACTTATTTCTTTAAGCATATACTTCCCTTTTTAACCTTTATCACTCTAACCGGAAGTAATCTTCCAAACGCGCAAGATAACGTTCTATTCATGCTATAATATTCTTGGGGTGATAAGGATTAGTATTGTTTCCCTTTTATTTTATTTGTTTGGTAGGTAGTTAATTAATGTACTGGAGCAACACAACGAGATATTGGAGAAGGTCCGGGACCCATTTCGAAGGGAATTATTTGTTTGGTGTACTAAATGGAAACGTGATCATTTTAGTAATTATTTTAAACAAGGTGTTGAATTATTTATTTCCTCAAACATGCAAATTTCTTTTTTAACCTTATTTTCATTTATATTTGATTAGTTCTTAATACGAAATCAGAAAACAGTGATCCAATTATTATTTTCTGTTAAGTTCTCAATGATTTATTTTTAAAAGATACAACTTTCCTTTTTATAAACATTAGTTCCATATTTTTAAATTTCATTTTGAATTTGTTTTATTAATTATATAAGCATCTAATTATTTAATAATTGTAACCACTAATATTAATTCCTTAAATGCCCCGAAATAACAGTCAGTCATAAATATGCCTACCTTTTATAGAATCAGTCAAAATTAAAATGCAATGGTGGAGTGAGTTTTGCGGTGAAATGCACTTCCTGTAAGTATTCCGGACGTGACGTCACTTGACTTATTTTTCGAATACAATTTCAGCTCTTCGCCAATAGAAAATCCGAAAAATATATTTAAAATTTATGTATTATTGTAGGTTGGTTAGCGTTTGTAAAATTTTAAACGCCAAACGTCACCAAAATAGCAATAAACTATATTTTAAGGTAACCCTCGATATGTATCCTGCGAGAGCATTTCGGTAACAAGAAGTAAATTCACCCTCTACCGTCTATGGTTTGTTTCTTTTACTGAAAACTCCTCTCATTAAAATATAATAGAATATTGTCATTTGTGAAAATTAAAATTTGCTTCAAAACCTTGTTTTCAACGTTAACGCCATTGCAATTTTACCACTGAATTCATTTCACATCCACAAAAGAAATGCTTTTTTATGTGTGCGTATGTTTTGAAGTGTTACTACGATGGGTATAATTAAAAAGCAGAATGCTAAGCGTAAACCTGCATAAGTACTTTATTTACACGCAAAAATATAACTATTTACTGAACATAATTCCGTTGTTTTAGATTCTTGGTTAAATTAAAGATCACTCAAGCGTATTAATTAATGGTTAATTAGAATCGGAACGTGACTTACTCAGACAAATTTGGTTAAGTATGGGGAGGACCAAAGATGACACATCAGGGGGAATTGAACCAATCTATTTAAAAGCTCGTAAATATTTATTTTTATTGCAACAAAATTTCAGCTTTTTTGCTTTATTTAACTGTTTTTATTGTGTCTAATTGGTATCTACCATGTTCCTTAGGAATTTAATTCAGAAATTTTCAATTGCTGCAGATGTTACAAGTTTAATTAAGTAATTAAAATCGATGGGATCTTGATTTTTTTAACATTTATCGATTTCATGTTCCGCAGCCGGCTGTCGCTTTTTTTTTATTAAAAGTCAGGATGGAGTAATTGAGTTCTTTCCAAACTTATCTATGCTGCGAATATACAAGATCTAAAAGAATCTGTAAAGACTGCGAATAATATACGGTTCTGCTTGTTTGGAATTAAGTAATGGTATTGAACTGCAGCATCAATTTTACAATTTCTTTATATTTGCAACATAACTCCGATAGCACAATGTTCCGTACATTTTAATTTTAGTGCAAGTCTATCCACTATGGAGCCAAATATGTTCAATTTGATTAAAAAAAACAGTGGCCAAATTGTGTTTAAAATGAACGGCCATATTGCACTGTTCCTCTTCATCTTCCCTATGTAAGCGGGCCGTGGTAGCCCGGTTGGAAGAGTAACGAACTAGCAACCGGACGGTGGCGATTTTGAATCCAACCAAAGACCGTCGTAAACAAAGAGGGCTGGTGCACATTAAATCTGTCGTGTCCCCAAATGTCCTCACGTTGATGTGATGTGGAAGTTTGGAGAGTGGGGTGCCAACTCAAGTGTGACCTCGTCATCTGACCGTGGTTCTAAATTACGTAGTGCTGTCCTCTTATCTTTCCCTTCACGGGTTGATCCAGGACTGTCGCCAATAACCCGGTGTGTTGCTTCAGTGCGACGTTAATTAAATACCTACCCTATGTAAACATTAAATAATCAAAAATTAATATTAAAGCTTTTCTTATTCTACTCAGATTTTAGTTAGAGAGGCAGACAGATGCCTATTGATATAAATCAAATATAATCTGATTTGGTTTACCAAATATCTCTGTAAATAGACTATTGATTAGTAATAGACATTAGTTTATGACGGTTTCTAAAGTACGTGTTTAATATTCACTGTGCATCGCTACTTTTTAAAATCTAAGATAGAGTAAATTATGGCCCTAACAAAGCAGACGAAGTTGCATCAATAATGACATTCACTAAATAGTATTATGAAACAAAAGTGCACGGTAGGCAGGAAATTGAATTTACGTCCCAACACAACGGGCTATTGGTGAGGGTCTGGGATCAATCCCGAAGGAAAGGACCCGAGGACGTCACTGTAATTTCGAACCACAGTCGGATGACGAGATCAGCACCTGAGGTGGCACCGCATTCTCCAAACTTGAGCAACATGCCAACATGAGGACATTTGAGGCCACCGCGGATTAATGTGCACAAACCCCACGTACACTTCGGTCGTTTGATCGGACCGAACTTCGAACTCGCAACCCACCTCATTTCTAACCTGTGACACTACCAACTAGATTACGGCAACCCCATAATTACACGGAGTTGAGTACCAATAATCGAGGTTGTTGGTGTCCCAAACCAATAGGGCTTTCTGTGTCTTGTATTCTCGTACTGATACCATATTTCCTGAAAGTTGCATGGCATTTCTGGTTAAAATTGAGAAACACGAAGTATTCTCAGTCAATCATTCATTCTTAGTCATTTTAGTCAATCATCTAAAATGTCGCTAAATGTTTATGTTTCGAAGAGATCACTTTAGAGATCATTTTACAAAACTTTAACGGCAGCAAATACCATCGGTATGGGGCAAAATGCATTTAGAAATCTAATCTAAGAAGCAGTTTTTGCTTGTGATACCTAAGATTGAATAAACATCATTAAGAAAAATGCCACATATAAAAAAAACGATTCTCCTGTCTTTTTATTGTGTACGTGACTTATACGAGGAGAGGATTACTAGTCTAGAGTTAAAAAATAACTTGAGATATTTTTATGGATTACTAGTTTTACTACTAGGCTTTTCCCAATGGGTTTTGTAGCTTCAGGCTGCTTCACACCAACGGAATCCAAAAGGATCTGAATCCAGTAGAAACTAACTAACGAAGGTTTGGGAGCATTCAAGAGCTTTGGATTAAAGGAGTGTGAAAGATTTTTAGACGAAGAGGCAATTTCGATGGAATCGGCTTTCCCGAACCTTTGTTAGGCAGTTTCTACCATATTCAGATTGATTCAGAGTGGCTAGATTTTGTTAGCGTGTAGGAAAAAGAAACGTTATAGGAACTCAGACAAATCAAATCGCGTCTATGTTTTCTCAGCAGTTTCGTTGCCATGTATATCGAACAGTTTTTGAGCTTTGTCTGCTTCGCGTGCATGTCTTTCCTCTTCCAATTTCTCGGCTCGTGACAGTTTTTGACTTTTTGTGTTGATTTGTCTCCTTCTTGCGTAATGTTCTTTACTAAATTTTACTGCTATCCTTCTTAGTAAAAGTCGTAAGGAAATGAAAATAGTTGCTTTGACGCAGAAATTCCAGACAGAATAAGCTGAGCAACTTCGAAGGCTTTTGCTGCTTCAGACAAATAGTTGTGTTCCTCTAGAAATCCCACACAAAATACGCCCTCAGGGCACATCCCCTTCAGGTATGTACGGTTTCACGAACACGAGTTACTCAAGTGATCTTTTATTTTCCTATGGGACTTACTGTAAATACTAAACACAGGTATCGCGCTTCAGGGATATCCAAGCAATCTTTTTCCGCCCTTTTATCCCATTATTCTATTCTCCAATCGCTCTTGCTTTCCCTTTCACGATATTGTTTGCTTGGCCTGTCTCTTGTTTGGCTCAGCTTGACCAAATATGGCCCTTGCACCATAAAACCCCAAAACGTCCAGACAAAATAAGCAGTTCAAATTTCATGATGCCAGAACTTCAGAGTTCAAGAGCTTTTGTTGCTTCAGACGAATATTAGATGGATGCAAAACTTCGTCCCGTTTGTTTGACAAAAATTGAAGAAAAATTTTATTTACTTAAAATTACATTTAATCAATGTAGTATGTGCCGTTCTGTTCAATGACCTTTCCCCATCTTTTCGGTAGCTGCATAATCTCTCGCTCATAGAAGTTCTGAGGTTTCTGGCTAAAGATCTGATTAAGGTGACGAAACTTTCTGAACCACTTACGGCACGTGGAGCGTCAACGGCACCCCCTCACCATACACAACACATATCTTTTGCGCCTGCGAATCATTCTTGCCTTTTAGGAAATAAAAAAGCATATTATGTCGTAAAAGTTCCTTATTTTCTGCCATTTGAAATGCTTAACAAAATTTAAAAAACACAACCAAATAACAATTTTTTCCCAAGTACTTGCTGAAATTCCTTCTTTCAAACATCAAAACTTTACACGTGTGAAGTAGATAACACTTCGCTTTTGCGATGCAATGCCATCTAGCGCCAAAAAAGGGACGAACTTTTGCATCCCCCAATAGATTAATGCTGTAGATAGGTATACTACCGGGAAAGAAGTAGATTTTGAACTATGCAGTACAGGAATTAATTACTCTCTCGGAACAGCTAATATCAGGTAAAAATCGGTGTTGAAAATTTCTGTGGGTAATTTACAAGGCTTGATAATGGCAGTAATTTTCTCTCTGCAACCCTACCTAAATAGGAGATGGTAGGTAGTTAATTTACGTCACACTAGAGCAACACAACGGGCTATTCTGAATAAGAGAGGAATATTTATAAAAGTCAGTACTTTCACAGTAATTCTAGGCAATCTTTACTTTTGATTCAGGGTGGAAATATATATTTATCGCGGTTCTGTTTTCCACTCGGAAATTTTGACATCGATGAAACTCTGGGATACAGTGAATCATCTCACATTGATAAGGGTATTTAGATGCTATCAAATAGCCAAAAATACATACAATATATGAGCAAGTGGTGGTAACACTGTGACCTTACTAACAGAAACACCACCACCAAAGTGCCCATCTGCCCTTCGTATGTTGATCTGCAAGGTTGGTTCGTTTGAGTTTTATGGCGCAAGGACCATATTTGGACAAGCTGAGCCAAACAACGTTGGTCTTCAAGGAAATGAAATCGCCGACCTTTTGGCTAAGGACAGAAGTTTACATGCGTTTCTATCTTACGGTAGATTTACCTGTGAACAAATCGGGCCGCAGTATCCCTGTTAGGAGTATGGAATATCATCCTTAGGGGGTTGTAAGTTCGAAATACTATTCAACCAAAGACCGTCGTGTACAAAGAGGACTGGTGCACGTTAAATCTTTCGTGGCCTCAAATGTCCTCACATTGGAGTGGTGTGGTAATTTGGAGAGTGGGGGCCAGCTCAAGTGTTGACCTGGTCATCTGACCGTGATTCAAGATTACGAGGTGTTGTCCTCGGTTGTTTACCTTCAGAATTGGTCCCGGACCTTCGTCAATAGACTGCTGTAATGCTCCAGTGCGACGTTAATTCAACTACCTATCTATGAAGAAATCGCATCCAAAATTAAAGAGTGGGAATTGAATTTGTAGTATACCTCCAAATCATGACTGGCACACCTGCTGTCAGTACGGTGATTTCTTCTGTTAAATGGATAGTAGAAAACACCGAACTGCTTTCTTTAAGCTTCGCAGTAGACACTTGAAGCCTATGAGTATCGAATTGGGCTGCAAGCGTTTTCCTCTGTGGTCTAAATGCATTTCAGCCTATCACATCTCATGTTTCGTCTGTCCCTCAGGCCTGCTTATTCACCATCCCGATCTTGTTCTTGAGAGCCTCAAGTCTCACGTGATAATAGACTAGGTTTAATTTAATTTTTGCCGATTGAGATAAGTAACAAGTTATTTCTGAATATTTTGACTAGAGTCGTTACATTTTTAAGTCAACGTTTCGTTCATCGCAGGGAACGAAACTTCCAAACGAAAACACCTTTTCAACCAAGTTATCGAATCTAAAAATCTATCTTTGATATGCTTTGCCCTAAACTCCGTAAGCGGTATTCGAACCCGGGACTTGGATGACAAGGGGTAAACACTTTAACCACTTCTCCGCCATGCCGGCGTCCTTATGACTTCAAATTTCAGAACCATATCGTGCCCCTATCTCAAAACAGATTAATAGAATCCAGTTTGGAATAGTACAACCCTCGACAAGAACCCCCTGCGATTCCCCTTCAAACACGCAGGTAGCAAAAACGTCGCAGCATTTTCGAGTGCTTGAGACGCCCTAAAACAAACAACGCACGGCATATTGCTTTTCTTTCAACGAAACTGCTCCACTTTGCGCCTCATTTATTTCTCAACGTCGCAACGGTGACGTGCGTTCACCGTTCACTGTAGAGAGATGCGATTTCGCTTTTAAGTCCCATTGAGGACTTTTTCCGTTTCAATATGCGCTGCGACGCATTTCGTGCGGACAATCCTTCGGAGAAGAGGATCATTTTTACGTCGAGCGAGGGACAATTTCGTCCTCCAATCACCTTGGAAACGGCAAACAATTCATTTACCTTTTGCTCACAGTCATTTCCTGTTTCTATGGAAACGAGTGATTTGAAGGGCTGCCAACCAAGCTTCGGAACAATAATGTCCGGAAATGTTTTAAAAATTTCGACATTGTGTGAGTCGCACGTGATGGAGTCTCTCTCGGTTTGGGTGTTTCTTTTTTCCCCTGTGCGTTTCCTGTTCCGTTTAGAGATTTGATGTATTACTTTTCGGAGCTCAAATTCTATTTGGCATCAAGTTTTAAACGACTGAAACATAATATTTTGCCCTGAAAAACAATTCGCGATTTCGTAGGAAGAAAGGCAGTGGTAGAACCAACAGCGTTGTTTTATATTCTATCATAAAACGTTCAGTTTTCTCAAGGGAAATTCGATACTTGCATTGGACTTGTTTACCCTCTTGGTCTTCAAGAGATTTCTAAGTAGTGTAGCGTTGTTTCCACCCCTCAGCACACATAATGACTAAGTAATAACATAAACTGGTTGAAAGAATCCTAGGAAAGAACCTATCCTAACCAAAGGCAAAAATTGAAACTAAAATGGGTGGATAAATTTTGTTATGTAGGAGTTTGTTAAAATATTTTTTATAGCAGTCTCAACGGAGCTTCAAAGAAATGAAAGAGAAATGATTTCACAATTCAAGATTGTGTATCGGAAGATTCACAATTCCTAAAATAAATACATGCCAAATATGTATTCTGTGTTCTTTCGACATCTATGATATTGCAGTCCTTATTGAGACGGTTTTGGAGTGGATGGAGAACCTGGGCCGAAGGGCCTCAATCTCCTGAAAAGTGCTCGATATTAGCTGAACAGATGCGAGTTCGTCAGTCTTTTATAGGTTTTACTGGGACTTGGAGAAGAGATATAGCGAAAAAAGTAGCTTTTCAACCAAACTATCGAATTTAAGAATCTATCTTTGAAATTCTTTGCCCTAAACGCCGTAAGCGGTATTCGAAGCCGGAAACTCGATGACAAGGGGTAAACACTTTACCCACTTCGCCATCATACCGGAGTCCTTATAAGGACTTCAAATTACAGACCCACATTTCAATCCCGATCGAACGTAAACATCTAAAAAATTATGTTAGTTTTTTACAAAATCCCTTGTTTTTCTAGCTCTGGTGTGACCTCGTCATCTGACCGTGGTTCAAAATTACGTGTTGGTGTTGTCCTAGGATTTTTCCCTTAGACTTAATTTACTTAATTGGTTTTATTTTGTATGCTCATAGAATAGAGAATGGCTAGGGCTCTACTCACATTATCACAAAAGCTGGGTGGTTCAAAATTACGAGGCTTTGTCCTTGGATCTTTCCCTTCGGTTTTGATCCCTGACCGTCGCCAATAGCCCGTTATGTTGCTCCAGTGCGATGTTAATTAAAATATCTACCCTTTTTTTCTTGATTCAACCAAATTTTCAGTCAGCATATTTTATAATAGATCTTATGTAGTAGTTAAAAGGAGATAGGTGAAGAGATGAATTGCAATGTATAACTAAATCAACAAAATTACTTTTTCTTAATATGTTATTGTAGTACTACAGCGCTGAGGTGTGTAATATATACTATATTAACAATTTTTACAAAAATAATTATTACCTTTCTTGAGACACAAATACAAAATAACCACAGATACCTTTCAGGAAAAGTTACAATGTACATGCATCAATCTAAAATTAAAGCAATGGCCCATCAGAACACTCAAATCATACTACAGCAACCTCCCCGCTGGAAACAATCCAGGGAATTATAACCAGCTGCTACACTACATCGAAAACGATTTATAAAATGAATCTCGGTACGCTTAAATGACGAGGCTTATATTTGATCTATCATTTACAAAAGCTAAATATACACTTCCTCTGGAAGTTCCCCACTTCCGAATTAATGAACCGGCTCCTCTGCAACTATTAATCTCTTCATCTTTTCTCGGCTTCTTTAGAAAATCTTCCGATAAAATCTGAAATCTGCACACGTCTTTGAATACAGAAATGAAAAAGAAGTGAATTGATCCTTCCTCCTTCTTAGATAACCGCCGTGTTCCGCAATAAAGCCCAGAGAAGGATGTTCCAGTGAAATTAAATTCTGGTCCGAAATGAAATTAATTCATTCGCGTAACGAACAATCTCGGTTTCGCGCATGCGCGGCTGGTCGCAGTGACAAATCGCCCCGCGTGAATGATCGTACTCTAGTGCATGTACCAAATCGCAGTAGGCCACTCCTGATAGACGTGGGTTTAAGTGATTAATAAGCCTCCTGAAACACGCGTTTTGGGATTGATTTCCAGATTTATCACCGTTTGGGGAATTAATCAGGAAAGAACACACATAACCATGGTAACGTGACGCCATGCTTTTATCTTTGAGGCGTTGTGGGGAAGTCTACTGATTCTAATGTATGTGCGTGTTCGGCAGATTTTATTTTTATTTTCAAACTGTCTTCTCAAGACTTTATTGGCTATTTAAGGTTGGTTGGGTTCGGTTATGTAGTACAAGGACCATATTTGGCCACGCTACACTAAGCACAAGACAGGGTCTCGAGTAATTGGCCATTTAGCCTTCGAAATGGTTTCGATGAGATATCTTGTCCATCAAGGTCTGGGCAGTTTCATCCCATCCCGAGATATCTCGTCCATCAAGATCTGCTGATGGTTTTGCTAATGACCAGACACTTCGTCGAGACAACCACCAAGAGGATTAAGGTACTCTGAGACTCAGGAATAGTACAAAAATATGCTTTGTTTTTTATGTAGAATTAGATCTTTCTCCTGATCATGGGAAAGTAACTTGAGAAATACATGTCACTAAAAAGACTACCCTTTCTCTCCGCTACTGCTCGCAAATGGAAAGACACGCAGAAATAGTACATATACCAATAGATAGAAGAGTGCATAAAACGAAAAGAACAACTGCAACCGCTTGAGCCTGAGCAGGCTGTCAGCGGCATGAAAATGCCCCATATTTCGCTCGTTATCGAGTTGCCGCGCGTCTTTTTAGATGTCCTCACGTTTGAACCACATGCCATAGCGTTTTGATTTCTTTTTTTTTTTTTTTTTTTTTTTAATTAACGTCACACTGGAGCAACACAACGGGCTATTGGTGACGGTCCGGGATCAATCCCAAAGGGAAAGATCCGAGGACAACACCACGTAATTTTGAACCACGGTCAGATGACGAGGCAACACCTGAGCTGGCACCCCACTCTCCAAACTTCCACACCACACCAACGTGAGGACATTTGAAGCCACGACAGATTTAACGTGCACCAGCCCCCTTTGTACACGACGGTGTTTGGCTGGATTCGAACTCGCAACTCTTCGGTTGCTAGTCCGTTACTCTTCCAACCGGGCCA
Source organism: Meta bourneti (assembly GCA_933210815.1). NCBI lineage: Eukaryota > Metazoa > Arthropoda > Arachnida > Araneae > Tetragnathidae > Meta > Meta bourneti. Next base: position 17,335,055 of record OW119922.1, read on the forward strand.
CCGCGGCCCCGTTTTGATTTCAATACCTCAATTCTTATTTAGAGAGCAGCTCTATCGGACGCGTATCGAGCTTGCGGGAAAACCTAAATTTATATTAAAGTAGGAGGCCCGAAGGTGGATCATTGACGCTTAAACATTTCAAAGTTGCCATAGAAACATTACACGAAGTATTATTGCAACCGATGAGTTGCAATAAGAGTGCAGGAGGAGGGCTTTGGAATGCGAAAGATACCACACAAGATACCGTATGAGCGAAAGCGGGAACAGTGTGCCTCGGAGAAAGTTGTCGAGGAAAACTGCAACATCGATTAAAGCTGCTTCGGAACCGCAACCATCGACTTCTCGCGCTTCCAGCATCGCCGTGCAACACGAGCTCTTGGACATGGATGCAGCAGCAACCGATCTGACACCTGGGTTGAGTAGATCGAGACAGTAGAATGCCGAGTACGAGGATTAATACAAACGCAATGGCTGCGTATTTCGCTAGACTCACCACCACCACCCTATCAGTGAGCGGCTGAGGTAACAGGAAACAGCATTGAAAAAACAATCCGGCAAGTAATCAACCTGCGATATCGTCACCATGGTGGGGCAGCTGCCTCGACAGCTGGAAGAAGCAATTGGTACTTTCCATATCATCTCCCAATGCCAACCGTGTATGATTCCACGCAATATGTAGGATGCCGTGATTTGTCACCCAATTAATAACTGCATACTCAACCTCGTTTCGTTTCTCACACCATCTTCACGTACTTCACTAAGCATAGCAAAGCTATTCACGTGTCTTTTTGAAAGATGAGTCTCTTTTGCGGTACTTTGTTGCAGAGAGTAGGAAGATAATACTTCATTTTAACAAAGGGTACTTCCCGGTAGAGATTTATTTAACTAAGTACATTTAATTCTTGTAGCTGTGGAAAATTCGTCACAGTGCTGTCCTCCTTAGAATTTAGCTGCGGCTGACTTCGTTACCATTATTTGACAGATCGTAAGTTGCGTATGACCGTAAAAACTGTATTGAGAGAAAGAGAGAGAGAGATCACACGAGTGTACTTCCATATATGGGATCATGCAATGGATCAATACGACCGTTTGACGGTTACGGGTTGCCTTTAGCAGTCTAGGGTTACTTGCATTCTACTGTTCATGGTGGGCCATTCATTGAATTGCATGCTGATTGGGGCCATCTAATAAATTGTCAGGAGCGGCTTGTTTGAAAGCGCATGTGTTCGTAAGCACGTGAAGGTCGCCTATTATAGCTGAACGTGTCAAGACAGAGCAACTTGAGATTACCGAAATGTATTGAATGATTGATATGTTGCTCCGAGGTGACAGTTTAATTCCCGGAATGTATACCTGGTAAAATATACGTTTGGAATTGTATATTACTAGCTATTGTCACCAAAGCAGTCACTTTGTGCATTTATACTCTGGTTCTGACGATGTTCTTATTTTTGGACAAATCCAGGAAATCTGTTTTCGAAATACCCTTTTCTTTTATCGCATGATGCTGGTTATCAGCGATGTCAGAAAATCTTTAATTTCGGGAGCAGATAAAAATCATAGAAATCTAAGTTGGGGGAATAAATAGGGTGACCTACTTTGAGTAATCGAATTTGTTTTACCAGAAACTCTCATAAGTGCACTACGATTTGGTGCATTGTCGTGATTATGATCCACTTGTCAGGCCACAATTCAGGTCTTTTCTTCCGAATGGTCTCGTAATCTTTTGAGCACCTCTAAATAGCCATTATTCGTTGACCAAATCTAGCACCCTATTCACATTGGCGTCCGTCGATTTTGTTTTTAGCTACTCACCGTTCACATCTCGCCCATCTTTGAATCGGGCAAAAGATTTTTTCAGAGCATCCATTTCATATGCCACTTTCGACAGCTCCAAATTTTCAGAAGCATTTTTTCCGATTTTCATTAAAAATTTGATGTTAACGCGCTGATCTAAATGGCTCGTTTTTACGTCGAAGTTTAATACAGACCTAGATTGTTTTTACCAATAGCCACAACTATCGGCTTACGGGTTAATCACGCCTTAGTTAACTCGCCTGATGGTTGATTGATGGATGAGCTATCTCGTCAATAGCAAAACTGACCAGATCTTGATCTCGTCATCATAAATATCGGCAGTATCTTGATGACGAGATATGTCATCGAAAGATCTTAGAGCATTTAAACATGCACAAACACGATTACTCTCATGATTCTAATCAAATTACCACACGGGCGACACTAAGTGGTCATTCCGGTCATTAAATTGTTACACCTCGTATATTAATATATTGAAAGTTAATTATTGCAGTGGTGGCTAAGTTCAGGTACATTACCTGTCAGGTAATGTACCCCACCATGTCATCATCACCCATCAGGGGATATCAGGATCCATCAGACCATTAGTATATAGCTGAATAGCTGGATGGGGACAACAGGAATTAATAAATATGCTTTAACCCTCTGAGATTTCCAAGTAGTGTATTAGTTCTGCTTTGAAAATTCATAATGAATAATTAACCACATCTATTGGCTGAAATAATTCTAGAAAATATTATGTAGATCAAAAAAGTCAAAACTGAATGGTTAGAAGTCATGCAGAGAAGATTACAGAACGAAGATATGCTTATGGACCCTTCATATGTCTACTGTGCTGTAGGTAAAACGGCAATTATTTTAATGTACTAAAAAGGATTCTCAAGGATTAAAGTTTTTTCTACAAGTTTTTTCTTTGCAATCTTACTTTGGGACCAATTCTTTTCTGTTATTCCAATTCTTTTCTCTTAATAACATTAAATCTATATTTTATTTTATTTTATAGTGGTACGAAACATCAGATACAGCACAACCCTTTTGTTTGTCAGTTAAATTTTCACTTTCCCAATCAGAAGATTATTTAATCTAAGAGCTTTATTGGAATCACTTTTTTCGAATTATGTGTCTAGGCATTAGACAAATTTATTCAATCAGGTTTAATGCGATTTATGACCTTTACATTGCATTTTAATTACAGAATTTTATCAAGATTAAATTACACTTCAAAGTGAAATTTTCGTATGGTTAAAAGATAGTTTTATAACTTATTTTTAGTTTCGCAAATTAGCTCTTGCACCGAATATTTCTGAAAGCATGCCTCAAATATCTATCATCTACCTTTACGAAACTTAATTTAATTAAATCATTCCTCTAAACTCCAGTATAAATAAAGGCACTCAAGTTATTCGGGATACTCAGTATTTTAATCCTATAAAGTAATTCCTAAGTTTTTAGTTCTAATCTAAAGTAATTAATATAAAGTATTCACTATAAAGTAATTCTTGCTTAGATTTTTCTACAAGCTTATTTAAAGCATATGCTCCGGTTTCGAAAGTTCATCTAATTAAATTTTATTTTATATGCGCCAAAAATTACAAGATATTTAGCTATTCGAGATATTCTAAACTAAAAATGTACAAATCTGTGATGAGTATGATTAGTCTTCTCCATGATTTAAGAGAGCAATACAAACTTTTTATTATAATTACGGGAATTAATACTTGTTATTTATTAATAGAATGTTTTTATACTTAGCTCGGTTGAAGATCGGAACTCCTTTTATTTTGAATTCTCTAAAATACTAGATATTAAAAATGTTCTAGGAAAAATAACAATAACTCATGACACATCTTTTTTAGCAAAAAAATCCCCATACATAAAAGAAGACTAAAATTATTCTAGCTTTCATTTCTGAAAACCCTTCATTCCCAATGAACGATTTCCTAAGGAAAAACTAAACACATTGTAAAAGCATTTTATAAGTTAACGATCTTTACTAACCGGCTTGGCGCAAGAGTTTTTGCTGCTTTACAGAAACCAATTCACGTCTATTTTCTCAGCAGTTTCGTTACGTCGTCGAACATAGCTTTTTGAGCTTTGTCCGTTTCAAATACTTATATTCTTTCGTCTTCCTATTGCTTGACTCGTGATAACTTTTGACGTTTCGTGTTGATTGGTCTCTTCTTGCATAATGTTCTATATTAAATTTTACTTCTAAAGTTCTAGTGGAACCACATAGCGAGCTGAAAATATTTGCTTTGAACTAAATATTCCAGACAGAATAAAATGTGCAAATTATGTGACGCCAGAACTCAGCGTTCGATATTTTGCTACTTCAGACAGATTTCTACTTTACATATGATTCTTGCTCTTTGCGGCGTTTATTTATTCATACAGTCATTCAGAAAATCCAGTTACATGACAGTGGGGAATTCACGAAAAAATAACACAAGGCAAAGCACAGTACAGAACAAAAATCACCGAAAACAGATATGCATCAAACACAAAAACGTACGAATGAATAAAACATAGAATCAAAGAAATTCAAGAAATACAATTTTAGTGTCCTTAAAAGTCAATGATGAAAATTTTGATAACTTCGGAATTGTCAAAAAAGAACTGGCTAGGACTTGGCAGAGTATTTGCAATATTTCCTATTTGAAAATTGGTTGATATTTTATGTAGCACTTCCTTTTGTTAACAATTATATTTTAATTTGGGGAAAATATATATATATATATATATATATATATATATATATATATATATATATATAACTCAGGCGAAGGATAACTATGACGAAGGACTGGTAAATGATTCAATTTTCAAGGTATTAAAATTGTATGTTATGAAACATTAAACGCGCTTCATATAACACACATCTAAGCTGCAGCTCTTTGTTTAAATTCTTGTAAAATTTATTTCATGGCCATATTCTCATGAAATATATCTTCCTCAACAATTTTATTTTGATGTAATTTTGAAACACATATATATATATATATATATATATATATATATATATATATATATTTTACAAGATAATATATATATAATTTTACAAGAATTTAAACAAAGAGCTGCAGCTTAGATGTGTGTTATATGAAGCGCGTTTAATGTTTCATAACATACAATTTTAATACCTTGAAAATTGAATCATTTACCAGTCCTTCGTCATAGTTATCCTTCGCCTGAGTTATATCTTAAAGGTAAAAGGGGTTGAGAAAATATAGCTTCCGCTCGACTTTTTCTAAAAAACAGTTTGTGATAACGCTTAAGCTACGAACACGACGCACAAAATCTTAGCACTACAAATTAAAAACACTAAAAACTCATAAATGATCAAACACATTTTCAAGCTGTTTGATCAAATTACGATAAGGCAGCATTTTCATTCCCCGTTCCTGGAGAAAAAAGGAATTTTCGGGAGACGAACGCTCTTTCTGGGAAATTATAATTTAATTTGCACAGACAGGATTTTGGGTATTGGGTATTTGGGTATTTCAATTAACGTCACACTGGAGCAACACAATGGGCTATTGGTGACGGTCCGGGATCAATCCCAAAGGGAAAGATCCGAGGACAACACCACGTAATTTTGAACCACGGTCAGATGACGAGGCAACACCTGAGCTGGCACCCCACTCTCCAAACTTCCACACCACGCCAACGTGAGGACATTTGAGAGACAGGATTTTGAGTTTGCTCCTTGTGTGATCCAATTAAGTCAATTATGAAACAAAAGGGAGAAAGATTCGATATTAAATATTTAAATTGGAACAATATTTGTCTCTCTGCTAAACATTTCATCAAGTATGTACCCTTTTCACGGAGATGGATAATGTTAAAAGGAGCCTATTCTTCGTTTTTAATGCGTTATTTTTGTAAATTGCTCGAGTAAAAATGATTTTATTTTTCTAATTTTCCAGACATTTTACACTGAATTTGAGGTTTTAAAGAAAAGCTTAAAGCAGAAACGCTTTAAATGTTAAGATGTATTTTAAGTATTAATGTCAATCAGGAAGTATACAATCGAAAACGCAACAATGTGTTGGATTTTCTACCTATCTTAAAGTAGAATAGTGATAGGAAAAATGAAAGTGGTACATTTCCATGTTAATGTCAATCAGGAGTTATGCGATCGAAAAATTCAATGTATGTGTTGAAAATACTAACCTGTCAAAAGTAGAATAGCGTTGTAAGAAAGATAAAAGTGGTAAATTTATTTGAACATTACAACAGAAAAAGGCATTTCGCATCACGTTCATCAAATTTGGTTTGCCAAATGTATTCAATGCAGCAAAAGCTGGTATATTAATAAATAATATTCCCCTTTACTCAGGATTTTTTTACTTTGTCTCAGTCACCTTTTAATACGTGAACTCGTTTTTTTTGACGTTGCACCGTCATACCTGTATTTTAACATTGTGGAATTAAAATTCATGTGATTTCGGTGAATAGAGAAAATGGACAGATTAGTCTTATGGGTTCCCTTGTAATTTTATAATGTGTCTTAGAATGTCCCCTCACAAGCTCACACTGCTTACCTGCGTTTTTCACTTCCAAGACCCCCTTCAGGATGGCTGAGAACCTAGCACTAAAGCATAGGAAGTGTAAACAGGTTGGCAAAATAATCGTCACCAATGCCTCCCTTGTCGGTACTTTATGGCAACAGCATAAGCACATTTCCCAAATAGCCTTATCAGATGTCCAAAAAAACCAGCAGTGATTCTGTTCGTCTAAAATGAATAAAATCCCAAGGCCGCTAAACACATAAATCTTCTCAAGGGTAGGCGAGGGGTCTTATGGCGGGGTATCATTTTATAAAAAAGAAAAAGAAAAATTAGGATAAAGGGATCTTCGTAGCAAAGTGGACACTAAGGAATGCACTGTCATACGTAGGTCCTCTTGCAAGAAGGTCTGTCCACTTGAGGAACCCAGATTTTTCTTCTGCTTCCATGTCGTGGAAATGAGAGTGTTGGAAAGCAAGTAGTTTTCCTTTTAACCCTCCTGGTGGTTGTCTCGATAAGGTATCTTGTCGTTAAAAAAATGACCAAGATATCTCGTTATTAGAAGAAAAATGACCAGATCTTGATCTCGTTATCATAAAAAAAATTGGTAATATCTTGATCACAAGATACTTCGTCATTAGCAAAATTGGTCAGATCCTGATGGCCGAGATATCTTGAAACCACTTGGAGGGTTAATTTTAAGTAACCTTATGTTTGAAAATTAATATCCTCCACTTCGAGCAATGATAACAAGAAAGTTGGTTGGTTGGGTTTTATGGCATAAGTGCAATATTTGGACATGCTGCGCGAAACTCAAAACAGACAACATCAAATAATGGACGTGCGTACACAAAAGGAAAGCTTTACTGAAACAGAAGATAGAAATAAACCCAGGGTGAATCGAACCTGCGTCGCCTACAACTCGGAGATTGTTAGCGCAGTGGGCATACCCACTGAGCCACGACGGTCCCGATGACCAAAAAGATGTAAGATGTGTAGAGATTTCACTTTGAGTTGAGCAGTGAAGACAAGTTTCTTCCCATCCGCACTCCCTTTAGTCTAAGCCACAGGGTTCATGTCCTGTGAAGAATTTTCTATTTTGCTCATACCTTATTGGAAAAACATAAATCATAGTGCTAACTTCACTAAACCCTATGATTTAAAAGGTTTTTAATAAGCTAAACTCTTATATCGTGAGTTAGTTTGGATGGGAAAATGACCGTTCGCTTTCAGGAAAACAGGCAAGTCCGACAAAGTAAGGACACAAATCTTAAGGCACTTTAAAACGAGTAATTTCACTACTAATTTTATGTAACGCTATGTTTGAAGATTAATATCCTCTAATTCAGGCCTAGATGATCAGAAGGAATGCAAATGTGAAGAGATTTCACATTGGGTAAGGTAGTGAAGAGAAGTATCTTCCTGTTCCCAGGGGTGTGTCCTTTAGTGCAAATCCACAGCACCCTCTGAAGTATTTTCTATTTCGCTCATACCTTACTGGAAAAACTCTTATTTGATTTTTGGTGATGGTCTATATATATAGAGAGAGATCATCAGTGTTCACAAACATCACAAGTAACGTATATATGTATACAGGGTGAGTCTAAATTGTTTTTACAAAATAAGAGGGCTGATAGTACCCATCCAGACGAGCAATAATTACCATGGAACATAGGGTCGCATTCCACTCTGAGAGGCAGAAAAGAGTAAAGTCGAAACTCGTCGAGCATGAACAAGTCATCGCCTCTGACGTCGTTTTGTATGCCTACGTAGCATATCTCCTAAGCAAGATGGCTGGTCGGTAGCGCACGATGGATTGGACGCGGCGGACCTGTGGCTTGGCCTCCTCGCTCACCGGACCTCAACCCACTGGACTTTTTCTTCTGGGGGCACATGAAATCTTTAGTGTACCAGACGCCTGTGGACTCGGCTGAAGATCTCGTAGCGAGAATCGGTGTTGCCGCAGACAAAATTAACACAACACCAGGAATATTCGAGAGCCAGTCATTCCTTCGCCGGTGTGAAATGTGCAACGACACGCGTGGCCGCCACTTTGAGCACTTGCTGTGAGTTTTTCTCTGATCAATCAATCAGATTGTGCAACTTTTGGTATCGTTCATTCGCTTTCCCAACACTGTTGTAAGCTCATGTTGAAATTCTAATTTTACTCTTTTCTGCCTCTCAGAGTGGAATGCGACCCTATGTTCCATGCAATTATTGCTTGTCTGGATGGGTACTATCACCCCTCTTATTTTGTAAAAACAATTTAGACTCACCCTGTATACATATATACGTTACTTGTGATGTTTGTGAACACTGATATTGGAATTTAGTGTATCCCTCTGATAGTAACGAGATTATCGAGTAGTGTTTTATTGGTCTCTCCCCACATCACACACATAATGAATGAATAACCACATCTGTTTGTTGATAGAATCCTAGGAAAAGTTCTATTGGCCAAGAAGGTGAAAACTGTTAGAAATCATGCAGGAATGACTGCTGGTTTCAGAATGAATATATGCATGGTATCCCCAGAGGGATAACTAATGCCCTAAGTTTTCTGGGGTAAATAATTCATTATTTAACATGGTATTATTATGTAAATTAATTACATTCTCTGAAATCCATGGAAAGTTAACTTGTGATAAACGAAAAACGAAAGATACTAAACTTATTCAAAAAAGTATTTTATACTTGGGAAAGATGCTCAATGGTTTGTTACTGACCAAAATGTGGACTAAAGTTTTATATTTTCATGGGATTACTTATAAAAGTATCTCAAAATCGAGTAGCTATTAATTTGGACAGAATCTTCGCGCCCCTCCCCCCTTGATGTACATCGATAAAAAATTTTTGAGATTGTATTTTGGTTTAATGTTGCTTTCACGTGCGGTTTTTCAAGTGTATATGAAACGTTGCCCCTTGTTCCTTCCTACAAAACCCGGTATCTATTATTGGCAATAAGAATTGACCATTCTTGGGTCATTTCATTCAGATATCGCATTGCTATACCCACTTAGGTCTAGGCACATTGCCCAATGTCTATCATTTCATTCCAGAAACGTTATTTTATTTTAACCCTCTGAACGTCACGAGATTTCCGAATAGAATGGCATTGCTTTTATTCTACAACACACATAATGACTAAATAATCACATCTATTGGTTGAAAGAATCCATGGATTCTTTACAACCTTTAGAAAGATTATGGTTCCTTTTCTTTTAGAATATAATCCTTTGGAAAGTTGCTATTGATCCTTTTCAAAGAATAGAATCTCTTTCGTAAAGACTTTATTAATTCTTTCCTTAGAATAGAGTTCCTTAGAGAGTCATTTGGAGTGATTTTATTGTCCTTTTCATTAGAATAGAATCATTTGAAAGTATTTTATTAACCTTTTTTATAATATAATCATATGGAAAGATTCTATTCGGCATTTTCTTCAAATCGAATCATTTGGGAAGATTTCGTTGGTGCTTTCCTTAAAATAGAATAGTTTAGAAAGATTCTATGGTCTTTTCCGCAAAGTAGAATCCTTTGAAAATATGTTATTGGTCATGAAAAGTGGTTAGAAGTTATGCAGGAAAGACTGCAGGTTGCAAAGTGGAATTTGCGTATGAACCACTCAGAGGGATAAAATGCCCTTTTTGGAAACTAATCCACATCGATATCCATGTCCATAGAGGATATCCATCGATCAAAGTTTAATCTAAATTAGCTATTCAGGAAGCCAATGTAACGCAAACAGCCAGTTTAATAGAACACAAGGGCCTAGAACATGGAAATGCTCGTGTTAAGACGACCACTCCTCTGAATAGTAATACGCTCCACAATTTCGGGAAATCTGAAATTGCAACAACTGCAATACGGTCCAATGACGAATGAAGAGCATTTGATGGATGGGAATTGCTAATGGGAGTCATTGACAATGCAAGAACATAGCATGGGTGATCTGGAATTCCAATACATGGAGTTTATGAAATATTAATGCAACGCATGTCTGAAATCACAATATGTTCAGCTATTAAGCAATGCATTCTATTATTGAAGCATGACTGAGTTACACTTGGGATAAAAATACTGAATTCTAAATTGCAGTTTGCGGGTTCATTAGGATGTTGAACAAAATTTTTAGTAACTAATAAAAGTAGGTAGGTATGGTAGGTATTTTAATTAACGTCACACTGGAGCAACACAACGGGCTATTAACTAACAAAGGAAATAAATTATTTTAATAGCGTGACTCAAAATTCTTTAGATCTAAATAAATTTTTTCTGTATATTCTAAATGCTAAATTGAATATTCTATTTGTGATCTAATTTGTTTATGCTGAACATACACCACAATATGTTTAACCTGTTTTCTTAAATTTCCTCAGGTAATTAGTTCATTACTCAACAACAATGCTAATTTGTAAACGTTCATGATAAATGAATCAATACTTTATTATTTATTATTCTATATTTTTAAATTATGAGTTATTTTTATGAATGTCTATTTTTGTTCCTTAGCATGCAAAACAAAATTTTTCACTGTAAATCTAAAATACGTACTCATTTCAACTGCTACCATTTGATTTTAAATATTCAAGGCACCTCTTTTTATCCTGTTATATTTAATGGCAGACTCACTAAGATCTAAAAGAAATTTTTTTTTGTTCAGACGAATTTCGCACCATCACTAAATTTTAAGCCTATCTAAAACAAAAATCCCTTTCTGAAGTAAATTTTTCTGAAACAGATAGATAAAATAATTTTTTATAAAAACTTTGTCCATTTGTGCGGAAAAGCGGGAACGAGAAGGAAGCGGAGCCACCTATTATTTATTTAATTGTTAAAGAATAAGATAAAATTTAAATCATGGCAATTTTTTATTTCCCCTTTTGCTATTTTCTTCTCTGCAAACCCATCTGCATATTTGTTAACTCTTTTAACCCTATAAGTGGTTTCGACAAAATATCTCGTGCATTGAAATCTGACTAATTTTGCTATAGACGAGGTATCATCAAGAAATTGTCTATTTTTATGATGACCAGATCAAGATCTGGTCAGTTATCTTCTAATGATCGCAATCATGTTTTCTTCTAATGGAAAGATATCTCGTCCAACAAGATCTGGTCATCTTTGCTAATGACGAGATACCGGTCCAGACAACCAAGAGGAGGGTTAAGCCTCGAATTGGTTTTGACGAGATATCTCGTAAATCAAGGTCTGACCAATTTTACTAATGATGAGATATCTCGTCACCAAGATATTGCCGATTTTTCAATGATGATGAAATCAAGATCTGGTCAATTTTCTTTTCACCAAGATCTGATCAGTTTTGCTAATGAAGAGATACCTCGTCGAAACATCCACCAGGAGGGTTAACATACTAAACGTGTATTGAACATCTCCTATAGATGTCTTTACTTCGCTTTAATCTGCTCGTCATCTGACTGCGGTTCAACATTACGAAATATGGTCCTAGGATCTTTCTCTTCGGGATGGATCCCATGTCGTCACCTATATCCCGTTGTGTGTTGCTCCAATGCGACGTTAATTCAACTAACTAATTACCTACTTTAATCCTTTCGCCCCGACTTTTGCATGATTAAAATTTAACTCTGAAAAGTAGTTTAATTTAGTAGTTTTTGCTCTTTTTGACGGACGACCGTACTTTCGCGTTCTTTTTGTGTTTGCTTTCTCCCTTCCAACATTTATTAGTTGCTCAGCTAAGGGAACCATGAATGATAATAGTGGTTCTGTTTTATGTTCCACATCACACTTCGTAATCCATGCATTGGCAACAGAAATCATAACTGAGTTCCAAAAAATCTTTTTCCACCACTTGTCTGATTTTCTGCCACGACCATAAAAAGTAGCCATTTCTTCACAGCGGTCAACTACATTCATGTACATATTGTAACGGGAAATGGCTTCTGGGCAACTAACGTCTAATATTGTACCATCTTTTTGTTTCCGAACCACGGTCACTAATTCATCAGAATGAATGGGTGTGCTCAAAAACATAAGTCCGCCATTTGCAATCTGAAAGTATTGCCAGGTTTCTTTAGTCATATTTTTATTCCCTGATTCCTTAAGAACACTGAAAACGTAAAAACCCATTCAAAAGTGGGATTTATTTACCCAATCTAATCTCTGGGACGTATATGCCCATTAGGCCCGAAAGGGTTAATTCGTCTGTCAAAATCTGTAATTGTGAATGAAAATTGTGTGTTTTAGTGTAACCCTACGAGAAAACAGTACGTTTATTGCAATTATTTATATATACTGTTATTTGTTTATTAAAATTTTAAATGAATAAGCAGAATTATTTTCAACCTTCTGAACAAAAGGAAATGCTGGTCTATCTACCCTCGACTTCAGACATGACCGTTACAAAAACCAACACTTCCCGATTAGAGGTTTAGAACTTGGCGCTATTTTGAGCCTTGGGCGAAAAAATAGCTTCAAAACAACGATACGTGATAGGGTCAAATAGCTCTCGGGCCGAATGGGGTGGAAAGCTGAAAGTAACTCAATGAAGCAGGAGTGATAAAAACTGCGAGAGGAAAAAAGATCACACTAAGTCCTGATGACAACACTCTTCTTCACAAATGAGTTTCTCGCTGAATTGTTAAATGAACCGTTTTTATACAGCTACTCCCTGACTGAAAGATTTTTTAAAAGAAAAGCACGAAATTATGTTGCTTAAATGGAGCAAATCTTTTCGAAGTCTCTCTTTAGAGGTATGACGTGATTTCGGGAGGGCGTACGGATTGGCTGTTATTGGGTGCTTCCTCATTTATGTCTTCGACTGATTGGTTGGAATTTTGTTCTAGACTAAATCGCTTGAAAAATAAAATTCAGTCAGATAAAGGGTGTTTCTTTTCATATTCTCAGCACCCTATTTCAGTCTTCTTTTTATCAGATCTTAATTTAAGTAACTTTTAAAAATATCTGAATTTAATATTTATTTTAAAGAGTCAGAACTCACATTGTTTTCACATAATAATCATAATTATTGATTGACATTAGCTAGAGTATATCTTAAAATTTGAGTCGTTTGGTACTTCCACATTCTAGGTAGATGTATTATAATAATCAACAATGTAGTTGAAATCTTAAGATATGTTTTTCATAAGCAAAGGTGCCTTATAGGAATTTTGAATGTTTTAAGATTAAGTTTATGCACATCAGAGCAAATAAAAGCATCGATCTCAAGAAACTGTTAGACTGAAGTGCATCTTTACAAGTTTGAATCTCGTATGTACTGAGTTAAATGCTTGAAATTTCCTGGATTTTCCAAGCGTAATGCCGTAATAACACATAAATCCGGGCCATCTTCCCCAAGATCCCGTAGGAAGGTAGGATCTCCCCCGCACAGTTCACGATTGATGCGATTTGGCAATACCTCCTATGTTCCCCGGGGTTAGCGCAGAAACTACTACATTCTCGTCAATTAATCGAAGGATTATGCGATCCGTAAACTGGCATTGAAAACAGGACTAGGACTATTCATTCATTTTGATTTTTACTTTAGAATGTAAGAATTCTTCACAGTGTGACAGTCCTACATTTATTGATTAATTTCGGCTTCCACGTGTTTCTTCGACACGCAAAATATGTCAAGAAATGGAATAGAATCGCACATTTATCCAAAGGTCTCCTTTCGGATCGTTGATGTTTATAAATGACAGTTTGAAAAACACCACCCAAATGTCTGGAACCTCCAACTGGTACTTCATCGCTTTTTCTTGATTTCTGGTGTGCTATGATATTTTAAATATCTTTCCCTTTGAGTATCGTCATCAGTCTGGGCCAAAAGCTACCTGAAACCATATCTGGCAAGTAGAACTCTGGACCTGTGCATGCATAATACGGCGCACATTCGGAAAACAATTGAATTCATAAGAGATCGACCTGATGTCATTTAACGTCTACCAAATTTATTTTTGGTTGATGAGCCTCCTGGGTAAATTTATGTGACAGTTACGCCTAGTCCTAAACAAGTTTACCTGTTTGTTCCGGGTTCCTTCTGATGGGTTTGACCTCTTCCAACAAGACAATTCACCGCCTCGAAAGTCTCGACACGACAAAATATTCTTAGAGGAACACTGTTCTCTGAGTTTGTGGTCGCTCCATTCCCACCTAAGTAAACAGAACTCAACGTTATCGAACCCATCTGGGATACCATGCAACGAGCTGAGGAACACAGAAATCCTAATCCTCGGAACACGACAGAATTGTGGACAGCCCTGCAGGAAGTATTGTGTTCAATGCCTACAGAATACGTCCGCAAGATCGTGGAGTCCATGCCCAGTCGTATTTCTGCTGTTCTACGCTCGCGTGAGAGGCCTACCATGCCACCATACATTTAATTTTTCAAGCACTTCAGTGTATTAATAATTTAAGGGACGCTCACGCTTACATCAGATCTACAACCTGCAATCTTCACTGAACCAGTTCTAACCATTTTCAGCCCTTTTGACCACTAAAATCTTTCCTGTGATTATTTCAACCAATAAACGTGGTTATCGGATCATTAAATGTGATGAAGGTAAAAACAATACTACACTACTCGAAAATCTCGTGCCGCTAAGAGTTAATAATCAGCAAAATAATGATCACCCAAATGCCTGTGTAAATATTTCAATTCAGTCTTGCAAGCACAAGCCGCACCAAAGCTATAACTTTGCACGGTGCAGATACAAAAATACTCTAAACAACCCCCGAAGTAAGAACCGGAAACCTACATGTGGGATCGATTCATAACGATCTGAAGAGCATCTCAAGGAGAAGGAGACGACCCGAAGTGTTCTTAATCCTTCTGTGGTTTATTTTCACATCGAAAACTACCCTGTAGTGACCAGAATAGTGCAAAATTTGTTCCAAAATGTCACCAGATCTGAGAAAAGAACAATTTATTCTTCCTACTTAGATATTCATTCGCCTTGAAGTAATAGGGCAGTTTCCTTCGACGAGGTATCTCGTTATTAGCAAAACTGACCAGATCTAGTTGGACAGGTTATATAGCGTACTCAGCAAAATTGGCCATATCTTGGACGAAATATCTCATTTAAACACTTGGAGGGTTAAGTCCGCTTACTATGGGGAGATGCTACGATATATCGGAACCACGGCAGTTCCTAAAGAAGGAAGCATAAAACATCCGAATGAGAATGTCTAAAAACTGTTTCTACCCCCAATGGAAAGCGAGTGCTGTCTGAGCTAATCGAGATCCACTGCTCGAAAACTCCTTGCTGACTCTTCCCATATTTGGAAGGGGCCGTTGGTAGAGTTGTTGATTAGCAAACAGAGGGTTCGAGTTTGAAACTATCCAACCAAATACAGTGATGTACGTGGTGGCTGATGCACTTTAATTTGTTGTGGCCTCAAATGTCCTCACGTTGGTATGATATGGAAATTTGGAGAGCGCTGTTCGTATGTTTATCAGCTCAAGTGTTGACCTCGGCATTTGACCGTGTCGGATCTTTTCCTTCGGGATCGATTCTGACCGTCACCAATAGCCTTTGCATTGCACCGGTGCGACGTTAATTAACTACTTAATCTAACCTATCCATATTCTGTGTACAGTTTCAAATTTATTCATTTTCCCTTAAGCAACCCCGATTCGATATAATTATCTCCACTAAACAAACTCATGGAAACTAATTCTACCAAACAGGAAATCGTTGACTTTTTTTCTTCGCGTAATTAGCAACTGGAGCATTAACGCTTCCTGCCTGAATAGCCGCTCTATTATTCCGCTATCGTAATCCCCACTCACAAAGAAGGGTGCAATACTGAAGAATAATCAAGGCCCACGGAGAGATAGAGTGAACGAGAAGCCACAAAAAAGAAACGGAACGGGAGCTCATTTTAATAACTAGGACACATGTTAAGTCAGGCTAATCTAAAGGGAAAACATGCACCCTTTTGAAATCCCCGGCAGAAATTGAAAAACGCAGCGGCGAATCGAGGGTCCTTCCAGGAAGCTGAGTCTCATCGACCGCTAACTTTAATCATCTCTGGTACCGAAAGTGAAGCACAAAACGAAGTGCCCGCGTTTCGTCCCCAAACAAAGCAAAAAGCGAAACCCACTCGCCAGAAATAACCAAACAAAAGCTAACAGAGCTGCGCTGGGAAACGAAATTGTTCTCCAATATAACTCAAAAGTAGAGATGGCTTTCGTGTTTTTGTTTCGTAGGCCCCTTTCGCTTTTGTTCGCAAGATTTGGAAAGAAGAAATAGTTGCTCCTAACAACTGGATATGATTCCTACCTTCAGACGTCTTATGGCGTCATAATACACTGGGTAGTTTATGGCCGTGGTTGCAAATGTTTGTTTTGCACCGCGATCCCTGTGAGATATTCGAGATGGTTTCTCGAAGAATGGGGTGTAATGCAGGAATGACATAATAAAAACGACTGTAAGTGTAAAGTTCCTTCAGAAAAATGGGTTTCGTACTCCAAAAAGAAATTCTTTTCTTCAAGTTTTCCCGGTTCGTATATTTATTACATGAAGGGCTTTGGATAGCATAATGGTAGGTCACTTTGCAAATTTTTCAAGCTAGCTAGTTTCAAGTTTTAATAAATATCCCAAATAATGGTTTATTAGTGGATTTAATAGTGGTTTAAATAGTGGATAAACCATTATAATTATAAAGGTTTATCCACTATTGAAGAAGACACGTAATATTTAAACTGTCAAAAATTCACTTGTTCAAGCAATCAGAAATTCTTTCAACTCTCCTGATGGCTATCTCAACTATGTACCTCGTCATTAGGAAACAGGCCATATTTTGATGGACGATATACCTCCCCATTAGAAGAAAACTGACCAGAACTTGACCTCGTCATCATCAAAAAATCAGCAATATCCTGATGAAGAGATATATCCTGGTAGCAAGATTGGTCAGATTTGAATGAACGAGATATCTCGTAGACCCATTTGGAGGTTTAAACCTCTTGAATATTTTGTTTTTAATAGTTTCATTACAGAAACTTTCTATGACATCACTATTTTGCGCTGAGACCTGAAGATAATATTACGAGAAATATATTTTTATATGAAATTTCATAAAGATAATGTGCTGTTGTTACTTATTAGTAAAAATTTTAAAATATGTATACCATGAGATCCTCAAGAACCAGTTCAGGATGGTGAATTATTTGGCCTGACGGACAGCCGAGACAATAAAAGGTGCTGGAATGAACCCTGAGTTAAATTGCATTAACCCTTCTGGTGCTTGTCTCGACGCGGTATCTCGTCATTAGCAAAACTGGCAAGATCTTGATGGATGAGATATCTCGTCATTAGAAGAAAACTGACCACATCTTGTGTGTGTGTGTGAATTGGTCATCATCAAAAATCTTCCATATCTTGATGACGAGATATCTCATCATTAGCAAAATTGGGCAAATCGTGATGGAGGAGATATCTAGTAGAAACTACTTGGATGGTTATGAGCACAAAATGAAGATAATTTTTTAACATCAAGCATAAAAATAAAATAGAGTTACAGAACTTAAGTGGAATAATTGAGATCCAGAAAGGGTAATTTCGAAAAATGACATCTATGAAATTCTGCTGTTATGCATCATAAGGGCATATGACATCCAGTACCATAGTTGTTCAAGAGATGCTGTTTCTATTTCATAGTATAAAGTAATTGATAAAGTAAAATTCTTAATGTGAGAAATCATACAAGAGTGAACCATTACCTCAAAACGGTTGAAATATTACATGAATCACTCTAGTTCTCAACCACTCAATTATGGGTGAGGCAAATTTAAAAAAAATCTTTGCTTATATGAAATATCTTAGCTTTCAAAGTAATGGTGTTGTGAGAGAGCGTTAAAGATTGTGTATTAAATAATTGAGTTGTTGACAACCAGAGTGGTTCATATTGCAAAAGTAACATATTTCATGAAACTGCTGTTGAGCATCACAAGACTATCTCATTCAGTACATAATAGTTCAAGAGATAACATTACTACTTCAGTTTTTAAATTTACCGCTATAGATACAAAAAGCCACAGTGGAAAAATATGATTTCAATTATCTTAAATGCATTGAAAATTAAATAGTTCTCAACAACTCAACTATGAGAGATGAGAACTTGAGTTTTAACATTAAGTACACTTTAAACGTGTGTGTTTCACATTATTCTTTCAGAATTCTCCGAGAAACCAAATGAGAGTTAAAGAACATGCAAGATAGGTAGTTGAATTTAGGCGGCAGTGGAGAACATGTATGAAATAGTTGATTTGTTGAAAACCAGAATGTGATTAATATCGCAAAGTAACATATTTTATGAAATATTGCTATTAAGCATCACAGTAGCCTATATCATCCAGTACAAAATAGTTCAAAAAGTACTGTTACCATTTCATTGTTGAAAAAAACCGCTAAACTCTTGATAAGAGAAGCCTTAGTGGTATAAACCTGCTTCAACTGTCTTAAATCTGTTGAAACGTTATCCTCACTATAACTCCCAGTTTCACAATACAAACATAAAAGAACAAGGAAACATACAAAAATACAGAAGTTAAAGAAAAAGTGATCAAATCAGATAGCTGTTTAATACTTTATCTAGTTCTTCGTGGAAATTTCAAATACTTTGCATAAAATCCCTTAAAAATAAAATTTTATCGCATTGTGAAGTCAACTCGCTTCAAAACAGTTTTTCTATGAAGTAAAAACAGCATTAAAAAATTTAAAAACGTTTCGGCATTCAATTAAGTGCCTAAAATGCAACGAACCGCAAACCAATTCCTAGTAACCAACGACAGAGTCATTTTAAACTCAGATAACAACAAAATACATTAAATAACATTCCTCACGAACTAATCTTCAAAGATACCGCTCCGAGACGGCGCTTATACATCACTGAAGCTTAACAATAAATCATACCTTCCAGTCAATGCCCAGAGCAGCTTCATCTTCTGTGGATGCTGTGTCAGCAGATAAGCGATCGAAAAAGAAACGATCCTGTTGGGTACTTTTTCGTTGTGCGACGAGAATTCGTCTCAAGAGACCAAATGCGAATGCTGATATCAGATTTCGTGCGTGTCTTTATCAGAATTCCAGGGACACATGCCGTTCTTCATCACAGTGGTACGAAGTTGCTGTCCCCATTTTGATTTATTTTCCTCCAGAAAGTCCACTGATAAACATGTATAGTGGTGGTAAATAAGAATTGATTGTTGGTATATTAAATATTTTCGACGACCCATTTCAAATTACTTACGACCTTCCAATGCAAAATCAGTGGCCGCGTTACGCGTCGGTCTGAATGTGTGTCCACAGTAAATCCAAAAGACAAATATATTTTCATAAAACTTTGCATACAGTGAGAACCTTAAAGTAGCATAGTGACAGATTGCGTCAGTCTCATTTCGTTTTATACCTGTTTTTGTATCTGCGTTTGTAGGTATCGATTTTGTATCTGTAAGTTTGTAAGAGTATTGCAAAAGTTAATCCATATAATTTCATAAAACGCTAAATGCTTTACTGAACACATCTTGCATCGAAATATACACTATTTAAATTTATTTTGCTTACATTTTCATTCAAGTTTCATAAGATAGCCGAAAATATATAGTTAAATCAACCTCAATGTGGGTTTGGCAGAGATGGTATGTAAATTAGGCATCGCGATTATCGGATGTTTTGCTAGTACAGCTGAAAAATAAATAATTTTCCAAAAATTATTTTTACAGAAATTAAACAAATGCTTTTTTTATTTTGAGCCTCATTTTTCTTTGCGAAATATAAGCAATTTCCGATTACCTGGGATAGACGATAAAAAATAGCTAAACATTAAAAAAATAGTTGAATATCTATACTTAAATCAAACTTAATTTGGCAGTTTGGGGGAAGATGTGACATAAATTAGGCATTGCGATTACTTGGATGTTTTGCTAGTATAGCTGAAAAGGTAATTATTTTCCAAAAGTTATTTTTACAGAATTTAAACTCTAACGCATTATTTATTTTGAGACTCATTTTTTCTTTGTGAAATATAAACAATTTCCGATTATTTGAAACAGATGATAAGAAGAGAAACAAATATACAATTTTGCACTGGAGCATAGAAATTAATTCGAATTTATTCAAATTATTTTTTAAATTGGACAGGGACGACAATTAACTTTAGAAAAATACTAACTCATTAAAAATTGTAATTCTTTCCCAGTTTTCAAATAAAATTACTTGTTTTTATTGAAAGCTGCACTCAATGGGCGAGTAATCATCGTTCTCATTCTAAATACGTACGTGGTTTCCATTCAAAATCAAATCTCCGAATTGATAAAAGTGCTTTAAATGAAGGGCATGTACTATGAACGATCTTTTTCTTTCTAAGAAGCACATTTTCCTCGACCATCGCTTTATCACTCACCTCGTTGTATCTAGTTTCTTGCCCCCCCCCCACCAACGATATATCGAGGGATTACTGTAAGTCGAACAAAAGTTTTAAATCCAAATTCATTTAACTTCTTGGGCTCAAGGAAAAATGTCATCAAAAATTTTAATAGGTTGATATCGTGTGATAAGCTATTAAGTTCTCCAAATATTGTTTTATGCAGTTGAAAGTTTTGAGGGTGTTTTTGTGCTTTTTCTGTTAACTATGATCACAAAGAAAAGTATATTTCAATGACCATACATTTAGTTATCCTATATTTTTTATTTTTATTCTATATAAAATGTCTCCATTCATCTTCTTTAGATGGTAATGTATTCAGATTCTTGAGAAAATTGAAGAATTCTCACATTTTTTTTTACCTCTATGCTGAAAATGACTTACAATGTAGTTCGTAATTGGTACATTGTTTTCGCTTTGTTTACAGTTACTCGTATTGTGTATTCAGCATGTTATTTTTATTTTTATTATCGAGAGTCATAACATATGCTTTATGGAACAAGAGATGCTTTCCGTTGTCTCAACTAAAAACGTAAATACTATACTTTTATTAATTGAGCTACATACACTATAATATCAAGATTAATATGATACATAATCTTCATATTTCTAGTATTTTATTTTTAGTTCTAATGTTTTAAAAGGCTTTATTTGTAAACGCGAGTTGCTACTATAAAACATGAATATTGCGCCAGTAAAAAATGCAAATAAACGAGAATAAATGAGACAGAAAAATGAATATCAAAGATATAACCTTTTTATCACACCACGAAGTTCTATGTTCGAATTTGATAATAATTTTTGTCAGCATTTTAACCTGAAAAGTACATATTTCAAAAACATTTTCATTAATACCCGATCATGATCACTTTGACCTTCAGCAGTATAAGGTGTGAACTGGATGCTATTTTTGAAGGTGTGATAATAAGAATAAGGCAGCCTTTGCCCCCAACAGTTATCAACATCCCATACTCTTCCAAAACCAGAATGGAAGACCGAACCTGGACCTATTAAATTGCAGACAAAAGCCATCGCCACTATATCATGCAGGTGCCTTTCCTTAGAAAATAAATCAAATATATGTAGCCAAATAAAAATATTGCACTGGATTTCAAAGTAGAAAGGCTCTCCTGGCAATCCATATGCTGCGAATAAATAACGAATACTCTCACGCAATGTTATTCCCCTCATTACGTATCCCGGAGAATTCATAACTCACAATTAAGCTAAAGAAACCGAATTGAAACCCAAACAAATATAACTAATTATATTACAAAAACTTTCACTTCATCGGAACACTACATGCGAGGCAAATGAATACGACTCCCTTAATCAACCGAAATGTGCGGCTTTGCTAGGAGAACAAAAGATAATGGTGTTCTTTTCTTAATAAGCTCCATCCTCCCTTTCTTAACTGTTGAATGCGATGGAAACAGAAGACTCGGGCAATTTTGAAAGCAGGGGAACGGCATTATACCTCCGCATTCTCGCTGCCAGAAAATAATCTTAAAAGAGCCCAACCTTATCTTAATAAAACAGATCATACATTTCTTTCTCTCATTTGCAAAGAACTGCTATGGTAATGGAGATTTAATGTACCGTGATAATCGGAAACGCTACCAGCCCATTCCCGTATTATTCCGCCCAGACAACTAGGACGCGCTTTTAACTTTTGGGTGATAGCTAAAGAGAAGCGCCATTAATTTCATGCTCTAATCATTTACTCGAATTGGATTCGTGTCCAAAACCATTTCCACTCCCCTCTAAGTGAGATGCAGCGTTGAACAAGACTGGCACTTTGTGTGTCATATTGGATCCTTTTGGAGGAGGTATTGAAGGAAAGGCGTTTGGCGTTGGAATATGTGTCAATTTGGAAAGCATCGTCCTTCTTTATTGGTGACTCGCAAGCGAGAGTGTGGGGGTGGTGATGTCGATTTGAAAGAGCAGTAAACATTTGGAACGGGGGTGGTCCGGATGATGTTTGGGATGGAGGCGTCGATTTCTTTCCCCAAACTGGCGTTTGAAACGCGCATTTGAGGCAATAAGGCAGCATCGTTAGAGAGGGTGCATCGTGGAATTTGGTTTCCTGAAGTACTCCCGACATATTTGAGTGTTCTAGTTCATTTTTGGATTAAACTTATCTTGAATATGTAGTGCTAGACATCGAAAATGCAGTACGTAGTAAGAAACATGCCATAAGGCACAAGGGTGAGATAATTGAAATTACAGCTCCGTTCGACTTGAACGCGAAGAAATAGTATTTCGGGTAGCCTTCATTGGAGTCGATAACTGCTGTTAAACGTCTTGGCAGTGACATAAAGAGGCCTTTGTAGGTAGGTATTTTAATTAACGTCACACTGGAGCAACACAACGGGCTATTAATGACGGTTCGGGATCAATCCCGGGACAACACGTAATTTTGAACCATGGTCAGATGACGAGGCAACAACTGAGCTGACACCCCACTCTCCAAACTTCCACACCACGCCAACGTGAGGACATTTGAGATCATGACAGATTTAACGCACCCCAGCCCCCTTTGAACATGGCGGTTTTTTGGTTGGATTCGAACTCGCAACCGCTAGTCCGTTACTCTTCCAACCGGGCCACCGCGGCCACCTTGACAACTAGGATGTCAAGGTCGATGATGTCGGATGTCAATACAATTGACTTATGCCTCCCCTAACGCAAGCTTATAACTTTTCTATGATAATTAGGGCCACGATAGCTCAGTTGGTAAAGTCGCGGATTAGCAACCTGACGGTTGTGAGTTAGAAACTCGATCCAATCAAAGACCGTCGTGTACGTAGGGGCTGGTGCACGTTAAATATGTCGTGGCCTCAAATGTCCTCACTTCGGCGTGGTGTGGAAATTTGGAGAGTGGGATGCCAGCTAAGGTGTTGACCTCATCACCTGACCGGGGTTAAAAATTAAGAGGTGTCCTCGGAGTTTCCCTTCGATATTATTCCAGGACCATCGGCAATAGCCAGTTGTGTTGCTCCAGTGCTATATCAGTTAAACTACGTACCTCCCACGAGGACAACTAAAGAGAACCATGATTAATTCCATACTCAAACCTTTCATTTCTATTGTATTCGTATCCAAAACCATTTCCATATCTCAAAATGAGCTAGATGTAGCGTTGAACAAAACTGTCACTCTCTGTGTCATATTGGAACTTCTGGAGGAGGTATTAAAAGAGGAGTGTTTGACATTGGATCTGTGTGATTCTGAAAGCCTCGTCTTTCTTTATTTGTGCCTCGAAAGCGAAAGGATGGAGGTTGTAATATCGATTTGAAAGAACGGAGAGCTTTTGGAATGGGGGTAATTCGGATGCTGGTGTGTAGGCGTCAATTTCTTTCCGTAAATTGACATTTGAAACAAGCATTTGGGGCAATAAAGGAGGGAGTGGGTCGTGGAATTGGATTACCTGAAATACTCTGACAATTAAATGTTGCCGTTCATCCATGTATTGAAGTGCGGATGTGTGTAATAAATTGACGATTCACCATTTGAGGACTACTTTAGTGGCTATGTTTCGTTGGTTATTGATTGATTTTGGATGGAATATCAGAAAAATCCTACAGCTTTTAGTTTATTTTTGTAGTTTTCCAGCATGTACACGCTTTTGTTAGTTAACTTAAGTGGATGTCATTTAGGAGTTAGCTTCTTTTATTTAATACCAGAACAGTTCAAAATTTTTATTTTAAAATGTTGAGACGCAAAATGAATCATTAATCCAAACCTTGTGCAAACTCTTGTGTAAAAAGCTGTTAACGAAGCAAATACGAAAACATTTTTGTGAATCTGGTAAATTAATCGTCGTGTTGTAATAAACAAACGTTCATGTCACAATGACGATAACAGATTAAAATAAAATTTGAGATGATATTTAATTTTATCAAGAAAAGGGGTAATTATTTACTTTAAGCGGTAATTTGCAAATTCACATTGTTTTTACTTTTATAAAGTTCTTTAATCTTCTGATTGGGTTATAAATTTATTTAGATTTTAAACGGCATTTATCTAAACCATAAATAAAAGCTCCTTTTTTCCATTTGCACATATTTAGATCCATGTAACACACATCTGTGTTACATATAGGTGCTTTATACACGTGTGCAGCATATGTGTGTCGTATACGCGTTTCTTATATATGTGTTACATATTTGTTGTACACGTGTTACATATGTGTAATGCATATTTGTTGTACACGTGTTACATATGTGTAATACATATTTATTATACATGCGTTACTTATATGTCCATGTCTGTGTCATATCTGCGCCACATACACGTATATATCGTAGATGTGTGTTTTATATGTGTTATATACACATGTATTGAATGTGTGTTACATATGTGTGCTACAAGGATCTAAATTCTTTTCAAAATAGTATGAGTGTCTGCATTGAAGGTTTTGGAATCGTATTTCATGCAAAACCTTTGCAGAACTCACAGTAGAGTTATAAAAGTGTTTTAATATTCTTCTAAAAAAATCTCATCTCTACTACTCAAAAAACACAAGGAAATCCACAAGAAGAAACATCACTAGAACTCAAATCATATTTTACACATTATATGGAAATCTTATCACGATGCTATATCTATATGGATCAGCAGTAAATGCAAAATCTTCGATAGTTTTTAACGATACGTATTCAATATTAAAATAACAATCGAAACAAATATCGTCATCATCAGTTTTTATCATTTCCTGCAGATCAAATGCAAGGTTTCTCCGAGAAAAGTAATCCGTTTCCATGTTGGTTGGAGATTCAACGGATATGAAAAGCAATTTATTTTTGCTCTCTAACCGGAAGGAAACTAAAACCCAATTTATTTCAGATCTCCGATTCTTTTACATGACGGCTAATCTAATCGATGTCACAGAATCAAACAAGAATCGAATTGTGCTCAGTGATAACTCAACAATGGATCAATCTATTATAATTATTTTTCTATCATTATAATCTATTGGATGCTGAATCTAAAGCAGTGGATGTTTAGACCCTCAGTCAAAGTTATTGATTAAGAAATGAATTTTTAGTTGATTTTTAAATGTCGAAACTCCTGAAAAAGCTTGAGTTTTTAGACTTCCTTAGCGAAAAAAATTGTAAAAATATCTATTCACTAGCAACTTGATTGAAGGTCAAAACATTTAGAATATTAGGAATAATTTCCAAAAGGAGTTGTCTTTCTGAACAAATTGGAATTTGAAATATCACTGTTCAAAAACATGCTAATTAGATTCTTATACCTTAATTAGATAATTAATGATTAGATTAATCTGAATTTTTAAGGCTGAAATAAGTCTAGGCACAAACCAATGACCTATTGTTAAAAAATTGTATTTTTAAATTCAAAATAAAAAAATCCTCTATTGTATATGGGCTTCACAGACTCGAGGTATTCTAGTGAATATTTCTTTACCCATGAGGTTTACTGTATTTAGCAAACAAGGGGTCTGTCTTTAGCAGGAATGACATTACTCCCTATTGTGAATGGTTGCAGATGGCGCAGGTCTGATTCTTTACCTGGGTGTATTTCTCTCTTCTGTGACAGTAAAACTTTCTTTGTGTGTGTATGTTCATTACTTGACGTTGTCTTCCTTGTGTTTGGCGCAGAATGGGCGTAAGCTTGGCTCCTTGTGCTAAACCAACCTATAGTGAATGGTATCTTTAATCTAATATCTATGAGCGATGTTCGAACAGAGGGATGGTTCGGTTTTTTTCGGTACTTAGGTGCAAAATTCTAAGATACTCCGGATTCCGCTTATTTTTTCACTCTAAAGTCTTAAAAATCGCGGTTTCCTGTACCTGGGCCAGCGCCGTCACACTATATTACATCACCGCCTTCTCAACCGTGATGTTTTACAGGTCATCACTCCCCATTTACTGATGCAACTGGGACCATTACAAGCCGGCCAGGCCATTCGTTATCGGAAAACATAAATAAAGGTGTCCGAGATAAGGAAACAGAATAAAAAACTCGTGAAACTAAAAATGTATCATCATCGGCGGGATTTCGCACCGACAAAGGGAAAGATTTTCCCTCTGAGGGAAAAAAGTCTGTCACTCCGGACAGCTACACGAAAGAAAATCGGGATATACGAGCACTGAAAGTTGTAAATGCTTTCGGTAACGATTTTTACTTTCTTCGCCTAAACTGCCCGAGTGCCACTTTCTTTTTTGGACCGTAAAATTCGGATTCTGATGCGGCGTGAAGAAATGTTCCCCGCCGTCAAGCTGTTTGGGCAAGGAATTCCGGTTTTGCAGTTTATGGTTTTACCCCTAATGGCGTTCCTATGTAGGGAGAAGACAGTTTGAGGAATGGCTTTCGAAGTGTAAGCGGGAGGGTTTGAAATGTAATCGTCGATAAGGTTGATAAAAGGTTTTAAGGGTGTTAAATGTTGACCGATATTTGAACGTGTTGTGCGGGGTATGTTTTTTGCTGAGCGTCAGATCAGACGCGTATTCAGGAAATAATCTTGGACGGGCCCAATCGATTTACTTTTCCAATTCGTAAAACTAAATAGATGATATTTTGTTTTGCGAGAAAATAGATGATATTTTGATGAAATATATGATATTTTGAAAATAGATGATGTTAAATAGATGATATTTTGTCAAAATATCATCCACTACATTGGATGATATTTTGACTGCTTTCAGATATGTCTGAGTGCGTTTTAATTACACGATGAGCGAAAATTCCATTTACGCTTATTAAATTAGCTTTGGTATGTATTTTTCTTATTTCTACAATTTTAAGGTAGCCCGATCGGTAGAGTACAGGATTAATAACAGGAGATATGTGAGTTGGCAACCAAAGATCGTCATGTCCGTCCCTTCTCATTCGGAAGACCCTAGTAAGTCTTCGCTTTCTGTGAGAGTTCAAGGCTAAATGACCTTTTCGAGCAGCCTGGGTAAATTTGTGTATAATTGGGGGCCTAGTTTACTAGGTAGGTAGGTGAATTTACGTCGCACTGGAGTAATACAACGGTCCAAGTAGCATAACCATGCGTTTAAGATGTGTTGACGATATTCGCATAGTTACGTAATTAAGACGCTCAGATGTCACACTACCTTTTTCTCCCTATCATATTTACGCTATTCGCAGAGTGAATGAGACCGACGGCTCACTTAGTGAATAATGGAGTTCAATTAGTGAACAGCGGCGAAGATGTCGTAAACGGGAGTTTAGTTCATCGCGCAGTGAACGGAAAATGGCCTGGAGAAGGCCAGCGACAAAAAGCGGTTATTTTGCTCTCACCTCTGAATAGGGGAGAGGGAACACTAAGTGTTGTTTCACTAAGGTAGAAACTAGATGGGAGGATCTCTCCCCGTCACGCGTGCTGGAACCTGCTAATGACCCAAACACATCAGGGATATGGGAGGGAACGATGAGTTAGGAGGAAGTTACCTCTTCACGTCTGACCTCTTGACGCCTTAAATTAATTGCTTAATCTTAAAATAAACATAAACGACGTATTTGCAATGTCTTTGGCGATGTTATTTTGCGATTACGTGATGCCTATGCAGCAGGTAACGTAAAAGATGTGATGAAATCACAATAGTTTGCATGTATCTGTTTTCACGCTATATGTGAGGCAGCTACTTCATTTTTATGACGAAAAACTGTCTCTTGTATTGGTAAGAACTCCCCCAACTAACCTAGTCCTAGTAGACTTTTAGTCCTATAGACCAACTTCTCCTAGTCCTAGTAGACTAGAAAAGCGAAATTCAGACATCAGGGCCTTATCAAGGCCCTGATGTAAGTTTAAACAATTAATGGTCATTGAAATAAGATAGATGTTTGTGCAGATAGATCAATCGAGTCTTGTAAGCTCAAGCCCAACCAAAGCTATAAATTGGTTAGTAGAGAAACGATCTACTCAACTCTGAAATGAAAAACCGACATCCTACGTCTGAGCCTCATTCAGAACAATCTAGTGGGCAATTGAAAATAAGTAGATGACAACAATCAACCCTAAATAGTCGGTTTACTGCTTACCTCACGAGAGGAATGAGGTTACCCACCTCAATGAAAAACATATCATTCGATGTTGATAATTCTTATAATTTTACTGTTATATTATCAAGCTTTCAAAGTATATAGTTATACTTTAACAACTATCAAGCTTTCAATGTAACTAGCTCTTTAAAAACTAGCAAACTTTCAATGTAAATGGTTATAAAAGAACCCATTTTTCATGAAAATTTCTGTTTACTATTGATGACTCACGCAAAAAGCGAACCAACTTTATTTAATTTTTTAAAAATATGCTTTTACCCCTCCCCCAATTTCATTCTTAACCAAATTTGAAATATTAATAAAGAACTTATTTCCTGGCTTTTAGATTATTTTTAACAAGATTACAGAGAAGGCAAATGAGTATAAATTTGCATACTGCAAATAAATAGATCACATCCCAGAATTTATATAAAATCCACTAGTTCAATATCATTTGCAGTCAGTTCTAAAATGTAAGGGGAAATCCGATTATATAATGAGCAATAAACCAGCTCATCATGGAAAAAATTGTATGATAATTTTGATTTTAAAAGTTATGTACAATGGTAGTTTAAATTGAATCTTTTTTTAAGGAAGCGTAGAGTTTATACTTCGTTTCTAAACTAAGATTCGCCTAAGAAATTTTTAAAAATAATCTTTTCAAATTTAAAGCATGCGTCTTACCGCCAAAGAGCTGAAAACAAACGACAAATTTGCTGAAACACTTAGTATATATCGCATTGTATTTTACCAGGAACACTGGCCAATATTCCTGAATAGAAAATACATCTATGTAATAATCATTTATCTAGTTTGTCTCAAAGCTTCAAAAAATTACTAATAAAAAAACAAGAGGAAACCTGGAGTTTTATCTTTGAACAGTATTGCCACTGCTCACTTTTCTAATTAAGTCTCTCCAGACTGGTGGCCTGTTAAAAGATATTTGAATCTTAACACTATTCAAATACAACATATTTCAACTCAAGTTTCACTTAGAGTTGTTTATTTTGATCCGATGGACGTTTTATTCCACCAAAATATCAAATTACTCAATCAAACCTGTTTCATTAACTAATTTCCATCTTTATTAGTCATTTTTTGTATCTTTTTTATGTTTACTACTAGTGTAGCTAAGGATTTTTACTCAATCCTTTGTATGCTACCCCATAAACGCACTGTTAACCCTCCTCGTGGTTATATCAACAAGGAATCTCATCATTAGAAGTAAACTAATTCTTTACCTCGTCAGCATAAAAATCGGCAACATCTTAATGACGAAATATCTCGTCAAAACCGCTTGAAGGGTTAAAATTAAAACTGAATAAAATAAATTCGTAGCCATTCAACGTAAATTAGATCAAAAAACATTTTATATGTTCTGCTCAAGTACGCTACTGTGATAGAGAAAAATACTGCACAAAATCGCAAACTACACAAAACCGAAACCTCTTAGATCGTAATACGGAAAAAATATGGACATTGAAAAAGCTAAGCATTTTCTGTCGCTGAAATATCCTCAAGATAATCTGTAAACAATAAAAAAACTGTCACTCCCAATATCAAAAAAATCATAGTAACAGAAACGAAGTTAGAAATAAGAGATGAAAAAAGGAAATGCTGTGTTATATAAAAGTGAATTAATGCCAAACATACACAGCAACTTTAAAAAAACGAAACTTTGTGAGAAAAAAATATTTCCGGATTATGGGATTATTTTTTTATGATCATTGGTGAAAGAGAGTTTTTTTGACAACTGACATGTGAAAATCCCATGTCTTATTTACGCTCATAAGAAAATACATCGTAGAAAAAGAAACAGAATTGCTGTCGAATATAACCTTATCCTTTCTTCCCTTTTATATTGTTTCGCTTTTAGTTCGCCCTTTTGAGATAAATCTTCGTTAAAATACTCTAAAGCATTAATCCTGGTTATTTTCAGAATGTCAGAATGAATTTTAGCGAAAAATATGATCCAGAATTTCGGTTGTTTTGAAGAACGGTAGAGGAGACCAGTTTCGTTTTAGAAATTTGTTAATATCATAAAAGGATGGTTTTTGAAAGCCTTTAATTATTTCGATGAAATGTTTAGATCAAATTTCATCGAAAATATGACCCAGATTTTCGTTTGTTTTGAAGACCAGAGAAAAAAGGTTTAAAACTTGTGAATATCATTAAGGATAGTGCTTGAAAACAATTTTTTTACTTAGATTAAATGTTCGGAACGAATTTCAATGAAAATATGATCCAGAATTTTGATTGCTTTCAAGCAAGGTAGAAAAAAGACAGTTACGTTTTAAGGAACCTGTAAAAATTATTAAAGGATTGTTTTTGAAAACCGCTAACAATTTCGGTTAAGTGTTCAGAACAAATTAAATTCGGAAAATATGATACAGAATTTCTTTTGTTTTGAAAAATAGAAAAACATCAACCATGTTTTAAAAACGTGTTAACATTATTAAAGGATGATTTTCGAAAACCGTTAATTATTTTGATTATGTATTTAGAAAAATGTCATATCCAGAACTTCGGTTGTTTTGGAGGAGCATAAAGAAATAATAAAGTCTTACATTTTTTTGATAAACAAATTTATTCTTGAATTACCCTTCAATTTCCAGGTAGCAAAGTTTATAAGCGGTTACGTTTCAAAAACTTGCTAAAACCATTCAAGGATGATCTTTGAAAACCGTTATTTATTTCGATTAAATGTGCAATGTTTTCTGATAAAAACATTTTTAGTTAGTTTTACCTGTAACTTATAGATTAAGGTCACATTTGAATTTATAATTTTCTCTGTCATAATGCAGGTAATTCATCATACACTGATGGCTATCAAAAATGCAACACTATAAATGACAAGATATTACATATTTATAATACAGTATAAGGCATAAGGTTGAAATTATTGAAATTACAGCTCCGTTCGACATACAGAACGCGAAAAAATCAGTATTTTGTGTAGCTGCCATGGACTGCAATAACTGCTGCTAAACGTCTCGGCATTGCAGGTAGGTATGCATTTTAATTAAAGTCGCACTGGAGCAACACAACGGTCTATTGACGACGGTCAGGGATCAAACACGAAAGGAAAGATCCGAGGACAGCACCAAGTAATTTTGAACACGGTCAGATCACAAGGTCACGCCTGAGCTAGCACCCCTCTCTCCAAACTCAGCATTGAAGGAAAGACTTTTAATTTATGATTGGGGAATTTCAGTTCATGTTGCTTACACAGAATGCCAGAGTTGTGTGCTGGATGGTCTGTGGTGTGACAGTCGTTGAGCGATCAACGACCAGACGTGTTCGATGGACGGCAGATCTGGTGAACGGGTAGGCCATGGAAAAAGAGAAACGTAGCGAATATTAAGGAATTGTATGTTCCATGCCACTTCCGGTCACGCATTGTCGTGTTGAAAATTAGCCACATACAAGCCCTGGAGATAAAGGAGAACAGCAGGCTCCCGAACTTCAGAGTCGAAACGGTGAATGTTGACTGCACCAGTGAAATGAGGTGGGTGCTGGTGTAGGTTCCAATGACGCCATACATCATAACGCCAGGAGAAGGACCGGTATGGCATAATGGAAGCATAATGGAATGCATTATGGAAGAGTCATCCAGTAGCCGCTGTGCCGCTAGCCTCAGATGTGACCATCGTGATTCAGTAAACAGAATTAAGATTCGTCTGTTAAAACAATGCAACACACTTCGTTTGTCCATGTATAGCGTTATGCGCACAATTTCAGCCGCGGACGCTTGTATGGCTCGGAAATGAGCTAGTATGACTACCGTATTTTTCGAGAAAGCATAACTACGTTTCCTATGTACACAGGTACAGCGAGAAAACAAAATTCCTGTACCCAAAACCGTCTCTTTTCTCCTTTTTTATACTATCTACAGGGGAGCACATGATTTGTATAATTTTTGTTTGTACAGCATGCAGTGCTAATCACTTGCATATTCGTCCATGGTGTATTACGTGCTGGCTTAGTTACGAAGATGACCGCTTGGAGCGTTATACGTCGACCTCAGTTAAAAGCACCGAACTAGCACATGAAGTTGAGTTCCGAAATGAGTCAAAATGAGCAGAAATGAATATTGTGTCAGAAATAAGCAAAAAGGGTTTCATTACAAATTAAACCAAATGTTTTCGATTAATATAAATCGTATGATATATACACACAGCTCCCAAAATTAAGGATAATGCAATCCGAGATAAATCCCATGACAATACTTGCATCGGAGTACCTGAAATGACAAATGAATGGCTTGTAAGCTATGTGGAATAAAATAAGAATATCGACATGCCTCGTGGTTTACTGGGAACTGAAAAAAGTACAAAAATGCTTAGTTGCTTGTACGTTTCAGTTATTGTGAAAAAACATTGTTCTTTAAAACCAGCCTAATATAGAATATACTGGACTCTGACCCTAATTTAGACTTCACAACATGCAGACATGCTTTCCACAAGGCTGTCAAAAAGTTCCGGTCTCAAGGAGTCCCATTCAAGCATCACGCACTAAAGCACGTCTTTGCTCTTGTGTGGTGTTTGGTGGTTTTGTGTAGGCTGCAATGCGATGTCTTAGAACATCCCAAGCATGCTCTATTGGATTGCTGGATTGAGATCAGGTGACCTTGCTGGTCAAGATAATCTCACAATATCCTCTGATTTGAGGTACTCTTCTACCTGGACGGCTCGATGTGGTTATCCATTAGACGAACAGGTATAACTTCGAAAACCGTCTCTGCAACTTTGAGATAGCGTTTTGTGTCACATTAACTCTCTTAGCGTCACGATAGTTCAGAGAAGTGTAATTTTGCCTTAAGCCCACAATACACATAGACTAAATGATCACCTTTGAATAATAATACTCGTGACTAAATAAACCTTTGGAAAGATTTTATTGGTCCTTTCGTTAGAATGGAATCCTTTGGAAATATTCTACTTGTTTTTTACTGAGAACAGAATCTTTTGAAAAAATTATATTTCTCAAGAAAGTCAAAATCGGTTAGAAGTCACGCAGAGAAGACTACTTTGCAAGTCGGAATTTACATACAATAGAAACATTTTTAACAAATATTTGAATATGCAACAAAAAATACTCAATAAATATTTGAATGTTCAAAAAGTATTCAACAAATATTTGATGGTAGTTAGTTGAATTCACTTTGCACTGAAGAAACACAGCAGGGTATTTACAAATATTTGTTATTCAAAAAGTATTTTAATGGACAAGTATGAGCACGAAACTTTAACATCATATTACTTTGAGTTATTTTTGCTAATGGAATTTATTCAGAAAGTTATTTAAAATATTTTACGGCCTGTCTTATTTCCATGATGAATCACATTAAAAAGTATGGAATGGGAAACCTTAAAAGCTAGTTAAATTAATAACTTCTTTATTAGAATTTCACACTTTGACTCTTTCGTAACACAGATTTTTGAAGTAGCAACGAAACAGCTTTTGAATCCCAACATTATCTTGCGTTTTGTGTCTCTTTTCTTAATATCTTTGTAAACAAATTAGAAGATTCGCATGTGTCAAGAAAACAAACAAGTCCTCTTTTGAAATTTTCATAATTAGTTTCAGTGATAAGTCACTTTAATAAGTTCCACAGAATCGAGGATTTTTATATTTAATCATTTTAAAACAAAAATGCGAAGTTCTCTTCAAAAAGCTTTTCTTTGTAATCTAGACAGGTAATATGTCTTATATTTCTCGTAGCAGAATTACTCAACCTTACTAGGGTTAAATTGGTTAACTGTAGAATAAAAAAAATGTCCAGAATTTTTCCTTTCTCGTTCGTAGAAAAATGCCAACATTATTTAAGTGTCAAGAAAATAATCTTCTAACAGCTTTTTCACATTTTCATAATTTATACAACTTAGTTTGGATGCAATTCTTATTCATACATATTCATCCATTTAATGCATTTCACAAAATGACGAATCCATTTTGAATGCTCTAGTACTCATAATTTTTCTTTCCAATATTTTTTTACCTTGTGCCATGCTTCTAAATTTCAATTATCTCTATCTTTAATGGAAAGATAACAAATTAATTTGATAAGGTATTCATGACTAATTTTTTTTAAAGCGAATGCATCTTTTGAAAATTACATTTAGTATAACTCAATAACAAAAGAACTTGTTTTAAAATTGAATATCCTTAATACAAATAAAGCAAAGGTAAATCAATTATTATTTTTTAAATGGTAAATCAATTTTACAGGGATTCTTTTAAAAGAAAATCATTGTTTTCAACAAACTTTTAACACATAAATCGATGAAATATAGCTTCAACTCGCAAAGTAGGCAAAGTATCATATTTGAACATTTTTGGAGTATTTTTTTCTTGAAATTTGAAGCGAACGAGAACATAACTGTATAAGACAACCTAACAATGTGCTACCTGATCATCTTTATATATATTATTATCATCTTATTTATATTCTATTATATATATATATATATATATATATATATATATATATATCAACATTGCATGCATGTATGAAAAGTGTAATATCACGTGGAAGAAATAACTACAAAATTGCACACAAAAAGAAAGAAAAGATGCGAAGTAAAAGTCGCCTTCCAAGCAATATCTTGAAAATATATTAGAAGCCAAATTGGCTTATTATGTATAACCATGTTAAAAAGAAAATATTTTAATTTACGATGAAATCTTTCTGTTGACAGCTGAGGTCCTGTAGAATCAGACAAGACAAGTAGTTTTTAGAAACTTAACAGATTTATTGAACAAGATCATAGCAGCAACAACAAATATAAGCGTCTACAAATGCTAAGAGGCTAAGAACAAGTGGCCGAAAAGGGATGGAAAGTTAACGGGTGTAGGAACAATTCAAACCCTTAAACAGGCTAAAAATAGATTTGAAGAGAAGAAGTTAGAACGTTTTCTGTGACCTTGGTGACAACTAGCGATATCGCCGAGACGAGCGTAAACACTTTCTTTTTCACACTTTTTACAAATGGTACATGTCTCCAAGCAAAACTCGTAATAACCCTCCTGGTGGTTGTCTGAACGAGGCATGTCGTTACTAGCAAAACTGACCAGATCTTGATGGACAAGATATCCCGTCATAAGAAAAACTGGCCTAATCTTCATCTCATCATCATCAAAAAACGGCAATAGCTTCATCATTTTTGATGAAGAGATATCTCGTTGAAACCACTTGGAGGGTTAAATGTGACATTTATATCGAAACAGAGAGAGTAGAACTTTTTAATTCGTCAAATTTTTAATTCCGTTCCCTGTGCAGTTAGAAAACTACCATGAAAGTTTCAACCAACTCAAAATTCTTATTTTACAATAACAGGTATAGTTTAGAATTATTCTGTTTATATTTAAATTACGTGCGAATGAGAGTATCCCCTTTAGTCTAAACAAGATGAGGGAGAGAAATCCCACCTGCTCTGAAGGACTTGAGACTCCAATAACAGTTTAAATTCGTGTAGTCGACGATGACTTTATCCCACACTCATTTTAAAACTGTAGCACATTCCACGCACAGACGGTTTCGTTTCATCAGGAGAATTGAACAATGAATTCTACTTTATCATCGACCCAAAAGGGCATGGAGAAAAAAAACCGTATAAGATGGAGAAAGTGGAACTTCAATTAAGTGGGAAAGAGGGAAAAGAGTCCTGGACCAAGTTTTCGCATCTTGGGCCTTGTTAATTATTTTTACAACTCCGGCGAAAGTCAGATCTTTTTTCGTCTTAATTTTTAGATTTCTTTCCCGTTGGTAATGCTATTCATTGAAGATTTTTAAAGCAGGGACTACAAACTCCTTTGGAAAAACAGATTTCTCTGATATTCGTCTTCTTTCTTTGGAAATTAAACTTTTTTCCCTGACCGAGATTTTACCCATTTAAATGTCCTGCTAACATTTCTTGCTTTTCGGATTAAATTTACAGACTTAGCCGTTTTTTGCGGAAATAAAATGTTTTATTGTTTACTTCAATCTTTAAATTAGGAAGCTGTTTTTTCAAGACTAAAAATGGAATGATTACTTCATTTTTTAAAGATGGGATGAATTTATTTCCTTGTTCTAGAAGTGTAAAAATAATACATATAACGTGGTTTATTTAACAGCAATTCACAAGTTTGAGCTGATTCTGAAATCTTTATGAAAACATAATCCAATTATATTTATTCTAAAGTTTTTTTTATAACTTTAGGATGGGGAGGGGCGGCATATAATAAAATTGGCTCTGCATATTTTTTAGAAAAGCACTTGGGCTCTCAATTATGAAAACAGCATTTCCTTTAAAAGTAAATATATAAATTATAAAAAGGAAAAAATATGTAAATACATAAAAATGATAATTATCGTGGGATAATTAGCCGTTTTCTTAACACACCACAAGTAATTAATTATTTATTGGGTCCCCCAAAGAAATCAAATATAAATATTTGTGAATTTAAGTTTCCTTTATTGCTATTTTCAATCAGCATAAAAAGAAGAGGAACACAACATGAATAGCAATAACAAAATAGTTTTCTTTAAATCTATTGAAACTTTGTATTGTTACTTTGAGTACATTTCTAAATAACTCATGAATTTACAATCTAGTACCTTTTTGTTTCGCAGATTTATATATATAAGGCGTACCATAAATTTTATATTACAAATACCACTTGATTGAATAGAAATGATTCTGTGTTTGAAAATAAAACTTTTCTTTCAAAAACATTTTTCTAAGTACTTATAAATTGTCATCTTTTGTGCATTAAACTCACTCACTGAACTAAACGATAGTTGACGTTAGGGTTTTAAGTCCAGT
Organism: Meta bourneti; assembly: GCA_933210815.1. Lineage (NCBI taxonomy): Eukaryota > Metazoa > Arthropoda > Arachnida > Araneae > Tetragnathidae > Meta > Meta bourneti. Next base: position 17,372,613 of record OW119922.1, read on the forward strand.
AATAAAATATCAATAGACGCTAGTTTTTAAAAATTCTAGATGCAAATCACTTTCATGCTTTTTATATTACCCATTATGTTTCCGGTCAGTATGTTTTAAATCATCAATTAATTATATTCATGTTTTAACAAAACTTTTTTTCATGTTGCTGATCAACATATTTTTGTATAAAACTCATTAACACAGCTTACATATTTTTTATATTATACACCCGCTGCTGGCCTATATGTTTTAAATAATTAACTCATTAAATTTGATTTTTTTTACTGTACAACTTATTTATTTTTCTTGTCGACCAACATGTTATTTAAAATGCTTATTCATCCTAATTTCGATGTTTTATTCTGCTATAGAATTATTGCGCGTTATCTGTTGCTGACTTACTTTAATTTTTTTAAATATTTACAATGGTTTTATTGTCAGATATTTAAGAACTAGATGTTTTTCTCGTCGGAGTCAGGCTTAACCAGCCCGTCCACAAGGAACAGTACGCTTAAAATAAATCATTTGTACCGAATAGTTTTACCAGGCCCACTGGTCATATATGGTCTATCAGACAAGTTTACCAGGCCCAATGACCAGATACGACGCTTTACACTAATTTACCTAGCCCGCAGTCGATTTAGTCTTTAAACTATTTTTATCAGGCCCTCAGATCAGATACGGGCCTCCGGATAGGTTTAACGGACTCACAGTTCAGATACAACCCACTTAAGAGGTATCACCAACCCTCTGACCAGACACGACCTTATGGATAGGTTTACCAGCGCGCAGACCAGATACGGATACCAGATACTCCTAGAGGATATCCATTCATAAAAAAATGAGCTTTTCTTACCTAAGACTTGATTAATATTGTCAGTTTTTGGACCTCGCATCTTAAAAACCAAAATCCAATCCCTAGTTCCATTCTTAACTCTCTTGGTGGTTGTCTCGAAGAGGAAACTCGTCATTGGCAAAACTGCTAAGAGCTTGATGGACGAGATATCTCGCAATTAGCATAATTGGTCAGATCTTGATGGACGAGATAACTCTCGTCACCACTTGGAAGGTTAATCACTATCTAGTGGATTTAGATTGACCCACATTATGTTGGTGTGGAGGGCCCTTAGGATCAACCCTCCTGTTGGTTGTCTCGAAGAGGAAACTCGTCATTGGCAAAACTGATCAGAGCTTGATGGACGAGATATCTCGTCATTAGAAGATAGGTAGTTATTTAGTTAAAGTCGCACTGGAGGCAACACAACGGGCTATTGGAGAAAGTCCGGGATCAAACCCGAAGCTTTAGAAGAAAACTGACCAGATCTTAATCTCGCCATCAAAAAATCGACAATACGTGACGAGATATCTCGTCTTTAGCATAATTGGTCAGATCTTTATGGACTGGATATCTCGTCGAAACTACTTAGAGGGTTAATAGTAGAGTACAAGGAAATATTTTCCGAATGCTCAACTTAAAATGGGTGTGCTAAAAGGAATCATGGTCTAATCAGCTAAGGTTGAAGGCTCCAAACGCATTCATTTTCAAAGTTACGGACCTTGTAACGCAGCTAAACGAAACACTGCATCGAAAGGATTACACGAAGGCTGCTTCCATCTGCGATATATATGGGACGCCCTATCTTCATCTCATTTCTGTTCAGAAAATAAACGACACTTCTGGTAATTGGATAAGCCGTCTCTAATTAGAGAACAGCTTCAATCACAATGTCACTGGGAAGGAGGTCCCTGTTCCATTTGTTTTCGGCACTGTGAGGGAATTGCCCTTTGTCAATCTTGATTTACCAGATCCCGTGGCATAGCGACATTCCCCAATCCCGGAATCCCCTCTCGGAATAATGTTTGCGATCCACCTCGAGAGCGAAAAAGCTGATTGCCGAGCTGCCCTTTGTTGGAAAATGAAATGTCATGAGCTCCACGAGAAATGTCTTAGAAACTGATGTTTTGATTAGATGGATAGAGCGTTAGGCAATCTTGAAGTAGTTCTGCAAGAAATTCCCATTAACTTAAATTCGAAAGAATAAATTAGATTCGAGATTATAATAAAATTAATTCAGGAGCAACTATAATCCAAATGACATAAAATTAATCAAAAATTTAACCCAGCATGTTTCTTTATAATTCTCATTTCCAATAAAATAAATTGCAAAAATTTGCATCTCAATCATGTTACCCCGTTTATCTTTTCTGAACATTTACTTCAATTTCATCTTATCGACTTGTTAAAGAAGATTCGGTATTGTTTGAGTCAGTCGCTATTGTCCAAAGTTACCACGTTTGGTAGTCTCGAGTTCGAATCCACCCAAAGACAGTCGTATACAAAGGGGGCTGGTGCACGTTGAATCTGCCGGGGCCTCAACTGTCCTCACGTCGGCGTGTTGTGGAAGTTTGGAGAGTGGGGTTCCAGCTCAGATGCGGACTCGTCACCTGACCGTAGTTCAAAATTACGTGATGTTGTCCTCGAATCTTTCCTTGGGGGATGGATCCCGGAAAGTCACCAATAGCCCGTTGTGTTGCTGAAGTGCGACGTTAATTAAATACCTACCTTGGTAGTCTAGCTAATTACCGGATGAAAATGTTGATTTGGGTATACATATTTTCGAATTCGCTCTCATTTTCTTTTCCGCATTGACGTCATCCAGATTTATGATTACCGTCTGTCATCAGACTGATGAAGAATTTCTTTAGAGTGGAAAGATCTCTGGTGTAGATTTAGCAATGCTATGAAGCTCAAATCAAACATGTTTAAGGCCCAAATTGGATAATGAATCCCGTAGCGGTCGATTTTATCTTATGCCTATCCGCTGGTGCCATTTGACAATATACAAACAATATCGATTTCTGTACGGTAGTGAAATATATAGAGATAAAGGGAACTAACACTTTTGTGAGTGGTCTTGGTGTCCTCTCTGCCTACCCCACTGAACCAAAGTATATGAGAGAGCAAATACTAAACCTCTAATTCTTGCCATCTAGTACCGGAAAGCTGAAGTATAGGGATGCATCTATAGCTGCTTCATTTCCACCCTCCGGCGACTAGATTGCATAATAGAACCGGATTAACCTAGTCTAGTTACAGGAAATCAGATCTTTCCTCGCCATCCTCGAAATCAGATTCCCGCTCATCGGTTCATCCGGCTATTTTCTCCGCTATTGCCTCACTGTGCCTAGCCCTGCTTCTCACGAAGATTCGACAGTCTAGCTTTTTATGGGATGAATGTTGATTTGGCTTCCGAAATTACAGAAACGCGAATAAAGTATGTTGTAACTTCGTATCGGTATTCGGTTGATTTTTTTTCAGCTTGTTTTTATAAATTGTAAATGCATAGATAAAATTAGAAATGAGAATCAAAAGTATATTTTAAGTTTTTGATGTAGTAGAACTTAATTTTTTTAAGTTTCATACCAGTGGATAAAATTATCCAGATCTTGTGAATCAACAATTCGTAGTATGGCTATTTACGAGATGAAAATGTTGATTTGGCTTCCGAAATACAGAAACGTGAACAAAGTATGTTGTAACCTCGTATCGGTATTCGTTAGAATTTATTTTAAGTTATATCCTTTGAAATAAATGTAATATGAATGCGTGCACACATGAAACAAGTCAGGTGTAATAAAAGTATATTTTATAGGTTTTCCTTTTGATGCAGATGAGGGAGTATTTTTTATTATCAGTATCATAAGATTGGATAAAATAATCTAAATCTAGATCAGCTTTTGGTAGTTGGGCTATTCACGGAATGAAAATATTAACCTGGCTTCAGAAAATATAGAATCGTGAATCGGTAAAATTTCAACTTCGCATCGGTTTTCGTTTGAACTTAATATCTTTTCAAATTGAAAGTGATGGGAATGAATCCATGTTACGAGTCATGTGTATTAAAATTATATTTTAAGTTTTCCTTTTGATGTAGATAGGCCACAACATTTTTTGGTTTCATATAACAGTGGATAAAATAATCCAGATCTAGTGGATCAACATTTGGTAGTTAGGCTATTCACGAGGTGAAAATTTTAATCTGATTTCAGAAGTTATAGAAACGTGAATACAAGTATGGCTTCGACTTCGCCATCGGCGTTCGTTTGAATCTTTTTTTAAAAGTTATATCTTTTCAAATTAAATGTAATGTGAATGCATGCAGGAAACAAGTTATGTAAAATAGTATATTTTATTATTCCCTTTTGATGTAGATAGAGCACAACCTTTTTTAGTATTTATTCTCTATACATACTAACGCTAACGTAAGTGGCACAGAAATCGGCATTATTTATATATCTGCGAATGGCAACAAAAGGATATAAACTATATAAAATACATCCGTACGGGGTTCATAAGCCAATTTTGTAGCTTAATTTAGATATGCTTGATTGGTTATGTGGAATTGCATAATAAATCTAAACCAGCAGGTGTGAGCTTGAAATTCTTCAGTCAGTCTGATTCGGCAACAGAAATTTTTCAGCAGCCTGGTTACAGAAGGTAATGGGAAATTTGGAAGATAGCAATTCAGCACAAAATATATGAACGAACGTGAAAATGTTTAAACGTAAAAGAAACAATCGTTTTTTGAGATAGGTAGGTAGGTAGTTAATTAACTTCGCATTGAATCGTCTGAAAAAGTGGTGAATCGTGTGCAATTGAAACGGATATTCTGAAGTTAACTGTTGAAACCATGACAGAGATGGAAACTTTTTGCCATGTACTTTATTGAAAATATGAAATAACAACAGTATGATGTACACACAAATGCTGTTATTTCGTATTTTATTTTCATTTGATTTAATTTCATTCATTTGATTGCATTTTACATTGCATTTGAGGTACGGAATTTATATATTGATGATTGTATTCATTATAAATGGATTTTAATAAGGTGTAAAGTGGGAATACAGATACTGACATCAATAGATGTCAGTATCTGTCAGATCTATATCATCTATATATCTATACTGACATCTATAAATGACATCTAAAAAAGAAACTTTTACGCTGAGTCATGCACGGGTCTGATTCAAATGTAACGTGATAGGTAGGTATTTTAATTAAAATCCCACTAGAGCAACACAACGGGCTATTGGTGACGGTCCGGGATCAACCCCGAAGGGAAAAATCCGAGGACAAAATTACGTAATTTTGAACCATGGTCAGATGACGAGGTACACACTTCAGCTGGCACCCCTCTCTCTAAACTTCCACACCACGCCAACGTGGGCACTTTTGAGGCCACGACAGATTTAACGTGCACTAGCCCCTTTGTACACGACGGCCTTTGGTTGGATTCGAACTCGCAACCCTCCGGTTGCTAGTCCGTTACTCTTCAACCGGGCTACCTCGGCCCCAAATGTAATGTGAATACATGCATAAAACAAATTGTACATGAAGAGAATATTTTGTTTTCCTTCAATGAAGATATGCAAAATTTTCTCCCCTCAGGCGCATATCTTTAGGTGTGTACGGATTCACGAACCCGAGGTACCCTAGTGATCTGTTCTTTTTCCATGGAGTTTACTGCCTCTGGTAAACATGGGGATCGCGACCCCTGGATGCCCAAGCGATCTTTCTCTTTTTTCTAATCTTTCCACCTTTTCTTTTCTCGACCCCTGGATGCCCAAGCTATCTCCTCTGGTAAACATGGGGATCGCGACCCCTGGATGTCCAAGCGATCTTTCTCTTTTTTCTACTCTTTCCACCTTTCTTTTCGCGACCCTTGGATGCCCAAGCGATCTTTTTCTTCTTTCTACTCTTTCCACCTTTTCTTTTCTCAATAACTTAGCATTGCCTGTCTTGTGTTTGGAGCGGCTTGACAAAATATGGGGCTTGAACCATAAAACCCCAAAATAACGAAACCCAATCTTTTGAATTTTAGTTTCATATGAACAGAGCATACAGTTATCTGGAGTGCGTATTGAATCTTATTCCGTGTCAAAATGGCGATTAAAAGAACAATTAATAAGTTTCTACCAAAGCTATACACTAGATATGCTAGTCTAATGATTGCCAGTTTAAATGCAGCAAAATTCGAAAATGCACCCGATTGGGCCAATACTCACCACCGAAGAGAAATATTCCTCAATTTCTGATGCATGCTATAAACGGGAATATTTTCTAAACATCTCTGGTTCCGAATGAATAATTTCATGGGCTCACGTTTCGTGGTAGCCCTTCCATTTGCAACGCGAAGAGATTTCATGTGCACTGAAACGATCTAATTCGAAATCTACCTGCGAGTTTACAAACGCTTTACCCATCTAGCATTCATCACCAAACGAGCTTAATTCAAAGCGCACCTTTATATCTGTTCTCGAAATCATTAGCTCCAGCATTTGCATACCGCGCGGGCGAAATCTCTCCTGAGAAGTCAGCTTCTTTCCAGAAATGAAACAGAGCGACTGGAAAAGACAGACACGATGCCCAATAAACTAAGCCTTCCAGATGGAGTTTTAAATTTAATATTAATGGCAAAGCCCCATAGTCCCAATTCAGCCCGTCCCTATGCCTCGAATGTCCCTACCCCCAAACAATCAAAACATCATCACTTCACAAAGAGACATTCAAAACGAAAACTGGGGATAGTTTGGGTCCAGAGGACTGTAGCGACAGCACGCGTAATTAAAAGTGGGTAAGTTATGTTTGAATTTCTGCCGGCTCCTGGAGCTACCGGACATCTTCATTAGGCATGGGGCTGGGAGATGACGTAGAAGATTTGGAAATGAAATTCCACCTCGATTCCATTGGGGAATTTAATTACTTAGGGATGTTGAGAGAAATGGGGTATTTGAAACCTGGGAGTCATTTATTCCAATTTTCTGGGTAGTATCTTTCGCTTCTGGCTGGAGTTGTGTGTACCGGATTAGGAGTTTCTGTAACGATCGCCAGCAGTGATGTGTTCTTGTGTGTGTTTATTCTTAGTCTGATATACACCCTTCTGTCGAAAAGAGTTTTATTTTATGTAATGTTTCAATTTATTATTGGTTAGAATGCTCTCTTTTTCAGACTGTGGTGTTATGGGAGTCAATTGCTTTGAGTATGCCAAATAACGAATGAAAACAGATAACGATTTTATTGTAGATATATATGTAATCATTACCACTTGGATTAATTGCGTTCAAGCTAACTAATATTCACCACCAAATATACGTATTAATTACAAATAGGATTATATGAATGCATGCGTTCAATCGTTTAGTGTAAAATTATATGACGTTGGTTTGTTGGTTGCGTTGAGTTTTATGGTGCACGGACTATATTTGGCCAAGCTGCGCCAAACACAAGTCCCAAAATGTCATGTAACGTACATACACGCAAGGAAAGTTTTACTGATAGATATAGAAGAGAGAAATACATCCAGATTAAATTACAGGAATCAACCCTCTGGGGTGTATACGGATATATAAGTTCGGCAAGTGAGACTTCCTTGCATGTATTCTTTCCAAAAGATTCTATTCCAAAGAAAAGAGCAATAGAATGTTTTTAGTTTGAAAAAATCCATAGATTATTTAAAGTGTTTTTTTCAACCAATAGTAGTTATTTAGAGTGTGTTGTGGGGTAAAAGTAATACTCCACTGCTCAGAAGTTTAGCAAACCCAACACCAAAATCCATAGATTCCTTCAACCAATAGATTATTTAGAGTATTTTTTCAATCAATAGTAATTATTTAGAGTGTGTTGTGGGGTAAAAGTAATACTCCACTAATCAAAGGTTTAGCAAAACCAACACCAACAAAATCCATAGATTCCTTCAACCAATAGATTATTTAGAGTATTTTTTCAATCAATAGTAATTATTTAGAGTGTGTTGTGGGGTAAAAGTAATACTCCACTAATCAAAGGTTTAGCAAAACCAACACCAACAAAATCCATAGATTCCTTCAACCAATAGATTATTTAGAGTATTTTTTCAATCAATAGTAATTATTTAGAGTGTGTTGTGGGGTAAAAGTAATACTCCACTAATCAAAGGTTTAGCAAAACCAACACCAACAAAATCCATAGATTCCTTCAACCAATAGATTATTTAGAGTATTTTTTCAATCAATAGTAATTATTTAGAGTGTGTTGTGGGGTAAAAGTAATACTCCACTAATCAAAGGTTTAGCAAAACCAACACCAACAAAATCCATAGATTCCTTCAACCAATAGATTATTTAGAGTATTTTTTCAACCAATAAAATAGGTTATTTAGAGTGTGTTGTAGGGTAAAAGTAATACTCCACTGCTCAGAAGTTTAGCAAAACCAGCACCAAAATCCGTAGATTCCTTCAACCAATAGATTATTTATAGTATTTTTTCAACCAATAGTAGTTATTTAGAGTGTGTTGTGGGGTAAAAGTAATACTCCACTAATCAAAGGTTTAGCAAAACCAACACCGACTGGTTGAAATCAACGAAAACAAAGCCCCGCTCACTTCCCCTTCTATTCACTCACGCAATACGACATCAACAGAAACCATGACGTGATTCCCGGAGAACAGAATCAGCTCCATCTCCACCACTCCATTATGCATTTGCGTCCTCGGCCACGAAGCGAAATCTCGTCAGATTCCCGGAGCGGGACAAGACAAATAACAGAGAAACTATCGATTCGAAGGTCAAATGAAGGGCGCCCTGCGTGATGATGAAGTGACACATTGCTTCTTCTCCGACGAACAGTTACGGTTAACTGGAGGAAAATCAATCCAGCTATGGTTACAGTCCACGTGACATTGTAAGGGCAGAGTATAATAAGCATTTATATGTTTATTTATAGCTGTATTAGGTACGAAGAATCACGTGTTTATCTGTCCTGCCTTATTTATTTTCATGAAGTGAACATGGCGACATTAAATAGAGTTGATGGATGCTCAAAGCGAGAGAATTCGACTCTTGGTTGAGGTTATTTCTTTTGCTGTCTGGTGTTGTTTAGTTAGACTTGTCACAACTTTCAGAATAAATATGTGATACCTTTGGGGAAAGTATTGAGACGTTGCAGCTAACATTCACCTTCGTGGGATTATATTAAAAACTCTGTCACATCAGTAAACCAATTTTTCAGCAAACTGTGCTGCTATCTAAGTAATGTTGAACTGCTATTTTTTAATTTTATAGTACTGTTAAGTATGTAGGAAGAAACGCCCAATGCTGATGTTCTAATTGTAGAAATCTGCAAAAAAATATTAAGCTAATAGAATAAGACATATCATTAGACTATTTTCTTTTTGAATATTTCGATTTTCATGCAGATATAGAAAAAAAATTAAATGTGTCAGAAAATACTCAAATTTGGAAAGATGATTATTTAATGGATTAAAAGTTCATTTAACGTTTTTAGTCACGTTATTATGCATCACATCTTAATTGATTTTAATGACTTCAAATTTTATATTCGTCAAATGAGTAAATGTGTAGATAACATAAAAAATCATTTATGTATATATTTGCTAGGAAACTTTTAATTTAAAATTCAGAGATACTGAAAATTAAATACCGTGTTAAAGTTTAGATAGATAAGATTAAAAATTGTCATTAAAATTAAAAAAAAGCGGATTGAAGAATAAATCTAGTCAAATCTGATGCTATTAAAGTGAATTAAAGATTATACGTTGCTGGTTTATTAAATACTTGTGTGTCCCTTAAACACATTAGTTTCAGTCATAATATTTTTAAACTTGTGATTCCGCAAAATAAGCATAATTAAAGAATACTTTTGTGTAGTGAATCCTTTGTTTCTGCTTAACACAGCCTTATTTACATATACTTTCTGAACATTTGGTCGTAAATAACTTTTGTCAATTTTTAAACATAAAAATGTATTATTTTTAACATTTATAAACTAGAAAGCTTTCTAGTAAATTCTCAATTCACAGAGCATTAACTTAAAAGTTTTAAAAAAAACAGGTGATCAAAGGAATTTTAAAATATGGGTCGACGAAGAAATACATAAACACATTAATAGACAAGCCACTTTGAAGTATTTAAAATATACTTTGAAACTTTTATAAAATGTCTTATGTTTTATAAGCAAAAGAATTACAGTTAAGCTAGTAAAAAACATTTATTTGTTCAAGCTTTTATATGAGCTTTATACTTTGAAACTTTTATGAAATGTCTTATGTTTTATAAGCAAAAGATTGCAGGTTAAGCTAGTAAAAAACATTTATTTGTTCAAGCTTTTATATGAGCTTCCTAAGCAAGAAAATCAACGTACCAAAAAACCAAGAAACGTTATTTTAAGAACATAAAGAACAGACATTTGCGTCTTTTTAATTTTACCAAACAACAAATTTCGATAGCCTCGTGCAGCATTCACTCGATATTAACCTGGTTGTTGTCTTGACGAGATATCTCGTCATTAGCAAAATCATTAGCTGATCTTGATGAATGAAATATATTGTCTTTAGAAGAAAACTGACCAGATTTTCATATTTTCATCATCAAAAAATCGGCAATAGCTTGATGACGATGTGTTTCGTATCAGCAAAATTGGTCAGATCTTGATGGATGAGATATCTCGTCATTAGAAGAAAACTCACCAGATCCTGATATTGTCATCATCAAAAAATGGGCTATATCTTAATGGAGATACATCTCATCATTAGCAAAATTGGTCAGATCTTGATGACGGTATATGCAAAATTGGCCAGATCTTGATGGCCGAGATATCTCGTCGAAACCACTTGGAGAGTTAAAGAAAGAATAACTGTCTTTCAAGCATCCAACATGAATCTCAAAGTCAAAAGCGTTAAAAAATCTGAATGCAGAAAAACAAAATATTCCTAGATCCAAAACCTTCGCAACTGGTCAAAATCCATCGCTACGCACGCATAATGCTTGAGTTGAATAAGAATGACACCTAAAAAGAGACTCCACAACATACTCTGAGCCTAAATGTCGAGACGTAATCCATATTTAAGAGAAATGAGTGTTTGCAAAATTCATGCACTGCATAAATGCATGAGGTTGGGTTTTTTCTTTTTTAACGCTGGTGCTGCGATGGAAGTCTTCGAAAGGACATGGCTCATGACATCAAAGAAGTAGTGTAGAGATTTGGAGGGTATAAATTTTTCTTTGGTACACGATATAGTTTAGAGATGCTTTTTGGGAATTCGGTTTTTAGTTAAATGAGAATATGCCATGAATAGGAATTTGAATATTAGATATTATTTAAATTTTGACTTGTTATGAGTTTGAAATACTTAGGTATAGTTGGTTATGCAAATAATTTTTTTTACGATTACGCGTGGGCTTCGCTTGAATAGTATTATGAATAGCATTTGCAAAGTTTCCCAAAAGTCTAAATAGGATTTAAAATTTCTAAAGAAAATGTCATGCTATATATATATATATATTACAAAAAACTTTCGGAAACCACTAATTCTTTAAAATTTATGTATTTATTACATTTTAAATTTATCGGTAAACACTCACTTTTGCTTGACAGACTGATAAAAGTTTGAAATATTTAAATATTGAACTTTTAGTAAAGGAATATTGGTCAATATCGATATTTACCGATGAGTTGTAATAAAAGAAACATTAAGTGTATTTATAATTTGATAATTATTTATTTTATTTAATTATCTTCAAAAGAAATATCCAATTAAAGAGAACATAAAATATGATACAAAAATGAAAGAAAAAAGACGTACACAAATACAGTTAGATAAGAGATAAAACAATTCATTGAAGCAGATTACTCATTGACTTAAAATCAGCAAAAGATATACGTATATACCTACCTCCGAAAAATAATTATACAGTTTAAAAACACATTTTGTAGCAAAACTGTTGCATGTATTCTTTTTAGTTTAATATAAAATAATTTGCAGTTTCTGGTGACATACCTGGAAACGTTTTAAATCAATACAAGAAACTAAAAAGGCGAATCAATTTAGTTATGAAGGAGGTTGTAAAATCATTGTTAAAGCAATGTCTGCGTAGCATCAAATTAATGAAACACAAATGATTTTACCATTCAAACAAATATACACATAAAGATCTACAATTCTTAAAATAAATATATATATATATATCAAAACCTTATTGTTCCGTATTTTTTCAATATCCATGACAGGGCAATTGTAACAATTATAAAGTAAATTTAGTTTCCTATTTTTGTTGCACTATCTTGCTGAGACGTGCGAACATGGAATTTGGTTCAGCTACATATCATATGGGAACTTTAACGTTTTCGGTATCCACCTCAACAATTTGCAACTTTGACATTAAAAAGGCGTCACTTGACAAAAGCTCGAAATGTGGAAAGTAGAATGCTTTTGATATTTGCTGCAATATTTAATTTGTATTTACTCGTAAAAGTTTAAAACGGTTCCAAACAATTTCAAATCCAAGCTCTTTTACAGCAACATGTACCACATTTCGTCGGCTTAGAAATTCTTTATTTCTGATTTGAAAAAAAGCAATATTTGATCTTATTCTCTACTAAAGATGGATAAAACTGTTATTTTACGATAGCATGTTAACGTTTATTGTCAGTTTGCGCCAATTTTTTAATATTAAAGATATTAACTGTTAATATTAATAGTTTTGTTGTCAGTTACTAAATTCAACAGTTGTTAGCAGTATTAAATTATTATTCCGGTTAATTTTAATAATTAATAATGTTTTAAATTACCTCCTATATGATTTTTTTGAAAATTTAGTTTCTCAACTTTTTATTTTTATCAAACATGTTTGTACAAATTTTAATAATTAGCTTAATTTAATTCAATTTCAATTACTCCACTGTTATCCCAATATCATTTATTTAGAGCTATTAATATTTTCGATAACAGTTTCTCACTGTTATTTTGTAAAATATAACACCGTTATTTAAACTGCTATCGGAATAATATCACTTACATTAAAATGGACTATTAAATTTTACAAATAAATATAAATTTTTGAATCCCTTAATTCTTGTAGTGATTGTCTATTTCCTTATTAAATTAAATTTAGATTGACTAATAGTATAAAATGCGCGTTTTTAAAATATTGCGGAGGCCTTACAATTTACATTACTAAACCTTTAACAGTTTCTTAATAATTGTATTTTTTCCCAGAAATAAAATATTGAAGTTTTTTAAAAGCAAAGAAAAGCACACTTAAGTGTCTCATAACCTCTTACGTTAAAATTTTGATGTGTGTGAACTTCAATATATCTCTACGTCGTTTCTCAAAGAAATTTCATTCTTCAACTTGAAACCTTGCTACCTCTCCAAGATATCGATTGTATCGGTTTTCTAGAAATATCGATTATTGGACACAGCCCACATATCGGAATTTTTATCTCTTTTTTGAATGGGTATTTTTACTTATAGCTCCTTTCAACTAGCATTTTCCATAAGTTATTTAAAAACCGATTTTATAAAAATGGATTTCCACCGGTTTCTTGAATATTGTTCCATTACTTTTATTGAAGGTATGAAGAAAATAGATAACCAGTTGGGAAAGATAATGTAAAATGCGAAAGTACAGTTCACAAAACAGTTTTCGCTAGAAAGTAATGAACAAAATTCTGCAAAAGTAGAAAAAATTGGTGAATATATTTCTAGTTGTTGAATGGGAACTTCATTTTTATTGCACACATTCGTTTGTAATTTATAGCAGTATGAAGTGGATGTAGCATAAATTAATCGATCGACTGCTTTCATTGTATATTTAAAATTGCTATCACAAAGATCTTGATTTTTTGTAATTTCAAATATTATTTGTGTTGTTGTTCATACTGTCTACTCTAGCGAAATAGTTACAATATTCTATTTAGATTCACATACTGTGAAGTACATACATGGCCAAAAATTAAAGATAATGCTGAATTATCTTTAATTCAGCATTATCATTTCAGCAGCAGAAAGTATGGTCACCTGATCGTAATCCAATAGAACATGTTTGGGATGCTCTCAGAAGTCCCTTTGCAGACTACACAGCACTACCAAGGACTGCACAAGAGCAAAGAATTAATCTCGGATTGCATTGTCCTTAATTTTTGGACATGAGTGTATTTAAATAAATGAATTCAGAATTAAGGGATTGACTTCATTGTACAATAGAATCGACACAAAAGTAAATAAATATTGCATTAATGTTTGGTGAAAATAAAATATCGTTTAGTATAAGACAAGAGATATTGCAACATTCGTTGTCTCCTTTAAAGAAGACGCATTTACATGAAGTATGTGCAATTCCAAGTTCCATAAAATATTATCTGTATTGAAAGAAAATTGAGAAATTATTCTTCCAAATTGGTAGAAAATGTATTCTTGACATTGTCTTATCCTTCCAGAATAATTCAATAAAAAAATTGCTATCTTTTCTACATGGATAAATGATTCAAGGAGCAGCAAGAGAAAAATGATGAAAAAAATTCTAATCCCATATTCAATAATGCAATTGTGATTCACATACGTAGAACATTTCATCTGACATAAAATCTTCCTTACAAGCACATACAATGAAACTAAAGGAATAAATTTCCCAAAAATATTTTTATGAAAATAGTTTCGTTTAGGATTAAAATGCTTTCTTTCACGGAAAAGACTGTTATTTCATTATCACTTTAACTTCCAACTGCTCTTTAATAAGACCTAAGAATTGGTAGGTATTCTTTTTCTTTGGACATTGTTTACCGTTATTTAAAATAAATTTAATATTTTTTTCTGTTTGCTGTCTTTGAAAACAATTTTCAGCATATTTTGATTAAAGTTTAGCAAGAGTAACTGGAAATTTCATACAATTTATTTTTAGAATTGTTTTGTGAAGTAAGGAATTTTAAAGTAATCTTCAATTCAATTATTTACACGATGGAGAACTTTTTTGGATACGTAGAGATATTTTTAAACACTTTTCTTTTCTGATTTTTGCTTATACTGACTTATCTCAATTTATTTTCCTCTGCAAAAATAATAAATGAAACGGTGGTCAGGTATTATAGAAAGGGAATATATTTCATACCATACAATGCGAATAAAATTTGGAAGCATTAAATCAAGAATGACAAGAAATACTTTTAAAAACTATTTTCTGCGTGACGTCCGACATCTCAATCGATATGATGTCACAGTCTGACCAAAATTTAAAGACCTGAACTATTGCATTCTAGCTGCAATATTTTTCAACATTCTCCTGCCTAGACGATTATACTTTTTTCTAATTCGCATGTGGCAGTACTTATTTTCTATTTTGCGTTTATGTTTGAATAAATATTTGTTTATTATTTATATTTTACATTTATGCTTGAATAGATACTTTTTGTTACTTAGATTTTGCATTTACGTTTGAATAAATATCTGTCATTTAGATTTTGCATTCATGTTTTTGTTTATTTAGATTTCAGATTTATGTTTGAATAAATATTTGTCTATTATATAGATTTTACATTTAGATTTGTATAAATATGTATTTGTTATTTAGGTTTAACATTTATGTTTGAATTAATATTTGTTATTTAGATTTTACATTTATTACTGAATAAATATTTGTTATTTCGATTTTACATTTATGCTTAAATATTTTTTAATTAGATTTTACATTTATGCTTGCATAATGTTTTTTATTTAGATTTTACATTTGTCCTGAATAAATTTCCTTAAGTTTAGATTTTACATTTCTGTTTTAATAAATATTAGGTCCGGTCAGTTGATGAGGTGATTCATTCTTCTGAAAACTGTGATTCCCATATTCTATCGCGCGGTTTTATTTTTATCCCGATGAATTTTTGGTTTGCTAACAGCAAATGAAATCTCAATCTGATTCTTTATAATTGGGAGCTCAAAGATCACACCTGTTTCGAATGATTATCCTAAACTGAATTGGTAAAAAATATTTCGGTTAGTTGGGTTTTATGGCGCACGAGCCATATCTGTCGATGCTGCGCCAAATACAAGACCGCCAACGTAAAATAATGGACTAATGGACAAACATACAGAGAAAGTTTTACTGAAACAACAGAGAAATGCATTCAGGAAAGAATCGAACCTGCAAAGCCTACAACTAGCAGATTGCTAGCGCAGGATGACCCACGACCCAAAAATATTTAGGTAAAACCGAAATTTTATACATTCTATAATATTTGACAGTATTTTAAATGGTCTCAGCGTCGATTTTGTGTTGAACTCGTGGTTTTACGTAATTGTGAATTTGTATTTGTAATAAACAAGTTTTTATCGCCAATCGCTTGCTTCCATGTATAGAGCTCTTTTCTCATCCCATCAAAAACATGTTTGGATGAAGTTGGGTAAGTACGAACCCAAATCTTAAACCAACTACTAATCTGTCCAGTAATTTTCAGAATTTCCTGTTTTTACCCAACACTCCCAGACCTCTTACTGATAGGTTAGGTTTACACTCTCATTAGTTTGAACTCCTTTTTTAATTAAGGAAAATAATTTCCAATCCTGTTTCAAGAGGTAACACTTACCCCACAGAATGGGGCAAATGCATACAATGGACTGTTGATAGAGTGAACATTCTGATTAATGTGCCGCTTCCATCTCGTGCCCTTTTCTGTGTAGGAAGTCCAACTGACCTATACATTTTACTTAGCCCTTATGTTTGAAGATAAATATCATCCACTCCAGATGATCTGAAGGCACTGCTCTCATATATGGAGAGATTTAACCCTTCTGGTATTTGTTTCGATGAGGTATCTCAATGATTAACAAAACTGATCAGATTTTGATGGACGCGATATTCGCCATTAGAAGAATACTGACCAGATCTTGAAAACTTACCAGATTTTGGTCTGGTCTTCATAAAACAATCGGCAATACCTTGATGACGAGAAATCTCGTTATTTGCAAAATTGCTCTGATCTTGATGGGCAAGACATCCCGTCGAAACCATTTGGGGTTATTGATTTCACATCAGGTTGTGTAATGGAGAGAAGTGCCTTCCTGTCCGCATGCAGAGGGGTGTGTCTTTTAATCCAAATATGTTGACTTAAATTATACTGACTATAAAGTCTTGGAAGGGCCCATTTTTTAAGAACGCTGCAGTTCTCGTGTATTTGATGAGCGGTCTGCTGTTCACTTTGGGTAGAATTTCATGAAGATGGGGTCTCGTGCTACCCCGTCCCATTCTTTTGGCCAGATTATCATAAAGGACTCCCTAACTTCTGGTCGGAAGTGACTGTTAGGACACTTGATTCTCACTTGGGTTTGGTGATCTTAGTTACTGAAAGTCATTTCTGCCTCTTCGTTGCCTGCGAAGCCTAACTAGACCTCTGTCCAAAACAATAAGACCGGGTCTTAGTGTATATTGCCATAAGCAATGAACTTTAAAGTAGGAGATATACATGGGTTTGCTAATTTTATATAATTAACCATCTAATGGGACCACATGCATAATTCCACCTTCCGACCTGCAGTCTTCCCTGCATGACTTTTAACCATATTTGACCTTCGGACTAATAGAATATCTCTAAAAGATTCTTTCTATTCTAAGGAGAGGAGAAAAAAGAACTCTACCACAAGATTTTAAGCTAGGGAAAGGAGCAATAAAATCTTCCAAAGGATTCTATTCTAAAAAGAAATGACTATAAGAATCTTATTAAAGGATTCTATTCTAAAGAAAAGGACCAAAAGAATCTTTTTAAAGTATTCACTCCCAAGGAAAAGAGCAATGGAATCTTTCCAAGGGATTCCATTCTAAGGAAAGGAGCAATAGAATCTTCCAAAGGATTCAATTCTTAGGAAATGACCATAAAAAAATCTTACTAAAGGGTTTTATTCTAAAGAAATGACCAAAAGAATCTTCTAAGAATTCACTCCCAAGGAAAGGAGCAATAGAATCTTACCAGTGGATTCTTTTTATTCTCGGAAATGACCGATGGAATCTTTCTAAAATTTGAAAGAATCCATGGATTCTTTCAAACAATAGATATAATCAGTCATTGTAGGGTAAAAGCAATATTATACTGCTCGGAAATCTTGGAAAGCTCAGAGGGGAAATTACCATTTAAACTAACTTTTAATTTAATTCTGCTGAATTGGCTGTTACATCATTTGAACAGAATCTTCAGTGCAGCATTAATCTTAGATATTAGAACTCTCAAACAATTGAATGAAACTCTCAACTCACATTCCCCTTCTACCTCACACGTCCTCGGCGAAACATCTTTTTATAGGCGTACATTAGGCTGGATAAAAACGCATCCGAAAAATAAAATCATTCAAATTACAAAAAAAGGCGCTTCCAAACAAAAAAGCGAAAAGAAATCCATTCGTTCTCCCATTTACAACTGGAAAGAAATAGAACTGGTCGCATCGATTCCCGGAAAAAAGGGATGGGTTCCTGGCGTCTCGTTTCCAACACCTAGCAATAAAACTTTATCGGAGAGCGCTGGGGCCAGTTTCTGCTTGAAGAATCATCGAGACAGTTTAAACTACCCAGAAAAATCGGAATGATGGTCCTTGAAATAGCGCTTCTATCCAAATATTTTTTTGTACATGGTTTCTCCTCACGTGCATCCTGAACTTTGGAATAAAGTCGGGTGGAGGTTTTTTTTCTCGTACCTGTGCTACTTTCGAGTTCAATTATCACTTTTATGGTGTCTTCAGGAGTGGGGTTATTCGGTTATGATTCTCAACTTGTAATTTCGTTGGTAGTTTTATTGCCTCTTTTAGATTCGATTCTTTTAGAACGGTTTTGGCTTCGGTAAAGTTGTTTTAATAGCTTTTCCTTTTTCGTATAAGAGTAGTTATGAAACTCATTGGTGCCTTTTAACCGTAGGGTATTGTGTTTGATGATGCATTAGAGTATAGATTCTTGAATTTAGTGTATAGAGCTAATATTTAGCTGTTAAAACATCGGCATTACGCCGAAAACACCTTTGTCTCTTTCTTCTAAATTCATTTTCTAGAGTGTTTTTTGATGATGCATTAAAGTATAATTTTTTCTAATTCAGTATATAGCGCTGATATTTCAACTGTTAAAACATTTCCCATTAGTGAGATAAATGAAATGTATGGTAAAATCGATCATCCATTGGCATCACGCCGAAAACGTGAATTTATTTCTGCGAAATAAATTGTCTAGACTGTTATTCAATGTTTTTGCGGTGAATAGTTTTATATTTTACTATATATCGCTTATATTTAGGCGTTAAAACATTTTGGATTGATGAGAGAAGAATGAAATCTAAGATAAATTATTGCATAGTCTATCAACATCACACCGAAACACGAATATGCCATTTTGGCTATTTCTGCGCTAAATGCATTTTCCAGACTTCCTCGATGCTTTTATTCTAGACACGAACTCTTAACCTATTGTATTTCCTAAAGCGTCAATACATTAAAATCATTTTTCTCCAACCATGTTTTGCCTTTGTATAATGTTCCGTGCCAAGTGAATTGAAAAAAGGAATATGTATTCGCAGCATACTTATATTGTAATTTTACTAATATATGTGTGCAATTATAAAGTTATTCCTTATTTATATTACTATCAAGAAATTTTCACACAGGAAGTCATTCATAAACTGAAGTAAAATTAAGCATTCATTGACGTATCACCCTGACAGTTGCCTTCCAAAAGAACAAAAAATGCATCGTGAACAGCGGTTGATCGACATTTTTGGGGAGTACAATCTGTAATTTTAGACATTGAGGCAATGAATTATAATTTGAGTCTTATGCTGTTTAATTAAAATATGTCCCATAGAAAGGGTAAGAACGCAAAATATAAAAGTTTAGGTACAATCTTTCATACTCTATTTAAGGGATTAATTTTAACAGGAATTTCAAAACAAAACGTCACAAATTACTAATATAAAAAAGCAAGCGAGGAAATGTAAGCACGTAACAAGAACAAATGCTACGTTACAGATAATCAATTATGTTTACACCAGTGATTCTTCTACATCAGGAACTAAAGAAAAAACTTTTTTTATCCCATGTACATCACCGGTCTATCGGCCATCAAATGACGAGCAGTACAATAAAGTTCTGAAGTGAAAAAATATGGCTTTGAAGCACTATCTACAGTATTTGGGGCAGTCTTTGAGGTGATAAGTCACTTCTCGTCCAGTTAGTTCGCAAAGGGAACAGATAGCTGATCGCACTACTTCAATACGATGTAAGTGCGTATGTAGTTATGTCCATTAATAAGTCGAAAGCAAGCGACTCCAGCTCTGGGTAAGAAATCTGGAATACGGGCTTTATTCGTCAGTAAAACATGCCAGTTCTTTCCTGTTGATATCTCTTTGTATATAGAGATTCTATTAGTCTTTATGGATGAGCATATAAGCCGCTTGATGTTAAGTAGAGGTAAAGGGGATTTAGGTTGGGACAATTGTGCTCGTAGAGGTAAAGAGGATTTAGGTTGGGGCAACTGTGCTCGTAGAGGTAAAGGGGATTTAGGTTGGGACAACTGTGGCTCGCAGAGGTAAAGGGGATTTGGGTTGGGGCAACTGTGCTCGTCGAGGTAAAGGGGATTTAGGTTGGGGCAACTGTGCTCGTAGAGGTAAAGGGGATTTGGGTTGGGACAACTGTGCTCGTAGAGGTAAAGTGGATTTAGGTTGGGGCAACTGTGCTCGTAGAGGTAAAGGGGATTTAGGTTGGGACAACTGTGCTCGTAGAGGTAAAGGGGATTTAGGTTGGGGCAACTGTGGCTCGTAGAGGTAAAGGGGATTTAGGTTGGGGCAACTGTGCTCCAGCCTTAACCAATCGGTACAACTGTTCACAGCGACTTGGTATCCACTTTAAGGCAAATGTTTTTTTAACCTTCCCAAGGTGGCTTAGTTTTCCTCTACATAATTGCGCACGATCATATTTATTACTAAAGACAAAACGTTTCCTAAAATAAAATTATTCGAAAGAGCAACTGTCGTTTCAGTAAAGTTAAATCTAGTGCTGTCTGTCTACCAAGAGAACTGCTCCCGACACCAAATCTTGGTTTTGGCTGTCGCTATAGAAACAAGGTTCGCTCATTTTGAGTAGGGTGACTCTCGGAGACAATGTGATTTATTTTATTCTTCACAAACGTTGGCGGTGGTAAGAGATAATTTAATAGAATAGATCTCTGCGACAAGTACACATCTTAACTAATATATTTCAAATTGTCATGAAGTGTATCAATTTGTCAAACTTGAATACATTTCTTCAGGAATTCCCTACGGAAAACGGGATATTGTCCATTTCTACGACAACAGACAGTGGTAGACTTTGTGTCTGGAGCAGTTCTTGCTGTAGACAGGCAATACTACATTCATGTTACCCACTTGTACTTGTAAAATCAATTGTGATCTGCGATGCTACATCTCTTAAAATTTGAAATACTTTTTTGAAAATCTAACAGTATCCTCTCTTCTTTACAGATATCTGGAAATCTACAATCAGATTCTGAAGCCAGCGACCACCTCACGTGACCAGTGGTCATTCCCAGGACGACAGTTGGTGGCAGGGGGAGGCGAAGCCGGACCACCTTTCTCAGAAAAGGATGAACACAGATATTGAGAAAGGGCAGAACAACGAGAACAAAGACAAAGACGAAATAAAGGATGGTCGGTACCCAGCAGACGACCCTGACCTGAAGAAGGACGGTGACGTAGACGAACCTGCAGAAGACTCCCCTCTCAAAGGCAAGGAGGCCGGTATGGATGGACGAGAGAACGACACTAACGCCCCCTCCGGCGAGAAGTCCGGGGCTAAGGAAGGGGCAAAGGGACTTGGAGAGTGGCTGTCCAAGTCCAGAGTGAAGTGGTGGATAGCTGTCCTGGTAGCTGTTGTCCTTTTGACGCTCGTTCTTGTAGGGACACTCTTGGCTACGGAGGATGACTATTATGACATCCCTGACAACAGTATACGACTAGTTAAGGTAATTTTTGAGCAAAGAAACGGTTTCAGTATTTAAGTGTTCATGTTTCTTAAGTTGTCAAATTTTCTAAATTAAGGTCCTCTCTGAAGTTTATAGATCTACTTTAACTTCTCCCTAACACTGAAACGATTTTGGAGTATACAAATTAAATACTAAATCGCAGACAAATCTAAAATTCAATTCATATTGATACACACAAATCAAAATCTCGCTGATCTGGAAATTTTATGCATTTGCACTTAAAACTTATTGTGATGTATGTTCTTAAATTTCAAGTAGTTGAAAAGTAAATTTAAGATGCATCTCCACTGTATGTTCTCCAATAGAAAGATTAACAACATAGTTTAACTAAGAAATACATATTTTTCTGCAAAGACAAGACACGATAACTTCGTTCTTTACATAAAAGACTGAAGTTTTCGTTATGACATCTCTTTGACTCTCAATACGTTTGATTTGTTTTGTCCAACGCTCGCTCTTAAAAATAAATGTTACTCATACCAATAGAGTTTGGGGCGTTTGAAAAAGTTTCGCTCATGTAGTGGTCCGTTCATCTTGTTTAAGTGCCGGGCAGTCAAGAAGGTATCCACCATCTATGCTTATGGAGCTGCAGAGTGGTCGAATTGATCCCCTTACTTTATACATTACTATGTCAATTTTACCGTATGTAATACGGTAAAATTAACCCTTTTAGGGGTATATTTTCGCGTCAAAAACACCCTGTAGTGTCCGACCTCTGATGCCAAATCCTGTTCCAAACTGTCACCAGTTCTGGGGAGAGGACGATTTGTTTTACTTTCTTGGATCTTCATTCTCTGAGTTATAAGGCAGTTTTCTCACGAAGAGATATCTCGCTCTTTACGAAATTGACCAGATCGTGGACGAAACTTTCTAATGAAATAGACAGAGCACGCGCGCGAAGCTTCATGTCTCTTCTTCCGATCGTTCTGTTTGAAGATCTCGGGATGAAGTTCACGTGGTGTTGAAGAAAGCATGAATATCAATATAGGACTAACTGAAGAGCATGATTAAAAGCACCAGTTCGCGCCTCGATAGAAAAATCGGCCAAAGTCGATTTCTAATCCCACGTAATCTAAACTTCTGAGATCTTACGAAGCGACTTCGCCTACATGATTTATTTCATTAAAGGTCGATGACAGATACTGACATCAAGTTCGCGATGATCTTGGCGCTTACCAAGCACATGAAAGTTACACCAATTAAAGCGTGGTGTTAATATCTTACACTCAGATTCGCATGGCGCGAACAGATATTATTTATGTATTTTGCCATTATATTCCCCTGTTGGGACATGATGGAGATTTTATTTTCCATCGAATTTATTGTTTATTATATACCATGCAGATCATAAAGGATTTTTTATTCAAAATGGGATTAACCTTTCTATCGGTTCTCTCAACAAGATATCTCGTCATTAAAATAAAACTGACCAGATTTGGATGGACGAGATCCTCGTCATTAGCAAAAAACTGATCAGACTTGATCTCGTTATCATCAGCAAAAACGGCAATATATTGATGACGAGATATATCGTCATTAGCAAAATTGGTCAGATTCTGATGGACGAGACATCTCGTCGAAAGCACTTGGAGGGTTAAAGCATTTCTATTCCAAAAGCATCGTCTTTCAATCCCACTTTTACAGAACAGGGCTTGACATTGTTGTTTTCTCTTTTCAGCTATGGCCGCAACCCAACAAGCCCAGAAACGTCATAAACTTCGTGCACGGGACCCTGCCAGTGGAAGGACGGGTCTGGCCGGACCTCACAAAACAGCTTGACGAACTCCTCATCCGCTACCAACCCTCCGCCAACCGCAGCAAGAAAGTCGTCGAGTGCTTCGGCGCCAGTCCACCAGTCGAGGACGACAAGGTCTGCAAGTTCGACATTCGACCCCTCATGATGGAGTGCAGCAAATCCATGAATTACGGCTACGACCAGGGCAAGCCCTGCGTCTTCTTGGAATTCAACAACATCACCGATTGGGTGCCGGAGCCCTTCACCTCCCGTGAGCTGGAGAATTACGTCGAAGTGTCCGACCGAACCGCCGTCTCCAACATGGTGTACCTGGACTGTCAGGGCGATTCGCTGGTCGACCAGGAGAACATGGGACGCATCCAGTACACCCCGGATCGCGGGTTCCCGGTGAAGTTCTTCCCGTACAGAGGCCAGCACGAGTACATGTCCCCGCTGGTGGGAATACGGTTCACCAAGCCGGCTATTGGGGTGGCGATATCAGTCACATGCAAGTTGTGGGCGAAGAACGTGAACCACACAGACGAGGCAGTGCCGAGTGGGCAGATATCGTTCAATTTGTTGGTGGACTGAATGTCTGACATTTCCCAACAAGAACGATTTGAATGAAATTTTTTTTAAAACTACTGAAAAAAAAACTGCGGACAACGCAAAAACAAAACTTCTTTCTGTTTCCTATCCTCCCTTGCTGAATGTGAAAATAAAGTATCGTTGCAGAGATGTAAGTGAACGTCTTTTTGTGCCAAACTTTGATGATGGAAGTTCAGCTCAGCTGATAGAAAATGTGTCTATTCGTTAATTGGTTCAAAATTACATGATCAAACGAAACAAAAAGTGCATGCAGTGCGTTTAAATGCAGGACTGTTTTGTTAAAATGGATCACAGAAGCCACTGTTCCAATTCACCTAAAATTATAATAGATGGAGGTGTATGAGTGTGACTTTCGTGTTTAATGTGTTATTGTGAATTGGATGTGACATTTGCTGCAACCTCATAGAGCCCAAATCGAAACTATTTTGGATTGGGTGTGGTACTAAATGATATTTCCCAACACTGGATTAAACTTTTTCACTGTTTGTCTCGACACATGGTGGCTATCGGCTATTGTCATACTCATAGCACAAAAAGAACTCTACAATCCTACATCTGAGAAAGCTACTGCGAATTCCAATAAAAAGAACTCATGACCAAAAGTGTGTTCAAAATGCCCCAAAACATATTTTTCCTTTCTGCTAAAGCTGGATATACGTTTTGTATTATTTTTCTGGAGTATTCATTTCTTTAAATCTAGATGTGTTGTTTATCATTCGAAAAATATTCTTCCCTGTTATATATTACTTAACTTACTTTTAATCTTAGATAATTCAAATATAAATTCGACTAATTTTCTTTATATTTGCGATTGTGTGTTCTAAGTACAAATTTTAATGATTATTTTTCATTTCATAACATTAGATTATTTAAAGTTCTTTGATATTAAGTTTAAATTTTTAAGTTAAATTCGTCTTATGTGTGAGTTATCTGTCTTAAATACTTCCAATATAATAAAATTTGATGTAACTTTAAGCGAAACTAAAGCATCTAAAGCAAAAATAATCGATGGTAGCTTTTGCATTCCATGCTTTTTTCGACGTAAACCAATTAACAACTCTTCGAAGCCATCCCTTAAGTTCAAGTTTTTCGCAAACATTTTTTCCTTAGCAATTCTATCAGATCTTGTAAACCCGTTGATGATCCTATTTGATATCATGCACAAAGATGTGTTTCACACGAACAGCATAGATTGCATATTTACGATAGCTGACTTAAAAAGTATTATTATTACACCTGCTTTGCTCAAAACGAGATGACGAGTGTAATTTTAGGCACGTTGGATGTGAATAAACTTTTATAGTACAATATATTCAACAGAAATGTTTATTGGATAAAGTAATGTTAAAATTTATTATCCGTTACTAAAATGTTCTAAAAAAGAACCTTACATATAATGGACCAACATGTATCTTCAATATATTTTGAACGGATATACTGTCATAAGTCACTTTCGCTCAATTTCGAATTCCCTATTTTAAATTATCTTTTTAATTTCCTTGATCTTTGGATATTCCAAAATATGAACCGTAAGATTTCATCTTAGACGAAATAAGATATTGTTCAACTCTTGTACAGGTCTTTGCATGCCTTGAAATATTAATTTTTTGTTTGTCTTTAAATATTTTTATTTCATAAGCGCATGATATTTAACAGAACGCTGTTTCTAATCTGTAATCAAGAGAGAAAATAATTTCATTGTGGCCTTTTGAAAAGAAAGTATTTTAATTTTAAACATAAGTTATTCGATTTCAAGTTAGAGCAATTTTAGATTCAAAATATGGTGACATTAAATGTAAATGTATTTTATTACTCAATTTTAAATGTTTATGATAATGAATCAGGTCGGTTTTCAGTAATTCTTGGTCAGAAACCGTTTCTCACAATTTAAAAAGTTTCACTTTCTATCATTTAAAATTAGCTTGGATTTTGATTTTTATGCAAAATTATGATTTACTTTTAAACTTCCAAGCGGAGTGATTGTTGAAATTTAAAGAGAAATGCATTTAAATATTTTACGTCGTCTTAACTTCTTATGTAGTCGAACTGTTTTGATTCAAGATGTATCGTATAATGAATCTTGTAAATAAATTTGTTGTCCCCGTTACATTTGCAAAAACGTACCTGCAAACAGTGTTTTGTAACACACAAATTCAAAATATAAAGTAAGCAAAAATGCAGAAGAGAAACCGGTGATATTTTCGCGATTGTTTTTCAAGCATTTAGCATTTGAAACCTTTTGATGCCTACAAATGGAGTGTTCTTGTTATAGGTTTTATTATATAAGCGTTAGATATTTGTCAACCCAAACACTCTTGTAAACTGTACAGACAAGAAAAGGCTTATTTGATATTACAGTGTGCATTTTTTGGCTAAACTCAAATAAATATTCTCGATTGAGTGTCTAGCTCTTTCCAGAACATTTGCCTGAGTTTGAAAATGGAGGACATTTACTGTGTTTATCTTTATGTAGTGTGTATGCATGTTAAAAATATATACTAGCTTTGTAGAGTGGCCGTGGTGTCAGATATATTGAAATGTTGTGATTTTGCAGGTAAATTTGTGTAATTGTATCGAAAGGGAAAATGCTATCTACTTAATTTTGATCTCATTTTTTTCTAAGCAAAATTGTGGCACTAAATTTTTAAGTTATAAGTAAACCAAACTACTTTGAGAAGATATAAGATTTAATTATTTTAAAACAATCCTGATTGGCTAACTTATTTGAAACTTTTCACACTAATTCCTTATAAAATTATTATAATTTTTACCTTCATACCTTAATATTATTAATACTTATTACGAGATTCTAATAATTGAAGCGTTCGACCGAATATCGGTTTATGCGCAAATTTTTCTAAACTGAAATTTTAATGGAATCGATGCAGTATTAAGCATCGCTTCCTATAGTTAATTCCCAAGAAAGACTGCAGGTGGTGTGTGGTTCAGCGTCTAATTGTGCTCTCGGGTGTAGAATAACGGTCTATGTGGTAACATCTGCCGTACTTGTACTTGCTTAAGAGAAAGGTTACGGAATCTCTACACCTCACGCTTGCTGTGGTTTGATCCTCCTTATTATTTCTTAACACCAAGTTATATTTCAAGGCGGAGAAAAGCTTGTTAAGTTCTACTTAACAAGCTGTCTCCTAGGACGTCAATCATCTTATCAAGCTCAGACAAATCTGTAAAACGGTAATTGAAGTTGGGGTTCGTGTGGCATTTGCCGATGTAACATTGACATCAGAAATATTGATGAGCGTTTTTGGCTCCTGTAAAATTAGTGATGTGACATCGGCTGTTATTCGGCGAACGCTATAATTCTACTTTGAAGCAATCTAAAAATAATAATAAAAGCATAAAAAGTGTCAGTTATTACTTTTAGTTAATTTATTTAATGCGGTAATATTTTTTCCTGCTTAAAACCAACCTACCTTAATCTTTTGGATATTGATATTTTTTGTAAATGATGCTGTATTTTGTCATAAAAAATGTTTTTTCTATTTGGCCAAATGATTGTATTAAAAACGTTCAGGTTATCATTTTTATTTCTTTTTAATTTGTTTTTTCTGGATTAAGGTAATATTTTATTGATTCGTTTTCATAAAAAAGGCTTATGAATTGTTGATCACTATTTCTGCACAAATTTTCCTGCGAGTTCAAAGAAGTGTTTGTTTCATTGATCAAACTGAGACTCTTGTCAATGTTGTACAGATCTGTTTTCAGTGGTTGTAAATTTTAGAAAACACCAAAAGCTCGTCCCAGAGTTTCGCTTACTATGAAAAACAATTAAAAGTGTATCTGTATAGCTAAACGAAAAAGAACCGTATTTTATCAAAGCTATTGTTATAGTCATTATATTTAATGTAAATAACAGCACTGCATCCGTGTGTTTTACGACAGATGTATTTTTGTTGCGGTTTCTGGTTTCTACATTTTCAATTAGTCGGGAAAACAGCCGTTTTATATTCTTCACGATTTCCTGATGCAAAGGATGAACCTTCTTTTCTTAACTACCTTCATGTCATGTTTTTGCATAGTTTGCTACATTTGATGCTTCTTTCTGTTAAGTAATGTGTAATAAACTTAGTCACAACTCCAAAAATTAACTTACAATATAGTACTATATACAGCAGGGTAACCAACCTCAACCAGGAAGTACTTTTTCGTAGAAAGAAGTTATACTGTCTCTCCACAACTTGCTACATCGGTGACTGGCAAACGCATCTAAACAAACCAGATGGCGCTCGCCACAATCTGCAGCCCTGTGATAACAGTGATAACAGACACTGCTTCTACTCCCATCACAGTTTAATCTACGTTGCCTCTCACACAACGCCTCACATTTACTAGGCTGCTAATGGCAACACAGGACAGTCAAATTATCTCAATCCTCCATTGCATGGCATAGCCAAATATGGCCCTTGCGCCATAAAACCCTCAAACTAACCAACCATCCTCCATTGCATGACTACGCATACAGATTGACATCCATGATCTGAATACAGCTCTCACACATTTGGCAATCAGTCAACAAGTGATAGCATCCATCGAATTCATCCACTGATAAATTCTAGAGGGGAAGTATTGTGGTGAATTTAGCCACCACACTATAAAAATTAACTTCCAATATAGCAGTGCAACCAATTTCAATCATACAGTACTTTTTGGTTGAAGTTACATTGCTACAAATGCATGAAATGTCAGAAAATAACTTTCAGTGCATCCACACTCAACTGGATTCATTCAAGTAGTAATAAAAACAAACTTGACAATTTTCCGAGCGTATTTTATATTTGTTTCTTTAGCATAGGGGGTCATAGTTTTGGTTATTAGAATACGACATGCTATTTTACCCTTTGCAAAAGGAAATATGGTTTTTCGGCTGTGGTACTTCGTTTGCCTCTAGTACCCGCTCACTGAGCTAAGCTTTCTGTCATTCTGTGTTAATCAGTTAATCTTTACAGAAATAAAAATTGAACTTCACAATACCTTCTGTCGTTTTTTCTTCAACTTGCACCAGTGAAATTGTCATAGAATGGCATAATTTGCTTAACACTCCTGGTGGTTGTCTCGATGATAGCCAGATTTGCTGATGACAAGATAGGTCGTCATC
This sequence comes from Meta bourneti, assembly GCA_933210815.1. NCBI lineage: Eukaryota > Metazoa > Arthropoda > Arachnida > Araneae > Tetragnathidae > Meta > Meta bourneti. The sequence goes on from OW119922.1 coordinate 17,401,884, forward strand.
AGCCAACCTGACCAGATCTTGATGGACAAGATATCTCGCCATTAGAACTGACCAGATATAGATCTCGTCACCATGAATAAAATCCGCAATATCTTGATGACGAGACAGCTCGTCATTAGCAAAATTGGTCAGATCTTGATGGACGAGATATCTCGTCGAAATCCCTTAGAGGGTTAACAAATCATATTCGTAGATAACCCTCTGTATGTAACTATATTTCCAAGCAGTAAATCATTGCTTTCATCACTGGTTTGGCGACGTTTTACGGTTAATCTATTTGACTAATCAACTATCAGAAATGAGTTCAAAATTTATTCTTTGCAATTTGTATTGGGGAAGTGCTGAAATCGTATTCGAAAAACAAGCCAAGTGCGGCCCTTAAACAAGAGGAAGAACTAGATTTTATAGTATACTATGATCAAGTTATAAATATGGTTGCTTTGAACAGTGCTCGTTATTTTAATTAAACTCTACCTGGTCATTTGTAAAAGTTAAGTTACTACTGCTTCTCCACCTTTACAAGTTGACTGCGGGAAGGTTAATTATTCTGGTCAAGGATAACATATTTAAACTCGAATTGTTTCTCTAGTTTAATTTATTCTTGGTGATGAAAGACGTCCCTTTCCTTCGAAATAATTAAAATACAATTTTATCATGTTTTTTATCTTCATTACTCTTTTCTTTGAAGCTTTTAGACTATTCACTGCAAGTTTTGTTGAGGTTTTTTTTTATTTTTACTGTAAATCAGTCTCAAATTTTGTTGGCTCACCGCCACATTTTTAAAGATAGTTTTCGATAACTTCTCTGAAAAGCTCTGTCTCAACTGATTATAAATTACAAGAGTACAGAGGCTGTTCGGACATTTTTTGAACAATTTTGATGAGCTGTAAAAAAATTGTATGCTACGAAAAATTTTTATTTTCACAGCAGTTACATAGTTAAAGTATAACTTATCATCTGCTAACTCAGAATTTTGTTTACTTTCAAAATGGTGCTTTTAAATAAGCAATGGATGGAAGGCTGTTTCCTCTCTTTCCGAAGAGAATTATGCTTATTCAATTATTCAAAAACGCTGTAAAAGTCATGGTTTTTCGATATGTAATGATGGTACAATAAGTAATATTATTAATGAGAAAGGAAAAAAACGTAAAAGTGGGAAAATACTTCTAAAAAAAGTATACAAAAAAAGAAAAAAATTCTGAGAATATTTGTAAGATCTTTAATTTTAAAAGAGAATCCGCCAAGTCAAAGGACTATAGCAAAGTGAACGTGAGAACTTTCTCTAAGAGATTTATGATTGCTGCCGGTTTGCATATCATGGAAAATTAAAAGTAAAAAGAGGGGGGAATGTAAAAATCAATTCCCACATATTATTAAGACCCCATTTTATCCCCAATATTCAAAAAAGAAATACTATATCTTTACCCACAGTGCCAATAATCAGTAGAACTGCATCAGGGTAAAGCAAGCATCCACACATCTAAATCGACTATTAAATTCTTGGAAAAAATGGAACAAAAAACTGGTATGAAGTCAATACTGATATTCCTGCTAAATCTCCAGATGTTTCACCCATGGACTTTTGTGCTTTTGGACTTTTAAAAAGGGCATTATCGAAACATCGACCGAAAACCATTTAAGGGTTGAAAAACTGGATCAAGAATAGGACAAAATACCACTGTCGATACTACAAAAGTCATTATCATGGAAATTAAGGTGTAGAAAGATAGCTAACAAGGGCTATCAAATGGAACATTTAAAACACAAAAATTTCATGTAAAAAATCGAGCTTCAGTCCATTAAAATCGTTCAAAAAATTTCCAAACAGCCTCTGTAGCTGTGCTATAAGGTTTGAGTCTCACCAAAATATTCATGCAGCTGTATGGGCAATTTAAGAATTTCAAAAAGATAGTTAGGAAATAAAGCAATTGACAATCAAATAAAATCGAATTATAAAGCTATTTATGAAATAAAAAAATAAATTACACATAAACACAGTAAATAACTCACTATTATAATTTAATATAGATCAAATCAGTAAAATTAAAAATGATCACTAGCGATAAATGTGAGCCATGTTGTTGTGCTACCAATTTGTCTATAGTAGGCTCTATTTTCGTCAGCAGCATCCTTAAATCTCCACAATCACCTATTTACAGTCGGTTCCTCTTTTCAGTTAAAAGAATCAATGATAACGTATCATCACGGTAGTGAGTGTCGGTATCGTCAAGTGGTAAGTGTTTGCTTAACCCTCGAACGACGAGATATCTCGTCCATCAAGATGTGACCAAATTTTGACAAGGACGAAATATCTCGTCCATCGAAATTTGCCGATTTTTTTTATGAGGATCTCTATTAACCATCAAGATCTAGATCATTTTTCTAATGACGAGATATCTCGTCCATCAAGATCTGGTCAGTTTTGCTAGTTACCAGAACATCAGGAGGGTTAACCTAATCGCACATCACGATCTGACCAATTGTGGAAATGTCGAGATATCTCGTCATCAAGATAGTGCTGATTTTTTTATGACGACGAGATCATGAATGGTCAGTTTTCTATTAGTGAAGAGATATCTTGTCCATCAAGATTTTGTAAATATTTTTCTAATGACGAGATATCTCGTCAAGACAACCACATGGAGGGTTAAATATTTTAAGAAACAAGTTTTATTAGCATATCTTTATTATAGATTCTTGTTTTTCACCGCTTCCCGGTTTCTCCTAGGACCCGCATTGCACCCAAGATTCCTTCAACTCCCACAGGGGGCGCTAGTGACCGCTTTGGAAAACTATACTCTAAATTACGTGCGTCTCTCTCAAGCTCAATTATTTTGATAACACATTCATGATCCCTATGATCCAAACACTTGTTTGAATGCGAAGTTAAAATAACCCTGTTCTGTACTTGGTAATGGTAATTAATTAACGTCACACTGGAGCAACACAACGGGCTATTGGCGACGGTACGAGTTAAAACCCGAAGTGGAAGATCTGAGGATACCAAAACCTAATTCTGAACCACGGTCAGATGATGAGGTGACACCTGAGTGGCACCCCACTCTCCTAACTCCCACACCACGCCAACATGAGGACATTTGAGGCCACGACAGATTTAACGTGCACCAGCCCCCTTTGTACACAACGGTCTTTGGTTGGATTCTATACTTGAATGAATATATCCTGACACTGTTGAGTCCTGTGAGATGCAAACATCTGTCAAGACAATAGCGTGCAGGTCAAATATTCATATCAGCTAATGTTAATCATTCATGATAGTTAATGTAAATCATTCGTGATAGTTAATGTTAATCATTCATGATAGTCAATCTCCTAAAATGTTTATAATGCTCTCGACAGGCAATCACAAATTCATACACCTTATCAAACAGGCTCACTCGCTTGTTGACTTCCATAGCCACATCAAACATTAATCCATAATAGATGAGGATACAGAAACACGCAAGATTATTTATTTTTGATAGTTCATGACAACGAGCTAAATGAGCATACTTTTATGTTGATGAGATGAGACACGCATTATTATAGTATAATGAGATATTTACAGAGGAATACAGTGTTAAGCGTATCTGGAGAAGCCATGTTGTTTCCATGGCTTAATTGTAGGCAATAATTGTAGTAAATAGATGAGTGTAAATAAGAGTTTGCACGGGTGTTCTCCATATTAGGTGACGTATCAGTTTCAGGCTGATTCGATACGTAATCACATCAACATAATTGGAGCTTTTAACAGTACATGTTAAGTGTAACACAAGTATCACTGAATTTTTAATCTAAACAAAAAACACAGGGAAGGCGAAGATTTTCCTTCTTGTTTCCAAAATGCTCTCGCATGATATATAGCGAGGTTAACTTAAAATGTAATTTATCGCCGTTTTGGCGACGTTTGGCATAGACCAATTAACATACGCAATTCATTCGGTGGAATTTCTATTATTTACTTGCTGAAATCATATTCGAAAAGCAAGTCAACCGACGACACATCCCGAATACGTACATAAAGCACGTTCCGCTACAAAAGCACTACTTCCACCTGCATTTAGCTTGGCAGAAAAGTGTGTATTAATGCTTTTAATCATTCGCTTTGGCTGCGTTTGGGCGAAACAGCTCTTGCTGCAACCTTCGAAAATTTTAGCTTCAAGGGCTTCGTTATACTACTAGTATTTTATTCGACCAAAAACCCAGCTAACTTTAGTGTGTATTTATTGATTTCACTACTTAACATTCAATTATTAGAAATAATTAGTTATTTGATGCAGCGAACAGTTAGTTAACTTAAAGAGTGCAAAATGTTGTTTTATATTTTGATCAATTTTATTTCGTTAGAAAATATGACATTCAAAACAAAACATACAAAAATTCATTAATAATGGTTGGACAATTAGAATATCGGAAGTAATTAACTGCCTATATATGTATATATTTTAATTTATCCCTCAATTTTTATTTTACCAACTATTTTGGCTTGATGCTTAGAGAGTTAATCATTTCTAATCCGCTTTACAACTAAAAATACAATTATATTGAGGCATATTAATGTCATTATTTTGTCTCAAAGATGTATTATACTGTAACATTGTGTCATAATTTAAAAAAATTCACTACCCAGGAAAACAGTTTTTAATAAAGCTTCACTAACATGATAAAAACAAAATTAATATAACACAGTCGTAAAAAATAGATTTTCGCGTTGCTCTTTTAACTAAATCCAAAACTAACTTACACAAGAGATATAAAATATGCTGAATAGTCGTCAGATACACGCAATAAACCAGTAAACGCAGATGCTTTGTTCGGTCGACTAGTAAAATTATAAGTTTAAAACAATATAAATTTATTTATCCTGTAAAATAAATCATTTATGCTACCAACAATAAGTTTAGAATGGGCTCATTCGAAAAGTAAAGCGGTTTTTAGAGTAGGTTTTGAAATTATCAAGCTTTCTTTGGACATCATATGGCCAAATGACCCAATCCAACCCACCGAATTGGACATCATATTCCGAATTCAATAATTTTCCATTCAGATGACTTTGAAGGTTTCGAAGAAGATGGTATTTTGACGGTACCAGATCAAGTTGGTTGATTGTTTTGGAGTTTATGGCACAAGGACCATATTCCGCCAAACACAAGACAGACAACGTCAAGTAATAGACATAATACACACAATGGAAGGTTTACTGATACAGAAATACACCCAGGGAGTAATAGAACCTGAGCGGACAACTTGTAGGTTGCTAGCGCAGTGGCCGAACCCACTGAGCCATGGTGGGTGCCAGATCAGAAAATATGGTAGGTGAGTCATAATTTCCCACTCAAATTATGCGAAGCGTTTTCGGTGCTATGGTGAGATCGTCATGATAAAAAAAACACCCTTTCTATTGGTTAGTGCAGGTCTTTTGTCATCAACAGCTTGTGTCAGTTTTCCTTGCAATCCTCTCTTTATTGGAGGTTTATTTTCAGGAACTATCTCATAAAAAAAGACACCCATGATAGCGTTTTTTGTCACACTTAAATCCACGTATGAACGAGACACAATTACTAAATTACAATCTAATAAAACATGAGAGGTATTTTCTGTCAAGCTAAAGGGTAGTGTTGTAAACATGGGAGGTGTAAACATGTAGCAGTATAACAAAGGGTAGTAGTGTAAACGTGTTTCCTGTACGTATTCCGAGCTTAACATTACTTGGCTTTTCTGAAATGCGGTTTCAGCTCTTTGCCAATAAAAATTAAAAAATAAATGAATTCCGAATTGATTTTTGATAATTGAATGGTCAACGCCAATTATATTAAGCGCCAAATGTCACCAAAATGTGGCAATAGACAACATTTTATATCACCCCGATATGTACCATATGAAAGCATTTAGGTTGAGGAAGTAAAATGTTCACTCTGGTTTGTTTCAAATCCCTCTTAAACACATAGTACGATTACGCCATAATTGTAAATCATTTTGATATCACTCAATAATAACCAGCATTTATGGATGAGAATTAACTGCATTATTACCAGAGAAAGACCAGTTAAAGTATGAAAGTAAACTTCAAATATAAGAGGTAAAAAAAGTGTAAACAAACAAACCAGACGATCTGCGAATATTTTACATTACTGTAGCATGATACATAAGGAGTTAAAATATATTTTACATGTGGAGCTAAAATGCATTTTAGCTCCGTTTTTACAATGTTTAGAGTTTAATTTAATTAGCATTGACCAATCGACTATCATATCACAAATTGAAATTTATACTTTTGAATTTGTATTAGCGAAGTGTTAAAATAGTATTCCAAAAACAAGCCAAGTGACATCACGCTTAGAATTCACGCAGAATATGCGAATACAGAATATGCACAGTAAAGACGTATCGAAGTAGAAGCACTACCGCCAATTATATTTAGCTTGATATACAATTCCTCTCATATGCGTGTATTATTTCTCAGAGAATTAATTCAAATTATTTCCATTCCATGGTTAGAATTGTGGCTCTTTTTACTTATTTTATGCGTGAATGTCCCGGATGCGCGATCGTAAAGTTACGATATCGATCTTTCCACAAACCTAGAACTTCGAAATTCGTTCTTCCATTATACATGCAAGGTTTCTAAATAAAATAGCAGAACATCACTTTATTCAAAATTGATGGGTTCCCTTCCCTTTCATTTGCCACTGAAGACATTTTTATAATTGTTCCTTCGAAAAAAAAATGAAAGAAAACGAATTTTGATGTCATAATGTATTATTTGAAACAATCTTTCAAGAGATTTTATTTGATATTTCTCTAGGGAAGTTCTCCATTAAGAGTCTGCATCAAATATTTAAATTCATTGCTAAGTCATTACGAGAAGTAATACAAATGTCTTTTTTGTACTGTGACTTGCGAAAACATGAATTCTTCAGGATCGAAATTAAGTAAAAGAGTTTGGATGTTAAAAAATATTAATTTAAAAAGAAAAGCTTAAGTTTTCTTTAGTGTTTGAATCAAATGTAAAAATCTAGCTCTTTATTTAATAGTCATCTAAACTGTAAACATTTGAAACTACTTTTTATCGATAATTTGATAGTTCAGCTGTTTAGATTCCCATTTAATGTTCTTTTTAAATTAAAAATAATGAAATTACGTTTCATTTAACATTTTATAAAATAAGTGAAGTATTAAAATATTAAATATCGTAATTATCTAAAACAATTAGAGTCGTAAATAGTAAAGTGCACCCACAATTGAAAGAAACATTTTATTTCTTCCATATTAATACCTATAAAATTATCAGTGCTTTAAATTAAATCAAGAGTTTTAAAACAGTAATTATCTTCATCAAAAATTCTAATTACACATGTAACACTAAATAGGTTTTGCATTAAACTGCAAGCGTAAGTAAATTACACATATGCGTATATATTGCTTGCGTTATTTATCAAATTTTGAATTGAGTTATTAATTAATTAAGCAGTAATTATGTGCAAGCTATGAAACAGAACTATTAAGTCTGTAAGTAAGAACAACAAATGTGAAGAAAAGAAGAATTAGTAAAAAAAGTGTGTTTCATTGTTTATTTTACAATTGACAAAATACTATTGCTTGTGTCCTGAAAAAAAGATTGAGTCATTTTTAGCCATTATGTTACAAGCAAGAAAACAGTACTTTAGGTAGGTATGCAGGTATTATAATTATCATCGCACTGGAGCAACACAACGGGCTATTGGGATCAAACCCGAAGGTAAAGATCCGAGGATACCGAAACGTAATTTTGTACCACTGTCAGATGACGAGGTCTCACCTAAGCTGGCACCCCACTCTTCAAACTTCCACACCACGCCAACGTGAGGACATTTGAGGCCACGACAGATTTAACGTGCACCAGCCCCTTTGTACACGACAGTCTTTGGTTGGATTCGAACTCGCGGTTTCTAATCCGTTACACTGCTAACCGGGCTACAGCAGCCCTAGACAATACTTTAGAAAAGTGTTATAAATAATTTCATACTATTTATAGTAGTTGGATTTGGTTGGTTGGTTGATTTTTTTATGATGCAAGGGCAGAGCTACGCCAAGAATTTTTTTCCATGGAGTAAATGGGAAGGTAGGTAGTTGAATTTACGTCCCACTGGAGCAACATAGCGGGCTATTGGCGACGGTCCGGAATCAATCCAAAAGGTAACGATCCGAGTTCAATACCTCGTAATTTTGAACCACGGTAAGATGACGTCAGCACCTGAGCAGGCATCGTCTTAAAATTTCGCACCACGCCAATCAAATAAATGGTAGGTAGGTATTTTATTTAATTTCGCACTGGAGCAACACGACGGGCTATTGGACACGGTCCGGAATCCATCCCAGAGGGAAAGGTCCGAGGACAACACTACGTAATTTTGAACCACGGTCAGATGACGAGGCAACACCTGAGCTGGCACCCCACTCTCCAAACTTGCACACCACGCCAACGTGAGGACATTTGAGGCCACGATAGATTTAAAGTGTTCCAGCTCCCTTTGTACACGACGGTCTTTTGGTTGGGGAACGAACTCGCAACCCTCCGTTGCTTAACCCGTTAAAGAGCCTGAAGACCGGATTTATTCGAAGGCGGACCCTATACAATTTTTTGTCTCGAATGTCGGAATTAAAATGCAATCTATAAATTGTTATTTCCCGTTTATTAATTTGGATGGAACTACAGCATCATAGGAAATTTCTTAACTCCTTCCTTCTGCTGTTTGTGTGATCGAAGAAAAGTCTCCTAATAACCTTACTTCCATTGATCTTTCTCATTTTTGAAAACATCAGCTTGTCGTAATAACCTTGCTTTCTCTGATCTTTTTTCTGGTGAACACTGAGCTTATTGTAGGAAACTCTTCAGTGTTCTATATTTAGATTTATTGATTTATATGTATTGAACACATCCCATGATATCCATTAGTGATCCCAAGAAACACGCTTCAGAATCCACTCACTACATAGAAAATATCCTTATGTCTTCCTTTTCCTTTCAACACAATTAAGCGATCCTAAAAGCAATTCAATCTTCCTTCTACACCACTCAAACTTATCTAATTAAAAGAGTCTACTAAAAAATAAAAATTCTGCAACAGAATTTAAATGAAACCTGGTATACCGAGAAACTTTCCTGGGGGAAATTGTGTTGCCGAATTCCGAGACGAGGTAAGAAAAAAAGTATCCCAGAATGCTTTGCTGGGGTCACTGATGGAATCTAATACCGAATGAAGCAGGGAACAAAGGGCCTGAAGACGGGATTTATTCAAAGGAGGATCCAATCCAATCCTTTGTCTCAAATGTGGGAATTAAACCTGATCCTTTAAATTGTTAGTTTCGGAAGTAATTAGTTTGGGATTTTAATACCGTTTCACTGTTTTAATTTGCGCATTTTTAAGGAAACGGGATAACGATGCCCGACACAATTTGCAATAACATTGTTGCAGGTACGGTTGGGTAATTCTAGAAAGAGTGTCCACAAACAAGAAATTAAGTATTTTAATAATTGAGAGGATTATTTTGGAAGGCATTTCCATCCCCTTCATTCAATAGTTTCGAAAATGCGTTTTTGTTTTTAGGGAGAGAATTGCACTTATAATTTTATCGAAAGGAGTGGTGCGATTGGAATTTAGAATCCAGAATCGAATTTATAATTTAATAACTGTGGATTAAATAGGAGGAACTGGATCATGTTAATTTTAGAATTAAAAGATAATCTAATTAATAATGTAGTAGAGTTGGATTCAATGGAATTAAATGGTTCAAAGAGAATAGATTTTCAGTCCAACAGAACGTAATGTATAATTCAGTAACCATGAATTGCATAGAATTAACTAGTAATACTATAAATGAATAGTAATATAACGATTGAATTCCAATATTTGTTATGTGAATCCAAAGTTAACGGTGTTTTATTTCGATGAAAGGAATATGATATTTAAGTCCAGACTATTTTCATTCACACCTCATAACTACATCTAAATTAGAAAATGATTATGATTCAATATTTTAAATATTAAATAGTTTTAATTCTATAAAGATGAAACAAATATTGCATACATTGCACGAGAAATTAATTTCATTTAGACAAGAGTTTTTTTATATTTACCTTCTATGTGTTCATTTGGTTTTCAGGATCCCCGTGGATCTGTGGGTTTGCCCACTGCTCTAACAAACCTGCGAGTTGTAGGCACGCAAGTTCAATTCCTCCTTGGGTGTATTTCTCCCGCCTGTGTCAGTAAAACTTTTTGTGTGCATATCCCTTTACTTGACGTTGTTTGGCACAGTATAGCCTAATATGGCCCTTTAGCCACAAAAAACCCAACCAACTATATTTGGGATTTCAGTCGGAAAAATATCCTCAAAGAAAAGTTGATTTTTCTAATTCTGCGACACTTTTTCTAGCCTTGTAAATTATGATTTTTGCTCCTTTGGAAATTCATTCGTTTTAGTATAAAAATATCCAGTGACGAAAAACGTTGTATCAATTCGAACATAACTTTAACCGAATAAGAGTTCTCGGAAATGTTTTGTGCGCAATAATTTTTGTCAAACAATGTATAATTTTAACTTTCATAATTTACACTATAGATTAATGGTGTTTCCAACATATCTATGAAAAAAGAATGCTAAATTTACTAACGAAAATTGATATGAAATTTTGTAGGCCATTATAAATTGGTATTTTGATAATTATTTACGCTATCAAGAGACATCTCTGTAACTGAATATCCTGAAAAGATTGTTGTTCAAAGATCGAAGATATTTGTGTTTCTTGTCTGAAAATACTTTTAATGATGCCCATGTGATTTCCATGACCTTTTCTTTCTAATCTTTTTATTTTACGCATGATACAGGCGATATTTATTCTGTAATTACATATTTATCATTCAGAATACTTAATTCGATTGCAGCTGTTGGTACAATAATTATTGGGAGCATTCGATTGTCACTTGTAGGACAATAACACAGATTTAATCATGAAAATAACTGCATAATTTGTTATTCTTTATTATTCAAAACTTTTTTTGAATTTAAACTATCTTCCTTTCGTGAAAGCTTGTCCAAAATCTTTTAGTACGTTTTGTTCTATTCAAAAAGATCTACTATCAAGCCACCACATATATGGGACATCTCTGAGATATGCACTATCTTGCCATTCGTCACCGGACACCCCTCGAAAAGCGCTTAGTATCATCCATACACGTCATACAACTTATAAAAGACGTTGAACGGTTAGAATATTCATGTAGCAGCTACAGTTCTGGACAACTCTGCGCTACCGACATTGTGGCAACACTTTGGTATTGGTCCATACCTGTTTCAGCAGACAATGCTCCATGTCATACAGCAGGTGTTATTAACACGTGGTTTGAGGAAATGGATATGGAAAAACTTCATTGGCCAGCCCAAAGTCCAGATCTCAACCCCTTGGAACACCTTTGAGATGAGTTAGAGCGCCGTTTGAGAGCCAGGCCAACTCGGCCAAAAAACACCGCTGAGTTTGCCAATTTGAAGAATGAATGGAGCAAGATTCTTTCAGAAACATATCGAAAATGGGTGGAAAGTCTTCCTCGAAGAGTTACAGATGTCATTGCTGCGAAAGGTGGCCCTACACGATACTGATGTCGTGCTGGGTCCGTTTTAACTTAATAGTATGGGGTGTCCGGTGACGAATGGCCAGATAGTGTATCATCTTCATATTAGCTCTTTTCGGATACATAAAATTACAGGTATACCCAAAAATTTAAGATAACCTTTCTTGAAGAGAAGATAGTTGAAGTTCAGAAAGGGTTTTTGCTTTAAGTGTATATATACACTAGAAATCACGAAAATCGACCAAAATATCGATATTTTGTTATTAATTCAAAATATTTTCCAACACCTTAGCTTTTAAACGATACCAAGATTTTGTATAGATTCGGAATAGTTTTCTAGTTACAGGAGTTTTTGTTAGGTACTGTCACCATAGACAAACATGTTTCCGCAAATTTAAAATCAATTTCTGAAGAACTGTTTTTGCAATATGATGCTTTGTTCAAACAGTGATAACCCAACAATGAATTGATCTATTTTAATTACTTTGTGTCATAATCTATATAAAACAGTGGATGTTTTGACCCTCAGTCAAAGTTATTAGTTAAAAAATGAATTTCTAGTTAATTTTGTAGAAATTCCTGAAAAAATCTTGATTTTTTGACTTGCTTGGAGAAAAAAATTGCAAATAAAACCTATTCTCTCTAGGATAGAGAGTCAAAACATGAAGGATAATTTTCAACAGGAATTGTCTTTCTGAGCAAATTAGAATTTGAGATATCACTGTTCAAAAAACATGCTAATTAGTTAATTATATCTAAATTAGATAATTAATGATTAGTTTAATCTGAATTCTTCACACTGCAATGAGTTTAAGCGCAAACCCAAAGACCTATTATAAAAAACCTATTATAAAGTCAAAATTTAAAAAATTCGTCTAGTATATACGTACGTTAATAAACAATTACAAAAGATACAATCACGTCCATGACTAAAATCTGTTATTGTGACGCATATGACAGTGGAATGTCACATTGTCAAATACTCCATATTTATCATTACCTAGCACGAATCCTCAATTGAATTCTTCTGTGCCAAGAAAATGTTAGAATTTTAATGTTAAGAACGATTACACTCGAGGATAAAGTCACAAAGATTATAATGTTGTCAGCGCTACTTCCCTGCACTACAGTGTGGATGAAGAAATCATGATTATTATGTGATCAGTTACTACCAGTTTTGCTCTCTCGTCTTCACTTTTCGAGCTATTTGGTCTTCTTTAGATACTGATCACATGCTTCCAATACCATGCTATCTTTAGAAATAAGGGCCACTGTAGCCTGTTATAAAAACAGCGGATTAGCCACAGGAGTGTTGCTATTTTCAAACTTCACCCAAACAAAGACCGTCGTGTTCGTGGGGGTTTGGCCCACCTTAAACCTGTTGTGGCTTCAAATGGCGTTAGTGTGGAAGTTTGGAGAGTGGGATCTTTCCCTCCGGAATTGTTCCATGACCATCGGCAAATAGCCAGTTGTGTTGCTCTAGTGCGATGTCAGTTCAACTGCCTACCTCCCACGAGGATAACTAAAGAGAACCATGATTAATTCCATGCTCAAACCTTTTATTTCTATTGTATTCGTATCCAAAACCATTTCCATATCTCCAAATGAGCTAGATGTAGTGTTGAACAAAACTGTCACTCTCTGTGTCATATTGGAACTTCTGGAGGAGGTATTAAAAGAGGAGTGTTTGACATTGGATCTGTGTGATTCTGAAAGCCTCGTCTTTCTTTATTTGTGCCTCGAAAGCGAAAGGGTGGAGGTAATATCGATTTGAAAGAGCAGCGAGTATTTGGAATGGGGGTGATTCCTCGGATTTTTCCCTTCTGTATTGGTCCCAAACCGTCGCTAATATCCCGTTGTGTTGCTCCAGTGATACGTGAATAAAACTAACTACCCACTTACCTTTGGGAATAAGGTTCACCGGCTCGGGCGTTGACCTCGTCATCTGATCTTGGTTCAAAATTACGAGTTGTTCTTGGGAAGGTAGTTGAATTAACGTCACGTCACAGAGGGGCAACACAGCCGTGTTTTAGCGACAGTCCGGGAACAATCCCGGTGTTGTCCTTGGATATATAGAGGAGATATAAAAGTAGAGTGAGCTATGGTAACCTTTTAACACGCCCATTTTTTGATCACATAATCCAAACTAATAGTAACGTGATCCTTAGACTCACTTTTCCCATGTTCATACAGGGGCCACGGTAACCCGATTGCAAGAGTATTAGCAACAGGAGAGCTGCGGTTCGAATCCAACCAAAGACAGTAGTGTACAAAGGGGGCTGGTGCACTTTAAATCTGTCGTGACCTTAAATGTCCTCACGTTGGCGTGGTGTGGAAGTTTGGTGAGCGGGTTGCCAGCTCAGGTGTGACCTCGTCATCTGACCGTGGTTCAAAATTACGTGTTGTCGTCGGGTCTTTCCCTTCGGGTTTGATCCCGGAAAGTCGACAATCGCCCGTTGTGTTGCTCCAGTGCGACGTTAATTAAAATATCTACCTACCCATGTTGATATAGTTTGCGCCATACAGTTCTTCCATAGCAAATATGTTGAAAGCGGGAGTAAAAGCTGAAAATTATTCCATACCTGATGTGCATATTTATATAATACCAAATTTATTATTCTCCTGTGGAAACATTACGTTTCACAGGAGAGCTATTTGCGTTTGTTGAAAGAAGCATTTATTTTAAACTCAATAAATTGTATTATAATATTTCCTGGTACAATAAAGTAATTTTTCCTAACTTTAATATACTTACGAACATTTCCCGTTTTCAAATAAAACATTTCGTACCTTTGTAATCATTGTATATCCTAAATAATGTTTAAAATAAAATGATTTAATCGAGTGTTGTATATTTTTACAAACTGCGTCGATAATTGCTTGAAATAATAAAAATTATAAATCGAACTTTAAAAATTTTGTTGAATCGTTTTCGGTCTTGCCGATGATTTTCACGCCAACTCGGATCATTATTTTGCCTAGTATGTTATACGATATATTATGAAATGAAATGTGATAAAATAAACTTAATTATGTATTTAAAATTTTATTTCTTGTTGAGCAAAAATGTTTAGTTTTTTTTTCCTTAGAAGATAGAGAATTCTAATCAATAAATAAAATATGATATTTGGAAAATCGTTAAAGGATCAATTGTATAAATGTAAAACATATTTATAAGAGCTAATATAAGTGTGAAACACTTATATGAACTTTAGATAATTTTTACGTAATGATATTCTATTCTAAATATATTTATAATTTTATTCTAATTATATCTATAATATGTTTAAAATCTCTTATATTAATTATACAGAACTATTATATTTGTTGAAAAGATTTTTTCCTTAGTATAACTTTCTAGCTGAATATTTTTTAACGTGTCGTTTTAAATGGATAATCAAAGCGGTGCGTTAACAAATATTAAACGTTAGAAATGCGCAAGAGGGCGCTAGTGTGGCGCTGACCTTAAATATGTATTCTACGCATTTCAGTGGAAGTTATTATTATCTTCTTGATGAGAAAGGAGAACGTCTAAGGGTTTCAGCCCTAATAATGCGGTTTTCTTCTGTTGCGGTTTCTGAGTTTTTAATAAACTAGTTATTTTATCTAAGATACTTTTGTTACGGAAATTTACCACTGAACCACCCAGATACACCATATTGAATAAGTATTGCCTAGCAATTTTTCGAGGTATTCATTCTCTTCCGGCAAAAACAGAACAATGTTAACAGCTTATTCAAATAGCGTAAAAACAAAGATCGAAATTTAACTTCTTTCAGCCTAATTGCAAACAATCAGCGCGGCTGAGAATGTATTTTTTGTAAACATCTGCTCGACACTCCTGATTTTGCTTCTCATATAGTATAAATGAAACAAATGATAACAATTCATTGTTTTCTAGTTCCAAACCATATCTGTTTTTCTTCCTTGCGTTTTTGTAATTTTGTGATAAATAGTATAAAATGAGATAATTCGAGCAATTCCTGAAAACATTTGTCTTCGATATTATTTTTCAATTCGCGAAATAAACACGACAGCGATAAAAACACATTCGGCAAAGAAATGAAATCCATAAACGAATAATTCTTTTGGTAAGAGAAGAACTTTTAAGTCTTTCCTTTTAAAAAATATACAACCTATTAAATAAATTAAAATACTTAGTAAAACTGTATGCTTACAAATTCCATGTTCTCCTGTTAAAATAGTTTTTTACCATTCATGCAATTGTCTTACATTGAGAAAATCTAGGGGTTTTAGAGCTCTTAATTTGTGATAACTTTTCCAAAAACAAAACATTGTAGACATTGCTCTTCGAATGATTCAAAATAGTTTTGTGCTATTAAATGCGTAACTTCAAATGAAATTTTATATTTATCTGATTGATAATAAGAGACTAAAGATGTGTATAGACACCTGTTAAAATCCTTTTAAGTTTGTATGAATTTCGGATTATTATTATATTCCATTTATTATCATTTTCCCCATAGGTGAAGAAAGGACAAATTTTTGAAAAACAAAACACAAGATAACTGTTTTGAGAACTGAAACAAACCTCAAAGGAGGATTGGTTAAAATTACTTTAACCATTTTAAGTGAAGTATTTTTTTATGATTAGTATGTGATGTACTTAATATATATGTGCCAAAGTGTCATACATACAGATTGATAGTTCTACAGGGTGTCGCAAAAAATGTTACCACACTTTGATTGTTTATAAAGTGTTTAAATATTGTACAATTTGCTTTCAATGTTTATAACGAACTACATTAACATATTTTTGTACTTAGTTCATATTTTCAAATTGATGACCATTCCGATATATACAGCCCTGACATAGTGAAGCTATGGAATCGCACACATTTAAAAACATTTCATACGGAATTTCAGCACATTTCCTTTTGATCGCTACCTTCAATTCATCAACGGTTCCCGGTTCTGTACCATAAACTTTATTCTTAAGAAATCCCCACAACAAACCCCATGGACACTATCCTTTTCCTTCTTTGGAGCAGCCTGGCGAAGCGATTTTCTCGGCTGTAGACGATACATTTCCAACACCCTTTCTTCCGTGTCTGCGTCCGATTTCAAAAACTTAACATTTTCTTTGGCGATATTACACCCATATCCAAAAATTAGGGACAATGCGAGATGTGAACCCCTTATCAAGTACCAGCACCGAAGTACCTCAAGTGGCAAATGAATATTCCACAATCTACGTGGAATAAATTAAGAACACCCACATACCTCGTGGTGCCATTGAGAACTAATAAAATAGGGAGAATGGCTTAGGTGAACACCTTGTATGTTTTAGTTCACTTGAAAAAGAAACATATTCATGTGAAAAAACATGTTGGATGTTCTGACCTCTTACCCTAACGCAAGCTTCAAAGTCCAGGTATGCTTTCTACAAGGTTGTCGAATAGTTCCTGTAGAAAGGAGTCCCATTTTTGCACTAGGGCACGTCTTTTCTCGTTTGTAGGCCTTGGTGGTGCTGTGTAGTCTGCAATGCAACTTCCGAAAACATCTCAAGCATGCTCTATTGGATCGAGATCAGGTTTTCTTGCCTGATACGAATTCAATATTATTCCTAATTTTTGCACGTGTCGAAGCAACTTTTCAGATTTGTGGCGACTCCATTGTGATTTATTTAGAAAAGAATCAGAAGAAATGCATGTATATTGGAAATTCCTGTAATGTATATTTCGAAATTTTCGAAAGGAATACTGTCTGATTTGAAAAACAAATTTATAATTACGTTAAGTATGCCATGCACAAGCTCTACGCGCTATATTGATTCGATCAGAAACTTTTCGATACACTTCAGGTTCACCCTCGTATTTGATTTTAATGGAACCGCGAATGTATTTCACAAATTGAGTATGTGAAACTATTATGGTCTTGAAGAGAAAGAAGTTTTAATAAAAGAAGCGGTGTTTTATTACTAAGAAAGTGAAAAAACGTACAAAAAAACAGGAAAACCACATCTAATATTTACGTGTATGTTAGTTTTTGAAATTTGGATTAGTCTTTAACAAAATTTCTCGAGGGAAAAAGTGCTTCAGGCATTCAATTATTTTCATTATTTTTGAAAAATTGAATATTATTGCATTACTTTTCACAATTCTTTACCTCATTCCAATTTACTGGACGCTTTATTTCTCATTTTTAAGTGATTCACATTTTATTCATAAGAAAATAAAATAATTCAAAACACAATTCAACTCCGGATTAAACAATCGCATGAAAAAATAATAAATCTCTTTTGTCGAAAAATTCACGCCGAAAAACAAATATTCAAAGTTAAGTCACGAAATGAAAAAAACGCAAGCCACCACTGCATTTTATTTGCTTCATTCGAGTGCTTAATATTTCAAAAACGTTCCACGCAAAGTTATCAAATTCATTTCTAGAACTTGAATAAGGAAAAAGTGCACGAAATTTAAAAAGACGTTAATCTGTGTCTACATGACCTCTCTCTTAAATGCAATTTCAGAAGACGTAATGCGTTTTACCTCTTCGCGACTCTAGTTAATTCCCTTCCACGCCGACGAATCGAGTCCTCTCGCGAAATCGCGCGAGTGGCGAGAAAGATGCGTTGAGTTGCAAACGGCCTGCTGCTGATCGTCGAAGAAGTAATTCCCCCTTTCCCCACGCTGCAGTGTGGATGAAGAAATCGGATTACTTCCAGAGCTTTGCTTTCGGTAATGTCATAAGGTGATTTTCCCCGTTAAATCCTCGCTCTGAACAACAGTCGGGGAAAGTCCTCAGCGAAAATATTGCTTACGGTCAAATGGAAATCCAGTTTTCCACTCTGCTGCTAGCCCGACGTCTCCACAAATATAAATAAGATCACTATGATAACGAAGCGATTAGACTGTCTATTCGACGTAAGAAATATTTCAATTACGGATGCCGTCACTATCGGCACAGCTATCGGATTCCCTTCAAGTGAGTAGCTAAAGGGTTTATTCTCGGCTCAACATCCGAAATTAAGTACTTAGGAAGACAACAAATTTTATCCTTTACGATTCTCGATCCCGGACCGTCGCCAATAACCTGTTGTGTTGCTCCAGTGACACGCTAATTAAATACCTACCTTTAATATTCTCAGAGTATAAATAAACTGACAGAATAAATATTTTTAGCCTTTATATTAATGTCATAGTCTGTATGAAGAGTAATGGTTTGTGCCCTTCGGTGACCAGGAAGTTTGAGATCAAATGACTCGTCTGAGAGAAGATGATTCGGATTCTAAAATATGGAATATCTGTGAAGTATCAAAAGTATATTTCTAAACAATTTTAGAGAAAATCAAACGATATATCGCACCTTACCAAGAAAAGCTACAAGATTCAAGATACGATTTTCACAAGAAACCTAAAAAATATTAAAAGCACTTATTGTTAACATATTTTACTACTGAATTCGAAATTTGCATAATTTTGCCCTTCCATTCGTTACTGTCTATATTGATCACAGCTACATATTATCAGTGGGCAAGAATGCAATATAAACAAACATCAGTGCGAAATGTCAGAATCGACAGAGGATGACAGAAATTTTATTCATTAATTATTTAATAGACGGGTAAATTATATGTTCTCTAACCTAAACATGTAATCCTGGAGATATGCACATAATGGAAATTAAGCCACCTAGGAAGTTATGGTACCAAGGTACCATGGTACCGTGAGCTGGAGCTGAAGGTAAAAGTGGGAAGTTTTATACTGCATTGTTCACTCTGTTTTTTTAATTTAAAACGTTTTAAATCTTATTGCATGCATTTATAATAACAAAACTGTAAAATGGGTTGTTTGAATTTAATTATGAATAATCGAAATATTCATGAGATTGATTTTCAGAGCAAACACACAAACCAGACGGAAGACGAGGATTGTTTTTCCTGTTATTCAAATGCTGTCGCATAATGCATATCGGGGGTGCCTTAAGATGTATTAAGTTGATGTTTAAGTTCGTCCCGTTTTTTTTTTGGACAAAAATTTGAAGAAAAATTTTATTTACTAAAAATTACGTTTAATCAATATAGTATGTGGCGTTCTGTTCTATGACCTTTCTCCTTCTCTCCGATAGCTGCATAATCCCGCGCTCATAGAAGTGCTGAGGTTTCTGGCTAAAGAACTGATCCAAGTGACGAAACTTTCCCAACCACTTACGACACGTGAAATCGTCAATGGCACACCTCACCATACACAACACATATCTTCTTTTGCGTCTGCGAAGCATTCTTGCCTCTTCGGAAATAAAAAAGCATAAAATGTCGAAAAAGCTCCTTATTTTCTACCATCTGAAATGCTTAACAAAATTTAAAAAACGCAACCCAATAACACAATTTTTTCCCAAGTACTCGCTGAAATTCCTTCTTTTAAACAACGTCAAAACTTTACACGTATGAAGTAGGCAACACTTCGGTTTTGCGATGTAATTCCATCTAGTGCCAAAAACAGGATCTGAAATCGGATTCAGAAAACAAACCGAGTCTCGTCACGTTCAGAATATTGCGGATCATCAGAATTGAGCATTCGAAACAGTTATGAATATTTCACACACACCCTATTACCCCGGAGGACGTTAAGTCTGATAGCATGTATTGCCAAGTTAGGGTTTAAGCATAATTTGGTTAATCGCAGTTTTCCCGCTGTTTGGCGATAATTTGTGGTGGGAGAGGGATTTTCGTGCAATTTCAGCTTCGACGGCCCGGAAAAACCGCTTATATTTAGGTTGCCTTAAGATGTAGTTTATCGCTGGTTTGGCGACATCTGGTGTTTAGTCGGATTTACTTTGAGTAATCAACTATCATACATCAATTAGGAATTCATTCTTTAGAATTTCTATCGACGACGCGATGAAATCGCTTTTGAAGATCGAAACAAGTGATGTCACACCCGGAATAAGCACAGGAAGTGCGTTCCAACACAAAACACTACCGCCACCTACATTTAGCTTAACAGAAAATACTTCTCATAGGAATAAAAAAACTTCAAAAATTTCACTATTTCTGGGAAATTTTCAGAACGTGGTGAAATAAATTCCTCTAAATAATAACAACCATTCAATTGGTAATGGCGGTGGTAATTAATTAATGTCACACTAGAGCAACACAACGGGCTATCGAAGACGGTCCGCGATCAATCCTGAAGGGAAAGGCCCGAGGACAACGCCACGTAATTTTGAACCCCTGTCATTTGACGAAGCAACACCTGAGATGGCACCCCACTCTCCAAGCTTCCACACCACGTCAACGTGAGGACATTTGAGGCTACGAAGAATTTAACGTGCACCTTTTGTACCCGACGGTCTTTGGTTGAATTCGTTACTCTTACAGCCAGGCCACAGCGGCCTAATATCCATTAAAATTAAGAGTGCTTTGCTTTAAAGGTGCTATGGATGGCAATCATTTGGCTAACCCAATAATATCGCTTATCCTCATCGAAAGCATTGAAACTGCTTCTGAAGAAGTTCTTTCGGCACTTTGCAGATAGAATTTAATTCACTCTGGTCGTCATTTATTCCTAATCAAGCGATAAATAGAAATATCCTTTTATCCTTTTCGATGCTCACGGGAAGTTTCAGTACCATTTTCTATTAACACCATTGCGAAAAACTCTCAAATTAAACGCACACTTAACTTAATGATAAACGGCAAAAAAATCCCCTTCCAAATGCAATTTCTTTGAAACACTTCCAATAGAACATGTGTTCGGACTTCATTAGACGAACGTGATCAAAAGGCATAAATGTTTTGAGGCGAAATTAGTTCGTTAATTAGAGAAAACGGGACTCCTAGACATAAGAGCCGTGAAGTAATTATGTATGCAAAAATAGCCCCTCTAAAAGAAACCGGGAATAATTTGTGGCTGCCCATTATTTAGTTACTTCTTACTTTCTAGCACGTTCTATTCCGAAACTTAACTTGGTTTATTCGTTATCAAAGGAGGGAATTTCTTGAGGGTTGCTAATTCAATGTGGAATTTGCGAAGAACAAAACTCAATTGGAGAATAATATAATAACGAAACAAACATCCCAAAACGCGAGGGCATTTATAAGCAGATAAAGATATCTCCGAATAAAAAAAAATGTTCGATGGCGGTTTGTATTTAGGAAGCAACGGGCAGAGTACCTTAGAGAATTTTTAAAATAAACTTCATCTTTTATTCGCACAAATAGAGAAATTAAATTTGGCATAATTAGTGAACTGCCATTTTTCGATGCAAAGAAATTTTTTAGCTTAATGAAGCTAAAAATTAGCTTTGCGTTGTGACTTAAATAAAGTGATAAGCCTTTTCAAGAAAAATAAACCTTTCTTTCGAAATGAATTGACTACTGAGCCGTACATTAAATAAGTTAGGAAGATTGTTGAGTCTTGTGTTCTTTTTATAGGAAAAATTCCAACTTAAGAATTTATACAAAACAGACATCTATTTTTACACTGATCATAAGTTGATTATTAATTTTGTTAAACGTCTGATCAAATATTTTACTGTGATAAGTCATACTCCAACTAGAATATCGAATTTATTTTTTCTCTTTTCCTCTGTCGCAATCGGACCGCGGTAGCCCGGTTGGAAGAGTAACGGACTAGAAACCGGAGGGTTGCGAGTTCGAATCCAACCAAAGACCGTCGTGTACAAAGGGGGCTGGTGTACAGCAAATCTGTCGGGTCCTCGTATGTCCTCGCGTTGGCGTGGTGTGGAAGTTTGGAGAGTGGGGTGCCACTTCAGGTGTTGCCTCGTCATCTGACCGTTGTTCAAAATTACGTGGTGTTATCCTCGGATCTTTGCCTTCTGGGGGTGATCCCAGACGATCGTCAATTGCCCGTTGTTTTGTTCCAGTGCGACTTTAATTAATTACCTACTTCTGTTGCACTCTACGAATCTAATTATCACTTTCATCCCAGCAAAAAAAGGTTTCTTATGAAATGATTATAATAGTTCATAAAATAATTTTTGAGGTTCTGAATAATGACGTGATCCATCAAATACAAAAGTAGTCTTTCTTCTGAGCCACGGAACATGAGTCGAAAGATAACTGCTTTAGGATTTCTTGTTTGCCATTGACAAAAGTAACTGAATTCTGCTGTAAGTCCAAAAATGCTGATGTAAAAGAAACTATTTCACATGATTCAAATCCAAACGAATGCGATGAGTGAATTCAAATTCGTATCTTAAAAATAAATTTGAGTTAAATAATGATATTATAACGTACGAAGGCATAACCAGCTAGCAAATGAATCCTTTGAAGAAAGCTGTGAACAATTAATTAGTTTGTCCTTGGTGTTTCAATAAATTTGAATTATCTAACTATGACTCCAATGGACTTTAATCACAAATATGTAGATGAAGAAAAATAACAGATTGCACATCTACACTCCATCTATGTAACCATTCACTTCACCACACTCTACTGTAGCTTTTCAACCACAGTTACAAAAAGTGATCTCACAGTATACGTTCCACTTTCAGTTTCTAGTGGTCGAATCTAGTTGCAACATTAACTTAACCATGAACTTCTGCAGTACTCTTTTGCCCAACATAAAGTATAAAGAATATTTGTATCCTCTGACTGAAACCCAAAAGTTGTAGCTTTGAAAAGATTGTTCATTAATAATACTATAGATTAAAAAGTGATATTTCTCTACGTTAAAATTAAATTAATGAGTCTTCACAGGACATTAGAATAAATGTATAAATGAAGAAAAAACAGTATAGAACTGAACGTCAACTCTCCATTCATAAAAAAAACTAACAAGTCTCTTTTCACTCTACTTCAATCTCGCAAGTTTTCAAACACAGTTACAAGGCTGTGTGAGGTTATAATCACCCAAACACAGTTACAAGGCTGTGTCTGGGTAATTATACCCTTCCACAATGCTCCACTTTCAGTTACCCCTGGCGCGACCAGCTTAACACATTAACTTAACCAGGAACGTCTTCAGCACTTCTCTTTTGCCCAACAAAAAGTATGAAGAATACTTGTATCCTCTGACTGTAACCCAAAAGTTGTATCGTTAAAAAGATTGTTCATTAATGATACCATAGATTAAAAATGAGATTTCCTTACGAGAAAAGTAAATTAACGTATCTTCACAGGACATTAGCACAAATAAACAGATGAATAAAAACAGCAAAGGACTGTACTTATACTCTCCATTCAAAGAAAAACTAGGAAGTCTTCATTTTCAAGCTCTACTTCAACTTTCCAGACACAACTACAAGGCTGTTCTTTGGGTGATCTCACAATAATACCCTCCCACAACTCTCCACTTTCAGTTACCGTGGCGCGTCCAGGTCAACACATTAACTTAACCATGAACATCTACAGCATTTCCCTTCTGCCCAACATAAAGAGTAATAAATGCTTGTTAAGTCTCACTGGTATTTAATATCCGTGTAACAGGGCCCTAATGACAGGTCGGGCTTCAAATAAAAAGGCCTTAGCATCGAAATAAGGAGAAAACCGTCACTCTTCATACAAACGACCAGAGCTTACTCGTTTCTGCAGGGACAATAAAGTGTCTGGCCATCACACGAACACCCCATAAAGTTGCTGGTACAGAGGATGTTAAAGCAGCATTAATCAGCTGCGAGTATCCCATAGCGCTGGTCTTTAATGTATTGAGAACTTCAATATTTGGATAGAAGCCAGGCGTCGTATTAGTGGTGTGTTGTTTTTCTTCTCTGGCAGATTGTGTGTGTAAATGTGTGCGCCCAGAATCTATATTGGCTCATCAAATATAGATCATTACAGCGTTTTTCTTTGCTCAATTTCAGTTTCTATAGAATTCTATATATTTTCGTTAGGTTGAAAGTATGGAATTCCATGCATAATTAATACAAATGTTTGCGTGGGTTCCTTTAGTCATTATTACCAATTCCGCTAAAGGAAAAGTAGTTTATTAGAATTGGATATTATTATTACATAGAAAGATGGTTAGCATTATTGTCGAGCCTACATAGTTTGCATAAGTGCCCCCAAGAAACATCATTAGAATATGAGAGGAATTTTCAGTGCAAACTGGACGGAAGGCGAGGATTTTACTTCCTGACCCAAATGTTGTCGCAAGATACATTTTGTGTGTACTTTAAAATGTAATTTATCGCCGTTTTTTCTAGATGTTTGGTGTTTAATTCTCTTGGTGGTTGTCTCGATGAGGTATCTCGTCATTAGCAAAACTTACCAGATCTTAATGGACGAGATAGTCCATCGTTATAAAAAAAACTGACCTGATCTTGATCTCGTCATTGTCAAACAAAAAGGCAATATCTTATCCTGGAGGATGTTTACATTTGGCAATTCTTATAGATCATATTGTGCAAGTTCCACAGCGACCAACTCGTAATCATCCAATATCTGTCCCATCGTGTCATATTGGTAGAATTGTAGCTTCACATTAGAGAGGTACCATAAAGGCTGAAGTCTGACTCAACCTCAGGAGTTGCTTCTTAGCATTTAGCTGGGAATATGAACTGGCCTTCATGCCCAGGATGACCCTACCAGGAGAAAATTCCTGATGTAAGTCCCCACGCCACAGTGAGGCAGTCAACAAGACTTGAGGACTTAAAATGCCAAACAATATAGTAATATAGTGTCATTCAATTTACAGTAAAAATAAGATTTGCTATGAGCTTTGAGAATATTATTACTCCAGACCATACTTAAAAATACACCGTGGGTCAAGTAGCACCATGTAAAGGAAGGTTTCAAATGCCATATAAACCCCGTGTTGAAAACATAGAGGAGAAAGAAAATTAGAGTGAATAATGGTAACATTTTTACTTGCCCAGAATCATGTGACCAAAACTAGTTATAATATAACTTGTAGACTAATTTCGTCCTGCAGGGAGGAAACTAACATTGATCATCTGATTGGTCCCCGCGACATAATAGAATTTGGCAATTCCACCATTCTTATCGTCATTCCATAAAAATATACATTCACACATTTACTATGTCGTAAGATGTTGTATCGCCAAATGAAGCGTAAAATGCCAAATTGGCCATGAAAGACCATTTTTCGCAGAGCAGTCACGTGACTACTAGTCGACAGATTAATCACTCTTTTTGAAGCTTCTCTCAATAGCCTTTCCCTTTGGGGGATGATCCCAGACGTCGCCAATAGCCCGTTGTGTTGATCCAGTACGACGTCAATGAAATACCTACCTTCTGTCTCTTAATAGCGAAAAACTATTTTATGGCAACCCCGGTATACTTCAAGGGCATTAGGTTAGTGGAGGTAAAATCTTGTTCCGTCTTGTTTCTTTTCTCTGAAAATTCCTCTAATAAGCCATAATAACAGGAATGCTAATGAAAAATAAATTTTATCAGAATGTTCTCTTTCGGATACTGAAAAATTAATTACAAATAAGGAGCATAGAGGTTTCATTATTATTATTATATTTTACACAAATATAAATTGTGTATCAATCATCTCCTTTCTTTCCTTTGGAGCACTTTATTTCACAAATCCTTTTCCCTTTTGTACTCTAATCATGTGACCATGTCTCTTCCATCAACAATGACTCTTTTATTTATCTTCTAGATTGTTTCTTTCTTTCCTTAAAAAGAGAAACGTAAAAGAGCTCTATGATTATCGGGATCTTTTCAAAGTAGGCAACATCCAATACTTCCTCTAAGTCTTTTTCTTTATCTTTTTCACTTTTACCTTTTTTGCTGTGTTTTTCATTCCTGTACTATCGCAGAATTGAATGGATGCAGTCAAACTTTTAACTTTGATTAGAGATTTCTTTGTGTTTCAAGGAAAAGATTTCTTAACTTAATTAGCTATTTCCTTTTAAAGCAGGGTGTCGTGAATTTTTTTAGGTTCTAAAGATTTTATTATTTCCATCTTTTTTTCGCTGCGAAAAAAATGGAATGGACACTGGGGTATGGTTTTTATGTTTGTAAGTCGGTTTCATGAAAAGAAACCGACAGGCTTGAAAGAAAAACGATAGTCTTGCAATTTGCAATAAAAGAAGATAGCGTAGTAGATTGCCGATAGAAGTGGTATTACGAATGGTTTTGAAAATTTTCTGTCTGATAACAGATTTATTTTGCTGTAATCCAAATAACAACACTATAAGCTTAGATAAATAATTTAGCTTAATGCAAGGATTCATAAAAGTTAATCACTGTTATGATAGCGTTAAATATAGAGATGCTTATTTCAGCAATGTCCACTTTTTCACATTTCCTGAATTAATAAAGGGGCCGTGGTATATCAATTGGTAGGTAGTTCGGGTATTTAAGTTAACGTCGCACTGGAGCAACACAACAGTCCGGAATTATCTATCCCCCGAAGGGAAAGATCCGAGGACGACACTACGTAATTTTGAACCACGGTCGCGTCAGATGAGGAGGTCAACACCTGAACTGGCACCCCACTCTTTAAACTTCCACGAGGCCACGATGGACTTAACGTGCCCCATCCCCTTTGCAAACGACGGTCTTTGGTTGGGTTCGAACTCGCAACCCTCCGGTTGCTAGTCAGTTACTCTTCCAACCAAGTTACCACGACCCCATAGCTCGGTTGGATTAGCAACAAGAGAATTGCGAGTTCCAAACTCAAACCAATCAAAGACCGTCGTGTACGTGGAGGATGGTACACGTTAAATTTGGCATAACCGCAAATGCCTTCACGTTGGCGTAGTGTATAAACTTGGAGAGTGGAGTTCTCGTTATCTGACGGTGTTTCAAAATTACGAGGTGTTGTCCTAGGATTTTTCAATAGCCCGTTTTGTTGCTCCAGTGTGACGTTATTTCAACTACCTACCAAATGTAAGAATTCAAAGAAACTATTCAGTGATATGAAAGCGTTAAGGATAGAGGTGCTTATTTGAATAAATGCACTTTTTCACATTTTCTGAATCAATAAAAATGGTCGAAATCATTGAATGGAGACTTAATAGCGACTGTTTATGAAACTTTGTTCAAGGATGTGGCTCAGTGGGTATGCCCACTGCGCTAGCAGCCTTCGAGTTCTTGGCGGCGCAGGTTCGATTCCTGTCAGGTGCATTCCTCCTTGGGTGTATTTCTCTCTTCTGTGTTAGCAAAACTTACATTGTGTGTGTGTATCTATTACTTGATATTGTGTGTCTTGCATCTGGCGCAGCATGGCCAAACATGGCCCTTGCGCCGTAAAACTCCAACAAACCAAACCAAGCCAATTTAGAATGTGGGGGCGGTACTCCAGTTTGAAGAGCAACGGATTAGCAACCGGAGGGTTCCTAGTTCGAAACTAAGTCCAGCCAAAGACCGTCGTGTATACGGGGGTATTTCAATTAACGTCACACTGGAGCAACACAACGGGCTATTGGTGACGGTCCGGGATCAATCCCAAAGGGAAAGATCCGAGGACAACACTACGTAATTTTGAACCACCGTGTATAGGGGGATTGGTGCACATGAAATCCATCGTGGCCTGAAATGTCCTCATGTTAGTAGAGGTGTGGCTGTTTGGAGAGTGGGGTGCCAGCTCTGGCGTTATTCTCGTCATCGGAACGAGGTTTAAAATTACGAAGCGTTGTCTTTCTATCTTTCCTTTCGGGAATGAACCAGGACCATCGCCAATAGCTCGTTGATTTGCTCCAGTGCAACGCTAGTTAACTACCTACCCACCTGTTGTAGGAGGTACAGGTTCGATTCGTGGAAACTTCTCTAAGTGAATTCCTGTCTTCTGTGTCAGGTATTGGTATTGGTATTTTCAATTAACGTCACACTGGAGCAACACAACGGGCTATTGGTGACGGTCAGGGATCAATCCCAAAGGGAAAGGTCCGAAAACAACACCACGTAATTTTGAACACGTCTTGTGTGTCAGAAAAATTTTCCTTGAATACATGTTCATTACTTGTCTAAGCACAGGTTTTTCCTCGTCATCTGACCATGGATCAAAATTGCGTGGTGTTGTCCTCGGATCTTTCCCTTTGGGATTGATCCCGGACCATTACCAATGGCCCGTAGTGTTGCTCCAGTGTGAGACGTTAATTAAATACCTACCTATCTACCCACAACACACTTCATGACTAAATAACCTCATCTATTGGTAGAGAGAATCCACGGACAGATGCTATTGGTCAAGAAGTATTTTTTTTTTTTTTTGGTATTGGTATTTTCAATTAACGTCACACTGGAGCAACACAATGGGCTATTGGTGACGGTCCGGGATGAATCCCAGAGGGAAAGATCCGAGGACTGGTCAAGAAGTACAAAACTGGTTAGATGAACCAAAGATCGTCGTTCACGTGGGGGCTGGAGTACGTTCAATCTATCGTGATCTTAAATATTCTCACATTGGCGTGGTGTGGAAATTTGGAGAGTGGGGTGCCAGCTCAGGTGTTACCTCGTCATCTGACCATGGTACAAAATTATAAGGTGTCTTCGGATCTTCGCCTTGGGATTGATCCCGGGCCAATAGACCGTTGTGTTGTCCAGTGTGACGTTAATTAAACTACCTGCCGTAACGAAGCTACATTTTTCACAATTCTTTGTGGTAGGTAGGTGCTTTAATTAACGTCACACTATAGAACACAACGGGCTATTGGTGACGGTCCGGGATCAATCCCGAATCGAAAGAGCCGAGGACGACACCACGTAATTTTGAACCACGGTCAGATGACGAGGCAAAACCTGAGCTGGCACCCCACTCTCCAAACTTCCACACCATGCCAAGTGGAGGACATTTGAGGCCACGACAGATTTAACAAGCACCTACCCCCTTTGTACACGACGGTCTTTGACTGGATTCGAACTCGCAACCCTTAGATTGCTAGTCGGATACTCTTCCAACCGGGCTACCACGGCCCTCAGTTTTTGTGTTGTTATTCACATTTATTGACATACCTGGAACTTTAACTTACATACTTTTTAATACATTTTTCCCGGATAGTATAAATACAGCCTTCCTCAGTTGACATTAAGCCTGAAAGCTGTTTCTTTGATAGGAACGTGTTAGATTGCCTTCTGAAGAGTAATGAGGGCTATTCACAGCGACCTGCTTCTTAGTTTTAGAATGTATTTCAGAAATTTTAACCGGAGTTCATAGTGATTTCACTTATTCCGTTTTCCAATCGTCGAAATTGATTAGGGGCAGTATCATGGAATTTTTTCAGATTTTCGTTTTCCTGTGCGCTTTAAAGAAAGTTTTTGATCAGAGGATTCCTGATGATTGGCCGGGAACTCGAGATCTTGCTCTTCGCTCGTCGGATTTACAATATTTTAAGCATTTTGATCATTGGTAAGTAAACTATTTTTGTTTAGAAATACGGGTATTTTCCTCGAGTGATCCTCGGGTTATCTCGACGAAGTATCTTATCAAAACTGACCAGATCTTAATGAACGAGATATCTCTTTAGAAGAAAACTTATTAGGTCTCTAAACAATTGGCTATACCTTGACGAGACCTCTCGTCTTTGGAAGAAAACTTATTAGGTCTCTAAACAATTGGCTATACCTTGACGAGACCTCTCGTCTTTGGAAGAAAACTTATTAGGTCTCTAAACAATTGGCTATACCTTGACGAGACCTCTCGTCTTTGGAAGAAAACTTATTAGGTCTCTAAACAATTGGCTATACCTTGACGAGACCTCTCGTCTTTGGAAGAAAACTTATTAGGTCTCTAAACAATTGGCTATACCTTGACGAGACCTCTCGTCTTTGGAAGAAAACTTATTAGGTCTCTAAACAATTGGCTATACCTTGACGAGACCTCTCGTCTTTGGAAGAAAACTTATTAGGTCTCTAAACAATTGGCTATACCTTGACGAGAACTCTCGTCTTTGGAAGAAAACTTATGAGGTCTCTAAACAATTGACTATACCTTGACGAGAACTCTCGTCTTTGGAAGAAAACTTATGAGGTCTCTAAACAATTGACTATACCTTGACGAGAACTCTCGTCTTTGGAAGAAAACTTATGAGGTCTCTAAACAATTGACTATACCTTGACGAGAACTCTCGTCTTTGGAAGAAAACTTATGAGGTCTCTAAACAATTGGCTATACCTTGACGAGAACTCGTCTTTGGAAGAAAACTTATGAGGTCTCTAAACAATTGGCTATACCTTGACGAGAACTCTCGTCTTTGGAAGAAAACTTATGAGGTCTCTAAACAATTGGCTATACCTTGACGAGACCTCTCGTCTTTAGAAAACTTATTAAATCTCAAAAAAATTGGCTATATCTTGACGAGATATATCGTCATTAGCAAAATTGGTAAGATCTTGATGGACGAGATGTTGTCGAAACCGTTTGGAGGGTTAATTGAGATAATGTACCTTTTTATGGTATTTAAGTAATAAATCAGCATCATAGCGATATTAATTGGTAGTTAATCCAAAGCTTTATAAGATCGCAAATTCGATTACGAGAAACATTCCTCCCAACCGAGACTTCGTGAAGCAAATAAACCATGAAATGGAAACTTGTCAACATGCTGTTAAGATGCGGTAATAATCTAATTTCGTTACGTTAAAAAGACTAATTCATTGCTGTAATAGATAAATGCATTTTATTTACCTTGCTTAGAGACTTGTAGTTTCGTTCTGAGAGGAAATATTGAAATTTTCAAACCTCAAATACATAAAGTATATTTTAGTTATAAATCCGTAATACTTCAATACAAGCGTAGTAAAGTTTACGTGCTTGTATAATCGTTAGTGAAGATTAGTCACCGACTGCAGACGAGCGGAAATTCCCCCAATGTGCACTTCATATAACAGAATGTAAACACATTCCATTGTTTTAAAAATTTCTGTCCTTAAGAACTGTTTTGAAAACTTGTCTCCCGCTTTTGTGTTGCTTTTAGGTTGAAACTTAGAATGAAATCGGTCGCAAACTGGCGTATAAATGTTAACTTTTACCTATGGAATTCGCTTGGTAACAAATATTTGAAATTTCGACATGATTACGCACACAGTCAACACGGATTTTACTACCGTTGAGATACAATTATGCTATTCTTTTCAGACTTAGAATCCCGTTTTGAGCTACGATTCTTTATTGAATCGTAATCCACGTTAAACTGATCTTATTGGTCATATCGTAAAATAAATTAAAGCGACAAACCAAAATTTTAAAACAAATAATTTTGTTTTCAACTAACCTATGACTCATGTGCCCTATATCACTTTCCGAATGGACAGAGGTAGCCTTGTTGGAAGAATAACAGACTAGCAACCGGAGGGTTGCGATTTCGAATTTAATCAAAGACAGTGTGCGAAGGGGGCTGGTGCACGTTAAATCTATCGTGGCCTCAAATATCCTCACGTTGGCGTAGTGTGGAAGTTTGGAGAGTGGGGTGCCACATCTCAGGTGTGAACCTCGTCATCTGACCATGTTTAAAAATTACGTTTTGTCCTGGTATTTTTGCCTTGGGGATTGATCCCGGACCGTCGCCAATAGCCCGCTGTGTTGCTTCAGTGCGACGTTAGTTAAAAATACCACTTTCCGTGTATCTTTGATGTTTCTGACTAAAGTAAATTCAGATTTTAATTGTCACAAGTAGTACGTAGTTCGGTAAAAAACAAGTCACCCTCCTAACCGCATGATAAGTGTATCGAAGGTTGACTAGGAGGTTTTTGTGAGCGGTTAGTGATAACCATTTTAATCGGGCAATTTTTAGTTTAAGTCATTGCCTACTTGAAAAATTTCCACTGCATTTTAAAACTGTTTTTAATTTAAAGCAAATATTGGAGCTGTTAAAGATCGAAAAAACGTTGCAGCTTAGACATAAGCAAAATTTTACACCTAAGTTTAACACAGAAAAGCGATATATAATGAGAAAGCAACGAAATCGATTGTTTTCCTGTTTCAACGTTTGCAATTCTTTTAGTGTTTTGGCACTATGCTACAACTTTTCTCCGAATTTTCGCGAACATCCTAAACAGTATTCTTTCCTGTCCGGTAATGCTCTGTTTCAGATTAGACTAGCAGAATTGCCCGGCGTTGCTCGGGTTGGATTGGGTAAACGTTGATTGAAAGCGATCAGAACAACCTTCGCGAGAATAGAATAAGTGAGCAGAAAGTAATTACGTAACCTCAAGTTTGACATTTTCATAGCTTCGACAAATTTACTTTGTACGAAACACACGCTTGCTTTATTCGTCCATTTTAGAGTTTGGGAGTGATTATGAATTTTCTTCAAGTTCGTTTTCTGTAAAAACAAATGACGAACTTGTAACGTAGTATTACTCGGTTTTCCTGTCGATATTGTTTACTTCACGTCTATTATCGGTGGCTTTTTCGATTCCGCTTTTCACATTAAATCGACTCGTTTCCTTACAAAATATACTTTAAATCTATTTTTATCCTGCTTTTGGAGCAGCTTATCCATTTTTGGATCTTGCCCCATAAAACCAAAACAACCAACCTTACAAAATGTAAGTTACGCAAAATTAAATGTTTTTAACCATTCCACTCATTAGTCAAATATTTATGAATTGTTGATATTGGAAACAAAACAAAAACGAAGTTTAAACATAAGTATTGGAATATTTAAAAACAATTTTTTTCCAGAAAATTATATTTAAAGAATTGAAATTCTAATACTTATGTGTAAGTAGCTTATAAGTAGTAGCTTATATAATAAGCAGCTTATGTTACCCGCAGTGTTCTTGAGAATAAGTACCAAATTTTATGTGAAATTGGTCAAACTAAATTTGTATGGACAACAGACAGACGCCAACTCTGCTTTATGTAAAGATTTCCCTAATCTACAAAACTCTAAATGCTAGTTAACAGTGCTGCCTTTGCTTGATTTCAATTTTTTTTTGTCGCCAAGTCAAAACCTGGTGGAAGAGTAACGGAGTTCGAAAAAAATACCGTCATATACAAAGGAGGCTGGTGGACGTTAAATATGTCATACCCTCAAATGTCCTCACGTTGGCGTGGTGTGGAAGTTTGGAGAGTGGGGTGCCAGCTCAGGTGTGGCCTCGTCATCTGACGGGGCTCAAAATTGCGTGGTGTTGTCATCTGATCTT
Source organism: Meta bourneti (assembly GCA_933210815.1). Taxonomy (NCBI): domain Eukaryota; kingdom Metazoa; phylum Arthropoda; class Arachnida; order Araneae; family Tetragnathidae; genus Meta; species Meta bourneti. Next base: position 17,435,481 of record OW119922.1, read on the forward strand.
TAAATTTGGGATTGATCCTGGATTGTCGCCAATAGTCCGTTGTGTTGCTCCAGTGCGACGTTAATTAAAATACCTACTCGAATGAATGAGTGGCTTCTATAAACTGTTGTGCCTAGAATGTAAGGCAAGACAGGTGTAATATGAACCCACAGCCCATATTGAACCAGAGCAACACAGGCTCACAAATCTGCTGTTGTAATGCCATGATAGAAATGTTCAATTGGACGTTATATATATATAGGAAAAAAATATTTATTTCGTTGAAACAAAATAAATTTAGTCTATATAAAGAATATATAAAGTTATTGAACTGAAACTTTAATACGATTTCTGCGATACTTTGTTTCAAAACTCTTTTTCGGTACATATACTATTTAAATGTAAAATTTGAATTTTTCAAACCCAAAAGATTTCATCTTCTAAACCCTTCTGGTGGTTGTCTCGACGAGTTATCTCGTCATTAGCTAAACTCACCAGATCTTGATGGACGAAATATCTCGTCCATCAAACTCTCGTCATTGGAAAACTGACCAGATCTTCATCTCGTCATCACATTAAAAAAATTGGCGATATTTTGATGCCTAGATATCTCGTCATTAGAAAAATTGGTCTGATCTTGATGTCCGAGATATCTCGTGAAACCACTTGGAGGGTTAAAGCATTGCTGATAAGACTCCAACTTCGCAAATTTTTCCGCACCATTAACAATGAATATCAGTCTAAACTTTGGTATGATTTCTTTACATAATGAATCGAGTTCTGAAGCCTGAAACTCGTATATTTTTGCTTTAAGCTGAAGGCCTCGGTATAACTCGTGTAGCGAACAACCCTAGAAATACAAATTTACTAAAACTTTGAGAAATGTGTATTTCATGAACATTTTTAATGCAGAAATTCAAATTTTTCAGCTATGAGATGTTCTCCGAATCCATGCCAATATGTTCATGGTCTTTCCGACTTTCATCTAAGAATGCTGCTCTGCTTCGACTGCCTCCTGGATTTACCCGACAACTGACTTTGCGTACTGTGCCTTTTTCTTCGATGGAAAATGGAGAAGTGTTCCGCCATGAACTTCCAAACTTCACTACCATAACTCGGAATTTTATCTTAGAAGTAAGTTTTAAATCTGTATCTTTACATTATAAAGTTACCATATTTAGCCATTGGACGTGATGTGTTTATTATAACACAGTAGAATTACAGCTGTTTATCACTTCAAATCATAGTAAGTCAAACAGAAATCCGGATATTTCAGAAACAGGATTCGATATATCAAATACGCAGTCGTTTAAACGGCAGTATAGTTATGTAGGCATTTTCTGAATATAGTAATGTTAAAACGTAATGGACAATTTCTCTCCATTTATATAAAGTGATGGATAATTTATATAAGTGTCAGTTTTTAAATATATTTTTATATGAAGCGTCTTAGCTTTCAAAGTGGATAGAGAACCCCATTAATATTCTATCGAACACAATTAAGATATTTTTACTTAAAGACTTTAAATAGAATTTAAGCATTTTTATCAGACGTATATTTTGAATTGCATAGTTAATCTAAGATTTTAACAATCGCCTGCCATTCTTTGTCTTGAAAACATTTCATTTCTGTATTCACATTTTTCGAAGTTTTAAATGTTTTCAACTTGGTCGTTTTTATAGTATTTGTATACATAACTTTTAGACTGTTTTATTGGTTTGGCTGTCTTTTTTAACTTGGGTGTATTTAATTTAACGATTGGCACAGCTTGTCCGCTAATGGACCTTGTGCCTTAAAACCCAAACTATCGTTTATGTTAAAGTAAAATGCAGATTACTGAAGTACGATTCTATGCAGCTGAAGGGCTTTGGGTAGCATTTTAGTAAGCCACTTCAAAATTATTTTACAGGTTTTGCAGGCACTGCCCTGGTTCAGCGGATTAGCCAGCTACTTTAGCAACTTGGCAGTTGTAGGCGGCGCAGGTTCGATTCCTCCTATTTCTCGATTCCCAACACATACTAAATAGTTCAAGTATCGAAGAAAATCGTAGATGCGTTTTTTAATCCTGCTTTATCATCCTAAGAGAAACTCGATGTGGCCCTTTATACAGAAATTGGCTACGTTTAATTTTAACATTTGACACGAATTGGACATCGAGTGAAAAACGAGTCTTAGGTCACTTATAAACGCTGCTGCTATAGAAACCTTGACAGGAGGGAGTTCAGGTGGCGTCGAGGGCCGCGGTAGCCCGGTTGGTAGAGCAACCGTAGGTTTGCGAGTTTGAATCCAACCAAAGATCATGTACAAAGGGGACTGGTGCACATTAAATCTCGTGGCCTCAAATGTACCCACGTTGGCGTGGTGTGCAAGTTTGGAGAGTGGGGTGCCAGCTCAGGTGTAAAATCATCTGACCATGGTTCAAAATTACGTGGTGTTGTCTTTCAGATCTTTCCCTTAGGGTTTGATCTCGGACCGTCACAAAGGGGCCGTGATGACGCAGTGGGTATGCCCACTGCGCTAGCAACCTTCGAGTTGTAGGCCGCGCAGGTTCGATTCCTGTCGGGTGCATTCCCCCTGAGTGTATTTCTCTCTTCTGTGTCAGTGAAACTTTCGTGGTTTGTCTTACTTGATATTTTATGTCTTGCATCTGGCGCAACATGGCCAAATATGGTCGTAGCGCAATGAAACTCCAACAAAGCAAGCCGGACCTCGCCAATAGCTCATTGTGTTGCTCCCGTGCGATGTTCCTCTCGTATACCAGTTTTTACGGATGGGTCGAAAACAGTAAGACAGGTGGGCTGTGGTGTAGTTTTGAACAACACTACATCCAGTTACAGCTTACATCCTTCCTCTTCTGCTTACACTGCTGAAGTAGTAGCCATTTGCCGCGCTCTTCAGCAAATCCCTTAGCACCCATCGTAATTACTGTATATACACTGATAGCAGGAGCATACTGCAACAGCTGGAGCATTATGATCATTTGTGTCAAACATTTTTGACATCTTCCAAACATTAAAAAACAAAGGATTATATATCCTCTTTTGTTGGGTCCCGAGCCATGTGGGTATCGAGGGCAATGAAGTAGCCGACAATGCTGCAAAAACCGCCTCTACCCCATTGTTTTTGGCCGTACCCTTTTCAGACATCAAGGGGTCCATGAAGGAATTTTATTCATAGCTTATGGCAAGAGTCCTGGAACCTGCAAGTCGACGACAAACTTCATCTCATTAAACCTCTCATTAATCAATAGCCAGTTGCTCCAGTTCGTAGGATTGTCTTCAAATTGACTCGCCTCCGCATTGGACATACTAGATTTACTTATCGTCATTTATTACTTGGATAAAATGCTCCTTCGTGCCATACATGCATTACTACTTTTACCGTTCATCGCATTTTAATAGTTTGACCTGATTTTAATCATCGTAGCTATTTTAACAGCTCTTAGCGTAACTATTTAAATAACTATTAACTATTGTAATAACTATTTTAATAGCTCTTTAATCGCTCTATTTTAACTGCGGGATTTGATAGGAAAAACCCACACCCGAATATTACCTTTTTTTAAATAAAATTGGTTTTTTTAAAGCAATTTAATGTACTATATATTTATTCATGAATTTTGCGTTTTATTCTATGACAAATTTCTTGCACTCGTTTCTCTAAAACACTACTTTTAATATTTTTATATATAATGCAATGATTTTTATGATTTTATCTTGCGCTTGACCTTTTTTGTCAAGCCTTTTTATATTTTGACCTTGCACCATAAAACCCAACAATCAATCAAACCAGTGCGACGTTATTAAAATATCTACATCAGATAGTGTCGAGCGGAAGAGCCAAAACGCCAGAATTTGAGAACTTCAATCGTTGGTTAAAATAGTTAACTGATATGTTCATCTGAGGGAACTAACAAACTTTTCACTATTAGAATTTATTCCAGGAAAATTTTATTTGGGGGTGTATGTCCATTACTTGACTGTCTGGCGCAGCATGGCCAAATACGGTCCTTGCGCCATTAAACCCAACAAGCCAAACCAACCATTACTTGAAGGTGTTTGGTAGCTTAGCCAAATATGTCCTTTCGCCTTCAAACCCCAACCATCAAATTTTTAAGACTAGACAAGTTTCAAAAATTCCAAAATTATAATGGTTACTGCAAAATTATAATGGTTACTGCAAAATTATAATGGTTAATGGTATTCCTGAGGTCGCGTTATTTTAAGCTTTCAAGTATTAAGCCCTCGTTCAACGTATCGGAAATTCTTTAATCGGCTTAAATATTTTGTTTTTAACCTTTTTCACTATAGAATATATTTCTACGGCTTATTACTATGTTGCAGGGGCCCTTCAATTAAAATGTGAACTTTTAAATAGGCAGTGATGCAAATATAGACTGAATAATTAATATAGTCCACATTGTATAAAATATTTTAAAAGGCTTTTTATCGAGTAACATCCTTTCAAAGGTGTCTTCACGAACTTTAGGTAATCTAGTGATATTTTCCTTTCTCATTTGTTTGGCACAGCTTGGCCAATGCTGGACTTTGCGCCATGAAACCCAAACATCCAATCCCGGGAAACATAAGCAATCTTTCCTCTTTCTGAGAAGGGGCCCCTGTATGTCAACGTCATAAATATTTTGATAGACCTGTTTTAACATTACACGATTTGATTGGGAAAATCTCCTTCAAACCTTTTCGCATTTTTGCTTTCAGCTGGTTTTTTAAATCTCGTCTAAATATTTTCCAAACATAAAATGACTTGTCAATCTATTTTACCAAATTGTTTTATAATTCAATCTTTTAAATTCCACACTATCAAATTTTATGCATATGTAAACTAAATTCATTAGTTATGCTGCAGACAATGGTCTTGTTTTTATCATCTGACTATTTGAATATTTTTATTCTCATTTACATGTTTTAAATCTACCTATTATATTTGTCTTGATTTTTAAATGTTTTGTATTTTTATTGGGTTATATTTTGTCTTTGTTTGGCACAGCTTGTCCACTTTTGGACCTTGCGCCATAAAACCCCATCATCCATCCCGGTGTGCCTAGGCGATCTTTTCCTGCTTTTATCCCATTATATTTCCCAATCCCTTTCACGGCATTTTTACATGACGTTGCCTTGTGTTCTGCGCATCTTAACCAAATATAGCCCTTGTACCATAAAAACTAAACACAACCATAAAATGATGTGGTTTACTGAGAGAACACATTTGCACAAACTTGCATTGTGCAATGGATTACATTCAATGATCTCATAATTTTCCGTTTGTTTTTCAGCATGGAGTTTGAGCAACCTGAACCTCCTGGACAACTCTGCGAATCGCAAGAGGACTATGCCATCTTTTATAAAACTATTTTTATGGCTATAAAATTGCAGATTAGATTTTATTTAACTACTTATTTTACTTTTGAATTATCTGTCCAATTGCATTGAATAAACGCAAGTTATATCAAATTAACTTTTTGGTGCCTTGTGTTTCTGATTTGGTACTTCAATATAGCCACATTAAATTAATTCTTTAATAAAGGCATCGAAGTTTTGGAAACGTCTGTTAAATCTTTCAAGCTTGGATGTACATTTAGGACACAAGTCTTCAAGTGGTTTAGATAATGTCTCGTCCTCAAAGTCTGACTCATTTTGCTACTGACGATATGGCTCGTCCTCAAGGTCTGACTCATTTTGCTACTGACGATATGGCTCGTCCTCAAGGTCTGACTCATTTTGCTACTGACGATATGGCTCGTCCTCAAGGTCTGACTCATTTTGCTACTGACGATATGGCTCGTCCTCAAAGTCTGACTCATTTTGCCAATATAGACTGTCGAATCAATGTTTTTAATTTGTAATCCACCGCAAATCCATTGGAACTCTTAAGAAATTGTCCCCTGTTTATGCATGTTAAATTTCTGAAAGAGCTAGTTTAAGAACATTTCCTAAATCAAGGGGTTTGAAGAGTGGCATCAGCTCAGGTGTTACCACGTCATCTGACCGTGATTCAAAATTACGTGTTGTCCTCGGTACTTTCCCTTCGGTATTGATCCCGGACCGTCGTCAATAGCCCGTTGTATTGTTCTAGTGCGACGTTACTTAGTTACCTAAATCAAGGGTGAATATATTTTTAAACCACTAGTTTTTGTTATCGATGCTCAACTCGGATTTATGTAGAAGAGAAATTATGTAGATTTATTTTTCATAAATTTCTGCATTCACTTTCTATTCAACTCTTTAAATTAATTTTTAATTGCTGTATTCAACAAATCTCAAAGTAAATGCATATTAACTGGAACTTTCAAAGGCAAATTAATGACTATATTTGAAGTCTCGGGAGAAATGCATCGCTATTTAAATAATTACTGCAAACTCAAGAAAATCCGCCTCGAAATTAAGCTAAAGTAAAAATGCGTTCACTGTTATTTTGATAATCAAAGGATAACTTAATCTACAAATTACGTCGTGAGTCTAAAAATGAAATTTTATGGTGCACATTTGACCAATTTAAAAATACGAAATCGCGCAAATCCAATTTCCGAAACCAGCAACCTGTTTAATTAATAAGATAACATTGGAGAAAATAAAAGTAAGCAATTAACGGGCACATGTGTTTAAATACAAAAGTTTGTCAACGCTAATTATTTCCTTAATTTAGAGATCCATAAACAAATGTTAGAAGAAATGGAATTCTGACAATTAGTTTCTATTAAATTTACATCTTAATTAAAGGTAAAATAATCCAAATTAAATGGGATGTTGATATCGTGTGTATTATGGGATAGAATATTAAAATGCGTAAACATTTTTAGACAATAGAAACCAACATTTCAACAAACAATAAATATCGCTTTTAAGACTTCTATATAAATTTTTCATATCCTTATTTTAAAAGGTAAGTAACATAACTTGGAAATTCGATTACTTTGCTTAAAAACAATGAATTGAAATTTGAATATACAAAAGGGAGGGCAGTTAAAAATAGAAGTAATTGCAAAACCTTTGTAAAGTATCTGATTAGTTGCAGGAAAAATTTGTTCCTGGAACTAATCAAAAGTATTTACGAAAAAGTCTCGCAAATTCTTCGAAAGGCTTTTGTTATTCAATAAATGAGGTTTTTCAGTAGTCGGCTTAATACTTTCCAAGCATCCTTTTATCTAAATGGAAGGACTAAAAACCTTTTGCCCACTTAATAAAATCTTGGCAATTATCTTACAATTTACTCATCATCTGACCGTGTTTAAAAATTACGTGGTGCTGTGTCTTCGGATTATCCTTTGGGATTGATCCCGGACCGTCATCAATGGCCCGTTGTGTTGCTTTGGTGCGACGTCAATTAAAATACCTACCTCTTTTTATAGTTAGAATTCATTCGCTTAGTTAAATTAATTTTTGTTTACATTAAATGAAACGAGTTTTAAGAATTGATACACGAACATTAGAAATTATAAAACATATTCTAAACAGAATGGAGCTGAAATACACCAAGGAGTTCTCGGGATTTATGTGTTGTATTTTAGTCCCGAACCTTAAAGCATTGAAGAGCCTTCATGGCTCGGGGATATAGCCACTGCGAGCAACAACTGCTAGTTGAAGGAGGCGCGGATTCGATTCGAGTAAGGTTTGATTCCTCCCTGGGTGGATTCATCTGTTAGTATAACTTTCCTTGTGTTTGTATGTGCATTACTTGAAATCGTCTCCTGTGTTTGGCTCCTTTACAAATATGGCCCCTTGCCCCATAAAACCAAATCCAATTAACTTAAGGACTGAATCCTAAACACAAACCAGCGCAGCATGGCCAAGTATGGCCCTTGCGCCATAAAAAAACACCCAATCTAAACACAAACGTTGCAGGTGCTTGGCGACAGTTCCGATTCCTCTCGTGTATTTCTCTTCTATGTCAGTAAGGCTTTCAGTGTATGTCCATTATTTGACGTTTTGTGTTTAAAGTAGCTTGGCCAAGTAAGGTCCTTCGTAAGGGGTGGATTTTCCCACTGCGCTAGCAACCTGTGAGTTGTAGGCCAGTTTAGGTTTGATTAATATAAATTCAATTGCAAGATGGTCAGCTTTGATACTGAAAGAAACACGACATTAGACAATTCCAGTGACGTACAGTGATTATGAGAACTAATTTCTGATGAAAAGTATTTTTGTTAATATAATGTTGGTAGTCACAATATTTAAAAAATTAATCGTAATTTGAAATACATGTATTTTTATTTTGTATTATGATCACTTTTTCGGAGTTTTGACCCACTGCAGAAAGGTGGGCCGAAAAAATCTAATTTCGCCGTAACAAGGTCTAACAATGAAAATGTTTGTAAGTTCACCTCAGATGGACCTATCTGTTAAGGTTTGCGAAATTAAAGATCGTAATGAAGAGACCGGCAGATTGAGGTTTTCGAATTCTGGAGTTTTAGTAGTCCCTCAAGACACCACCTAAAATCAGTCCAATCAAAGGTTTTTCACATGAACAACGCTTGAGGATTGGTCAAGGAATAGCCCGTTGTGTTGCTCTAGTGCGACTTTAATTGCCATTGCCATTCACAATGTTAAAGTAACCTCAAAAAATGGTTTTCAGTCATAGGAAACTCGCAAACTATTTTAGGAGGTTCAATTTATGTCAAACATTAAAAACAAACCAAATAAACAAAATAATACTTCTGAAGAAAATTTTCATAACGAAAAGAAACGAGGGCGATCTAAAAAATATATCAGCAATATAACTTCATATAACAATATTGGGTATTAATTGGCGAAACTAAAAGTATTAAAAAATCAAGTAGGGGAAATGTACTTGACTTTTGTGTAATTGAGGATTAAATAAAAGTCAAGCTATTAATAATGGAAGGTAACTAACACCCGATAACTTATTGGTTACCTCAGAGGCTGTTTGTGTTTGTTGACGCAATAAAGAATTCTTTTAATGAGAATTATTTATTGAATACAAAAACAGCCATCCAACCCACTTGGTTAAGATGATAATAAAATTAAGAAAAACATGCGGTCTGTCCGACCAATCTCTCGAATAGAGAACAGAAGAATAACAGAAGAAATAGTAATCGTTCAGACAGTAAGAGAACACATATATACACATTCACAATCGCCACAGCCAATAGGAAGCGGTGGATGTTAAAATAGCCCCCTCAAGGGCATATCTTTAGACGTGTATGGGCTTCACGAGGTACCCAAGTGATCTATTATTTTCCCATGGGGTTTACTGTTTCTGGTAAGCATGGGGATCGAAACCCCAGAATGCCCTAGCTCTCTTCATTTTTTTCACAATTACTTCATATTACGAGTATATCTTGTGTTAGTGCAGATTGGCCAAATATGGCCCTTGCGCCATAAAACCCCAAAACAACCGTTAATCCTCTGAATACGGGGACCGGCACAACCGGACGAAAGTTTCGTGTCCCCTCATTACGAAAGGCTCGGATTCCTTCAGACCTCAAACTCCTGAAGAATCGCCGAAGCCCATTACGATTTCCATCCCCTCTTTTCTGTGCTACAAAGAGACCCGCGCGTGAATAGCCTTATCTCCTCGTTGACAAAGATGTCAGGGTTATCGACGGGGAGCCTCGCAAATTGTTTATCCTCGAGCCTCTAGTCTGAGAGGTTGAGTAAATGAAATGAGATACACTTAAAAAGTCACGGCTGCCCTTTGAGTTTACCCGGGTAGAATCTGTCCCTTCTATACATACCCACGACCCGACAATAGAAACCGGCACATTAGGTGATAATGGGACGACACATTCCCTCTCCTCGTGGGGAAAGTATTGTAAAGGCCGTTTCGACCGTTTTCAGTAAGTTGCCTGTAAAGCCGCTGGGCCGGCTGCCGTAACCAAAGAAGGAAACGATATTCTACCCCGACGTATGCAGAGGGTTAAAATAGACTGAATTGTTCAGTTCAACAATACCTGATCCATACTTTCCTTAAATGCCAAAGATTTGACTACTTTTTCATCGCTTTCCGAGACAAGAACACTTGTGCCAAGTGTTCAAGTGCAGAACACAAATCCGATCTCTACGCCGTCTTCCCTTGCTGTGCAGAGATCATCCAGCTTAAGTCAGATCTTGTCCTAAGTGGTAAATTGAAAAAGAAGTACGGGCGATAAAAATACAGTAAAATATATCATCCCCTAAGCTCATAAAATAGTTTATGATCGTACCTCAAAACCTCAAGTGCGATAGTACACAACAGTAAAAAAATCGGCAATACTTCTGCCACTCAAACGGATATAACTATTTTTCAAGCAAGCAAACCAACCAGCGAAAATCCTCAACAAAAAAACCTATTATGTCTCTGAAATATCAGATGTAGCCTCATCACGTACTTTAGAAAACAAGCCGAGCATAGAGATTAGTAAACAGCTCAACTTTGAAAAGACAACCGACGGAATGAAATGCCAAAATAGCCAGAACCTCATCTCTAGCGTCCCTTTTGCCCGGACCTGAATCTGGTGCCATTAGGTCATACCGACCTACAACATCGTAACAAGCACCAAGGCATACACTCGTCACTTTAATTATGGCCATCATTACCCATCTGACATTCCGATGTGATTTTAACTCGGCAACGTATCCGACACGTTTTATTCACGGGCATCTTTAATTCGGAGTACTTGCGTGTAAAGCGTGTGTGGTTCATTTTACTATTCGCCATATTTGAACTGTCTTGTTTTTAATCGTGATCGCCAATATTGTTTTAATGAATCAATTTTAAGCTTGCAGGATTTGATTGTGGAGAAACATCACTCAAGTCATAATTTCTGCATACATGAGTTTTTCTAATTCCATTTAAGTGTTTTACCCTTCACCTTTTAAACTCATTGTTTCATTTAACCCTCCTAATAGTTTCGACGAGGTATCTAATCCATCACGATCTACAATTTTGCTAATACTTGACGAGACACCTCGTCATGAAGATACTGCCGATTTTTTGATGATGACGAGATTAAGATCTGGTCAGTTTTCGTCTAATGGCGTGATATCTCATCCATCAAGATCTGGTCAGTTTTGGTAGTTTGGTCAGTTCAGATACCTCGTTGAAAGACCCCACCGAAAGGATTAAAATTTTAATTCATTAGTTATACAGCAGACAGATTATCTCTTGTTTCTTCATATGATTAGGAGTTTGAATGTTAATTTTTATTTTCATGTTCCCATTTTTCGTGTTTTTCACATCTACCTTTTACCATTGTTTGGACTATCGATTTTTAAATACTTTATCTCCTTTCATTGGGTTATATTTTGTCTTCTGTTGGGAGCAACTTTACTTTTGGACCTTGAGCTATAAAACCCAACCCAACTAATCAACTAACATCAACCTTTTATATTACTTGGTGACTTGAACGGTCATAATATATATTCTTTGAGGGAGTACATATGCTTTTCAGAGAGAGGAAAACAAATATAAAGAATATAACAATATATAATGAATGACAACATATCCATCTATTTTCACTTACCTTCAATGACCATCATTCCCAAGATCTGGCGATTTCTTCTTCAATACTGCCTTTCTGAACGTTCTCTACTGATACTTGCTTTGACAATAGTGATTATCCCATAAAATTAAGCACTGAAATTCAAAATCAACCTCCATTCTAATAAACATACCAACTACATTTATTAAACAGCAAACTGGCCACTTTTCACAAGTCATGCAGCTATTTCCAACGACATGATAGAGACCAATGACATTAACACTATTATAAGAAAAATAACACATATAGCGCAGATGCTTTCATAAAAAAGAATTAGTAGCCCGAAAAAACAGAAAATGCCCTGGTGGAAAGACGACTACAAAGATGCATACAGGAATCAGAGGAAGGCATGGAAAATTTTTTTAAATACATCCACCAATGAATAACCTGGTTTTTTTTTATAAAAAGGCAAAAGTTATGTTACGGAAGAGGCACAAATACGCTGCCCGAGGGATTCTTGAGTAAAATGTGTAAATAGCATCAATAGAAACATTGCAAGTAAACAATTATGAGACAGGATCAAACGAGTTTCGCGGTTTATTTTAACAAATACCTATTCTTTAATACAATAATCAATTTCAATCCTCTCCTAAAGATGTAACAAATACAATAGGCTCATCACTTTCGAATACATCGAGCTCTGATAGCTATCTGACAGCCTCAGAAAATTCTAAAATGGAATTAAAAAGAATAAAATAAACTTTACTTTAAATCTTAGGCTTTATCTCTAGTTCTTTCATCTATTCCTGGACTAGATAATATTAATTATATTATGCTTAAATATATCTACAACAGCTCCTAAAAGAACATTCTTAAGTTTTCCCAATAGAATCTGCAAGAGCATGTTTTTCCTCATTCATGGAGATATGCAACGATTATATTAATTCTCAAACCCAACAAAGACTCCAAGAATCCCTTGAGTTACCGTCCTATCGCTCTTACTTTTACAATGCCTATGCAAAATTCTGGGAAATGGTAAACGCAAGATTAATGTGTATTTCGGAAGAAAATAACTGCTTTTCTCCATCTCAGATTGGCTGTAGATGTCGATCGCGACCATTGATAGCATAATCACTAGAAAAGGAAATACGAAATGCCTTTGTCCAAAATAACAATTTAGGGTTAATTTTCTTTGACATTGAAAAGGCATACTTTCCAACATGGAGGTACAGAATTCTTAGATGTATACAATAATAATGTTTCCTATGCTTTTATTCCATAGGAAGGTTTTTCGTAAGGCAGAGTATTGAACACACTCACGTCACCTTTATCATAAAAATCAATATTTCTCAATTGCCTCCATCTGTAAAAGGTAACATTCATGTTGACGACCTGCAACTTTCATGTGCGGACGGATGTATTTTCAACGGAAAATACATCCGTTTAACCGTTCAAATGCTTTCGTCGTAATATCTCGTCCATCAAGATCTGATCAATTTTGCTAATGACGAGGTATTTCGTCATCAAAACATTGCCGACTTTTTATGATGACAAGATCAAGATCTGGTCGGTTTTCTTCTAATGATTGATCTTGTTATCTTCTAATGACGAGATATTTCGTCCGTCAAGATCAGGTCAGTTTTTCTAATGACTTCTACTCGAGATAAACATCAGGAGGTTTAATAGAACAATTGCTAATTGATAAAATAGCAAACTGCACAAATGAAAATCAGTTTAACCTTTCTTCTAAAAACTATATGCAACTAAAAGCATCTTATAAACGAATCATAAAACTTCAAACTATGTTTACTATTTTATATAACTCTTTATTATTTATTTCCACTTCTGTTATGCTTTGCTGTGTTCCTCTTTTCTCTAAATAAACCTTTAGATTTTCTTCTTTTGCAAATTTTAATTGTTTCTAAGTGACTATTTTTAATGATTTCAATTCAATAATCCGTAACAAAAAGTGTTTTGTTTAATCTCTTTTCTAATTGGTATTTGTGTATGTCTTTTTTCTTGCACTTTTTGTTCTCTGTAACTTGATATTTTTTCGGTAGAAAAGTATTTAATTGTGTATAACAATTAAATGCTTTTTCGGTACTAACGGAAAAATATATAATCAGACTTAATGACTGTTATGTCTATCAGACGTCTAATTGCAATGAATGAAACTAACTGCAATGCTATTCTCTGCTTACGATTTAATTGGTGAACATTATTAAATGAATTAAAAACCAAAAGTATTTTCAATGATTATCAACCTTAAATGAAATGTGATAATTAACAGCAATATCATAATTATGTACACGACTGATATAATATGGTTTGTTAATAGTTATTAAAAGAAATCTGAAACGATTGAACGAAAAAAAGGCCTAAATTATCATGAAAGAGACATTTCAGACTCTTCTAAGTAAGCCGGTCGTAAAAGTGAATAGTGGATATTGCAAACTTTGGAAAACATTTACACTTAGAAAAAGCTTGCATTATGAACTGGAATGAAAAATATGTGAGATTAGAACTTAAGATTTATGTGATGGGCAAATGTTCCTTTAGAGAGTGCTCTTTTTGCATCCATAGAAATAGTTCAATGCATAATGTGTATAAATTACAATATTTTACATATTTCATTTAAATGTTCATAGAAAAATGAAACTTGATGCTTTGAATTGAGCAAAGGAATGCTAGTAACTACGAGTAGTAGTCTACCATGATCAAATTTGTTTTTAAACTTTTTTGATTATTTTATAAAATTCTACAAGACATTAAAACTTTACTTTTCTTTGAATATAAAATAATTAAGGGTGAACTTTACAGACTAAATGTTATCTTCAATTATAAATTTACTTAAATATATTCCAAATTGTATTCTAAAAATGATCTCAAAACAAATAACTGTTAATGGGGTATATATTAAATAGTAATTATTGAGACGGAGTAAAATTATAAAATGTTAAATATATTTTAATCCAGTAAAATATTAAATTTATTTTTGATATAGTAAAATAGTTAATATATATTTAACAATTTAAAGTTATGTGGAAACAGAGGAAACAATTGTTAAGGGATACGGAGATGCGTTGCATTATCATATTTGCTCTTTTAAAATGGAGTGATAGAGTAAAATATTATTTCAATTCATCTAAATAAAATTTATTGTAACACCTAAAAGCTACAAAAATGAGAAAGCTTTTTAAGGCAGACAATGTAATTGCTGTAAAATATGTTAAAAGTGCACACTGAAATGCCAGAACTGGTACAGACTCGCCTAGGCAAAATACAAAGCACAATACTACACAAATATTCCACGTATGCATGTCATTGGTGGCATCTGCCTGTGCATATATAAAACCATAGACATCTGTAAACCTCTAGAGGTGTTTCCGCCGTGAGAATGGCAAATTATCAAGATTTAAGCTATTTTCTTCACGGTTTAATAGTTGGAGTTCGTGAGGTGGTACATAGCATTTCGGAGGTAAAGAGGTTTGGATTTTCAGGTATTGCCACGAATTCCGGCAAAACCTGTAGCTTAAGTCATCAGTATTGCCTTAAAAAGATGGTTAACGAGACCAGCGTCGGCTGGCAAGAATCGTTTCACGCGATATGCGTGCAACACTGCCTCAAATGACATCGGAATTCAATACTGAGTTATCAACAAACATCAACGTTAGTACTGCACGACTTTCCTTCAAAGATGGAATTTAGGAGTCGACGCCCAATTCGAGTATCCTTGATGAATACTCGACACACAGCTATGCTCCTCGCTTGGGCGAGGTAGCACCGACACAGGGCACTTGATGACTGGAAACGAGTAGCCTGGTCTAACGTTTCCAACTGTTTCGGGCAGATGGAAGGACCCATGTGTGGAAAAAATCCTATTAAGCCATGTATCCCGCATGTCAACAGGGGATTGTGCAGTCTGGTGATGGTTCAGTAATAGTATGGAGTTCGTTTGACTGCCATTCAGTGGTACCTATGGTACATCTACAAACGTTTCTTTACAGATGAACGCTATGTGTACATACTTTCTGGCAAATCACGTTCGTTCATGTCCTGCGTTTATTATGATGACTGTATGTAGCATCTATCAACAGGTCAATGCGTCGCAACACAAGTCTATATACGTCGAATTATAGTTAGAGAAACTCATATGAGAGTTGCCATTCCCACTCAAGTCATTAAATCTCAATGCTATCGAGCGCATCTGGGATGCCAAGCAACACGCTGAGGAATACAGAAATCCTAGATAGAAATCCAGAATTGTAGACCTCTCTGCAGGAAGTCGAGTGTTCAATGCCTACAGAATACTGACGCAAGCTCGTGGAGTTCATGCCCGTCACATTTCTGCAGTTCTCCAGAGGAAGGTAGGTATGCATTTTAATTAACGTCGCACTGGAGCAACAAAAAGGACTATTGGTGACGGTCTGGGATCCATCCCATGGGGAAAGATCCTAGAACAACACGTAATTTTGAGCCACGGTCAGATGACTAGGTCACACCTGAGTTGGCACCCTATTCTCCAAACTTCCACACCACGCCAACGTGAGGAAATTTGGGGCCACGACAGATTTAACCCTCTGGATACGGGGACCGGCTGAAAGTTTCGAGTCTTCTCGTTACGAAAGGCTCGGATTCTATCAGACCTCAAACTCCTGAAGAATCGCCGAAGCCGTTACGATTTCCATCCCCTATTTTCTGTGCTACAGAGACCCGCGCGTGAATAGCCTTATCTCCCCGTTGACAAAGATGTCAGGGTTATCGACGGGGAGCCTCGCAAATTGTATATCCTCGAGCATCTAGTCTGCGAGAGGTTGAGTAAATGAAAAGAGATACACTTAAAAAGTCACCGCCGCCCTTTCTGTTTACTCGGGAAGAATCTGTTCCTTCTAGGCATACCCACGACCCGACAATAGAAACCGGCACATTAGGTGATAATGGGACGACACACATTCCCACTCCCCCTAGGGGAAAGCATGGTAAAGGCCGTTTCGGCCGGTTTTAGTAAGTTGCCTGTAAAGCCGTTGAACCGGCTGCCTTAACCAAAGAAGGAAACGATATTCCGCCCCGACGTATGCAGAGGGTTAACTTGCACTCACCCTCTTTGTGCACGACGGTCTTTAGATTCAAGATTACGATATTGACCCCTCGTCGAATTGGTGACTAGAATTTTTGTCGACAAACAGCTAGTTGGATAGGCCACCACATTGGATACTTTCATCTTGCGCGCCAGTGGAATTGAAGGTACGACTGGTTCCACTGCTTCAAAATTATCGCCAATTGGCAACGGTACTCGGCTCCTGATTTTGGCGATTTAATTCTAGGTATGTAGATAGTTGAATTAACGTCACACTGGAGCAAAACAACGGGCTTTTGTTGACAGTCTGGGATCAATCCCGAAGGGAAAGATCCCAAGACAGTACCTCGTAATTTTGTGTGAGCCACGGTCAAGTCAACATCTGAGCTTGATTCCTCTTAGGAACTGGCCATACTGTCCATATATATTCTATAAATGCGTCATCCACCACAGGCCAAAAGTCTATAATAGCATCTTGAAGTCCTAAATGTGTAATTAACAAGTTTCTTTCCATACTCATCAAATTACATTCATTACGCTGGTATTTTTATTCAATAAAACAACTTAAATGTTTTGATGCTTGGGCCGTAAACAGTTTTCCAAAGTAGCTTGACAGGGCGACATTTCTGAATGGTAGGACAATTTTGTTGGCTGTTGTTGTTCCTTTGACTGTTACTTTTCCTTTCGATATTCTCTCATTGTTTGAAATCTCGGTGATGTTTTATTTCTTTTGATTTTTATTCTCTACTTATCCTCGGTAGTACTCTGAGTTTTGGGGGATAACTTGTGTTAATCTCTTTGGCTAAGCCTCACTCAAGTACAGAGAAAACATAAAGCTTCTTCTCTTAAAGTGACTCCTGCTTTACTCCCCTTGACAAAGTAAGCGGGCTCGCTCTCTTCACATTTTATCTTGTTTCACATGAAAAAATTTAAGGTAGTTTCTACTTCTTGCGTATGTATCGAAGAGATTGCCGTTATTTGTTATTGTCGAATATCAACTATAGGTAAAAAGATATAAAAACGAACGTTATGGAATTCGATCCCCGATTTTGATATTTAATTTAAATGTGCTTTATTTGCGCTACAGAGCTGCACAATTTTGCTAAGACTACATTGAGGGAGTACTTGAATTATCGTACCACTGGAGCAACACAATGGGGTATTGATGACGGTCCGGGATCAAATCCGAGGACAACACCTCTTAATTTTTAACCACGTTCAGATGACGAGGTCAACAGCTGTGAGCTGGCGCCCCACTCTCCAAACTTCCACACCTCGCCGATGTGAGGACATTTAAGGCCACAAGACGTGCCCCCAAGTACACGACGGTCTTTGATTAGATCGAGTCTCGAACTCGGAACTCTAGTTGTTAATCCGAGACTCTACCAACCGGGTTACCGCGGCCCCCACGTTGAACGGAAAATAAGAGCTAAAAACCCTATTTTTGCATACTGAATTACTCAAAAAATAACAACTCATTCTTCAATAATTAATTTCAATATTTCAGTAAATAAAGCATGATTAAATAACCAGTGACAAAAGTTCTTCGCTTCATCATTATTCTATTAATCTCGTATTTGTCTGGAAACAGCAATAGGGAATTAGTCGTTTCGGAAATGTATATTTAATCTAATAAAAAGGTCAAAATTTACTCAAAGCAATCATAATCAGTGCTTGCGATGGCCGAAGGAAATCGGAATTTAATATTAAGAGAAATATGAGTGGGTTTTTTAAAATAAAGGTCATGTGAATAGGATCTGAAGAATATAGTATCAGTTTTCCCAGATGGCGCAGTTATATAAAAAAAAATTCACGAGTAAAATATTTCTTGCTTAAATTGTATTCGAAAACATCCAGTTAACAGATGGAATAAATTTACCAGAGTAAAATCTCAATGTAAAATTTATTATTTATTATATTTCATCCAGACAGTAAATATTTGAATATGGTGATATTTAACTTCCCTCCATCTTAAGAGAAATATGAGTGGGTGTTATTACAATAGCCGAATGTGCATGAGATTTCAAGAAGAGTATTAGTTTTCTCATTGGCCCAACTGTATAAAGAATTCAAGAAAAAATGCATTTCTCGGGTAAATTTTATACAAAAACATCCAGTTTGAAGATTGAATAATACACCTGAGTAAAGTTTTAATATAAAATAAATTATTTATTATAATTTTTTTTAAATAACGCAAAAAGTAAAGTTCGAACATTTTTATACAGAGGCTATTCGGACATTTTTTGAACGATTTTGATGATCTGTAAAAAATTGTATGCCCTACGAAAGAATTTTATTTTCACAGCAGTTAAATAGTTAAAGTATAACTTATCGTCTGCTAACTCAGAGTTTTGTTTACTTTCAAAATGGCGCTTTTAAATAAGCAATGGATGGAAGCTATGTTTCCTCTTTCCGAAGAGAATTATGCTTATTCAATTATTCAAAAGCGCTGTAAAAGTCCTGGTTTTTCGATATCTAAAGGTACGATAAGTAATATTATTAATGAGAAAGGAAAAAAAACGTAAAAGCGGAAAAATACTTCCAAAAAAGTATCCAAAAAAGAAAACATTTCTGAGAATATTTGTAAGGTAAGAAGATCTTTAATTTTAAAAGAGAATCCGCCAAGTCAAAGGACTATAGTAAAGCGAACGTGAGAACTTTCTCTAAGAGATTTATGATTGTTGCCGGTTTTGCATATAATGGAAAATTAAAAGTAAAAAGATGGGGAAAATGTAAAAATCAACTCCCACATATTATCAAGACCTTTTTTATTTTATCCCCAATATTAAAAAAAAGTACCATATCTTTACCCACAGTGCCAACAATCACTAGAACTGCATCAGGGTAAAGTAAGCAGCCACACATCTAAATCGACTATTAAATTCTTGGAAAAAATGGAACAAGAAACTGGTATCAAGTCAATACCCTTTACTGATATTCCTGCTAAATCTTCAGATGTTTCACCCATGGACTTTTGTGCTTTTTGAGTTTTAAAAAGGGCATTATCGAAACGTCGACCGAAAACCATTCAAGGACTGGAAAACTGTGGAACAAGAATAGGACAAAATACCACTGTCGATACTACAAAAGTCATTATTATCATGGAAATTATGGTGTAGAAAGATAGTTAACAATAAGGGCTATGAAATGGAACATTTAAAACACAAAAATTTCATGTAAAAAATTGAGCTTCAGTCCATTAAAATCGTTCAAAAAATGTCGAAACAGCCTCTGTATTCTAGTTCCTTCTATCTCGTTTTCGGTTATTAAAATACCCCTTGGTAAATATTAACTACACATCGCAATGCTTACATGAACTCATTTCAGACCTTTTTTCATCGTTTTACCAATTTAAAATTTATATCAAGTTGACATAGGGCTGCCTGGTTGGAAGAGTAACTGACTAGAAACCGGAAGGTTGCGAGTTCGAATCCAAACAAAGACTCGTGACGAAAGGGGCTAATGCACGTTAAATCTGTCGTGGCCCCAAATGTCCTCACGTTGGCGTGGTGTGGAAGTTTGGAGAGTGGGTTGCCAGCCCAGGTGTGACCTCGTCATCTGACCGTGGTTGAAAATTACGTGGTGTCCTCGGATCTTTCCTTTCGGGGCATGATCCCGGATCGACGCCAGTAACCCGTTGTGTTGCTCCAGTGCGTCGTTAATTAAATACCTACCATCAAGTTGACATACCGTCAGTTCGAAAAATTGAGTTTACACCTGGTTTTCGTGAGAAATTTTACGTTCATGGTGAAATTCATTTTAAAAACAGGCGACGGTGGACAAATTGAAAGAACAAATGATTAACTACTGGAAGGGGTTACGATTCGAAGCTCGATCCAGCCAAAGATAGTCGTGTTTACGGGGGCTGGTACACGCTAAATCTGTCGTGAGCTCAAATGTTCTCACGTTTGCGTAGTGTGGATGTTTGGAGTGTGGGGTTCCAGCTCAGCTGTTGTTCTCGGCATCTGACTGTGGTTTAAAATTAAGAGTTGTTCTTGGATCTTTTCCTTCTGGATTGATCACGGACCGTTGCCAATAGCCCATTGTCTTGCTCCAGTGTGACGTTAATTAAAATACCTACCTACGTGAGATAGCTCAGTAATCTTGCAATGCATAAAATGGCAGCAAAATAAAAGTGCTTTTAGATTTCTTTATTCCTAGCTACAACATTATTCATTCATTTTCATCATTCCATCCTCTTATCTTTCCGTCACAGAATTTACCTATACAAAACTATTCTTCTATATCATGATGAAAGAATGGGAATACACCGTAAACTATTTGATGCGAAATAGTCGATATATATCCCACCATCATTCTCTCCAAACTTTTATTTTAACAACTGGAAACTGAAATGAGCACAAATCGATGTAGTAAACAATGTCTCCGCATTTTTGCGATTCATGCGAATTGGATAGCAGCAATTGTGGTCTTAAACTTCCAATATCCGGTAACGGTTCAGTTTGCGGCTCTGCGAGATCGCTTTTTCCTACACTAGGGCTAATTAAACCACAATATCTGAGAACGCGGAGTTTTACGTTTATCTTCGACTAATTACTCGAAGGGAAATCAAGTTCGGTTTCCAACTTTTTCCAAACAACCTGCGTGATCGTTAGTCATCTAACGCTTCACACACCCTTCTTGAAAAGTATTTTTAATTTGTCCCTAAATCAATTTCGATTTAGGCTAATGAATTTAAGGCTAACGGTTTCTTGAGGTTTATCCTCTTTAAGTTACTTGTTCTTATATTCTACACTGAATGTTTTTCTTTGATACGTTGAAGGGCATGGAAAGATGACGGCCCTTTTTGTGTTGGATAGGTAGGTAGGTATTTTGATTAACGTCACGCCGGACAAAAACAACGGGCTATTGTTGGTGGTCCGGGATCAAACCCGAAGGGAAAGATCCGAAGTGTGTTTGTCAGGTAGACATGGTCATCAAAATGAAGTGAGTATTTTCTACGGCTTTTCTTATCTCTGAACGGTTTACACGCGTACATCCGTTCAGCAACTACACTTCGCTGCATGACTTCTAATCAGTTGTGACCTCCCTGACCAATATGGGGGCCGTGGTAGTCCGGTTGGAAGAGTAACGAACTAGAAACCGGAGGATTGCTAGTTTGAATCTAACTAAAGACCGTCGTATACGAAGGGGCTGGTGCATGTTAAATCCGTCGGGGGCTCAAAAGTCCTACTTTGGACTGGTGTGGAAGTTTGGAGAGTGGGGTGCTAGCTCAGGTGTAACCTCGTCATCTGACCGTGATTCAAAATTACGTGGTGGTGTCAACGATCTTTCCCTTTGGGATTGATCCCGGACCGCCACCAATAGCTGTTGTGTTGCTCCAGTGTGACGTTAATTAAAATACCTACCTACCTTCATCTTAGTTACTTCTTTTTTTATAAGGTTTAATCTTTATAATTTGATTTTTAGGTTAATCCACTACTTTTTGGTAGGTGAGTAGGCATTTAATTAACATCGCACTGGAGCTACTCAGCGGGCTATTGGCAACGGTCCGGTATCATCCCCTGAGGAGAAAGATCCGAGGACAACACGTAATTTTGAAACCACGGTTACATGGCAAGGTCACATATGAGCTGACACCCCACTCTTCAAATTTCCACGCCACGCCAACGTGACCACTATTTTTAGGCATTCCATCTCTTATGCTCTATCTTTTTGACATAGTCAACTGTGTTGCATCATCCTTTTGACTAGAGATGGACATTGATTACCTAACCATCCATCTAAATAGATTTGGAATTTGGGTCTCGCGTGTTCCCTCTGCACCAGCGGTGAATCGATAAGTGCTGTCCACCTCCCAATCTATTAGACCTTGACTGGAAGAACTATTTGCTCTCATTATTGGGAGGATAGGAACTTTGCCTCCACAGTCCTTAAAAATTGCCTTTATTTGCAGTTTTATTTGGATAGTTTTTTATTTTAATGTTAAATGTTCTTCTGTATTGTGTTCTTCATTTTTTTGTGCCTTCTATTGTCTATTGAGGCTAAGGATGTTCGTCAGACCGTCTCCATAGCGCTTTTTTAATTGATTTTATATTGAAGTTTTTTATAATTAACCATATATAAGGTCGCACGTGCGAGTACTGTTTCTTTCAATTAAATTTATATTCGTTCTAAATATCGTTTCTAAAAAGTCCAACTCCGGTAAGGTAAAACATTTTATTTTTATTATTTATTGTTGGTAGTTACGTTTGTATAAATTATATATCCTTGTTAACCTGAGATTTTTACTTCGCAGTTGAGAACACGCATAAATAACATCAAGTAATTGATTCCTTCTAGCCTGTATTTGAGTTGGTACATCCGAAAGCCGTATTTATTTATTTTAATGCTTAATGTTCTTTTGTACTGTGTTATATACCTTCTGTTTTACCTTCTATTGTGTATTGAGGCTAAGGATGCTTGTCTGTACCGCGTCCATGTTTTAATTGCTTTTATTTGTACAGTTTTATTTTGACGTTTTTTATTTTAATGCATACTGTTCTTGTGTACTGTATTCCATACTTTATGTTGTACCTTCTATTGCGTATTGAAACTAAGAATATTTGTCTGTAGAGTTCTTTTATAATTGCTCTTATTTGTACAGTTAAATAATTTTTTTTATTTTAATGCCTGAATGCTCTTTTGCACTGTGTTCTATACTTTCTGTTGTGTATTGAGGCTAAGGATGTTTGTCTATAGTGCCTCTGCATTGAAAATAATAATAATAACCATAAATATCATATAACAGACACAATCACGCTTGCTTTCTCAAACCCAATTTAAGGGGAACATTATAAAGCCATTACCACCAAGACCTATTATTTACCCATACAATACACAATAAAGGCAAGACAACTCTCCACAAACTAGATTAATTTCCTTCCATGAACAATGTACCGTTCCTTACCCAGCCCCCGTAAAACAATAACTCACCTAAAACATCGCAAAGAATTACGTAGCTGCTAACGCCTTTCAGTTTCCCGAATTTATGGCAATCGTTAGCTGTCCTTTAACCCCGTTGGAAGACTGAAACAACAAAAGAAGGCGGAGTGAAGCCTGAGAAGCTTTCCATAAAAATCCCCCCCTTTATCGCATCAAAGCATTATTCCATAAATGCTTTTAATAGCACCCCAACATTGCCTCCTACTTTATGCTAATTCGCTGCAACACCCTCTTTGCACTAAGTGGTTTCACGCTCTTTAGGGCGAAAAAATCCATTCTATGAAAAACGATTTAGCGCTCGCGCTATAGAGTGGAGTTTAGCGTAGACTTAGAAAGAAGTGCGATTAAAGAGCGATATGTAGAAGTGAATTTGTGGAGCATTATGGGGAAAGTTATGAAAATTGGGACTATTATGTAAAAGTAATCGGAACTCGTAATTTGGTGGCGGTAATTCGCTGCGAATAACTTTACCCAACGGCGAAAAACCGAGTGCTTTTTGAGGTAGTCATTCTTATAAGTTGCGGGAACTGTTTTGAACAAAATCGTGTTTGAATGTATTTGCTGAGTGATTAAAAACAACTACCTCGTGACTTGTAATAGGGCACAACTCAAAAAAAAAGCACAGGATAAGATTAAGTAGGTTTACATTTTTGTTCATGAAAATATATGAGGTAAGAGAAGCAAAAGCCTTTCCCCATTCTTCTTAGATTACTCAATCGTTTTCGTATTCCGATAGCGATATTCTAATTGGTTAGTTTCATACGTTCTGGTCACTAAGCTCTAATTGGTTAAAGTTCCATGCCCTTCTGGTCGCGATGGAAACGCTCAAAGCAGAGCGGGAAAATAATTAATTCTAACTTGAGAACATCGGAATTTTGGCACGTTGTAGGCAGACCATGTTGGTTATAAATTTTGTAAATATTCCACCTGTTAACTACTTCATCTCATCATCGTTGATAAATAGTTATTTGAAATGCGAATGCTTGAATTCTTAACTGAAATTTATACGACTGCATTGGTCACAATTTGGGGCCGTTTCGGGCTTGATATACATAGCATGATGTTTAACACTTCTGCCATCTAGCGGTTCAGAATTGACTTTAGAGGTTCGCTAGTATCGCTGGAAAGAATGTAGATTTCCACCTTGAGGTAGGTAGGTAGGTGAATTAACGTCGCATTGGAACACCACAACCGACTATTGGTGACAATACCGGCAGGAGGGATCCGTCCACATCGAGATGTGCTTCCGGAGAGCGCGTGAAAGCTCCTTAAATTTAGTTTTTATTATGCACGTTCAACTTCTACTATTGTATGTGGCAACATCCTTATGCTAATTCGAACACGTACGCACTCCGCTGTTTTCCGACATCGACCTTGAAATGAAATAGACGGAGCATGTGCCCGCAGCTTCATGTTATTTCTTCCAGTTGCTCGGTTTGAAGATCTGTCACGTGGTTGTTGGTAAAAGCATGAATCTTAAATTATTGATTGAATAAAGTGATTAACCACCGTGATCAAAAACACTAGTCTACGATTCGACAGCCAATCGGCTTAGTCGATTCGTTTGTCCACGTGATTTACCCTTCAGAGATCTTACGACAGTTACTCCGCCCACATGGTCCGTCTATTTCATTAGAAGGTCTATGTCTTCCAACATTTCTGCGAGAAACTAGTCACGCGTGCTGTTTCTTTATTTAAAATTTAAATTCTCAATTCAATATGTTCTTGAAAGTCCGAGTGCCGTAACGTTAAATCATATGTAAACATTTCATTTTTTATCGTTGTTGATTGTTATAAGCTAGAGACGGAATACCAAATATATGTGTAAACATTTTTTTGTGTCTTGATATATATTTTTTTGCACGCGAAAACTGTCATATTAGTGAATGAATTTTTAGTTATGCACGTTCAAACTGTAACCATAATAAATAATATAACATAAGTGCTAGGAAGGTATTTTAACTCTCTGCAAACGTAGGTCCAGAATATCGTTTTCTTTGGTTACGGCAGCCGTCCCAACGGCTTTACAGGCAACTTACTGAAACTGGCCGAAACGGCTTTTACAACGCTTTCCCCCAGGAGGAGAGGGAATATGTGTCGTCCCATTATCCCCTAATGTGCCGGTTTCTCTTGTCGGATCGTGGGTATGCCTAGAAGAGACAGATTCTTCCCGGGTAAACTGAAAGGGCGGCTGTGACTTTTTAAGTGTATCTCTTTTCCTGACTCAACCTCTCAGACTAGATACTCGAGGATAAACAATTTGCGAGGCTGTCAATCGATAACCGACATCTTTGTCAATAGATAGATAAGACTATTCACGCGTGAGTCTCTTTGTAGCACAGAAAAGTATTTTGGTATTTGGTATTTTCAATTAACGTCACACTGGAGCAACACAACGGGCTATTGGTGACGGTCCGGGATCAATCCCAGAGGGAAAGTCCGAGGACAACACCACGTAATTTTGAACCGCGGTCAGATGACGAGGCAACACCTGAGCTGGCACCCC
This sequence comes from Meta bourneti, assembly GCA_933210815.1. Lineage (NCBI taxonomy): Eukaryota > Metazoa > Arthropoda > Arachnida > Araneae > Tetragnathidae > Meta > Meta bourneti. The sequence continues at coordinate 17,461,423 of OW119922.1, forward strand.
ACTCTCCAAACTTCCACACCACGCCAACGTGAGGACATTTGAGGCCACGACAGATTTAACGTGCACCAGCCCCCTTTGTACACGACGGTGTTTGGCTGGATTCGAACTCGCAACCCTTCGGTTGCTAGTCCGTTACTCTTCCAACCGGGCCACCGCGGCCCAGCACAGAAAAGAGGGGATGGAAATCGTAATGGGCTTCGGCGATTCTTCAGGAATTTGAGGTCTGAAAGAATCGGGGCTTTTGTAACGAGGGGACTCGAAATTTTCGGCCGGTTGGGCCGGTCCCTGTATCCAGAGGGTTGATTAACGTTGCGCTGGAACAACACACGGGGGCCATTGCCGACAATAATAGTGGAAAAAGGAATGTAGGGGGGGGGGAATTTCAATTAACGTCACACTGGAGCAACACAATGGGCTATTGGTGACGGTCCGGGATCAATCCCAAAGGGAAAGATCCGAGGACAACACCACGTAATTTTGAACCACGGTCTGATGACGAGGCAACACCTGAGCTGGCACCCCACTCTCCAAACTTCCACACCACGCCAACGTGAGGACATTTGAGGCCACGACAGATTTAACGTGCACCAGCCCCCTTTGTACACGACGGTGTTTGGCTGGATTCGAACTCGCAACCCTTCGGTTGCAAGTCCGTTACTCTTCCAACCGGGCCACCGCGGCCCTCAGGAATGTAGGGGAGTGTAAAAAAGAGTTACTTCATGTTTTGTTCGTTATGGTTTTGCATTATTCTTGGTCTATTAATAAACGCCTAAATTTTTCGAAGTGTTCGTCTCCATGCATACAACTGAAATCGAGTGTTTTGGGAATTGAAAAGAAGACGATCATCGTGTTTTAATCTGTGACAATTTTAACGTAACCTAACTCATAATCTGATCACTTCAAAAGTGACTAAAGAGTCCTCTCCAGGTGAACTAGGAGTCAACTGGAGGACCACGCAATCCCAGACACTTACTCAAAGGTAGGTATTTAATTAACATCGCACTGGAGCAACACAACGGGCTATTGGCGACGGTCCGGGATCAAACCCAAAGCGAAAGATCCAAGGACAACACCACGTAATTTTGAACCATGATCTGGTCACACCTGAGCTAACACTTCCACGCAACACCAACTTTAGGACATTTGAGGCCACGACAGATTTTTTAACGTGCACCAGCCCCCTCTATACACGACGGTTGGGTCTGATTGGAGGGTTGGATTTGAATTCGCAACCCTCCTGTTTCTAATCCGTTACTCTTCCAACCGAGCTCGTTTCTAAGTAGACTGCTTTAGATTTTGAATAACGAGATTTCATCGAACAGTCGTTTTGATTACTGAAAAATATTTACTTTTATCTTTGTTATAAGTTAATAAGCGTAAATGTATGGTCATTTTATCATTTTAGCATGTTAACATGTACGCTTTGCAGAGAGCCATTTTTAATACAAGAAAGTCGTATTTAAATGTAAAAGAAAGATTCTAAACTTGAGCACTATTTGTTGCTAATACAGTGAATTTATATGGTATATATGGTATAGAAAATATATGGTATATATGGTATAGAAAATGTGTTTTAACACCTTGCATTATACAGGGTGAGTCTAAATTGTTTTTACAAAATAAGAGGGTGATAGTACCCATCCAGATGAGCAATAATTGCCATGGAACATAGGGTCGCATTCCACTTTGAGAGGCAGAATAGAGTAAAGTCGAAACGCGTCGAGTATGAACAAGTCATCGCCTCTGACGCACACTTTTCCAGCACGTCCGGCACTTCTTAAATGCCACATATCCCGCACGATGGATCGGACGTGGCGGACCTGTGGCTTGGCCTCCTCGCTCACCGGACCTCAACCCACTGGGCTTTTTCTTCTGGGGGCACATGAAATCTTGAGTGTACCAGACGCCTGTGGACTCGGCTGAAGATCTCGTAGCGAGAATCGGTGTTGCCGCAGACAAAATTAACACAACCCCAGGAATCTTCGAGAGGGCGCGCAAGTCATTCCTTCGCCAGTGTGAACTGTGCAACGACATGCGTGGCCGCCACTTTGAGCACTTGCTGTGAGTTTTTCTCTGATCAATAAATCAGATTGTGCAACTTTTGGTATCGTTCATTCGCTTTCCCAACTCTGTTGTAAGTTCATGTTGAAATTCTAATTTGACTCTTTTCTGCCTCTCAGAGTGGAATGCGACCCTATGTTCCATGGTAATTATAGCTCGTCTGGATGGGTACTATCACCCCTCTTATTTTGTAAAAACAATTTAGACTCACCCTGTATATTTCAAATCTCTATGAGATATAATATAAACATAATTGATATAACACATTAAAGTAATCTAGTTTTCCTTTAATCCAATCTTTTCATGTCTTGGGTGTTTCAAACTTCTACCTATTCCGGTGATTTTCCCTTATCAGAGAATTTCTCTACCACCTTAATAATTAACCTGCAATAAAATTCTATCTAAAGTAATAAAACTTTTACATGGAGTAACTTTTCGGAGGAATGAAATTACCTGCCTAGAGCCATCGCTATAACTCTTCTATTCCGACTACTTCCATTATAAGGACAAAGATTTCTCAAACAAAAATGGGACTGAAACAGGTACAACTGTATTATACGCCTCGTTTGGTGGCAACCTTTTTGGCGCGTATTTTGGCGCACTTTTAGTTATGGCAGGTGAAGGCATCCCAAATTTATTAGGATTATTCCCGTTTTTATGGCAACCTCTGTTGGGTTTTATCGATTGAAGACAGAGTTTTATACATTAAAAATAAATTTTATTACGTAGCCAAGTCTTATGGTTTAAAAACATACTTTTAGAAAACAACAAGAAGTCTGATCAGATCATGATCCCCAATCTTTCTTCACTTTTATACATTCAAAGATTTACATTCTTCAAATTTATGTGCCCCACACGGCACTATAATTGGAGGTTTGAGACCGATTCCAACATGCGGCCCCATCGGTTGTAAAACCTCAGCAGATGTATTACAATTCAATATATATATATATATATAAATCTAACAAAATATTTTTCTAATAATATTTTTAAATTTATTTAACAATAAAGGTTTTGTTAAAAAGTCAGCCAAATTATTTTCCGATGAAATATAATTTACGTTAAATAGTTCATCTTTTATTAATTTACGAATAAATTTGTACTTGATATCAATATGTTTAGTTTTCTGATTTTCCTGACTATTTTTTGAAAAATAGATAGCAGATTGATTATCACAATATACTTGGGGTCTTATGTAATCACACAAACTTAATTCATTTATAATTCTACTAAACCAAATAACTTCTTTAGTGCAATCGGTTAGTGCAATAAATTCAGATTCCATTGAGCTAAGAGCTATGCACTTTTGTTTAGAAGATTTCCATGATATTGGGATGTTACCAAAATAAATTAAATAGCCACTGCTTGAATGTCTGTTTGTGAGACCACATCCCCAATTTGCATCAGAAAAAGCAATCAAATTTGAACTTTCTACATTGGAAAGATTAATTTTAAAATCCTTTGTAAGAAAAACATAGTTCATAATATCAACAACGTAAGACCAGTGTTTGTAAGTATAACCATTACAAAACTGAGACATTATATTAACGGCAAATGCAATATCTGGTCTGGATCTATCTGACAAAAACGATAAACATCCTATTAAGGAACGATAGGGAAATTTCCTCATTAAATCATTTTCAATTATTTCTTCCTCTTTAACCTTATCAGGTAAGTTACAACCAATTTTAAAAGGTAAATTCACAAAACTTTTAGGAAGATCTTTGAATTTTGACATTAATTTTTCAATGTAGGTAATTTGATGTAAATAAATCGAATTTTCAATTTCTTGAAAGTTTACGCCTAACAAATATTTAGTTTTACCTAGGACTGCAAGATCCAATTTTTTGTCCAATAATTCGATTACTTCATTTATCAAATGTTCCCTTTTTGAAAACAAAACCATATCATCTACATAAACAATTAAAATTACATCTTTAAATTTGTAGACACAATTACACCAATTTAACTGAGAAAATCCTAATTTAGTTAAAATACCGTCTAATTCCAAATTCCATTCTCTACCACTTTGATGCAGACCATATATAGCCTTTTCCAATAGACATACTTTGTTTTCGGATCCTTTCAGCACAAATCCTTTTGGCTGTTTCATGTATATAGTATCCTTAAGGTGTCCATATAAATATGCACTTTTCACGTCAACTTGACAGTGATACCAACCCAACATAGAAATCAATAGTACAAACAATAATTTAACAATAGAAAAATTCACAACTGGTGAAAAAATATCTTTAAAATCAATGCCGGGTTTTTGCTTAAAACCTTGAGCAACAAGACGAGCAATATACCTTTTAGGTATATTGTTTTCGTCCATTTTTATGCTGTACACCCACTTACTTCCAATTATGGTTGTATTTGGGGGTGTGTCCACTAATTTCCATACTTGCCTATCCTTCATTATCTGAATTTCTTCATTCATGGCAGTATTCCATTTAATTTTATCCTTACTTGCCTGCGTTTCTTCATAACTTTTGGGGATTTCGACATTGTAACACTGATCATACATGTCGTACATCTGTTGGTCTAAAAAATTAGATTCATCACTAGAAGTAGATGGCACATTAGAAATATCCACATTAGGATGTTCAGTTTCTGGCTTAAAATTGAAATTTACAGGATCAAACCTAATCTTGTTTTTAGTACAGTACTTTTTAATATCATTTAAAGATCTCATTCTCAAATTTTCAGGAGAATAATAGTATACATCTATCCTATTGCTTTTATTTCTAGGTTTTTCGATTCTTCGCCAATTTGAAATGTTAAGACTTTTTAAGTCCTCAGATTTAACTAAATCTTTAGAATCTAAAACTTGAGTTTCACTTTCCGATTTTACTTTTATATTTTCATTTGATTGATAAATAGGAATATTAGAATTAAGATCGAAAGAAACGTACTCAAAGTTTTTACCAAATAGTACATCAACAGCTTTCTTACTTTCGTCGATATGAACATGGACTGTTTCAACTATTCTCTTCTCGTTTGGTACATATATTCTGTAACCTTTAGTTTTCAAACCATATCCTGTCAAAATACCAAGTTTAGCTCTGGGTTGTAATTTATTTCTCTGTATTTTAGGAATATGAACATATGCCAAAGAGCCAAAAATTCTAAAATGTTTTACTGATGGTTTGAAACCAGTCCATATTTCGTTAGGAGATATACCCTCAGTTAATTTGTGTTCGCATCTATTTTTAGTGTGAATAAATGCTAAAAGTGCTTCTGACCAAAATTGTGGTTGTAAACCACTGTCTTGAAGCATAGCTCTGACACAATCCATGGCTGTTCTATTGAACCTTTCTGCAACGCCATTTTGTTCAGGGGTATAAGTTGAAGTTCTTTCGATTTTTATTCCTAGATCCTTTAAAAACTTTTAAATTCTTTGTGACAAAATTCTAAACCATTGTCAGTTCGGACACATTTTAACTTAACATTTAGCTGTCTTTCAGCTCTAACCAAGTATTTTTTAAAGTAATCAGAAACTTCATTCTTATTTTGAATAATATAAACAGTTACTTTACGTGAAAAATCATCAATAATAGATAAAAAGTATTTGTTTCCACCTAGAGAGTTAACTGGAGCAGGACCCCACAAATCCATATGGATCCTTTCCAAAACATTTTTAGTTTTCCTTTCGTACATATAGTTTCTTTTTAAGGATATTCTAGTGGTTTTAGCAATAGCACAAATCTTACAATTTTTATCTATATTCTTACAATTAAGTTTTTCAATTCCTTTTACACAATTAATTTTACTCATATTTTCAATTAAGGGCATGTTAACATGACAAAACCTACGGTGGGCTTTTTCTAGATCTAAACCAGTTACATATGTATAATTTTTAATCTTGGGATAACCTTTCAAGATATACAATTTTCCAATTCTGGGAACAGTAAACAAATATTTATTATAACTATTATAAATAATCATTTTGTTATTTCCCCATTTAATTTGGTTTCCCACAAGGTCAATACGAGCACCACTAATTAAATTTTTTCTCATATTAGGCGAGTATAACACATCTTTCAAAGTTAAATAAAAATTTCGGTTTCTATCTAAAACTGTAAATTGAATATCACCCATACCTAATACTTCCGAGGTGCTGTCCTTGTCTCCGACTAGGATCTTCTGTGGTGGTAGTTTTCTGAATGTCGTAAACATATCACGTTCTTTACAGAAGTGAGCAGTTGCAGCAGAATCAATGAGAAATTCCCTCGGTCTTTCATTTGGAAAATTTGAAACTGCATAGGCACGTTGAAGATCAGTTTTTGGATTGTCCTCCATATAAAATAATTTACCACCAGGTTTCTGCCGATTGCATTTCTTGAAGCACTTCGATTCGTAATGTCCCGACTTTTTGCAGTAGTTGCAGAATGGTCGCGGCCCCATACGACAAACTGTCGACTTTCTTGGGCTTGAAGGAATTAATTCAGGGTCCAGTACGCATCTGCTGTGATCAGGAGTAGACGCCCGTGTCTCCTTGTATCTAGATGACTTGTTTCTTGTAGCATAAGCATCGGCCACGATACTTAATTTTGTGTCTTCGTCCTTCCGCTTCAGGTCGATCCGGCTGGATTCTGTTATTAAATGTTTAGACAAATTGTCTAGCGTGAACTCGTTGTCATCCATCCTGTATAGCAGTTGTACCAGATTATCGTATTCGTGAGGGAAATGTCTTATTAGTTGAAAGCAAACTAAAAGGTCTGGGATTTCGAATCCACATTCTTTTATCTGTAACAGCTTCTCATGCACTCGTTTGCAGAAGAGTCCAATGGATTCGTCCTCCGGCTGGTAGCGGATTGAAAAGAACTCGTCCACAAGGCCTGCCAATCGTGCTCTAGATGCTGGTTCAAAGTTGGTCTTTAATATATCCCAGGCTTCCTTACCGTCTTCAGTAGATGAAATTAAGACTTGATATTTTCTGTCTATGCCCTGGTAGATAGTTGTATATGTCCTCTGCTTCCTATAACGATAGTCTCTTTTTTCTTGTTCTGGAGCATCTTCCAATAATAGAGGTTCCGTTTTAGTGATAAATTCCCAGCAGTTCCGGTCGATTAGCAATACCTTCATGTCCGTCTTCCACGTGGTATAGTTGAAATCCGATAACTTCGGGAAGGAAAACATGGACATTTCTTGAATACCCATCATACTGGATACCGGTAGTGGCAGAATTCAGGTTCAGCTTAAGGTCTGAGGCCCATAACCAATTGTTGGGTTTTATCGATTGAAGACAGAGTTTTATACATTAAAAATAAATTTTATTACGTAGCCAAGTCTTATGGTTTAAAAACATACTTTTAGAAAACAACAAGAAGTCTGATCAGATCATGATCCCCAATCTTTCTTCACTTTTATACATTCAAAGATTTACATTCTTCAAATTTATGTGCCCCACACGGCACTATAATTGGAGGTTTGAGACCGATTCCAACAACCTCGGCAAGTGGAAAGCTTAAATTTTCATTTCGAATATTCTAGAATGTTCTTTTCATTTCCGCTATTACTTTCCGCTAAAGCTTATTATTTTCCGTTAAAAAACAGCGGGTAGGCATAGTCCCCTCTGTACCTTAAGGTTTGGTTCGTAATCACTTTTAGGCAAAATACCGGGTAAGTGGGTCGCTGGTGAAATGAAGACGGCGGGTATTTGTTTGACATTTATTTATTTGTCCAGTTAGTGGATACATAACAGTGGTGTTAGAGTGTGGGCAATGCTTAGTATTCTATGGCGACCTTATGGATGATGGGTCTGTGATAGCTAAAGTACGAGACAAACTGCATGGTGTCGATGCTAATGTTCCTCACAAAGGTAAAGTCGATTGTGGTGTTTCCAAGCGTGGTGGCAGCTCGTTAGATGGTCCAGCGACGTCACCACGTACGCGCGCATACTCCTTGCGTCATCGGTAAGCTCTAGATCTCTCCACATTTGTCATAGGTTTAGACTTCTTGGTATCATTTTGCTCGTCTTGAACTGCTCTTTCAACCTGTTTACGTTTCCTATGCCGCAATTGAAATTTAGTGTGATATTTTGGCTACATAGTGAAATCTTCAACAAATAGTCACTTTCCACTGCACTCAATTTTCACACAAATGATTTAAACTGTCTAGTCTGATATAATTATAGAACTCGTCGTTCTCTTTAATTTAAGCATGCACTCGCCACGACCCGTCGATTAGAACTGAAGTTACAGCGGTTAAACAAGCCAGCGTATGCCCGAAATATGACTCATTTGCCCCACCACGTGGTATTAAAGGTTAGAGGGGGAGTGGATTAGTGGTTAACCTGGTCGACGCGGTCCACCTTCCTCTACACGATTGGAGGTCATTTATCCCCATAGGCTGATTCCCCTGGAGTTATGGGGCTTTGAGACATCACCACTTTTCGTGACGCGCAAGTTTCTACCGATGACCTCCTTACCGATTTTAGAGACGTATTCACGTCAAAAAATTTCTAAAAATTATTTCCTTGGCGACATAAAAAGTGCGCCAAAAAAAGGGCCAAGGGCCAAAAGCGTTGCCACCAATCGAGGCGTACGATACAGCTGTACCCTGAAATATTTTGTTGATATCAAGACTATTTAAAGAATTTTGAAATAGATTTCTACTCTAAATATTCAACCAATACACTTAGTGTTGATCGCCTTCTTGTTTCTGGAATCCTAAACCGATGAAGGCAACTTAGATATTATCGAAATTAATTGTCTGGGCCCAAATAACATTGGAAGCTAGATCAAGCTAGAATAACCCCGAGACTAAATGGGACCTGACGAGAAAATTGGGATTCGTTTGTACTATAAATTCCAAGATTAGAATATGTCACTAGAAAAAATAAGGATTAAAATAATAAAGCCTTTTAATTTATTCTGAATATAAACCCTAATTCGAAAATATGTCGAGCAGGTTCCGAATGTGTTAAAAATGTGTATGCTTCACTAATAAAATGGCTTAAAATATGCCTAAAAGTGTGAAAATGACCTATAAATGTAATTATGTAATTGATGTACTTTCGATTGGCAAAATATTTTATTGCAGACAAATTTCCCAATCGAAAATTTAAGCCTCAAAGCGTATGCTTTCAAGAATTGTTGCAAAAGTGTCAAATTAGGAAATTCACTTAATGACCAGAAGTGAACACTTAAATAAATCCTTAATAGGCTAAATTCGGTGCAACTGCATTGAAATCTATCTTTACCATACTCGGACATTTTTTGACGTGAATATGTCTTAAAAATTGGAACAGTACTGAGGGCATGCATGAAAAGTCTAGCATTACAAAAAGTGTTACAACTGCTTGGTCTTGTGATTTCAGAACTAGATATTGGGCAACAATAATATTGGATAACAACTGGATAATACTGGGCAACAACAATCGTGCACGAGAACTTGGTGATAATTGAGTTGAGTTTATATAAATATGAAATTTCACATGATTTCAGAACCAAATGGAACATCCAGAACATAAATATAGTGTCGTGCAGACAAAGAATGTCCGTACCTGACATGACCTTCGTACCGAATGCGTAGGCGCACTGAGCGCGGGCAGATCTGCAATATGTCAAAATTCTACGGTGGTGGGCGAGGTATGGGCCAGTGCAACTTTCGATTGCGTAAAGTGAGGACTACGTAAATGGTGTCATTTGAAAGCTTCCTAACTACGCTATAATCGCACGCCTTTAATCAGTAAAATCATCCTTCAATATTAATATCAAATTTCACTTCAATCGTTCAAACTTCCTACATGTACTTCATTCATTCCACAATCCAACATCAGGGGCGAGTATTCACTTCAAAACTACGGTTAGTGTCCTTGACAGAACCTGCCAATGTTTTGTTCATACGATTTTCTAATACTTTCTGTAGATCGATATTTTTAGGAACCGGTACCGGCCTATAGACCAGTTTGGGTAGATAGGTAGCAATTTTGATTAAATTCGCACTGGAGCAACACAATGGGCTATTGGCGACGTTCCAGGATCAATCCGCAAGGGAAAGATCCGAGAAACACACCACGTAATTTTGAACCACGGTCAGATGAAGAGACAACAACTGAGCTGGCACCCCACTCTCCAAACTTCCACACCACGCCAGCGAGAGGACATTTGAGGCCACGACAGATTTAAGTGCACCAGTCCCCTTTGTACACGACGGTCTGTGGTTGGATTCGAACTCTCAGATTGCTAATCCGTTACTCTTCCAACCGGGCTTCCTCTTCCAAACCCTAGACCAGTTTGGGAAAAGTAGTTATAATTGCTTAGATTTTAGCACTCTTAAGCATTAACGACTCGAAGGTCAAGAAAAAAAGATTTCGGTTTCTTCTGTAAAAACTACAAGAACTTCCTTCAGTCCTGTGTAGATGATTGACTCATTGATGATTTTATTGGGTAAGGGCCATATTTGTCCAAACTCAACCACCGATGGGAAAGCGTAAAAAGGTTTTTTTTTGCTTTCAAGCGTTATCGCAATTTTTTTTAATTATTATTTTTGGTGCCAGGAACTTGAGACGAATCATTTGTAACGTGTTTTGAAGTAAAAAATTAATCGCGGATGAAAAATGACGACTAGGAAATGTTTCAGCAAAAGTTTGATCGCGAAAAAACTTAAAAAAATGCTTAAAACTGGCGAGCTTAGCTACCAATACAAAAATTAATTTACGATACAATAATATATATAGCAGTGTAACCCAACTCTACCATGGAGTGCTTTTAAGTAGACACAAAGTTGCACTGTTTCAAACGAGCTCTCCATAAAACAATCCAGAAATGCCTTTTGAATGAACTCCGTCAGTATCAACTAAACTTTGTGAACCGCTCATCTGCGCATGCGTGAACTATTCGGCTTGAACTTTAGAAAGGATTTGACGCTTTATATCCTCGGCTTAGAGCAAAACTCCCACTAACTGACAAAAACCAAATTTTACATTTCAGGCGTTTAAAAACGAACTATTGGCTTTTAGGTTATAAGTAAAAATTCTAAGTATTTCATTGGATTGATGCAAAAGTTCGTAAAGTTTTTTTTTGACAAAAATTGAAGAGAAGTTTTATTTACTATTAAAAATTTCATCTAATCAATATAGTATGTGCCGTTCTGTTCGATGACCTTTCTCCATCTCTCCGGTATCTGCATAATCCCGCGCACATAGAAGTTCTGAGGTTTCAGGCTAAAGAACTGATCCAGGTGACGAAACTTTCCGAACCACTTACGTCACGGGGAATCATCAATGGCACCCTCATCCTACATAATACATGTCTTCTTTTGCGTCTGCGAAGCATTCTTCCCTTTTCAGTTATATAAAAGCATACTATGTCGAAAATGCTCCTTATTTTCTATCATTTTTAATGCTTAACAAAATTTAAAACCCAAATAACAATTTTTTCCCAACTACTCGCTGAAATTCCTTCTTTCAAACAGCATCAAAACTTCACACGTGTGAAGTAGATTCGGTTTTGCGATGCAATGCCATCTAGCGACAAAGATGGGACGAACTTTTGCACCAATCCAATAGCAGTGTTATATTTTCGTTCAATGTGACAGTGTATTCATCATCATGAAAACAAGCATTTAGTGTCGGGAAAAAGCACTTTCAAAAAGCTGCAGTTAATGAGTTTCTGCTCTAATCCTATTAAATGTTTCTGCAATATTCTTTCTCTCGTCCCGTTTCTATATTGCTTTTATATGTTCCATAATAACCTTTTAAGCGTCACAAGATTTACAAGTAGTGCAGTATTGCCTTTTCCCCATTGCACACAAAATGAGTCAATAACCACGTCTATTGGATGAATTGGTTGAATATTGTGTGTGATTCCAATCAAAGATTCTATTGGTCAAGAAGGTCAAAATCGGTTTGAAGTCTTACAGTGAGACCTGCAGGTTGCAGAATGGATATATATGTGTGATCCCGTTAAAGGGTTAAAGTAATTTAAATGTTACCCGTGGTTATTTCACTGCACCAAAAGGACCACACCCTGAAAATCTCAACAAATAACCAAAAAGTGCCCTACAAATGACAAAAAATACCTAAAATATCTAAAAAATGACATAAAAATCAAGTTTTCCAAAAAACGACCTAAAATGCTGTACATTTCTAGAATCAGGAGGTAGGTAAGTATTTTAATTAACATCGCACTGGAGCAATATATCGGGTCATTGACGACTGTCCGGGATCAAACCCGAAGGGCAGACCCAAGGACAACACCACGTAATTTTGAACCACGGTCAGATGACGAGGTCACACCTTAGCTGGCACTCCACTGTCCAAACTTCCACACCACGCCAATGTGAGGACATTTGAGGCCACGGTGGATTTAACCTGCACCAGCCCCCCTTCGTACACGACGGTGTTTGGTTGGATTCGAACTCACACTAGAATCGGGGGATAGCAAAAGCAGCCTCTGTCTATTCTCTACGGAGTGACAACAAAAAGATGACGCGTCAAAAAAAATCTGCGCATTATTGATGAACAAACCTATTTCTTTGAAACTTTATTCAAATCCTCAATATGCATTATGAAATACATTTGGATTAATTTACTTTATATGTTTCTTTTTATTTGAATGAAGCGTAAATATTCAAAAGGTGAAACTTTTCTCCTGAAACGCATTTGAAATTCACGGTGAATTTGCATGATAATGCACACGAAAGGAATTATCGCAAGATTCTCTTTCTAAGGCGAATTTTGTTTTAAGACCATGTTATGAAAAAGTAAAAGTCGCTTCCTTATGCCAAATCGATTGTTTATTTCTCTTCAGTGGAATGGCAACCAAAACAAATAATTTCCCCTTTCTTGGGTCATGAAAGAGGAATTAGTCCTCGTTCGGCTGACAGAAAAAAAACAACATCCTCCCCCCTCCGATTCCTATTTTACATTTAAAACCATTTCTCTCAAAAAAAACTTTCAAAAATCATATTTTTATCTGTTCGGCCGGGATACACACGAAAGGAAAATAAAAAGCAATAGAAAGTGCAAGCAGAAAAAAGCACTTCCAGTTGTGTTTTCGCGCATTTTTGGAATGTAAGAAGTAGCAGGAAAAGAATTATGGAAAAAAGTGAAGACTTCAGAAACTGACAAAATGGCAAGGTGGATGGGAAAGAATCTTATTTTTTACGATATCGATTTTTGAAAGTTTTTTTTCTCCTTTTATCTCCAAGCGCGAAAATGAGGAAAGCTCTGGAAGAATTTTTTCGTAACTTACTCCTTTCACTTTTAGTTCGATGAAGAGTCTTTTCTTCCACCACTTCAGATTTATCTTCACTCGAAGAGTGAAGAACCCTTATTTTTCAAAACAGACAGCTCTGTTTTCATTGTCTTCTGTTCATGTCCAATTATTTTTAATTGCGTTTGCTAACTAGCCTAATTAAGCTGTACTGATTTGCCTTCGGTGCTCAACTCTATTTATACACGTTCTTTTGCCAATTTAGTTACTATGAAGATAGCATTAGATTAATTTCCATGTGATAACGATAATAAAGACTTAATTGTTATGTTATACATTTATTAAAGAGTATAATTTATTTTAGCTTTACTACCCGATTTCTCCCGAGAGAGTTTTTATTTCTTCAAACAAACCAGATCGCGCTTCTATTTCTTCAGCAGTTTCGGTATGGCGTCGGACATATTTTTGAGCTTTGTCCCACTTCACGTGCTTGTCTTCCCTCTTCTGATTTCTAGGATCGAGACAGTTTTCAAGTTTTGTGTTGATTGGATATCTTGGGAAATATTCTGTATTAAGTGTCACTTCTGTGGTTCTACGACCTAATGAGAAGAAAATAGTTGCGTTGATCAAGACATAGAAATTCCAGACATAATAATTTGTGCAAATTTCTTGACGCCAGATCTCAGTGCTCGAGTGATTTTGCTAATTGAATTTTCGATTAATTTTTATTAAAGTTACTTTGTACTTTTCAACCGACCTCGCTATTCATTGAACCTGTCGACATCTTTATATGGTAGGTATTTAACTAACGTCGCACTGGAGCAACACAACGGGCTATTTGCGACTGTCCGAGATCAAGCCCCGAAGGGAAATATCCGAGGACAACACCACGTAATTTTGAACCATGGTCAGATGACGAGGTCACACCTGAGTTGGCACCCCACTCTCCAAACTTCCACACCACGCCAACGTGAGGATATTTGAGACCCCGACAGATTTAACGTGCACCAGCCCCCTTTGTACACGACGGTGTTTGCTTGGATTCGAACTCGCAACCCCCTGTTGGTAGTGTGTTCCTCTTCCAACCTGGATACTGTGGCCCTCATCTTCATATGGCTATGAGAATTAACACCTATTTAGCCATAGTCCAATGGAGTCGAATCTCCAAGATTTAGCACTGGTAGAAATTTATATCCTGGGATTGAATTGGGCCCAATGTTTGTGTGGTTGGGGCAAGTCCATCAAATTTGATAGATAAGTATAACTATATATGTAAGATGAGTAACCAAGTATGCTGATTGACTCGTCATTCATTTGATTGTTTGATCGCAATGTCAGGTGGGCGCCATGTTCTATGGTCCCGAATATCGTGATTCACAATATTTTTACGACAGGGGCTCTACCAAGATAACCAGAATTGATAATTATCACATTCATACATCATACGTAGATATAATCAACCCATTATATTGGTAATTATCTGTATCAACAAAATACTTTAGGAAAATTAATACAAGAAGTAGCTGGGCTTTTAATTATCCCCAAAATATTCCTCACGTCTGGACATAAGTATTTGAGAAGCTATAACAATATCAATTGCACTGGTGTTCAAAAGTAAGAGAATTTACATATTTTGTCGAATGTCTCGAAAAGTACTAAACGAAAGGTAAAACTAATGCTTCCAAACAAAGGTGTAAATCTTTAGTGTCGAATACGTAAGCATACACGTGCGTGTGGTCGGTGCATTTAGAGGAACAGGCTTTCTAAGCGCAGGTGACAATTTCTGCGCTTCGTTCGCTCGCACACCTCGGCGAATTTCGTAGTGTCCTTTTTTAGCAATATTCGGTGAAATTCAAAAACAAACAGTTAAAGTGAGTACCACTAACGTTTGGATGATGGAATGAGGTGGAGAATAGTCGGGAGACTGAAAGCAAGGCAGTCTCAAGTGCAGATTGCAAGAGACTTGAATTTACGCCCAGCGTCGTGTCCAACTTATGGAAGCAGTTTAAGGATACCGGATCCGTAGAGAGAAAGCCTGGTGTAGATCGTCCAAGAGCCACGACGGCCAATGAAGATCGGTATTTATCCATTAGAGCGAGGCGTAAGAGTGCAACAGCTTCTTAGCTCTCTCGTCACCTTCATGCGGCCACAGGAAGCCGAGTTTCAAGGGTTACTGTTTTCAGAAGGCTACATGAGAGAGATCTGTTTGCAAGACCTGCTGTTTGCGTCCCGCTCACTTCTGCGCTCAGGAGAGCCCGTTTAGCATGGTGAAGAGAACATAGACTTTGGATCAGGGATCAGTGGGGGACCGTTCTATTCACTGATGAGTCCCGGTTCAACCTAATCACTGATTCTCGACGTCTGGAGAGGACCAGGGACCTGGTCCTCTCCAGATAATAGAATGGTGGGATGGAAATAGGGACGGACCCGCTACCTGTCCTCCAACATCCGAGATAAAGACCACTGTGGCAGCGGAGGTTTGATGATCTGGGCAGGCATCATGTTGGATGGGCGCGCAGACCTCCATATCTTTGACAGAAGCTCTCTGTGACTGTTGTAAGGTATAGGGATGAGATCGTGGAGCCTTATGTTCCTCTTTTCAGGGGTGCAGTTGGCCCTGATTTCATTTTTATGGACGACAACGCTCGTCCACATAGGGGTCATCTAGTCGAAGAATATCTGGAAAGTGAGGATATTCGCCGGATGGATTGGCCAGCCAGATCTCCAGACCTAAACCCTATAGAGCATATCTGGGACGCTCTTAGGAGTGCAATTGCAACTGACCTTCCCCTCCCAGAACCATCCAGGACCTGAAAACAGCGTTGCTGGAGGAGTGGGACCAACTGCCACAGAGACTCATAAACTGATTTATTCCCAGCACGAATTCACGTTATGAGAGCTGTAAGAGGGTTCCCTACCCCTATTAACCCATTTTTGTGTCGATATTGTAACCTCTGTTTTAGACCTTCCTGCGCTGATGAGTCTTACGAACGATCATGCGTGTGTACCAAAACTGTTGTATGGTTATTCTTTTGTATTATTTCAACTTATGTACATAACTTAATTTCATTAAAATATGTCCAGTACTTCTGGATAATCGCTCCAAAGTGAAAAATCTCTTAATTTTGAACACCAGTGTATTTGAAAAAAAACTTACTAGTCTATTGTGCATGTTATGTGCATTTTATCTTAGTTCGTTGTCATGTAACTGGAGTAATCTGACAGTATGAATAAATAAATAAAAAATGAAATATTATCGTAATTTCATACAATTATGTATTATTCAAACACCTGCGCGCACGAAGACACCGATATTTCAAATATGAGCGATATCTAGTGAACCGCTTAAGCATGTTTTATCACTTGTCTATTGTCAGTACGAGCTGCTTATTGCAAAACATTCTCCCAATTATGGTCGTTATCGATTTATTCAAGGAAATATTCGACAGAGTAAGTTGTGTACTCATAACACAACAGTTTAAAGATTATCAAGAAATATTAAATACATAAACTACATATAGAATGCCCAAAATGATTAATACCAATTTCTGATCTCTCCCCCACAGGTAATATCATCAATCTTTCGAAATACTTTATTTTATATATGTTTTATCACTATAACGAAAAACTTTAAGATAAACGAAACTATAACGAAGCTATAACGAAAAGCTTTAAGATATGAGGTGATTTTGGATCGTAGTTGAGTGAAATTGCGGTAAGTAGAGGTAATAAGAAAAGTAATTAGGTTCCACACATCCTTAGTAACTAATTATGCATTTGATGTAAAAAGTCGGCCTTACATTAGCATAATAAACTTTACAAAGCTGCATGGTTTAGTACAGAAAGAGCTCATGAGGGGACATCACATGATTTACTGCACCGGGTGACACTAAACCTAGTCATGACTTTCTAGGGCTCCACATATTTAATTTAACGACAACCGAAAGCTGCAGTCGTTTACTAGCTGTGCATTAAAGGTTTAACTGTAATCTCACTACATTCTTTCCATAAGACACGCCTAACAACTCGTGATTAATATCAATTGCTTACACTTTGAAAAACTAAAGAAAAATTAGATCGATTTTTTGTGGGACAATTCAAGCAGTTTGCACGTAAAGCATCAGTTATCCTCACAACAGCCTCTTTTTTACGAAACACTGTTTCCTCTCCTGGATTTTAATCGGTGTCATTTCCCCAACTTCGGTTGATCCGACGTATACTTATTGATCGGGTGATTCTTCCAGCTCAGGCCCATTTGGCCTATATTCCACATCTAAAGGCCATTCACTTGATTTATGACAGGCTCCCTAATTTCCCTAGTCGACGACAATTAGCGAGTTAATTACTCATCGTGTTTAACAGCTCTTAAGTCATTAGAGGAGTAAAACTCCACTGCGTTTTTTAGGCGAACGCGTGACGTTCACTAACTGCCCTAATCGTCGTTCGCGTCGCGTATGAAGTATGGAATTGCTAACTACTGGAAAGGTAAGTGTAGGTGACATCAGAGAGCAAACAGACTGTCTAAGGTGTTTACTGACTTTGTTTTTTGCGTATGCCCGACAGCTGAGAGTTGGGTTACGTTTT
This sequence comes from Meta bourneti, assembly GCA_933210815.1. NCBI lineage: Eukaryota > Metazoa > Arthropoda > Arachnida > Araneae > Tetragnathidae > Meta > Meta bourneti. The sequence goes on from OW119922.1 coordinate 17,479,233, forward strand.
CTATTCAATTGAATTTGCTCCGAAATGAAACAATGTCGTTTCTGATTAGTCTGTCTGATTAGTCTTTGCGGAAATGCGTTGGTGCGGAATAAACGTTTGGACAGAGGATAGCAGGGTTTGAAATTTATAATGAAACTCCGATGAGGGTAAATCTCATTATGCTTTAAAACTCATTTTACTGGTTTTAAATACAAGTGTGGAAGAGGGATTTTTTTGCATAAAGTGCTGTTTCTGGAGAATTAGGGAAAATATTTTTAATTTGGGTCAAAAGCGAAAAAATAAATTGTTATTGTTATGCACTGGTTTGTCACATACTACGAAAAATGGACTCCAGAATTATATTCGAATTCCAGTGATAATTAGACCCGAAGAAAGGTTAAAATGCGAAATTGATGCTGAGTGATTCAAAACTTCCTATGCAATTTCATTAGAAAGTCAATAGCTTAAAACAGCTTTCGCTAATTTAACTCTTTAGTTTGAATTAATTAATACAGAACTGTAAAAATTATGTTTTATTTTCTTTAATTCACATTTTACATGCACTTTAGAAAAAATAATATTTTGAAATAACTTTTTAACAAAAGAAAGCATTTAAACGTATTAATCAATTGTCAGTGACATCTTGAACTCTGGTTGGACCACTGCCTTCCAATGGATACCAAGCCATTGTGATATACCAGGCAATGAGCGCGCAGACAAGCTAGCTAAAAATGGTTGTCTTCTACCCCAGTCGTCCAGCCCTCTCCCTTACCTCCGTGCTTGCAGGTGGGTAGAACGAAAGATAAATGTCCGTCTGCGACAATCAAGAACTTAAGGCCATGGACAAAATATGGAGCAAGCTTTTATCTGACCCTGTTCCACCTTATTTTCCACGACATATTGCTACGGCAAATTTTCGAATTTTAACTGGACACGACTTTTTAAGGGGACACTTAAACCACATTGGTGTGTATGCTTCTCCTGACTGTCCCTTTTGTTCGACGGGGAGCTTTATGGATTTTAGTCATCGTATATCTTGCACTTTTTATCTCAAGATCGCATCTTAGTTTATTACCTTTTTAGCCGGGCTAATTTGTACTGGGCTGCCCGTAGGAATTTATGGTCTCTGGACTTTTCCTGACGTAGGAAAAAAATTTTGACGTATTTTTACGTCTGATACCATCTTCAATAGTGCCAAGTCAGGTTTGTCAAGTTTTCATTCAGGTTTCAGTCAAGGTTTGTTTGAAGTATACAGATCTTAGGGACACTATATTTTGGAGGCCCCCCATATTAACTTGAATATACTTATTTGTAACAAAATGGATCCTCCGCCATAAAAATGCAGTATTTGAGATCCTACAAATTTAAGTAAATTAATGCTGGATAACATTTTGCATACAATCTAAAACTCTGGGAGGCTCATTTTAGAACCAGATGCTTTACAGTTTATATTTTATTTTAATTTATAAAAGGGCCGCGGTAGCCCGATTTGAAGAGTAGCTGATTAGCAAACGGAGGGTTGTATGTTCGGAACTCAATCCAACCAAGGACAGTCGTTTAGGTGGGAGCTGCTGCACGTTAAATTTGTCATGGCCTCAATTGTTCTCAATTGTATTGTGAAGATTTGGAAAGTGGGGTGCCTGCTCAGATGCTGTCCTCGTCATCTGACCGTGGTACAAAATTAAGAGGTGTTGTCCTCGGATCTTTACTCTCGGGATTGATCCCGGACAGTGTTGCTCCAATGCGACGTTAATTCAACTACTTTCCTACTAACCTGAAGCCTTTCATTTCAGCCCGTCAAAGTGTCAAGAGTAGGGCTCGTTCTGGACTGGTACACTGGAATGGCAGCTCGCTTGTTCCGTTTGTGTTGATATAGTTCTAGAGCTCAAAGCTAGAGCTCATACCAATATAAAAGCTATAAATAATTAAAATCGATAAACCTATTTAGGCATTTACACGATAATTGTTTCAAATATGACAACCCCGACAGCTATGCTCTCTCTCCCTTGCTCTCTTCCTCTCTCTCCCTTGCTCTCTTCCTCTCTCTCCCCTATCCCTCTCTCTCTCCTTATCCCTCTCTCTCCCCTATCCCTCTCTCTCTCCTTATCCCTCTCTCTCCCCTATCCCACTCTCTCTCCTTATCCCTCTCTCTCCCCTATCCCACTCTCTCTCCTTATCCCTCTCTCTCTCTCTTCGATTTGCTTTTACATGTGCCGTACGTTGTGGATGAAAGCAAACCCCCAAATTAAAGTTACCTATCTATAGATAATTGAATTTACGTCTCACTGGATCAATACAACGGTCTATGGTGACAGTCCGGGATCAATCCCAAAGGGAAAGTTCCGAGGAATCCCCTTTGTACATGGCGGCTTTTGGTTGCATTCGAACTCACCAGCCTTCGGCTGCTAATCCGTTACTCTTTCAACCGGGCTACCAAGGCCCCGTTCAGAAGCTAATGGTGTTAACATGTCAGATGTGAACGTTTTACTTATTGGACATACAAATAAACACCAGTAAGTACATTTTTAAAAATATAAACAAACACCATTTTATATTTTTGACCGATTGTATTTCATTTGGACGTCTGAAATGGATGCAAATTATTTTAAATAAGGTATGAAATGTAAGTAACGACACTGCCATCAATATATATTAGCAATTAAGAAACTTTAGATGCTATTTAATGTCTGCTAATTAGCATTAAAACACAAATACATGCTCATAACATCAATTTATACACAAGTATTAATTCACGAATTTATTTAAATGCGATTCCATATACAACAAAAGTCTCTCCTAAAACGCAACGTTTCATTCCTATTAATAACGCGAGGCGACTGGTATATCCGGACAGAAACATTAAGATTCCACTGCGTTCAAGACAATGCAGTCAGAAAGAGCACCGTACGGGTATTGTTTCGTTTGGCGCGTCAATTATCCTAAGCATTCTTGCATGCAAATGCTGACTCCACTTCGACGTTAAGTCAGAAGGAAGTGTTAGTCTAATTCGCTCGAAACACCGGGCAAAATAATTTATAAGAGTTCCCCAGCACCAATCGACACCCAAGAGGATGGCTAATGTCGTTTCGGCGTGACTTTAAACAAAGCAATCGCACATGAAGTCGCTGGGGCGATAGCAAAATATAAAATTCAAATTCTCGAATGTGTTGTAGAGTGATAATAGAATCTGGTGCTATGTGACCATTTCATTGACTGAAATCATGTGAGCAGAAAATGTATTAATGTATGATGTTATGTATTATGAAATGTATAATGTTAATTTATTCATTACTTCAATGATCATGAGAAGGCGATTCTGCTATAGAGAGTTTCATTAACCTTTTCGTACTTTGAGGTCCTCGGTAATCCAATTGGGGGAGAAAAGGATTAGCAATGGGAGGGTGGTGAATTCGAAACTCGCTCCAACCAAAGAACGTCGTGCACGCGGGGTCTAGTACAGTTTTAATTTGTCGTGGCCTCAAATGTCCTCACGTTGGTGTAATGTAGAAGTTTGGATTGTAGAGTGCCAGCTCAGGAGTTGACCTCGTCGTGGTTCAAAATTACGAAGTGTTGACTTCTGATCTTTTCCTTCTGGATTCAGAGCCGCGATAGAATGGCTGGAAGAGTAACGGATTAGCAACTGGAGGTTTGCGAGTTCGAATCCAGCCAAACACCGTTGTGTGCAAAGGGGGCTGGTGCACGTTAAATCTGTCGTAGCATCAAACGTCCTCACGTCGGCGTTGTGGAGAGTGGGGTGCCAGCTCAGGTCGTCATCTGACCGTGATTCAAAATTACGTGGTGTTGTCCTCGGATCTTTCTCTTCGGGTTTTGATCCCGGACCATCGCCATTAGCCCGTTGTATTGCTACAGTGCAACGTTAATTAGATACCCACCTACCTTCGGGATTGATTCCGTCGCCAATAGCCCGACGTGTTGCTACAGTGTGACGTTAATTCGCTACCTACTTTAAGTTGAAGTATTTTTCTTCTCACACCGGTTGTTTATTGATGTTTACACTGAAACTCTTCCACAAAAGCACGGTGGGGCGCGGTGGCCCGGTTGGAAGAGTAACGAACTAGCAACCGAAGGGTTGCGAGTTCGAATCCAGCCAAACACCGTCGTGTACAAAGGGGGCTGGTGCACGTTAAATCTGTCGTGGCCTCAAATGTCCTCACGTTGGCGTGGTGTGGGAGTTTGGAGAGTGGGGTGCCAGCTCAGGTGTTGCCTCGTCATCTGACCGTGGTTCAAAATTACGTGGTGTTGTCCTCGGATCTTTCCCTTTGGGATTGATCCCGGACCGTCACCAATAGCCCGTTGTGTTGCTCCAGTGTGACGTTAATTGAAATACCCCTCCCCCAAACCACGCCAATTTTTCAAATTCCATTTGAATACGTTCATTGGCTCGTATTTCAATAAGATCGTCTTTTATTAAATCGCTATCGTCCATCTAAACTTCTCTCGTACCCCTGGAAATGCTTTCTTGCACCCACCCGCAGTGGTGCACACAATCCCGTTTAAGAACCACTGCTCTAAAGGATGATGAGAAACAGCTGAAATTTGAGCAATGGCGTAATGCTCTGTAGCGGATCTGTGTTTTTTCCATTGGAAGGATAAGTCATGTCAACGAATTGACGCACTTAAGCCAAAATACTCATATTTTGCACTCGTTTCATTGTTCAAAGTATGTGTATGTATTTTTATTTCCCAAGAACCTTGCTAATGTGACAGAACTCTGTCTAATGAAATAATGCCAGTTATTGTTCTGATATAATCTCGAATACAGATGAATTTAAATACAAGTGGGTTTCAAAGCCACGCTAAAGTATCGTGATATATATTTCTCAGTTATTTGACCAGTATATTAAGATTATTCTTGGTACTGATGGTTCCTACCATATATTTTTTCTGCATGGCAACTTGATGTTTGGGTGGTTTTTGGGGGAAAGGACCGCATTTAGCAAGGTGAGTTAAACACAACGTCAATTATGGTAACTGGAACATAGATGAAGCCTTACAGTAAATAATTATTATCAGATTATTTACTTTTTCTTTACCATGAAAATTAAGACTTACTTTTTCACATTTGAGATTTTCTTACTGAAGTTCAAAAGTTAAGGATCAAGAGCTCCACGATCATACGGTTAAGAGATGACACAATGAAATGGATTTCAGAAAGCGACATTCAAAGCATCGGTCAATAATTTAGGAAAGGTAATGGTGATTAATTAACGTCGCACTGTTGCAACACAATGGGTCGGGATCAATCCCCAAGAGAAAGATCCGAGGACACCACCAGCAAAGACCGTCGGGTACAAAGGAGGCTGGTGTAAATTAAATCTGTCGTGGGTTCAAAAGCCCTCACGTTAGCGTGGTGTGGAAGTTTGGAGAGTGGTGTGCCTGGCTCAAGTGTGACCTCGTCAGCTGACTGTGGTTCAAAATTACGTGGTGTCCTCGGATCTTTCCCTTCGGGTCCGATCCCGGATAGTCGGCAATAGCCCATTCTGTTGCTCCAGTGCGACGTTAACTACTATATACCTACCGAGAACAACACCACGTAATTTTGAACAGCGTCATATGACGAGGTCAACACCTGAGCTGGCACCCCACTCTGCAAACTTACACACCTAAAAAACGTGGACATTTGAGGCCACGACTGATTTAACATGCACCATCCCCGTGTACAGGTCTTTGGTTGGATCTAGTTTCGAACTCGCAAACCCTCCGATTGCTAATCCGTTACTCTTCCAACCAGACATCCCCGATTTAGGAAAGGGTACATACTTCATCGTGACTAATGTAATATCTTTGCTTTGAAATAGACGAGCCTTTTCGACATGGACAGAAAAGCTCACAATGACGTTTTTGATAATTGCTTTACTTACAGTAAAATGATACGTCTCAAACAATGCTAGAACACAGACGCATAACTTTGATCTTCCCCACTGAAAATTAAGAACATTTTAATTTTAGAATTTAATCTGCATAGCAAGCAGCAAATTAGATTTACAGCGATTCTGCACCGAAAGATCTCAAAGTCGGCACCCAAACTTTTAATCAAACCAGCGATCATTAAGAACACTCAGTTACCATACACGTCCTCCTCGAATTCTTTTACGCTGCGTCTCAATTTTGCGTGGACAGATAAGCCAAACCAAGATACCAACCAACTCAACTTGGCATCCGATATCCTTAATTATTCAATCACGCCGATGGCTGGAATTAAGGTTGAAAATTCCGCCATGCGATCGCTCGAACAATTCGGCTGCCGGCGCTTCTTTGCGACGTCGAAATTCGATTACGATTAAAATATCGCAAATCTACGGGGAATCACAGTTACAGGAGTCTCGTGTTGGTTTACGCTTTCCTTGCTTTTATGGCCGGCCGAAATTAATGAGAAGTCAGCAATTACCTGAGGAGGAGTCACTCGTGCTGGGAAATTCCGGACGTAATATTAACCAACAGAGCGGTTTAGAGATCGATAAGTATCGCTTCAACGCGAATGAATTCCTTATGTCGTTAGTTGTTTTAAATGGAGTTTAGATTATAAAGTTACATTGATGTTTTATAGTTTTGGAATTCGGGGCTGATTTGATTCAGCTGTTGTCGGTCTGCTTTGGTTTGGCGAAGGTTAGTTGGTGGGTTTTGGATTTTATGGCGCAGGGGACATGTTTGGCCTTGCTTCGCCAAACACAAGACAACAAAGAAGAAAAAAAGCAGAATGATAGGCGAGGATAAATAGAAGATAGGGCAGATAACTCGGGCACTTCGGTGTTGTGATGCCCGTCACACCTAAAGATGTGCCCCAGAGGGTTTGTGATAGGATTTTCAGTGTAAAGAAACAACACGGGTGGAAAATCAAGATTTTACTTCAGCTACCCAGATGTTCTCATGGCGGTTAATGGGGCCGTCATGGCTCAGTGGGCATGCCCACTGCTCTAGCAACCTTTGAGTTCTAGGCGGCGAGGTTCGTTTCCTGCCAGTTGCATTCTTTCCTGGGTGTATTTCTCTCTTCTGTTTCAGTAAAACTTTCACTGTGTTTGTCAATTACTTGATGTTGTATGCCTTGTGTTAATTACTTGGTATTGTACTGTATCTGGCGCAGCATGGCCAAATATGGCCCTTGCGCCATAACCCCCCCCAAAAAAAAAAAAAACCATGGCGGTTACTTTAACCCAGTTAAATATAAATAAACTGAGCATTTCTACTTTAAGAGGAGCTTCAAAAGATGTGACCAACATGCCAACTAGTAGTCACGTGACTGCTCTGTACAAAATTGACGGTTGGCGGATTTGGAAGCCTATCGTCTTGTTTGGCGATGTAACATCTTATAACAGGGTAGATGCTTGAATGGCATTACTTTTAGAGTGGCATATTTGGTATTTTGGTATTTTCAATTAACGTCACACTGGAGCAACACAATGGGCTATTGGTGACGGTCCGGGATGAATCCCAGAGGGAAAGATCCGAGGACAACACCACGTAATTTTGAACCACGGTCAGATGACGAGGCAACACCTGAGCTGGCACCCCACTCTCCAAACTTCCACACCACGCCAACGTGAGGACATTTGAGGCCACGACAGATTTAACGTGCACCAGCCCCCTTTGTACACGACGGTGTTTGGCTGGATTCGAACTCGCAACCCTTCGGTTGCGAGTCCGTTACTCTTCCAACCGGGCCACCGCGGCCCCTTTTTAGAGTGGCGACAAAAATGCTGAAATCTTCAAAGTTTACTACTTTGTCGCGCAGACCAATCAGATGATGAATCAATGGATGAGCAATTTCTTCTGTCTTGTGGACCAATCAGATAATGGATGTTCGTTTCCACCTAGCAAATGAAAATGATCTGAGTCACGTTATTACCAGTTTTGGCCACATGATTCTGAGCACGTAAAAAGGTTACCATAGCTTATTCTACTTTTATATTTCCTCACTGGCTTTACCCTTTGAAGGGTAATATTCATATATCAGTTCTACAACGCGCTGTCTACCCTGTATAACTTCTAACCAGCTTTGACCATCTTGACTAATAGTATCTTACCTTGGATTCTTTCAACTAATAGGTGTGGTTTTAGTTACTATGTGTCTTATGGGGTAAAAGCAATGCTATATTACTCTGAAATCTAGCAAGACTCGCAACGTCAAATTGTAGTTTATCGCTATTTTCGGCGACTGGTTTAATCTAACTGGTGTTAGCGAATCAAGTATCACACATCAATTCGGAATTTATTTGGAATTTCTACTGTCGACGGGCTGAAATCGTATTCGAAGAACAAGTCACGTTCGGAATACCTATAGAAAATGCATATCGCAGAAGAAACACTACCGCCGCCTATATTTAACTTCACAGAAACTGCATCTCATTGCCATTTTATATGAAATCCGGAGGCATATTGGACTTCACCTCTGTTGGAGTTGATCACATGTCACACCTCTGATAAAAGTAACACAAACAAGAAATATAAGTTTCAGGAAAGAATCCAAAGATTTAAATGGGGTTACGGTAGCCCGCTTGGAAAAGTAGGGGATTATCAACTGGAAGTTTGAAAACTGGTGTTCGAAACTCGATCCCATCAAAGACCGTCGTGTACGTGGAGGCTGGTGCACGTTAAGTACGTCGTGGCATCAAATGTCGTCACGTTGGTGTGGTGCGGAAGTTTGGAGATCTAGCTCAGGTGTTGATTTCGTCATCTGACCGTAGTTCAAAACTATGAGGTATTGTCATTTGGCCTTTCCCTTCTGGGGGCCGCGGTGGTCAGATTGAAAGAGTATCGGACTAGCAACCGAAGGGTTGCGAGTTCGAATCCAGCCAAAGACCGTCGTGTACAAAGGGGGTTGGTGCACGTTAAATCTGTCGTGGCCTCAAATGTCCTCACGTTGGCGTGGTGTGGAAGTTTGGAGAGTGGGGTGCCAGTTCAGGTGTTGCCTCGTCATCTGACCGTGGTTCAAAATTACGTGGTGTTGTTCTCTATCTTTCCCATTGGGGTTGATTCCAGATCGTCACCAATATCCCGTTGTGTTACTCCAGTGTGACGTTAATTGAAAATACCAATACCAATACCCTTCCCTTTGGGATTGATCCCGTACCTTCACTAATAGCCTGTTGTGTTGCTCCAGTACGAAGTTAATTCAACTCCCCCTATATTTCATTTCACGACTTGAAATAAGTTTGTGAAATCCAATAAGAAAACACCCTGCGCTTTTTTTAATGGATAGAGATGTTATAAATGTCGCAACTAACGTGCCCGTGCTTAGGATCTGGAGTTTCTTAATTGCCAATATCCCTTGACGACCGTATCACATTCCATGCCTTTATTAAATCCAGCGTTTATATTCACATTTCACGCCTCAAAGTGGAATAAAATTGCTCAAAAATATAAAATAGCATTTCGCGTACTTTTTTCTGGGGTTAAATCTTATTTCCAAGTACGAAGAACATTTATTTCAGTCAGTCAGCTTCTGTACATCTACCTCAATTGCATTCCATTTACTTGTTAAGACAGTAGACTTTCAAAATCACTAAAATCGATATCTTTTCATTTCAGCGTTAAAAATTAATTTATATCAAATTATGTGAATAGAAAAATAATTTTTAATTACGATCATTTTTGACAGTTACATATGCAAAAACATAAAAGATAGAATTAGATGGGTATAGTTTGAGTATTTTCTCCAATTGACATTCTCCTGATTTTAAAGGGCCGTGCTAGCCCGGTTGGAAGAGTAAAGGATTATCAACCAGAAAGTAACGAGTTTGAATCCAACCAAAGACCGTCGTTTACAAAGGGATCTGATGCACGCTAAATCTGTCGTAGCTTCAAATGTCCTCATGGTGGCTTGATGTGAAAAATTGGAGAGTGGAATGCCAGCTCAGGTGTAACCTCGTCATCTGACCGTGATTCAGAATTACGTGGTGTCCTCGATCGTTCCCTTAGGGTTTGATCCCGGACCGTTGCCAATAACCCATAGTGTTGCTCCAGTGCGACGTTAATTCAAATACCTACCTACCTACCCTCTTTTATACGCCAGTTTTCTTCAATGTAATTTTTTGTTGACGTCGTTATCTAGCCGTAGTTCGAATAGTCCGTTGCTTGCCCCAGTGCGACGTAAATTCAACTACCTACCAGGAAATATTTTTCAAATTTTAATGGAAAATCGTGAGGAAGCCCAAGAAAATGATATCGTCTGTTAATTGAACATATAAATAAAGCCATTATTTTGAGATGCGTCACTTTCGTTGTTGACTTTTTCATTCAGCGTGTATTGCGTAGGACATTTCTTTGTGCTTGGACACATAGAAGAACGTGTCCTGTAATGGAGAGAAATTGGGACGTTTTTAATGATGGGTTTATGGACAGACCCCTGAAGAGAGAGAGAGAGAGAACTGGAATTGCAAGGAGAGAGGAGGAAGATCACGCTAGAAGAGACAGGAGAGGGCTCTCTGATTGGTCGGAGTGGTGTGGACAGATTACAAGGCATCCTGCCTGAGAGGATCGGAAGACGAACTGAGAATATCAGATGAGCTCTGCCTTCACCTCCTACTGTTCTGAAGATCAGTTAACCTGAGTAGAACAAGGTACATCATTTGAACTCTCCTATAATTCATCCCTCGATCTCTCGGTTTTTTTGCTATTATCTTCACCTTAGACGGAATCACCCCTTCAATCACCTTCTAAATTCCCTAAACATTCGTGTACCTCACAAGCATAAACAATTTAACGGCACACCTCACAAGAGCATAAATAATTTCGCGGCGCATCTCACAAGCATAAATTTCACGGCACACCTCACAAGCATAAATTTCACGGCACACCACACAAGCATAAACAATTTCACTGCACACCTCACAAGCATAAACAATTTCACTGCACACCTCACAAGTATAAACAATTTAACGGCACACCTCACAAGCGCATAAATAATTTCGCGGCGCATCTCACAAGCATAAATTTCACGGCACACCACACAAGCATAAACAATTTCACTGCACACGTCACAAGCATAAACAATTTCACTGCACACCTCACAAGCATAAACAATTTCGATGCACACCTCACAAGCATAAATAATTTAACGGTACACCTCACAAGCATAAATTTCACGGCACACCACACAAGCATAAACAATTTCACTGCACACCTCACAAGCATAAACAATTTCACTGCACACCTCACAAGCATAAACAATTTAACGGCACATCTCACAAGCGCATAAATAATTTCGCGGCGCATCTCACAAGCATAAATTTCACAGCACACCTCCCAAGCATAATTTTCACTGCACACCTCACAAGCATAAACAATTTCACTGCACATCTCACAAGAATGAATAATTTAACGGTACACCTCACAAGCATGAATAATTTCACGGCGCACCTCACAAGCATAAACAATTTAACGGCACACCTCACAAGAATGAATAATTTAACGGCACACCTCACAAGCATAAACAATTTCACTGCACACCTCACAAGCATAAACAATTTAACGGCACACCTCACAAGCATAAACAATTTCACTGCGCACCTCACAAGCATAAATAATTTCGCTGCACACCTCACAAGCACTTTCCTACTATTTTTTAATGTTTCTACATTTACAATGATTTTATTATCTTATCTGGTATTTGGCGCACAAGCATAAACAATTTCACTGCACACCTCACAAGCATAAACAATTTAACGGCACACCTCACAAGCGCATAAATAATTTCGCGGCGCATCTCACAAGCATAAATTTCACGGCACACCTTCCATGGTCCCTCATCTAGAAAGAAATTAAAAGCGCATAATAAATTTCCCTTATGTACATTTTTACATTTGAATCAGCTTCTAAATGGAAGACTGATTATTTAATTCTTTTTCCAATATTTTATTCCCTAAAAACTTTGAGCTGGAACCTTTCCCACTATTTTTTAATGTTTTTACATTTATAATGATTTTATTATCTTATCTGGCGTTTGGTGTAGCTTGTCCATTTCTGGACCTTGTGCCATAAAACCTAAACCAACCATCTAAATGGAAGAGCACTAAATGAACCAAGCATTTTTGTTTTTTTCTGCATATTTTTGCCCATTTCCCTCAAATGATCATTCCCGATTAACTTAATTTTGGGAGTCATTGTATATTCACGAATGCAACTGCGACATTCATTGAAACAATATCCAGTTTTCGAAAATTAGTTTATCGATACCATTAGCATAAAACGAGAAATAAATGAAGGCCTTCGACGCATACATAACGCTCTCTAGATATGTCCATGTGACGCATTCGACGCTCCGTACATTAAAAATCCATTCGAAAGGATCATCAGAAAACGAGACGAAACCAACCAAATTATCCATTTTCTAACCGAAATTATTCACACGAATTAACCTGATCAGATTGACATAAACAGTTCGTAAGTTGAAGCCCCCACCATGTGTGAAGGCCTCACACTCATCATCAGTTTATTAAAATTGAATATTTACATCGTCAAGAGGGAGCTCTCCCCGTAGACCGGCAAGGGTCTAATCCTGATCTCATTTCCATACTTCGTAACGGGTCGAAAGTTTTTAATTGAATAGCACCAGAGTGTTATGCAGGTCTTCAAAGGAACTCGTCATTTTAATGATATTAGCGGTGTCGGATTTCGCAGTTCGTGTGTTATGGAGATTTTTGATGCTGGAGGAGTTATATCAATGTGAAATTGGGAAATTATGTATTGCTTAGGTTTCATAACCTGATGGATATTGGGAGATTTGCCTGGTGTGGAATTCCCCTAGAGAGGCTCTCTTGCATGACATTCTGCCATATTTGCTATCTCGAGCTTAATTCTATTTGTATATATGTACTCAATTCGATTAATATTTATATACCTCCTTATAATACTCGCAATAATATTATTTTTCGGGAATCTTTTTCCAGCGAAAATTATTTTTAAAAAATTTGTCAGAACGGTGAACAGTTCTCCCCAAAACCTTGATATTTTCTTTGACGATTTAATACATTTTAGTAATTTTCTAACGTTTCAAAACAGTTTTGGTTTGTTTTTCCTCTGTGGTTATATTTCAATCGTGTTTTTCTTTTATACATGGGGCACGGTAGCCCGGTTGGAAGAGAAACAAATGGTTGCGAATTCGAATCCAGCCAAAGACCGCCGTGTACGAAGGGGACTGGTGCACGTTAAATATGTCGTGGCCTCAAATGTCCCAACGTTGGCGTGGTGTGCAAGTTTGGAGAGTGGGGTGCCAGCTCAGGTGTTAAATCATCTGACCATGGTTCAAAATTACGTGTTGTTGTCTTTCAGATCTTTCCCTTCGAGTTTGATCCCGGACCGTCGCCAATATCCCATAGTGTTGCTCCAATGCGACGTTAATTCAAATACCTACCTACTTACCCTCTTTTATACGTCAGTTTTCTTCTATGTAATTTTTTGTTTTTATGTGGTATAATTTATGTTGTATAATTTGCTGTTTTTTTAATATATTGCATGTTCTGTACATTTGGTCTTTTGACGTGAATAAGTCTTTAAAATCGGAACAATATTGGGGACATGCATGAAACGTCTAGCGTGACAAGTGTTTTGCGGTATCATTTCAGAACTTGAAGAAACATTCCGAAGGTAAGTACAGCGAAGTGTAAAGAAAGGATGTTCGTACCTGATATGAGCTTCGGACCGATTTGGTAGAAGCACTGAGCACGGGGAGAGGGTCCCGCAATAAGTCAAAATTCTACGATGGTGGATGAGTTTTGGCCAGTGCAACTTATTACGTGGAGTGAGAACTGCGTAATGGCGTCATTCGGAAGCTATAGCTAGAATCATAGGTCTTTAATCAGGAAAATTATCCTTCAATATTGATATCAAACTGCCCTTTAATTGTTCAAACTGTAAATTAATTGTTGAATATCTGTTATAAACCATCGTTCAAACTTGCTATGTCTGCTTCATTTATTCCACAATCTAACAGCAGGCCCGAGAATTCACGGAAAACTACGGTGACCTCGATATAACTTACCAATTTTTTTTCGCTGTCATGAAACTGTTGTAATTTGTTTGGCAGTATGAAGAAATATATAAATGTTCATTTACATGTTGGACTCTATGTTATTTTCCAAGAAGCTCACCAAATTATCACATTACATCAAACGTGTTTAAAGATAAAAAAAGTTATTTAAACAAAACCGATAAAAATTTTAAAAATAAATACCCTCTATTTTGGATGTCTTTCCTCCGAGAAATGTTCTAAAAGAAGTCTGGGATCTTCATTGGTGTTCTTGCATGACACCCCGTAGTACTGCAGCACGTGGTCAGAACTACTCATGCTGTTATCCTGATAGTTGTGATAGTCAGGACAAATTTTAATGTGCTGACACTATTTCATAGTTTTGGTGTGACATAGAGTAGGTGAAGGTTGTACCCATAGAGGAGATGTAAAAGTAGAATGAGTAATGGTAACCGTTTTATGTGCTCAGGATCATGTGAACAAAACTAGTAGTAACATGACCCTTAGACTACCTTCGTCTGACGAGAGGAAACGAACATTAGTCATCTGATTAGTCTACGCGACATAATTGTAGACTAATTATTTCACCAGCCGCCACTTTATAGAAATGAGAATTCACACATTTACCCTATCATAAGATGCTATATCGGCAAACAAGGCGATAAAATGCAAAATAGGTCAATCAAGTTAATTTTCAGAGTAGTCACTTGACAGATTAATCAACATGTCGGTCCCTTTTGAAGCTCCTCAATAGCAGACTGTCAATTCAAGAAAGCCTCCTGCACAGGAAAAGCTCTTTGATGAGGGAAATAACATCAACAGATCCAAAGTTAATAAATCCAATTTATTCAATCACTAACAAAATTACCCGACCTCACTTGGATTGAATTGGTTAACTATAGATTGAAAAAGTGACTAGATTCCTCTTTCGTAGAAAAATGCCAAATCATTTAAATGTGAGTAAAATAATTTTTTAAAACCTTTTCGACATTTTTATAATTTCTGCAACCTACTTTGGACACAAATCCGATAACTACATGTAATATATTTCACATATATCGCATCCCTGCTAAAGATACAAACTGACGAAAAGTGACAGACACTAAGACTACAAGAAACGATTTTGAGGGGATTAAGAATTCCCTTTCTTAAGTTCTTTTCCTGTAAATTTGAGCAACTTAATTCGTAAAAATGATTAATCTAAGGCGAATTCTCTCGTACTCATAGTTTACCTGCCAATATATTTTTATTTGTGGCACTCTTAAACTAGGCTTGCGACATTTTTGAATTTGTTATTAAGGGGAAGATAACAAATTAATTTGATAAGATACTTATAACTAAGTTTGTTTTAAAAGCGAATACGTTTTTTCTTGAATATTCCGTTTTGTGGTACGTGCAATAATAAAAGAACTTGTTTTAAAATGTTTGTCTTTAGTACAAAGCAAAGGTAACCTATTATTATTTTTTAAATGGTAAATCTATTTGACAGCGCTTCTTCTAAAGAAAATCATTGTTTTAAACGAACTTTCCTTATATAAGTTGCTTAAATATAGCTTCAATTCATAAAATAAGCCACCTTGACCTTTTGTCACTATGACAAAGTATTTGTATAATAATATCTCAAAGTTCTAGTTCGGATTTTTTTAACATTTACGTTCTTTTAATAATAGCAAAACTCCAGTAAAAATTTTCTTTATTCTAACTTACATGCCGTTTTAAACAGAATACTCTGCGATTGAGTTGCATGTGGTGAAAAAGAATTACAATTTATTAAAATAATAAATATCTAAAACAGAAAACAGAGAAAAAAATTTGAAAATACGAAATTAATTCGGAGCGAAAAATAACAGAAAGTACCACTGCATGTGGCAAAAGAACAAGAATTTCCGCTTCGTTGCAAAATATCTTCTGTCCGAAATATTAGGAAATAGTTTATATTTCGCAAACAAAATAAATAAAAACCTCAAAATAAAAAAGTATTAGAAATTAAATTCCGTTAAAACGGTTTTTGGAAAAATAGTTGATTTTTCAGCAATACTGGTAAAACAATCCAATTAATTGCATACTCAATATACCTTCCAGCATCTTCTAAACTACAAAATTATGGTTGATTTAAGTACAGTTACTCAGTGTTTTAGCGTTAAACTTGCTTAAATATGTAATCAAAGAAATTTCAAATAAAGTATTCACTAAATTAAAATATAATTTATCAAATACGGAACACAACATTAAAATATGTTGAATATTAGTGGATAAATTTTATGTGATACGTGTACAAACACAAAATCGGACATAGAACGGGAAGACAGACAGACTAACGCTACAAAGTTCAGACACTAAAGGAATGTAAGTACTCAAAATGCGCAGTTTCATGAAAATACACTGCTGGCCACCCAAATTGCAACACCAAGAAATACAAGAGATATCACAATAAAATTTATTTTGTAGATAACATGTTGACCAAGTATCAAATGATTAAATTTATAGACTTCTGTGAAGTGTGGTTCCTGCCAAAATCAGTAGCCAGAGTAGCCGCCATTGTTGGAGATCACCGCTGCCACACGCCTCGGCATTGATTCAAAGAGACTTTGGATGTGTTCTTGGGGTACAGCAGACCAAGCAGCTTCCACACGTTGCCAAAGTTGATCTGGTGTGGCAGCTGGGGATGTATTCTGGGTCAATCGTTGAGCAACCATGGACCACATGTTTTCTATCGGCGAAAGATCCGGAGAGCGAGCTGGCCAGGGAAGCAATTCAATCTGGCGATTGACGAAGAACCCTTGGACAATGCGTGCCACGTGTGGTCGCGCATTATCCTGTTGAAATATGGCTGTGGGCAAGCCCTGAAGGTAAGGAAGGACAACTGGCTCCAACACCTCGGAGATGTAGCGCTGGCTGTTTAAAGTACCGGCAATGCGTACTAGAGGAGTGCGAGAGTGATATCCAATACCGCCCCATACCATAATACCCGGTGCAGGACCAGTGTGGCGGTGCATAACGCAGCTGTTCGGCATCCTCTCTCCACGGTGTCTCCAGACTCGAATCCGACCATTGTGGTGTTGCAGACAGAAGCGTGACTCGTCAGTAAAGACAATTTCATTCCATTCTGCCGTCCACATCCTTCTTTCATCGCACCACTGGCGGCGGAAACGTCTGTGGTTCTGCGTCAAGGGTAGACGAAGCAATGGACGTCTTGCGGACAGACCACTCTGCTGTAAACGGCGTCGAATGGTACGCGCAGACACTGGATGATGCGGTACAGACTGAATGTGCTGTGCTATGGTTCGTGATGTGGCTGAGCGATCCGTCACTGCCATACGCACAATACGCCTGTCATCACGTGAAGTGGTGCACTGAGGTGGATGCGATCGAACACGTCGGTCCGTCGTACCCTCCTGCATCCAACGATCACATATCCGCATTACAGTTGTTTGGTTTCGTCCAACACGACTACCGATTTCCCTGAAAGATAATCCACAATTTCGGTAGGCCACTATCCTTCCTCTGTCGAACTCGGATACTTGATCAAAAGATGATCGCTGTTTTCTACGAGGCATAATTGATCGTTTTTTTTTAAAAAACCACAAGAAAAACACAATTGCCGTACTTGAAATCGTCGAAATCGCCAAGCCTTAAATAGCGCTTTGAAGTGGCGCCACAGGCGCGCGTGATGTGCGTCTGCGCTGAAATTCTAATCATTTGCATATCTCACCTCCGCTAATGCATGTTGTAAATTTCATATTATTTGCATGCTTCCTTCAGGGTGTTGCATTTACGGTGGCCAGCAGTGTATATCCAATCGTTTAGACGTAGGACGGATACACACATACAGACAACAAACGCGCAAGAAGCTGATTTAGCATCAGTAAGGCCAAAACGGACAAAAAACTTGAAATGGGTCAGAAATATTCAATGTACAGACACTCCATTCTTATTTATTGGGTTGATGCAAAAGTTCGTCTCGTTTTTGGCGCAAGATGGCATTGCATCGCAAAACCGAAGTGTTATCTATTTCACACTTGGGAAGTTTTGATATTGTTTGAAAGAAGGAATTTCAGCGAGTACTTCGGAAAAATTTGTTATTGGGTTGTGTTTTTTAAACTTTCTTAAGCATTAAAAATGGCAGAAAATAAGGAGCATTTTCGACATATTATGCTGTTTTATTTCCGAAAAGGAAAGAATGCTTCTCAGACGCAAAAGAAGGTATGTATTGTGTCTGGTAAGGATGCCGTTGAAGATTCCACGTACCGTAAGTGATTCAGAAAGTTTCGCCACTTGGATCAGTTTAGCCAGAAACCTCAGAACTCTATATTGATTAAATGTAATTTTTAGTAAATAAAATTTTTCTTCAATTTCTGTCAAAAAAACGGGACGAACTTTTGCATCAACCCAATATATAGATGTACGGCATTACTATGTCAGATACATAAATACAGCAAGCAAGACAACTACTATCTCTTAAAGAAGGACAGTGAACGTAAACAAAATCACTCATTTTATGCGATGAACATCTGCGCAGAACAAAATATACTCCTGTTCGATTGACAGGGTGAGCCGGTATTTACATAATGCAGCAAAAGGAGAGTTGCCAACACAACTCCATGATGTCACATAAATTTCCAGATGATAGAAGATTGAGATCTGTTTTGCCCGATCTCCATCTTTTATCTTTTTCATTTTCTTATTGCTCCTTTTTTCACCAGACTTCTGAAAAGTTTTATTAAAACTTTAAGCTCTGTGCGTTTTTAATACTTTGTTATTCCATAACTGAAACAGCCGTATTTGCACCATGTGAGGCGAAACACAATGAATATCACAGTAGTTGGTTTTATATTGTGTACATTCATTTGTGCTACCATGTGCGAATATACGAATAATGTTAATTTATGAGCCAATTACAATTAGTAATTTATGTCTAAATGTCATAATAACAGAAATCAGTCACAAGCATGGCAAGATGGTATGGGCAAGATTGAGTACGAGATGGTAGCGATTGGGATGTGTTTCATGTTGAAAATTCACAAGTGCAGACAGAAAATTCCTTGAAAAGCTTTTGTTAAATCCTTCAGTAAAATTGACACTTGTAGCATAGTGACATATCATAGTATGTAAAGGGTTCTGTGTTGTGTAGGATGTTTGGAACTGCTCTATGTTCTTTATTCAAAGGGGTTCATGAAAGAATGAGAAGTTAAAGTTTAACCCGCTAGAAGAATAAATATTTAAAGAAAGATTATTGAATTATGGGTCTTACTAAGAAAATTAATTTCCAGAAAATCCGGGGTTTCTACTAAGTAGTGGGCCGCGGTAGCCCGGTTGGGAGAGTAATGTATTAGCAACCGGAGAGTTGCGAGTTCAAATCCAACCAAAGACCGTCGTGTACAAAGAGCAGCTGATGCATGTTAAATCTGTCAGAGCCTCGAATGTCCTCACGTTGGCGTGATGTGTAAGTTTGGAGAGTGGGGTGGCAGCTCAGATGTGACCTCTTCATCTGACCGTGGTTCAAAATTACGTGGTGTTGTCCTTGGATCTTTCACTTCTGGTTTAATCCCGGATCGTCGCCAATAGTCCGCTGTGTTGCTCCAGTGCGATGTTAATTAAAAAATACCTACCTCCATTAAGCAATAAGTTTTTCTCAAGTGTTGCAGTGGAATGGACCAGCGATCGGATAGGGAAGAAGCAATTAATCTATCCAGTAAGCTGGATTGTCTGAAATCATGGTTAATGAGAGGGGTAGGTAGTTCAATTAACGTCGCACTGATGCAACACAGCGGGCTATTGGCGACGTTAAGGAGATGGGAAAGGTCAAGAAGCGAAATTGGTGACAAGGTGCATTGAGGATCAGATGGTTTTAGCATTAGCAATGAAACAAGACAAGTGGGTGAAAAGGGGAGAGAAGAGGGGTGTTATTTTAGAACTTTAACCCTCCAAGTGGTTTCGACGAGATATCTCGTCCAAGGTCTGGCCAATTTGCTAATGATGAGATATCTCATCATCAAGATATTGCCAATTTTTCGATCATGACGAGATCAAGATCTGGTCAGTTTTCTTCAAATCACGAGATATCTTGTCCGTTAAGATCTGGTCAGTTTTGATAATAACGAGACATCTCTTCGAGGCAACCAACAGGAAGGTCAAGGGATTTACTTACCTGCGGTAAAAATTATATTTTACGGGGTTAATTTTAGTATCGTTTCCTAGAGTTATTTTGGTGGATTATTTTCTAGGTTCTAACCAAAGCATCTTAGCATCAAAGCATTTGACACCATTCAGTGGGACACGGTAATGTGGTATCCTTAATTACACGAATGGTCGAATTCGTATCCTAACACTTCTTGCGATCAGCCATAGAAACTTCCGAAGAAAAGAAACTGCATGGGACATTCCATTCATGTCAATGAATGAATATCCCCCATTCAACTTTCCAAGCCATAAATTTTTATTTAATTTTTCTCAATCCACTTCGAGTGCTACAATTCCTCAGCCAATCCGAAAGAGACGCATTAACCTGGTGACCCAACGTACAACGGACCAGAGATCCGAAAGTTTGGGAAGAAACTTTTCGTTTTTGTCTCTTTTTCGGAGCATTAGGAAGGTAGGGAACATTAGGGGGAACGTCCCCGTTCCATCATTAGGTGTCTATGCGATTCAGAATGCCCCTTCAAATGACTTCTTGACGATCGCCAATACATATCGATCGCCGGATTTCAATATATTTTAGCGAGGCGTTGTTCGGGTCCCACAGTTTATGACGTCCCTCCTCAATCAGGTTTTCCCCAGAGTTCGGTTGCCATGGTGACGGTACATGCGGAGGGGGATAAAAGAATACACGCGAGGAATCATGAAGAGATAAATTTCGGAAGATTTCACGGGTACAAAATAGCATTACGGCTTTGCAAGCGAAGTGAAATGCATTTCGCCTTTTTACTCTTCCGCGGAATGGAATGCATTTTTATTCCACGGAACATTCGAGCGTCGTAGCTGATTCGCGCGCTTTGGTGTAGAAAGTGTATTTGTTTTATGTTCCGATATGAAATTTGAGATTTAAGAACGGTTTGATACTGAAGCATGTAAAATACTTTTTGGATATTTGTAAAGCTTTTCTGTGGGCGACTCAAGCATCGTAAGCATTTGGAAATGGAAGAACGCACTTATGTTTGCCTTCCATAAGTACTGGAAAAAGAAAATGTTGTGTATACCTATCTCATTAAGTGTTGATCTTTCTGCCGAAAACATTCTGCAAGTTTGCATAGATTAAACCTGTTATAAAGGTATCCATGGTAACGAAAGATCTCAAAGGATCTCATGTAAATGATCCACTTGTTTATATCACATATACGCTCTCGAGTCGCTTAATGGATTTTAAAATTCGTTGTCAAATCTGAATGTTTCGAAAATCCAATTACAATGGACTTTTTCAAACTTGACTATAACCTTTCGAGTTTTCGCAGTTAAAAACAGGATGCAGAG
Organism: Meta bourneti; assembly: GCA_933210815.1. Classification (NCBI taxonomy): domain Eukaryota; kingdom Metazoa; phylum Arthropoda; class Arachnida; order Araneae; family Tetragnathidae; genus Meta; species Meta bourneti. Next base: position 17,500,663 of record OW119922.1, read on the forward strand.
GAAGATATTTATAGTAAGGATGGAAAATAAGAGAGAGAGGGAGAAAAGGAAGTTGCAATTAAGATCCAATAACAATAGACTTTCAAAAATTGCACAGGGTCATCGTGACTTTAAGTATGCTCACTGTGTTAGCAACGTTATTTCCTGTGACACCATGGATCTCTTCTGTGTGAATGAAATTTTCCCTGTGTGCTTATTTCCATTACTTTACGTTGTCTTTCTTGTGTTTGGTGCAGCTTGGCCAAATATGGTCCTAGAGCCTTATCCTTAGTGGTTTTCGACGAGATATCTCGTTCATCAAGGGGCCGCTGTAGCCCGGTTGGAAGGGTAGCGGATTAGCAACCGGAGGGTTGCGAGTTCGAATCCAAACTAAAACAGTCGTGTACAAAGAGGGCTGGCGCACGTTAAATCCGTCGTGGCCTCAAATGTCCTCACGTTGGCGTGGTGTGGAAGTTTGGAGATTTGGGTGCCATCTCAAGGTGTGACCTTGGTTCAAAATTACGTGGTGCTGTCCTCGGATCTTTCCCTTTGGGAGTGATCCTGGACGTCACCAATAGCCCATTGTGTTGCTCCAGTGTACACATTGGTGATGGTCTCTAGGATTAATTCCAAAGGAAAAATCCGAGGACAACACCAAATAATTTTGACAGATGTCATATGACGAGGCAACACCTGAGCTGGCACCTCACTCTCCAAACTTCCACACCACGCCAACGTGAGGAGATTTGAGGCCACGGTAAATTTAACGTGCACCAGTCCCCTTTGTACACGACGGTGATTTTCTGGATTTGAACTCGCAAACCTCCGGTTGCTAATTCGTTACTCTTCCAACCGGGCCACCGCGGCCTCGCAGACTATTAGGATTATTGGAATTACAATTACGAGCTTTAATCGAACAGTCGCATTTGGATTACTGAACACTATTTACCGTTTAGCTGTCTTATACAGCTTTATTAGCATCCTGTAGGCCTCACAGGTTCGATTCTGGTAACTTACCCTTGGTGCATTTCTCTCTTCTGTGTCAGTTAAACTTGACTCGTATGTGTGGGTGTCCATTATTTGACTCTGTCATGTGTTTCGAGCAACCTGGACAACTTATAAAACCAATCATCTAACCGTTAACAAATCGCACAATAATCTTTAGGGTTATTAGTTAAAAGAGGATAAGAGTCAAAGTTTATAATCAAGATCCAATTGAATTAGACTCTTGTACAAAACTACAATCTTTTGAGTATTTAACAATAAGATTTTGCTGTGGGAAAAGCGGAATAGTAATCTTAAGGACGGACAGGGTAAAAGGAATGAAGGTAAGCAGTATTGATGGAATAATTGTAGTAAGTGGATGGAAAGTTTTTGCTCTATGTTATTTAAATATAGCACGTGCACGCCAATGCAAAATTGAGCAAAGCTATGTTGTCAAATCAGACGACATGCTTCAAAGATCCAGTTACAATGGACGTTTACAAATTGAGTAATAAATATTAAGGTATTTAGCAGTTTAAGAGAACAGTTTGTATAGGTCTATTCAAATTCAGGCAATAAAAAAATGTTTGTCTCACCGATTTTTTTCAAATTTAATACATGGTAGCAAATGGCATATATTGAACTATTCCGTGACCATGTTTTCATGGGTTTTTTCATGGGAACAAGACCCTTTGAAAGGTGGCCAAGAATGCTTGTCAAGAATGTCGCGTAGTACTTCAAATTTTGCTACGCTAAACTGTTAGATATAAACTTGTTTTGTTTTTTGCTAGTGATACTTAAATGTACTGTTCCTAATAATAAGGAAAATATCTTTTGAAAATAGATTAGTTTTTACAATTTGTCACGGAGCTTTCAGAAGTTTGGTGAAGATTTTGAAAAAAATGCATCGTTAAAAATTTGAAACTTTTTATCGGTTCATTAAATGTTAATTTAGTCCCCTTTCTAGCTAATGCAGTTTCTCAAAGATTGATTTTATGAGCCCTCGACGTAAAATAACGAAATTTCAACTGCTGACGCGGGTACAAGTGAAGCCAACGGTATTCCTCCACAAGTAAGTAAACGCCATTATCTTACCGACCCGCATCTAAAGTAATTTTTTCGATGCGATACTTTAAATTGATTCATTATTTCTATACATACATCAATATAGTGTGTCTAGATTTTTGATGGTTTTATAATTCTACAGTAAATAGTTTAAAAAAGAAATCAGCCAAAATCTATTTCTAATTATTTACAGGTAATAATATTTGGGCTGCATATTTCTTCGTAGCTTTGTTTGCATTAACATTTTTACTTGGTCATTCATATAGCACCTGCTGCAACAAATTATAAAATAAAATCACAAGAGATACTATTCTAAAAAGACTAAGACTGTTGATTATTTCTATCCTACAAACTGCTGCTCTTTATCTACCCAGATGCTTATGTAAGGGAAGATTATTCATAGTGAAAAGTAGTTTTAATGTATCAATCATTACTTTAGTCTGATTAAAGCTTATTTCTATACATTTTAAATCGTTTAGTAGTACTCATTTACTCTTAATTCGTTCTTGGATTTGGATATAGTCTTATGGCACAAGGGTCATAATACGAATATTGACATGATAGTATAAATTTTCAACAATCAAAGAGGATTGAAAGTAAGTTTATTTACGAAGCTCGTTTTACTTATGAATTACTTTTGTGAAGTTCAACCGAAAGGGTCATTTATTGAAGTACCTATTAAATAGTTTATTGGAAGGTAGGTAGTTAATAAACATCGCAATGAAGCAACACAACGGGCTATTGGCGACGGTCCGGGATCAATCCCGAAGGAATGCTTTCTTGGAGATCTATGAGGCAGAAAGCACATTTTTTTAAAGACATTGACCGTATTTAACGAATTTCTCAATTTATTTTATTCACTAAACTAATATTCGAATTTGCAACTTTTGCTTATAATTTTAAATAAATTCAAATTTGCATCATTATTTTATCCGCTATGTTAAAAAATACTGCTCTTCCACATTTTTCTTACCTATGCAGTTTTAGAAATGGATTTATAGGAATTGCGTTTTGTTCTACTAGTTTCAATACTGTCGAAATATGTTTTAATATAGTTATTGGAATTTATTAACATTGTACAGTATTTTAAATATTTGGTTTAACTCTGCCCCTTTGTATCTAAACAATTATAGTGTATTTTTTTAAATGTGTTTCGTAGCGAGATGAGCAGAAAAATTCTGATTTGTTTGCGAAATTCTGTGCGCATGTTTAATACATGATTTTGTGCTTGATGATATTGTATAACTGTAAGTAAATACTGTATATTAATATTCATGCTATATCCGGTTAGCGTTGAATAGAAAAGTATTTTTTAACAAATACAGAAAGCATATTTCCCACTGAAAGTTGAAAGGAAATCCCGATACAATGTAGGGATTTAGAAAATAATTTTCTTCTTTTACCAGAATTTGATATGCACATAGGGATTTTTGTACTTTTGAAAGGGAATTTGACGATATTTAATTATTTGCTGATAGCTTTGGATTTTAATATCAGGGTCATTACACAAAATAATTTATTTAAGCTTAACTATTCCAAAACTGCAAAAAGTTCTCATACTCTGATAGCATATTTATATAGAAACTTATATCAGATTTTAAAAAAATGGCTTTTTTGAGAAAAATGAAGGATGAATTCATTCAATTCCAGGCAAGGCTGTACAGTGTACACCTCACAATCCTCGAATCGAATGATATTTGAACTCAGGAACATTTTGAATCACCTTGAATCAACACATTTTTTATAAAGTCGAAAATAAAACATTTATTCGAGATATAGGTCTGTGAAAGTGACGTTTTAAATAAAAATTTATTTTTCTATATAGCATATATCGCCTACTTAAAAATCGCATATCTCCTAAAAAACTTAATACAATAAAGTTTTTTTTTCACAAAAATCGTAAACTTTTTAAAGCAAATGTTGATGCTAATTTCATTCGTAGTACTTCAATAGCGTTGAATAAATGGATTATCTAATTTATTCAATTTTAAATTCAGACTAAGCTGGTTTGCTGTGTTTACCAAGGTAAGACTAATCGTATTTTTATACGATTGCAGACATCCTTAATTAAATTTAGATGTCCTCTATTGCAAGGTATGTGCTTGATTTCTTTATATCAATGAAGAGCTATTTAAAAGTTATCCAATCAGGAAAAACTGTGTAAAGTAAGGTTAAAATGTACCATAGGGGAAATTAGTACACGAGTTGAATTATTTTTAACTAGGAAAGAGGAGAGAAAATAATTTTTATTTTAAGTTTTGTAGCAGAGATAAATTATAAAAGGAAATTTGAAAAACTATGAATTTCGTGAATTAGAGCGCCCTTTGGTAGAAGGAAAGACAATACAAAAACAGGCGATACACATGACACTTCTTTTTCTAGTATTTTTGCTAATCTTCACCTCCATTTTTATGAAAGATCACACATATTTAAATTTGTAAATTCTTATCGCTACATCAATGACTTGATTATTTTTAATTCAACAGATCTCATCGATTTTCTAAAAGGAATGTATCCTACAGAATTAACCCTCGAAAAAACATATAGTTCACCTCCACCAACTTTCTTGACTTTCATATTGATGCAAGTACTAAATTAATAATTGATATTTATGATAAAGTAAATTATTTTCTATTTAACATCAACAAGCTAGTTCCCTTGGGGTTCTAATATCTCTATCATTATGTACAAAAATATTATCGATAACCAATCAACAGAATTAACCATACTTGCAGATATAAAATCACTTTTGCAACTCAAAAACTAAAAACCATCCTCTAAAATATTAATCTCTTCACAACAGTTTTCTAAAAAGATTTTTTCCATAATTTCTCTCTGTATTTTCTTGTATTTACTACCTTCTTTCTAAAGTTTTAACATCATATTTGTTTTGTCTTTTCTTCTACCAACAGAGGACGCCATAACTCATTATATTTATAAGTGTTTTTTTTAATTTCCTTTATATAATTTACCCTTGTTTCAAAAACAAAAATTAGTATCAATAAAAATGATTTTCTTTTTCCTCTTTTTACTTATTAAAACATTCATCTCGTGTAATAATTTTCTCTGTGGTGCTATATTTCAGCCTTCCCTTTGTTTTATCCTGATTGGAAAAAAATTTGTCTGTAACAACTATTTTCCAATATTGTTTGACCCGGCTTCGTTAGATGCAATAAGATGTAGACCTTGTTTATAACTTTTCTTTCATTACTACTTTATTTATTTCATTTATTTCCTTTTTCTCATATTATGTTGGTGATGTGTATTGTTTTCCATTTTCGCTTATCTCGCAAAGTTTTTATTTTGAGTTTTCGGGGGGTAACTTGCGTTTATTTCTTAAGATAAGCCTCACACAAGTACAGAAAAGCTCAAGACGTTTTCCTTTTTAAAGAGACCCGCTTTACTTCTCTTAATAAAGTAAGTGGTTTCACTTCGTTTGCTCAATTATCTATATTTTGTTTCTCCAAAAGCAATTCTAGTAGCGAAGTTCTTATTTCCCTCTTTTTGTTCTTTGCAGCTTTTACTATTTTTGGTTTTGTCAGGAACTTTTTAAAGTTCCAGTTCGTTTAATTTTCAGTCATGTTTCAACCTTGATCAATCAAATCGAATGTTGAAAAAACAGCTAACATGTATCCAGTTTAATGTTCAGGAAAAAGAACTTGTTCCTACACCAAAAAAGCTAGCACTTTTTCAAACCAGCCTACTTGCAATAAAATATTCCACTATCCTATTACTCGTACCTCACACTGAAAGATTTTATGTTTTATTGATGCTACTACTAACAAGTTATGGGTAAAAATTGTAATTTAAAAAGTAAAAGGGAGTTATCAAAAACTTTTGCAGTTGTTACTTGAGATTAAGATTACGAAGTTCTGTTTGAAGAGTTTGACAATTTCTTCAACATTCTTCAATGTCCAGTCACAGACCTCTTGAGCACTACAAGGAGCGAACTGACGGGTATTTGTGACGTTGGACCCAGCGGGGAAGCAATTCTTAACAGAAACAATCCCCAACATACATGCTCGTAACCCTCCTGGTGGTTGTCTCGATGTCGTATTCCGTCGATGAGGTCCGCAAAACTGACCAGATTTTGATGGGCGAGATATCTCGTCATTTGAAAAATCTGATTAGACCTTGATCTCGTCATCATAAAAAATCGATAGGTACAGCTGTGTTGTACGCCTAGTTTGGTGGCAATGCTCTTGGCGTGTTTTGGCGCACTTTTTATGTCGCCAAGTAAAGAATTCGAAGAAAAATCGTTTTTTTTAACGGAAAATAATAAGCTTTAGCGGAAAGTAGTTAACGGGAAAAATAAAAGACTGAAAAAATGTATTTTTATCGGAAAATAATTAGCAGAAATAGTTGGAAAATAGCGGTTAAAATATATTTCAATTTTTTAAACTGGAATAACCCATCAAACTGAACGTTTAAATTCTTCCATACATTAAATAGAAAAGAATTGGGGAAAATTTTTAAAGAACCAATTAAATCGAAGGACAATTTAACGGAAATGAAAAGAACATTCTACAATATTCGAATTGAAAATTTAAACTTTCCGCTTTCCGAGGTTGTCATAAAAACGGGAATAACCCTAATAATGGTGGGTTGACTTCACCTGCCATAACTCACTACTAAAAGAGCGTCAAAAAACGCGCCAAGAGCGTTACCACCAAACGAGGCGTATGATACAGCTGTACCAATCGACAATACCTTCATGGCGAGTTATCTGGTCTCTCACTACTTTGAACACGACCAGAAATTGGATTTCCCGACATTTGTTTTAACAGACACGTTTCTTTTCTTCTCGATTCTATTTATCCCGCCAAGTAGATTTCGACGAGATATCTCGTCCATCAAGATCTGACCAATTTTGCTAATGACGAGATATCTCGTCATCAAGATATATATTGCTGATATTTGATGATGAGATCAAGATTCGGTCAGTTTTCTTTTAATGATGAGATATCGCGTCCATCAAGATGTGGTCACTTGGCTAATGACGAAATACCTCGTTCAAACAACCACCAAGAGGGTTAATTCCTGTTTATTTTCTATTTTGTAAATACTTTAATTGTATGTTTTATGACCTAATGTGTGCACAGGGCGACAAACGAAACCAATCTAAACCAAGTCTGTTTCCTCAAAATGACGCTCAGTTTTTTCCAATACCCTCTTAAAGTATTGTAAGAATACTTAAAAGACAGTTTATTAATCGAGAGTGTTAATAACTGTAAATGTTCTATGCAACTGAGTTTCTATCTGTTACAGAAATATTTGGTAATATAAAATGATAGAAGTTGAAATTCCCCTTAATAAAATCCACGCAATAAAAGGTGAACAATTTGATGTTTTGAGTTGTTCAAAAATTGTTTGAATTAATTTAACAAAATTTAAAAATCTGCTTAAACTTTTCTTATACATTCTTTCTCTCAGGAAATCTTTCAAGAACTCCTGAGTTGTCCTTACCTCACTTAGCTTTGATTTTATAATGCGCAATTCCTACATCATTTTAATGTGTATTTGTTTAGAGAAGGAAAAGGAAAATTTAATTTATGTTTATATTACGATAGATTAAAATACTGTAGACTCAATGAATCAGAATAAAATTCTAATAAATATTTATGTCCTATAATATGATAATGTTATCGTAGTTGAAGAAACTTTTTCTCTGGTGATATTTTCAGTGTAGTTTTTCTTTGTATTAGTTTTTGTTAAGAAACGAAAAAATTATATAGTACATTTAGGCAGCACTTTAAATCGACAAAGGAATTTATCTTCATTTAAGGAGATGGTTTTTATTGAGAATGTAAAAAGAAGTATTTCTACTGGAATCCCCAGTATTTATTTTTTAACTAAAGAAGTTTTTATTTACTTTCAAAAACAAAACTATATAAACAACTTAGTGGTTCGTGCTATCAAATACGCGAGAACGTTTTTTGGTAAACAATAAAAAATTCCTCAATGTCACTAGAAACGCTAACTGGCAATTTGTCCGCTATCCGATCAATTGAACTTGTGGTCGAAGAAAAACTAAAAATACGACTACACCTAAAAGTGTTAAACGTCTTTTTTCCCTGTGTAAATACGATGCTGTATTTTTTGCCTTAGTTCTTTCAGACTTTGGCAGATCAGTACCGAAAAGAATTCGCATCTACTTATTTCGTTGTAAGTACTTTTTAATTTTAAAAGTCTACTGATAAAAAAGAATTCAGATGATTAAATTGCTTTTCGTATTCAAAACGTTCTTATTGAAAGACATTTATTTGATATTGGGAACGCTTTTACTAAGACATCTCTCGATTCGAAAAAATTTTCATTTTAAAATACACTTTGAATCTTTTCAGCCTTCCCATGTATACTTTTCCGAATACAACACCCTCTGATATTGCAAAACTTTTTCCTTTAAGAAAACTAGATTTCTTTCTAAAACTTTGGTATTCAAGTTGTATATAGTATTGCGAAGGTATGCGTACTAAAAGACTTTTCAAAAGACTTTTGAGAAATGAATAAAGCAATGACATTATATTATATAAGACTGAATGTACCTAGATATAATTGCGAATGCTTGTAATGTGGTCTGTAAATAATGTGGTGGTACACTGCTGGCCATCGAAAATGCAGCACTATGGAGGAAGCATTCAATAGCTTTGAAATTTACTCCTGAATTTCAATAAATTAAAATTTTCCCTATAGTAAAACATAGTTAGACATTATATTTTTTCTTATGCCTTGAATGGCATTTATCTTTTAAGTTTTAAACCTGACAAAATAAGTGTAAGCACTTATATATTTGGAAACCATACTTTCAATACTGACCACATGTCTTAAATAATTTAAATTCTAAATAAAGCTTGTACCCCACTTGTTTGAAGCAAAATAATATTCCAACCTCAAAAAAATTTTCAAAAACGAAATTAAACGTCAAGATTCATTTTCGAAATCGAAGCTAATCCGGAATTCTTATTCTTGTGCTTTGATCTACTCGTCTCAAATGTTTTCAAACCCAAAAATTGTTTTTAAAGTCAAGTTTTAAACCTGTTACAATAAGTGTAAGCACCTATATATTTGGAATCTATATATTTTCAATACTGTCCACATGTTCTAAATAATTTATATTCGAAATAAAGCTTGTACCCCACTTGTTTGAAGTAAAAATAATATTCCAACCTCCAAAAAAATTTTGAGACATTCGAAACCCAAATTGAATGTCAAGATTCATTTTGGAAATCGAAGCTAGTCCGGAATTCTTATTCTTGTCAGTAGTTTTGATCCTACTCGTCTCAAATGTTTTCAAACCCAAAAAGTGTGTTTTTCTTTCTCTCCAAAGCATTTTACGTGATGCCCGACGACATCGAAACTTTTCCGGAATGAAAACTTATAGCTTCTGGGAAAGGAAATTCAGGAACGTCTGGGCATCGACGGGGGAACCGGAGATTCAGGAGTTGGAAGCGAACTCCCATCAAATAAAACGGAATCTTCCTCGCTCTGCGTCGATTCTTGGACATTGAGAAATGTTCAGACTCGTTCTTCAGTCAAAATAAAGAGTTGGAAAGCCTGAGCGAGTAATGAAAATGCCTCTTAGTGCCGTCCCATTGGCCATGATGGCGTTTTCTTTAAAAATTGACTTTCATTCAGAAGTGGGAACTTTTGGAATTCTTCCATTTCTGTGAATTGGCTTCATCTGTCCTTTTAGTAGATGCTGCGATAAGAGATCTAGTTTAGAGACTAGCAGACGAATGAAAAATGAGACTCGTAGAAAAAAAATTTCACGAAATGTTTTATTTAAGCTGTTCAATTAAATGTGAATCTTAAACACTGTTATTTAAAACTTGTATCCCAGTCCTATTTCATTAAATAATTTTCTTTTTGAAGCCATACGTTTTCTTTATTTCCGGGTCTAATTGGCCCTCTGACCGAATAAAGTGACATTAGGACGAGGAACCGAACCAATCCAAACCGTTTTTCATTCCAAATTTTATTTTCAAAGTCATACATTTTCCTTATTTCCAAGCCTAATTAGCACTACAAAAATGACCTAAGAGTGGAAAATTAAACCAATTCAAACAGTTTTCCATTTCCCAATTTTCTTTTCAAGTCATGATTTCCTTATTTCCAGGTCTAATTAGCTATCCTGAATTTTAGAAATGACCAAATGAGAGAAACCAAATCGTTTTACATTCCTAATTTTCTTGTCAAAGTCATACATTTTCATTATTTCCAGGTCTAATTAACCCTACACAAAATGAACTAAGCAAAAATCCAAACCAATTCAAATCGTTTTCCATCCCCAAATTTTCTTTTCAAGTCATATTTTTCGTATTTCCAGGCCTAATTAGTTCTCCTGCAGAAAAAAATGGTCAAATAGAGAGAAGCCAAACCGTGTTACATTCCTAATTTTCTTGTCAAAGTCATACATTTATTTCCTTGCCCTTCTACAGAAAAAAAATTACTTTAGAGCAAGAAAACAAACCAATCCAAATCTGCAGAAAAAGTGGCCAAAGAGCGAGAAACCAGACTGTTTTACCAGGCGTTTTTATTATTTCCTGGTCAAATTAGCCCTTCTGCAAAAAAAAATTACCTAAGAGCGAGAAACCAAATCAATTCAACCGTTTCCTAATTTTCATCTCTTGCTCTCAATTCTCTTTTTAAAACTATTTTTACAACAATTTCAATTAGTCGATTCTTTATCACACTTACATATTTTTACATTTTTAAATGTCTCGTCAATGACCTTTTCGTCCTTCGGGACTTCAAGGGGCTAACTGAGGGCTGTTTGTGGAACAGCACGCAGTTGGTAAACCGCCGTTACTCCTAACACAATCACCAACATCCATGCGCTTACAAATCGAGATACGAACCCGGGACCCAGGTGACAGACAAACGCTATGACCACTATAAAAGTTAGGCTGCTTTGTTCTTATATGAATCTGCTACTTTTCTTTCTGTCTTTTCCTCTTCATTTGGGCCGCGGTAGCCCAGTTGGAAGAGTAACGGACTAGCAACCGGAGGGCTGCTAGTTCGAATCCAACCAAAAAAAATGACCGTCATATACGAAGGGGGCTGGTGCACGTTAAATCTGTCGTGGCCACGAATGTCCTCACGTTGGCATGGTGTGAAAGTTTGGAGAGTGGGGTGCCAGCTTAAATGTGACCTCGTCATCTATCCCAAGGTATAGATCTAAGAACAGCACCACTTAATTTTCAAAATTACGTGGTGCTGTTCTCAGATCTATACCTTGGGATTGATCCAATATCCTGTGTGTTGCTCCAGTGCGATGCTAATTAAAAAACACCTATCAATCTACCTACCTTTTCATTCATAAAACTCTCTTTTATATATTTCTTGCAATCATTTCTACGTCCGCACTATTTCTTAGAATTTGTAATTTCTTTTTTACATCCTACACACTTTTCTCTATCTGTAATGTCTATTCTATTTTTTATTTACCTTCTCTATTACCTCCATCTACATCTTTTAATTCACTTCTCTCTTCCAGCATTTGAAGATTGCATTTCGTTGGCCATCCTTACAAAACGTACCTCTATTAACCTTCGTTTTACAGAAAAAAATGCTGTCCCTGTACTGTTTTCATAAAACCCTCAGGGAAAGAAACGCATTTGCAATCTATTTCACTTTAATACTCCAATGACTACGTTTTCATTTCAAAGACAAGTTAACATCCACCTTGAGGGGGAAACTGAAAACAAATATTTTAACGGCAAAATCCGCTTAACTGAACCGAAAATTGATTTTTAAGTGTTAAATGACTTCATATTTTAAATTATTTCTTGCACATGGATTTCATTCGCTTGAGAAAAGATTTGGACATTTAGAATTCATTTGGAGTGATACTGAAATTAGAGAGAGTTTTTCCAACCTTTTGCTTTCCATGAGTCGCATTGAGTGAAGGGGAATTTTCTTAATTGTATTTAATCCTCCAAGTGTTTTCGATGTGGTATCTCGTCCATCAAGATCTGGTCAATTTTGCCAATGACGACATATCTAGTCATCAAGGAATTTCCTTTTTCTTTTTATGATGACGAGATCAAGATTTGATACGTTTTTTCTATTGACGAGATATCTCGTCCATCAAGATCTGGTCAGTTTCGGAAATGACGAGATATCTCGTCGAGACAACTACCAGGAGGGTTAAGTAACAAAATTTCTTCATTTTTTAGTATAATATAAAAAAGAGGGCAAAATAAACGTAAAACTAGTGGGATCTATGTTCTTGTTTTTATGAAAGTAATGCATGGATCCCTGGTTCGGTGGAATTGGTTGAAATTCTTAATGAGTTCTTAAAATCCTCGTAAGAAAATTTCTAATTTTACTCTTCATGGGTGCTTCATACTTGAAAATAGTGGTTCATAACTGCTGGCACTATTGGGAAACGGGGGATAATTTTCATTGGGAAGCTATAAAACTCATAATACTATTAAAAGTTTACGAGTTTGTGAGGCACATTACTAGCTGACCAGGGTCATGAGATCTACTTGATCAAGTCGTTGCCATACAGCAAATAGAATAATGCCTTTATTTCAGGCCACACAAGAGAAATATATTTATCCTATTTTATTACCATAACAATAATGTTTCTTAACTTGCCATAGATGATTCTTTCTCCAACGTTTAGCGATCTAATTATCTTTCACACAAGAGAAATACATCTATCCTATTTTATTACCGTAACAATAGTGTTTCTTAACTTGCCATAGATGATTCTTTCTCCAACGTTTAGCGATCTAATTATCTTTTACTTATCAAAAATTCACGTAGTGTGACTAACCAAATCATTAACATTTTGATACTGCTTTCGCTTTCAGAACTGAATAATCAATTCTCAGCCAGAATTCACACTAAAGATGCCAATTATTAAAGCCCATTGTTTACGCTTCAAGCTTCGCCTAATGTAATGAATAAATTCGCTCAAACCCACGTAACTCAAACATCCATTTACCGGTGCCGAATTAAATCAATCTCAGATTATTTGCGAATAATTAGGCTTGAACACACAGGATGTTCCAAAACGTCCTGTACAAGCCTTAAGCGAAGTTAGAGAATACAAAATGTAACCCTATTCGCATAGGGAGTTATGTCCCCAATCGCCGCCTGGATTTTCTAAGGTGGAAATGAAAGACAGCAAACTAAACATCAATCTTTCGTCTTAATTTCACAGCTTTACTGCAGGCGTATGCTTAGAGTTTTACAGAAGGTGCTCATAGTTGCAATCAACAACTGTAATGCTGAGATCGTTGAAACGTGGATTTTTATACAAACTAGCCAATTGCCGAACAGATCGCGCAGGAAACTCCAGATGGCGCAGTCGGATTTCCATCCCTGTGTGAATAAAGTTTAATTTTGTGTTGTTACCTAACACCTCATCACTCTTAAAGTATGCACAGAAAGATTTTGAAACGCCTCGTATACGTGGTCGGACTCTGGTATTTGAGCATATAGTTTTGAGTGAGTCGATTCGTCAAATCAGATGATAGTTTCAAACACAAATAAGGCGCTCAGTTAAAGTCTTTAGTACTAACTCCGTGACTGAATTTATCGTCCGGTGCCGCCCTTTTCCAATGTATGCAAAAAAAACAACCAATGACAATCACCATGTAATTTTCCTATTAAGAATCCTTTCCCTGGCTAACTTAGTACTTTTATAGAAGTGGATTCGTCCATGGTCTCTTTCTTACCATAGTCGCACTGTAAGAGTACTATGGATTGTAGATTTATTTATACACGACTTCAGTCTTACTCGACTATAAGACAATACCTAATACTTCGCATATGACTGAGACATACTCATGCACTCAATATTGCAATGCAGATATTTCCAACCTTTATAATAATGCTACGGTACTATTAACCATCCAAGTGGTTTCGACGAGATAACTCGTCCATCAAGATCTGACCAATTTTGCTAATGACGAGATATCTCGTCTTCAAGATGTTGCTTATTCTTTATGAGAGATCAAGATCTGATCTGTTTTTTTCTAATGGCGAGATATCTCCATCAAGATTTGGTCAGTTTTGCTAATGGCTAGACTCTTCGAGACAACCACAATAAGGGTTAATTGTGCTAAAAAACACTCGCAACTGGTTCTAACATTTCGAATTTCTAAAAGCAGCACCATAAAATAAGTATAGTCAGTTCATATCCCAGTGGAACTTGAAGTCCACCGTCGCTTAAGGCCAATAAAAGTGAGAGGAAATTCGGGTTTATCTAAGGAATCTGAAAAATCTATTCACATGAATAAAATATCGAGCAAGCCATTTCTATTCACACTGACATGCTAGTTTTAAGAACACCAGCGCATCTCCACACTAGAGTACAGGTAAGCAATTCGAATAAAATATATTTTATTTACATATCTGAACGTGAAACAAACGTCGGACAAATTTAGGCTTTATTCCGAATAAAATATACAGGCTGACATGGACTATTGAATCAGATCCGTTTCATGTGCTTGAAGTATTTCAAGCTAAAAAGCTTTCCATTTGTCGCCTTATTTATAGATTTTGTGTGGTGGTGATCCAGTGCCTAGGACAGGAGTGAGCAATTTCATAGGTGCTAGGGGCCGGATCGTAAAAGATTGTGACGAAATTGTGCTGCGTGTATTGTTTTTAAGAAGGGGGAAAGGTATATATATATATATATATTAAGAAGAGTGGTTGGGTTTTATGGCACAAGGTTCTGTACCTCACTAAGCTGCGCCAGACACAAGACAAAGTCAATTATTGGACACATCCAAGGGAAATTAGTAAGGAACTGACAACAATAACCAATTTTAGGGGGAATTATGAATTAAATATCTATGTTGGTTTGGGGGTATCATGGCGCAAGGGCCTATTTGACCATGCTGCGCCAGACACAAGACAAGTAATCAAGTAACTATCAAGTAATAGACAGACACGCACAATGAAAGTTTAACTGACACAGAAGAGAGAAATACATCCAGGGAGGAATGCACCTGATAGGAATCGAACCTGCGCCGCCTAAAACTAAATATCTACGGGACCCGTTACAAGTTTTTATTAGTCCTCCTAGTGGTCGTCTCGACTAGGTATCTCGTCATTAGCAAAACTAACCAGATATTGATGGGAAATTGATCTCATTATTAGAAAAACACTGGCGAGATCTTGATCTCTTAATCATAAAACAATCGGTGGTATTTATCTAAATTGATCAGATCTGGATTGACGAGATATCTCGCCAAAACCACTTGGAGTGTTAGCAAGAATTGTAGTCGGGAGTTAATCTAGCTGCAGAAATGCAATTCTCAATTACGAACCTTAAGTACGAGTAAACTAACCCTCAATTTACTCGTATTTTGGGCTCATAGTTGAAAAAGTTTGCTCACAAGCAAATGTTCTTCCATAAATGCTCAACATTTTCTGAACAGTCTGTGAGATTCACATCACGTGAGCTCCTTTGTGCAGAGACGATTCCGTGTGAGACTGGTGAAAATAATAACTATTAGATAAAAATATAAATTAATTAAAATTTAATAAACAATAAATATGGCAAGTCTACTAGCTTGTGACTTCAAATAAAGGTCACAAATAAATAAGTCGATTGTAGTTTTTTTCACGTTTAGAACAGATATTCAGAATGGACAGTGCGATGTCCTTAGCCTGTATATATTGTACTGGGCATATGTATTATAATAAATCATTTATGGCAATATTACGTTCCTCTTTGTGTTCACCACAATAACATCTAGCATACCGCTTGTTCAGATCTGTTACAAATTTTATTCTGTACAATTTTTACACTCACCTTTTTCTAGGATTTTGGAGAAATCGAGGAAGCAAAATTCTTCAAATTTCGACTTACTTGAACATTGAAGATCCATTATCTCCAGTTGGAGATCGGTGCATATCTAGTCCAAGAAACGCTGGTCTCTGACCTTTCAACAAAAAGAAACTTGGCTTTCTCAGACATATATAACTTAATACCCTGTCTGCCTCTTCTTAAAACTCAACGAGATAACTCGTCCATCAATATTTGGTCAGTTTTGCTGGAGATAAGGTACCTCTTCAATGACCAGGAGGATTAAACACTGAGTGTTCAATGAAATGACATATGTAGTCGTTGCTAATCATATTTTGTACTGGGTTATTTAGAATACATGTATTACACGTACTGAACTTCATTGTTCCCTTTCAAATTTTCTGTGCACATATTTATGACATATGCTATGAAAGGAATACACAACAAATAGAATTCGAGAAGATTGGAAATTTCACAATTTATTAACGTTTCTTGGTATTGTAGATCAGTACTTTAGAGTTTTGCGCGATAATCCAGTTTTAAAAATACATGAAACAGGTGCAAATTGCTAAAACATTAACAAGAAGGAAGCGAGGTAATTCCAGTGATTATTAGAGGATATTTCAGTTTTGAAATAAGTATTATTACAAGTCTATCCCTCCTGTTGTTTTTCTCAACGAGGTATCGCATCATTAGCAAAACTGCAAAACGGACGAGATATCCTGTACGAATTACTTGGAGGGTTAAAAAACATTACTAAATCTGCTGTTTTCGAAAACTTGCAAAATGGACACGGGCCCTTTTCCACCTAGGTACAGAAATATAAAAGAATGGATTATTTTAAGTATTGGATACATTATAATTTAAATTTCAAATTACTTAAGGTGTATGTATACACTAGAACATTTTTTTTTAATTTTGACTTTAAAAATCCAATTTTTTACAATAGGTCTTTGGTTTATACTTAAATTCATTTTGGTATGAAAAATTCTGATTAAGCTACTCATTAATTATCTACTTTAGATATAATTCGCTAATTAGCATGTTTTTTTAACAGTGATATCTCAAATTCTAATGTGTTCAGAAAGGCAATTCCTGTTGGAAATCATTCCTAATATTATTCTTCATGTTTTGACCCTCCATCAAGTTGCTAGAGGGAATACGTTCTTTTTTGCAATTTTTTTTACGAAGGAAGTCTATAAAATCGAGATTTTTCCAGGAATTTCAACATTTAAAAATCAACTAAAAATTAATTTCTTAACCAATAACTTCGACTGAGGGTCAAAACATCCACTGTATTACATAGATTATAATGACATAAAAGTGATTATAATAGATCAATTCATTGTTGAGTTATCACTGTTCGAAAGAAGCATCCTATTGCAAAAACAGTTCTTCAGAAATCGAGTTTAAAGTATTGGAAACGTTCGTCTATGGTGACAGTACCTAACCCAAACCCTTGTAACTTGAAAACTATTCCGAATATTTACAAGATCTTGGTATCGTTTGAAAGCTAAGGGGTTGGACAATATTTTGAATTATTAAAAAATACATCGATATTTTAGTAAATTTTCGTGATTTCTAGTGCATACATACACCTTAAAGTACAGAAAATATATTTTCCGTGTCAGGGCAAAGAGGTTAAGTCAAAATTGCTACTTCTCAGACTCGTGTTGAATATTTTACTCCTTCCCACAAACATTCATGAAAAAAAGAAACACAATTAAATATCAATAATTTTAATTCGTAAATTCATTTAGTTTCGATTTTAAACATATTATATTACTTTTAAATTGATGCGCTTGATTCCTTTAGACCCATCAAAAACTTAACCCCTTTTGTTCTGACATGGAATATATAAGACCTTTCAAAGTTTTAGTTATATTTCATAGTTTTTAAATCAACCAAGTCCTTTAAAATCATTTTAAACAGTTAATACATGTATAGCTCTAGAATAAATAAAATCCATTAAATGCTAGAATTTCTGTTTCCCATTCCATTAGACACTCGTACATTTTAAACAACTTAAATTTCCACTGATACGTAAACAAAAAATGAAGAAGTTACATTTTTGCTCATCTCATCGTATTCAGAAAATCTCCCATTGTTTTATTTTCCCAGAGCCATCTCCTGATGTATTTTTTTCAAAACTTCGTGTACTTCTCAGATTTCCGGAAACTTGATACGAAAATAATAAAAACGAAATGGAAATTTTCAATGATGTGTCAAAAACTCCATTGCAAGCTTGTCAAAACTTTTTCAGTTTACGCTAAATGGAGCACACTGTTCTGACAGAATATGATGCATTAGACTATATAACTTTGAAAACGTGTGTGTAGCTCACATCCTGGGGAAAAAGAGTTTGATTGTCGTATATCTCTTTCAAGTCCAAACAATACGACGCTCAAAAGTATATTATATAAGTACAAAGATGCTCTTTTATCCCTGAACTCCAAGTTTAGAACTTTCGGTCTCAGATTTTTGTTCGCATTAAAGCAACGAGGCAGTTAATTATGTTTTTGTTCTAGATCTGTGGAAAAGCTCCTCTGAAAAGAGATTAAAAATTTGAAATTGACTGCTAAAAAAAATACTTCGAATTGGCAAACAGGCATTTTCATTTTGTGTGCTTAAGATTGCGTATCAAAAGTGAATTAAAAGTTTAAAAAATATATAGAATTTAAAAGGGAAAAAGGATAATTTCTTACTCTAAAATGTGAAATAAAAATTAAGAAACGCCTAAAAAGTTATGGAAAATTTTGCAATTAGAAGATTTCGATGCAGTATTTTATGTAGTACTTTTTCAACAAATTAGAAGTAGAGGAACACATTCTATAAAAAGAATTTCGAGGATACTTTTAAAGAAACGTAACATCGATTCAAATATTAAAGTTTTGAAACGAATGTTTATTGTATTCAGAATTGTTTTTTTCCAATTGATTAGATCTTAAAATAAAATAAATAATTTAATTAAAAAATGAGGAGCAGCAATAACTTCCATTGTCCTTCCAATATCGCTCCAAGTGGTTTCGACGAGATATCTCGTCCATCAAGATCTGACCAATTTTGACTGATCTAATAACGATATATCTCATCACCAAGATATTGCTGATTTTTTTATGATGACGAGACCACAATCTGGTCAGTTTTCTTTTACTGACAGGAGACGACTAGATCTTGATCTCATCATCATCAAAAAATCAGCAACCATTTTGACTTAACCCCTTTGCCCTGACACCGAAGATATATTTCTGTACTTGAAGTAATTTGAATTACAATGCATCAATACTTCAAATAATCCATACTTTTATATTTCTGTACCTAGATAGAAAAAGCCCACATCCATTTTGCAAGTTTTGAAAACAGTATATTTAGTAATGTCTTTTTTTAATCCTCCAAGTAGTTTCGACGAGATATCTCGTCCACCAAGATCTAATCAATTTTGCTAATTATGAGATATATCGTCATCAAGATATTGCCGATATTTCGATGATGACGAGATCAAGATTTGATCAGATTTGTTCTAATGACGAGATATCTCATCCATCAAGATGAGCTAATGGTCTTGCTAATGACTTGATGCATCGTTAAGAAACTCCACCAGGAGGGTTAATACAGCATACAAAAATACTTCACAAATATCTGGGTTCTTTCAGTCAGCTGCTATGTAACTACATTCACTAGTACAACCACGATTTTCAATTTTTCTGCTTTCCTCGAATTGCTTTTTTGAATGTTGTTTATTTTACAACGAAATCTTTCATTTCATTGAAAATTTTACATATATTGAAGCAGTTTAAACGCGTGTGAAAACCTTAAACCACATCATCTATATTATTTCTATAGTATATATCCCTTTTACGCCTCTTACACGCGACGAATCTTAACAAGTGAGGTATCAAAAGAAAGAATTTTCCGGAGCACTGACGAATCCGTTCCATTTCTCCAAGGTGTGCAGAGGGGGTCTGAAAACAATTCAAAATCCCCATACGAATAACATTGAGTGTAAAAGATTGCGGTACGCAAATCAGTTTGTTTTACCAGTATTGACGGAAAAAAATTTTCCAATAAAATTGTTTTACCAGTATTACTCGGAAAACCAGTTTGTTTTAACAGCATTGATGGAAACAACTTTTCCAATAAAATTGTTTTACCAGTATTACTCGGAAAACAATTTTTTTCGTCATCTATATTATTTCTGTTGTATAGATCCTTTTTACTCCTATTACACGCGACGAATTATTTTTTTATTTATTGAACTGGTTTTTTATTTATTTCCATAATATCAGTAAATGAATATGTAATGTGATGATATAAATATTAAATGAAGCATGTTCCACGCGAGGTTAAGATTTGAAAAAAGGAGGAAGTGGTTGTAAATAGTAATTGAATAAACTTTTTTGATATTTTGGATATAAAAAAATTTGCTTACATCTTCCTCCCTTACAACGGATGGGGTTTTGGGGGGTGGAATTGTTCATGCGAGAATTCTCGCACGGGCACGCTTGTGTAAATTATAGAAGCAAGGACAATAAAATAAAGTAATTACCAACATGAAAATCATTAATAATTGATGTTGTCTTCATCTTCAGAATATTTTTCTTATTCGGAAGGGATTATTCACTTCACTAAATAAATTGAGAATAAAATTGCTTATTATAATATATAAATACAGCCACTGATGTATTGTAGGCTTTGAAATCTTGTTTTGTAATTCAGCTAAAGGAGGGGCAAGAATTTATGATTTAGGGTTATGCTGATGGGGTGGTGTGGCAAAAGTCCTATTCCAAATACAGTCCGGCGTCTGAAGTCAATTCGCTGGTAGTTCTCTTCTGGAAAGGTTTTGTAACAAAAATGAAATTCATCCCTCTTGAGTAAATTTCATTTCCTTCATTTTTAATCAAGCTACTTGGTCTTCATCCTCATTTTTCTTCTCAGTGACGATTCTTGAACTTAAAAAAACTGTGAAATTTAAAACATCACGCTGATGCATTTTCACCACAGACAACAGGAGCTTTTGAATATTGATTTCATGAAGTTACGTCAGTCATGGGGTACTTCAATATCACAGTTTTATTTTTAGCCATTTCTATAAATGCCTGGATTGTATTCGTATCCGCGAGTTTATGTTCCACGAAACAATGGCTACATCTTCAATGGTTTATTTTCTGTTTTTAATTCACACATCAAATTACGAAATAATACTGCTATGTATTTGTTTTGCTTTGGCCATTACATGAATCACTGTGAAGACGTAGCTCTTCAATGGTGGATAATAAAGACAAAACACGAAAAACGAGTTTCGTTCTTCTTGCATTGCTCTAAGTATAGCCGATACATTTGTTCCACCGATAAATCGTACATATATAAGACTATTTTTGCCGTTTTCTCCCTTGAGTAATGACATTTATAAGCCGGAAATCTGGTTATGTTCCGTCTGACATACTCTTTCATTCTATTCTAACATATTTTCCATGTTTCCCTTTACCATAGGGTGATCAAATGTTACAGGATGCATTTCTCCTTTTCCAGTTATCACCCTTAGCCCTCAAAATGGCTTCGAAGAGATATCTTGCCCATTAAGATTTGACCAATTTTGCTTATGAGAGATACGAGATATCTCATCGCCAATATACTGCCAATTCTTTTTATGATGACGAGATCAAAACCGATTAGTTTTCTTCTAATCACCAAGTATCTGATTCATCAAAACTCGGTTAGTTTTCTTCTAATCACCAGGTATTTGGTTCATCAAAACTCGGTTAGTTTTCTTCTAATCACCAGGTATCTGGTCCATCAAAACTCGGTTAGTTTTCTCCTAATCACCAGGTATCTGGTCCATCAATATCTGGTTAGTTTTTCTAATGGTGAGATACCTCGTCGATATAACCACCAGGAGGGTTAGGAGTGAGCGAAAAGGAATCTAAGTACATAGTAAACTCTGTACTTAAATAGACAAACTTAACAGACCTTGATTGGTTCACTGTGAATAGTTAAAAAGCTAATTTCTTAAAAACTGTCTTCGGCTTTGTGTTTTCTGGGTGCAAATCTGTTCTCCCTATTTAAGAACTTAGAGAACTGTGTTAGCGATTCGTTGGTCCTATCTATCACTGGAGAGTTCGGACAATTCCTCTTTCAAGACTTGCTTTTTCGTCTTATTAATGTCATCATAACACCTCCTCCAGCATTCGCAGGCACCACCCATCACTTTACCTTTCTTTCAATACCATTTTTTGACTTATATTGTCGGTAAGTGACGTAGGATGTCGACGAATTGTTCTCAGTACAATCACCAAGAAGTTCCAATGTCCAAACATTAACCATTTCTACTTAAATTCATGGAGCTATCTGAATTATTTAAAGGGTATATGTGCACATTGGTCCTTTTAACCGTCCAAGTGGTTTCAACAAGATATCTCGTCCATCAAGATCTGACCAAGTTTGCTATGATGAGATATCTCGGCATCAAGATATTGAGGATTTTTTTATGATGACGAGATCAAGGTCAGGTCAGTTTTCTTCTAATGACGAGATTCGTGGTCGAGACAACCACCAGGAGGGTTAAAATTTGTGTTGACCTTGGCCTTTTTGGAAAAGGTTCAAATTAAAATGTATTGACAGGAAGTCATTGTCTTTTCTCTTTGTAGAATAACTTTCATTACCTTGAAATGATTGGTGGACATAATTCAAAATCAGATAATTCACCTTTTTTTCACAGTACAGATTTATCAAGCATAAATTTGAATTTTTATTAAGAATGTAGTTAATTTAATTAAGAATGTAGGACATATTAATATTTAAAGTTAATGAATAAAGTTCTGGTGTAGAGTGCTTTTGAAACTGAAATTGAAATAAATATATTTATGGTAGTTTAAAGTGCATTATTTATTAGTTAATTGAGAAGCTGCAAAAGAATTTCGGAACAAAATTAAGATTATACGCACTCTGTTAGGGGATTTGTTTAGACTACATAAAGGTGAAATTTGATTTTATCTTTGTTAGATTATGTTTAATTATTTCTATTTAAAGATGGTGGTATTTCACCGTGACCCTCTCAATTTTAATATTTCTTCTTATCGGATGCATGTGTTAAAGTTTGTGGAAGTAAAACGTTTTGCTCGTCTTATGATATATGAAGTGCTTGTTGAAACTAATAATCATAAACTTTCGATAGTTTTAAATATCGCTGCTCAGTAAGATCAATGATGTAATTGCAATATATGGGTAGTTTGAATTGAATGCATCATTTGTATTTGACATGATTCATCCATACAATGAACAAGGACAGTAGTACCGTTTAGCTCAGCTAGAGTGCAAATTAAACTGTTTCTCATTATTCTTAAGAACGACTCAATTGTTGTTTAAAACATTTGTATAAGAATTTGTATATTTAATTCGACTGGAAAAACGACATATGTGTATATTCTGTCATTAATCTAAACTCTGTCCATTTCATGAAGTAAATGTTCTTTCTGACATTGTAAACCAAAGATTGTTACATTTTGTGTTTGTTACAGAAGTGATTCTTATTTTCCTATGGTGGATTGTAATATCAAATAAATCTACCTTCGAAGTGAATAGCCGAAGTAAAAAGATAGTACAGCTTGCTCTTCTTTCAGCTAGAAATAATATTAATTCAGATAATGATATCAACTTCATCTAAATTCATCAGGCGCAACTGAAGAAATACTGTCCAAGAAGAATTGAGATTTTGTTGAATATTTCATTCCAAATTTCAGAAAAATAAAAAAGTAACTGCAAAATTGAGTGTGAATTTTCAAAATACACGTACATGAGTTCCATTGTTTAAAAGTAATATAAATATGCTTTCATTAATCCCACTTTAATTTCATCGAATTTTCTCACATGTCTGATATTAATCATGAACGATATTCTTAGCTTTCTTTTCTGAATAAATTGATGAATTCCACGTGCTTCATTGCTCTTCCAAAACAGCTATATGTAGATAGATAATTAAATGTATTCTAATTACTTTATTTGTTCTTCATAGCTGAATAGGAGTAAACATTAGTGTGGGCCGACAAAAATGGAAATATCAAATCGATGTAGTGCGAAAATCTTGTGCATGGCTCATCTGTAGAATTTTCAAAGTATACAATATTATCAGTTCAGACATCGTGATCAACATTGCAGAAATTTTCAAAATATAAGTATTTTTACCAATTTTTTCTAACTGCCAAATAAACTACAATTGCACGCTATATAGTTGAAAAGTTACCTTCGCTTAGACTAGTATAGCTAAATATAATGGAAAATACTTTCTGAAATAGGATTACTTTTCCTGTACGTAGTATACCTATCGAAATTATACGAATCTGTGCCACTTCTTCCAGGGATTTGTTACAAACCCAATTCCAGATTATAAAATACTTGGAAGAGAGTGTAGGTAGAAAATAATCTGAAATAATTGACAAGTTTTGTGTAATTTTGATAGCTATGCCACGCACAGGTAGTATAATCCAATTTCCGAAAGTGTTTTACATTGTATTTATTTATACTAAAGAGTACTTTTCAGCTCTATCGTACAATTGTAGTTTATTTGGTAGTTAGAAATAATTAGTATTATTATGTATATGTTGGAAATTTATGTAACTGATCGAAAATTCGAAAGTAGACATTTTTGAGGTTTATTTTGAGGAAAGGGAAGCATAACAGAAGTGGAATCAGAATGATAAATAAATAATAATCAACGTTACATAAAATAGTAAACACCGTTTGATGTTTTAGGAGATTAGGAACAAGATGCTTCCAGAAAGTTCCATGATGCCATTATCAAAAATCTATATAAATAAGAATGGAGTGTTTGTTTGTACATTGAATATTTTCGACCCATTTCAAGTTTTCTATCGGTTTTGGGCCTTTTTGATGCAAAATCCGTCTCTTGCCCTTTTGGTGTCTGTCTGTCCATCTGTCTGTCTGACCATCTGTCTGTATGCGTGTGCCCGTGCTACGTCCAAACGGTTGAATATATTTTCATGAAACTTTGTATACTGTGAGTATTTGCGTTCATTTAGTGACTGAATTTGGTTGCGTTAATATATCTGTCCGTCATCCCGTTATATGACTGATTTTGTGTCTGTGTGTTTGCACATGTATCACATAAACTGTATTTAACATATTTTAATACAACGTTCTCTACATAAATTGTTATTTAATTTAGTGAATACATTATTTAACATTCCTTTGCGTGCATATTTAGGTAAGTTTCATGCTAAAACATCTGAGTAACTATACTTAAATCAACCATAATTTTATAGTTTTGGAGAAGATGGAAGGTATAATGAGCATGCAATTACTTGAATTGTTTTACCAGCGCTGGTGGAAATTCAATTATTTTTCCAAAAACTATTTTTACGGAATTTGAATTCTAATAATTTATTTACTTTGAGTCTTATTTTCTCTTTACTAAATATAAAAAGTTCTGAATATTTGAGACAGATGATAAAGAGAATAAAACATTATAAATAAAATATACAGAACAGACTTTTTAAAATAGAACTGGTATCTAATATGGCGACCTTGGTATTTTTTAATCGTTTGCTTTTCTAATTTGTGTCCGTTTACTTCAAGAATCTATTTTGTAACAAAAACCCAAAGGTTATATTCCAAGAATCTATTTTGTAACGAAAACCCAAACGTTATATTCCAAGAATCTATTTTGTTAGTTGAAGAAGTAGATATATTCATTAGTTTTCATCCGAAGCATTTTTAATCTGTTTTAAGATGTATTTCTGCATTTTCAATTTAATGTTTTTCGTTCAATAACTGGAATCAAGGTAAGTAATGGTTTAATTAGTTTTAAAAACATTTTTAATCGTTGTATGATAATTTTGAGAAATGCTTTTCTTTTTAAATGACGTACAAGGCATTTATATGCACACTCTGAACTATTCTATGCATTATGGGTAATATTGGCACACTCTAGATACTTTTCTGTCTTACTAAAAAATTCTACAAAAAATTAAAATGTTAAATATGACATTTATTTACATTTATGAAATTGTGCATTTAACAATTGCGTACTTTTATTACAGTGCGGTAGTCGTTACATGTGATGAATAGGAATTACAATTTATTAACGAAAGCGGAAGTTAGTTAACCAATTCAACCCAAGTAACGCCGGGCAATTCTGCTAATAAAAAGTAAAATGGAAAGATAGGGGGAAATATAGTCTGCCATCAAAATCTAATGGCACTTTTGAACCTGAACTCTGTTTTTGTTGTTATTTATTGCCTGTATAATTCAGCAATAATGTCTGGTTTGAAAATAATAACATAAGATGCACCATGCACTCAAGTTTTTCACACTAGTGATTAGTTGAAACTTTTCAGAACTTTCTACATTGAACGTTTCGGAAACTTTTCTATTCTTTCGGCCCATCCTAGTGAGCATGTTAATGCAGGGAGTTTTCGCATCGTTTTATTGTACACATAGTTGGCAGGCATTGTGTAACTCGAACCATATCAAATCAAAATTAATGACATTCATCCATGCTTGATTTTATTTGGTAGATTGCCAAGTACACAGAGAGGACAAAAAAGAGAATATAGAATTTTTCTTCTCTACTTGGTGCAGTAATTTCATGTAATTGTTGTGCGAACATTGACATTTTTGCGTGATATCACTTCCCCTGGAAAGAAAAAACAATGTTTGACAATGAAACAAAACACGATAAGTCAATGACATGTCAAATCTAAATGTAAGCAAGATCAAAATTTATTAGAACTATGACTAAACGAAACGAATCGTTAAAATCGAAGTTCGTGTTTAATGGTGAGCTTCAATGGAAACTCAATTCGAATAAATTGAAGGGCTTCTAGCAACATAATAAGTAATTTTTCAAATTTTCCAGACTGGCAATTTTCAAGTTTTAAAAAAATGTCAAAACTATTGGGTTGATGCAAAAGTTCGTCCCATTTTTGGCGATAGATGGCATTGCATCGCAAAACCGAAGTGTTATCTACTTCACACGTGTAAAGTTTTGATGTTGTTTGAAAGAAGGAATTTCAGAGAGTACTTGGGAGGAAAAAAGTTGTGTTATTTGTTTGTGTTTTTTAAATTTTGTTAAGCATTAAGAATGGCAGAAAATAAAAAGCATTTTCGACATACTATGATTTTTTATTTCCGAAAAGAAAGGCAAGAATGCTTCGCAGACGCAAAAGAAGATATGCGTTGCGCATGGTGAGGTGTCTTTGAGATTTCACGTGCCGTAAGTGGTTCAGAAAGTTTCGTCACCTGGATCATTTCTTTAGCCAGAAACCTCTGAACTTCTACGAGCGCTGGATTATGCAGCTACCGGAGAAATGGAGAAAAGTCATAGAACAGAACGGCACATACTGTATTGATTAAATTTAATTTTTAGTAAATAAAATGTGTCTCCGAAAGTGATATGTCCAGTCCAGTGCAGTCACGGTGAGTTTTTCTGTCTCATCACCGCTAATCATATCTGAAGTTTCAAGGTCGATGTCTGTTCCGCTTTCAGTAATCCAAGAATATTTAATGATCCGTTTTGTGCCGTCTAAAGGCGTATCAGGGGTCTAAATCTATCAAAACTTTCAACATAATAAGGGAACAGTGTTTTGCAGCAACAAAGTGTTTACGAATAGACTGAAAAATTTAAAAACGTACAAGTGTTGCGTATGAAGAAGCTAGACGACAGACCTCTACCATAACAGAAACCATCAATTTATAGTCATCGACTTTCAAATGAAATAGACGTAACATATACACGCAGCTTCATGTTATTTCTCCCAATCGCTCAATTTCAAGACCTCTGGATCAAGGTCACGTGATATTGGAAGAAAACACGAACCCAAATATTGAACTAACTCACGAGTGTGGTGGAAAACACTCATTTGTGCTTCGATAGCCAATCGACTCAAACCTATTCCCAAGAACACGTGATTTACACGTCTGAGATCTTACGACCATCGACCTTAAAATGAAATAGACGGAGCATGTGCCCGCAGCTTCGTGTTATTTCTTCCAGTTGCTCGGTTTGATGATCTATCTATCACGTGGTTGTGGGTAGAATCAAGAATTCTAAATTATTGATTGATTAAAGTGATTATCCCCTCAATCAAAAAGAATCTGCGATTCGACAGCCAATCGGCGAAAGCGATTCTTTAGTCCACGTGATTTACCCTTCAGAGATCTCACGACACCGACTCCGTCCATATGGTTCGTCTATTTCCTTAGAAGGTCGATGTTTATAATGTATCTAACATGGTTTATACAGACGAGTGATGAAAGCGAACGGAAAGAATGACCTTGCATCTATCAGTTCTACAAATCGTGCCTCAAGTTTGGAATACGATTCGCATCTCTTTTTCGAAGTTTAATCGCGACTTTGAATTAGCCTTAATTACTGCCACTGCTACAATTATTGCCTCAACTCAAGTGGGAATCTCAGAAGCAATCCAAACTCGAGGCTTAGTTACCTATTTCTGAATATTCTCGACTCAATCAATCTCGACTCAATATTCAATCGATGTAATCCATTTTTGCAGGGAATGTGTGAACTTATGGGACTACCTTGGAAAAGCAGTTGAACGGAGACATCCTCTTCCTAGAGATATGAATGCTCTGAAGACCGCATTGATGGAGGAGTGGAACTTAATTCCCCAAACTGTGGTTAACAACATTATTACCAGTATTAAACACGTTGTGATATGTGTGTACACGTCAGGGAAGATCGCATTCCATATTAAATTCACAAGCCTTATTTTTTCTGAGTTATTCTTTTTTTCTGAACTCTCCTTGTCACATATTATTGCCATTTTTATTGTTTCATGCTACAGTCTTATATCATATGCAGTGCACTTAAATTTTTTTCTTTGTATTTGTGTGTTATGATGTTATGTATCATTTCACACAAATTCATAAAATTATAGTTCACAGTTTCTGAGAAATCCGTGATTTTATGCATGTACAGATAATTTTGGACATGAGTGTATTATCACAAAAATCAATCATCTTCAAAGGTACCTCTTCAGTCCTTATCTGCCTCGACGAATACCGAAAGTGATTTTGCGACATTAGCTTCATAACCAAATTAAAGTTTTAGTAAAATATTCTTATCAGCAAAATATTCATGATTGTATTTCTTGATTTTATATCGGGTTCACGGTAGCCCGTCGCTAATAGCCCGTTGTGTTATTCCACTGCGACGTTAATTAAAATGCCCACCTAGCTTCTTAATAGGCATGAAAATTTAGTCATAAAGTGTGATGTAAGTTAAAAACAACTCTATTATTCTAGCTGTGTCGAATCATATACGTCTAAGTATGGCTCGATTGGTGTCAATGTAAAATCTTTGTTGTCAACTGCGTTTTACATTACTAGCGCCGCCTACCAGCCAACCAGGTCTAGAGTTCAAACCCCGGTTGGTAAGTGCAAAACTCGGATGTAAGCCATCAGGAGGCTTAAATGTGATTTTAATCCTCTGATTGTCGTGAGATTTTCGAATAATTAGTGTTATTTTTACGACACAACACACTTAATGACTCTATAACCACATCTTTTTAAAGAATCCATGGATTCTGTTTCAACCGTTAGAAATACTCTATTGGTGCTTTCCCTTAGAATATAATCTCTCTTAGGAACGATTCTATTAGTCCTTTACTGGGATTAGAGATTCCTTTGGAACAATTCTATTGACCCATTCTATAGAAAAGAATCCTTTGGAACAATTCTATTGACCCATTCTATAGAACAGAATCCTTTGGAAAGATTGTATTGACCCCCTTTTATCTTAGATTATAAGCTTATGGAAGTATTCTATTGCTTTTTTCCTTAGGATAAAATTCTTTGAAGAGATTCTATTTTTCCTTTCCTTAGAGTAGAATAATTTGAAAGTATTCTATTCTCCTCCTTCCTTTAGAGAATAGAATCCCTTGTGGCGATTCTATTGCTCATTTCCTTAGAATAGAATCCTTTGGAAAGATTCTATAGGTCAAGAAGATCAAAATTGCTTAGAAGTCATGCAGGGAAGATTGAAGTTGGAATGATGCCCCCAGAGAGTTAAGCGATAAATAATCTGTACACTCCAATACAGTAACTACTACATCAACTATTTTCAGTAATCCAACACTTCCCGTGCCGGAAAAAGTATATATCTATATTCACCACTTTACAAACTCCAAGTTATCAGTTTATTTTGGATTTACTTGCCAAAATATTAGTTTTTTTCGACACAGCATTTTTTTCCGTACTAGAGTACAAAAAAAACTTGCCCAGTTTGCCGAGCTTATCGACACATGTCCCATCTGTCGTTCCCCGAACGGACTCCAGGCAAAATTTTTCCTTATAAGCCGATCACGGATCGGGAATCGAAACGAACGAAGACAAACACCGGGAGGCGATTTAATGAATAAAATTCCTCTCCCAAAAACTTTCCAGACGGATGTCACCAAAAAAAATTCCAATGGGAACATCCAACCCGAAGAGGAATTTCTTAAATGCTGAAAATAATGCAACTAAATCTTCCCGGATAAATATATATGTCACCATATTTTTTTTTCGTCCTCAAACTTTAAAAGCTCGCTTGAGTAACAAACTAAGACCATTGCCAAATATTGATCTTATATAACACAGGACGACGAATCTTAAGCTTTGCTCTTCTCTGAGACTGATATCGGAACTTTTTAAGGACGGGAGTCGACGACGTCTTTAAAGTCTTGTTATTTATTTTGGTCCGAATAAGATTGTTTGCTTGCTTCTGGAATATTCGAGGGAATGAGTACTCGGCAGGATCTTGGGGAAAGAGAAGGGACAGGAAACGTCACGAGATGTTTATCTTGACGCTTTCTTTCAAGTGTTCCTTGAGATGGGGAAAGGTTCTGATTAAAAAGATTCGAAATTGCGGAGATTTTGAGCATTACTTTTTAATCGCTGCCCTAGTTACAGGATTTGTTGAAATTAATGACGATGGTCTTGTACCGAAGAGTGTTAAACCCAAATCATGATATATCTGATATCAACTCTGTTTTATATGTATATATATATATATATATATATCGAAATTATATATATATATATATATATAATTACCATGCATAATTACCATGGAACATTGAGTCGCATTCCACTCCGAGAGGCATGTCCGTCCGCACTTCTTGAATGCCACATATCCCGCACGATGGATCGGACGTGGCGGACCTGTGGCTTGGCCTCCTCGCTCACCGGACCTCAACCCACTGGACTTTTTCTTCTGGGGGCACATGAAATCTTTAGTGTACCAGACGCCTGTGGACTCGGCAGAAGATCTCGCAGCGAGAATCGGTGTTGCCTCAGACGAAATTAACACAACACCAGGAATCTTCGAGAGGGTGCGCCAGTCATTCCTTCGCCGGTGTGAACTATGCAACGACACGCGTGGCAGCCACTTTGAGCACTTGCTGTGAGTTTTTCTCTGATCAATAAATCAGATTGTGCAACTTTTGGTATCGTTCATTCGCTTTCCCAACACTGTTTTAAGTTCATGTTGAAATTCTAATTTGACTCTTTTCTGCCTCTCAGAAATGTGCGATTTCTATGCGACCCTATGTTCCATGGTAATTATTGCTCGTCTGGATGGGTACTATCACCCCTCTTATTTTGTAAAAACAATTTAGACTCACCCTGTATACAGAAACTTAGTGAAAACGCGCAGGCGATAGTAAAATTATTTACAAATATAGAATTTTCCGTATTTGGCAACGCCAAAAGTTGTTTAATTTTTTTAGTTCCATTTAGAATTATTAATTGAGATGTAGTTATGAGCTGTGAGTTTAATTGAGGTTTTGATCTCTATGCAATTGAGTTTTTGTGAGATTATTGCTTAGACTATTTTTGAGTTGAGATTTATTAATTGACTTACTATATTCTGAGAATTGTTAGTTGTGAATATTCATGAACAATGAAGCATATCAAGGTTATGTTTCAATGAGTACTCTTTGTTTACCATTACTCCTCAGAAGATAATAATTTTAATAGCAATAAGTGATTTCTGGAGTCCGTTGCGTTCTTATCACAACGGGATGTACATCTAGTATTTTAATCAGAATAAGAACATTCCTGAATAGTGTTTTTAGTCCTTTAGAACTTTGCTGATTCTAAATCGTACTGAAGAAAACATTTCGGTGAAAATATTTTGATTTTTTAAATACAAAATTAGACAGTTTATATTGATTTTTAAACATACTGATAACTCATTGATTTCTACAATTACTTAACCCGTAGTTTTTACAATACGATTTTATCGAAAATAGCAATCCATACCACCTATTAGGGGCATGGTTTGATTCCAGTTGGAATAATTATATTAATTTGGCTATGCCACAATAATATATCTGTTCACGCCCCTTGTCTATAAAATCGCTCATAATTTTTATATCTGATACCACTCGCATACATTTATTTTTCTTATATACAATTATCCAAATTTTGTGAAAGGAATCTCACATTCGTGTTTTTGTAGGGTACTTTATTACGCTCAGAATAGACGAACGCAACTTACAAGTCATCCTGAACGCTTGCATTAATTAAGAAGCATTTATTTATAGAGAACAAATTCGTATATAATTTAAGTTTCAGAAGCACGGAAGAAGATCGATGCTTCGAATGAAATAGACGGACCACGTGGGCTGAGTCGCTGTCGTAAGATCTCTGAAGGGTAAATCACGTGGACTTAAGAATCGCCTTCGCCGATTGGCTATGGAAGCGCAGACTAGTGTTTTTGATCGCAATGGATAATCACTTTAACCACTCAATTTAGGATTCTTGCTTTTACCCACAACCACCTGACAGATCTTCAAACCGGGCAACTGGAAGAAATAACATGAAGCTGCGGACACATGCTATGCCTATTTCATTTTAAGATTGGTGTTTGCAACTCCCTGTGAATGATACAAATGTCTTAGAGCTTGGTGGAAGTCTTTTACGTAGTCTGGAAAATGAGATAATAATAGACCAAGAGCAAGGACCATCTGCGCATGTTTCCTGGATTGGATGTTAGTCTCAATAAGAAGCAAGGAAGAAAGCAGAGGAGTATGTGCTGAAGGCACCCATCAAGCATGACAAACACCATTAACCAATAATAGTAAGAAACCACTTGAGGGTGAAAGGATCAGGCGACTGATTGGTTTTTAGAGTGAAAATCAAGGACATTCAAATAGAAACCGGCGTATCCGTGATCAAACCCAAAGATCCAAGGACAACACCACGTAATTTTGAACCAAGGTCAGATTACGAAGGTCACACCTGAGCTGGCACCCCACTCTCCAAACTTCCACACCACGCCAACGTGGGGACATTTAAGGCCACGACAGATTTAATGTGGACCAGTCTCCTTTGTACACGAC
The DNA here is from genome assembly GCA_933210815.1 of Meta bourneti. NCBI lineage: Eukaryota > Metazoa > Arthropoda > Arachnida > Araneae > Tetragnathidae > Meta > Meta bourneti. Next base: position 17,533,825 of record OW119922.1, read on the forward strand.
GATCTTTGGTTGGATTCGTACTCGCAACTCTCCGGTTGCTAATCCGTTACTCTTCCAACCGGGCTACCGTGGCCCTTATCTCCTTGGGCTATTGTACCTTAGGTGGAAGTACCGAATAGGCAAAAACGAAAGATAATACTGGGTATATCTCCTTATGCCTGTGAGATACTTGGAAGGCAAATTTTACACGCTATTTGAAAAACTTTGGTAGGATCTGTCCAATTTCTTCAACTAATTACGTATGAGTACAAATACATTTGTTTTTCTAGAAAATAGCAGTAAAAGCACCAGGGTACTATAATTAGAACATGTATTTCTCCAAAGGAATGGTCACGTTGGCTTGGTGTCGAAGTTTGGAGAGTGGGGTGCCAGCTCAGGTGTGACCTCGTCATCTGACCGTGGTTCAAAATTGCATGGTATTGTCCTCGGATCTTTCCCTTCAGGGATTGATCCCGGACCGTCACCAATAGCCCGTTGTATCGCTCCAGTGCGACGTTAATTAAAATACCTACCTAATCCGGCACTCTGAAATACTTAATATTTAAACCAGTAAGGTTTAATATTTATAATTTTTTCTGAAATTACTTTCAATTTTTAGGAATAGACTTTCCAAAAAAACATCTTCTACTAAAAGTTCTCAGGGAACTGATAGGTAGGTATTTAATTACCGTCGCACTAGAGCAACACAACGGGCTATTGGCGACGGTCCGGGATCAAGCCGGAAGGGAAAGATCCAAGGACAACACCACGTAATTTTGAACCACGGTCAGATAACGAGGTCGACACCTAAGCTGACACCCCATTCTCCAAATTTCCACACCAAAACAAAATGAGGACATTTGAGGCCCCGGCTGATTTAACGTGCCCCAGCCCCCTTCGTACACGATGGCCTTTGGTTGGATTCAAACTCGCGATCCTCCGGTTGCTAATCCGTTACTCTTCCAACCTGGCTATCTCGGTCAGCTCAGGGAACTGATATTTAGACCTGATTCACAACAAATAAGATGATATAAAAATATCTTCAGTTTCCTTTTAGTATTTACTTAACATAAAAGAGCATCTTCATTTATCGTGTCTTCAGAATCAAAGAGCGGAAGTTTCACTCAGAAAAAAATCTCTACAAATGATAAACAAAAATCGAGTTGCATCTTTACTACTGACTCTAATATCTCCAGCTGCTAATAAAACCCGAACTTCGGAGATGAACATGATTCAAGAATACCTTATAAGAAGGGGGTTCTTTCGAACTTTCAGTCAGCTCATTAAATTCCAAACACTTTAGAATCTCAGAAAAGTGAAGTTGCTAAATTTAAACATATTTCTGCCTCTAAAACGTGAGGAGGGAATGCAGTTCCCTCTGGAATTTTACGAGTCTCATCCTGAACGTGCGGATCATTCCATCCGATGCGACTGGAATACCGGTTTAGTTCTCAAGAGTCGAGGGAACACAGTTATGTTTCTTTGTATGGCAACGGCAGTGGCTGGGGTTATATCGTTGCAACTTTTCTCGGGCTGGATTACGGTGGTAAACGCGATTGAAACGAGCAGTAATACGGGTACTTTGAAGGAGAGGACTTCTATCACTTGCGTTGCCTTGAAATTCAGTTCCACCTTGCAGAACAGTTTTCAGGAACAGGTAAGTGGTAGAAGTAACTCCACGTACTTCTCGTAGATTCTGCTTAGACTGCAAGCCAATTCAAGAACTTGAAATAAAATATTTTAGAAGCCCTTTTAAATTCGTCGTTTATACAAGCCTATAAATGAATCTGAAACCAAAACTCGTCGATTTTCTTTTTCTCCATCAATGGTAAAATGATTGAGGCCAGCAATGATATGGGTTACTTTGTAGAGTACTCAACCATTCAGTTATATATCCATATCTGAATTCCAAAGATGGATATATATGTTAAAAGGGCTTTAGTCGTCATGGCACTGCAAAGGCGATATTGTGAACCATTTGGCGTTGCCCTCGCGCACTAAAAGGGGAGTTCACGTTGCATCTCACATACATGTGAGGCAAGAGGAGCAAAAGCCTTTCCCCATTCTTCTTAGATCACTCAATCGTTTTCGCATTCCGAGAGCGATCTTCTAATTTGTTGGAGTTCCATGCGTTATGGTCACTATGTTCTGATTAGTTGGAGTTCCGTGCGTTCTGGTCACGATTGAAACGCTCAAAGCAGAGCGGGAAAATAATTAATTCTAACTAGAGAACATCGGAATTTTCGCATGTAGTAGGCAGACCATGTTGGTCATCAATTTTGTAAATATTCCATCTGTTATCTATTTCATCTCATCATCGTTAATAATTTTTTGAAATGCAATTCTTGACTGAAAATTATACGACTGCATTGGTACCAAGTTGTGGCCATTTCGGGCATGATATACACTCAAGGCACAACCCGTTTATAGAGAGGACATATTTACTCCCGACAGACAAACGTATATGTCTTACCCCAGATTCGAACCAGAAACCTTTCGATCTAGAAGCCAGCCCCTTCATCACCAGTCCGATGGATGGGCTACGATAAATGCAATCTATCTTATAATAGTCTACTATATCGATATAATATTCGAATATTAACAATGGATATAATCCATCTTATAATATTCTAGATGCAGTTGCATCCAGAATAAAAAGTACTTGAACACAACTAACTAAAACAGGATACATCTATTGGACCATTACTTAAATCCATATTACTCTAACATCAACCTTTTCAACACAAACTCAAAGATTTCAGTACATGTTTTTAATATAATTAGCAGTTCTAAGAGAAAATGTTATTCTATTTATCTATATCTATACATATAAAGCGAGTTGGCATTCGTCTGTCTGTCTGTTCTCTATACAAATCTACATCGTTAGACCAATGTACACCAAATTTGGTACACTTATTCTTTGGAACCCTGAAGCTAACGTAGACTATATATTAACCCCTGTTCTATTTGTCTTGGGTGTGTAGAGGGTGTAACGTCCCGTCATCCCGGACAGAGCACTTGCTAGGGGGCGCTCTCTCCCGGTCTGCCGGTGCGGATGACGTCAGAACATCTACAGGACTCGCCTCTCAAGATGACCTTGGAGTGTTTTTTTAGAAGGGTGTGGTTGCGCTGAAAATCGCTCAGTATCATACCGTTTATGTATCCCGTCCGTAAATTCTTAAACTGTAACTATTATTGGAATGTAAATTTTTATGATAATACAAGATTATTTTTGAAGAAAGTGGTCTTTTTTATCGTCGATACAGGGGGCTAAAGACAATTCGAAATTCTCGTATGAATAACATTGCGTATTTATACGATCAATGTCAGAGCAATTCACACTAAGTTTGGTACATTCATCCAGTAGAATTCTGCGGGACACAGGCTATACATTAACCCCGTTCGATTTGCCCTGGGACTTTAGAACCCAGCGGGTAACGTAGGTTACATATTGACCCCCGTTCTATTTGTCCTAGGTGTGCAGAAGGTGCTAAAAACAATTCGAAATCGCGATAGAAATAAGATTGAGCATAAAACGATTACAGTTTGTATTACAGTAGGAGTGTGAAGAATATAAAATGAATTATATGAATGGATACATCATATATACATATTTGCATCCAAAGTTAATTGTAGGAGCTATGAAAAAGTTAAACGATGTTAAAAAATTATTTTCCATAGACTTAAATAATGTTTACAATTTTCAATCAACATTTAACCAATTCAACCGGAGCAACGCAAGATAATTCTGCTAGTTTCCTATACAACCAAGAGCACATGTACTTAACATTGAGATAAGTTTCAGAAAAATATTGATAAACTTTAACACGAAATTATTTAAAGCCGTTTTAAAATTTAGTGGGATAATATCCTGACCTGAGTAGGCGTTAACGTTTCAAAAAACGCCAAAAAGAAAATCAGAAGTTCGTTACCATCTTGAAATTTTCATTGTGTGTGTGTGTGTGTGTGTGTGTGTGTCTCTGTTACCAAACTAAAAAAATTATACTATAATTTCCTTTTTATTTCCCTCACAAGAATCGACATGGTTTGAACTGTGCCCCAAATGCACCAATTAAAAAGTATAAATATTGCGTAGGATGTTTAAGGGATTGAATTGGAATTTTTAAGTTTTAATGGCTTAAGGTGTGTCCGAAAACGGACAAATTGAACCAAATGGCAAGATTGAATTTTTTTTATTATGGAAAGTAGCGTAAAGCTGAAGGTTAAAAATGAAATGCAAATTAAATTTACATGCATAAATATTTTGAAAAATTAGACCCGTAACTTAATTTAAAAATAAGTTATGAGATTTAAAAAGGCAATGACTGGTAAATTTGTAAGCAAATTTGACTGAGGATAATCTTCCCCAATCAAATATTATTAACTTAAAATTGTACTTTTGAAAAATTAAGATGATTATGATTGAAAGAGCAGGTATAATATATAATTTAAATATAATTGATAGTGTAGGGAATTGAGCGCGATTTACATAGAAAGGGATTCTCTCACAACAAAAGATCTCGATGAGTGAAACTTGTATGTCCAGTGCGAAATGCAAGGTTAGTTTGACATCAGTCCGTCACGTAGGAAACACTTGCCACGAATTAATTGTGAGGAATGAAATTTGTTAGGACTTGCAAATTCTATTGACTTGACACAATGAGTTGATAAACTCCTTTTGGACATATTGATATCACTAAAAGGGACGATTTGCTACAATGGAAAGGAAGCTGCTTTAGCATCATTCTCAACAAGCTCATTTCGCTAGATGCCCACGTGACTAGGAACCCAACAAAACATATCAGAACTCTTAGCAAGATGGTAAATACACTGACGAGCCAAAACATTATGACCATCCCCACATTTTTCAATGAACTCGTCTGGATGACGTGGAGGGCACGTGATTAAGTGAGAATGGTATTTAACTGCTGCTGGAGAAGGTAAGTAATCATTCTTGCACTTACTTTTGCGAGTGATGGGAAAGGCTGCTGATCTAAGCGAATTTGATACAGGGCAGATCGTAATGACCCGAAGACTCGAAACGAGTATCACCGAAACTGCACGACTGGTAGGGTGTTCACGATCTGCCGTTGTTAGTATTCATGCAAAGTGGATAAATGACGGTGACACCAGCAGTAGACGCCAAGGTGTTGGTCGTCCACGCGTCATCAAAGAAAAAGGACGTCGGAGACTGTCCCGCTTGGTAAAGCAAAATCGGCGCGAGACAGTGGCTCAGCTGACAGCCCAATACAATGCAGGTCCAAGCGCAAGTGTTTCGGAACACACAGTTCAGCGGACACTGTTGGATATGGGACTGTGCAACAGACGTCCCACTTGTGTGCCTCTGTTGACCAAGCGTCATCGTCAACTACGCCTACAGTGGGCCCGGGAACATCGAGACTGGACCATGGATGAGTGGAAGAGAGTTGCCTGGTCAGATGAATCCCGATTTCTCATTCATCACGTCGATGGTTGTGTCAGGGTACGCCGCCTGCCAGGCGAACAGTTGCTCCCCTCTTGTACAGCAGGTCATACACAGGCTGGTGGTGGCGGTATTATGCTTTGGGGGACGTTCTCATGGGCGACTCTGGGATCCGTAGTTGTGGTAGAACAGACCATGAACGCTGCGAACTATCTGAACATCATTGCAGATCAGTTGCACCCTTACATGGCGTCTGTCTTCCCAACTGGAAATGGAATCTTCCAGCAGGACAACGCCCCATGTCACAAGGCTCGGATTGTGTTGGAGTGGTTCGAGGAGCATACTGATGAATTTCACTTAATGTCCTGGCCACCTAACTCGCCGGATATTAATCCGATAGAGCACATTTAGGATGTCATGAAGCGGCAGCTCCGAGCTCAAACACCACCATGTCCGAATATCTCGACTTTGCGTGACCGCTGCTTAGACATTTGGTACAACTTATCTACAGTCATGTACCAAGAACTTGTGGCATCTATGCCCAGACGAGTTGCAGCTGTTTTGCAGGCCAAAGGAGGCACAACGCGTTATTGAGTAGGTGGTCATAATGTTTTGGCTCTTCAGTGTATATCTGGCATAACAAGATGGCAAGCAATCGTACATTGGCGTGCACGATTTAAGGAACAGTAAACTTTTTAGCTGCTGTTACTGTAAAATGATACGGTAACGTCGAGGGTTACCGTATCATGAATAAAAATAAAACGACAACGAAAACAGACGCGAACAGAAAAAATGCCTTTCAACTGAAATGGAGGCAGTGCATTGGGGGCCATTGCACAGAAGAGTAACAGTGAAAGCTTAAAAACAAACCCGATGTTTCTTGGTAGATTGTATAACCATCTCTAACCATCGACCTTCTAATGAAATAGACGGATCACGTGGGTCGAGTCGTTGTCGTAAGATCTCTGAAGAGTTAATCACAAATCGACTTAGCCGATTGGCTATGGAAGAGCAGACTAGTGTTTTGATCACGGTGGATAATTACTTTAACCAATCAATAATTTAGAATTCTTGCTGTCACCCACACCCACGTGACAGATCTTCAAACCGAGAACTGGTAGAAATAGCATAAAGCTTTCATTTTAAGCGTGTGTTAGAGCCTCTGACGTCATGATCCCAAAATTTGAATATGCACCAGTCTTGTACTGAATATCCATTGATCATACATATCGCCAGTCCTTTTCGTTTAATTTTAGTGTTGAAACCTTTAAAAATGTTGGCGTCCTTTACGTTTCGAAAGCCAGTGTATCTAATAACTGTAGTAAAACATTCATGCTGTCATAGTGCAGGCAGAACTAACGGTGAGTATTAGAAGATAGAATGCTTGAGGGTAAAACATCGGTGATGAGGCTCCAATCGAAATACACTCAATTCGAATTTGAAAAGACAGTCTTTTTTACCTCCTCATGTCCTGTGACACTGCTCACTGGATTTCGTCGTCGCTACTTTTTGACCTATCTTGCCAGCCTTGGACTCCACGGCCTGCAGCAGTTGGAGGTTGAGGCTGAGGTCCATCTGCGACTGCGGATTTGGGTGGTACGTTTCCCTCCTCATGTTGCAGCTCAGAACCATGTGACCGTTCTGTTCGAACTGGAAGCAGTCTTGCCCTGGAAAAGAAAGCACCAGTGTGTCAACGGGAGTGGAGGAAGTTTTATTAATTTCATGAGACACGCTTTTCAACAAGGGAGTGCAAGTAGAACCAGCGATACATGTGCTATTCAGTAGTACAGGACAAAATCTGTTGTATCATACATTCATCATCATACTGAATTGAACTTATTACGCTGCTATTGTGTTGCGTGATTCCCTCTGCTTAACCCTCCAAGTGGTTTTGACGAAATATCTCGTTCATCGAGAACTGACCAATTTTGCTGATGACGAGATATCTCGTCATCAAGATATTGCCGGATATTATATGATGACGAGATCAATATCTGGTCATCTTTTTACTAATGACGAGATATCTCGTCCATCAAGATCTGGTCAGTTTTTTACTAATGACGAGATATCTCGTCCATCAAGATCTGGTCAGTTTTACAACAACGAGATAACTTATCGAGGCAACAACCAGGAGGGTCAAGTTAAAATTTCTGCCAAATTATATACGAGAGTGAGTCAATAATTATACACAATCTGGCTAAACTTTACTTCGATAAAACTATACAACCAACATAGTCCCCTTTGATTTTCAACGCATTTGTTTGATCGTGGCAAAAGCTTTCTTATGCCCTCAGAAAAAGAGGTTTGGGTATGAGCAGAGCCATGCATGTGCAAATTCTTTCAGTTCTTGGTAAATGACTAGTTTACCACTTCATCTACAATAGTCGCATCTGTGTGACAGAAGCACGATACGTACTCTATAAATCGATGTTATCATCAGTTGTCGGTTGTCTGTTTTCTTCTAGCGTTCCATTTGGGCGCATTGTTTGAGACACCCTGTAAATTGCCTTAAGGAGGGTTGTTCTCACGGATTCATTTGCATATGGTGCCTCATTTAAAATTATGGTAGTATCTTTGACTGTAAAGTTCTCCAAACTTGTATTCAACTACCTACCCACGCATATAACCGTTCTGTGCAGTCTTCCTTCACGTCTAGTCATGATTCCTAACCACTTTTGACCTTCTTGACCAATAAAACGCTACTTAGCATTTTTTCAACCAATAGATGTGGTTCCAATATACATATATATAACCATTGAATGTGATAAAGATATTATGCTCCACTCGGAAATCTCTTGACGCTCAGAGGATAATTACAAAACAAAACGTGTAGCAAAAAAATAACTAGAACAACCAAAACAAAAACAAAAATCTTCCACTTTCATCAACTTCCTTTCAAAACGCGTAAATATACCCACCTTGACTAAGTGCATTCAATCTACAGGAGTGATATATTTAATGAAACTTATGATCAGAGCAAATAGCTTTGCAAACACTCCTCAGCGGAATAATTTATTCTGAAATAAATTCCCTGCAAATGAAATGAGACGGCCGGAAGAGTTTTTATGCGACTCAAGGCAGACCATCCCTATCAAGTGTTCGGAAATAAATTCCTTCTACGAAAGTTGACAGAAGGAAAAGAAATATACACATCACCGAGTGAGACACTGCGTGCCTTTCCGAAACTGCCCTAAAAGGAACCTCCTGCTTAAATATTCATGCAAAGAAGTTTGAATATTTTACGTTTGAGGAAATGCCTTCTCTACGGGGGCGGGAGTAAACATGTTTAGAAGAACTTGTACTTAAAGTCCCAGAGATGAGTTTGAGGGGCTAAAGTAAATAAGATTGATGAAAAAAGGTAAAAGTAGCATATTTTGCAGTAAAAAAGGTGTATAATTTTTTATTGTAGTTAGTGGAGAGGATTTTAGGCAACAAAAAGAGCTTGGGAGTGTTTGCTTGGCTTTATAACTATGATGCATATCCTTGTTGACTTTTAAGTCTCGGACCTTGAGAAGGTTTTTCGATGTAAACAAAAGCAAACTACAGAAGAAAAACTTTCGGTTAGGAATCAATTTGAGTTTAGCACTGATTTTTATACTAGCATCATAAACGGTAAAAGTAGCATATTTGATAGTAAAAAAGGTGTATAATTTTTTACTGTAGTTAGTAGAGAGGATTTTAGGCAACAAAAAGAGCTTGGGAGTGTTTGCTTGGCTTTATATCTATGTTGCATATCCTTGTTGACTTTTAAGTCTCGGACCTTATGAGAGGGTTTTTGATGTAAACAAAAACAAACTACAGAAGAAAAATCCTTTCGGTTAAGAATCTATTTGGTTTTCGACCATTTTAGGCGTTCGTTTTTAATACTAGTGGATCCATACACAGCATCTGCGCTAAAGGTTCTTAATGGATTATATCTATAAATGGCAGTGTCGTTACTCACGTTTCATACCTTATATAAATTTATTTATAATGATTATAAGTATCTATATGTACATTTGATACGCCCAAACGAAATAAAATAAGTAGAAAATATAAAATGGTAATTATCGCATGGTAAAAAGTTCACACCATAGTCATAGTTACCACAATTAGCTTTTAAAAGTCTACTTCAATTGTATCTCATTCACTTGTTTAAAGGTGATTCTATATTTTTTACCACTACACCTATTTTCTGGTTAGCTCAAATATTCTTTTCTGCGCTAATACAATCACTATATCATAAAATTTCCAATTGTAAAAGTGTTTTAATGTTCAATAATTAGTCAAATAAAAAAATCTTATTTTTCTAAGGGTGATCTGTCTACCACCACTAAGTCTGTACCTGTCCTTATCCCATTGCCCATAGCAGTTGCTTGAAAGATACATTCGTTTGTTACATTGGCGCACTGAATGACAAACTGGAAATAAACTTCTTGTGATTTTCACTTGTGGCCGAGATCGTAAGCTACCTCTTTCCGCCATCAACATTCTCTATAAAATAAAGCAAGATTAAGAAACCCACGAAAAGACACCCCTCCCTACTAAAAATGAACGAGCCCGGCACCTAATGGTGACCACCGCCACTTAGACTTAATGACGGGAGCGGTTTTCATAGTACCCAGACAATATACAGTTAACATTTATGACTAAAAGGGAGGGAACATCGCTAGCTGCAAAAATCGTTCCCGCACGTGTTGCTGTTGTAGTCCGTTTATTTGACAATTACATCGTTCATTTTACGTGGAATATTCTAGATGGATAACACAGAAATATGTACAAAACGAGTAACTCAGTAGAAAAACATATACGAACGGGTAACACAGTATCAAACGATTTTTTCTGTATTCAAAATGTAAAGTATTTATCGTTCTATTAAAGTTGCAGTTAAATAATAAATTAAAATACATTTAGCAGATTAGAATACTAGGAGAATCTTGCACGTGCACAAATAAACAATAAATCATACCTTCATGCTAGAAAATATAGCAATCTTATCTAAGAATAATTACAAATATTTTATAGTATTAAACTAGTAGAGCATGAATGGATCAAATGAGAAATGGATTTGCGTAACTTATCTGCCAACAATCCTTAGAAATCGTTCTTTCGTCATTTGAATCGATTATTTGAACTGTACAAAAATTAAGAAAATTATTTAAGAAGGTTGAATAAAGCGTAAAGAGAAGCCGTATTTACACATTCTTAATGAGATCTTTTATTTTATAGAACAATTTCCTTGATTTCTAATGGGAAATATTGTAGCCCTGTGTAAAGTGACAAAACATAATTTATAAAACTCATGCTGTTTTGAAAATATGATTTATTCTAAGAAAATCGGAAATTTTTAAAATTCAATTTGTTACAAGTTGTCAAATCACAGTGATAAAAAACGAATTTATCGTACTTTTTGATACAAGTGCGTCAAACTTTTATTGACAAAACAAACTTTAATGGTAATAGTCAACAATTATTTCATTTGGAATATTCGAAAGAGTAATATTTGACGCACACACACACACACACACACACACAAACATTTATCCTTCAGAGTTTCACGAAAGAAAAAATTCAATACTAATTCCAATAATTCCTTAATTCAATTTAATATTTTCTTCTAATAATTCTATTTTCAGCTCTCGTATGTTCTGGACTTTATCATACAGAGAATTTGAGAAGAAAGTTAAGGAAAAACTATAAAATTACTGGATAGCATCAAAATTCTTTAAAAATTCATAAAAAAAATTAAAATCAAATTAAATAAGCCCGGAAGAAAATGCTTTGCTCTACATTTCTTTCGTTCTTTAGAATTTAGCAATTAGGATTTTCTAAATTTAGAAACTGTTCAGAAAAACTGTTTCTTGAAATTGCTCTTTAAAGTACAAATAATGATTTGAGAACGTAGTTAAGAAACACTCTAAAATTAATGAACAGCATCGAAGTTCTCTTTAAAAATGCACGAATAAAAACATAAAATTAAATGTGATAAATCCGGAATCAGAAGTTGCTTTGCTCTGAATTTCTATCACTGGAATTATTATTTTCTAAATTTTAAAATTGTTCAGCATTTGCAGTAAAATCTGATCATTTCCCTGAGACAGTTATTTCTCGGAAAGGAGTACTTACCCTTAGATTCATGACCATTCCAGAGGCCCTCCTACAAACCTCCTACCTTTTCCCAAAAAACAAATAAATTGTCCTTTATAAAATCGTCCTCACGTTGGTGTGGTGTGGAAGTTTGGAAAGTGGGGTGCCAGCTCACACACACACACAGTGTTGTGACCTCGTCATCTGAACGTGGTTCCAAATTACGTGGTGTTGTCCTCGGACTTTCCCTTCTGGTTTGATCCCGGATCGTCGCCAATAGCCCGCTGTGTTGCTCCAGTGCGACGTTAATTAAATACCTACCTAACTACCTTTATAAGATCTGCGATGGTTTAAATGAAACGTAAGATCACAGATTCACAGGTATCATTTATCTAAACACAAGAATAATTAGTGTCGTTTGTTTACAGCATTTTACTTCTAAAACGCAATCTCATCAAACACACAACCGCACTAGAAACTGGCCTTGCTTAGACTCAATATTAAATTTTCCTCCATTTAGACTAGCAAAAAACACTGACTTCAGATGGTAGTCCTTTCATTTGGCCTCACCAGCAGAGTTTCAACCCAAACACTACACTGATCAATTACACTCGTGCACAGCGCTTTTATCACTAACGGGTTCGTGCATAAGTACTTGACCGACGTGAGCCTCTGGCTTCGATTGCATTGGATTTTGTGTTTCATGGTGCGAGGTCCAAAAAGGGACAAGCTGTACCAACGCAACGTGAGTTTCTGGAATCATAGTCAAACGCACTTGCCAATTGCCACACTGTAACTGTACTTGTCCTCTGTCTAACTGTAACCTACTTGTCCTTGTATAACTGTACCTCGCCATCTATCTAGTCTTAACCATTTTGTGTGTTGGTTAGGATTGCGTGCCGTCCTATTTTTAATGCAAATAAATTATATCTTAGTCCAGAAATAATTGTCTCCTGCCTCTCTATGCAACCCAGCAAACACCAATAACGCTTCCAGCGAGATCACTTTTTTGGAGACTAGAAAACATTTCTTTCCATTGAGATTTTCTGTTCATTCGACAACAAAATAAGTACTTTGGATGTCCAAAGCGACCTCGATCATTTAAGAATGTTGATACGTGACGATAGGTGTAGGTTGATTGATTGGGTTTTTATGGCGCGAGGACCATATTTAGCCAAGCTGCACCAAGCACAAGGCATACAACATCAAATAATGGACATACACACACCCAATGAAAGTTTTACTGGCACAAAAGAGAGTTATATACGCCAAGGGACCAATCGAAGTTGCGCCGCCAGCTATTCACAGGTTCCCGGCACAATGGGCAAAATCACTGAGCCAAGCCGGCTCACGATAGTACGTGTAATTTAGAAAGCTAATACGAGTGAAAAATGTTTGGAATTTAATTTGGCCCTACAGGCAAACGATCAGATTCCGATAAACAAAAATCAATCGCTCTTTACAGGAATTCTGAAGGAAGCGAATTGATTTAGGCGAACTACAATCCTTTTCGAAAATAATAAAATATTTCACTTTTTTTCCTCGAAGGCACTCGGGGAATAAAATCGTCAAAAAAAACAAATTTTTAGAATTTTTTATATGGTTTTTTCTAGTTTTGAAATGATGTATTATTTTTATTCGTAGCTGTAGAAAGTATTTTTTTAATACAGTAGAGAGAGAATGATCCGATTAATTGAGTGTTCGTGTTATCCGAGCCGAATAAATACCCCCGGAGTTTATTTTTTTCACGCTTTAAATAAAGTTTCGAGCACGAGTGTGGGAAGAAGAGGAGAGAGAGGGCTACGAAAACCGTTAAGGTAGGTAGGTAATTAATTAACGTCGCACTGGATCTACGCAACGGGCTATTGCCGATGATCCTGGATCAATCGCGAAGGAAAAGATCAGAGGTCATACCTCGTAATCGTGAACCACTTTCGGATGACGAAGTGAACACCGAACTGGCACCCCACTCTCCAAACTTCCGCACCACGCCAACGTGTACGTACGGGCTGGTGCACTTAAATCTGTCGAAGCCTCAAATGTCCTCACGGTTGGCGTGGTGTTGAAGTTTGGAGAATGAGATGCTCAGGTGTTGCCTCGACCGTTGTTCAAAATTACGAGGTGTTGTCCTCGGATCTTTCTTTTCGGGATTGATCACGGACCGTCGCTAATAACCCGTCGTGTTGCTCCTGTGCTACTTTCATTCAACTACCTCTTTGTTACACGATTGTTTTTTGAACCGGTGTCTGTTTAGGGAGGTTTTACTGCACGTTAATCTCCTCTCCTGATTCTCGCTCCAAAATTATTTAAATGTAAAGATAAATAATTATAAGCAAATGTGAGTTGGGGACATATTTTATTATTTGAGTGGTGCTGTTCATTAAAATTCTCACGAGTTTTACTGTGCTTTTTTACATGGAAATGGATGACAACGTTTGTCTTTCCTTTTATTGGATTTCGCTTTTAGAAGGTTGATAAATATTCGAGATGCTCAATCACTTTTTTTAATAAAAGTACATTTTTAGTAAAGTTTATTTCAAACAAAACTAGAATTTTACTTAAAAATTCAAAGCTTTAGCTTTCAATCCCTCTCCAAAAGAAAAATAGTTTTATGCCTCCGCATCAATACAGGAAGAGAAGAGCTTTCGCTTCCGACCGTCGAGCTTTGCTGTTTAAATGGCAGTAGTTGACTGCATCCTTATTTAGTAAGGTTGGTCAGGTATTTTAATTAACGTCGCACTGGAACAACACAGCTATTGGCGATGGTCCGGGATCAAACCCGAAGGGAGATTCGAGGACCACATAATTTTGAACCACGGTCAGATGACGGTCACACCTGAACTGGCACCCCACTCTCCAAACCACGCCGTGAGGATATTTGAGGCCACGACAGAATTAACGTGCACAAGCCCTCGTATACACGACGGTCTTCGACTGGACCGAGTTTCGAACTCACAACCTTTCGGTTGCTCTTCCAAATGGGCTATCGCGGCCTCGATAATCGATAAGTATCAGAGGTAATCGAATGACACTCAGATGTCAATGGCATACTACCGTTTCCTCCCTATCGTATTTACGCTATTAGCATCGTGATGAAAATTTCAATTAATGAACACAGCGGAGAAGCTTTGTGAAATGCGGCTATCTCAATAGTTTGGCCTTAAGATAGAAACATAAATATATAAGCGATGTTTTTAGTGGTGTTGCTTTGCGATGACACGATGAGTTTGTAAAACGTGACGTAAAAGATGTGATAAAGGCGTAATTGTTGGTATATTTCTGTTCCCACGACGCGTTTGGGACAGCTGTTACCCTTTTACGATGAAAAACCACCTAGTGCTAGCAGGGTATACATCACTGTTCAACTCCTGATAAGTTCTTGAAAATACATCTTTCTTGGATTGTACTAGAAATTCTTCAGCAATTCATCTCTTTTACTACACATGGGCGCGTTAGCCCAGTTGGAAGAGCAACGGATAAGCAATAGGAAGGTTCCGAGTTCGAAACTCCGTCAACCAGACCGTCGTGTATAAAGGGGCTCGGCATGTTAAATCTGTCGTGGCCTCACGTTAGCGTGGTATGGAAGTTTGGGGAGTGGGGTGCCAGCTCAGGTGTGACCTCGTCAACTGACCGTGGTTCAAATTTACGTGTTGTCCACGGATCTTTCCGTTCGGGTTTGATCCCGGACCGTCGCCAATAGCTCGTTGTGTTGCTCCAGTGCGACGTTAACTATCTACCTCGACTACATAATCAATTTTTGCTTGAAATAGTCCTACTTTGCTACTAGATTAGATTGCTACAATGTTTTATTTCACTCTTTAAAGACTCAGTTTTGTAACTCAGAATCATGAATAAGCTATTATTGTTGTGAATTGTAAAAATTTCAAAATTGAAAGATTTTGTAGAATTTTACAATTTTCTTGGTTCTTATTTAAAGATCAGAGAATCGGGTTGTGAAGTTTAGCAGCCTATTTTCGAAAAGTGACAATCTCCCCATTTAAGAACTAAATCTGATAACCTTTCAAAGGAATTATAATATAGGATTTGTTATAAGGAATGTAGGATTTAGAAAATACTCCCAAATGTTTAAAATTATTAATACGAGTCTAATGTAAAAAATTTCAATCTTATGAAAGCAAACTAATGAAACTTACATTGATTTTTTTTCTTGTAACAAAATTACCATAATTTTAATTACATCCATCTCAATTTACAGTAATATATTTGCAGACTGCTAACCTGGAGCTGAAGTAAATGATCAAACTTATTCATAACAGTTTTACACTCATCGATATAATTATTTAGTAATTCAAGTGTACTGAAGGATTCTCAGTTTATACAAATTCATTTCCGTGTGTATCTTGTATTTTTCTTGAAAAATACATTTATATACTTTAGCGGCTATTTTAGAATGTTTACACTTGCACCAATAGTCGCTTGCAATGTTTTATAGCATACATGTTAAGTAACACAAAATAAAAAAAAATCAATCACAAAATAAAAAAAAAGGATCTATTAGATAATATTTAGTAAAAAGTTACTAAACAGAAAAAGAAAAAAGTACCGAGATTACATTAACAAACATTTCATTTAAATTTTAATTCAGTAACTTCGGAGATTGTATGTGTAGTCATTTGGTTAAGTTGATCATTTCTGTGGAAGGACATCTCAAGCTGTAAAAACAGCTAGAATTTTCAGTTGCTAGGAATATTGCTTTGTAGAATGCAGAGCCTAAAAGCGTCTGTAAGGCAACATACTGTATATTTATGTTATTTGTCTCACTTGGCATACATAAAAATTAGTCTATTAGCCTGTGAGATTTAAGGCCTCAAGTCTCAGAATGGTGAATAAGGGACAGCCGAGATAGAACAGCATATTTGTCATATAGAGGAATAATACTGTATAGCATGTTGTAAATAATTTTTTCTCCTTAGATCAGTTCATTTACGTTAGTTTTTGTGGTTTTCTGGTAATTTTTTTAATATTTATGGATAATACATTTGAATCTTATAATTGACTGTTTAATAAGCAGTCCACAAGGAAAAAAAATTTATCTGAGTAAACTAGATTATTTATCCAGTATATTTGCTTATACGATTGATTAACAATTTTTGTAATAAATACATGTATAATTAAAGCTTTTTACGTAAATCTTAAGACTATTGACTACACATTTTGTTTTAGAACTCTATACACGATTTTGAAACATTTAATTAACTATTGCTTTCAGACGCAAATCAAATATTGATAAAGTATGAGTAGCCTGTATAAGGGGGGAAAATTTGATTACTGAAAATTTCATGTAGTTTACATTTTATTAAGATGTGCACTGTGCAAATTGAATTTCAATGTGTTGAAAAATAACTACTTCAAAAGCTACACTGTGCATAGAAAAAAAGTGAACTTCCTAAGGAAATAAAGAATGATGCTAAAAAGTAACACACAGAAATCTATTAAAAAGCTCTTTAATAATCTTTCAAACAATAAAACATAAGTAGCATACAATACAAAGCCATGCATTCAAACAGAATGTAAATAAAATAAAACTCAAGTAAAGGTTACAAAATAATTCAGATCCTTGAATAAAAAATTTTCAATTCATTTTCAACAAGTTTATACTCTGAATAATACAACAAATCTGTTATAATTTCACAAGGCTTGATTTGGAAATATATAATTTTCTATGCATATAAACCTGAGTAATTATTACATGAGTAATTTTTAGTAATAGTTATGGTTGCTTTCATAAATAGTTGTGTGAAAAAGTTCAGGTTCAAATCTGTTTTGGTTCAAATTTAAATTCGTTCTTTTCATTATACATTATGCTTAGGACATAAATTGAATTTGCTTCAATTTTTGATTCATAACAAAGTTAAATAGAATTTAGTATTTGAAAAGGAAATATTGTTTAAAAAGTTGCTTAAATTTGCGTTCTGATATTTTTCAAGTTATCTAAATAGTATATTTTACAGCTACGATTACGAAAATATTATGTATCGATTAGCTTAACAATCCAGATAGAGTTCACTTGGAATAAATTGTCAACTGACTGAAAAATGCATTAATAAGTTTCGCACTAAAAGGCATAGCAATGCTCTGAAAATGAAAATTAAATGCATAATGAACAATGTATCAACAATCACAAATCCAAAATGTTTTCATATCTATCCATCACTAAAACAGCTGTACTAAAACTTAGTGGCAGAATAGCATTTCGATTGTATTAATCAAAACCTCAAAGATAAGTTTCAAATTAATACTGGTACATATTGTAGAGATTAGATTAATTAATGATTCTAGATACACTAATTCTAGTTTGTTGTTCAACAACTAAAGAATATAGGTGCTCTATTCAACCAACAATCTAGACATTTTCCCTCATATTCCTTAATAATGCCTTCCTTTCAAATCAATCAGGATGAAACAGTTCTGTCCATAGCCCTTCCCCTATTCATGAAATAAATTATATCTGTCGGATTTCCAAAGGAAAGACAAAACAAATTTGTCAGTCATGGTTTTTAATTTGATAAACAGCAGCAGTGGAAATAATATTTTTAATGCAGACTGTCACAAGAAAAAACAATTTCATCTATAAATTAAGGACTAATTTATTATTCAGTAACAACCCCTTCTGCTTGTGTGTTGCTGATTAGAAAGTAGTCAACAGCATCCATAAGATTCATACTGGGTTCTTTTTGCATCACTTATGACCTCCAGCTACAACTCTAACTATTCATCTCCAAAATGCAATAAAATGAGGTTTGAATAAAAGATAGCAATATTTATATAATTTTATACCTTATAACACACGACAGTTCTTCTGTGCCTAATCTTTTAGATATTGCTAGTTAAAAATAAACAAGAGATAAAGGGGCTTTGACTAAAGGATAAGATTTTCGTTAGGTTTAGTTTAGTTAGTAGATGTCACAAAGTACTGTCTGTCTTACCATGAGAACTACACCAGCCAAAGTCTGGAGAAACTGACCGAGAAAGAGAATCCCAATTTCCATGACAGATACTTGAAGAAACACATTAAAGTTTGTCACATCAGCAGTTAACAAATTGGTTGTTATTATGTTTTATGGCACGAGGGCCATATTTGGCCAAGCTGCACCAAACACAAGACGTCAAGAAAAATGTCATGAAAGGGGGGAAAAGAGGGATTGGGGAAAAATAGTGTCATGAAAGCAGAAAAATATAGCTTGGATATACCGGGAGCATAACTCCCATGTTAACAGTAAACCCCATGGGAAAAGAAAAGATCACTAGAGTACCTCGGGTTCGTGAAGTCTGTATTAAGATGTTGGTTATGCTTTTATGGCGCAAGGGCCATATTTGGCCATGCTGCACCAGACACAAGACATACAATATCAAATAATGGACATACACACAAGGAAAGTTGTACTGGAGCAGAAGAGAAATACACCCAGGGAGGAATCGAACCTGAGCTGTCTATAACTTGCTAATGCAGTGGGCATGTCCACTGAGCCACGACCCCTACACATCTAAAGGAGATGCGTCCCAGAGGGGAGAAATTTACTTGTGATTTTTAGTATCGTAGTGTAACATTGATAACTGGGTATGCCAAGATTGGATGAAAAGTAAAGAAAAGGATGCTTGAGACAATTTTATAAGTCAATTCCATTTGGCAGTTTCTTTTCTGCTCATACAATTAATACAAAGCATTTTAGATAAATCAAATAGCATCCCAAGAGGTGCATTTGTGCCCAATTTGGCAATTCGGTGGATGATCCAAGCATTGTCTTAGAGTATGAGACAGTCTCTTACAAAGGTGGAAAAATGAGAGAGAACATGGAAAAGGATAAACCGTGCACAAAGTTCGTTGTTTGGGAGTTTTATGGTGTGAGGGCCATATTTGGCCAAGCTGCTTCAAACGCAACTTCAATGAAAAATGTCATGAAAGGGGGAGAGGAAGGGAACAGAGTAGTGAGATGAAAACAGAAAAAGTTCACTAAGTTATCCAGGGATCACGACCCCAGTATTTACTGAAGATAGTAAACCCCATGGAAAAGGAAGGATCATTCCGGTACCTTGAGCCCATGAAGTCCATACACACCTAAACCATCCACAAGGACCAACTGTGCATATTATCTGGACTGGATTCCAGAGTTTCATGTAGCACGGCATAGGGGAGAAGAGTCTACGTTGAAGGCACCCACTGCTCATGACAAACGCCATTAACCAATCATAGTAAGAAACCATTTGAGGCTAATAGGATCGGGCATCAGCAATCACTGTTTCGCTTTTTACAGTGAAAATCAAAGACAATAAAATGAAACTGATGCCTCACATATTTATGTTAAAAACCACTACGATTTACGTTACAAAACTCAAATTTTGTTTAAGGTTTTATTGACTTTTCGGTCACTGAATTTAAATTTTTTAATTAGGGACTTCTGGGTTTCCATGGATGCTATGTCACTGATGTTTTCTTGTTAAAGAGATCTATACAAGTAAACTATCTCTTTGCATCAGCAAATTCGTCAGAAACAAAATAAAACTTGGGTTTACACTTAGACCAGATTCACGCCTACTTGAAATGAACGAACCCATTTCCTATAGGAACTGCCACCACTCAGACTTAGTGGCTGGAGTTCTCATGGTACAGACAAACTTTTCTAGATCAGATATTCCCTTAAGCTTGATTTGGACACTCAAATATGCAAACTAGATTCATCTTCCAGTGAGTTATTTTTGCAATGTGTTCGTCAAGAAATATCTGATAACAAAATAACGTATGCCAAAATATAAACTTCAGTGTTTAGAAAAAGAAATGTTAACTATGCAAAAACCCATGCATTGCAAATTTAATACCATGCATTTTTGGCACTAAAATAAAAATGTTGGAAGACAAGGACTTCAGAGGAAGACTGTCCTAGTTGGATAGATCTGATCATGGCTCAAAGAATAAGCTCTCAAATTATTACTAAGCTGTTGTAAGTCTACAAGTTTTGGAGGTAGATTTTAAGTTTTCCCTAGTGAAAGAGAGACGGCTTCTGTTAAGCTGTGTCATGAAAAAAGTTTTAAATACACCCTCCCAATTTAATAGTAATTTCGTTGATTCAAATTCCTTTTTTTATCACATCCAGTCCATCAAAGTTTTAACCAGGATATATAGGTAAACCAACAAATTAACATTCATGGATCACCACTCAAATAACAAACCCAGAATCATTTTGGTAGAAACATGGCTACCATTTTCTTTCAAGTGAAAATATTGAAAGTACATATTCTATTCCTTTCTGTAGTCCAATACCAACTCTAAATTGTACAATGCTTTTCCATATACTCATTCAACAATTAAATTACTTAGGAAAGTTTAAGTTCATAGCAGCATGTTTTTCAAGCTTTTCCAGTGAAATTTGTATCGAAAATATTAAGAAATCTATTTTTTATATATTTCGATATGAAGAAAGTTCTTAAGATGCTATAAATGACCCAATTCGAAAATTTTAGCTTCAGATGCATGTTTCAAAAATATATATGGTTTGTCCCTCTATGATCATTGTTTGATTCGAGGGCTAATTAGACCTTTAAAAGTTAGATTGTTGGTAAAATAGAAAGGGAATTAGGTTAAAGTAATTTTTCAATCCCATAAGAATTAAATATGGAGATACTATACAAATAACAAATGGGCTGTGTTCTGAAACCTCTCTATTTGGAGTATACAAACTTGTCTAAAGCCATAAGTTAATTAAGATACACTGATCAATCCTTCACTTTGGTTTAGTTTTAAGTAACGGCAAAAACTATGTCACTATCCCCATAAAATCGTAAAACATGTTGAATATCAAATTGTAATTCAAATTAAAGCATTTGATAATATAATAAACGCATGTGATTTGGTTTGCTGCTGTTTAAAAGAACTTTGGATAAGATAGTGATAAAAATAATCTTGCTAAATTAATATAGCATGTGTGCACAAAGTACACTGGTGTTCGAAAGTTCAGTGATTATTGAAATACACAAAGCAATGGGTTACAACCAATGAAACAAATTTTTAAACAGTTTACACACACAACTAAATTATTCAACGAGAACTTCAAGTACCATCAGGTGATATCAGGTGGAAAAATACTTAACTATTCAATTGATGCAGCTGAAACCAACTACTTAATTTTACAACTTCTTAAATTTTTCATAGGTGAAGTGGATCCAGATGATTTTATCATCAATAATGCACATTATCACAAAGCACAATTGGTGGATTGCTTATAAGGGATGATATCCATTCTGCATTATCAGGAAAGGCATCTATATGTGTTGGTGGAAGAGTTGGGAACTTTTGGAGCAGTACTATTTTTTCTTTTTGTTCTTCGTGTGCTGCGACACATTGGGGTTTGAAAGACGTATTTGTCTAAGTGTCCAAAAATGCGAACTCTTTTGGCAAAGTTATGACCCGAGCAAAGTGTGGTTTATCTAGCACACCATGCTGTAAAGAATTGTAATACAAAATATGATATCCAGCAAATGGATTGGGCATAGAGATCTTCATATTAGAATTCAATAAAGCATGGAAAACTATTTCCCAGAGTGACTATTATCTCTTACTAGTCAATTACCACCATCTTTTTCTCAATTTAATGTATTCAAAACAAAAATCATATTTTGTTGATTTTTAAACTATTATACTTTGAATTCAGCAATAATGTAATACTTTAAATTTCTACACTGGAATATTTTTTTCATTTCTTATTTTCTATTGCAGATCCTTATCGTATAAACATACCAAATTTTATATCATGACAGCATAATTATGAAATATTCACCAGTATAATTAATAATGCTCAAGTTTTGGAGATACCAGTGTATAATACACCACAAAAATAAGTTCCCTAAGTATAGATCTGCATCAAGCATCCTCATTAAGTAAAATACATATTCAAAAGATGAATAGACTAAAAAGAAAATCAGAACTACACAAATAAAAAAAGAAACATTGATTATCTGTATATTATTAATCTATTAACAGCCTTAAAAAGAAATGGATAGAGGATTATGAGAAAAAAATAATCATAAATTATATATAGTTCACCTTGTCTGTCAGAAGTGCTTTTTCTCAAACCAGAATCATTAACTTTGGGCAATAAGACTTTCCGTAGATTTTACACATTGGCATACACTTTTATTTGTGTAAGTAAATAAAAAATTATTAGCCTAAAAATTGCAAGGTTGCACTTATTAAAACTTAAGTAGCATTGGAATTACATAACATGTAAAAATTTGGTCATCTCTATGAATCTGATTTAATATATAAATAACAGTAACAAGTTTATATAGATAAGAAACTGTAAAGTAACTATTGAATACAAAAACACTATGCTTGTTAAAGGCATTAATTATAATTGTATCATCTTTCCATGTATTATTATAGTAACTTTATTAAAAAGGGTGAGCTTTTATAAATCTGACTAAAAATCCATATTGTAAAGCAGTATTGGTATGACGAGTTTTTAGAAAAAACTTTCTCATGCTAATAGAAATGAATCATACTTCTTATTTAAAATTTCATGGTTCGGTTTTATGGCGCAAGGGCCATATTTGGTCAAGATCTTATTTGATGAAAATAAAATTTAAAAAATTAAAACTTACATTAATCAGACTTTTGTGGACCACTTTTACATAAATTTTTAATAAAACAATACACCTAGAAAGTGTATGAAAAGCTTTCCTGAAATATATTCAACTATTTAATCGCCAATAAGTGTTGATGACTAACATTAGAGCAATCAGTAAAGACTAAACCTGAAAGAAATATCTACCTGAAACAAAACATCATACTTGAAGCTGGAACAAACGGGGAGACACATAGAAGACCTTATGGAAAACACAACCACACAGTAAATGAGGCAAGAAACATCCTCTATCACTAAAAGTCCTCAGTAACCACACACATTCTTGTATACCTTGCAATTAGCACCATCAAGTGTAACCCTGCATAAAAATATTTGTGTTCCAACTCCTATCATCCTTGCAGTCGTGGAAGGACCTGTTATCGACCCTGTGGCTAAGAGCATGCAGCTTAATTAAGATCTCTGCTGACTCGAGCATTTCCCCATAGTACCACAAGCGTCAAGAGGGCGGCACGACGGTGAACAAAATGGGCAAACCGCAGCAGCTTCCTGCTCCTGCTGAACGAGAACAAGGTGGCATACCTCTGCCGTCCAGGCTCTCCCGGATCTTCTGCTCCTCGTACTCAAGCCTCTGCTCCAGTTTGACCTCGGGAGGTGCTTGCTCGGTCAGGAGTTTCTCGTGTTGCTGCAGCCAGTACTCGTGTTGCTTTTGGTATTCCCGGAGTTCTGTGAGAGTCCTCTGCAAAGAACTGGAAAGGAAGGCGTCTGAGTTCAATTTTTTCAACAAATTAGCCCTAGACTTAACAGTCTTAACAACTTATCAAGCCTAGAATGAGAATATATCACATTGTCAGCTCTTTTAACTTTTGAAGGAATAATCCTCAGAGGGGTGCACATGCATTTATTTATGAGGGCTGCCACAGCCAAAGCACTTGTGAAATAGTAGCATTTGTAGCATAAGTTTTTAAATAGTCTCCTCTTAAACCCTAATTTAGTAGATCAGATACAAAATGAATCAGATAAAACACAAAATGTGCTAATCATGTAAGAAGCAGACGTTAAAGAACTTGCCACCATTTTAAATTTTGATATTAAAAAACTAACTCGGGTTTTCATGACAATATAAACTAGATTCTAATGCTTTTCTTTTATGCTTGCCAAGGCTTGGCACTGAAATTTTACAATTGGTGCCCTTGGAAAATGTTCTCTAAAAATATTTTTCAGACCACTATTAGTTTAAAAAAAAGGGCTAAATTTTTGCTGACCTCTGGTGAATTTTCAAAAAAGTAACCAAAATTTAGAAAATATGAGTCTATGAGACAATTTTGCTTAAAAACATACCCTTAGTTGTCAAGGTTGCAAAAAGTCGCCTTTTACTTATCTGTGGCAGCCTTGATATATATTTGGCAACATTTGCACTCTTCCCTGCATGACTTCTAACTAGTTGTGATTTTCGTGACTAACAGAATGTTTCCTATGATTCATCCATCAATAGATGCCCTTATTTAGTTATTAAACGTGAGATGTAAAGTAAAAACGACACCAATTAGAGCATCAGAACTAGCTCTCCAAGCATTTGTAACCACAGCTGTAGAAGTCCTCCAATACTAGGAGGCAATGGCTACATGCAAAAGGCCTCTAAACACTGGTATCAAGAACTTATGTCCCTATGTGTCTCAAGGCCAAAGGACCGTAATTAAAAAGGTATGAGCTTGTACACAAGAACAATATGATGTTCCCTTCACAGATGAATTAAGATTTGCCCTAGAGTCAGGTAATAAATTTGTAAGGGCATACTTAAACAGCATGCCTTTAGTCGTGACTAGCTGAATTACCTGGTGTTGCTCAGGTTGCATTGTTTATAATTCATTGTAATATTACTCAATGTCATTTCTATAGGGATTTCGTATTGTTTATAGCCCCCATTTCATACCCAGGACAAATAGAGTGGGGATTAATATCTATCTACCAGCAGTAGTTTAAAGAATGAGCGTATGAAATTTGTTGTGAATTGGTCAAACTGTAATAGTAAGGATAATAAACGTTATTCTATGTATTTTGATTTAGAACTGATTTTAGCCCACTCGCCAGACCTAGGACAAATAGAATGGGGATTAATATACAGCATGTTTCCCACAGATTTCTAAAGAATGAATGTACCAAATTTGGTGTTAATTGGTCTGACAGTGATCGTAAAAAATACTCAATGATATTCCTATAGGGATTTAGAATTGTTTTTAGATCCCTCTGCATACCCGACAAATTGAAGTGGTAATATCTATCTTGTTCCTAATTTACAGAAAATCCTATTGTAACATGAAATAATAGCGGATTTTAACTGATTACCAACACCTAAGGAGCACTTAAAAAACCACAAGTCTTATTTTAAGTATATTAAAGGTCAGTTTTTAATTCCTTAGAAATCATACACTACTAAAAAACACTGAATGCTTAAATAATATTAAAAATCACTTTGAATATGCTTCGAGCTATTGCTATATTATATACAAGGTTAAAAAATGCTCATACATAGATAATAGACAAAACAAGAATGTAAATATAGCACATGGTGATAGGCAGACATAAGTAAAATGTATTTCAAATTTTAATTTCCTAAAAATTGATTAGAAATTAATCTGTCCATGCATTAGTTGATTATTTTTAATTGAAACTAAACCAATTCCATCACAGTATGAAAACTGAGATTAATAAAGCTCATGAAAAGAACTTACATATGCTGAGCTTCAAGGGCCTTTTCGAGCTTGCTGTGACACATTACAGCATGATATCTTTGTGCAGCATTCGTAAAATCTGGTTGGATTTTAACGGCATTTTCAAAACAAATTGCAGATTTATTATAGTCTGCTAAAACCTGTAAGATAATTAAAGCTATTCAAATACTTCAATGAATTTGAAATAATTTTAAAATACTAGCATTTTTATCAGAAAATTTACATTTATGCAATGAGTTATATACATCAGAATGCATCTTTGGTAAATGTATTTCTGGTACACATAAGCAATGTCATTTTTACGGGCATATACTTTTGGCATGTTTCTTAGGGTTGCTATAGAATTAAGTTCATTCCAGTTTTGGTTGTTAAAGTGTATACACTTGTGCTTCCAAATGAGATTTTTTAGTGTTAAATATCCTTTATGAAATGAATAACGGTAAACCTGGAGAAGCTCATATTCAACACTGTACTCTTTCAGTAAAATTGCTATCATAACACTAGTACGGCAACTGCGAATACCAATGCAATTTATGTAAATTGTTAGATCTTCGCAAGTGCCAACGATGGTTCAATAGATTTTGCCCCAAGTGGTTGCTCAGTTCAATTTGATGGAAGACACTTTGCAGACTACTGTGGAAGATCTTTGCCAAACAATTGAGGAAATTTCAGAAAGGATGAATGCTTCATGGTCAACAGTTCAACACCACTTGGAATCCATGGAGAAGTTTCAGCATACCAGTGTATGTGTACTCCATATGCTCAGTGATAAGAACAAACAGCATAAGTCTTCCATGTGCAATTTGCTTATACACAGCCATAAAAAAAGAAGTTTTATTGACCATATCATAACAGGAGACGAGAAATTGGTTTTTATAACCCAGTGATGAAAAAACAATGGCTTTCCACTGAAGAACCACCAAGAAAAATTCAAAAGCCTAATATCCATGGAAGCAAGATTCTCCTATGGGTTTGGTGGAACATTCATGGTGTGGTTCACTTTGAACTGCTTAATGTTGGAGGAACCGTTACTGCAGACATTTATTGTGGTCAACTCGACAGATTGAAAGCAGCTATTGCAGAAAAACATCCTGTTTCGATCAACTGGAAAGGTGCTATCCTCCAACGTGATAAAGCAAGACCACATGTTGCAAGGATCATTCAACAAAAAATTAGGGAGCTCGGATGGGAAGTTCTCCCCATCCTCCATACTTACCTGACCTTTCCTTATCTGATTATTAGCTTTTCAGATTCTTTCAGCACTTTCTTGCTGGAAAGAAATTAAATTGTTATGAAGAGGTCACAAACGCATTGGTTGAGAATTTTGACTCCAAAACCCCAGAATGTCTTAGACCTCTTGGATAGAAAACTTGATAACCAGATGGGGGAAGATGGTAGGAAACTAGGGTGACTATATAGTTGATAAAATGTCGCTTTTTAAAATATGCTAAATTTACAAGTTACGATAAAAAACATTATAAATGGTACCCCTAATAAGTCTAATTATTGGTCTTAAAAACTTATACTTTTGGGTTGCATACACCATGTTCTTAATATACAATCAGTTGTGGTCATTATAAATTGCTTTAAAAATAAACAGTTTTACTAATGTACTCTTCCAGAATCTGATCAATCTGAACTCAACTCTAAAATTCTTTAATTCTTTTCTGGAAAGTGTAATAAATAAGCATTCCACTCTATTCAATCTAAGTCAAATTCAATACAAGCTATACTTCTGATTACATAATTCTATTAAATATCGAGAGTAAAACTATTTTTTATTTCTTACCATATTTTATCATGATTCGAGTTACACAGAAAGATTATCAATCGTAAAGTGACTTATTATTTATATATGTTCATTATATATATTCTTACACATATTCATTCATTTCAAATCTAGAGAATTATAAATTAGTTCCATAACACAAAAACTAAAGACATAATAAACCTTTAATTATATATTCTAACATAATGCTATTTTATTAAATTAAACAAGACACTCTGGTTAAAGAAGCCATACTTGATCATAAAAGTTCAGAACATTAAAAGTACGGAATAAAACTTGAAAATTTGACATTCAGGGAAAAAGTTTACTTTAATGTGAATTGAAAGATTATAAATATATGATAATTTTGTAATATATAATGTTAGTACATTATTACCATAAAATTATTTTCAAAGTTTATAGTCTTTAAAATAAAACTAAAAATTTTTAATCCTGAAACAATCAAAATTATAAAAAGGTTTTGGTTGGTTGGTTTTCATGGGGCCACATATGGCCAAGCTGCATCACATAAGACAAAAAATTTTAAAGATAAACTAATAAAAATAATAAATACGAAATTCAGTAATTTATGGTTTCAAAGTGAAACTAGTCAAGGTATAAAGCAAGTTTTTAAAACAAATAAATCTGAGCTTCTATGATAAGGATACCCAATAGGTCTTTCAGTGTTAAAGATTTTCCTTTTCGGACATTCTTAATTTTAATTTGCAAATTATCTGAGCTACACTGATATTTATTTGAAAAATCACTTACAGCATAAATGTTTCCAAGAGTGAAATGACATATTGCATTATTAGGAGCTATATCCACAGCAGCATGCACAACAATTGCAGCTTCTTCAGACATGTGAGAAAGGTGCAAAATGTTTCCCATGTTGATTAAAGTGACATCCTTATATTCCCTAAAAATAAGCATCATCAAAAATCTTTTTATGTAAGCATTATTGAAATTTTTTGAAATAAGCATTAGAAAACTATTCTAAGTGAAAAGAAACAAGCCACTTTACAATAGTTAGTTTTGAATGTTTGCCTTATACTTAGACTGCCCTTCCAGGATACATTTCATAAGTTTAGTAGTTATTCTTTCTTGTAAAGACATGAGGGTTAGATTTAGCACTTGTTACTTTATTTGGACATTGACGATACTATTATTTTTCTTACACATGCATATCCTATTTTACAACTCTCAAGGTAGGTAGGTATTTTAATTAATGTTCGACTGGAGCAACACAAAGGGCTGTTGGTGAAGGTCTGGCATCAAACCCAAAGGGAAAGATTCGCGAGGACTACACCAAGTAATCTTGAACCACGGTCGGATGACGAGGTAACACCTGAGCTGCCACCGCACTCTCCAAACTTCCACACCACGGCAATGGCAGATGTTAAGGCCATGACAGATGTAAAGTGCACCAGTCCTCTTTGTACACAACAGTCTTTGGTTGGATTCGAAATCGAAACCCTCTGGTTGCCAATCCATCACTCTTCTAACCAGACTACTGAGACCCTTCAACTTTCAAGAGAAATTGATTTTTGTCAACAGACCAAAGACTAATACAATTTTGACCTGAGAATAGTTTCCTATTATGTCCCTTGAGTTGGTTGGTTTGGGGGTTTTATGGCACAAGAGCCATATTTGGCCACACGGCACCAGACACAAGACATACAACATCAAGTAATAGACACACACAATGAAAGTTTTACTGACACAGAAGAGAGAAATAAGGGAGGAATGCACCTGACAGGAATCAAGCCTGTGCCGCCTACAACTCGAAGGTTGCTAGAGCAGTGGACATACCCATTGAACCACAACAGCCCCATAATCCTTGAGATGCTTGATTTAACAATACCTCTAACACACAATACAAAATCATGGGTCTTAGTCTGAACCATGTTTTTCAATGGGTTCATGAAACCCCAAGGTTTTGCGAAGCATTCAGGAGTTCCACGAAACAAAATTACATAATAGCAGGTTTTGAAATGTTTACTCCATCCAAACTAAAAATTTCATAGAAATCTGTAGTAAGGGGAAAGGTATTAGAATTACTAGATTTTATTAATGGCATTGGGTTAATGTATTCTATCCATGAAATTAAAAATTTTAAGTGCTTGATGAATGGTAAGAAATACGAGTAAGGGTTCCCCAGTTTAATTTATAATTTTGTGGGCTCATATCAATTGAGGACCACTGCTGTATAGATTCTACCTAGAGTGGCACATAGCATAATGACAAATTAAATAGCTTGGATGCATTTTATCCACTGTCAGATATAAATCCATTTCTATCAACAGATCAAGATAATTTTTGTAAACGATAATAAGAAGCATAAAAGCCATTAACACTATCATTTAAGTCCATTTGAAAATGTAATTTTGCTCTTCCATTGCAGATGAAGCTCTCGCAATTTCAGTCTGGTTTTCTGCAGTGTATGTTGGGATAGCATGACTTTTACTGTTGACCTTGGTTAAAACTGTACAGATATTGTATTTTTCATTGTTTTGGGGTCCTATGGCACATGGGCCATATTTGGCCAAGGTTCGCCAAACACAAGAGATAACTTGCAATAAAAAAATGCTGTGGAAAGGAAAAGAGATTGGAGTGCACATGTAGGATGTGCTGAATTTAGTAAATTAAAAGATTGAATAACATCCCCAATGCATCTGATATCCCAAACAGAAAATTATTGTTTTTATCACTTTAAATACAAAACAGGGAATTTATTTGTCATTGGTTTGGAGTATAACTTTTAATGTTAATAAAGCAGACTAATAAAAACTTTGTATTTTCATCTTTCTCTAATTTAAAGAAGCATTTTTAAATATTTCAAAACTTTTCCTACTCTACATGAAAACAAAACATTTATCTTATAGTCGTAGTCAATTTCATGTCAACCTTTATGTGCTTTTTGGGAGGTTAATATCAATAATTCAAAATGAATGTATTAGTGGAGATCAAAATGTATTAAACAACACTAATGCAGTGGGGAAACAAGTGCAAATTCACATATGTACTAACAATGAAAGTAGAATGACTAAAATAAATTGCATTGTTAGTTGCTGTATCAGAAAACTGCCAGCTACCTGAATAAGTAATGGTGACTCTTACTTAAACAAAAGTCACCATGCCTTTTCCAGAAATTCTTCCCATTATATAACTTGTGTTCATTTATAAACTGAAGTCAGCAAAAATTGAGAGTCTAACACTAATTGTCTCAGCAGAAGATATAAAAAATGATACATGAATGTAATGATGCAAGTAACTCATAACTAAGTTACCATAAAGAAATATAGTATATCTTCAATGCAAGTAAACAGAATTGCAAATTTATTTCTTATGTAAAACAAAGGATGGATTTAATGAAACAGATAAAAGAGAATATTGACTGAAAAATATAAAATTATATATTTTATGTAAAATATCAAAACTGCTAGAACAATTTACCTAGGAGAAAAATGAAGGGCTCGTCGGACACACTCGATTGCATTGGTGGCATTTCCATGTATTCGCCAGTAATAGGCAGCCATGTCAAATAAAATCCATGATGTTCTATTCTGCAATAAAAAATTCAGGAAGTGGTGATTACAATAAATAGTCAGTTTCGAAGTGGATGCACAAATTCACTTATGAATGAATGGGTATAATGTGTGATATCATATAACCTAGAAAAGATGGACTACTTTAAGCATAAGTTGGCATCTTTTTGGAAAGGCTAACAAAATAAAAATGTACTGAATATCCATTTAGTGAGGTATTTAATGTCAATTTGATTCACCTTTAGCTTGGGAAAACTTATCTAATCACCAACAAGGCAGATAACTATCATTACAGTAGTTATCATGCAACTTTTAGAAGTGAAGTTATTGACAGAAAAAATGAGTTTGCTAAAAGCGTAAATAAAAATATTAAATTATTATAGCAGGTCACTCTTTTTAGAGCTCTGCATTTTCCAATAACTAAATGTTTTTAGAGGGCATATTTCATAGAATAGAATTTAATAGAAAACGAAATTAAAATCAAAAATGTCAACCTAATATTTAATAAGATTTTATTTGCAACTGATCATGACTCATGGCATGCAAGTTCCTCTACATTGTACAAATTCTCACTGAGTTGAATGATTCATAACTTATTGAATCAGTTATGAAACATGCGACACATATATATGAAATGATCTGGATGCTTTTTGATCATACCTAGTATGCTCTAACCCAATAAGTGCAAATTGAATAAAAAACTTTAAAAATTAATAGAATTGGCTTCAAGCAAATATAACAAAAGTTGCAAAAAATTGCTCAGATTTTCTATGTGAATATATTAACTTGTCGAACCTTCCAAAATTTGAAAAGTGGTTACTATGTGTGTATGCAGTTGTAAAGTACAGATTATTTTGATAATGTTTACAATTTCTACCACGAAATAACTTAAAGCCTCTAATTGACACTTGCTATTATGTACACTTGTCATGGTTTTTATCATCAGCTAAAATATTACTGAAATATACATCAAAGAAATAACTCTAGTGACTCACAAATATGATACATAGAAAATTAATTTTTTATCAAGTACAAGCTTTACAATTTGAAAAATCAAAAGCATCCTTAACAAAGAGTGGCAAGGTTTGCAAAAAAGCACATTTCATGTTCCTCACATAAAATCCATTACTACTTACTTTTTGGAGAAACTCATGCACAAGATGGCCGTACAATTCAATATTTTCAACAGTGGTAACTGCATGATGAAGTCCAACTTCCTGAGACATCGTTAAATTCTGCCGATCTCTAACACCCTATGCAATAAGTTAAATATAATTCACTAAATGTATGCTAATTTGAATTTTGAAGAACTCAAAGCATTTTTTAAATAATAGCAAGTGCATCATTTGTTATGTATTTTAGTTCTTACACAAAAAAATTTCATGCATTTAAAAAGCAAGTTTGGGATAAAGCGAAACACTGAATGAAAATTTTAAAAATGCACACTTATCTATACTGAAATGTAGTCTTCCCTGTCCAACTTCTGACCAATTTCAACCTTCTTGACAAACAACACACTTCCTGGGATTCATTCAGCCAATTTTTTTATGTTGTTATTTAGTCATTAAATGTGATGTAGGGTAAAAGCAGTACTGTACTACTCAGAAATCTCATGACACTGCCGTATTCATAAGTTCGAGTTAAACTGAGGATCAATGATAATCCTTCAATTATCAAAGAAACCGTATTTAAAATGCCTGATCCAAGGTTTTAATTGCCATCTCGTTGCTAAATTTTGATCCTCCGAAATTAGCAGTTTAACACTGGGTTAAGGGTTAATGCATGCACAGTACTGGCTTTTCGCGAAAGAAACAAGACCATCTGTGAACAAAACAAAATGGGCACACTTCATTCTGTGATAAACTACAGTATTCTGACCCAGGATTCTAAATATTGGCTGAGATTGGTACCATATTGATAAAATTTATTTGTATCACAAAATTTTGATTATTTTATTTTGATTCAGCTTTCAGGATCGCTAAGGAACAATTTGGAATAAAATTGATTCGTAAACATGCAGCCGGGCTGACCACAGCAGATGCAAATCTGGTGCAAAATAAAAAATACTTTAGTTGACTTATTATGTATGAAAGAAAAACGACAATGTAAGTTAAAGTTACTTTACTTTACAACACACCAATACTGATAAGTATAAAAGTAATTGGATAACATTGATTTATCAAGGGAAGATCTTTCAGGAAATAATTACATTCCAATATAATTATTTCTTGCTTAACCTAAATTTGCATACAAATCCAACCTGAAATTAAATACTCTTATGAAACACTATTTTCTATTTTCAAACCTGAATTAAAATGTGTTATTAAATCTATCCAGTGTGCATTTTATTAAAATCAAAATTTGGAATCAATTCTGTCTGAAGTATTTGGCTAGTATTTTAGATGCAGGTGTTGTAAGAAAGGTAAACAATGCCACTTGATTGAGAGGAGACTAGTAGCCAATCACATCAAGCTTATCGTTTTAATCGGATCACTTATTCATGGTTTGTGAATACGGTTCTTAGATAATCCCTGGTTCAACTCTGACCTGCAGATTTCATGATTCACTGATTAACTTGAGACTTGTGAATATGGTCATTACAGTTAAGAATGAAATGGGGAAAAATAATTAAGTAAAAGAATTTCATAAGAATTCCATCAGGCCAACACATAATTTGTTTTATTTACTGTTTATTATTTGTCTTTTGTTCTTTCTTATATGCTTTTACTTTTATTAAGGTGTATTAGAATAATTAACTACAATATAACTATAGTGTATACACAAAAGATGGTTTATTTAATAAAAATGTGCATTACTAAAATTTAATAAAGGTAAAGATAGACAAAATGAAAGGAAAATAAGAATATGTTTTTATCAATATTTTGCAATTCCATTAAAAGACTTGGTTAGTGAAAAAAGTACCTAAGTAAAACATTTTATGGACCCAGAAACAATATTCGTATTGCTTAAATTGCAATGGATAAAAAGATGCTATAGTTCTAATACTATACTGAGCTTATAAGAACTTCAAATTCAACTGAGATTCCTTAAAAAACATTAAAAAGTAAACAAAATAAATGTCAATTCAACATTCTTAACCTAGTACATAAAATTAAGTTTATCATGGAAGCATCGTCTAAGCACAATAAATAGCTGATTCCAGCATTACAGATATGAAAACTGTTTAAATCAGTAGAAAAAAAATTAAATTTAATACAAATGGAGCATTATAAAATGGATGGCTCATGAATTAGATGAATAAGTTTTGAAGTAACTAAGCAATTTTGTAATTAGGGTACTCAAGCACAGTATTTAAGATCAACGTTTTGAAATATTGCAGGTTGATACTGGATTGGTTGGTTGTTTTGGGGTTCTATGGAGCATATTTTGATCATCCTGTGTCAGATACAAAATATCAAGTAATAGACATACACACAATGAAAGTTTTAATGATACAGAAGAAGGGAATATACCCAGGGAGGAATGCACCAGACAGAAATCGAACCTGTGCCATTTACGACACTGGATTGGTAATGGGGTCTAAAGAGATGATACTACTGTGAAAAATTCTTGGTTGAGCACTTACGTAAAAAATGGGGAAATATACAGTACTAGGATATCTGAGTAGTGAAGTTAAGTAAAAGTTAATGACCAAGATCATTTACCATTGATTTTGATGGACAATGTCTCTTAGACAAGATCATGCACAAAATTGGGATTGATATTTTCATCAATAAATTGATAAATATGTATACAATAAATCACCTAATACATCCAATTTAATCAAAAGGATATATTTAAATTTGAAATATTTTAAAACAGCAAACTAACAGATTTTACAATAAATTCTGAAATAATGTATTTACAATAATTGTAGAAGAGTGATATTTTTACAAAAATTTAGAGGGCATGTTTACTAAAGTAGTTATAACATTACAGGAAACATTGTAACAAACATTATAGAAAATTAAATTAGGTTTTCTTTTTTTAATATGTACTATAAAGAGAGTATATAAGAATTTTTAACTTTGCTTGAGAACATTAAGATTACATTTATTTTGTAATCTTAATCCTAATAGAATACCTTCTTATACCTAGCAGAATAAAGATAATATTTGCATTTATTGTTTGCATTAAATAAAAACATACCACCAAATGCTCAAATGCATGCATGCTGAAATCAAGGCTTATGGTTTCTGTACAATTTGGTTTCTTGAACTCAATATTAAGATCCATTTTATCGGCAAATTCAGTAAAAGCATCTCTAGAAAATACAAATGTGAAATTACTAAATATTTTTTCAAATCACAAAAAAATTTTTTAGCTTTATATAAGAACAAGGATTTAAAAAGAGTTTGAATTTAAAGAGAACATATTTATGAATACATACACACAAATAGAAAAGCAAACTATATTTAAACTCATTCAAATTTGTAGTTTTATTAAAATTGAGAAAAATATTGATTATGATCAAAGAAAATTTTATGCAGCTAAATATTCTGAGGGAATGAAAGTTGAAATTTGGCATTTTGTAGCAAAAGAAAATAAAGTTTTAAGAGAAAACTACCTCTTCTCTACTTCACTTCTCTTATAATTATATTTAGAGTTCAAGTAAGAATTCAGTTTTACCTAAATTTTCACCAAGTAATATCAGATTCATTCAGAATTTTACTTCTTCCCAAAATTCCAAACTCTAAGAATTCTGTGAATTACTTATACTGTTAGGTAACAAAATAAAACGCAAGACATTGATCAAATTACAAAGATTCTTAAAATTTCAAAGGCAAATCGTAAGTCACATTTTTAATATAGATCACAAAACATCTGATTTCACTTTGGCGAAGCTTATTTTCAAACAAGTCCCACCCAGATTTTAACAGGAAACTAAAAGACACTAGACCTTACAGTTTTCTGGACATGTGAATACTTGGATGATGTTAGTAGGTCATATCAGATATATTTTGTCCATGGAGTTAGTTTAGTTTGCTCCTCAATGTCATTTTTTACAGCATGAGGACTAATTAGACTTCCATCAATAGCTAAAAGTGTATTTTGAATCACTACAAACATTCACATCCTAGCTGGGATTCAAACCCAGGGGCTGTTAACACAAGAGCCAGAAAGCTATTTACATGGATGCAAACTGGCTTTCATTCACGTAGAACAATTGTATGTGACTAAATATTAGGGTAGATATTCGGAAAGAGTTAACATGCAATCAAGACAAAGGAAATTATGGTGATTTAAGTTGTTTGGTTATCTGGGGTTTTATAGAACAAGGTCCCACGATGGACAAGCTGTGCCAAGTGCAAGACAAAATAATGTAGATATAAAAACATAAAAAGTAGAGAGAGCAAGTCAAGTAGCAGATATAAAATTCGAAAAATGTTGGTCAACATAAAAACCAAATAAAAATATAGACTATAATTACAAATCTAATTATTGGGGATTTAAAAACATGCTGGGCAACAACATAACAGTGGTATAAATTGTTACAGGAGACACAAATGGATATAAACTGATGATTAAAAGAAATGTTGATCACACACACAACATTATATACAATACAAAAAGTATGGAAATGATTAATAGTATAAAATCATGATAAGATAAAATATGAGGTTAAAAATCTAAATGGCACTTAAAAAAAGGGAAAAGTTTTGTGTGAGAATCCTCTCCAATTAAATCTTACAAGTTTAAAATTGAATTTTTTTTAAATTTCAAACAAGGATGTTTAAAACCAGGAATGTAATTAAAATATAGTGAACCATAAAAGCTGATGAAAATGTATGACAAAAAGGGAATGTCACTTAATAAAAGATAACGAATGAATCTCATGTATCCAATGCAAAAGTGAATCAGTTTGACATGAATCCTTCATATTGGGGCAGATGGCCACAGATGAATAGGTGGTTTCATAGAATGCAATTTATTATTAACCTGCAGATCCCATGACAAGTAAATAAATCTTTTGATGGATATTTTGATAGCTAAGAAACATGCAGCTTGCTGCAAAGGGATGGAAGCAGCTTTCATAGCTCTGTCTGCAAGCTCATAACCTTTAATATCCTTGTAACTGGGATCCCAATGAAATATCAAATTCTTTGCTATTCAATGTTCTGTAGAAAGTATGTATCTTAAAGTCATGTATCTTAAAGGCTGTAACTAAATGTGGTATTATCAGGAATACCACAACCAATATCCCCATTCCTTTTGATCCATCCATAAATACCAATTTATATGAATAATACTGACAGAAGTGAGAAGAAAAAATTTGCTGGAAGACAGATGGAGCTGTATCAGATTTACCGTAAATACCAAAAGGATTTAAAAAAGGTGATAGGCAGTATGTTCCAAGGTGTGAATTGTAAGCTATCACTCAGTTGGGACCAATGTCACTTAGATAAGAGTTGAAATAACATATTATGCTCATTCATTAAAAGGGTGCATGTTAGTTGGTCAAGCGTATAATCATTTAAGTCTGTGGCAAGTGTCATGTTTCAAAGTATGAGATGGTGTGCTTAGTATCATAAAATAATAATTGGCAGATAACTTCTTCCATCTTAAGTCAAGTGGAATTCCACATAAAGATTGCTAACGAGCGATGAGTGGAATGCCCCAGAACACATTCTCAGAGCAGAGTGGTATAGTGTCCAATCTACACAAGTTTCGCTGTACAGTACACAATACCCATAATCGATTCGATTGTGTAATAGATGTGATGCTCACACCATGTAATGATAGGTATACTCGGATTAGTTAGATTCTTAATTAGTTTGAAGGGTACTTATGTACTATCCCATTGACCATGAAAGTTGGTGCAGGTTATGCCAAACTTTCACAAATCAACTTGGCAGTTAAAAATCTCTAATGGCATTCAAAATAGCAACAGATGAGTCATTTTTGTG
The DNA here is from genome assembly GCA_933210815.1 of Meta bourneti. NCBI lineage: Eukaryota > Metazoa > Arthropoda > Arachnida > Araneae > Tetragnathidae > Meta > Meta bourneti. Next base: position 17,571,842 of record OW119922.1, read on the forward strand.
AAGTGCTGTTACGTGGTTCCATGGTGTTTTTGGAAAAAACCCAGTCTTTCAATGTTTTCAATTAAAGTTCCATATTGTGCCCATTAACGCACACTTTTTTGATAGCAGAATGCCGAAATTTTGAAAGTAATACTGCACTGCATGCTGTTCCGTAGGAGGTAGTAACAAATTTTAATCATTTTTCAAAATGTGAGGCAAAAGAGAAAATAGCAGTTAACTTATATCCTTCTTTACCTTAACAAATATGGCTATTAATTGGGATTACATAAAACCAAGGAAGAGATCTTATGAGTGTGTTGTGACGTCATGCTTGTCCATTATTCATGCTAAATCGCACAATTGGTGACAATTTTTGTTTGTGTCGAAAATAGTCTATGCGAAAGTACATAAGTACCATTTAAAGTATAAACTTACCCAAATTCTTTATAAGGGGGAAATGGGACCACAGTGCTGGCATATAGATCAAATTCAGTGAGAGGTTTCTCAGCAGCAGTGCAATCTTCATCAGTAGAGTAGATCTTTCCCTCCAAATTGGTCTCCTTGTCCTCACGACGATCAATCTCTTCTTTCTGAGTCATCAACTGCTGCTTCAATTCCTCGATGAGAACAGCGCGTTTCTCTTGTTGCATCAATGCAACTAGGTCATAGGGACGTTTCAAGGAAAATACAGAATCCAACTGACAGCAACAAAAATTATATTTAAATTAAACACATTGACTTTATAACTTCGTAAATACATTCATTCAATTTCATTAAAAGAAACGTTGAATTTACTCTCTTGAAAAATTATCTTATAGCTTGAATTCTAGTATATGGCGCAGTCACCAAAATTGGTTTTACCAGAACTGTTAATTATCACATTTGGTATTTCTTTGATGAAAAAAATTGAAGTCACACCAAGGATTTCATTAATTAGGAATTTTAATGTTTCTGAGGTATAAAAACCAGCCATTAAGAATTTTCAATGCTTAGCAAGTTTGGTTTAGCTGATACGTACCAAAAATCTATTGAAACAAAAGATGCTCTAGAAATCCTGATTTTAAGTTACGTCAACCAGTGCAGTAATTCATGGAGTCCCCTCTTGAATGTTTTGTTAGTAACCAGTACAAAGCACTTGACCAGTGTTTTAGTTGTTATTTTTCTGCTCAAATAATTAAATAAAATTAATCCCCTTCATTCCCTTTAAATATCATTTCATTTTCAAAACAACTTGATGTAGTCTCAGATACAATTTAAAAAATAGAAAATTTAACAAACACAAAAAGCAAACACTACCAAGAACAATAAATCCTGTTTAGTGAAACAAAGGATTTAAAGTATTTTGTGGATTGGTTCAACTATAATATAAACAATGTATTAGCAACAGGGTTAGGAATTAGGAGCAGAAAAGTCAGGGAACAATGGCAGCTAAACATTTTCCCTTGGTTGCTAAAATGTTCTACTTGGATGCCATTTCAAATGTCTTCTTTTCGGGGAAGTGTTTACTCACAGGGTAATGACAAAGACCTGGACAATGGACTTTAATGATGCTGTTTACAAGAGTAAAAATTGTTAGAAGGAAGAATAAACAGTTGATTGGCCTGAATATGCAACAAACAATAAAAAAATTCAGAAAAGTTAGGGATCAATCAAAATGTGAAGTCTGGATCCATAAACTCACATGTTAAAATGAAATTTATAGAAGCAAAATACCACCTAATGGCCATTAATTTGAAATCTTGATTTGTAATACCTTATTTCTATTAAGAAGGGTTTTAATGGAAATTATTGTGTGTAAACCTGCAACTTGTCAAGGTTCAGGATGAGACTTGAATCTTTTAGGAGAATTATTTCTGAGACACATTATTTATTAACATTGATTTAAATTAGTTTCATCCTATTTACTTTTTCCTCACACCAAGAGTAAAAATAGAAAATTTATTAATTTGCTTCACAAAACTCAGCAATACCTGGAAGAGTGCAGGTTCCAGATTACCAAGGAAAGGTGGAATAAATTTTTCGAAGATTTGGTTCTACATTCATTTTGTTTACATTGATGCTGGTAATTTTTAGTATACATGAAGATATTTCAGCTAGGAACACTTGGTACAGAATGCCTAAATCTCTTAATTTTTATGCGTTATAATTCATTTTTTAAAATATATTCTTATACGAAATTGTGAAGTTAAACTTTTCCAAGTTAATGTATTATTAGCTACCAGAGATACAGTACACCAAGCTTCGCCCAAATCTAAGGAGGTGGGGTTTGGGTTACCCGCCATCCGGAAATTTCAGCGCATTATCTGGATTCTGTCGGGATTTATAAATTGTCTGGATTTTTCAAACTCATCAGTTCCAAATGGGGTTTTTTCCAAGCCCAACCACTGACCTCTCTGCCTTCTGTACTACAAGGGACAAAATGACTGCTATTTATGAATTCCCCAATGGGTGAGAAGCCGCTACTCATAACAAGGACAATCACAGTACTTAGCGGTTAATGGGGCACCACTGGTAGTAATTGTGTGCCAAAGCACACCAAATGTGGTAACTTGTTTATTTTATGCGATGACTACCTATGCAATGACATCAGTGCGAATAAGCGGGAAGAATGAACAACGATCAGTTAATTTCCCTCAGATTGTCAGTTGCTTTTTCGTTGAGATTTGGATTATAATAATTTTTGTATTTATTTTAATTTTAATGAATGGTCATTCTTTTCATGAAGCTATATACATCGTTAGGGTTGCCATTCCTATCATTCTTATTTATAGTTGAAGTTTGGACCAACATTTGGCACACAATTACGACTGGTGTCACATTAACCGACAAGTACTAATCACTAACATCCATGTGCTTACAAACCAGGATTTGAACCCACAACCTACTGGGTGGCAGACAACTGATATGACCACTATACCAGTTAGGTGGCCAATCCAAATGTTGTATTGTTTGAATAGCTTTGTGTAGAAAGATGTGTTAGTTGTTAACTGCAATACAAGAATTGTATGTCGTCAATGTTTTTTATTTGTAATGCTAATGTTTCTTGTTAGAAAAAGTGTTTATTCGACCATTTCATACAAAAGGTTTTTCATCAATTCTCCATCAATTGAATTTTATTTGTCCGGACTTTCCCTGAAATGTCAGGAAGTGATAGACTGTCAGGAATTGCTATTGTTAGGTCTGGTAACTTAGGTGGGTAAAAGGTGGACACCTTTGAATGTGATCTGGTTTGGAATTACTTTGGTATTTAATCACAAGGGAGACACTGTAAAAGTAAATTATTTTTCTCTTTGCAAAAGAAAATTTCATACACAATTTTAATTGTTTTCAGTTGTAACATAGTTTAGAAATCTTAAAGGAGTGAACAGGTATTTTGGTAAAGCAGTTTTGCTTGTTGACTTTTCAATAACAAGTTCTATTTAGACTTGTATATCCATATTGAACCCAGGATTTGAACTGGGGGGGGGGGGGTATTTCAATTAACGTCACACTGGAGCAACACAATGGGCTATTGGTGACGGTCCGGGATCAATCCCAAAGGGAAAGATCCGAGGACAACACCACGTAATTTTGAACCATGGTCAGATGACGAGGCAACACCTGAGCTGGTACCCCACTTTCCAAACTTCCACACCACGCCAACGTGAGGACATTTGAGGCCACGACAGATTTAACGTGCACCAGCCCCCTTTGTACACGACGGTGTTTGGCTGGATTCGAACTCGCAACCCTTCGGTTGCTAGTCCGTTACTCTTCCAACCGGGCCACCGCGGCCCTGATTTGAACTGGGTCTGACTATACTATGCTACGCTGATAAAATAGAACTATTTTTCACATTTGCACGTGGTGAATAAACTAAGCTTTAATGAAATATACTTGTATTCTTTGAAGTTACAATTGTTCTTCACTTTCACACATCTAGTAGCTAACAGTGAAGTGTCTCAATAGCATCCCAAACACAAAAACAATTCAGAGTACAAATTGCTCACAAATCGTAGTTGAAATAACGATTGATTGGCTGTTTTAGGAAATTAATAGAAAGAGTAAACTTTAGAAAAGGAATAGCTTATTTCAATAATTGTTATGACGAATAAAATTTTCGTTTCATTTTGTCTAATTTTTATAAAATTTCAGACTTCTTTTTAAAAAAATTCTTGTAAAGGCACCGATGTCAACAAGCTTTGAGTGACGGAACAAATAAATCTTTAAGGATCAATGCAGCAAATTTTAAAACCAAACAGCGAAATTTTTAAAAAGTTTATTTTTATGTTTTTCGCAAATTGATTTCATTTCTAAAAAGACTGAAACAAGTAAAAAATAAAATATCGCATCATAATTCACAGGTGTGTTTTATCCTTTTATACCTGAGCCTGTATCCGACCATCTTCTGTTACCATCCAGTGTGTTGAAGCTCTACACTCTTCAAATATTATTAATAAACATATAAACCAGTGACTGATTGTTAAAGCCATCGCGACTAAAAATATAAAAGCTAGTGAAAATTTTCACCAATTAATCAAATTTTCTTAAAAATTTTCATTGCCTTTCCCATTTAAATCATTTTTAATTAGGAGAGCTTCCATTTAAAAACTAGAACCATAAAAATAAATCAAATTTCCGAATTTAACAGACAACAACGCTACTGTAGCCATTCTGAATACTGAAATACAAATTTAAAAATTCGCTCAAATCAATCAACGAGTAGAATTGCATCCAGAAAAGAAAATTTTTGATGTAAATAAAAAATTATGATTATCAAATAATATAAAAGTGTATCTAATTTTTAATTTAATTTTCCGTGCGCTACACTGACTGGTGATATGAATTACAATAATTTGAGTCTGGGCATATAAATATTAATGCCAATAATACTTTCCAATATTTTTAATTACTTTGAAACCAATAAATGGACTTTTATAATTAATATATAACTCTTGACGAATTTCTTTTTCAAATTTCGAAAGTGGGGGGTAAAGGTACAGGAAGTAAGAGCAAAAGGTATAAATACCGCAACAGACGCACTTGACGTCATACAAACTCATGGTGCTTTGCTTCAACAGTGTTTGAACGGGCATCTCTTGGTACTTTATCAAATTTTCATTTCCAATTCAGCTTTTCTCTGGAAATCAGTAATATCTGAAAATTAAATACTCAACAATGGCAGTCAGTCAAGTAAGACAAAATTTCCATGAAGAATGCGAAGCCGGAATCAACAAGCAGATAAATATGGAACTATACGCAAGCTATGTCTATCTCTCTATGGTAAGAAAACTTCCCTTGTTCAAGAATTTCTTTCTCGTTTGTTACCTATATCAACAGGCGAGAAATGTACTGTTGTTCCTGCCCTGTGTTTTGAAATGCAATCTGTGTTTGAAGTTGCAATGTTTATTTTGTGTCGCTTATTAGGTTCTTAAAACTAACAAACAAATGAATACCGAAAGTAATGTTGCATTTGAACTTGAAACTTCATTCATCTATGCCCAGCGATTTTTAATTTAATATGTATATTTTATTCGTGTATGTCGGAGCTGAGCACCGCATTCTTTCCTGGGACGCCATTACTAATTATTGATATCTTGCGCAACTACGCAGTAGAGGAAAAGAAAAACATGCTCTTGGCGATCTTTACCTGCTAAGTCAGTTTTTAACTTTTGAGAACTGTTAAAACGCGAATAGAAAGTCGCGTTATATAATCGCAAGAATACTGAATAATTCACTGGATATCAATTCATAAATAAGAAATAAAGCATGATCTATCCTGTTTTTCCAAATCGCGTCCTGATGTTATCCAATCGACAACATCCGTGTCATAACATGTTGCTAATTGTAATGTAGGATCATAACACGATACAGTTCTGCAAATAATATTTCGCTGCCATAACAAAGTTGCAGAATTTTATAACTGGTGATTCGAAATTTTGACTTTAATCTAGTATTAAGATAAACACTCAAATGATGCATAAATAAGCTCTGGTAAAGATTCTTTATTTTCACAGAAAATCAATCTTATAGTGCTAATTATGAAACAGCGTAACTGAATAATTTTTGTAACACGAATTACTCATTTGAATCGAGCTTTCTTTAAAATAAAATTATGCAATTCCCTTGTGATTTAAGGAGAAACTATGGTTCTAATATATGATTCTAGGAGATCTAAAATGTAGAGTGGGTTTAGAATTTAGGGGAAAAAAAAGCTAGTTTAATCTCATAAACTTTCCCTAGGTCGCCAAATCGCTCAGTCCAATTTCATTGTTAGTTTCAGTATTTAGTCATACTGTGTTTATACTTGTAAGCATACAGTACAATAACTGGATCCTATTGTGTCTGCATTTTTAAGTTAATTGATTTTAAGGGGATATAAAATACAATATTAATCCAAATTATATTTTGGACTTATTTTCTAATGTTTCATATCTTTGTTGTAAATGATGCTTCAACTGCAAATTTTGAATATTTCGAAGAGTAGTTCTTAAAATCTAGTTGAAACTGAGGTAATTTCATTGCTTGTGCATCAGTAAGTTTTCTCCTAATCCATCTGTAAGTTCTACTTGCCTAATCATATGGTATTTGTTTCTTTCAGAGTTATTACTTTGATCGTGATGATGTCGCTTTGCCCGGGTTTCGAAAGTTCTTCAAGAAGAGCAGCGATGAAGAACGCGAGCATGCTGAGAAGTTCATGAAATATCAGAACATGCGTGGAGGCAGAATCGTGCTTCAGCTCATTCAGGTAACTTGTTTCTTTTCCAACTTCATTTGTCATAGTGAATAGTGTAAAAGTTTCAAAAGATAACTGAAGATGAAAACAGTCTTGTGATTTGCATTGTGGTGTACTTCACTGTATCATTAGTTTTTATTAGTGAAGAACTAATTGTTTATTGTTAAACAAGACAAATTCACACCACACTTTCATATTGTCTTCTAATGCACTCTGCAATATCCTTTTTAAAGTTAAATTCAAATTCTGCTTAAAAGCAAATTTTGAGTCAAATATTGTATCTTCAATTTGAGAAGTCAATGTCAGTTTAGAGAGCAGAAACTCGTTAAGAGACATTTTTTCAGAGATCTTAAATACTTATTTTCATTATCATTAGAAATGGTGATATTGTAATGTTTAAAAGATATATCTTGTGATATAGCAACTAGGGTAATTATGTTTCTGTGAAATATTGAGTTTCTGTTCTTAGCTGAAAATATGGTTTACCTTCTGTTATTGAAATGTCTTCATTTCTTACTATATTAAAGACGTAATTTAAACTTTGTTATAAAAGTACCCACAAACAATGGGCAATTCATAAAATAGATTTTAAAAAGAGGAAAGACTCAAAAATACTGATCTGTCCTAGCCTCCCAGTATCGGTTGCAGATGTCCTGACTAGAGATGCAATACAAATTTGCAGGTGGTTGTCCATTTCTTGGGATTTGGAAGGGGAATGCAGGGAATTTTTTAGGCAGTAGAGATGTTTCGTCTTGCATCAGGTTAATAATTGGAAAACTTAAATAACCTAGTATTTTGCTAATTTTGTGGAGCTATTGCCTGCAATGGTTTTCTTTTTTCTTTTAGAAACCTGCTGTTGAAGATTGGGTGAGTGGTATTGATGCTATGAAAGCTGCCTTAGAGTTGGAGAAAACTGTCAACCAAGCTCTCCTTGATCTCCATGCCATTGCTACCAAACATAATGATGCTCAGGTGTGTTTTATTGAATTACTTTTCTTTTTGTTGGTTTAGATTAATTAATAAACAATACTTTTACTTAAACCTGAGTATTAAGACAGAATGGGCTATGGTGGTCTTCAACTAATTAGAATTCCATAAAAAATGTTTTCTTGTGTTTGGCCAAATATGGCCCTTGTGTGCCATAACTCCAAAACATAGAAACCCGTTTTTATTGTATTTTTAATTTAGGTGAGAGAAAGGATTTTGTATTACAGAATTGATATTTTTTATTGAAGTATGCTTGTAGAACCGCCTGGTCAAGAGCAAGCACAGATTTATTCCTCTGAAGTAATTTTTCTGGCTTGTGTTTGCTGTAAATGTGGCCAAATATAATAAAACCCGACTAATCTCGGATGTGCCAATTTAGGGTCCTATGTTCAATGCAGACTACTGATTGTCAAAATGACCTCATGGTTAATCTGTTGGTCTCCCATGTTTTGCAACTGGTTTTGCAACGTTATATGAACTTGTTTCAATCTATTGGTTGGTGAAACAGCTCCGTATCAAGAGTCTCGCCATAAACTCGATCTTAATTTGTACCGGTCTTAGACATTTATATCGGCATTTTTTTTCAATCTGTTCTCTTATTTTTATCGGACTTGTTGGGTCATCTTCTACGTTTATGGTTTTTTGCATTGCTGCAGCATTTTACCATTGTTTTAATTCATTGTCGTACTTTTTCCCAATTATATTTTTTATCCTTCATGAATTGTTTTTCAAGGGTAACCTACTTGTTTTTTCTTTTATGCTGCACTTTTATGTCATTTAAATTGCATCATATCTGATCAATAAATGTATTTCAACTGGTTAGCATTATTTTGCCTTGCATAAAACTCGTTGCAAAGTGCTTAGTGCTCTGGTCTTCAGTTCTGCAGGTATCTGGTTTGAATCCAAGTCATGCATGGATTTTCAAAGTGGTACGAAATCCACTTTTAGCTGTAGATCTCGGTTGAACTAGCCCTCGTGAAGCAAAAATGACCATGGAGTGATAACCCACACAGCTGGTAGGTGCGAAGTTGTAATTCAACAGTACATCCAAATTGAGTAGGGAATCTTGGGTGTAGTGTGGCACTCTTGTGCTATTTTTTGTCTATTGCTGCTTCAAAAGCTAATGGCTCGAAATAAAATGCCTGGCTGTTGGAAACAACATTGCTATTGATATTTTTTGGTGAGTGATTTTGCTTCCTTGCATCAGGTATTCAAAGCTCACAAAAAAATAACTACAGTAGATTCTAAATGCAAAACATCCCTTTTTGTGTAACTCAACCCAATCCCATCTCATGGTTTTTGTCCAACCTATCAAAATTTCCAGTTTGGTAACATTCATTTCGTTTCTCGGAACTTCAATTACAAAAGAGTAAAATGCTCTTCAATAAAATGTGATTATCATTAGATCGTGTGAACTACCAAGATCGCACTTTTTGTAGATGGTAATAATTGGGCACTCTGAAATGACAAAAGATGTTGCTGAGTTCATAAAGGACAGTTGAAAATGACGAAAGCCTTGAAGATGCATCCGGGGCCCCACATTGGAAAGTCGCCAAAAACCAGGACACGATAGAAAGTTATTTTTTATTATAACTATTTTTCCTAATCGGTAATGACAGCTGAGCCCTGCTTTTCTGAATTTTTTACTTGTTTGGTTAAATTCGATCCATTGATCCTTCCTTCTAGCCTTTATTTTTTTAAATGAGTCATCCCATGCCTAGTCATTACATTGTGCTTATACACAAGCACAAAAACTACATATTAAAACTGCACCTGAATAGGACATTTTTGACTACTGAGGCTATGTGTTTAGTTGCCATTAATATCTGACTTTCTGCTCTTTGTTTCTAATCTTAGCTGCAAAAATTACAAAATTCCTCAAATAGAAACTAGGGCTGCTGTGGCTCAGTGGGTTTGTCCACTGCGCTAGCAACCTGTGAGTTGTAGGCAGTGCAGGTCCAATTCCTCCTGTGTATGTCTCTTCTGTGGCAATAAAACTTGCATTGTGTCTTGATGTTGTCTGTCTTGTGTTTGGCACAGCTTGGTCAGCTATGGCCCTTGCACAACAAAACTGAATGCAACCAAATAAAATCCAAAATATTTTGGCTGCCCCATGGAGTTCATTTAAATGAGAATTTACTATTTAGTGAACTTGAATTAAAATAAAAAGCTTTCTAAGTTGGAGCACTTGGAGTTCCTTCCCTTGTCTGATACATTTATCCTTTCCTGAATCAGTTAGTATTGTGCCTTGAATTGGTCACATTTTACTTTTATGTATAAAAAGCATACTTTTGAAACACTCTGTAAATTGATCATATTGGTGGTATATACAATTAAAAGTTATTGACAGGAGGTCCAGTGAATAAAGAAATATCACTTGCTTTTTAAGTTTTCTAGTTGAATGTTTTGAACATTTTACTACTTTACTCAAGTTGTCTAAATTTACATGTTCAGGTTTTGGATAAATTTTGCAAATTAACTTATTCGTTTCTTCCTAGATGTGTGACTTCTTGGAAGGTGAATACTTGAAGGAACAAGTCGAGGCCATCAAGGAATTATCTGGTTATGTGACCAACCTACTTCGGGTTGGGAGTGGCCTTGGAGAGTACATGTTCGACAAGGAAACCCTGCATGGAGAAGAAGATTAAACTTTGTTTTAACGCACAACAGTGGATTTCACCATTTAACTTTTATTGTTTTCCCTCTTGCAAGTTAAGAATTTTGCATTTATCTTTCCCAATAGATTCCTTTAAAAGGCCCTTACGTGACATTCTGTGTAACTTCTGAACTATAAGCAATTGTTATGTAGAACATGCAAGATGAATAAAGGTAACTAAGGAACAACTAAACTTGTGTTGGTTTTCTTTAAGCAGTTTCAGGTAGCTTTAGCTCGGTTCAAAGAGTAATGGATTAGCAACCAGAGGGTTGTGAGTTTGAATCCAACCAAAGACTCGTGTACAAAGGAGACTGGTGCATGTTAAGTCTGTCGGGCCTCAAATCTCCTTATGTTGGCATGGTGTGGAAGTTCAGGTGTGACCTCGTCATCTGACTGATTCAAAATTGCGTGGTGTTGTGCTCAAATCTTTTCCTTCTGATTGATCCTGGACCTTTGCCAATAGCCTGTTGTGTTGCTCCAGAGTGATGTTAATTAAAATACCTCTAAGCAGTTTTTCAACATTACTGTAAGCATTGATAGATAATTATAGGCTTGTTTTATGATGGTGATATTCTGTAATGGGTTTATTTAATGAATTGTCTAAAAAAAGAAGTGCTAAGTTGTACTCGCTATCAAATAAAGTAACATCTTCAGATGTTTCATAAAGCCACTTGTAACATGCAACGAGCAGTTGAATAGTATAGAGAGGGAAAATGCTTGAAGTATAGTGAATCTGTGTCCATGATTCTACTAGTATCCTTTTGTTTCATCCCCAAAACAAACCAATTGGATAGATAAAATATTAAAAGGACTTCAATAGGCATCCACACAAGCGGAACTTGGTTACTAGCATGTACAGTGCTAAAAAAGATTTAGGCCTGGAACTCTACAGGGTTTCCACAGGCCTGAATTTTTATTTAGATTTTTAATAAGTGACTAAAGGGCAAAATATTTGCAGTGCTTATAAATCAAGCTCGAGGATACTCATCCAAGGTTGAGTGTCGTTGGAAATGCAGGGCATAGTATGGAGTTCACACTAAAAATTTATGTTTGAATTTGGTCAGTGTAACCCAAAATAACACCCTACAGGTGCAAGAAATTAACTCGTAGTCTTGTTATCCATGTAAAATATTGCCTTAAAATAATAAAAATAACCTTGAGAATTAACTTTTGCTTGAAGAACCCTTGAGCTAAAGTGGGCATTGAGTCAGCAGGTTTCATATAATTTTGTCTTGCTAATCATTAGTTTTGAAGGCATATTTTAATGAATAGCTACTAGAAAATTTTCTTTAGGTTTCAATTCCAAACGAACTTAAATTAAAATCAAATTTTTTTAGATAATTGGAGAGAATAAACACTACAATGGCTTTGTGTATGTTGTGACAGTTGCTTTTTCCAAATGTGATCTATCACTAAAGATTTACTCTGGCAAATAATGCATGAATAATGGGTTTTTAGGGAAGAATTGTTGGAATGGCAGCACACATGTAATTGCATTTTAATATTTCATTTGAGTATAAAAATAAAATTTTCTGTCCCTATATTAGCTCAAGAGCAGTTATGGCAAATGCAGTTGGATAATAAACTACTGTGTAGCCTGTATTGTCATTACTTGTATTCACACATGCCAATATCCAAAAGTGTCCTGATGTGGAAACTGATTTCGATGTTTTAAACCTTAAATCGTGATAAACGGAAATGTTTAATTATTTCACTTCATCTGGGAATAACATCTATAAATATAGTTATATTGAAAACGTAAAATCTTAGGTGAAGTATAGAAAGTATTAGTAAACTTGGTAAGATTTTTCAGGAAAGAGGAACTGTAACCCCCCCCCCCCCCCCCCAAGAATCGTCAAATAAATTCCTATTCAAATAAAGCATGGGTTAGTGTCGAATATTCACAACAAAATTGTGGTATCTAATTTTGGCTGATAAATTTCTAGACTGAAGAAGGGAAAATTTGTATTTTGAGAGCTCTTCACACACAAATTAAACTAAAAAATCTTTTCTGTAAAGAGCACTTGATTTATTGCCGCTTTGGCTGTGCTTGGTGTAAATTTTGTATTCATTCTATCAGTGACATGCCAAGGGAAACGGAAATACAGGAACTGCCATGTACCCGATCCAATGCAAATTAAACCTAAGAATGATTGAAAACAATTTAAAGAATTGATGGTTTTTTATGCTGTTGAACAGAATCATCACATGATGGTGAACTTTAATTCTATTTTAATAAGAATTATTTTTAATGCACTTCGTTTTTTAATTAGAGTATTTCATTTAAAAAATTGTGATTTTGTGGAATCAAGCCAATTGTATTAAATTATTTTCGGTGGATGATAAAATGCTCATGCATTTTTTAAGGTTTCTTTAATGAATATTGAACATTAATATATTAATGAATATAATAACATTGAACCGATAATTAACAACTCTGATATACGTTCTTCCCTCAAGGCAGTAAGTATCCTTTGTTACAGATGTTCAGTGTAATTTAATTTTTATAGTAACTCGAGGATAAGTGAAAACTTTCAGGTGGTCAAAAATAATTAATATAGTTATGTAATTTACATCATATTTTACTCGCGTCACATTAATGCCTACAGTATAACCTAGTTTTAAAATTGAGTCTTGATCAAACGCAAAACAAGGACTTCACGAAATTTTTTAATGAAATCTAGTTCTATCTATAGTATAAAAATTGTATTTCTAACTTTTAACCTCCGAAAATCCTGGCTACGCTATTGAACCAAAGTATGCATTTACGGTCCCTTTCAGACTCAAAGATCTTCAACTGTTGAGATTTTCAGCTTTTTTTCCTTGGGAGCTTTGAGATCTGAAGTTAGAAAGGACAAAATATGATTCTTCAAAAATTAATTTGGTACAATACCTTTGCACAACCAGTATGAGCATGAAAGGGATACACACCGTCGAACCAGTGCACAGAGCTTCTAAGAACATTTTAAATATTAACTACTCATGCTTGCTGGTTTACAAATATTTTCGAAGTTTGACTAATACTTAAGTAAACATTTGGTCTATTGATTTGAGAATGTTCCAGGATCATGCATCAAACGTACACTCCAACCGAGAAATCAGGAAATCCCCGAAAGTTCGGTAGGGTTTTCAATAGAAAAATAATGTGGCAAGATAAAGTAGAGTATATTTCTTACAGTACTTTAAATGTCTTCCTTAAAAGGAAGATAAATTCTTTGAGATAGTGAAAGTATATATTCTGCAAATCGTAATACAACTAGCATTAGTTTTCTGTTGTACTTGAAAGGAACGGTTAAATAAAGCAGTCCAAAGATGCTAGAAGTATAAGAGGCATTGGTTCGGAAATCCTTATCCATATTGCTAAATAAGGATGTAGACATGCCATACCTTAACCCTCTGGATACGGGGACCGACCGAAAGTTTCGAGTTCCCTCGTTACGAAAGGCTCGGATTCTTTCAGACCTCAAACTCCTGAAGAATCGCCGAAGCCTATTACGATTGCCATCCCCTCTTTTCTGTGCTACAAAGAGACCCGCGCGAGTAGTATATGGGCCTCTTGAGCGCCTTTTCCAAGATGGCCGCCGTTTGATAAGGAGTTGACTGCTGATAAGGTGTTGGGGAGGATTGCTGATAAGGGGGCTTTGAGGTGGTGACGTCATTGTAAAGATGGCGTTGTTGTGTTGGAGTTGCCATGGTAATGAATCAGTAGTAGCTCCATCTGGTGGGGAAATGAGAAACCCTATTATTTTGAATTAAAAAGGAATTTCGTGGATTCGAACTGGGGACCATGGGATCTGTTGTTCAGTGCACTAGCCGTTAGGCTGTAAGAGAGTTAGCTACGGGTGGTGAATTAATGTAGTGTTTGCTTTTTTTCTTAATACTAGGAATGCGTTATGGGACTTGGTTTTATTTGATGAATAATTAATTTTTATTTTCCAATTAGTTGTAAGTGTGTTGGACTGGTGGCGCCATCTAGTGATTTTAAAAGAAGTTAATCTAAGGAACTTTCTTATTTTTGTTATTCATTCTGGGAAGGTGCTATGTTTAGAAAATGGTTTGAACAATTGTGGTACAGCCATCTGGTGGTGGAAGAAGTAACAATTAGTTTTAAAAGATTTATTTTCTAGCTCTAGACTTGTAGCGTGATACTTTAGAATTAAATGGAGAATTTTTTTTGTTTTTAAAAGAAAATTATGAGGGTGGATTTGAACTCATCAAAAGGTAATCGCGGCCGCCCCCGTTTTACACAAGCACTTTAACCGTTCGACCACCTACTTTTTAGAATACGTATAGAATACTAACTCGTGAATTTACAGCTTAAGGGAGTGAAAGTATGTGTTTTTTTCTTGAGAATAGTGCCCTTATGAAGAATGAATATGAACATAAAAACAAATAAAGTTGAATTTATAAACCGTAGCTATATAACAAGTTTATATGCAAAGTATGCGAATTATATGTAATGACAGAATCTGGAACTCTCTGGAACGTGTGACAATATGACTAAGGATTTATGTGTAGGTTAATTAAGATAACAAAAGGAGTTAAACACGTAGTCACCGATAGGATACAAGCTTAAGTAAATGAGAAAGCTTTTAAACGCATTGCTATTTAGGAGAATGGTGTTGTTTTTCTGATTGTGAGAAAAGCAAATGAAACTACATCATGCCAATGAATCACATATGACATGCCCGAACTGGAACTTTCTATAGGGGTTTTAGCTATGAAATAGTGACGAAGGGATTATCTTAATACTCTAACGTTGGAACTCGGAACATAAGTAATTGAGGCCAACCAATATATGCGAAGATTTTAAGCGTATGAACACTACATGTAAGATAGAATTTATAATACGGAAACCTTTTTTATATTTTAATGAATTTATATACAACATGAGCTTGAAGAAAATGTGAATGTTTAAGGGTGAATGTTTTGTAGGGAAAATTATTATTATTACAATTTGAGGGGAGGACTTTGAGATATGAATAGGACACACAGGCATAACGGTGTATGAAACATTACATTTTTAGGTAAATAAGAAGTAAGTAACCAAAGATTTATAGTATACATATTATAAGCGATGGCAAGGAACCGTATAAGATTGATATTATTAGAAGCCTCTGGAACTTGTGAGAATATGACTAAGGATTGTTTTTGCACGTGTAAGTTAATTAAGATAACAGAAGGAACGGAGTTAAACACCGAGTCACAGATAACGATAGAAACTATTTGATAATAAGAGGCTTTTTAAAGCATAGTTGGAGCATCTTGGGTCTTTGAATTACTTTGCATCTTGTTTTGGGGTTTTTCTGCCCTTTTTTACTGTTTTTAAATAAATCATGGATTCTAAGGACATTAGACCTGCAAAGAAAATGCGTGCAGACAAAGAACTGTGTTTGCAGAAATATTGTAAAGATTCTTTATGTTATGAGTATGGTAAACTGTTTACAGATCGTGAAGGCTGGGCATATTTTTGTCGATTGGAAAACGAATTAACGTACTTAAAGAAAGAGGAAACTACTATTGAAATTTATGGTAAAAAATGTACTGTGCCTCGGCAACTTGTAGCATACGGAGACGTAGGAATAAGCTATGCCTTTAGCGGATCTTGTATTGCAGCCAAGCCTTGGTCTCCTTTACTATTGGAAATAAAGGCAGAAGTGGAACGAATAATTGGCACAAGATTTAATTTTGTGTTGGTGAACCATTATAAAGATGGTAAGGACTGTATAGGTGCCCATAAAGACAATGAGAAGGACTTGGATCTTAATGCACCCATAGCGTCTGTTTCATTTGGACAGAAAAGGCAATTTGTGTTTTCTAGAAAGAACTACAATTCTCTAAAATTTGTTCTGGAAAATGGAAGCTTGCTTGTGATGAAGTATCCAACAAACCAATTTTGGTTTCACAGCTTGCCCCGTGGGGATGCATTATGGCCTAGAATAAACTTAACGGTTCGTAAAATTCTTGTATAAAGCAGCGATAAACCACTTATGTGCCCCCGAACTAGAACTCAGTGTCGTACACTAGACGATATTTGGACAACGTTGCAATTTATCTTTGTCTTTCTGAATAGTATTTTTATAAATGCTTATATCTTGTTGTTTTTAAATAAATTTTTTAGCGTGTCTTACCACATATTCTGTATTTAGGACTTTTTTATTACATAATTTTATAAATTGTTTTTAAAATGCAAGATCTGAAATGAAATTTTTCTTTGCTATAAAGATTTATGTTTTTAAGTTAGATGTTTTTACTCAAAAATTAATTATACATTAGATGTTATAGCACATATTTTCAATGCAGAAATTTTATTTTAAGTATTGTACACACTTAAGTAAGAGTAAACTTTTGAAAACTTTACAAGACCCGTACTATGAACGTGCACATTTTGAATAAGCTGTAATTGTATTGAAATCATTTATGCTATAAAATCCAAACCAACTGTTATTTTTTAATTAATCTTTCCTTGCATATTTTTTTTAAATAAATCTTCCTAAATTTTAGTGATTTAATTTTTATTATACAAATTTACAAACTGTTTTTGGTTGAAATATAAGGATTTATATTTTTAAAAATTAGATGCTTTTACTCTTAATTATATATTAGATACTATTACACATATTATTATTACATTGAAGATTTTTAAAAAACGTTTAACAATTGAAAAAATATATATACTTTAAATATTATTACAAACATTTAAATGCAATTTGCTTTTTATTTTTAATTTTACAATTAAGACATTTTTTAAAAGTTTGATTCTTAAAGTGTGTTTTATGCATAGTAAAAAAAAAACAATACTAAAAAACATGTAAGAGTAAAAATATTTTATACATTAATTTGAAACTTTGCAAGACCCATACCATGTTTCCTTGCACATTTGAAGTCGTGAAAAATAGTTTATTAAAACCATTTGTCCTTGAAGTTCTAAATTAAATGTCCTTTTTCTTTTATGCTTTTGCAAACCACACATTTTACTAAATATGAACTTCCTTTTATTTGAAAACCTTATGCATATTGTGCAGTTTAAATTGCAGAGCAAAATTCCAATACTGTACGAAGCTATAAAGTATTTTACAAGATATTTCATATTGTTCTCTTAATTTACATCTAATTCATTACTACGTTAAAGTGGATAGCATGTGAGTTTTCTGTTTTTAAAAATAATGTGTGCACATCTGTACTGCTAAGCAAATTAACTTCTGCCTTTTCTTGATATTTAATGCATAATCTAAATATTTACGCACACCGCTGATAGTTTTACACATGAGTAAAATTAAATAATAACTGAAATTTTAAATATTAGTGTGAATTTTAAAATGAACAAATATTGCTGACATATTGGATTAAATCTGAATTCTATGTATTCTCAAAACAACAATGCAAGAAAAAACAGAGACACTTCTTAAACAGATTGAAGGAAGTCACATGGAAACAAAGTAAATTAGAACACTTTTTAATAGAAAAAAACATTGATTCATATATTTTACAAAACTAATACATTGTAGTAAAAAAGAACTTATTTTTACATACTTGCATTTTTTAAGAGACACATGTTTACGACGAGCCAATTATTAAATGCCATCACCTCAGCTTTGGGGCAATGCAAATTATTTTTGTGATGACCACATGATAGTTTTTGGATCTTTTTGTTGCTACTTAGTGCACATAGTACATCGAATTTGGGACACCCGTATTGTTCCAAGTTGATATTCGGAATATTCAATGCATCTAGGCGTTTCTTTTCCACACAACCACCTTTGTAAGCAACTAGGTACTGAGTGGCACTCTTGGTCTGTTCGTACAATTCTAAAAGCTTAGAGTCTAAACTTTCTAAAGGAGACACACTTTCCCATGCCACGGGACAGAAAGGGAGACCACATATGTAATTTTCAACATATCGAACAGTTTTTTTATCTTTTGCACTCAGTTTATGCTTATAAGGCGATAAGTTAAAACGAATACTTGAAGCTACTTGCGATTTTATGACGATGTATGCGTATTCACGTACTAAGAAACCCTCTTGAGTCTGAAATCCGTCAAAATCCACAATTGCACAAATATTAAACATTGCTATTGAAATGTGCTAGCTGTTCTTGGAAAAAGAATTGTAAACTAGAGGCACGAAGAACTGGACTATATACACTTACTAATCAGTGAATAACACCATACACTTACTAATCAGTAAAGTTAAAATTTATCTTAGTCTTATCTTTTGTGAGTAACTATGAGCGCATAAGTGAAGAATGTACTCAGAAAACATGTGCTTGTGATAATGCGCCAAGTAAAATTGTGTGTTGTAATGCAAGAAGATTTTAACGAAAGGATATACTTAAATGTGCATGTGATTTTTCTTTTTACTCTACCACTAGTATCTTAGACAAGTATCAGATTTAAAAAAAAATGACGAAGAGAAACTTTTCAACACAATCTGTACTATAATTTTACACTTAAGAGTAACAGAGCATAATATAATTTTAAGGAAAATGAGTAATCAGTATGCAAATTTGAAGCCTAAAGTTCCAAGCATGTCTATGCTCAATAAACGCCTATCTACGTTTAGAGATTGGCCACGCACAGATGTTGACATTAGGGACTTGGCCGAAAATGGATTGTATTATACGGGTGTCTCGGACGGGGTTAGGTGTTATTGGTGTGGAGGAGGGCTTGAAAATTGGCAAAAGGAGGATATAGTCAGACACGAACACATAAAGTTTTATCCAAAATGTTTGGTAGCCCAACAAGGACCGATTGTTGACCCTAGATTAAAAGGAACACCCATAGATGAAATTGTACAGGTGTTGGATGAAACAAACAATAATGCCAATGTTTTTATAAAACCTGATGTAAAACTTTACTGCTCATACAATGACAAGGACGAACGACTTTGTAAAATTTGCATGGAATCGGAAATGGATGCTACTTTACAGCCTTGTGGTCATTTGGTTACATGCATGAGATGTACGAAGAGTCTCTCAACGTGTCCTATGTGCCGAACCAATATTTTACGTAAAATTAAAACGTACATTTGTTACTAAACAGTCTATTTATTAGTGCATGTAGTAGATGCAATTTCAAGTGATTTATTGAACACAGTGTGGAAGAATTGTAAAAGGGTGGTTTTGAGTTGAATGTCATGAAATTAACACTCGTACTACAGCAAAAAAGACTAATAAGGAAGTTTAAGACTTTTCTAAAAAGCATAAGACTTTTATCAAGGACTTGTGGAAAAAATCTTGTAGGAAAGACCTTTTTACCCCTTATAAATATATTGACTATTTTTATTATTATTTGTTTGTTCATTACATGTTAAACCTATTTACTAAAGAGGAATTTTAAAATGCCTTAAAAAAGGAGTTACTAAATGCTTTAGGAAAAATGTGTAAATGTACTTTAATGCAAGAAAAAGAACGCTTGAAATAAATATTCATCTAGCTATTATTTTTAGTACTTATCAATCATCTTGGTGTATTGTTTATTTTCTAAATTAAACCTTTCGTACTTTTAAATCTTAAAACAAAAAGAAAGGAAAAGTAACCATCTAGAATAGTAAACACCAAATTAAAAAAAAAACATTTTTAAAAATATTTTCTTATAATTTTTTACCTTTGCCTTTTTTTGTTGTTGAATAAACATTGTCATACAAAATTAGTATATTTGTTGTGTAGAATATTTTTTGAAAACACTGAATTGAAGAAAATAATCATTTATTGAAAAAAGAATCAACAGTTTATATATATTTGTAACAACATATCTTACAGGTCTTTTACATACATCTCTCTAACAGTATTGAAAATATCTGTGGTATTCAAATTCTCAAAAACATTTTCCTCCATTATTATGTAATAAAAGTTTAACAGTTTATTGCTCTGTCTTACAAAATTAATAGCAAACTCTTTCCAGTTAACAACACATAAAGCAAGGGCGAAAAATTTGCAAAAGCGTTCGTCAACGCTCATCGTCATACATTTATGTACAGATTGATTGACAATTTCATTCTTACAACCTAAACAGTCAAAAAGAATATTTATATTTTTTGACACAATATCCTTTAGGCACTTGCAGAGAGAAGCTATGACTTCTCTCCAACAATCAGATTTAATGGTATCACTGCAGTAAGGTTTGTAACTTTCACCAGGAAAACATTTTTTGATTTCCAGTTTCACATAATATGGCAACAAATACGTCAAAAGCGATATCTTCAATACATCTAACACATTGCCGTAGATTTCACACAGTTTAAAATACTGATCAGAATTCATAAACACACAGTTGGGCGAGAACTGAAAAGTATAATTTCTTTTCTGAAATACACGTTGTAAAACTAAGTGCATTTCCCCCACATCAAACACTTTAGAAAGGCAGACTTCTTTTTCTATAACTTTAACGTTGGAGGCAGTTGCAAAAGCGAAAAATGTGCTCAACTTTTGCATTAGAATGTACCATGTTTTTTGGATGCAGGGAAACACAGTCCTTCGTTGGTTTCAAGACATTGTTTTCATGCAAAGCAAATTTACGTATGTGGACACGTGTGGAACCGTTGAAGTTATTGATTAGCACGAATAAATAGTCACCAAGGTGAAACACATTGTCAGGAAGTGATTGCATCGTCAAACTTAAGCTTTACCTTGGAAACACCTGATCGTTGAAATACATTCTTTCACACACTTTGGGTCGATTTGTAAAACGCATCATTTTCAGAACTTTGAGGTACACGTTTTCAATAAAGCTTCAACTTAACCAAGAGATAAAGGCGAGTTCATTAACGTTGCTTGAAATTTCAGTTTATCGGTTTTTATTGTTATCAACTCTAGAATCATATGACGTAGAACGACTTTATCTCTTGGTTAAGTTGAAGCTTTATTGAAAACGTGTACCTCAAAGTTCTGAAAATGATGCGTTTTACAAATCGACCCAAAGTGTGTGAAAGAATGTATTTCAACGATCAGGTGTTTCCAAGGGAAAGCTTAAGTTTGACGATGCAATCACTTCCTGACAATGTGTTTCGCCTTGGTGACTATTTATTCGTGCTAATCAATAACTTCAACGGTTCCACACGTGTCCACATACGTAAATTTGCTTTGCATGAAAACAATGTCTTGAAACCAACGAAGGACTGTGTTTCCCTGCATCCAAAAAACATGGTACATTCTAATGCAAAAGTTGAGCACATTTTTCGCTTTTGCAACTGCCTCCAACGTTAAAGTTATAGAAAAAGAAGTCTGCCTTTCTAAAGTGTTTGATGTGGGGGAAATGCACTTAGTTTTACAACGTGTATTTCAGAAAAGAAATTATACTTTTCAGTTCTCGCCCAACTGTGTGTTTATGAATTCTGATCAGTATTTTAAACTGTGTGAAATCTACGGCAATGTGTTAGATGTATTGAAGATATCGCTTTTGACGTATTTGTTGCCATATTATGTGAAACTGGAAATCAAAAAATGTTTTCCTGGTGAAAGTTACAAACCTTACTGCAGTGATACCATTAAATCTGATTGTTGGAGAGAAGTCATAGCTTCTCTCTGCAAGTGCCTAAAGGATATTGTGTCAAAAAATATAAATATTCTTTTTGACTGTTTAGGTTGTAAGAATGAAATTGTCAATCAATCTGTACATAAATGTATGACGATGAGCGTTGACGAACGCTTTTGCAAATTTTTCGCCCTTGCTTTATGTGTTGTTAACTGGAAAGAGTTTGCTATTAATTTTGTAAGACAGAGCAATAAACTGTTAAACTTTTATTACATAATAATGGAGGAAAATGTTTTTGAGAATTTGAATACCACAGATATTTTCAATACTGTTAGAGAGATGTATGTAAAAGACCTGTAAGATATGTTGTTACAAATATATATAAACTGTTGATTCTTTTTTCAATAAATGATTATTTTCTTCAATTCAGTGTTTTCAAAAAATATTCTACACAACAAATATACTAATTTTGTATGACAATGTTTATTCAACAACAAAAAAAGGCAAAGGTAAAAAATTATAAGAAAATATTTTTAAAAATGTTTTTTTTTTAATTTGGTGTTTACTATTCTAGATGGTTACTTTTCCTTTCTTTTTGTTTTAAGATTTAAAAGTACGAAAGGTTTAATTTAGAAAATAAACAATACACCAAGATGATTGATAAGTACTAAAAATAATAGCTAGATGAATATTTATTTCAAGCGTTCTTTTTCTTGCATTAAAGTACATTTACACATTTTTCCTAAAGCATTTAGTAACTCCTTTTTTAAGGCATTTTAAAATTCCTCTTTAGTAAATAGGTTTAACATGTAATGAACAAACAAATAATAATAAAAATAGTCAATATATTTATAAGGGGTAAAAAGGTCTTTCCTACAAGATTTTTTCCACAAGTCCTTGATAAAAGTCTTATGCTTTTTAGAAAAGTCTTAAACTTCCTTATTAGTCTTTTTTGCTGTAGTACGAGTGTTAATTTCATGACATTCAACTCAAAACCACCCTTTTACAATTCTTCCACACTGTGTTCAATAAATCACTTGAAATTGCATCTACTACATGCACTAATAAATAGACTGTTTAGTAACAAATGTACGTTTTAATTTTACGTAAAATATTGGTTCGGCACATAGGACACGTTGAGAGACTCTTCGTACATCTCATGCATGTAACCAAATGACCACAAGGCTGTAAAGTAGCATCCATTTCCGATTCCATGCAAATTTTACAAAGTCGTTCGTCCTTGTCATTGTATGAGCAGTAAAGTTTTACTTCAGGTTTTATAAAAACATTGGCATTATTGTTTGTTTCATCCAACACCTGTACAATTTCATCTATGGGTGTTCCTTTTAATCTAGGGTCAACAATCGGTCCTTGTTGGGCTACCAAACATTTTGGATAAAACTTTATGTGTTCGTGTCTGACTATATCCTCCTTTTGCCAATTTTCAAGCCCTCCTCCACACCAATAACACCTAACCCCGTCCGAGACACCCGTATAATACAATCCATTTTCGGCCAAGTCCCTAATGTCAACATCTGTGCGTGGCCAATCTCTAAACGTAGATAGGCGTTTATTGAGCATAGACATGCTTGGAACTTTAGGCTTCAAATTTGCATACTGATTACTCATTTTCCTTAAAATTATATTATGCTCTGTTACTCTTAAGTGTAAAATTATAGTACAGATTGTGTTGAAAAGTTTCTCTTCGTCATTTTTTTTTTAAATCTGATACTTGTCTAAGATACTAGTGGTAGAGTAAAAAGAAAAATCACATGCACATTTAAGTATATCCTTTCGTTAAAATCTTCTTGCATTACAACACACAATTTTACTTGGCGCATTATCACAAGCACATGTTTTCTGAGTACATTCTTCACTTATGCGCTCATAGTTACTCACAAAAGATAAGACTAAGATAAATTTTAACTTTACTGATTAGTAAGTGTATGGTGTTATTCACTGATTAGTAAGTGTATATAGTCCAGTTCTTCGTGCCTCTAGTTTACAATTCTTTTTCCAAGAACAGCTAGCACATTTCAATAGCAATGTTTAATATTTGTGCAATTGTGGATTTTGACGGATTTCAGACTCAAGAGGGTTTCTTAGTACGTGAATACGCATACATCGTCATAAAATCGCAAGTAGCTTCAAGTATTCGTTTTAACTTATCGCCTTATAAGCATAAACTGAGTGCAAAAGATAAAAAAACTGTTCGATATGTTGAAAATTACATATGTGGTCTCCCTTTCTGTCCCGTGGCATGGGAAAGTGTGTCTCCTTTAGAAAGTTTAGACTCTAAGCTTTTAGAATTGTACGAACAGACCAAGAGTGCCACTCAGTACCTAGTTGCTTACAAAGGTGGTTGTGTGGAAAAGAAACGCCTAGATGCATTGAATATTCCGAATATCAACTTGGAACAATACGGGTGTCCCAAATTCGATGTACTATGTGCACTAAGTAGCAACAAAAAGATCCAAAAACTATCATGTGGTCATCACAAAAATAATTTGCATTGCCCCAAAGCTGAGGTGATGGCATTTAATAATTGGCTCGTCGTAAACATGTGTCTCTTAAAAAATGCAAGTATGTAAAAATAAGTTCTTTTTTACTACAATGTATTAGTTTTGTAAAATATATGAATCAATGTTTTTTTCTATTAAAAAGTGTTCTAATTTACTTTGTTTCCATGTGACTTCCTTCAATCTGTTTAAGAAGTGTCTCTGTTTTTTCTTGCATTGTTGTTTTGAGAATACATAGAATTCAGATTTAATCCAATATGTCAGCAATATTTGTTCATTTTAAAATTCACACTAATATTTAAAATTTCAGTTATTATTTAATTTTACTCATGTGTAAAACTATCAGCGGTGTGCGTAAATATTTAGATTATGCATTAAATATCAAGAAAAGGCAGAAGTTAATTTGCTTAGCAGTACAGATGTGCACACATTATTTTTAAAAACAGAAAACTCACATGCTATCCACTTTAACGTAGTAATGAATTAGATGTAAATTAAGAGAACAATATGAAATATCTTGTAAAATACTTTATAGCTTCGTACAGTATTGGAATTTTGCTCTGCAATTTAAACTGCACAATATGCATAAGGTTTTCAAATAAAAGGAAGTTCATATTTAGTAAAATGTGTGGTTTGCAAAAGCATAAAAGGAAAAGGACATTTAATTTAGAACTTCAAGGACAAATGGTTTTAATAAACTATTTTTCACGACTTCAAATGTGCAAGGAAACATGGTATGGGTCTTGCAAAGTTTCAAATTAATGTATAAAATATTTTTACTCTTACATGTTTTTTAGTATTGTTTTTTTTTTTACTATGCATAAAACACACTTTAAGAATCAAACTTTTAAAAAATGTCTTAATTGTAAAATTAAAAATAAAAAGCAAATTGCATTTAAATGTTTGTAATAATATTTAAAGTATATATATTTTTTCAATTGTTAAACGTTTTTTAAAAATCTTCAATGTAATAATAATATGTGTAATAGTATCTAATATATAATTAAGAGTAAAAGCATCTAATTTTTAAAAATATAAATCCTTATATTTCAACCAAAAACAGTTTGTAAATTTGTATAATAAAAATTAAATCACTAAAATTTAGGAAGATTTATTTTAAAAAAATATGCAAGGAAAGATTAATTAAAAAATAACAGTTGGTTTGGATTTTATAGCATAAATGATTTCAATACAATTACAACTTATTCAAAATGTGCACGTTCATAGTACGGGTCTTGTAAAGTTTTCAAAAGTTTACTCTTACTTAAGTGTGTACAATACTTAAAACAAAATTTCTGCATTGAAAATATGTGCTATAACATCTAATGTATAATTAATTTTTGAGTAAAAACATCTAACTTAAAAACATAAATCTTTATAGCAAAGAAAAATTTCATTTCAGATCTTGCATTTTAAAAACAATTTATAAAATTATGTAATAAAAAAGTCCTAAATACAGAATATGTGGTAAGACACGCTAAAAAATTTATTTAAAAACAACAAGATATAAGCATTTATAAAAATACTATTCAGAAAGACAAAGATAAATTGCAACGTTGTCCAAATATCGTCTAGTGTACGACACTGAGTTCTAGTTCGGGGGCACATAAGTGGTTTATCGCTGCTTTATACAAGAATTTTACGAAACGTTAAGTTTATTCTAGGCCATAATGCATCCCCACGGGGCAAGCTGTGAAACCAAAATTGGTTTGTTGGATACTTCATCACAAGCAAGCTTCCATTTTCCAGAACAATTTTTAGAGAATTGTAGTTCTTTCTAGAAAACACAAATTGCCTTTTCTGTCCAAATGAAACAGACGCTATGGGTGCATTAAGATCCAAGTCCTTCTCATTGTCTTTATGGGCACCTATACAGTCCTTACCATCTTTATAATGGTTCACCAACACAAAATTAAATCTTGTGCCAATTATTCGTTCCACTTCTGCCTTTATTTCCAATAGTAAAGGAGACCAAGGCTTGGCTGCAATACAAGATCCGCTAAAGGCATAGCTTATTCCTACGTCTCCGTATGCTACAAGTTGCCGAGGCACAGTACATTTTTTACCATAAATTTCAATAGTAGTTTCCTCTTTCTTTAAGTACGTTAATTCGTTTTCCAATCGACAAAAATATGCCCAGCCTTCACGATCTGTAAACAGTTTACCATACTCATAACATAAAGAATCTTTACAATATTTCTGCAAACACAGTTCTTTGTCTGCACGCATTTTCTTTGCAGGTCTAATGTCCTTAGAATCCATGATTTATTTAAAAACAGTAAAAAAGGGGCAGAAAAACCCTAAAACAAGATGCAAAGTAATTCAAAGACCCAAGATGCTCCAACTATGCTTTAAAAATCCTCTTATTATCAAATAGTTTCTATCGTTATCTGTGACTCGGTGTTTAACTCCGTTCCTTCTGTTATCTTAATTAACTTACACGTGCAAAAACAATCCTTAGTCATATTCTCACAAGTTCCAGAGGCTTCTAATAATATCAATCTTATACGGTTCCTTGCCATCGCTTATAATATGTATACTATAAATCTTTGGTTACTTACTTCTTATTTACCTAAAAATGTAATGTTTCATACACCGTTATGCCTGTGTGTCCTATTCATATCTCAAAGTCCTCCCCTCAAATTGTAATAATAATAATTTTCCCTACAAAACATTCACCCTTAAACATTCACATTTTCTTCAAGCTCATGTTGTATATAAATTCATTAAAATATAAAAAAGGTTTCCGTATTATAAATTCTATCTTACATGTAGTGTTCATACGCTTAAAATCTTCGCATATATTGGTTGGCCTCAATTACTTATGTTCCGAGTTCCAACGTTAGAGTATTAAGATAATCCCTTCGTCACTATTTCATAGCTAAAACCCCTATAGAAAGTTCCAGTTCGGGCATGTCATATGTGATTCATTGGCATGATGTAGTTTCATTTGCTTTTCTCACAATCAGAAAAACAACACCATTCTCCTAAATAGCAATGCGTTTAAAAGCTTTCTCATTTACTTAAGCTTGTATCCTATCGGTGACTACGTGTTTAACTCCTTCTGTTATCTTAATTAACCTACACATAAATCCTTAGTCATATTGTCACACGTTCCAGAGAGTTCCAGATTCTGTCATTACATATAATTCGCATACTTTGCATATAAACTTGTTATATAGCTACGGTTTATAAATTCAACTTTATTTGTTTTTATGTTCATATTCATTCTTCATAAGGGCACTATTCTCAAGAAAAAAACACATACTTTCACTCCCTTAAGCTGTAAATTCACGAGTTAGTATTCTATATGTATTCTAAAAAGTAGGTGGTCGAACGGTTAAAGTGCTTGTGTAAAACGGGGGCGGCCGCGATTACCTTTTGATGAGTTCAAATCCACCCTCATAATTTTCTTTTAAAAACAAAAAAATTCTCCATTTAATTCTAAAGTATCACGCTACAAGTCTAGAGCTAGAAAATAAATCTTTTAAAACTAATTGTTACTTCTTCCACCACCAGATGGCTGTACCACAATTGTTCAAACCATTTTCTAAACATAGCACCTTCCCAGAATGAATAACAAAAATAAGAAAGTTCCTTAGATTAACTTCTTTTAAAATCACTAGATGGCGCCACCAGTCCAACACACTTACAACTAATTGGAAAATAAAAATTAATTATTCATCAAATAAAACCAAGTCCCATAACGCATTCCTAGTATTAAGAAAAAAAGCAAACACTACATTAATTCACCACCCGTAGCTAACTCTCTTACAGCCTAACGGCTAGTGCACTGAACAACAGATCCCATGGTCCCCAGTTCGAATCCACGAAATTCCTTTTTAATTCAAAATAATAGGGTTTCTCATTTCCCCACCAGATGGAGCTACTACTGATTCATTACCATGGCAACTCCAACACAACAACGCCATCTTTACAATGACGTCACCACCTCAAAGCCCCCTTATCAGCAATCCTCCCCAACACCTTATCAGCAGTCAACTCCTTATCAAACGGCGGCCATCTTGGAAAAGGCGCTCAAGAGGCCCATATACTACTCGCGCGGGAATAGCCTTATCTCCCCGTTGACAAAGATGTCAGGATTATCGACGGGGAGCTTCGCAAATTGTTTATCCTCGAGCATCTAGTCTGAGAGGTTGAGTAAATGAAAAGAGATACACTTAAAAAGTAACCGCCGCCCTTTCAGTTTACCCGGGAAGAATCTGTCCCTTCTAGGCATACCCACGACCCGACAATAGAAACCGGCACATTAGGTAATAATGGGACGACACATATTCTCTCCTGGGGAAAAGCATTGTAAAAGGCCGTTTCGGCCGGTTTCAGTAAGTTGCCTGTAAAGCCGTTGGGCCGGCTGCCGTAACCAAAGAAGGAAACGATATTCTGCCCCGACGTATGCAGAGGGTTAAGGTGGCTAGACACGTAACTACAAGCTTGACAAGTACGAAAGATCAATCTTTTTGTGCAAGCCAACACAATTTCCCTTTGCCACCACACTATACAAGTATACTTGAACAAGCGCTAATTTATGCTTTCAAAATGTCGAGTTCGGACGACGATGCATTTGGCTTGGTATATAAGGAAAATATGCGAAAGAAAAAACGCAACATGTGGTGTAAAGTCTGGTTAATGAAAAGAAAAACCTATTCCCACATTAGTTTATTGAGTTGAAGATATATCCGCGTGATTGGCATAATTATCTCAGAATGGATGAAGAAACTTATTTGAACCTTTTGTCCACTTGTAACACCTTTCACTAAAAAAAGGATACAATCATGAGAGAAGCTATAACACCTCATGAAAGACTGACAACAACTTTGCGATTCTTGCTCGACTGGAAGGAGTTATGAAGACCTGAAATATTCAACTATAATTTCACCACAGGCAGTAAGTTACATAGTTCCAGAAACATGCCATGTTATTTACGAGGTGCTGAAAACAAGTCATTTAAAGGTAAGTAAAATTCTTGTTTTTTAAATAATTTTTATTGCAACTTTTAATTTTTACGAGATATACAACAGTAGAAAAATACAAGTTTGAAACGTTTGTAAAAATTAAGTTAGACATCGCTGAAACTTGAAACATGCGAAGCGATTGACTGATTAGAATTTTCGCTATTCCCGGTTATTACTGGAGAAAGGCTCATAATATGTCCTTGTCTGAGACTGATGAGGTTGAGGCTAATTAGTATTAAAATGCTGCGATGCAGGAAAACACACAGAAGATGTACTGTTTATCGAATCACGAATAGCATGTGACATAATTAACTAACCCATTTCAGCCATAAATAAAGCGTCATTAATTATCCTTTCAACTAACAATCTTTGAGTACTATTTGATATGTCTTTTATCTTTAGAGCCAAATTTTTTCCAAAAATATCTATTTTCTTGCGGCTCAGGTTTTTCAAAATGATGTTCAATCGTCTGTAGTACAAAATCACATTTATCGTAACTTCGTTTAGAGCAAGGGTTCCTAACCTTTTTTTGCTTGTGGACCCCCTGAGTCCTAACTTTACGTATGTGGACCCCCATACACGAATATGTAATATTCCTAAATTAAATATTTATTTGTAGGTTAATAAAAGATAATTATTAAACAATTCCAATATAATATAAAAAATGTAAATTACAAATTTTGAAAATTTTAATTGATGAAACTGAAACATATTTTTGCTTGTAATGACAGAAATAGTAAAAAAATTAAAATACTATTTCAAACAACGTATATACATTTATTCCTAAGGCTATTAAATAGGATCCCATTATATAGGCCCTACTAATGAGATCCTTGTGGCTGATGTTTTGATATTAGCATATTAATATCTGGCTCTAATTTTATGAGAGTCAGACGAAGATCACCTATTTTTACTATATCAAGTCGATTACGAATTTTTGTTAACTGTGTTACACGACTAAAGGGCAGAATCCACAAGATAAGATAAGATGATGGGAAAACAATGACATACATTTTAGCTTTCTCCCATAAAAGTGGTTATTTCCATGCAATGTCACTATTCTTCCATACATCATGCTTTCCTTTTTTGAATAGACTTCGGACTGTCTCATCAGACCGCAACAAGTTCCTCTTGTAAATCAATTTCAACATCAGCAACATTTACCTCAAATGGAATCAGCACTCAATCTGGGATGTTCAGTTCTAGTAGGTCCTTGAACCGAACTTGCTGTCTTCATAAAAAATTTTTTTAATGATCAACATACACAACACAATCATCATCTTTTAAATCACTGCTAACTGAAGCAAGGTTTGGAAACTGGTCAAACGCACGGCGTGAGATATTAAGACTACAATTTGAGTTTTCCTAGGAATGTATTAATGACTTCTTTGCTAGATATTAAATCACAATTATGCCCTTGCGGCAGCTATTAAGAGAATTCAGCTTTTCAAACACATCTGAGAGGTAAAATATGTCTGTTTTCATGGCAACCAACTGTTTTCCAATCTCCTTTTCGTTTAGAAATGATATAATACTGTCCCAAAGGACGACGAAGAGAATTGCCTTTAGACAACCATCTCACCTCTGTATGCAGTACAAGACGGTGAAATCCTTCTTTATTTTCATCACAAAATTTGCGAAAGAGACGATCTTGGAGAGCATTAGCCTTAATGAGGTTGACAGCTTTTATTACAAGAGTTAAGGCTTCATGAAGACGTCCACTCAATGTGTAGCCTACGTTACCCGCACGGTTCTAAAGAATAGGTGTACCCAATTTGGTGTGGATTGGTCAAACGGTGTAGATTGGTATAGAGAACATACAGGCAGACGCCAACTCTGCTTTATATATAGATTATTATTAAATTATTTTATATATAATATTTTATCATGAACCCTTTAGATCATATTATGGACCCCCGAAATACAATTTTTTTTCTTGTGGACCCCCCTCAAAGCTTCTATGGACCCCTGGGGGTCCATGTGGACACCGGTTGGGAAACGCTGGTTTAGAGGGTCTAGCAGGAGGTGGGTTTTTTTTTTGGAGTTGATTGAATTGGCCTTGCTTCAGATGAAGTACTTGGCGTATCATGTGCCTTTGGCTGAGGTGGCTCGTATTCCTGAATAGATTCCTCCAAATCTTCTACATACTTCTGAGTTGGTTTTTCTCCCTCTTCCTGAAAATAATATTTCATTATAATAATTTTATTTCCATCTGACTTAATTACAGTTTTAATAAAAAATTTTACTGTGTTGGAAAACTGGGATCACAACCATTTATTGTTAAAAAATGTGTACAATAAATTGAAATTTTTATCGTAATTTTAAATTATTTTAGATATTATTTCTAATGTAATATTTTATATATTTTTTAGGTTCCACAAACTAAAAATGACTGGATAGCTATGGTCAGGGATTTCGAAAAGATGTGGAATTTCCCTCATTGTCTTGGCTGCCTAGATGAAAAATGTATTGAAATAGTTCCTCCAGCTAGAAGTGGTTCATTTTTGTTCAACTACAGACATAAACAGTATGGTCCTACTCGCCATTGCGGACGCAAATTATAGATTTATTTTGCTTGATTTTGGTACGAATGGCAGAGTATCAGATGGAGGTGTTCTTCACAATACAGAATTTTTTAGAAAACTACAGGGGAATTCATTAAACACTCCGGAAGAAAAAGAAGTTGCAAATAGTTCACGAAAACTTCCGTACGTTTTCATTGCAGACGATGCTTTTCCTTTGAGGACTGATCTGCTAAAACCGTACAGATAGAGTGATTTAAACTGTATAGAAAAAAATTTACAACTACCGTTTGTCGAGAGCGCGGCGAATAATCGAGAATGTCTTTGGGATTATAGCAGCACGCTTCAGAATTTTGCATACTGCTATCAATTTAGAATTACAGCACATTGATAAAATAGTAAAAGCAACTTGTGCTTTACATAATTATTTAATGGCAACTGTGAATCACGCCTACGCTCCACCTGATTCTCTGGACTCTGAGGACATAGAAAACGGACAATCCGTGTTGGTTAACATCACAGAATTCCAATATGTCATCCTTACAAAGATCTCGTATCGCTGGAAATATACCTTTGATGTTAAACAAGTAAGACAAGAATTTATGAACTACTTTGCCAATGAAGGACAAGTGCCTTGGCAAGAACATTTTGTACATTAAAAAATAAAAATTTATATATTGAAGTTATACGAATAAATAAATGTTTTTCATAGGTACATGAATAAATGAAAATAAATAGATAAAATGTTTATGCATTTGTATACAGCCAGGATAAACAGAAATTAAAACTCACCTCTCTTACATTTAAGTTGGACAAAGAGCTTCTTGTAGTGTCTTGATCCCCCAAAAAGTCAAATAAGTGGTAATACCAAAGTGAAGACTCATGTATTTCATCTGTACCCCTGCCAGAGCCCCCGAAGAGATTCTTCAACTTTCTTCTTTTCCCCTCTATAATTAGTCTTAAAGGCATTTATCTTAAGAAATGCATCCTTTTCTGCATTCACATCAATTAATCTATATTTTTTTAATAACATAGGTAACATTGTACGGAGAATCCCTCCTCGCCTTGTGATAGTCTTTCGATTTAACAGGCCAAAGACACGGTTGGCTTTCACATGCTCGAATAAAATCTTCAAGTAATTCACGGTTGCTTTTTTTCAAATCGCTAGACATGGTGCAAATGCTAACACCAACAAAAATCACGACTGACGTTTGCTTGTACAAACTTCCACATCCTTGGTACACACGTTCAGTCTTGCTTGTGCAAGCGCAGCTTGTTCAAGCGTGCATAATTAAAATTCGTTCAATCTTCAAGCCGCTTGTACAATTCAAATGCTTGCGCAAAATTATCCTACAGGCGTTCAAGCATGATTGTACAAAAAGATTGATCATGCATGCTTGTCAAGCTTGCAGTTACGTGTGTAGCCACCTTTGGTTAAAAAGATAGATCATGGTAATTCTTGGAAATTCATAAACCTTCCAAATCGTAAAATCAAACTGGGATCGATTTTACTGTGTCCTTACTTATATTGAATCAATATATATTTGACTGAAACAAAAACCATTTTTCACAAGATGACAATAGAAAGGGTGATTTTTCCTTGAAGGAATGAACAATTTACAAGACGTCAAATTGTTCAAAATTGCATTCCTTACTTTAACAATTCAAAGTGTTTTCCTTAACTAAGACCAGTAGATGGCTGTATTTTCTCTGGCCGATCATCCGAGACGGTCAATAACTGCCTTTCATTAAATAAAGAACAAAGGAAAGGTAAAAGTTCGCACTGTGTGTCGGAACCTGCTTACTTCAACCGAAAGAGAAAACCTATTATTACTGTTTATTTTAATCTTGGAGAAGCATTTTTTTCTAAAGCTCTATGGGCGTATCTTCTGAGAAAAGATGCAAATTATACTATTTAACCTTGATTCCGAAAAGTTCTAAGGAAACTAGTAGTTGTCCGTATTCTTAGAAGGAATGAAGAAATTAAACCGGTTGTATGCAAACGGAGACCTTAAGATTCATGTCTTCAAAATGGTGTTTCAAAGACGCAAGGAGCTTTCGAACTCATAACGGACGAGGGAAATGCTCTCGTGAACCAAGTTGTCGACTTTTGCTTTTCTTTTTGTGTTGAAGACAAGATTAAGGAATTGAACGATTCAGCTAAGAAAAGTCAAATATTTATTCACATACAGAAAGTTAATGAATAAATTAAGCTCATTAATCAAAAATTTTGTTTGTTTATTCTTCATCGCACTGTTGAGAATTTCGGTATGACAATTCATTATATTCAGGGTATCATCCCGAAAATACCGCATGCATGAAAGCAGCCTGTTTCTACACGTATCATGGTGTATATTAATACAATAAAAAATCTATCAAATCTTTCATAAACACGTTCCAAAGATAGTGGTGTGCATGGAGACTGGTGCACGTTAAATCTGCCGTGGCCTCAAATGTCCTCACGTTGGTATGGTGTGGAAGTTTGGAGATGGGGTGCCAGCTCAGGTGCGATCTCGTCATTTGGCTGGTTCAAAATTACGAAGTTTTGTCCTCGGAATTTTCCTTCGGGATTGATCCCGGACTGTCGCCAATAGCCTGTTGTGTTGCTCAAGTGCGACGTTAATTCAACTATATACAATTATTGAATCTCGGTGGGCAGATAAAAATTCATTTCTTTGTGCCAAATGAAGATCGGACCTTATTAAAATTTTAACAAGTTTCGCTAAAAATCTATACCTTATTGCTTGTCACTATATTAATTTTAAAGTAAAGCATTAAGCGAAAGCATGAAAATGGATGCATCAGGTTATCCGAGAACAAAATTTTGTAGTCGTGTTCGCCCAAACATATTTATGACAATTACCAAGTAAACATTGTCTCGAAATTCACTTTTTATTTTTCTGTCACTTTTGAAGTGTGGGACGATATGCAAGTATACTGATATATGAGATGGGTACAATAGAGTCAAAACAAATCAACCCATTGAGGAGTTCACACGTAGATATCCGTTCCAAAACCTGCAGTCTTCCACAGGACTTCTTACCAGTTTTGACCGTCTTTATCAATAGAATCTTTTCTGATTCTTTCAATCAATAGATGTGGTTATTTAGTCGTGTTTTGGAGTGTGTGGTGTAATGTAAAAGCAATACCACACTACTAGGAAATCTCAACGCCTCAGACTGTTAATAATCTACATTTTCGTATTTTCAAGTTCATGATTAATTTAATAAACAACTATTAATTAATCTAATATCTTATTTCACGAAAATATTCTATGCATTTTTAGTATTTTCGTTAAAAACCATGAGGTTGTATATCTTTTTACAACTAAAATATTAAAAGTTCATAGAACATTTTTGTGACGTAATAAAATAAGTTATTTAAAAACTTTCTCAGGGGGTGGTTTTAGTCTCCAGAGCCCTCTCCATCTGGTTAGGCCAATGTAAATAAAAGCTGCTTGGCAAGAAGCAAATTACCGAATTTATGTTGTATTTCGAATTCAATGTGACTTCCCATTCATTTGAGGTGTTCGTTAATTTTAATACAAGAGCTAGTGAAGCTTAAGAAAACGTGAAATCAAATCGTATGGTTCGTGGTTCAACTCCCCATACACAGGGCCTCCAGATCGGGGCCGCCCTCTGGCGTAGCCCAAAAGCTGTGGTGGGGAAGGGGCAGAAATGTGAAAAATGTTGTACTGTAATATGTCCAGGATATAAAAGGCGTTTTTCATTGTTTTTATAACATTTTGCCCATTCATACAAACGAAAAGAGAAAAGTTTTATGCATTTGTGAGTCAATTATTGAGAACTTGCAAAAATGTTTGTATTTCATGAAGGGCCCGTTGATTAACCTGGTACTAGTGCAAATGGGGAGGGGCTGTTCACAAAGCCAGTAACTTCGCTTGCAAGAGTTGTATGCCATCTTTTCCAAGGAATGATGAAACACATAAAAATGCTACGGATTCCTTGCTGAAAGATAATATCGATAGTGAAGGGAAATTATCTCAAATACAGAATAAAAAAATGCTATTTGAAAGTATTACAACCTTCACAAGTATAAAAGTAAACCTCAACCCTATAAACGTATGGACAACATCAGCAAAAGGAAGGTAAGCGTTTCATTGTTTTCCCAATTGTCAATAAAAATAGAATTTAAACCAATTTGTTATAAATATATGTTTTGTGAGTTCGAATCCAACCAAAAGACCGTCGTGTACAAAGGGGGACTGGTGCATGTTAAATCGGTAGTGGCCTCAAATGTCTCAGGTTGGCATGGTGTGGAAGTTTGAAGAGTGGGGTGTTGCATCGTCATCTGACCGTGGTTCAAAATTACGTGGTGTTTTCCACGGATCTTTTCCTTCGTGTTTGATCCCGGAGCGTCGCCAATAGCCCCTTGAGTTGCTCCAGTGCGACGTTAATTAAAATACCTACCCGTTAATGTCAAAATAGATTTCATCAAAAAAGCAGCTTCTATCGGAGAAGTCGGTACAAATGTTTCATGCATGCCTCCAGACGGTCATGCTAAATAAACATCAAGGTCTGTATCAATAACACTTGGGGTAGACTAAACAAACTATTTTCGTTCAAAAGTATAGAGCATGGCAGTTTCTTAGAAACTTGTCCTTTCGTATACCCTACGTCGTTTTAAAATCTAACTTGGATCGATTTTGTTGTCTTGTGTAATATAGAATAAAACACACTTGAAAATCTTTTTCACAAGATGGCAATCGCGAAAAGATGTTTCCTAGAATGAATGTTGCTAAAATCATCTCTCCATTTGTAAGGCGCGTCAAATTGTCTCTAAAATTGCATATCATACAAATAACAATTTAGTCTTTCCCCTTAAGTCTTAAATGATGTTAGTCTGAGAGAACTACAATACACTACAGTGGAACCTGGCTTCGTGAGAACCCGATAGATAACATAATTTTCTCACAAACCCAGGTTTCTCACCAACCGAGTTTCTAGCTCAAGGTATAGAATAATTCAAAACTATCGCAATATGTATGCAGAAATATATTACTGTATAATTACATAATTACTAATAATTAGTTTTTCAGTTAAATCTCAGTTAAAAAATCTTATTTTTGTCTGCTTTTCGGAATTGGATTGGGTAATCACATTTTTCAGGTCATGCAGACGGTCAAAATACGTTCCGTCACTCTCGATAGATTAAAAATACTGCTGCAGCAACATCAAAGCATTCCGGGCGTCCTTTTTAGTAACAGTAGGGGGTTTCTTCGTCATCTTCGCTGTCATTACGGGTGAGACTGAGGCAGCAATCGACAATGTCCTCCTCCGTTGCCTGACCACTAACCATTGCCTCATCATCAACGGACACGTACTCTTGAAATGTAGGCGTTTCAATACACTCTGAAGAAGATGGAAGTTGATGGAGAACTGTGTCCCATTCCTCCGGTGTTACTTCTACTTCCTCATCCAAAGGCGGTGCTTCTCCGATCGAGGTGACGAATCCACACTTTCGGAAATAGTTCGCTTTTGGGGTTGATTTGACGTCAAACCAGGCTTTCCTAGCAACTCACATTGTACAAAGAATGCTTTTGCTGGGTTGCTGTGAAGTCTGTTCGATGGAGGAAATGTTGAGTCGAACTATCTATTTCCTGTACAGGAGCTTAAAGTTCTTGATAATCCATTGGCTGTAATTTACTTGTGGTGTTGGGAGGAAGAAAAATAACTCACGAAGTCGAGTTCAAGCAGATTGGTGTGGGCTGAGCAGTTGTCGATGAACAACACGATTTTTCTTTCCTTCAACTTCATTTGTCGGTTGAGACTCTTCACCCAATCTGTGAAAATATCCCGCATCATCTAAGCTTTCTTATTGTTTTTGTAGCTTATCGGCAACGTTTTCACTCCTTTAAAAGAGCGTGGAGTTTTGGATTTCCCAATCAACAATAACGGTAATTTTTCGGTCCCGCTCATGTTGGCAGCAAGGAGTAGTGTTGTGCGTTCTTTACTAAATTTATAGCCGTGGCATTGATCACCCTTAAACGTAAACGTTGCTGTGGGGAGACATTTGTGAAACAAAGACGTTTCGTCGGCATTGAAAACGTCATCAGGGCGTAACCTGACAAAAGTGACGGTAAATCGGCGATCCATTGATTGCAAACATCGTTGCTCTCCACGCAAACTTAAAAAAAAAAAACAGATCATTTCTCCTTTTAAAACCTTCAAGCCAAACGTTGCTACCAGTAAAGTTGGCGATGTTTAGATGCTCAGCAAAATCATGAGCTTTTTGTTTGATCAAAACTCCACTCACAGTTATGTTGTCGGCTCGGCGTTCTTTCATCCATTCGACCAAGCAGCTTTCTAGATCGGGAAAATCTCCGACTCTTGATCCTTTGTGTTTGCCGTGTCCATCCGTGCACTCGGATTCTACTCTCGTTTTTTCTTTATTAACGATTCTAAACAGTAGATAACGGCACTCCCGAGCCCTTAGAAACGGCCGCGAACGACTTCCCATCCTCAATGTCGCTCGCGTATTAATTTCAATATAGAACTAGCCGTGAGGCATGACATGTTTCTTCTCAGTAGGCATGATTGCGTACTGAAAAGACTCAAGTAGAAAAACGTACATTAGACGTCTTCAGGCAGGTTCATTTTCAAAAGTAAACAGTTCATTGTTTGTGATGTAAACATTCTTTCTCACGAATAGAGGTAATGAAGTGGTGAATTCTCATCAGAGAATTCACAAATCAGGTAAAAGAGCTTGGGAGAGCTCAACGTTAATTCTCATGAGTAGAGGTAATTTCGTTCTCACGAAGGTTTTTGGCCAAAAAGTCAAGGGCCAGCCTTTTTTTCCCATGAACAGAGGATTCTCGCAAAGTGAGGTTCTCACGAAGCCAGGTTCCACTGTACAAAGTTTCATTAGTCTGGGATTGATAACTAATTTACAATTGTAATTTTTTATTTGTCAAAATGTCACTGCATCAACCAAAATGCCAGTCCATCAGAGTACTAATGCTCTTTATGAATACGAGGGCCGCGGTAACTCGGTTGGAAAAGTAGCAACCGCAAGTTTGCGAGTTTGAAACTCGATCCAACCAGAGTCGTGTAAAGGGGGCTGGTGCATGTTAAATCTGTCATGGGTTCAAATGTCCTCACTTTGAAGTGGT
Source organism: Meta bourneti (assembly GCA_933210815.1). NCBI lineage: Eukaryota > Metazoa > Arthropoda > Arachnida > Araneae > Tetragnathidae > Meta > Meta bourneti. Next base: position 17,610,797 of record OW119922.1, read on the forward strand.
GTGGAAGTTTGGAGAGTGGAGTGCCGGCTCAGGTTTGACCTCGTCATCTGACTGTTGTTCAAAATTACGAGGTGTCGACCTCGGATCTTTCCCTTGGGATTGATCCCAGATCATCGCCAATAGCCAATTGTGTTGCTCCAGTGCGACGTTGATTTAACAACCTACCAACCAGTCTTTCCCCACCTGAGCAGGGATGTAACTAGAGGGGGGCATGTGCCCCGGGCGCCGGATTGGGGGGGGGGGCGCTAAATTGGCCGAGTATTTTTTTACTGTAGATATTTACGTATGATAAAAAATGAAGAGGAAAACTTATTAGTAGACTACAAAAATCAAAAATTATAAAAGGAGCTAAATGCAGAATGTGTGAAGAAATAGGAGGAAAGCTTAACCTAGATCCTCTTTTTAAAGAAGTACGGAGGAGGAAGAAGAGGATGTTTGATGGAGAAGGGCGAAGTTGAAAGCTATGAATTCTCAGAAGAAAAAAGTTCAGATTATTGATTATACAAATAATAGATCGGATTCTGAATGAACTGAGGCAAAGGTTTCAAGTCATTCAAAACATGAATAGTTTATTTGGTTTCCTCAATGGAGCTCGGTTTGAAACAATGAATGGAGAAGAACTGAAGAACCAGGCTACCACAGGAACTGAAGAGAGTTAGCTACCACATATAAAGAAGACTTAGACAAGGACTAGCTGGCGATAGAAGTGGAGAGTTTTAAGTATCATGCCTTGGATTTAATCCCTAATATGAAAACGGCTACACCATCAGATCTTCTGACGTTAATATACAAGAACGGACTTGAAGACGCGTCCACCAACATAACGACAGCGTTGAGAATTTTCCTCACAATACCAGTCTCAGTCGCCTCAAATAAAAGGAGTTTTAGCAAACTAAAGATCATAAAAAATTACCACAGAAACTGAACAGGACAACAACAACTAACCAAAGTGAGCATCATATCAATAGAGCACACGTTAGCTTCAAAGCTATCTTTTGAGGACATTGTAAAAATGTTTGCAGCCGAAAAAGCCCATAAAGTTAAGTTTTAGTTCAAGCTTTCTGTGTTTAAATTAATTTTTTCACATTTTGTCAATAGATTAAGAGATTGTGAAAAATGTCTAAGTATAATACTCAAGATAATAACTTGAGTAAAATCTGTTATTCCTAATTCTTGTTCCACAGTTTTCCAAAATCCTTGAATGGTTTTCGGTCGACGTTTCGATAATTCTCTTTTGAAAATCCAAAAGCACAAAAGTCCATGGGTGAGACATCTGGAGATTTAGCAGGAATATTAGTAAAGGGTATTTATTGAATTGATACCAGTTTCTTGTTCCATTTTTTCCAAGAATTTAATAGTGGATTTAGATGTGTGGCTGCTTGCTTTATCGTGATGCAGTTCTGATTGTTGGCACTTTGGGTAAAGATATAGTATTTCTGTTTTGAATATTGGGGATAAAATAGGGTCTTGATAACATGTGGGAGTTGATTTTTACATCCCCCTCTTTTTACTTTTAATTTTCCATTATATGCAAACCGGCAACAATCATAAATCTCTAAGAGAAAGTTCTCACGTTAGAGTTACCAAATTGAAACACGTTTTAAGATTTTTCTCCACTTTTATATTAATAAATTGTTCTTTTTTTATTGCAATCATTTAAATACACCCACGCCTCGTCTATTATCACAACATTTTTCCATCTTTCTCCAGCTAAATGCTTCTCATACAGAATTCTGCAGCCAGTTCTGCGTTCTGCAATATGTCTTGGAGATAGACGATGAACATTGTATTTTTTTTTGGCCTTTTTAAGATTCAAATCACTGTTAATTATTTTATTTACAGTTGAAACTGAACATTTTAATGACTTTGTAATAGTCCTTTGACTTGGCGGATTCTCTTTTAAAATTAAAGATCTTACCTTACAAATAATATCAGAAATTCTTTTCTTTTTTGGATATGTATTTGGAAATATTTTTCCACTTTCACGTTTTTTCCTTTCTCATTAATAATATTATTTATCGTATCTTTAGATATCGAAAAATCATGACTTTTACAGCGTTTTTGAAAAATTGAATAAGCATAATTCTCTTCGGAAAGAGCGGAAACATAGCCTTCCATCCATTGCTTATTTAAAAGCGCCATTTTGAAAGTAAACAAAACTCTGAGTTAGAAGACGATAAGTTATACTTTAACTGTTGCGAAAATAAAATTATTTCGTAGCATACAACTTTTTTTACAGCTCATCAAAATCATTCAAAAAATGTCCAAACAGCCTCTGTATTTATTATAATTAAATATCCTATTCTAAAGAGCAACAGTGTTGATTTTGATGCAGCCCACACATATCCCGATATCATTTGATAAAACCTTTTATTTCATTTGCAGCGATTATAAGTATGAAAGAATAAACCAAACATGCTACTCAGATTATTTGTCAATGAAATATCTTAGAATTAATTAGTATTTTATCTTGTACTATGAAAATGAAAGTACTGCAAATTAATTTATTTACCTTTGAAATCCAGCATTTACCATCTAATTTGAATTAAAAAAATTTGGTCTGGTGGAATTAATGTGTGGTGGGGCGATATCAGATGGTTGTCTGGGAGGGTTTTGGTTTAGTTGGTCGGTGGGGGAGTGGGCGTCAAGGCGAGTTCTTGCCCCGGGTGGAAACTAGCCTAGTTACGTCTCTGCACCTGAGGCTGGGAGAACAATGCGTTTTCTCGGGACAAATCATCCAAGTCAGTCCATGAGTGCTGAATAATCTGTTAACCTAAGAGGAGTTCACAACTTGTAAATAAACGATTGTGCGCTTTCGGTATTTTTCCTGACAGTCAAACCCCTCCCACTCAAAAAAATCATAGCACTCACGATGATTGGCTGTCTGAGTACACAAAATGTAAAGGAGCACTTGTGAAAATGCAGCAGGAAAATATGATCAAAACAAATACGCATCACCCTCAAGCGTTGCGCAACAGGCTTATCTCCTACTCCTCCCCGAATGCGGTGGCTGGAAGGTGTTCTTGAACTACAACCAGCCCAAGGTCACCCTGATGAAGCTTTTTCCTCCGCATCGCCGTCTGCTGGACGAAGGGAGGGACACGTGGATAAACTGAGCTCTCCATCATCTCCCTAAGATCCTCATCATTTCTGCTGGAAAAATACCGTATCCTCTTCATACACTAATCAGAGTCAAGTCCGATGTTTCATTGGTGAATATTTAACATACCTTTCTGGTCATAACGGCTACGCCATTTTGATGCAGTCAAATTTGCCGCAAAATGGGCCGAACCTAGACATCAGTTATAAAAACGGGTAGGTATTTTAATTAACGTCGCACTGGCAACACAGCGGGCTATTGGAGATGGCCCGTGATTAAACCGGAAGGGAAAAATCCGAGGACAACAACACGTACTTTTGAATCACGGTCAGATGACGAGGTCTCCAAACTTCCACACCATGCCAACGTGAGGACATTTGAGGCCATGGCAGATTTGACGTGCACCAGCCTCCTTTGTACACGACGGTCTTTGGTCGGATTCGAACTCGCAACCCTCCGGTTGCTAATTCGTTACTTTTCCAACAGGGCTACCGCGGCCCTATAAAAACTGGACCAATGAAGAAATGATAAGGGGACTTCCTGAATGCCTCCAAGAAAATCCTCCCAAATCCGGTTTGCGGTGTTGTAAAATTGTCCGCCATTTTGGATTATACGATACTTTCACGGATATGGTCTGTGTGTTCGAACTTTTTGACAGACTTGATTTTTGTGAAATATTCCTTTTTAAAAGTCTTAATGAAAATACAAGCTGCGTCTTTTTATTTTAATATTTGTGACTATATCGTCGTCTTAGAACAGACTCATTAGCTGACAAAACAATTTTTTTACTGTAAGCTGTTTAAGTACCAAATATTAATTTTTTGGTTAAAAAATTAAAATTATAAGCGCTTTGATGATGTTATGTCTCTTTTAAACAGATTCCACAGCCTTACAAAAAAATTTTCTTTTGTGCTGGAATTTTTTAACTGATTTTGACTATATTTGGTGTGCTAGTTTCAAATATGAAAACAATTTTTCTCTATCAGCTCTACTTTTTGAGTTTCAGCGTAGCTAAATTATAAAATACTACATTATACAATTCATTGAGTAGTGGTTTTTATGTGGATTGGTTCCTGTGCTTTTTTCTTCCTTCTTCTCTGTACCGCCATTAGCTGATTGTATGAAGCCATATTTCTTGACATAACCTAGTGTTTACATCTAACATAACTTATAAAGTTCTTTGTTTTGGGGATTGATGAAAAGAAAGAATGGCATCCAGTCGAAGAAGTTGTGTTAGCCATCCTGATGTATTTTGCTATATATGTGGTGAGTACACCTTAAAAGAGAAAAGAAAAGCCATTTCTGATTTTGTTAAAAGAGCTTACCTTGGGTAGTTTGGCATTAGACTTGGTGACCAAAAAAAAGTTTGGGCTCCACACATTGTGTGTAAAACTTGTACAGAACACCTACGACAGTGGACTAATGGGAAGAGAAGGAGTCTAAAACTTGGTGTCCCAATAGTTAGGAGTGAACCCATAAGCCACTTTGATGACTGTTATTTTTGTGTTGTGAATATTACCGGCATAAACCGAAATAACAGCATCAAGTGGACATATGATTTAGCCTCTGCAAGAGGGCCTGTTCCTCACGCAGACGAAATTCCTATTCCATCGTTCCATCAGCTTCCAGAGATCTCTGAGGATGAATTTCATCTTTCTGACGTTCCTTGTGATAGGGAGCTATAGCGATTATGAGGGAGCATCAAGTCCTCAACGTTCAATCAAAACGAGTTAAGTGACCTGATAAGGGATCTGAGTCTCTCAAAAGAATCATCTGAATTACTTGCTTTTAGGTTAAATGATAACAATCTACTTGATAGTGGAACAAAATTACATTCTACCGTACTAGGGAAAAGGATTTGCTATCTTTCTTCTCTCATGAATACGATCTTGTGTTTTGTCAAGATGTTAGAGGACTTCTGATAAAAATTGGTCTTGCTGGATATTTCCCAATTGATTGGCGACTGTTTATTGACAGCTCTAAGTGGAGTTTGAAGTGTGTACTTTTACACAGTGGCAACAAATACGGGTCAGTACCCATTGCTCCCTCAACCAAAATGAAGCAAGAATATGATACCATAGCTTTGTCATGCAGAAGATTAAATTTCACGAACAATGGGTCGTTTGTGTGGACTTAAAAATGGTTAAATTTCTCTTTGGTCAGCAAGGGGGCTACACGAAATATCATTGCTATAGCAGAGCCAAACAATACCACTGGATAAGAAAAGAGTGGCCTACGAGAGAGAACATGGTTGTTGGAGAAAGAAATATAATTCGTGAACCCTTAGTCGGACGAGATCATCTTGTCTGCGCTGCATATAAAGCTAGGGTTAATGAAACTGTTCATGAGAGCTCTTGATCAGGATAGCCCTTGCTTTGAATACATAGGACAAAAAATGCCTGGAATAAGTACAGAAAAACTTAAAGCTAGAATTTTTGATGGTCCTCAAATCAAACAGCTCATAAACGATCCTCATTTCGTGGATTCCATGAATGAGACAGAGCGAAAAGCGTGGATCTCATTTGTGCTTGTTGTCAAGAACTTTCTGGGCGACCACAAGGCTGAAAACTAGTATATTGAACTAGTTAACAGCATGCTTAACAACTTCAGAGACCTTGGTTGTAATATGAGCATAAAGGTTCATTACTTGCACAGCCATTTAGACCGTTTCCCTGAAATTCTTGGCGATACTAGTGGAGAACAAGGTGAACGATTTCACCAGGACATAAAGACAATGGAGGAAAATACCAGGGCAGATGGGATACTCATATGATGGCAGATTACTGTTGGAATCTGCAAAGAGACTGAACAAAGTTCACTCAAGAATTTCAAACAAGAGAAGCTTTCGGAGTGAAACAAAATAACTTTTCCTTTTGTTTTTATTTGATTCTTCTCATTTCTAATTTTGGTATTGTAGATTTACAGGAGTGTTGCTGTGTTTTTGTCCAATTGATTAAAATGTTTTACAAAATTTATTAAGGAAAAGGTTTTTAATTTAACGCCTATACCCTAAGCCTAATTCAATGCGTTTACGTAAATAACGCTACTGTCATATCTCACAAACAAGAGATGACCGTCAAAAACTAACGTCACATTTGTTTTCAACACATGAAATACACATAAAATCAGTTAAAAAACCGGCACCAAAGTATGTGTTGGGCTGTGTTATTAATGTAATTATCATCATCCAGAAACTAAGCATGTAGTGTCTCCAGAAAAATGTCAGTTAATGAGTTTCTGCTTTAAGCTGACGATATGACCTAGAAAATAAAAACTACAAGGTATGCACAACAGTTTGACCGTTATTCCTTTTCTAATTCCAAAATACCACAGTAATGGAGAAATAGAACAGTAAGACTTCCCTGAATGCCCCAAAGAAATATTACAAAATAAACTACAGTGGAGCCTTGGTTAACGACAGTAATCCGTTCCAGGATTAACCTCATTAACCAAAACCGTCGTTATCCAAAGAGCGATTCCCCATAAGATTTAATTGAAAATTGATTAATTTGTTCCGGCTCCTCCCCACAACCATAGTACGTATTAAAAATGCAGATAAAGCTCATCTAAAATAACCTAAAAATATGGTAAATATCATTTATTTATTATATTTGCTACAAAAAAATAACATTAAAATGAATTGTACGTGAAAACAGTCTTTTAATAATCAATCTTCACCAGAAGGACAATTGGGCTCACTTCGGAGTTTTTTGACAAATGGACCTGTAAAATACATATCTAGGGTTGTTTGCTTCTGCCTCTTCTTTAAAATGTTTCTGAAAAACTGCATGGACTTTTCATTAAGTAGATCTGCAGTTCTGATAACCTCAGATTTGTTTGGATTCCATCATCCTTCTATATTATTTCTATAGTATAGATACCTTTTACGTCTCTTACACGCGACGAATCTCAACAAGTGAGGTATCAAAAGAATTTCCCGGAGCACTGACGAATCAGTTCTATTTCTCCAAGGTGTGCAGAAGGGGGCTAAAAACAATTCGAAATCCCCGTAGGAATAACATTGTGTAAAACGATTGCGGTATGCAACTCAGTTTGTTTTACCAGTATTGATGGAAAAACAACTTTTCCAATAGTTTTACCAGTATTACAAGGAAAATAATTTTTTTATCATCTATATTATTTCTATAGTATAGATCCCTTTTACGCCTTCTACACGCGACGAATTATTTATTTATGTATTGAACTGGTTTTTCATTTCTTTCTATAATATCAATAATTTATGAATATGCGATTTGGTGATATAAGGATATTAAACGACGCATGCTCCACGCGAGGTTAAGTTTTGAAAAAAAAATTGAAAATATACAACTTAATTTTTGTGAATTCTAGAGTTAAGATAACCTTATTAGGCCTTTGGCGGAAGAATTACGTGCTTTACACAAATGGTTGGAATAACGCTAACAGTGATCTCAAGGAGGAAGTGTAAATAGTGATTGAATGAACTCTTTTGATATTTAGGATATAAAAAATTTCGCTTACTTCTTTCACCCTTACAACGAATGGGAGGGATTGTTCATGCGAGAATTCTCGCACGAGCACGCTAGTTTGTTTATATTCTTGTTCTGTATCTACTCGTTGAAAAAAATTGATGAGGAGTCAGAAGTCAAAAAGTCTGTACCATACTCGAGGGATCTTTTAAAAAGTGTCTGTCCATTTAATTGTTCCCGCTCGGCACAGATGGTAGTCACGGTAACCGAGCCAGCGTTGTTGTCCTGGTGGCTCACCCCGTGAGGTCTGATAAGGATATTTGAGTCACTATATATTATCACCAATTCTCCCTTGTATTAATTACAGTTAAATTATAGGCCCTCCATGAAGATATGTATCCCAAGTACTCAGTGTTCAACTGCACAGATATATGCATTTCCTCCCTCTTTTCCTTCATACAATTGTTATAACCTTTATTATTATAAACATAATGAAAAGCTGTTAATCCTAGGAAGCAGGTTACAGTACAAAAACTTTCACATTTCCTGGAGTCATCCTTGGATCCCCAGTACTTGGGTAATGGCAATCCTTCCCTGTGCAGGAGCCATGTCTAATTCTCGTCTCCGTATTGACCTTAATATTGACCATGATAGCCAAATTTATAAAATCTCAAATGCATTCTACAGCCTCTATCACACAACCTCTTTACCCATCATCAAAACATTTTTAACGACTGTAGTAAAACATTTAAATTTCTCCGTTAAACCCAAATTTGAACGTCACTAGTTATTTCTTTTAAGATATTTGATCTCCAGATCCCTTAAAGTTTGTGGGACCGCGGTAGCCCGGTTGGAAGAGTAACGGATTTGCAACAGAAGGGTTGCGAGTTCGAATCCAACCAAAGACCGTCGTGTACAAAGGGGGCTGGTGCACGTTAAATCTGTGTTCCTTTTTTTGTGGTGTGGTACTTTTTTCGACGTACCTTATAATTGAGGCAGTGAAATCTCTATTATATAAAAGGAAGTGCTTGTGGATCTTTCTGAGGTGTCCAGACGAATCTGTAGCACTTACAGCCATGAAATTTGGCACACAGGTAGTCCTAGAGGTGACTGAATGTCCCTCGGAGCCTGAATTTTAAAATTTAATCTAGAAACTTTTTTAATTAATATTTTGTGTTGCGCCCGAAGCCCCTCCTCCACTATGACGTATCTGCGCAGGCCAATCTGACAAACATACTTATCACGCATGCTAACTTCTATTAATGTTTTGAAACTGCGGACCATCCAACGTATTCATTGCAATGGAAACTTAGCTTTAGCGCAGAACCCCAGGTTATGACCATCGTCTTCCAGTAAATTTACACCGGCCCAGAGCCATTCTCAACTATGCAAAGTAATTTTTTAGATTGAACAAATTCACATCGCCTTCGGCCCAGATGCTTCCCTAAAAATGTTGAAAGATTGAACGAATTCAAAGCGCTCTCGATTAACTTTGTTAATTTTTTTGTATTGCTTTTTGTTTTTGTTTGGGTGTTTTTCGCAAATAGTATAATGTTTGTGTTAATAAATTACATGAAATGAAGTAACAGTGTTCATTACTGTTTAATTTGGTTTTGATTTCGCTGACAATGTGACTCATTTAGGTTGTTTGTCGTAATCAGTAGGTGACATAACAAGACTTTTTAAAGGTATAGCGTTATATTTAAAAATTGAATCACATTTTTATTTCAGATGTGGTTATTTCATAACTTACTTTTGAATTTGTATAATTTCTGTATTCGTATAGTACAAATCTATCGACACTACATGACACAGATGAGGCTGTGCACTACACAACAGTTTTTGAACACATTGGAGCCATCTGGAGTACCCTCGCACGTATTACAGGTAGAAATTGGAGCACCGATTATGCTTCTCAGAAATCTGCATCCTGCACTCTGCAATGGAACAAGACTCTATCAAGAAACTGATGCCGAATATTATTGAAACCACCATCATGACTGGATATGCCGCAGACGAAGACGTATTCATTCCTAGGATCTCAATCATCTTTTCGGATCTCCCATTCCAATTTAAACGACTTCAGTTCCCTGTTTGTTTAAGTTTCGCCATGAGCATCAACAAGGCACAAGGAGAATCGCTGAAAGTTGTAGGACGATCTCATTAAACCGTGTTTCTCCCACGGTCAACTATGTGGGTTGTTCAAGATTTGGAAAAGACGAGAATCTTTACATCCTAGCTTCAAATGGAAGAACATTGAACATAGTGCATCATGAAGCTCTCTAAGCAAGAATCAGTGAGGTGGAAGGAATGAGGCGACATGTCCGTGTCATGTCGGGTGGTGGTGGGACTCATTCTTAAAATCAATTGTTTTTCTTTTTAATGTTTCAGAATCAGTGAGGACATAACAAGAATGATGTCATGGGCAACGCCGTGCGGGTATTGCTAGTACAATATAAAGCAATGGTAGACTGTGGAAAGCATATCTTGCAAATCAGTTTTGTTACCCGCAAAGCAATGCGCCTTAATAAAGCGATGCAAAGTATTTTATGAAAGAAATTTAAGTAAATAAAATATCGAATTATTTACACAAATTAGTTATGTACCGCTCTTTGGGGATCATATACTAGTAGTGTGAGAGTTTTTTTCGTGGTACCGTAGAATTGAAACTAGGACTTCAGTGCTAAGTAAAGGTAGACGGCAATAAAGAAAACATCGTGTGAGTGAATTTTTCTTCATTGTCACACAAAGCAACTCGTATAAAATAATTAATAAATCAATGCAAAGTTTTCCATTAAAGTTCAAGTATATACAGATCCTCAAAAACGAAATGCAAATATTGTACATACCTTAAAGATTCACAAAAATGACTTAAATATTTATAATTGATTTGCGAACTAAAAATATATGTTTAAGAATTAATCTAAAGCTATACTTATATCCCTACCTTTTTGATTTTACTTGTCTTTCATTTTAAAATCGAACTCCATTTGTATACATTATATTTTATCATTCGAATGGATAAAAACATTGAATGACTGTTTATGTTTTACGGAAAACTGAAGCATTGTATATTAAGAATGAAATAAATAGGTTTTTGGTAAAACCAAAACAAGATTTAAAGACATTCATACTCGAATAATTGTAAACTGCATATTCTTATTGAGAAACAAAATGCTTCACAAATATAGCATTCTGTAAAGTGAAAGATAATAATACACTTAAGAGATTTGTTAATCGGATCACATCAGATTCCTCACACCATAAAGATAAATGTGTAATTGTTCTCAATGTTCGGACATTAATCAACAGAGTAAGTAAAAGTAGAAATTAATATTACGTAAACGTTTAACTTTGTACAAATGTTTTCTCTTATAAAACTCAATTTTCACTATATCTAATTTATTAGATTACAATGGCATCCAGGTACTTTGTTCAACTATCTGTAATTCATTACCTTAAATTTTAAAAACGAAATTTTCACAAAATCTCTTCATAGTTAAAGAAATTTTCGAAAAAATTGAAATTATAAAAAGTGTCTCGCTTTGGATAAAAACATACTAAAAAGTTTAAGCGAAATATTTCCTCAATTCACACACATTTTACTATCATTCAGTGCACAGTTTTTAGTGTAAAGCAAACAAATTCATTCTTAATGAGGTGTAAGTGCAATACATACAAAATGAACTGAAACAGATGTAGATGAATTTGTTTAGGAACAATTGAAAACGTGATTTGATTTAGGATATGACAAGATAATTGGTAGTCAGATGGTGATAGCCTTGAGATAAAAATTTGCTGAGGTTTATTTTAGCTAAGCAAACATACTTACATCGAATGATATTATTTTAAAATATTATTAATTTTGGTCGATAGATCGAGTCTGGTTCCATCCGCCGACTAATGTATTGTATATTGGAATTTTCACATATTACATCAAGAACTATTGTTATGGATGTCTGGATGTGTTGATGAAAATAATAGATTATCTGTGGAATGTCTTTATTATTTATTGCAGTTCTAATCCTATTTCACTGATATTAAGATTTATATGTTGGTTGGAGTCTTCAGGAATTCTTTCTGATTGGGAGTATGTGGTCTCTATGAGGTGCTAAGGATTGATGAAGGTTTCAAACTAGGAAAAGAAAGAAAATTAGGTGTTTACAAATAAAAATATCTGGACTGCATTCAGATAAAGAATTGATCAAAGGTACAAACAAAGCTACCACTGAATTCATCTCAATAGTGATATCAGAAATATTTTGAAACTAGCTTTGGGCGAATGGTTTAATATGATTCAAAGAATAAGCTTACCAGTTATATGGATTGAAAATAATTTACAGTAATTTAGTTGACTATTGATGAGTGTGTGCTCTTCATACTGGCACACACCCAAAAAGATGGCTGAAGAGTTGGATATATCAGTTGATCGATTCTTTGAACAGGAAAGAGAGAAGGAACGATGCATTTTGTGAATAATAGAGCAAAAGAAATTAGAGTGAGATGCAGAATTTACAACAGAATTCGCATTAGTGATAGCATTGAAATTACTTGCATTAACCTTAAGTAGTGTAAGTACTTGGTAAAAAGTTCTAAACTTACCTTATATATGTATTGAGAAGATAGTGAAATTATTCTATGGACTATTGACGGGTGCGTACTGTTTATACTCGCACACACCCTATTAAAAAGTTGAGGAGGTGGATATTTGAGTCTATTGCGTCTTTAAAACTGTGTGGAAGAGAAAAACAATATATTTTATTGATGATATCGCAAAACTATGCAACGTGAGGTACAGCATTTACCACAAATTCGTCCTACTAATGGCATTGGAATTAATTGCATTAGTTTAAACTAGTAGCTAAAATGTTCTAAACTTACTTTTTGTATGTATTGAGATAATTGTAAGGCGATTCTGTTGATTATTGACGGGTGTGTGCTCTTCCTATTGGCACACACCCTAAGAGATGGTTGAAGAGTTGGATGGCTTTGGCTTTGAGTTGATCGAGGATTTGAACTGCAAAAAAACGATATATTTAATGTATTATAATTCGGAAGAATGGAGTGAGATGCAGAATTTGCCACAAAATTCATACGAATGTTGGCATTGGAATTCCTTGCATTAGATATAATAGTAGTAGGTAAAAATTTGTACTTACCTATTCTATGTATTAGGAATATTGTAAAGTAATTTTGTCGACTATTGATGGGTGTGTGCTCTTTATATTGGCACACGCCCTATGAAATTGACGCCAAAGTTGATTGGCTCTTCAAACTGTAAAGGAAAAGAATAATATATTTAATGGATAATATTGCAAAAGTATGAAGTGTGGGAGAGAAGAGGGGTACAGTAATTACTACAGCAGTCGTCCTACTGGTGGCATTAGAATTATTTGCATTAGTTTAAACTAGTAAGTAAAATGTTATAAACTTACCTATTGTATGTATTGAGAATATTGTAAAGTAATATTGTCGAATATTGACGGGTGTGTGCTCTTCATATTAGCACACACCCTATGAGATGGTTGAGGAGATGGATGTCAGAATTGATTTACTCTTCAAACTGTAAAGGAAAAGAACAATATATTTTATGGATAATATTGCAAAAGTATGAAGCTTGAGAGAGAAGAGAGATAGAGTATTTACTTCAGTAGTCGTCCTACTGGTGGCATTAGAATTATTTGCATTAGTTTAAACTAGTAAGTAAAATGTTCTAAACTTACCTATTGTATGTATTGAGAATATTGTAAAGTAATATTGTCGAATATTGACGGGTGTGTGCTCTTCATATTAGCACACACCCTATGAGATGGTTGAGGAGATGGATGTCAGAATTGATTTACTCTTCAAACTGTAAAGGAAAAGAACAATATATTCTATGGATAATATTGCAAAAGTATGAAGCTTGAGAGAGAAGAGAGATAGAGTATTTACTACAGTAGTCGTCCTACTGGTAGCATTAGAATTATTTGCATTAGTTTAAACTAGTAAGTAAAATGTTTTAAACTTACCTATTGTATGTGTTGAGAATATTGTAAAGTAATATTGTCGAATATTGACGGGTGTGTGCTCATCATATTAGCACACACCCTATGAGGTGGTTGAGGAGATGGATGTCAGAATTGATTTACTCTTCAAACTGTAAAGGAAAAGAACAATATATTTTATGGATAATATTGCAAAAGTATGAAGCTTGAGAGAGGAGAGAGAGAGAGTATTTACTTCAGTAGTCGTCTTACTGGTAGCATTAGAATTATTTGCATTAGTTTAAACTAGTAAGTAAAATGTTATAAACTTACCTATTGTATGTATTGAGAATATTGTAAAGTAATATTGTCGAATATTGACGGGTGTGTGCTCTTCATATTAGCACACACCCTATGAGATGGTTGAGGAGATGGATGTCAGAATTGATTTACTCTTCAAACTGTAAAGGAAAAGAACAATATATTTTATGGATAATATTGCAAAAGTATGAAGCTTGAGAGAGAAGAGAGATAGAGTATTTACTTCAGTAGTCGTCCTACTGGTGGCATTAGAATTATTTGCATTAGTTTAAACTAGTAAGTAAAATGTTTTAAACTTACCTATTGTATGTGTTGAGAATATTGTAAAGTAATATTGTCGAATATTGACGGGTGTGTGCTCTTCATATTAGCACACACCCTATGAGATGGTTGAGGAGATGAATGTCAGAATTGATTTACTCTTCAAACTGTAAAGGAAAAGAACAATATATTTTATGGATAATATTGCAAAAGTATGAAGCTTGAGAGAGGAGAGAGATAGAGTATTTACTACAGTAGTCGTCCTACTGGTAGCATTAGAATTATTTGCATTAGTTTAAACTAGTAAGTAAAATGTTCTAAACTTACCTATTGTATGTATTGAGAATATTGTAAAGTAATATTGTCGAATATTGACGGGTGTGTGCTCTTCATATTAGCACACACCCTATGAGATGGTTGAGGAGATGGATGTCAGAATTGATTTACTCTTCAAACTGTAAAGGAAAAGAACAATGTATTTTATGGATAATATTGCAAAAATATGAAGCTTAAGAGAGAAGAGAGATAGAGTATTTACTACAGTAGTCGTCCTACTGGTAGCATTAGAATTATTTGCATTAGTTTAAACTAGTAAGTAAAATGTTTTAAACTTACTTATTGTATGTGGTGAGAATATTGTATTGTAAATTTTTGAAGGGTGTGTGCTCTTCATATTGGCACACACCCTATAAGAGGGTTGAAGAGTTGGATGGTTTCGGGTTTGAGTTGATGGAGGATTTTAACTACAAATAAACGATATATTTAATGCATAATAATGCGGCAGAATGTAGTGTGAGATGCAGAATTCGCTACAGAATTCATACGAATGTTGGCATTGGAATTCCTTGCATTAGGTTTAAGAGTAGTTGCTAAAAACTTCTAAACACTTACCTATTGTATGTATTGAGAATATTGTAAAGTAATTATATTGACTATTGAAGTGTGCGCGCTTCCCTGGCACCGCACCCCTAAAAGGTGATAGGTAAAGGTCTGAAATGTAAAAGAGAGAAAGAAATGTAAGATCATATCTTCACAATAAGCAAACCGAAACAGTTGAAATCTGTAACAATTATTGATTCTAGATTGTAAAGCGAAATGACATTATTGTTGCTGAATAACGTAGTCTTACTCAATAATACCAATTTTTAATTGTCATAAAAAATGATGTTGATATAGTACAATGCAAAACATTTTGGTGTCTCCATTATTGCTCACGGTATTTAAGTTAACAATATTTTATTTTGAGGGTCTATGTAATAATTCCAGATTGCGTGTTTTTCTTAAGTTAAGAAATTTATGACTGATTTCTGAAGCTAGTCTAAAATATCATTATATAAACTATTGGACATAAAAAAAAGTTTCTCACAATTTCTCACTTGGACATGAACCTTCGATTTCTGTTTTTGTAGAAAACCTGTTTTAGGTAAACATGTTAGAATAAAATATACTGGGAGTAAATTAAAACAAATCTTAGTTTCGTCCATAATTTCATTAACTCTTATATTTCATATACTCTTTTAAGCATCAGTATTGTAGGCAAATACTAAAACACGGCCTTTTTTTCTGGCCCGCATCAATCCTCACAACTGCTCCCACGATATCCTGTCTTTTTTTCGGAAGCAATATTTGTAAATGTTTCTCGGTTTTCTTTCTCCCTCTGTTAGTGAAATCGCAAGTCTATTGAAATATAATTCAGGTTTACCTGTTTTGATTCGTAATGCTTAGAAGAAAATTTGAGACCTGGTACACATTTAGTGAGGAATAAAAATCCACTATAAGAGCTAGTGATTTTTATTTGATGCCACACTCAACGAGATATCTCGCCCATCAAGATCTTACCAATTTTGCCAATGACGAGATATCTCGTCCATCAAGATTTGGTCAGTTTTGCTAAGGACAAGACTGTTCGAGACAACCACCAGGAGGGTTCAGGGACGTACATCTCGATTTATGAGGTTTACAATGCGATCGTGGAAGTCCGCTCAGTCAGGATGTTTTATTTCTTTAACAGGTCCATTCCTAAGTGATGTACTGGGTGTGCACAACACACAGATTTAGACAGCCTGTGAGAATGTGCAAACGATTGCGCCACAATTGAGGTCAAGTGTCTCATGTCAGCAATAAATTCCTGCAAAAGGCAGGTGCCATCACTTCCCTTCGCAAACTGTTTATATAAACAAGCGGTTAGACTGACGCCATAATGACTTTGCTCGCAAGCGATTTGTTTCTATCTATACATATAAAGAAGAGTTGGCATCTGTTTGTCTGTTCTCAATACAAATCTACACCGTTTGACCAATCTACACCAAATTTGGTACACTTATTCTTTGGAACCCTGCGGGTAACGCAGGCTACATATTAACCCCCATTCTATTTGTCTTGGGTGTGCAGTAACGTCCCGTCATCCTGGACGGAGGTCTTGCTAGGAGGCGGCGCTCTCTCCCGGTTTAGCTGTGCAGATGACGTCAGAGTTAACATCTACAGGAGTCGCCTTTCAAGATGACCTTGGAGGTTTTTTAGAATCGTAGAGTGTGGTGCAATCGCAAATGGGTGCGGTTGCGCTGAAAATCGCTCAGTATCATATCGTTTATGAATCCAGTCTGTAAATTCTTAAACTGTAGCTTTATTATTGTAAATTTTTATGATAATGTAAGATTATTTTTATAGGGTGGTCTTTTTTATCGTCGATATGGTACAGGGGCTAAAGACAATTCTAAATCCTCAATGGAATAACATTGCGTATTTATACGATCAATGTCAGACCAATTCACACTAAATTTGGTACATTCATCCTGTAGAATTCTGAGGGACACATAGGCTATATATTAACCCCGTTCGATTTGTCCTGGTTCTGCAGGAGGCTAAAACAATTCGAAATCTCCATAGGAATAATATTGAGTAATGTTAAGATGAATTATAAACAATTCAACCCGAGCAACGCTGGGTAATTCAGCTAGTTAGACGTATAGAAAACTCTCTTGAGCGGGCAGGTCGTAATGTGTAACTGTAATCGTAATGTGGACTGCTCATTTTTTGTCTCAGATCTCGTCTATATATTAATGTTAAATAAATGTGAATGTCTGAAAATATTGGCATTTGGATGTATTGCTTTTCTCTGTGTTCAACTTGCCCAACCAATTTTGTGGATATTTTAAAATGTTTCCGTTGATGAAACGGGATGAACGGAATGAAACGGAAACATTCGGCAACCCCGTTGGGCGATCTGTCCAAGGTGCGAAACCAGATGACCACTCAACGGATCCCAACAAACAAGCTATGGCACGCAACAATACTTCATCACCATGACACACTGATGTTTGACACTGCAGTCTGAGAAAGAAAACGCTACTTCTCATCTCCATCAAGGGCTCTTGGTGCAGTCTAACAAGGAAATTTGGATATCCTTAGACACACACAGGGTTCGTCGGCCATCCGATAAAGTAGTCCATGGCCGCATCTGAAAAGAACCCGAAAGTTGAAGCGTGATCTCATCCCCCGGATAGCACTATCTTTCATAGCGGCTTTACGACCTCGTTAATCCATCCATTGAATTCGGTCGTTAGCCGCTCTGGCGAATGTCCTTCATCGCGTCTGGTTGAGTTCACCATAAACAGTGGGGCCCTCCTTAGAGGAGAGACTGACCTAGACGTATACATTTGAAGGAAGATCATAGTGACCGTGTCTACAAGCTCCCTGTATAGAGACAGACATATACAAACAGGAGCGCATCCATGATATCAATGTGGAGGGGGCTGCAATTTTATTGTAGGCTCTTAATTTGGGGGATGATTTTTACATTTCTTTAAGTACTTTTAGAGTGTGTTACTCAGTGACTGACATTTAGAGTATGTTACCTTGAGACTAGTTTTGGAGTATGTTACCTAAAAACCGGTTTTAAAGTGACTACTCCAAGACTAATAGTAGGGCCGCGGAAGCCCGGTTGGAAGAGTAACGGATTAGCAATCGGAGGGTTGCGAGTTTGAATTCAACCAAAGACCGTCGTGTACAAAGGGGGCTGGTGCACGTTAAATTTATCATGGCCTCAAACGTCCTCACGTTGGCGAAGTGTGGAAGTTTGGAGAGTGGAGTGTCAGCTCTGGTGTTGCATCGTCATCTGACCGTGGTTGAAAATTGCGTGGTGTTTTCCTCGGATCTTTCCCTTCGGGTTTGATCCCGGACCATCGCAAATAGCCCGTTGTGTTGCTGCTCTAGTGCGACGTTAATTAAAGTACCTACCAAGACGAATAGAAGCTTTATTGATAGGGAAACGCGCCAACTTTGTTTTTAGGACAATATTAAATTTTTCATCTATTTTATCCAACCCCAGTAAATAAAAAAATGGAGCACTTTTGCAAATGGGCTAAAAGCAACCAAGTATTTGTTGACTGCGATGAGGGAGAATATATATCAAAACACCTCTATACACGATTTTTAAAGAAGCAATCAATGAATTGAGAAAAATATTTTTTGCTATTTATACGGTCTGGGAGGGGCTTAATCTCCTATATCACCCTCCGTAGGTGCGCCCATGTATACGAAGATGAATATATTTGGCCAAATCAACCGAAAGACTTTTTCGCAAGATGGGAATCATAGGATATTTCCTTGGGGGGAATTAATGTTGCTAAAGTCATTGTCCAATGAAAAGGCGTCGAATTGTTTAAAATTATACGTAACCTGAGGTTGGTTGAGGGCTATATTTTCACGGACCAATCAGTCTAACTGTATGGAAGGGAGTGTTGGTACGCTGCACTTCTGCAATCTAATCACCATCTGCAATCTGCGGACAAATTGCAACAGATCAGAAATTCTAGAGGTAGTTTAGAAATACGAATGTTAAAGTGTTCTACACACCTTTTCACAGCGTTTAAAACGAAAAATATATATATATCTTTTATCAACCGTTTATTTAAAAAAGTTATTTTCTGTCTGCTGGTAAGTCGTTAGACGTACTGAAGTTTTTGGACCGGTCCCACTAAACAACCTATCAGAGACATGAAGTATGTAGTACATATAATAGAAAGGTTTGTGGAAGGGGACATTTGTAATTTGTAGACATAATAGTCTACCTGAAACATTGAAAGGCCTTTTTTGTCGAGCTAATGTAGATGGCGATAGTGTTTCGGCTGCGGTGCGTGTTTCCTGTACGTATTCTGAACATTAAGTCAATTGGCTTGTTTTTCAAATACGATTTCAACACTTCGCCGCCAATAAAAATTCCAAAGAATAAATTCCGAATTGATATTATGGCAGAAGTACTATTTTCTGATTTTTTCGCTCGGAATAATTTCGCATTTAAAAATTGTATTCTATTTTTAGTTTTAAGTTGTGGCAATCTGCGATATCATGAAATAAAAAACGAATCACGAAATATCTTTAGAATAACTTTTCCCTCCTTAGTTTAATTTCGCTATTATTTATGGTATATAATTACTTTTTTATTTATCACACGCTACAGCTCCAGAAAGAATTCGATTGGAAACTGTATGAAGTTAGAGGAAAGCAAATATTGAATGGAACTTTGACGATGTTTAAAGAATATTAATATTAGAAAAAATTCAAGCTAGGATTTCCGAAACATTAAAAATTCTTTGTCGTAATAACTTAAAGTCAAGGTTGTCTACTTTGCGAATTGAAGCTATATTTAAGCAACCTATTTCATCTTTCAAAAGTTTGTTAAAAACAGTGACTTTTTAAAAAATAAACTATCAAATCGCCCTGCATTTCTTGAAAAAATGTAATCGGATACCTTTGCTTTGTCTATATTGAAGACATTCAATTTTAAAACAAGTTCTTTTGTTGTTGCCCTTGCCATTAAATGGAATTTTTAAGAAAAAAACGTATTATATTATTAAAAATTAGTCATGAATATCTTAACCAAATTAATTTGTCAACCTTCTCTTGAACATGATGAAATTCGAAAATGTATCGCATGCCTGGTGTAAGTGCCACAAACCAAAAAATATTGGTTAAAACTATGAATGCTAAAGCATTCGCCGTAGAATTATTTTTACTAATTCAGTTTCCTCAATTTTACAGGAAACGAACTTAAGAAAGGACATTCATAACCCTTCCCCGTGAAAATAAAAATCGACTTTAGTAGTAATAATCAGTTATTGTAGTTTTATCATATAACAAGAGTACGATGTGCATGAAAATGCGATTTGCGTCCATAATTGTAGAAGTTACAAAAATGGCGAGTTTCCAGACGCATAAATGATATTGGCATTTCTCAACGAAAGAGAAGTGATTATTCTGCACCTTTTCAATCTACAGTTAACGAATTCCATACCAGAGTAATGTCATGTAATTTTGCTAGTTCAGAATAAAAATGAAACACCCGAAACAGAATATATGAATTATTTCTCAAACGGCACTCCAAAAGAGAGAACAATGAGGAAATCCAGACATTCCACGACCGTTTCAGGGACACAGTGATCGATAATTTCTGGAAGCTAACTAAAGCCAACTTTCCTGAACAATTTTTTGATGTTCCTTTTCATCAATTCTCAGTGCTAGTTTATAAGCTCTGCATTGAAATCGATTATTATGGATTTCGATAAACCGTGAAAACAAACTTAAATATAGCGCAAATATCGAATCCCGTTTACGTAGAAAAATCGAAACTGAATAATACTTGTCGAGACAAAAGGGAGTTTACGTATATTTTTTTCCGATATTTTTAAAATTCCAATGCATGAACATGAAATTACTCAACAAGGAAAAGTGCGTCATGTTTGGATTTTCATTTTTCCCAAACTGCTGCAAATCGTTCGACAAATTTGCATCTACATTTGGGAAGCGTTGAAAAATTTTGGCAACGGTCCAATTCGAGACAGAAAATCGCAGGGAGTGTGTATGTTATGGCAATCGCGTAACACGTGCAAAGATGGTGTTTTTACCAAGGATATTGATTACATACCGCGCAAATAAACCAGTACATATTGCCCCATGCGCCGATGGGAAAAATTAAGTGGATGACATAAATCTTTCTCCTCTCTGATTCACGATGAATAGCAGTTTTGAAAAAATATTGCCTCATTTCATTTTCAAAGGCGTGATGAACACACAATTATCATCTTCGGTGTGACAGCCAAAAAAAGGCAAAATGGCTAACATGCTGTAATGAATGTGTTTGGGGGTTTCATCCTTGGTTTCGCCTTTGGCGGATTATTTATTGATCGGAATAGGATGGGTGCAATGAGATCTACTTCCCGATGTCTTAGCTTTATTTAAAAATGCAATGAAATTTGAATGATATATCTTTCTCCAAACAGTCTATTTTACAATGATCATCGGTTTATTAAGCTTTGAACAGGCTGTAACAGCTTTAATATGAGAAAAATGCTTTTGTGCCAAAATGTATATACTCTTGTTACTTTAAACTACCCCGATTTACAATCTGGCAAGAAATTTCATATTTAAAACATTTATGTCATATCCCTGTTAATACTTGACTGATTTTCATTGAACTCACTATTTATTCTAGTGCCGATAGAATAAATTGAAGTGATGAATGATGCTTACAAAATCTTTAGTGTCAATTTTTTGGTCGTATGACTACGTTGAAATCTCCGACTAACATGATGGCCATACTGTCTTTTATGTTTTGCTGTTTATTTAAAAACTAACTCAAACTAAATTCCAATCATACTTCCTTGTTCGATTTTCAAAGGACTAAATTGAAAGAAGCGATCGCAAGGAAAATTGTTTCGTGACGTAGGCATTGATTTTCTGAACGCAAAGCTTTGTCTTAAATTTTACGTTTGCTCAAAATTCAAGCAATATAAAAACTAAAGATTTAAAACTCGAGAATTTCATTGCTAAAAATTATGTATTTGTCTTGAAAAGTAAAAGCATGGAAAAATACTTTGTTCAAATTATTTTGTATAATTATGAAATGACAAAACAAATATCATTCATTTTTTGTATTGTGTTTCAGAAACATCAACGAGTTCACAGCTTTGGTAAGATTTCAATAATAATAAGTAATAATAAGTAATAAGATTTCAGCCGGATTCGCGGAAATAGACGTGTTCATGTCCGGAAGTCCAAGAAGCGCATGACTTGAGTTACGCCACTGGTTACCACAGTGGATGACATGACCCTCGTGACGTGCTGCTCGAGACAATCTAAACAGGAGGAAGTTATTTCCCTTAAAGGTTGTGACATCTAATGATTTCAGAGTTTCGTAAAACAACGTTGTGTTAGAGTAACCAATGGTTAACCACTACATACAATACAGGAACGACCTTAGGAATTGCGGTTCTTATGTAATGCAATCCTCAAGTTCTTATGTAATACACCTAAACTGTCGAATTGAAATACACGGCTTTCCTAAATTTAAGCCAATAGCCCGTTGTGTTTCTCCAGTGCGATTTTAATTAAATACCTGCCACCGGGGTGTTCGATACCTTCAATTAGGTGGTGAATTTTTGCTATTGAGAGGCAGTTAGAGGGGCTACACGGGCAGAGACAACATCCCCAGTCCAAGGGCATCCCAAAGATTTTCAATGGGATTGAGGTCGGGCGGATGTGGTGGCCACTCTATGAGAGCAATGTCTTCATTCTCAAGGTACTCACCCACCAGGTTTGCAAGTGGTAGGGCCAAGGTACCAACCAGGTCACCCAGCAAGGTTTGCTCCATGCGGATGTGCACTATCGTCCATAATAATAAATGCCGGAGCAACTGCTGCAGCTTGGTCTCACAATGGGGTTCAGGCCTTTATTCCGATATCTTTTAGCCTTCACAGTAGCTCCTATGAAGACTTGCAGATCGGTGCTATAGCTCAAAGAAAATCCAGCCCACACTATTACACTGGCAGCGGTAAAGACGTGATGTTCAATGATATTACTGGGCTTGTAGCATGTTCCTTCTCTCCAGATTCTCACATCCTATTATCGGGATCCAGAGCAAGTCCTGACCCATCCGTGAACAGTACGGGTACTTTCCAATTCGCATGCTTACACCACTTCAACCGTGCTCTTCTGGCTTTGAAGCTTAAAGGGACACAAACTCGTGGTACCCTGGCATAAAGTCCTTCCATATGCAGCCTTCGTCGCACTGTAGTGGCAGATATTCCAATTGTTGCCGTAACAATTGCTCTTAGAGTTGACGCGATCGCCGCTTAGCCAAATAAAGCCATATACTTATCACCAGAGGGTGTGGTAACCCTTGGATGACCGGGAGCAGGTCTCCGGACAAATGATCCACTCGTTTTAAAATTGTTTACATAGAAGATATATCAGAGTGTCAACACCAAAGAAAATAGTGACGTCTTTAATAGTCTGTCCTGCTTCTAGCCGCCCACGGCACTCCAGCGCTGAGAATCTGCCAGTCGTCTCTTCCATGAGCCATAATTTACCTTATTTAATCCACTAATAACCACAATCGCCATTCGAAAATGTTCTATCTACAGTTAAACTCATCTACTGAAAGGCTTCAGAAAGGATTTGTCTTCAAAAAAGGCCTAATTTGTATATTTCTGGGGAGTAAATTTTGATTGGCACATCATATGATACTTGCCTATTCCCTTCTACAACCACAGACTACAACGACATATGTTTGGCATGACTTTTAAGACAACTGACTCATTTGTCAATATGTGTAACGCATAATGACTACTAATTAGCAGAGCCATTCCTGAGTGGTGTGCATAGAAAAGAAAGTTTGATAAAAGACAATAATGAATCTGCATATTTTATATTTAGTTTACATTAGAATATTCAAAAATCCAGGATACTCAACTAGTTAAATGTTACAAGATGTATTGTGTAAGTAATTTAAAAAACATGCCCATTTTCAGTTGTCACGTTTTTCAAAAATATGGGATGTGTTGATTACTATTAGGAATAACTTCTATGGAGTTCACTAACTTCATTATACTCGACTGCTTTTTGAATTCATTTTTTAGGTCTGCGATGCAGTGTGATTTACTTTGTAGTGTTTTAATTTTTTAAAGACTTACCCAGATATATTTCTAAAAACATTAATGTTATACATCTATATATGGGCAATTCCGTGTGACTCGCATTACAATCAGATATCAATATTAAATTTGAAAGAAAATTTCAAGTCTAAGAAAAATGAAATTGGTTGCTGTACGTGACTCGTTTTTCCCATCAACACTGGTAAACAAATTTTTTCCAAAACATTTAAATTCTAATATTTATGCTTGAACTGATATGAATATTGGATTCACATAAGGATATTTTATTTCACATAACTTACATTTACACACACTTCACTACAGTATATTTTTAAGATCGGTTCTTTTTATTCAGACTAATGTTAGGCTTGGAAAAGGAAAAGAATGAAATTTTGTATATTTAACTGATAACTTTTATCCGAGTTAATGTACATAAAAAATAATTCTGTAAATGTTTTTCATAATGACAAAAACAAACTTTAAAAGTAATTTTTATTTTACAAATGTTATTTTTTTCTATCAGTTCCCTTGCATTTCTTTCATTAAATCGCGCTTCAATTCAATTAGAATGTTTACAGAATCTTCTTTTCTTCCTTCGAAACTCTGACCCTTGGTGTTGCTTCTAAAAATAAATAACATTTTCTTATTTGAATTGTTTGGGTTTTTTGCACAAAGGCCATACATAGCCATGCTGCGCCAAACACAAGATAGCCGATATCAAGTAATGGGCATACACATAAGGATCGTTGGTTTGGGGGTTTCATGGCGCAAGGGTCATATTTGGCTATGCTGCGCCAGACACAAGATATACAACATCAAGTAACAGACAGACACACTATGAAAGTTTTACTGACACAGAAGATAGAAATACACCCAGGGAGGAATGCACCTGACAGGAATCGAATCTACGCCGCCTACAACTCTAAGGTTGCTAGCGCAGTGGGCATACCCACTGAGCCATGACGGCCCCAGTTTTCTAGAGGATGCGCCGAAAAAAACAATTGTCTTTCAAAAGCCAAAGAGCTTAGGTGTGATTTCGTCATTTGACCGTTGTTAAAAATAACGTGGCGTTGTCCTCGAGATATCTCGTCGAAAGGAAAACTGACCAGATATTGATGGATGAGATATGTGGTCGAAACCACTTGGAGGGCTAAAACGAAACTGAAAAGAAACAAGAAAAACCAAGTGTCGATTTCAAATATAGACTATCGGATTATTCTTGAATGCAACTGACTTGCAAAAATTGTTTCACTAAAATAACAATCATTATCTTTCATTTATTCGTTCTTCGAACTATGAATCATGTTTATGACAAGGAATCATGTTTATGACTGTGAATGTTAGTTTCTCAAGATGTTATTTCTTTTGAAGGATAAAGGAATGATAAACTAAACAAAAAAAGAGCATTTCACGAAGCCATGGCAATAATTAAACTATTAACCAATCCAACTCGCAATGTCACATGACGCAACAGCATTTCAGGAAACTATCCAGTCCATTGCTAACGCCTTTGTCATTTCCTCGTTTCCAGAGCGAAGAAAAAACTGGGACTGATAGAATTCAGAACCGTGTAATTAGATTACACGAACCAGACGTATTATTAGTTGATTAGACGTAGTTACCAGACGTGTTATTAGTTGAATTTCTTGAGACTTACCAGCTGCGGACGAAATTGGCGGATGGAATGTGCTGGTAAATGTCTCTTGTAGCGTGTAATAAATGGCGCAGCTATCTTAACATTTTAAATACGAAACGTCTCATCTTCAGAAGTTATCTAACGAAATTGAAATTCATTAACCCTCCTGGTGGTGGTCTCGAGGAGGCATCGCGTCATTAGCAAACCTTATTGGATCTTAATGAACGAAATATCTCGTCTTCGGGAAGAAATCTGACTAGATCTTGATTTCATTATCATCAAAAAATCGGCACTACCTTGATGTTGAGATATCTCGTCATTAGCAAAATGTGTCGAATCTTTATGGACGAGATATCTCATCGAACAGGTATAGACGCAGGGTTGGCCATCCGAGAACCACAATACGTCTAGGGAAAGTACGTACAGTATACACATTTGCTCAGGAAAGCAAAGGTTTAAATAAGAAAAAGATCCACAATTTGAGACACGACAATGATTATTTCGAAACTCGGGGAGTTTCTACCCTTGCTAAGCAGTCCCTCATTGCTTAGCTACCCTAACCATATTGGTTTCGTTTTCTCGCAATGCGCCGTAACATTAAGGCTTGACAAATATTTTTCAAAAAGTATCAATTTAAGAAATATAATTTAATAAGAGTAGTGGTAGAAAGAAATTTGTCAATTACACAATAGAGGATTTCAAGATGCTATGTATCCTCAAACAAGCTGGATGTCAAACAAGAGAAGTACCATTTACACCTGATATGTATAAAAGGACATCACATTAATTCTTCGCAATTGCCAATAGTTTCTACTCAAATTTAGTTTGCTTTAGTAATAGCTTTGAGGCTCCAGTTTAGCTAGCTTCAGTCTTAAAAAGTCAACACCAAACTATGAATTAAACAATCAGGAATCTAGAAACTATAACATTAATGACGAATGAAAAGTGTCAGTCCCAAGAAACGTTTTTCTCCCTCTTCGCAACTAAATAAAAAGTTCCTTCGGTACGTTCAAAACGCCTCCTTGAGCATTCACATTCCATTAAGAATCACGACTTAACACCATCGTATATTTTAGAACAAGAAACAAATAGTCTGGGTTCTGCTCGAGCCGTTAGTTCGGAGCGAGTACTACGACTTGCAGATTGGAGAGTTGAAATGAACAGTCGAATATTGTTTCAAGGCAGAAACTTAATTTGTTATAAAAATGTTCACCGGTTCACAATTCTTAAAAACGATAGGGCTGCAATAGCCCGGTTGGAAGAGTAACGGATTAGCAACCGGAGGGTTGCGAGTTCGAATCCAACCAGAGACCGTCGTGTGCAAAGGGGGCTGATGCACGTTAAATTCATTGTGGCCTCAAATGTCCTTACGTTGTGGTGCGGAAGTTTGGAGAGTGGGGTGCCAGCTCAGGTGTTGCCTCGTCATCTGACCGTGATTTAAAATTACGTGGTGTTGTCCTCGGATCTATCCCTATGGGGTTGATCCCGGACCGTCACCAATAGCCCGTTGTGTTGCTCCAGTGTGACATTAATTAAAAGACCTACCTTAAAAATGATATCACGCACAGTCGTGTTGCGCCCACGATTGCCGAGATAGACCGAGTCAAACGCGGCAGCACACTAGAAATATTGTCTCATTCCGTCAGTCCAGAGGAGAGGGGAGCGTCGTGCGCACGATATATTGCGCAATATGCGTATTGGACTCGTGCTGTTTACGAATATGCTAATACGATTACTGTTTGGCACGTATTTGTTACGATATAAAGATTTCATTCGGGGCTTTTATTTCAGTCTCGGCTTTTCTATCCACGGAGTTAGGCTTAGTCCTACGTCAAAAAAAAAGAAATGGTAAATAAGCAATTTATAAATATAGATATGTGAATCGGAACTTTGTTAAACTGGTAAGAGATTTCAAGAAACTTAAGATAAGTCTTGTTATCTTACATCCAACTCAATTTAACCTTCGTTTTTCAGATATTTTGAAGATAACGAAAATAATTTTTCAGCAAATGGAGAGTCGAGAAAAGCGTAAAACAAATATCATCGACTAAAACTTAAAACTCTAATCACTCCCAAACTTAGACACTATATTCTTTTCATTCATTTAAATAGGAAAAGAAAATATCTGATTACAACTTTGTTAACTCTGATTGGCTCAACCACGATGAATAATTATCTCCAGTTTCTACATTGAGGGTCAGAAAAATAAATTCTATTTCGGTTGAAGAACGTTGTCTTTCAGCGTGTTTCGAAATCCAGCAGCGATCGATCATTACTCGCCTCAGATTTAGTTTCAAAATTTTACGATCGCCTGTATCGGGACATAACATTGATTGACTGTGCCTTGGAACAATTACGGAAATCGTGTTCTCAAGAGATTTGATTCGTCTTGGTCGTGTGGGGCTACGCAGTTGCGATCGTACTTCAGGTTGTAATAAGGAAAGTATGTTAATGTACGGTTTAGGTCGATGAAGTATTCCACGCTATCAGTGGAAAATCGATTAGGAGATGCTTAATCGATTGGGAGATGCTTAAAGAAATTAAGAGAACATGGAAACAGGAAATTGATGCAGATTAACTTGTTCGACAATAACCTTCCTGGTGTTGTCTCGACGAGGCATCAAAATTAACCAGATTTTGATGGATGATATGTCGTCATTTGAAGAAATCTGACGAAATCTTTATTTCATCATAAAAAAATCGGTATTATCTCAATAACGAAATATCTCGTCATGGACAAAATTGGTCAGATTTTGATGGACGATATGTCGTCATTTTAAGAAAACTGACCAAATCTTGATCTCATCGTAAAAAATCGGTATTATCTCCATAACGAAATATCTCGTCATGGACAAAATTGGTCAGATTTTGATGGACGATATGTCGTCATTTGAAGAAAACTGACGAAATCTTTAACTCATAAAAAAATCGGTATTATCTCAATAACGAAATATCTCGTCATGGACAAAATTGGTCAGATTTTGATGGACGAGATATCTCGTTGAAACCACTTGGAGGGTTAACTGTAAAAATTCAGATTTTTACAAAAATCAACGATGTAAAATTTTCGTACGAACAAAACAGTTATTCCGGTTTTAGAATATTTAATTTCTCTCTGGAAACCAACTGCCTTTGTTCCATTGCCTTCGGGTTTGATCCCGGACCTTCGTCAAGAGCCCGTTGTGTTGCCTCCAGTGCGACGTTAATTAAATAACTAGTTACCTACCTTGTTCCATTGCCTGAAGGGGCCGTGGTAGCCCGGTTGGAAGAGTAACAGATTAGCAACCGGAGGGTTGGGAGCTTCCAAAGACCGTCGTGCTTTTACATTTTAAATCTGTCGTGGCCTCAAATGTCCTTGGCGTGGTGTGGAAGTTTGGAGAGCGGGGTGCCAGCTCAGGTGTTGCCTCGTTCATATATATCACTTATATTTATCTTTATACAACTATTTTATACATGTGCGTACATAAATACCGAAGTCCTTTCTCTGGTCTGTTCACATTCATAAACCCTTAAACAGTTTTTGTATTGAAATAAGTGATTGAACCTCCGGTTTCTCCAAGTCTTTAGCCGTCGAGTCGTCAGGTCCACGGTAGCCCACGAGGTTTGGGAGTTCGAAACTCAGTACAACCAAAGACCGTCGTGTACACGGGGGCTGGTGTATGTTGATCCGTCGTGGCCTCAAATATGTCGTGATAGTTTGAAGAGAGGGATTTCAGCTCAGGTATTGGCCATGTCATCTGACTGGTTCAAAATTGCGGTGGCGCCCCACTCTCCAAACTTCCACACCACGCCAAGGACATTTGAGGCCACGACAGATTTAAAATGCATAATCCCCGTATACACGACGGTCTTTGGAAGGACCGAGTTTCGAGCTCCCAACCCTCCGGTTGCTAATCTCTTCCTCTTCCAACTAGGCTACCTCTGTTCCTAGACACTCGTATAATACAGACATAGAAACACAAAACAGCCCAAACGGAAACGCAGAAACATTTGTTGTATATGTTTGCACAGCTGCTTCTGATAGATTCATAAAGCAAGGATTGCAAGGATTTCACATTGTGCGACATTCGGAATTTTGCATGCCAAGCTAGACCAGTGCGAAATTGTGCTCGAAGCTTTATTTAGTTAAAAAAAAAATTGTTTCAAATTCTGCTCGGATAACACAACAATGGGTTAATCGGAGCTAGTAATCAAGGTTCTACTGCTCTATTGAATTTATTATACAAATATTTTAGTTCGGGTTTGATCCCGACCTTTGTCCTCCATATATTGATTCCTCACAAAATAAATGTACTTACAAGTATTTCACAGTGGCTGTTGTATTTAAAAGGTAATTGTGTATGTATCGTCTTATAATACTACGTAGTAGGAAAATGTTTATGCCAATTATATTTGAACTACCCAGTGGACTCCCTCCTAACCGGCAGCCTTTTAACCGGCCTCCGCTTTAACCGGCCGCCACTGACCAATTATGTACTGTAAATACAGTAGCCTACAGTAACATGTGTTTAGTTTTCCAAGAATGGAAGTTCTTCCAGGTTAGGTTTTCTTAATTATATATATCATATTACAATAAAGTAGTCTATATACTTAGTTTTATTCTAATAAAAACGATTTCGGGAGTGTATTTTAATGCTGTTAAGGGAACGACGGTTTAACCGGCCAAATCGTTATCCAGTCTGGGTCCGGTCCCGAGGTGGCCGGTTAAGAGGTTCACTGTACTTAAAAACGTTATTATTTAATAATATGATCGTCTATCAAAGGGTATGGTATGGTATTTTTAATTAACGTCACACTGGAGCAACATAACGGGCTATTGGTGACGGTCCGGGATCAATCCCAAAGGGAAAGATCGAGGCCAACAGAACATAATTTGAACCACGGTCAATATCAAAAGGACTCGTTACATTGAAAACATATTTTTTTTATATAGTTGACACAAAAAAATTATTTGAATAATTTTAAATAATGAGAAAAAATATGTTTGAACGAAAATCTGCTTTTTATTTTTAAAGAATAGATGGTAGTTAAATTAACTTCGCACTAGAGTAACACAGCAGTGGGATCAATCCCGATGGGAAATACCTGAGTTCAATACCTCGTAATCTTAAACCACTGTCAAGATTAATGTGGGTGCCAGCTCTGTGTTGACGAGGTCAACACCCGACTTTTCAAACTTCCACTCCTCGGCAACATGAGGATATTTGAGGTCATGACAGATTTAACGTGCCCCATCCCCCATGTGCACGAAGGTTTTTGATTGGATCGAGTTTCGAACTCGCACCGCTTCGGTTGCTAATCCACGACTCCATCAACTGGGCTACAACCGCCCTTGAAAGAAAAGAAGTGAAAATTATTAAAATTGAAATTTTTAT
This sequence comes from Meta bourneti, assembly GCA_933210815.1. Lineage (NCBI taxonomy): Eukaryota > Metazoa > Arthropoda > Arachnida > Araneae > Tetragnathidae > Meta > Meta bourneti. Next base: position 17,641,833 of record OW119922.1, read on the forward strand.
CTCTAGTTGCAAACCTCATCGGATTTGCAAAAATTACATTTTTATTCATATTGTCTTTGTCCAAAACAATAAGCATCGGATTTGGATAACTTAAATACTTAAAGTAATAATTGCATACAGTACATAATCTCAGAGACGTAATTAGGGCTTAGTTTCCACCCGGGCCAAGAACTCGCCTTGGCGCCCCCCCCACCGACCAACCAAACCAAAACCCTCCCAGACAACACCTGACATCGCCACCACACATTAATTCCACTAGTCCAAATTTTTTTATTAAATTTAGATGGTAAATGCTTGATTTCAAAGGTAAATAGATTAATTTGCAGCAATTTCATTTTTAGTATAAGATAAAATACCTAATTAATTCTAAGATATTTCATTGACAAATAATATAAGAGTAGCATGTTTAGTATATTCTTTCATACCTACAATCGCTGCAAATGAAATGAAAAGGTTTTATCAAATGATATCGGGATATATGTTTGGGCTGCATCAAAATCAACAGACTGTTGCTTTAGAATAGGATATTAATTATGATAAATACAGAGGCTGTCCGGACATTTTTTGAATGATTTTGATGAGATGTAAAAAAAATTGTATTCTACGAAATAATTTTATTTTCGCAGCAGTTAAATAGTTAAAGTATAACTTATCGTCTGCAAACTCAGAGTTTTGTTTACTTTCAAAATGACGCTTTTAAATAAGCAATGGATGGAAGGCGATGTTTCCGCTCTTTCAGAAGAGAATTATGCTTATTCAATTATTCAAAAACGCTGTAAAATTCATGGTTTTCGATATCTAAAGGTACGATAAGTAATATTATTAATGAAAAAGGAAAAAACGTAAAAGTGGAAAAATACTTCCAAAAAAGTATCCAGAAGAGAAAAAATTTCTGAGAATATTTGTAAGTTAAGATCTTTAATTTTAAGAGAATCCGCCAAGTCAAAGGACTATAGCAAAGTGAACGTGAGAACTTTCTCTAAGAGATTTATGATTGTTGCCGGTTTTGCATATAATGGAAAATTAAAAGTAAAAAGAGGGGGGGGGATGTAAAAATTAACTCCCACATATTATCAAGACCCTATTTTATCCCCAATATTCAAAAAAGAAATATTATATCTTTACCCAAAGTGCCAACAATCAGTAGAACTGCATCAGGATAAAGAAAGCAGACACACATCTAAATCCACTATTAAATTCGTAGAAAAAATGGAACAAGATACTGGTATCAAGTGAATAAATACCCTTTACTGATATTCCTGATAAATCTCCAGATGTCTCACCCGTTTGTGAGAAAAGGTGAGACAAAAGTCCAACAGAGCCTCTTTTGTGCTTTTGGACTTTTAAAAAGAGAATTATCGAAACGTCGACCGAAAGCCATTCAAGAACTTTGTAAAACTGTTAATAATAACAGATTTTACTCAAGTTATTATCTTGAGTATTATACTTATACGTACATTTTTCACAATCTCTTAACTATTGACAAAATGTGAAAAAAATTAATTTAAACACAGAAAGCTTGAACTAAAACTTAACTTTACGGGATTTTTCGGCTGCAAACATTTTTACAATGTCCTCAAAAGATAGCTTTGAAGATAACTTGTGCCTATTGATATGGTGTTCAGGTTGGTTAGTTGTGTGTTGTCCTGTTAAGTTTCTGAGGTAATTTTTTATGATCTTTAGTTTGCTAAAACTCCTTTCATTTGAGGCGACTGATACTGGTATTGTGAGGAAAATTATCAACGCTGTCGTTATGTTGGTGGAAGCGTCTTCAAGTCCGTTCTTGTATATTAACGTCAGAAGACCTGATGGTGTAGCCGTTTTCATATTAGGGATTAAATCCAAGGCATGATACTTAAAACTCTCTACTTCTATCGCCAGCTAGTCCTTGTTTAAGTCTTCGTTTATATGTGGTAGCTAACTCAAGTGCCTGGTTCTTCAATTCTCCATTCATTGTTTCAAACCGAGTTCCGTTGAGGAAACCAAATAAACTATTCATGTTTTGAATGACTTGAAACCTTTGCCTCAGTTTATTGAGAATCCGATCTATTATTTGTATAATCAATAATCTGAACTTTTTTTCTTCTGAGAATTCATAGCTTTCAACTTCGCCCTTTTCATCAAACATCCGCTTCTCCTCCTCCGTACTTCTTTAAAACGAGGATCTAGGTTAAGCTTTCTTGCTGTTTCTTCACACATTCTGCATTTAGCTCCTTTTATAGTTTTTGGTTTTTGTAGTCTACTAATAAGTTTTTCCTCTTCATTTTTATCATACGTAAATATCTATAGTAAAAAAATACTCGGCCAATTTAGCGCCCCCCCCCCAATCCGGCGCCCGGGGCAGATGCCCAGTCTGCCCCCCCCCTCTAGTTACGTCTCTGCATAATCTGTTAAATCGACTTGTGTCAGCAATTTTTATTTTCAATACTTTAATTTTTATTTTATTAAAAAAAACGATGTTTACTATTTGGTAACCACAAAAGCATTTCATGTGTTTTCATATATATTTTTAAAAGCCTTTGGAGTTTGAATTTCGTGAACAGTGGCGAAATTAATTTTGTTTATATGAACAAATAATCTCATTCATTTGAACTTTCCTGCACCAATCAAGCAAATCTCCCTCTTGCCTTTTTTAAATCAGTCTCTCTTTCTTTGCTTGAGTCATTTTTATCCGCTTACCAAGTTGAAATTTGAACATCTTTCGAGAAAATATCCTCTCTTTCCCCGAATTCCATCCGCAATTTCCTGTTTTTATTACTATTACTAGCTGAATTAGAGTAGCAAAATTACTCTTTTATGATCAATGAGTTTTTCGTTTGTGCTTTTCGGAATAACGGTGCTTGGGTTAGAAATAAATGTAATCGGTGTAGGCAAATTAAACTGAATAGATAAAATTTTTTCAAAAGGCAGAAGGTCGATTTTACGGAATTTTTAAGCAAGAAAATTATTGCTTTCAACGGAGGATTCACATATATCTATTTCGGACATTTTAAAATAAGTTACACGCCTTACCTAAAAAGCTTATGAAACAGAATTCTACAAATCATTACGTATTCAATAAATTATTTAAGGAAAGTTGGTCGAAATATACACCAACTTTTCTTGAAAATCATCCTTGAACTCCTGAAAACCTTTCCTTGAATTTTCTTTGCAAAAATAAATATTTTAAAATATTCTTTCTTCATCAATAAAATATCTATAATTTATTTACATCATGGGAAGAACTAAAAAGTAAGTTCAAACATAAATATTGTAATTTAATTTGTTTCGAAAAATTTGTTTTCCGATCAACACTGGGTAAAGCTACCATAGCTGCCTAAAGAAATCAATCTATGCTCAATGTTATTTCTATGACGATTTCGAATAGTTTTTAGCCCCTAGGGCCAATAGAACGGGGGTTAAGAGTTAGCCTATGCTGACCGCAGTGTTCTAAAGTATAAGTGTACCAAATTTGGTGTGGATTGGTCAAACGGTGCAGATTTGTATAGAAAATATACACACGCATCCTATTTTATATAGATAGATTGTAGCCTTCTGAATTTTGAGAACATATTAGGCCCGGTACACGTTCGATTTTTAAACGTGCAGTGCTGCTGCGGTGACGTAAGTGCGGTCTGAGATACAGTAGATCAGATAGTGTAGTGCACACATACCTCCTTTGACGTTGCGGCGACGTACGTCCACCTAGCTTGCAATTTGTGCCGCAATTCCCCACGTCACCGCTACTCCGGTCTATCAGTACCTTGTTCTCTATTGAGCGGTGCACACATCGGTTATTTCTATAGTAAATGCGATGTATTATTTTACATGAATTAATCATATTTTTATAGTTGCTCTTTAAGTTTAAAAAACACAAAGAATATGAATCGAATGTGCATACGAATTGGAATACGAATAAATTAATTGAATTGGGCACTTGCACTATTTCCCAGATAAACGATATGGAGAGGCAAGAATAAAATACTGTACGCAAGCGAATACGAACTCCAGATAACCTGGTTTAATTGTATCCTTTACGAGATTTCATTAAGCGATTTAGAGTTTGGTTTGTAGTGGGTGCACGCGAATCCCACAGTCCGACCTTTTTCAGCGTTCCAGCAAGACTGATTCCGGAAGCGGCCTCAAAGAAGAATTTCGGTTCGGAGCCAGAATGCTTCTTCTGTTTATGTTCTTGTTGAACGCTAGTTTGCATTTTTCGTGGCGTGACTTTCTCTGGTCTTACTCAACAGCTTAAAATTATCAGCAAAAACTTATATCTGGGTTTTCTCGTAAATCCGCACAAGATGTGTAAAATCTACCTCTTGTAAGTTTTAAATCACTAAATGGATGTATCCAGTGATTTCTCTTATTTCAAAATATTTTGAGTACACCAAGTAAGCGAAACAAACACGTTTCCTTCGATAGACATCCATCGCAACTGGCTGCAAATGAGAACAGGCGTCATTTCACGGTGGTGTGTGCCCTTCTAGAAACCTTGGGTGCGTGCATAGTTAGTTGGCAACGGCGACGCAGTGGCGCCGTACATTTAAAAGTCGGATGTGTGCACCGGGCCTTATAGTCAACGAATGAACAGAAACCAAAATAAACAGAGCTGACGCTGCAAAAATTTAAAACAATCAAGAAAATTCAGGAAATTTTTTTAGGAATGACTGGAGAATTCATAAAAAGCTATTGTTAGTTCACGCATGCCGGATAATTATAGTTTGCGTGAATGTCAAATGATTATCGTTTGCGCGAGCGTTGATATCTCGGCTCTCCAAGAATTAAGAATCGTTTGTAGTTTTATTATTTTTTGTTTCTACTCTTAAGACGCCAGTTATGGCAACATTTAAAAATACATCTTTAGAATTTGTGTTCTTTTAAGAATTTAGAATTTTTGTTCATTTAAGAACTTAGAATTTGGGTTCTTTTTTAATGCGACCTTATCGTTCGTGTTCAGAATTCTTCGACTAGCTGTACGTCGATCCTCATGGCTTAGAAGAAATTTTGTACTGACACGCATAGAAGAGCTCCTCGTTCCACTTATTTGAATCTATTACATTACACGGGATAGCTATAATATCAGTTGGTCACAGTGAAACCTGTAATTGTGCTTATGATTCCCAAGGCCGTTGTTTCAAAAAGAGGTCGCCTTTTGAAAAAGTGAAAAAAGTTCTCCAACTACTGAGAAATTTCAAAGGATTTCAATGGAAACTCAAAGGAGGTTTTTATGTAATTGTTAACGAATCCAGGATTGCAGTATAAGCTGAAACAGGATTGCCACAGGTGACTAAAAAAGCCACTTTTAGCTATTATTTTTTAACTTTGGCGACTAGGGGTATCTTTTTAAGCAAAACCATATCTAAAGCTATTAATTTAAAAAAGAATTGACTATTTTTCGAAAAGATTGGCGATTTTGTTTTGAAAATCCACCAAAGATGAATGTAAATCTAAACACACTTTTTTAAACTAATAAGGGACGGAAAAATGTTTTTCGAATTTTTCTTTACAGAGGAAAATTTCCAAGGGATGCCACTTTTGACGTCATGAAAACCTTATTAAAAATATTTAATTTTTAAAATTTAAATTTCTTGGCGAGATCTACGTCTGTTTGATACTTCGCACATATTGTGTGTTTTAGCCGATTCATTTCGGTAGCTGAGCAACTAAAATGGCTACTAAAAATAGGAGCAAAGTAGAGACTTGCTGCTATTTTTAAAAATTTATGATTTGGCTGTGACCACCCTGCAGAAGCAGCATGCTTTAGTATCCAACTCAATACACTTTCGGCAGTTAGATGTTAGCCCTAAATGTAATCCAGACATTCGGTTATGTTCGGAGAAGTTAATGACTTTTATCATCATTAACTTGTCTAGGAACCGATTTCAATGCAGCAGTTCTCACCTGAGAACTTTTCTCCACAACCCAGGTAGGTAGGTAGTTAATTAACGTCGCACTGGGGCAACACAACGGGCGACGGTCCGGGATCAATCCCGATGGAAAAGATCCAAGAACGATTCCTCTTGATTTTAAACCACGGTCAGATGACAACTCCCGAGATTCTCCAAACTTCCACACAACGTGAAGATGTTTGAGGCCCCGACAGATTTAACATGCACCAGCCCCCTTTATACACGACGATTTTGATTTGATTCGAACTCGCAACCGTCCGGTTGTTAATCTGTTACTTTTCCAACCGCGGCACCGAGATTTTTTGGAGCAATTGAAAGTTATCCGCCTTCCACAATTTTCTCGCCCTTGTTCCTCAATGCGCCGCTGAAATTGAATACATCTAAAAGAATCAAAAAGGAATAGATGGAATTTCTTCTTCGTGGGGGTTGCTTCTGTAGAAAGGAGATATTCAGTGGTAATTAAACGTTCAACCGTTTTTTATGTAATGGCGTGAAGTTGGTCTATCATTCGAAGCTTTTAAAAAAGATTAAGAGTAAAAGATATGTGGGGGACATTTTTTATTAAGAATAAATGAATGCAACACAATAAGATATACTTAATAAATTCAATCACGGGTGAGAACTCCAAGGGGCTCTAATTTGGAGGGGTAAGCATTAAATAATGACGAGTAACGGTTCTTAAGCTTTTAATAGAGTTGCCAGGTTCGAATCTAACCAAAGACCGTCCTGTACAAAGGGTCTGGTGCGGGTTAACCCTCTGGCCTAACCCTCGGCCGAAAGTTTCGAGTCCCCTTGTTACGAAAGGCTCGGATATGGGGTTTAGATCTGGAGATGAGGTCCCGGCTTTCTCTTTACGGATCCGGTATCCTTAAACTGTTTCCATAAGTTGGACACGACGCTGGACGTTACATTCAAATCTCTAGCAATCTGCACTTGAGACGGTCCTGCTTCCAGTCTCCCGACGATTCGCCACCTCATTCCACCATCCAAACGTTGGTGGTTACTCATTTTAACTATTTTCTTTTGAATTTCACCGAATGTTGCAAAAAAACACCACGAAAATCGCCGAAGTGAGCGAGCGAACGAAGCGCGGAAATTGTCAACTGCGCTTAAAGAGCCTGTTCCTCTAAATGCACCACCCACACGCACGTGTACGCTTACGTATTCGACACTAAAGATTTGCATCTTTGTTTGGAAGCATTAGTTTTACCTTTCGTTCAGTGTAAGTGCTGAGCTCGGGGGTGAAGGGGATTTTTCAATAACTCCATCTCAAGCGTTGAGCAACTTACAAAATTGTGGGTGTAGGTGGATTGAAAAATAGTGACAGACCTGCCTGGATCTAAATGAATGCTATTTATTCAGCATCAATCCTTGACCCTATTTACAACCAAGTCTACGATTAAGTCAGATCGCGTCTTTTACAAAAGTCTAGCTGGTGTGTCTCCGAAATGGTGGTCGCAGAGACGCTAATGTCCCCTCACGTACAAGGTCACGTTAGTCACCCCTGTGCAACTTAACTGCGCACACTATATAACAAATGTTTGGTTGAGGAACCTCCTCAATGCCATCTATCGGTCTCTCTCAAAGCCAACAGTTGGTGTTCTAATTATATACATCCGTTATAGCACTTTTCGAGAAATTCGACAAAATATGCAAATTTTCTTAATTTTGAACACAAGTGTAATTATATTACCTTTACAGAATTTACAAAGTCAACAATTTAAGGAGCTAAATGAATTAAATACAAAATGGTTCCACGGTTTTATCGGAGGAGACCAACTCTGCCCCCGTTCTCATCCAAAACTTCAAGGGTTCTCTCCTTACATGAAAAATTTAAAATTTGCAAAGGGCTGCTGCCCGACCCAGATGTCCTGGACTGTCACCTCAGCACCTCGACCACAATATCCCGATTCTAATTCGTCCCGCATCTTTAATTCTAAATTTCCCCCTTAAATTAGAACATTCCGACCTCGATGTGTACACGGATGGCTCGGGCATTGATGGGAATGGCGGGGCCTCCGTGTGCATATTCGAGGATTCAAAACTATTTAAGGTATTTTGCTACGAACTAAAAAACAATAATAGCGTATTTCAAGCTGAATTGACAGCGATTTTTAACCCTCTGAATCGGGGCAGAGTATCGTTTCCTTCTTTGGTTACGGCAGATGGCTCAACGGCTTTACAGGCAACTTACTGAAACCGGCCGAAACGGACTTTACAATGCTTTTCCCCAGGAGGAGAGGGAATGTGTGTGTCGTTCCATTATCACCTAATGTGCTGGTTTCTATTGTCGGGTCGTGGGTATGCCTAGAAGGGACAGATTCTTCCCGAGTAAACTGAAAGGGCGGCGGTGACTTTTTAAGTGTATCTCTTTTCATTGACTCAACCTCTCAGACTAGATGCTCGAGGATCAACAATTTACGAGGCTCCCCGTCGATAACCCTGACATCTTTGTCAGCGGGGAGATAAGGCTAATCACGCGCCGGTCTCTTTGTAGCACAGAAAAGAGGGGATGGAAATCGTAATGGGCTTCGGCGATTCTTCAGAGTTTCAGGTCTGATAGAATCCGAGCCTTTCGTAACGAGAAGACTCGAAACTTTCGGCCGGTCCCCGTATCCAGAAGTTTAAGACAGTCTCAGTTCGATACAGGCCCTTCAATCCCCTTTTAATAAGTCTTACTATTTAAATAACAATAAATTAAAAATTTCCTCCTACACTAACAATTTTGGCCTGAGCTGGGTCAGGGCAAACACAGGGCTGGCCGGAAACTAGCTGTGGCCCATCACTTTGCCAAGCTTGCCTCCTACTGTGGCGAGGAACTGGAGGTTCCCGCCCCTTATTCGTTTTTATGTAATGGCGAACATTACATAAAAACGAATATAAATATAATAATAATATTATATTTATATTCTATTGACAAATGGCGGGAACACTATACTTTATCTGAAAAGGGCCTCCGCCTAAAATCATTGGGTGCAACCTAATTTGCTCGTTACAGATAGGTATATTAATTGATTCCTCACAGGTCATGGACCTTTTGTGGCTTACGTCCACAGATTCAAAATTAAACACAGTTCATCAGTTCTTGTGGGGAGGTGGGGGGTGCTGACCATTACCTCTTCGGCTGCCCTCTAACTAAAGATAATCTCTCCAGACCAACTGAAAGTAATAAATTTCGTTGGCTGGAATTTGTGCTGAAAAATAACATTTCGCGATACAGAAGATGTGTGGGAGGACCGCCGGGGAGGAGGTGGATTGCTCCCCACCCCCTTCCTAATGTATTGGCACAGAATTGACCTTTTTCCTCCAAATTTATTTTTGTCACAAATTTATTTTTCTTTATTTTTGGTCACCCGTTTCACTGCTTTTTGAGTCTGCTTAACTCCCTTGTTTGTTTTAGTATTAGTGGGTTTTCTTTTTTAAGGTTTTTAAATTGTTTTAGTACTTTTATCCCCTGACGAATCCTTTTGGCTTTTGTATCTTTTACTCAAAATACATCTGATTACTGTATTTTAATGTTTTTTTATATATGTAATACTTAATGATTTGTGGCGTTTTGTTTTCTGTGTTTGTGTGTTTACTTATTCTGTGTTGTTTTCATTTTTTGTCTGAATTTTGCTTTGTTTTGTATATCTGTTGATTGTTATTTTCTCTTTATGGTCCTGAAAACTTGTGGATGGCTTGATCTCTGAGGCCCAACCCTTAACTCTGGGGTCTGATTATCATCAATGACTTACTTGTTCTGTTTGGCCCCCAGCCAACTTGTCAGCTTCACTGATTTCCACAGGACTTGTGATCTATTATTTTTACGGACGATTTTATTTATTTTATTCCATCTGCACTTTATTATTTCTCTGTTTTGTATTTTTGTATTCTTTGTATTTAATGTTTTTGTGTTTTAGTTCTGTTTATTTTGTGTTGCTAACCAGTGAATTTACTTGGGCGATTTATTAACCAGCTATGTTATTAATCGGTTTTTCTTATTGAAATTAATTTTAATGTTGGTGGAATTCTTGGTGTATATATTGTATTTTAGGGGGTTTAATATAAATAATTAACCGTGTTTTTTGGAGCTATATGTGGACTCCTGTATTTGTATAATTTGGGAAAATCAATAAAAGTCCACGCGCCCTCTTGAGGGGGGGCATTCCTGTCGAACAGGTGGTTCCTCGTTGGTTCCCCCTCGTACTGGCGGTGGGTTTGTTTCCCCGCCTCTCCACGAAAAGACTAAAAATTCGGGTGAGTCGGAGAGGTTCCAGAAGGGTTCTTGTCGAGTCCCTCGTAAAACGTAGCGGGAACAGCTAAAAAAAGGACTGCAAGTTATTCCTGTATTCCATCCCGTCGTAAAATCCAGACTCTTCCCCGGGAGTATCCGTCATCGAACGGACGAACTCACGTTGGAGAGGAATTTCAAGCCCCCAAAGGGAAACCATGATCCTACAACAGACTCCTTATAACCACTTGAAGTGTTCAATCTCTCATCGTTTCATTTCGACACCAACGGATACATAAACAGACAGCCGTTATTGGAGATTAGATAATCCAAGGTCAGTTCAAGAACGACTTCATCTATGAGCTACTGTTCGGCGTGAAATTTGGAGATAGGCTTTTCGGACCATTTTCTTGGGATGCTAATGAAAATTATTTTACAGTCGTGAACGATATAGTGTGATTTAGCAAAAATCTTTCCCGTCTAAAATTTATCGACAAGAGCATATGTGATTTCGCCAAGAACGAGGCGACATGTCATACAGCTCGAACACTCATGCAAAATTTTAAAGGACGCATTTCATGGCCGAATAATGTTAAAGTCTGGTGATGTCAATTGGGGCTCTCACCTGTTCCCCTCGTTTGAGTGGCGGATTTTTTTTTTGTCTGTTGAGCTACTTAAAGGAACGAATGCACACTAACAAGCCGACAACGATTCAATACTGCATATATTCATTTCAGATTATTGGGTAGGTAGTTAATTAACGTCGCACTCGAGGAACACTATCGGCTATAGGTGATGGTCCGGGAACAATCCTCCAAGAACAACGCCTCGTAATTTTGAACCATGGTTAGATGATGAGAACAACACCTGAGCTGGCACCCCACTCTCCAAATATTTCCACACCATGCCAACGTGAGGACATTTGAGGCCACAACAGATTTCACGTGCACCAGTCTCCATATACACGACTTTGGTTGGACCTAGTTTCGAACTCGCAACCCTCCGGTTGCTAATCCGATGCTCTTCCAACTGGGCTACCAAGGTCAATATTAAAACGTGATCGAGAGAGCCCTGTTTTTTTACAGCGTCGTCAGAGATGGTCAGTTGACCAATGTCTTTCCATGAAAAATGTCATTAATTGAGTATGAACATGATTTAAAAGAAATGTTTAATTCAAGTGGGCTTCAATGTTCCCGTTTCAGAGGAAGTTTTCAAAAATCTGCACACAATGTTGTTATCAGGCCGGACACAGAATGAAGAAATACATCCAAGTATTAAGGTTTTGAAGACATTCGAACTTATTGATAATAAATATACAATTTATCTACAATTCTTGAGACTTGTTAATTGAGCAGTCAAGCTCATCGCGTTACATATTGTGTTCTTCGTTTTTATTTTTCAAGTCAATTGTAGTAATATTTTAGGCTGTAATAAAGCCGGAGATGTGAATCCAATGGGATCAATATATTCTGCTTATGATTGAAAGGATTTTTCGTTTAGTGACTTTATCTTTTTCATCAAATTTTGGACCTTCGACATTAATTTGTAAGGAATATGCCTCTTTAACCCATACTAAACCTAAAACAATTGCTTTACAATTCTGTGAAGGTAAAGCAGAGGGAAGGCGTTGGACATTACTTCCCCAAACTCTCAAATCACATTTTACTTTCTTCGAGATTTCTTTTGCCTCTTTTATGAATATTTCGAAACTTTTTAAATCGTCTACACTAGTGACACAATTGTCAACGTAGATACCACCTTTTAATTTTCTAAAGCATAGAAAAACTAAAGGAAGATAGGCTTGTATTTTGATTAACATCGCACTGGAGCAACACATCGGGCTATTGGCGACGGTCCGGAATCAAATCCGAAGACAGCACCACGTAATTTTGAACTACAGTCAGATGACGAGGTCACACCTGAACTGGCACCCACTCTCCAAACTTCCATACCACGCCAACGTGAGGACATTTGAGGTCATGATAGATCTAACGTGCGCCAGCCCTCTTTCTACCCGACGGTCTTTGGTAGGATTCGAACTAGAAAAACTAAAAGGTAATTTAAGCTACATTTCAAAACAAAATGGTACCCTTGCATAGAAAAATATCATGTATATAATTTAAATACGATGTCCAGCCTCAAAATAATGAATTATTCAATATATCTGAAAACCGTCATGTGGAACTAGAAAAATAAATTTTATATAATGGTAAAAAAATAAATTGAAGCGATGTGCATATTATTCAATTAAAAACAAGTCTTTCCATTATTTTTCACAATAATATTACAATTCTTTTGAAACTTCACTCTATAATGTGTCGTTACTCGCCATTTTCTGCAATCTTTTAAATTTCTATTTCATTCTCTTGCAGTGAAAGTTGAAGCTCGAAAGTTGAAGTAAGATACATGATGAAAAAATACGTAATTTACTTCCTTAGATTAGCTTCTTGTGCAAGAGATGGCAGCACTAGCCTTATCACATATCAGAAAAATCATTCAGTTCTTGTACTCGGCATATAATGTACTCAAAATATAAAGCATATAAGGCAAAAAAGCTCATGATTGTACCCTCTGTAATAGAAAAATGCAACATAAAAAATGTTGAAGAACAGAAACTACTCGATTTATTAAGTCTTTTGGGAGGCAAGGAAAAAGCTCGAATTTCCGAGGGACGAACAAATTCGCTTTTAAGAAAAAATGCACAAAATACATTAAATTACACGTTTTGTTAAAAATTTAAAATCACGTAAAACCACAGGTTAAATACAAAATAGAAGGTTAAACTGCACCAGAAGATCTTTGAGCTCCCGATTCTCAAGAGGTAGGTAGGTAATTGAATTTACGTCGTACTGGAGCTACACAATTCGCTGTTGAATCTCGAAGCAAATTTCTGAGGACAACACCCTCGAAATTTCGAACCAAAGTCAGATGGCGAGGTCAACACTGAGTTGACACCCCCTCTTCAAACTTCCGCGCCTCGCCAATGAGAGGATATTTGAGGCCACGACAGATTTAACGTGCACAATCCTCCACGTATACGATGGTTTTGGATTGGATCGAGTCTAGAACTCGCAACCCTCCAGTTGCCAAATCGCGAGTCCACCAACACGGCCACCGCCCCGCCCCCATTTCTTAAGAAACAGATTGAGATATCTTTGCTGACTACAAACCGAAAATTAATTGGTCGACAAGTAAAAGAACGATTTTGCCGTATGAGTCACGTACATCGAGATACTAACTAGGATTTACGTTATTTACGAATAATTTCAACACTTACTGATTAATTTCTGGCCCGGATCAAGCTAAGCCCGTAGATTCTGAGAAACCACGCCTCTAGGACTCGATTGATGTGGCGTTTTACTGAGACAACTTATTTGGCTATTCAATGGTAATATTTTAATTTTTGCTTCTATTATTTGGGGTCTGTCATTTGCCATGAGATTATTGGAGAACCCAAAGATCCCCCAGGAGTTTACACTTCTGGCAGCATGTCCTTTGATTCCTGTATTATAAAACCCAAGACACCAAAGAACCAGATCGAAAGCCGTCTATGGACGGTACACATCGACCTTCTAATCAAATGAAGCATGTGCCTGCAGCTTCATGTTATTTCTTCCAGATGCTCCGTTTGAAGATCTTTCACGTGGTTGTGGGTAAAAGCATGAATCCTAAATTATTGATTGGTTAAAGTGATTATCCACCGTCATCAGAAACACTAGTCTGCGATTCGACAGCCAATCGGCTTCGATTTGTATATCCACGTGATTTATCCTTCAGAGATCTTACGACAGCGACACGATCCGTCTATTTCAATAGAAAGTCGATGACGGTACAATAATGACGTCAACTCCAAGAGGGCGAATTCCTTAGCCAATAGTTGACCGATGAAAGATCTGCAACAAATCTGCAGTTTTCTACATAACGGTGTTCTTTTTGAACTTTTCAAAAGCTTGAACTTTTCTTGAACTTGCTTTGAACTTTTCAAAAGTTAATCGTTACGTTAGGACTTTTTGAAAACTATATAGAAGAGAATCCTTGCTTGCGAGCCAATGCCCACCTTTGGCTGATGGGCCATTTGACCAATCAATAGAGACGGGAAAGTTTCCTCGACTCGTCCTCCTCAGTGTCTGGTTCTTGGTCCAAGGCCGGCCTATGATACATTTGGGCAGAATCCATGATGCATCCATGATCCACAGCGGGCATAAGAAAAGAATCCTACCTACTACAAAATCGTATAGATGGAATCGACAGTGCATAAGTTGACTGCAACATTATTTAAAATGGTGATGAAAACACAACCTCAATGTCATCGACCATCTGATGAAATAGAACACGTGGACGAAGTCGCTGTCGTAAGATCTCTGGATGGTAAATCACGTGGGTTACGAATCGACTTAAACAGTCGACTTTCGAAGCGCAGACTAGTGATTTTGATAATCACTTTAACCAATCAAGGATTTAAGATTGATGCTTTTTCCCACAACCATGTGAGAGATTTTCAAACCGAGCGAACAAAAGAAATAACAAAAAGATCCGTGCACATCATTTCATTAGAAGGTCGATGCTCAATGTATGTAATTAACTGCGAGATAGCCGTGACGATTATCATGACCAGACAGGTTTCATTAAATCTCAAATCCAACGATTTTACACGGTCTATAGGTCTATCGGCCATGTGCATCATTTGCTGAGTTCTGGTAGACAGTGTAAGTTCTGCGAATTCGGTTCTCTCTATCTTCTATCGGATTTCTTGGACGATTTTCTTATTTCGCTCCACAATATCAAAAGTCCTTTGGAAAAAGATATCCATCCTCACTTTTGGACCTGCCTTTAAGTTCAAAATATGCCGTAATAAAATCTGTACGCTTTAAATATGTATTATAGAATTGATCGCAATACTGGTATAAAGCAATGCGTTCATGCAAGAGCACATTGCAACCAACGAAAAGCAAGTAAAAGCAAATTCTTCAAACAGAACCAGTAAGTTTTCTTAATTGTCTTAAAATTTGTTTGGATGTAATTTATTTTAACTTTTGCAGATAATAGCAGATTTGTTTTTAATATATTTTATCCCCCAAATCCCTACAAAAGAACACATTTTTGTTATGCGCAAATTACATTCATAACGTGGTGGTCTTCATCAATAAAGTTTTTTTATTCGAAGAAATTTTTTAGCATGTCTTTCTCAAATGGATAATGTCTTACGTCTGAATAGAGAAGTAAGGAAGAGTAAGTTAGAAATCAAACCCAATTTGCAGAATTGTTTTTAATTGGGAATTAAAGAATTTACAATTGGTTGCGTTGTGATACTTGAACACTCATGGGAAAACTATAATTTCTTAACAATTAAACTCAAGATGAAAAACACCTTAATTTTAAAACAAGCCCTGGTAAGCGAACGTTGCTTTCGAATGCATTGATGGAAAGCAGATGTTCATAGTTCATTCTATGTGTTATTACTCTGTGCCAACTCACTAACTTTCTAGGCCAATATTGTACTCTCAACAAAATTGAGTAACAAATACGCGAGTGCCTTTGATCATAGCTTAAAATTCCTTTTGCACTTTAAATACTGTTTACACTTGATTTTTCATTAAAAGGAATTTGTTCAGTTAGAAAGACGTGTATGTTTTTTACTGCACTTTCTTTCTTAAAGTAAGCTTTCGATTGTGACCTGCCAAGAAACCCTTAATATTAAAATGATGTTCAGCTAGATTTATTCAATACCCCCTCATACTCTGTGTTACCCTTAGTGTGTACAGCTGTACTATACGCCTCGTGTGGTGGCAATGCTCCTGGAGCACTTTTAGTAGCGAGTTATGGCAGGCGAAGCCAACCCATCTTTATTAGTTATTCCCGTTCTTATGGCAACCTCGGCAAAAATATAAAGCTATTTTAACCGCTATTTTTCAACTATTTCTGCGAATTATTTTCCGATGAAAACATGCTTTCTCAAAGTTTTGTATTTTTCTCCGTTAGTTATTTTCCGCTAAAGCTTATTATTTTATTTTTTTAAAAGAATTCTTTCCTTGGCGACATAAAAAGTGCGCCAAGAGTATTGCCACCAAACGAGGCGTATAATACAGCTGTACCCTCTGTGTTTTATATAGTGTAAATAAAAAGAAATTAACCCTCAGTTGTAGCAAGTTAGTAATGTCTTCGTTTGGCAATAAGGTTCTTAAAATTTTAAATAATTCCTGCTTTCTGAGATCACTTAAATCATTTAATAAATCATTTGTTTCCTTTTAAACATGTAGACACAGCCTCTTTGATTTCTCTTTATATAGATGCACGAAAATATTAACATCTAATATCACTTCATGAGGATCGTTGTTTTTAGATAGGCGTTGAACTATTGCGGAGTAAACCCAACCTTAAAAACTTCACATTGTGCAGTATCGTCTCGCTGAACTTTTGAACATCCTTTATGGCCTCTTGTGTTTCTTCGGGACTCGCTTAGAGTGCAAGATTGAGTACAAAAATGATATCCTTGGTTTTAGGGATAATTTCCTCTATTGATTCCATGTCTTTTAGGTAGCACTTCTAAAACAGTTCCTTCTTAAAATGGAGAAAATTCTGAATCTGAAAAAGAATAGGACACCAGGTTCACTAGCCAGACAAAACTTTCCTGAAGAATGTGAAGTAGCAATCAACGACCAGATTAATAGAGAACTCTACGCAAGCTATGTATACCTTTCTATGGTAAGGGGATAGCAAATATTTGACAGTTGAAGCGACCAATCAAATTACTATCCGTGTTACATATCACTTCTTTTGTAGGTAAAGGTATAGGTATTTTTAATTAACGTCGCACTGGAGCAGCACAACGGGCTATTGGCGCTGGATCAATCCCGAAGGGAAAGTTCCAAGGATAACACTACGTAATTTTGAACCACGGTCAGATGACGAGGCAACACCTGAGCTGGCACCCCACTCTCCAAACTTAAACACCACGCCAACATGAGGACATTTGAGGCCATGACAGATTTAACGTGCACCATCCCCTTTTGTACACGACGGTCTGTAGTTGGATTCGAACTCGCAACCTTCTTCCAACCGGGCTACCACGGTCCCTTTTATAGGGGGGGGGTATTTCAATTAACGTCACACTGGAGCTACACAATGGGCTATTGGTGACGGTCCGGGATCAATCCCAAAGGGAAAGATCCGAGGACAACACCACGTAATTTTGAACCACGGTCAGATGACGAGGCAACACCTGAGCTGGCACCCCACTCTCCAAACTTCCACACCACGCCAACGTGAGGACATTTGAGGCCACGACAGATTTAACGTGCACCAGCCCCCTTTGTACACGACGGTGTTTGGCTGGATTCGAACTCGCAACCCTTCGGTTGCAAGTCCGTTACTCTTCCAACCGGGCCACCGCGGCCCCCCTTTTATAGGAGGAGCGAAACAAATACAAACAAAATAACGCTAAAAAATATTTCGGATGCCAATGCTAAATGGTGCCACATATACACTTATTCCATGAACAGTTTTATGAATTCGACTCAAATTTTTAAGGCATCGACTTTTTTAACGAAATAAACGGAGTACGTGCGAGCAGCTTTTCAAGCAATTTCTTCCGGTCGCTCGGTTTGAAGATCTGTCACGTGGTTGTGAGAAAAAGCATGCATCGCAACGTAGGAAAAATTATTGATTGGTTGGATCGATTATCCAGCGTGGTTAAAAACATTAGTCATACGCCTCGATAGTCAATTTGTCGAATTAACGGTGCAGTCGTGAATTATTTTGGAAATAATTCTAAGGTATTCGAATGTGATTTGAAGTGAATCTCATTGAAAATTTTTGTCAGAAATTTTAAAATTAAGAATTGAGAAATAAGACCATGTTAGCTGTTTAAACCATCTGAGGGGTTCACGCGCATATATTCGTTCTGAAACCTAGTCTTCCTTGCATGATTTCTAAAATGTTTTGACCTTCTTGATCAATTATAGTTTTTCCTGGGATTCTTTCAACCAATTGGGGGAGGGAGCAGTAGCTTAGTTGGAAGAGCATCGGATTAGCAACCGGAGGGGTCGAAACTAGGTCCAGCCAAAGACCGTCGTATACAAGTGGGCATGTTAAATATATCGTGGCCTCAAATGTCCTCACTTTAGTGTGGTGTGGAAATTTGGAAAGTGGAGTGTCAGTTCACAGGTGTTGACCTCGTCATCTGATAGTGGTTAAAAATTACGAGGCGTTGTCCCTGGGTCTTTCCCTTCGGGATTGATCCCGGACCGTCCCTAATAGCCCGTTGTACTGCTCCAATGCGACGTTAATTAACTGCCTAGCTACGTTTTAACCAATGGCTGTGGTTATTTCGTCATTATGTTTGTTGTGGGGAGAAAGTAATGCTATACTTCTCTCGGAAAATCTCGTGACGCTCAAAAACTTTAATGGACATTAAAACTAATGAAGGCACTGCATGCTGAATTTTGGATTAACGTGATTCTTGTGAACTTGAACATGTTGAACCTGATTTACAAGTCAACTGATAATGTCGTTGAAACTGCAAAACAATGAATCTGTGTTTCTTTTCCAGAGTTATTACTTCGATCGGGATGACGTTGCGCTTCGAAGATTCGCGAAGTTCTTCAAAAACCAGAGTGACGAAGAAATCGAGCATGCTGAGAAATTTATGAAGTTCCAGAACAAGAGAGGCGGCAGAATTGTCCTTAAAGACATAGAAGTATCGCGATGCACTTTATCCATAAGCAAAGCTATTAAGACCCCAAGGGCCGCGGTAGCCCGGTTGGAAGAGTAACGGACTAGCAACCGGAGGGTTGCGAGTTCGAATCCGACCAAAGACCGTCGTGTGCAAAGGGGGCTGGTGCACGTTAGAGCGTCCAGTGTGACGTTTATTAAATACTTACCCACTTTAAGACCCCAAATTTAAATCTTCTAAATGCGTTTCAATACGCTATTTCACAAATTGTATAAAAAGTTTTATTCCCAATTGCACCATAATTTCTCACAACTATGGCTCAAAATCACCTTATTTTTAGGTTTTCCGTTATAGCTTCTAAAATAAATCTTTTCAAATCTCCGGTTATATTGAGGTAGATGTTTCATACGTGATGGCTCCATATTGGGTATTTTCGTGTACTAAAAATTGACAGATATACTCAAAATTTAGGATAAGCTCAATTGAAGGGATGGGGCTTGAGTTAAAAAGTTTTTGTTTATTTTAAAGTGTAGTTAAATATACAGCAATCTTCGTGATTAAAATACGTATGTGATTGTCTCGTACGTGATAGTGGAATGCTTCATTGTATACTTGGGACTGGAAATTATTTTTAATTTCCCAGCCGTACCGTAATTTCACACAACTATGGTTCAAAAACACCTTACTTTTAGGCTTTTTTGTTATAGCTTCTAAAATAAATCGTTTCAAATCTGGTTACATTGAGATGTTCCATACGTGACGGCTTCATATCAGCTTTTTTTGTGTACTAAAAATTGACCGACGTACCCAAAAATTTAGGATAAATTCACTTAAAGAAGATTAAATAATTTAAATTCAAAATTTTTTGTTTAATAAAATATAATATAAGATCTTCATAACTAAAATCTATATGTGACTGTCCCATACATGATAGTGGAGTGCTCCATTGGATTTAGCTTTTTGAAATTCTAAAATTGCTCACACAGCATCATAGGCACATCTAGGCTTGCAATTTATTTTTATTAGTTGAGATAGTTTTTCAGAGGGTTGGTTGTCTTTTTGGGGGGGGTTATGACGCAAGGGCCATATTTGGCCATGCTGCGCCAGTCACAAGATTTAGAATACCAAGTTTATGGACAAACACACACAATGAAAGTTTTACCTGCGTCGCCTACATCTCGAAGGTTGCTAGCGCAGTGGGCATACCCACTGAGCCACGACGGCCCCAGTTTTCTAGAGGGTGCACCGAAGAAACAATTGTCTTTCAAAAGCCAAAGATCTTAGGTGTGGACCTCGTCATCAGACCGTGTTTCAAAATTACGAGGTGTTGTCCTCGGATATTTTCCCTTCGGGATGTACCCCGGACCGTTGCCAATAACCCGTTGTGTTGCCCCATTGAGACATTAATTAACTACCTACCTGATAATTTGAAGAAAATATATGTAGCATTGAATCGTTGTCTCGGCTTGTTAGTGTGCACTCGTTCCTCCAACAAGTAGCCCAACAGGACAAAAAGAATCCAACACTGTCAAATGAGGGGAACAGTGAGCCAATTGACATCACCAGACTTTACCATTGGCTTACCTACCTACCTGTTAATGCCCTGAAACTTTTCTCAATACCTTGCAGCGAATTCCAGCATAATATTGCATGAAGCATAGTTACGAGAAGTACGAAGAAAATGTTTTTCTTCTAAGAAACCCTTCTTCTTGACAGAAGCCGGAGATGGACGATTGGATCAGTGGGCGAAAGGTTGTAAAAACTGCGCTGGAGTTGGAAAAGAAAGTAAACAATGCCCTTCTGGAGCTGCGTAAAATCGCCGAAGATCACGGTGACTTCCAAGTAAACAGCCTTCGTATATTCTTTCGCGGTCGCGTAGCCAGAAATTTCCTCTGAAAGGGAGTAGCTACCCAAATACAGAGGCTGTTCGGGCATTTTTTGAACGATTTAGATGAGCTGTAAAAAATTGTATGCTACGAAAGAATTTTATTTTTACATCAGTTAAATAGTTAAAGTATAGCTTATCGTCTGCTAACATAGTTTTGTTTACTTTCAAAATGGCGCTTTTAAATAAGCAATGGATGGAAGGCTATGTTTCCTCTCTTTCCGAAGAGAATTATGCTTATTCAATTATTCAAAAACGCTGTAAAAGTCAGGGTTCTTCGATATCTGAAGGTACGATAAGTAATATTATTAATGAGAAAGGAAAAAAACGTAAAAGTGGAAAAATATTTCCAAAAAAGTATCCGAAAAAGAAGAAATTTCTGAGACTATTTGTAAGGTAAGACCTTTAATTTTAAAAGAGAATCCGCCAAGTCAAAGGACTATAGCAAAGTGAACGTGAGAACTTTCTCTAAGAGATTTATGATTGTTGCCGGTTTTGCATATAATGGAAAATTAAAAGTAAAAAGAGAGGAAAATATAAAAATCAACTCCCACATATTATCAAGACCCTATTTTATCCCCAATGTTCAAAAAAGAAATACCATATCTTTACCCATAGTGCCAACAATCAGTAGAACTGCATCAGGGTAAAGCAAGCAGCAACACATCTAAATCGACTATTAAATTCTTGGAAAAAATGGAACAATAACTGGTATCAAGTCAATACCCTTTACTGATATTCCTGCTAAATCTCCAGATGTTTCATCCATGGACTTTTAGACTTTTAAAAAGGGCATTATCGAAACGTCGACCGAAAACCATTCAAGGACTGGAAAACTGTGGAGCAAGAATGGGACAAAATACCACTGTCGATACTACAAAAGTCATTATTATCATGGAAATTAAGATGTAGAAAGAGGGCTATCAAATGGAACATTTAAAACACAAATATTTCATGTAAAAAATTGTGCTTCAATCCATTAAAATCGTCCAAAAAATGTCCGAACAGCCTCTGTAACTACCACCACCCTTTCTCGGTAAATAAAACCAGTTCACGTGGAAGGCCGCGGTAGCCAGGTTGGAAGAGACTAGCAACCGGAGGGTTGCGAGTTCGAATTCAACCTAAGACCGCTGTGTACAAAGGGGACTGGTGCAGGTTAAATTTGTCGTGGCCTAAAATGCCCTCATGTTGGCGTGGTGTGAAAGTTTGGAGAGTGGTATGCCAGCTCAGGTGTGACTTCGTCATCTGACCGTGGTTCAAAATTACGTGGTATCGTCCGCGGATCTTTCCCTACTGGTTGGATCTCCGACCGTCGCCAATTGGGTTGCTCCAGTGCGACGTTAATAAAATACCTACCTACCCGTTCAAGTGACTCGATATTTTAAGTTTCCAGTCAATATCAATGAAATAATAAGCACCGTTTTACTGTTAGTGACTGTACAATACCCGTTTGATTACCCCTCCAAGTGGTTTCGACGAGATATCTCGTCCATCAAGATATGACCGATGCTGCTAATGTGGAGATATCCCGTCATCAAGATATTACCAATTTTTTGATGCTGCTAAGATCAAGACCTGGTCATTTTTTTCTTATAACGAGGTATCTCACCCATCAAGATCCGATCAGTTTCTCTAATGACCAAGTACCAAGTCGAGGCAACCACCAGGAAGATCAATACCATGACCACTAGCCTACCAATATATTTAATGATCAAGGTGCTATCTTCTGGTTCAAATCCGGGGTATTGTTTGTCCGTCTCGATTGAATGAGTGACCGCTCTATTAACGGGTTGTGTGGATGAACGTGTGGGTGAATGTGTGTATGAACGTGGGGAGTAAGGTAGAGCCATCCCCGTGATTCACAAATCCCCTTTGTAGTGTTGAAGTTCATCTGGTCGGGCATTAGAAAAAACTATTTTAGAACAAGATACATGACTTTTGTGAGAAGAGTTTAGTATTATGCAACTTGTCATTGCTTCTCAACCCCTTCCCTGATTTCGGAATGTATTGGAGTCTGGTTGAGACACTCCTGGATCCATCAGGAGCTGGTCACTGTAAATTTCTCCATTGCGACTTAAATTCAACTACCTACCTCAAATGGATACATCCAAATAATCATAATTCCACCTGGTGTCTGTTAAATACAGATATATGCTCTACAAAAAAATTGAACGAACTTTTAAATGTCTTGACGCTATAACTTGCAAGTTTAATATGCTTTGAAATACCAAAGAAGCACTGCTTGGTGCAGACGGAGGGAGTCTGTTGAGACCCAAGTTCCCCTTTAAGTATTGATTTTTAATTTTGGAAAAGTGTCTTTGGAAATTAAATTATAGTCAACGCACGAAGTATTTGTTTCTTAAATACATTTATTGAATTAATTATTCATTTAAGTAAGTTTATTGAATTAATTATTCATTTTAATTAAGTTTATCGAATTAGTTATTCATAACGGAATATTAAAGTAATGATTCTCTAAATTATTATTTTGCGCTACCTCAAGAATCTTCTCTTCCAAACCCACTTGTCAAAGTGCTTCTTAGTGAAATCAAAGCATTGAGAATTATAGAGATTACTTCAGTGGAATTTTTAGTTTCATGTTATGCTGGTTTCCTAGAATTCTTCAAAAATACCTTAGCTTTTGAAACATGCCATGACAACTATGCTGTATCGCTCTGTCTTTCTAAGTCATAATTGTACGTGTAATATAGCATAACAAATGCCTTCTGAATTCTTTTGTTATGAACAAATACTCTAAGCGATTGCTTGTAACTTTACGAAATGGCATTTTTAGAATGAGACGACCTGAAGACAGAAAATGAAATTCGTTCGAAACATTTGCCTTTCATTTATCGAAATACGTTCTTTAAATGAATAGCTGAAATTGTAAATTAAAATTTAATCTTTTGATATGGTGAAATTATAAATTCATTAAGATTGTTTAATAAGTCTAAGAAACGTTATTAAAGCTCGCCATTCCTATCTCATTTTAACGCTTTAATTCAAACTTACAGAGACTTTCAATGGCAAGAAACCCGTGAATAACGAGGATTTTGCTTCCGTTTACTCATTACGGAATACATACAAAAGGCACATTCTTACACAAACTAGCGCCATCTACATTATAATTTACAGAAAAAGTCTCTGATACAAACACAAATAATGTGAATAATGCAATTAGATGTATTCTAACAATGTACACATTTATGCATGTGGTATGACATTTTCTCCAAAGTCATACTGATCAACAGAGTCGATAGTCGATCATAACAGAAATAGAAATCACAGGCCTGGTAGTAAGTGTAGGCAGTCTGTCGAGTGTGTTCATTGCGGTTTGCAATAATGAAATTCCACAAGTGAGCAGAAAGTTTCTTGAAAAGCTTGTGTTAAATCCTTCAGTAAAGGGGCCGGATAACCTAGTTGGAAGAGCAACGGATTAGAAACCGGAGGATTGCGAGTTCGAAACTCGTTCCAACCAGACCGTCGTGTACACGGGGGCTGGTGCACGTTAAATCTATCGTGGCCTCCAATGTCCTCACGTTCGCGGGATGTGGATGTTTGGAGAGTGGAGTGCCAGCTCAACCTTCATTAAAGTTGACGAGTTGTAACATAGCGACATAGAGTGCGTGAGGGGTTTTGCGTTGTTATGTTTGATCTCATAATTCAAAGATACTCGTGAAAGAAAGAATAGTTAAAAATCAGTCCGATAGGGGTTAAGGATTTTGGGATCTATTAAGAACGTTTATTGGCAAGAAAGGCGGTTTTGTATAAAAGTCGCAAGTGCATCTTAAGAGTTCTGTGGAATGCATCGGCGATCAGAAAAGAAGAAACAAACATCTGTTTGAAGCCATGGTTAGAGAGGTGGAAAAGTTCAAAAGGTAAAACTGGTGATAAGATGTATTGTGGACCAGATGCTTTTGCAATGAAACAGACCATCTTAATTGATGTTAGAATGACAGTGTATTCAAAATCTCATTTACTTCTTTTCGCTAAAACAAAAGTAATGTCTATTTTGTAAGCCACGTACCTCTAATACCATGTATCACCAACACCATATACCACTAACCATTATATACCACGTACCACTAACACCATATATAGAGATTCCCTTCTAGCTCCAAATAGAGATTCTGAAAACTCAAAGGATTGTACCGAAGTTTTTTTGTGGACAGTCGACAAATTCCTTATATCCGAATTTCAATGTAAGCCAAATGCATTTTACTAAAGTTTTCGTTTCTCATTTAGACATGTGACTTTTTGGACAATGAATTACTGAGAAACCAGTTGGAGGAAATCAAGATGTTTGCGGATATGTCGACAAATATGCAGCTCGTAGGAAGCGGTCTTGGAGAATACATCTTCGACAAATTCGATATGAATCGCGAAGACAGTTGAGGAAGTGAATTGCATGCACTCACTTGTGTATTGCTGATCATTCAGAGGATGGATAATAAAGAAAAGTTCCTATTGAATTCAGTAACATTGCATCTTTTCGACTTGTACTCGAAAACGAAATCGAAATCGTCCTTTTCGAATCCAAAACGTTAAAAGACGTATTCTGCAAACGGACGTTGATATTTGACGTCCTAACTTACTAACCGTTTGCTGTGCGCTATGCGAAACAATGTTTTTTGACTATTGGGTTGATGCAAAAGTTCGTCCCGTTTTCTGACAAAAATTGAAGAAAAATTTTATTTGCTATTAAAAATTCCATTTAATCACTATAGTATGTGCCGTTCTGTTCGATGACCATTCTCCATCTCTCTCCGGTATCTGCATGATCCCGCTCTCATAGAAGTTCTGAGGTTTCTTGCTAAAGAACTGATCCAGGTGACGAAACTTTCTGAACCACTTACAGCACGTGGAATCGTCAACGGCACCCTCACCATACACAAAACATATCTTTTTTTGCGTCTGCGAAGCATTCTTGCCTTTTGGGAAATAAAAAAGCATACTATGTCAAAAATGCTCCTTATTTTCTGCCATTTTTAATACTTAAGAAAATTTAAAAAACGCAACCAAATAACATTTTTTTCCCAAGTACTCGTTGAAATTCCTTCTTTCAAACATCAAAACTTTATACGTGTGAAATTAACACTTCGGTTTTTGCGATGCAATGCCATCAAGCGCCAAAAGCATGACGAACTTTTGCATCAACCCTATATATTACCTTACATAAAAGATTTTTGTATGTAATAACTTTTTTCAAGACACGTGAACTTCAGCAAGAAGTATGTAGGTAGGTAGTTAATTAACGTCGCATTGGAGCAACATTAAGGGCTATTGGCGACGTTCGATATCAATCCCTCGTACGAAGACGAAACACACTTCGTGAGCAGAATTTGTTCCCTTTCATTTTCTCGGAACAATGTAAGCCGACGAATTATATTATTTCACTTGTAAGCCGACGATTTATATTCAGCCGTATTGAAAGTTAATTTTTATAGTGATGGCTAAATTCACCACAATATTCTACCATCAGAATTTAGCAGTGGCTGAGTTTCACATATACTACCGCTAGTTGATTGATTACCAATTGCGTGAGCCGTATTAAGTGTATCACGGCTGTACTTCCGTATGTGTGGTCAGGCAGTAGATGATGCTTTTAACAGCCGAATGTGAGGCACCATGTGAAGAGAAGGACTGAGTGGGAATGAAGACTCAAGCCGTGATAGGAATAGAAAAAGTGACTGTTATCACAGGGCTTCAGATAGTTGTTGGAAGTTGATAAACGTAATTCCCTCTAGGCTGAGCAAAAGACAAACACAAAACTCCACAATTTCGTACACATAACTTTGATTATAACACATCACACAACAACACTAGCAGAAAAGATGATTCAATGAGTCACAAGAAGTTATCTCAGAAAAGATGATGCAAGAGTCACAAGAAGTTATCTCAGAAAAGATGATGCAGGAGTCACAAGAAGTTAGCTCAGAAAAGATGATGCAAGAGTCACAAGAAGTTATCTCAGAAAAGATGATGCAGGAGTCACAAGAAGTTAGCTCAGAAAAGATGATGGAAGAGTCACAAGAAGTTAGCTCAGAAAAGATGATGCAATGTATAAGGCAAATCTCAAAACGAGGGTGGACTTCAATGTTGTTTCTACCGCTTTACAATTTCTGCAGGAGTAAACAGAAGTGACTGGCATCGCATTGGAATTCAGCTGTTTGCCAAGGACTATTCATCGAATTGGGTTGCAATCTGGTTTGTTTACAAGCGCGCTTGTCCAAAATCATGTCCAAACCAGTAACCGTGTTCAAACCAGTCACCAATGTAGCATGACGTGTAATTCTACCAATACGTACCTGTTACATTACTGTAAAGTGCATTGTGGATATCTCGTCAAAACCACTTGGAGGGCTAAACTTTATAAAACTTTAAAAAAAATAAGGAAATTCTAAGGGAAAAAGGAAGCAATATTCTAAGTTATTCATAATACAATTATATTACATTTATGGTTCGAATCAAATTAATCACAGCCTGCAAAGCATTAGCAACATTGCACTGTAATTGAAAAAAAGGGCTTTGTGCGCTGATTTTGTGATCAAGGAAAGATTCAAAAAATGCTGTGCCTATAAATAAGGTAGGTAGGTATTTTAATTAACGTCGCACCGGAACAAGACAACGGGCTATTGGTGACGGTCTGGGATGAAACCCGAAGAAAAAGATCCGAGTAAAAGATCCGACAACACCACGTAATTTTGAATCACGGTCAGATGACAAGGTCAACACCTGAGTTGGTACCTCACTCTCCACTCTTTCACACTACGCCAACTTGAGGACATTGGAGACCAATACAGATTTAATGTGCACTAGCCTCCTTTTTACACGACTGTCTTTGGTTGGATTCGAAATCACAACCCTCCGGTTGCTAGTTCGTTACTCTTCCAACCGGCTTCTGCGGCCCGCTTATAAATAAGAAACATGGTATAAAAAGGTTTTCGCAGTTTTTATGTTAAAAACAGAAACTACAAATGAAGGACCGCTTTATGATTTTTCATCCAACCTTGCAACAGAATTTTTATGTGCTGTAGTGAATAGCCTAGCCCTAGCCTACAAGTTGTCAAAAAAATTTATGCTTGCTTCTTAAATCTCTATTGATATAATTTTATCAATATTAACCCTCCAATCTGCACGCCCGAACGCAGCTCGGAAATATTCAGTTAGAATACAACCCGGGATAATTCGTGCAGGACAAGACAGCAGGCCGGTAGGTCGGCAGGTATTTTAATTAACGTCACACTGGAGCAACACAACGGGCTATTGGTGACGGTCCGGGATCAATCCCAAAGGGAAAGATCGAAGACAACACCACGTAATTTTGAATCACGGTTAGATGACGAGACAGCAGGCCGGAATGTTTGGACAATTCGCCCCCGAAATATATCTCGTTTGGACTTCTGACCAACACACTGTTCGAAATATATCGGGTCTAACACCCGCAGCACAGAACCCCCTTTGAACTATACTCGGGTGTGCCGCTAGTCGATAGCAGTACTATGTTGCTTAATGCTAGTATTGATATAATTCTTTGATATAGGCTGAGGTGGGGCAAGTACGAACCCAAATCTTCAAAGCTCATATTGAACCAATTACTACTATGTTGAATTGTAGTGAATCATTTCTGATTTCTGTTTTACCCACGTAATTTTTAGTTTTGGTTTGAGTTTTATTTTACAGCGTTTGCGCATTGATCGGGTGATCTTAGCTCACGTTGCATAAGCTCGCGTTTTGTGCGTGTGAGGAGACAGCAGCGTTCTCATCGCAAACCGAAATCCATGAGGGATTTTCGCTTTATGTTTTAATGCTATTTTTGTGTAATTCTTCATAGGGAAAATCGTTTGATTGAAGATTGAGTAATTATTCAACATTAAAAGCTTCATACAGTCCACTACCACTGATTGTTTTTATCGTGTGTGTGAATTGCCTTTCGCGCTTCGACGGGTTTCTTCAATGTCCGAGTAATTTCTAAAAATTTCATAACTTTACCATAGACTCCCAGATTCTTTCCACACGTTGGCGTGGTGTGGAAGTTTGGAGACTGGGGTGCCAGTTCAGGTGTTGCCTCGTCATCTGATCGTGATTCAAAATTGCGTCGTCCTCGGATCTGTCCTTTTGGGTTTGAACTTCGTCAATGGCCCGTGTATTGCTCCAGTGCGACATTAATTAAAAACGTACCCAAATCCTTTCCTAATACACCCGGTCCCGTTCACTTTTATTTGTTTAAATTTACCATTGATGTAATTTTATAAAATATTTAACACAATGCTATTTCATGGGGTTGCCTTTACCCCACATGACTATGCAAATGCATTCCATAAACTGTTTTTTTTCAATTTGATATTACTTTGAGTGGGGCGAGAAATCATTTCGTTCCTGCCTTTCTTTGCTGCACTCAACTTCCCTGCCGAAATTCGGAGTGCTCTGGAGGTGAAACTAATCCACAGCACTCCTTCAAGCATTTCTATTGAGAGCACTTATCTCTCGATCGCACTTACCCCACTTGTAAATATTTAAAATTTCGGAAAGAATTTAGATTTTAGTTATCTTTCACGTTTTCTTACATAGATGGCGCCACTTGTGCATTAGTTTGTAATGCTAGTACCGAGTATTGCCATCAGATGGCGCTACAGCTGAAGAAATATTTCCCTTGGTTTTTTGGGTTTGAGAGAATCGAGTGAGTAAAGGTGTTTGTGTATGAAAGAGGGAATGAAAACGGAGAACAAACATAAAAAAAACTGAAAGTCTTAGAAAGAAAATTCCAACACTTTCGCATGCATGGGAAATAAAATTGAATTTTTCAAACCAAATTTCAGAAAAGTAAATCCTGTCCCCAATAAATTTTTATATAGAATAAATATCAATCTCTTCAATTTTAATCATTTGCTAGCAGACCTGTGAGTAGCGTCAGCGAGTAGGTAGGTATCTTAATTAACGTCGCGGTGGAACAACACAATGGGCTATTGGCGACGGTGCGGGATCAAACCCGAATGGAAAGATTCGAGAACAACACCACGTAATTTTCAACAAAGGTCAGATGACGAGGTCACACCTGAGCTGGCACCCCACTCTCCAAACTTCCACACCACGCCAACGTGAGGACGTTTGAGGTCACGACAGATTTAACGTGCTCCAGTCCCTTTGTACACGACGGTCTTCCGTTGGATTCGTTATTAATCCGTTAATCTTCCAAACTAGCTACCGTGCCATTGCATCCGCATTTCTTAATTGCTTCTGCATTTCGATGTCAAAGTATCGTTACTGGATTTGATACCTTATTTCAATCAATTTATGATGAATATGCACTATATGGACAAAAGTATTTGGACACTGCATGTTTTTCAGAAAAAGTGCTTTATTATTCTATTTAGTAACGGGTAGCCCCTCCTTTTGCTTGTATTACAGCTGCAACACGTCGAGGCATACTGTCCACAAGTTCTCTGTAAGTCTGGGCAGGAATATCTCGCCATGCCTCTTGCAAGGCTGTGAGAAGAGATTGTTGTGAAGATGGGCGTGCGTGGCGGTGTCGTACCCGTCGCTCCAGTTCGTCCCACAAGTGCTGAGATCGGGGCTCTGAGCAGGCCAGTCAAGCAAACTCACCTCATTTTCAGGAAACCAGTCCAGCACACGTTTTGCAGTATGACATGGAGTTCGATCCTGTCGGAAGAAACAACCATCATCGCCGTAGTATTGCCATAGTGTAGGCAAGGCCGAATTATCCAGAACGTCGAGGTACACGTCAGCGTTCATGGTACCAGGTACATGAAGTAATGGACCGAGTCCTAACCAGGAAAAACAACCCCATATTTGCCGATTTTCTGCAGTGTCCAAATACTTTTGTCCGTATAGTGTAGAATCCATATGATCCATCTAAATGAATTTCATACTTCAAAATGAAGTAAAATTATCCAAAAATATCTAACACCATTTTGTTTTCTTCCACTGGTATCAATTCCTGTTTTTGCATTTTATTATGCATTACAAAAAAGCACACCTCAATGATGTTACCATAATTAGATTCTTGACCGTCAACTCTAACATCATCCCATTCCATTCTTCAAAAGAAATTCGGTATTTGTTTAGCGAAAACCATTTAGAATATTTCCTTTTCTACGCTGATTTCTATCTTCCAGATTTCTCATTGCTTTTTGTAATCGCACTGCTGAATTATTATTATCTTTAACGATATTATGCAACTCCATAGCTCAAATCAGGCATATTTAAATGAAACGGCAAATTAGACGGATGAATCCCGTAACGATCTATTTTATACTGTTTATATCCGTTGTTGTCAGGGCCCCGGTTGGAAGAGTAACGGATTAGCAATCGGGGGTTTGCGAGTTCGAATCCAACCAAAGACCGTAGTGTACAAAGGGGGCTGGTACACATTAAATCTCTCGTGACCTCAAATGTCCTCATTTTGGCGTAGAAGTTCTGAGTGTGGGGTGCCAGCTCAGGTGTTGCCTCGTCATCTGACCGTGGTTCAAAATTAAGTGGTGTTGTCCTCGGATATTTCCCTTTGGACTTGATCCCGGACAGTAGCCAATAGCCCGTTGTGTTGCTCTAGTGCGACGTTAATTAAAATACCTACTTACCGTTGTTGTCATTCGACAATAAAGAAATGACATCGATTTCTGTGTCACGTACGTTAGTGAAATATTTTAATCATTCTTTCTACGGCTTCTAATTAAGAATTTTCTACATCTACCACATTTTTCAGATGGCATTTAGTGACTGAAATTGAAAGAATTGCGCTCATATCACATTCACTTCAATAATTTTCTAAAACTTTTATTCCATAACCTAAGCTTTCTTTCCCAAATTAATACTTTAGCTGCATCTATGGACAGATTGAATAGTTCTGTATGCTGAGGAAAGGAATTTCTATTTTTAAAACAGTCCGATGAATTTCGGAACAATTGCTGTTCGACTATGCAAGATTCTGAACCAGAGAATGAATCCAAATGTGATGGAATAGTTAGGTAGTTTAATTAACGTCGCACTGAAGCAGAACAACGGGCTATTGACGACTGTCCGTGAGCAATCCCGAAGGGAAAGATTCGAGGAGAACGTCTCGTAATTTTGAACAAAGGTCAAATACCCAGATAAACACCTGAGCTGGAGCCCCACTCTCCAAACTTCTACACCATGGCACCGTGAGGATATTTGAGGCCACGACAGATTACATGCACCAGTCCCTACGTAGACGGTGGCATTTGGTTGGACCTAGTTTCGAACTCGCAACCCTCTAGTTGCAAATCAGCTACCCTACCGACCGGGCTACCACGACCTCCCCCCCCCCCCCAAAAAAAAACGTGATGGGGAAACCGAGAAAATACAGTAAACTACGAGAAACATACTGATTTTTAACATACTAAACTAACTGACCAGAAAACTGCCTTCAATAAGACAAACAAAATAATTATCTGGTGAATATTAAAAGCCTTTATGGGAAAGTGTAACTCATATTTATTAAATCCTTATAGAATTGTTTTATTAAATTCCATGATCGATATTTTTGCGGAAGGCCATCTTTGATCGAAAAAGAAAAAAAAGCAAACCTAATCCTCTTCACTTGCTACATTATGTGTTGTGTGTGTTTTATATAGTTCATTTAAGTTCTTCAATGAACACCAACATTAGTGCATTTTTTCGTCGAATAAAGTATTTTAGACCTGTGCCTAGCATCTATGCAAGTTTTGCAATTGCTTTTTCAGTGATGGTAGTGATGATGGCAGTGTCATTACGTGCATTTCATACCTCCAAATGAAATAAATCGTTCAGATGTATCAAGGATGGGATCACCAGCAGTAATGCAAGCCTGAAAGCGTCGACTCATGTCGTACATGTTCAAAAATTCCCGGCCTTTCGCTGACACTCTTGCAGTCACGACAGCCACTCTTCGAATGAGGTCGGCTACGGAGTCGGTGGGGTCTCGCACGCGAGGCCTTTGAGGTATTCCCAGATGAAGAAATAAATTCATGCTAAGTCGGGTGATCGTGGTGGCCAAGGGACGGGCACACTGCGGACAATACATCGAGCCCCCTTGCGAGCAGAGTGACAAAGTGCACAGACTCGTGCTTGAAGCTTTATTCAAAGCGTTAAAAAACTCGGTATCAAATTCGACTCGGATATCTTGATCTCGTCATCATCGAAAAGTCAGCAATATTCTCGTCATTAGCAAAATTGGTCAGAGCTTGATGGACGATATATCGCCACGAAACCACTTGGAGAGTTACAGCTCTACTGTACCCACTGTCTTTTTAAACTTGAAATTAGAAATTCATTTTTCGTCTGATGGGGTGTCTTCGGCAGGGGTGTGGAATTCCACGCTATCCAAGACTACCCTGTAAGCACGCTTGTCGTGGCCATATCCAGTTCAATGCATTATGCATTAGTTTGCGAGCAAATAAAAAGAGCTCATAGAAAAATGAACACCTTTTTAAAAGGCGGCCGATCTCACCTTCCACTGCGAGAGAACACCGCAAAATTAAAGATAATCTTCCTTCCAAAAAGCAAAACGTCCTTGTAAGAAACTGGACTGTGATTAATGAAGGAATAAAACCCGGGGAAAAAAACCGGCCCCCAACTTCGACGATTAAACGGATCTTAAATGGTTTATTTTTTCATATCGGTGTTTTCTTTTCGGGAAAAAATATGGTAATTTTTCTAGATGGAGGAGAACGTGAAGGGGGATATTGTGACTTAAAATAAAGCAGGTGAAGAATTTTTTCTCAGGAGCATCTTGAAGTCTATTAACGAAATATTTAGTGACTAACAAGGAATACATTAAGCGATTAACAGGGTATTATATCGGAAGACGAACTGTGACGTGCGAGGGGAATATTAAGACTAATATGTCGCTAAGTCCCATGCTATTCGGAATTTGAGCAATGCAGTAACAGGGTAGGTATTTTTTTATTAACATCGCACGGGAGCAACACAACGGGACGACGGTCCTGGATCAGACACGAAGGGAAAGATCAGAGGAAAATACCACGTAATTTTGAACCATGGCCAGATGACGAGGTCACACCTGAGCTGGCACAACACTCTCCAAACGTCCGCAACACCCGAACTTGAAGACATTTCAGGCCACGACAGATTTAACACGCACCAGATCCCTTTGTACACGACGGTCTTTGTTTGGATACGAACTCGAAATTGTCCGGTTGCTAATCCGTTGCTATGGCGGCCCACAAGTAGCAGGAATAGTTATTTCAACGGCCAAGTGATTCAACTTCAAAGTGGAATTTATGTACAAATCTGTTAGAAACGACAGGATGGATTCGATGTAGCTTCTATCCAAGAAGCGATCGAATTCAGGTTTTTATGTAGGTAGGTAGTTAATTACCGTAGCACTGGAGCAACACGACGGGTTATGGGCGACGGTCCGGGATCAATCCGAAAGGGAAATATCCGAGAATTTTCTTTGGAAGTGAATGGTAAGGTGGTTTCCATCTTGGTGTTGATAAAATAACGGAATTTTTGATAAATTAGTCAAGGCCTTTCCTCTTAATTAGATATGATATTCTTTTTAAAGTGTGTGTGTAAGAATACAGCTGTGTATGATGAGTGATATTTCATATCCCTAAGGGGCCTAAAAATTCGAGTCATAGCGATCAGTAGACTACCATTTGAATTTGACATTGGCATTGATGGACATTTGAAATAAATTTAATTTGATTGTGGTTTTGACTCTGAGCTCCACGAGATTTCCAAGTAATGTAATATTGCTTTTCGCTCCCATAACTCAGTGAATAACTAATAACCACATTCTATTGACTAAAAGAATCTACGGATTCTTTCACACAACCTTTAGGAAGATTCTTTTAGCCCTTTCCTTGGAATGGAATCCTTTGGGACGATTCTATTAGCGTCCTCTCCTTAGAATGGAATTCCTTGGAAAGATTCTATTATTTATTTCCATGGAATAGAGAATAATTGACATCAGATAATTTTAGATATCATCTTGCATATATTGTCGTCATTATTCATAAAACCATCAGACGTGGTTTCGGTATTACATTTTGTTTGATACCTGGACACGTCGGAATTGTTGCAACGAATTGGCTCGACGTACTATCAATGGAGCAACATCGTGCCATCCTTGCAAACAACTTTTTATAATAAGCCATACTTTAACCTCTTGTTCCAGTCTTAAAACTTTTACCCCATCGGACTTATTGGGTCAATTCCCCATTCAATATTTTTTACCTTCCTTCATCATTCTGGATTTTTAGCACATTTATAACTCATCAGTTTTTAAATTGCATTTAAGGACGTTCTATCACCTAAGATGAGGATGCCCCATCTCAGTTCTCATTTTAAGGTTTCATAATAAGGTTTTACATTTTCTTGTGTTTAAAATGTTAACTTTCGTATTTAATTTCTATGCAACTCATTTGGTTTTATTCATTGTATTTTCTGTTTTAATGTTGGTTTGGTTGCTATTATGATGTTTTTAGATCAATTTCATACATTTATTGTCTTGTGTTTGGCGCAGCCTACCCATTTTTAGATCTTGCGCCATAAAACCCATATATCAACCAACCAACCAAACTTAGAATAGAATCCTTTCGAAAGATTCTATAGGTCAAGAAAATAAGAACTAGTTAGAAGTTAGGCAGGGAAGACTGCAGGTGGTGGGAACCCCTCAGAGGGTTGAGATTTTCCCTTCCTGTCGGAAATGCAATGTGGTTCAGGCCTCTTCTGGTCACCTCTTTATTTGTCTAGGACTGTCCAGGGAAGATCTGTACTTCAATCCGATGTTCGTCTTAGACTTTTTGAAGGTGCATGAATTCACGAACTTGGTCTAGCTTGGCTATAGACCAAGTGAGATAAGAAACAACATAGTATAATAGGTGATATAAGAAACAACATATATACAGAGGTGTTCGGACATTTTTTGAACGATTTTGATGAGCTGTAAAAAAATTGTATGCTACGAAAGAATTTTATTTTCGCAGCCAGTTAAATAGTTAAAGTATAATTTATCGTCTGCTAACTCAGAGTTTTGTTTACTTTCAAAATGGTGCTTTTAAATAAGCAATGGATGGAAGGCTCTCTTTCCGAAGGCTGTTTCCTCTCTTTCCGAAGAGAATTATGCTTATTCAATTATTCAAAAACGCTGTAAAAGTCATGATTTTTCGATATCTAAAGGTTCGATAAGTAATATTATTGAGAAAGGAAATAAAGGTAAAAGTGGAAAAATACTTCCAAAAAAGAAAAAATTTCCGAGAATATTTGTGTCTTTAATTTTAAAAAAGAATCCGCCAAGTCAAAGGACTATAGCAAAGTGAACGTGAGAACTTTCTCTAAGAGATTTATGATTGTTTCCGGTTTTGCATATAATGGAAAATTAAAAGTAAAAAGATGGTAAAAAATGTAAAAATCAACTCCCACGTATTATCAAGACCCTATTTTATCCCCAATATTCAAAAAAGAATACCATATCTTTAACCACAGTGCCAACAATAAGTAGAACTGTATCAGGGTAAAGCAAGCAGCCACACATCTAAATCGACTATTAAATTCTTGGAAAAATGGAACAAGAAACTGGTACCCTTTAATGATATTCCTGCTAAATCTCCAGATGTTTCACCCATGGACTTTTGTGCTTTTGGACTTAAAATGGGCATTATCGAAACGTCGACCGAAAACCATTCAAGGACTGGAAAACTGTGGAACAAGAATGGGACAAAATACCACTGTCGATACTACAAAAGTCATTATTATCATGGAAATTAAGGTGTAGAAAGATAGTTAACAATAAGGGTTATCAAATGGAACATTTAAAACACAAAAATTTCATGTAAAAAATTGAGTTTCAGTCCATTAAAATCGTTCAAAAAATGTCCGAACAGCCTCTGTGTATATACGATGATATATACATGACATACAGCAAACACATATATATATACTATACCAAGTGATATAAGAAATAACATATATACATAAATTGCTTTTTGGAAAAAGGAAAATGTCGGTCACTCAAAGAAATTAAATTATCCGAATTTGATAAACAATAATTAAAAAATTGCACTGTGGATGATCAAACTGTTAGAGCCACATTTATAAATTAACAATTCCACATTTCAGCCATTCATCATTAAAAAGGAAATATAGTTGCATGGAATTATTTTTATTTTCCACGACATACTAGTGCCGAACTTAGCTACCGCTACAAGAATTAACTTACGATACAATAGTATATATAGCAGTGTAACCCAACTCTACCATGGAGTACTTTTCGGTAGACAAAAGTTTCACTGTTTCACACAGCTTGCCAAATACTTATATCGAATGCAAACACAGTCGGCGAGTCATATAGTCCCAATCTATGATCCAGATCTCAGAAAATACCTTTTAAGCAAATGTGGCTTTAACAATCTGACCACCCTCTATATATCATTTGTACGAAAATTTTAAAAAAATTATTTGCTAAAGCTAAAAGCTAAGACATTTCTCAGTGTTAAATTGACTTATGCACCCCCTTTAAATGCTGAAATCCTATTCACGTGGCTTCACATAGAGGTGACGTCACACCTGTCGGTTTGAACAAGATATACTTAGTGAAACAGTAAGCATAAACTGGTTGGATGAGTAGCGGACTAGAAACCGGAGGGTCGCTAGTTCGAGTCCAACCAAAGACCGTCGCGTACAATGAGGGCTGGTGCAAGTCAAATCTGTCGTGGCCTCAAATATCCTCCCGTTGGTGTGGTGCGGAAGTTTGTAGAGTGGGGTGCCAGCTCAGGTGTGACCTCGTCACCTGCCCGTTGTTAAAAATAATTACCAGGTGATGTCCTCTCGGGATTGATCCCGGACCGTCGCCAATAGCCCGTTGTGTTGCTTCAGTGTGACGTTAATTAAAATGCAAACCTACCTACCAGTAAGCATAAAATAGCGCATGAAACGCATTTCATTTTTTCAGTTCCAGAAGAGTGAAAAGTTATACTCATATCGAGCCCCCAGAAACGACTTATAGGGGCGAAGGAAGGGAAAAAGATGGATTTTCTTAAAATTAAATGGATAGGGGTGAACTTTTCCAAAAACTTTTCGACTCTTCGCACCGACTCGTATCTTAAATAAATACGACCCGCTTCCGTTACACGACACTGTTCGGTTCGCGACTATCATTTTTCAAGGAAATGGATAATAAGGCACCTCGCCGGCAGAATCAATCCCAACATGAATACTTTTTTTCATTGGAAAAGGAAAAAGTAATCAACTGTGATGGGTTATAGCGGATTTTTTCCTCTTCACTTAAGGGCATAACATGCATACATTTTTTCCGCTCGAGAAATACATTTCTTCTTCGCCTTATGGGTTACTGTGCTTACAGGAAACGCAAAGTAATAAAAGATACGAGAAAATAAGATGTAAGGAAGAAAAAGGGAAAGTCAACTTCGAAGCACGATTGAGACGGGGTTTTCCCCGTATTTTCCTTATTAATTTTATTCGACACAAAGGATTTTTTTTTCAGTTTAGTGAACCGTTTTCGTTCAGGATATCGAAGTTCAATTTTTAAATATGTATTTTATGCACTGACATGAAAAGCTAAAGGTTAGTTGGTAGCTGGTTTAACCCTTCTGATGGTTTTCTCGACGAGGTATCACGTCATTACCGAAACTGACCCGGTCTTGTCTACATCAGAAATTGGCAATATCTTGATGACGCGATATCACCGATTTTGCTAGGTAAGTAGTTAATTAACGTCGCACTGGCGCAACATGATGGGCTATTGGCAAGGACATCGTAATTTTGAACCACGGTCAGATGACGAGACCAAAGCCCAAGCTCAAAATTAAAGGAACTGTAAGGTTTTCAGCTGCTATTTTGAAGTGAAGTGATCTGGATTATGGGGTTAAATTCTGGATGATCTGGTTAACGTCACACTGGAGCAACACAATGGGCTATTGTCGACGGTCCGGGATCTATCCAAAAGGGAAGGATCCAAGGACAACGCCATGTAACTTTGAACCACGGTCAGATGACGAGGCAGCATCTGATCTGGCACCCCACTCTCCAAACTTTCGCAACACGCCAACGTGAAGACATTTGAGGCCACGACGGATATAACGTGCACCGGACCCTTTTGTACACGACGGTCTTTGGTTGGATTCGAACTAGCAACCCTCCGGTTGCTACTGTCCGGTTAAATCTGTCGTGGCCTCAAATGTCCTCACGTTGGCGTGGTGTGGAAGTTTGGAGAGTGGGGTGCCAGTTCAGGTGTTGTTCTCGTCATCTGACCGTGATTCAAAATTACGTGGTGTTGTCCTTGGATCTTTCCGGCTTGATCCCAGACCGTCGCCAATAGCCCGTTATGTTTCTCCAGCGCGACGTTAGTTATATACCTACCTACCCGGAGTAAACCTCCATCGTAATTTGTAATGCTCTCACTGATATCAGCCAATTGATCCCTCAGTAAACGCATTAAGTGCCGGAATTCAACCATGATGTTTATTTGAAAAATATTGATTGTTCCCATCTAGTCTTTAGAAGGGTATGAATTTTGTAATTATTTTTTTAAATTATTTTATTTTTGTTTTTCAACCCTTTGCATCTATTTTTTATATTATAGTTAGAATACATAATAAATAATCTGCTGAGTAAAAGAATAATAAATTATTTATAATGGTCCGGGTTTTAAAGCCATATAAATATGCATCCCCCAAAAAAGAGACGTTGGCCGTTAATGGGTTAATCATTCTGGTTTTTCGACCTTCCAGTTCGTCTAGTTGACCACCCGTTGACAATGGTGCAAAAATCTACACCACATACAAGGAAATTACTAACAATAACTTTCAGTCACCTCATATCACTTTCTGGCATACTATTTTCTTACTTCCTCTCGTAAACCAGATTCACTATATAGCATAGATGGACTAGCTATGAGGAAGGATGAGGAAAACTCCATAGGGCATTTCTGGGGGCCAATCATATGGGGTATATCTGTGAACCGAGCGGGCTGGAAAACTTCCAAGTGTTCCGACGATATATCTCGTCCAAGATGTGGTCAATTTTGCTAAGGATGAGATATCTCGTGTAGATAAAACTGCCCTATTGCACCTAGGAGGAATGAAGATGGAAATAGGAAAAACAGATTGTCCTTTGCCCAGAACTGGCGATAGTTTGAAACACGTTTTTACATCAGAGATTGCCCACTACAGATCAGTTTACAAACATACAGATTACAGACTACAATATCAAATAATAAACATACACACACTATGAAAGTTTTACTGACACAGAGAAGAGAGAGAGAAATACACCCAGGGAGGAATAAACCACCAGGAAGTTAAGGATTGTTAGATTTGCAAAATTTGTAATTTTCCCAATCAATAAGAAGATCAGGTATACAAGTTCATTCAATGCATAGTTTCCATTGGGTCAACCACTGCTTCATGAAATTTGTTTACGCCTGTATGAATTGTAACGTGGTAGGAACAACATTGAAGTCCACCCTCATTTTGAAATGTTCCTTATACATTGAATCATACTTTCTGAGCTAACTTCTTGTGACTCTTGCATCATTTTTTCTGACGAAATCTTTTGCGAGTCTTTCGTCATTTTCCAACGGGGGTGGAGTATTGCGATGGGGGCTGACTAGGGGTTGTATGTTGCACGGGATTCCTCGTGTGACGTCTGTGAGAACAGTTAGTGTTGTCGTGTAATGTGTTCTAATAAAAGTTTTGTGAACGAAATTGTGATATTTTGTGTTTTTGTTCGTCTTTTACTCAGTCTAGACTGAATTGCGTTTATCAAAATTAAAAATATTATTCAATAGTTTAATAAATTTTTTATTACCATCTGGCAGACTGATATAAGCCCAATGTCTGCAAAATATATTAGATTCCCAATCGCTGCAGGACTGACCCATCTATCGATTCCATCCGAGCTTCCATTAGTTTTATCCGACGAACAATCGCTCCATAAATAACAAATGATATACATTGGTTTAGGAAACTATCACCTGTCACGGGCAAGAGGATATATTACTACAAAAACTAACAAATTGTATTACCTTTTCCTGTCATTACGGAAAAGATAACGAGAAAATAAATTGTTTGGCCCCTCTACAGTGCCTATTTGGACTACACATTAGTTTTGTCCAGTGAAAATGAAAATCGCTTTAACGAAATTAAAGTATTTAAGCATATTATAATAACCACAATTAGTACAAATAATTAAACTGATCAATAATAAAATTTATGAATAACTCTAGTTATTGAAAAGGCCCTAACGTCCGAGATTTTTCCATCCTTTCATTGTTCTGTTGCTCCAGTGTGACGTTAATTGAAAAATACCAATACCAATACCATCTTTTCATTAAGAGTGGGCATATTGTTGTATTGTTGTATGTGTGGGTGTTTTGAAAGCGGGTCCACCCCTTCCATTACACGCTGGCATTCCAAAACTTAACCCTCCTGGTGATTATTTCGACGCGGTTTTTCGTCATTTGCAAAACTGACCAGATCCTTGAAGCACGAGATATCTCGTCCGTCAAGATATCTTCTTAATTCGAGACGCGAAACCACCGCCCTGACTTAAAGTTGCCACTACGGATTAAAAGGGGAAGGCCTCGAGTTTTCTGACAGGGTGCTGAGGACATAACCTCTTCGTTTTGTGCCCAAACGATGCTTAGTGCGATAACTCGTAAAGGGAGGTCCTAGCTAATAAGCTGGCTAACAAATTTTGATTGTTAATATTAGCTATCTGGCAAATCTGCCTGCTGGCTCAAAAAACCATTTTGGTGTGATCCGTTACCTGGTTCATGGTACCTGTCTATGCGGTTCGTGTATTAAATACACAGTTCCGTTGTACCGGGCACTGCCTTGACTGGAAGGACTTTTAATAACAGACTTGCATTCGTATTATGTGGAAGGGAAAACCAGCTAAACCTTCCGTAGTCGGGTGAGCAGTGACATTAGGTTTACTCGAGTGCAATGCAACACCCCACCGAGAATCACGAAGAAATTATGGCAGGTCATTGTGATGCCAACCTACGCTGCTTCGTGACGAGATATCCGTCAGGATATCGTCGTCTCTAGTCATTAGAAGAAAACCGACCAGATCTCGATATCTTCATTATCAAAAAATCGCCAATATCTTGACGAGATATCTCGCCATTAGCAAAATTGGTCGGATCTTGATGCACGAGATATCTCGTCGAAAGCACTTGGAGGGTTAAGGTTTTCAGCTGCTACTTTGCAGTGAAGTGACCTTGGTGTGGGAAATGATATAGAAGGTACGTCGAGAGTTAACAAACCGAGAGTAAAAACAAAACAACAAGAACGGGAGCGAACGGTGGAAAAATTCTTTGAACTGAAGTGGTGACATATATATTTAGACGCTACGTAAGACAGAGGGATAACTGTAAAAACTAAAACAAAGAGAAGAGGTGGTCTTTAGGCTGTACGACCATCTCCAATACTGATGCAGACTTTGCATACTGAGGATGAGGTTGCGGATGAGTTCTTGCGAAATCAGTACCTATTTCTCTGTCAGAGCCTTTGACGTCACGATGTCAAAATAATCGATCTTATGAAATCGATAGAGCATGCTGTCGGAGTCGCTGTCGTAGGATTTCAGATATGTAGGTCACAGGGGGTTGGGAATTGACTTGGGTCGATTGGCTATCAAAGTGCAATCTATTGCTTTTATTCATGCTCAATAATCGCAGTTAATGTCAGTCCAGATTGCAATTCACTTTTTTTCCCACTGTCACGTGACAGATATTCATACCAAGTGATGGGAAGAAATAGCATGAAGTAACACATGCTCCGTCTATTTCATTGAAAGGTCGATGTTCCAAATTTTTGATTTTGTACCAGCTTTCTAATGAATATGCTCCGTTATGCAAATCGCCACAGGCTGTCCCATTTGATTGTGAGGTTGTGACCTTTATAAATAGTGGTACTCCGTAAGTTTTTAGCTGGTGTAGCTATAGTATCCAAAATGGTGAGCTTGTCTCACTTTTTAGTTCAAATCTAGTGTCCGCACATGCGTCAAAGAAACTTTTACTAATTTTGCATCAACAGAGGACATAAACATAGGACATCTGAGAAAGTTGAACATTATCGATGTCGAGAATCAAATCCGTTCACTGCTCTGCTTTCATTGTCGTGAGTTAACGTTTGTAGTTGGGATCACTCCACGAATTGAAGTTAGCGTACATGCCTTTATTACAATAAGAGTTCAACTCATGCAGCAAAATATGTCCGTTGAGCAACAAAGCAAACCAATCCTCTAATCCAATCGATTGCAGAATAGCCTGTCCTCCCATTTCATGTTTTCATCTGATAACTATAATTGCCGTTAATAGCTTTTGAAAGTAAATGTGATGAAAAAAATGAATTTCGATGCAAAACAACTCAAGAAAGTGCTAGACTCGAGCTAATAAAATTTGTCAAACGAAGCTATGACCAGATCTGGCATTTGGCAGATCATGTACATAAAATGATAAAGCATTTTAGCCAGGTAATTTTCAAACTAAATCATGTAGAGCAACGGTTTTCAACCTTTCTTATTTTATGGCACACATAAACTAATTACTAAAATTCTGCTGCACACAAAAAATGCATGTTATTTGTGTGCAGCAGAATTTTA
This sequence comes from Meta bourneti, assembly GCA_933210815.1. NCBI lineage: Eukaryota > Metazoa > Arthropoda > Arachnida > Araneae > Tetragnathidae > Meta > Meta bourneti. The sequence continues at coordinate 17,685,107 of OW119922.1, forward strand.
GTAATTAGTTATGCATGTTATTTTTTGCCGATGCATGCATTATTTCGGAAAAGGATGTTATTTTTTGCCGATATTTGACAAACAGATAGGTATAATTTTAATTTATTCACAAAAATAATATTTATTGCCAATTCTTTTTATTCCTAAGCGGCTTTTAAATAATATTTTAAACAATTTCTTATAGTTTGTAAAAAATAATAATACTCAAAATTATTTATACGGTATTTACTTGTGAAATTAGTTGTGAACACAGTTCTCAAAAGTTCAGAACTAAGCCGTTGAAGTGAAATAAGTCTTCCACAATTTAAACCTCCTTAAGGCACAAAAGGGACATACTGCCTACTAGTATGCCTCGTCAGCACCGGTGGAAAATAGCTGATATAGAGCATTGCACGATGCAATGCTGTTTAAATTTCTAAGGATGTTTTGTTAGCTCAATCATCACGAAAAGAATGAAATGATTATTAATTTCTCAGGGGTAAATATTGGGTTGATGCAAAAGTTCGTCCCGTTATTTTGACAAGAAAATTGAAGAAAATTTTTATTTACTATTAAAAATTACATTTATTCAGTAAAGTATGTGCCGTTCTGTTCGATGTCCTTTCTCCATCTCTCCTGTAGCTGCATAATCCCGCGCTCATAGAAGTTCTGAGGTTTCTGGCTAAAGAACTCATCCAGGTGACGAAACTTTCTGAACCACTTACGGAATCAATCGTCAACGGCACCCTCACCCTACACAACACATATCTTCTTTTGCGTCTGCGAAGCATTCTTGCCTTTTCGGAAATGAAAAAGCATACTATGTCGAAAATGCTCCTTATTTTCTGCCATTTTGAATTCTTAACAAAGTTTAATAAAACACAACCCAATAACACAATTTTTTTCACAAGTACTCACTGAAATTCCTTCTTTCAAACAACATCGAAATTTTACACGTGTGAAGTAGATTCGGTTTTGCTATGCAATGCCATCTAGCGCCGCAAACGGGACGAACTTTTGCATCAACCCAATAGATCAGAGGGATTCCATTTGAGCATACTTGGAGATATTTATAACGACAAAATATTTAGCAATTAATGTTTAACATTAAAAACAGATTTTAGTGTATTCTAAATACATTTACAATGTAAAAAATGAGTGTCCTGTCCCTGTTCATTAAGGTCTGGCATTCCAATTCTAAATTACTCAACGATTTGTTCAGTTGACCTGTGGTATGACTCTTAAGACCCAAACAAGCAAAAATTATGCATTGTAACTAAGGATTCATGAGTATTCACAAGTTCATCGAGCATTTACAAATGTTACAATAAGAAATTTTGCGTTTGGGTTTCAAAAGGCGAAACCAAAGGTTCACATATCACACCCCAGTTGCAATACCGCTAAAACTTAAAAATAATGAATTTCTAGTTTTACTATGGTTTAATAATTTTATTGGTCAGCGATATTTAACCCTCTAAGTGTTTCGACGAGATATTTTTCCCACCAAGATCTGGCCAATTTTGCTAATGTCGAGATGCCCCGTCGGGACAAATCTGCCCTCCTAGGCGAGATAGGTATTTCATTAATGTCGCACTGGAGCAACACAACGCGCTATTGGCGACTGTCCGGGATCATCCCCCAAAGAGAAAGATCCGAGGACAGCACCACGTAATTTCGAACCACGGTCAGATGACGAGGTCAACACCTGAGCTGGCACCCTACTCTCCAAACGTCCACACCTCGCAGTGAGGACATTTGAGGCCTCGACGTGCACCAGTTCCCTTTTGCCCTCCTAGGGGAAGATCCATGTAAGAAAAACAAATTGTCCCTTTCCCAGAACTGGTGACAATTGAAACTGCAATTTCAATTTTAAACAGGTTTTTGTATCAGATAATGGATACTACAGGGCAGTTTTAGACGCGAAGGTAAACCACCAAGAAGGATGTTAGATACAGCTCTATCAAACTGAAAGAGGAGGAAATACAAGAAATTTTAAAATATAAAAATAAGCAAAAAATTATAAAACTGTAACAACTTTTAATAATAGCACTTCTTTAGGCCGTTTCATTAATTATTTCTTCATTAATTAATCACGCTATACATCTTTTCCACGTTCAAAAGAAAACATTTCATTTCCCTAGCACCGGGTGATTTTTTTTAGCCTATTTTGGGTTCACTTAAGTTTTGAAAAAGTGCGTCCACGAGATAGTTGTGAACGGGATAAATTCAAAATAAACCTATAGGTAGGTATTTTAATTAACGTCGCACTGGAGCAATAGAACGGGCTATTAACGATCAAACCCGAAGTGAAAGATCCGAGGACAAAACCACGTAATTTCGAACTACGGACAGATGACGAGGTCAACACCTGAGCTGGCACCCTACTCTCCAAACGTCCACACCTCGCAGTGAGGACATTTGAGGCCTCGACGTGCACCAGTTCCCTTTTGCCCTCCTAGGGGAAGATCCATGTAAGAAAAACAAATTGTCCCTTTCCCAGAACTGGTGACAATTGAAACTGCAATTTCAATTTTAAACAGGTTTTTGTATCAGATAATGGATACTACAGGGCAGTTTTAGACGCGAAGGTAAACCACCAAGAAGGATGTTAGATACAGCTCTATCAAACTGAAAGAGGAGGAAATACAAGAAATTTTAAAATATAAAAATAAGCAAAAAATTATAAAACTGTAACAACTTTTAATAATAGCACTTCTTTAGGCCGTTTCATTAATTATTTCTTCATTAATTAATCACGCTATACATCTTTTCCACGTTCAAAAGAAAACATTTCATTTCCCTAGCACCGGGTGATTTTTTTTAGCCTATTTTGGGTTCACTTAAGTTTTGAAAAAGTGCGTCCACGAGATAGTTGTGAACGGGATAAATTCAAAATAAACCTATAGGTAGGTATTTTAATTAACGTCGCACTGGAGCAATAGAACGGGCTATTAACGATCAAACCCGAAGTGAAAGATCCGAGGACAAAACCACGTAATTTCGAACTACGGACAGATGACGAGGTCAACACCTGAGCTGGCACCCTACTCTCCAAACGTCCACACCTCGCAGTGAGGACATTTGAGGCCTCGACGTGCACCAGTTCCCTTTTGCCCTCCTAGGGGAAGATCCATGTAAGAAAAACAAATTGTCCCTTTCCCAGAACTGGTGACAATTGAAACTGCAATTTCAATTTTAAACAGGTTTTTGTATCAGATAATGGATACTACAGGGCAGTTTTAGACGCGAAGGTAAACCACCAAGAAGGATGTTAGATACAGCTCTATCAAACTGAAAGAGGAGGAAATACAAGAAATTTTAAAATATAAAAATAAGCAAAAAATTATAAAACTGTAACAACTTTTAATAATAGCACTTCTTTAGGCCGTTTCATTAATTATTTCTTCATTAATTAATCACGCTATACATCTTTTCCACGTTCAAAAGAAAACATTTCATTTCCCTAGCACCGGGTGATTTTTTTTAGCCTATTTTGGGTTCACTTAAGTTTTGGTATTTTGGTATTTTGGTATTTTCAATTAACGTCACACTGGAGCAACACAATGGGCTATTGGTGACGGTCCGGGATCAATCCCAGAGGGAAAGATCCGAGGACAACACCACGTAATTTTGAACCACGGTCAGATGACGAGGCAACACCTGAGCTGGCACCCCACTCTCCAAACTTCCACACCACGCCAACGTGAGGACATTTGAGGCCACGACAGATTTAACGTGCACCAGCCCCCTTTGTACACGACGGTGTTTGGCTGGATTCGAACTCGCAACCCTTCGGTTGCTAGTCCGTTACTCTTCCAACCGGGCCACCGCGGCCCCACTTAAGTTTTGAAAAAGTGCGTCCACGAGATAGTTGTGAACGGGATAAATTCAAAATAAACCTATAGGTAGGTATTTTAATTAACGTCGCACTGGAGCAATAGAACGGGCTATTAACGATCAAACCCGAAGTGAAAGATCCGAGGACAAAACCACGTAATTTCGAACTACGGACAGATGACAAAGTCAAACCTGAGCTGGCAACCCACCTTCCAAACTTCCACACCACGCCAACGTGAGGACATTTGAGGCCATGACAGATTTAACGTGCACCAGCCCCTTTGTGCACAACGGTCTTGGGTTGGATTCGAACTCGCAACCCTTTGGTTGCTATTCCTCTCCTCTTCCAACAGGGCTCCGGCCCAATAAAGTTATAGGATATATACAAATTTCTACAGGCGTTGCTTTGTAAATTTGATCGTTTCAATATGTCAAAACAACACACTAAACAGTCATAACTGTGTTTACAATCTTTAGGAAAGTCCATCGTCATTCATAATTTACTATGCCTTGCTTGTTTCCGTTTTATATATTTTTTAAAAAATATTTCGCTTTGAAGAAAAGTCTTGAAATTCGTCCCAGTTGAAATTTTTTAATTTTAATAATTTAAGTTTTTAATTATAATTAATTAATTTTAAATTTTAATTTTAATTAATTTGTTAAACTTTATGTTACTTGCCATTAAATTTTGAGGAAAATTTATCTGGTCCACGTTAGATAATTCTTCGTATAGCTTCTCATGGCCTTCAAACGATCTTTTAAATCAGCTACGAGTTTTCAAGACTCGTCACTTGTTTTTACCTGAAATTCTATTTTTCTTTAATGCTTGTTTTGAAGGAAATTCACTTTCTACGATGTCATCACATTCACTGCTTTTTTATCTAGTTTATCATTCGTAAATTCTACTAATGACGCTGATGTTTTTTAACATTTTCATTATTTGGAATCTTTTCAAGCGTAGGAATTGTTTCCTTGATTGACCAGTTAAATGCTTGAACAACGTTCATCCCTTTTGTCTGACGATAAGTAGATAACAGAGGTTCATCTAATTACTTTAAAAGTACGTATGTAGACACAATAGTTTCGTATTTCGGCAAGGAATCTTTAAGAAGTTCTAGCACGATATTGATTATCGGGTGAAAAATGATTTGATATTGCTATTTGGACATCAATATCAGTAAATAAAAAGATTTTGATGTTCGTCATGCGATCCAAAAACTTTTAGTTAACTCTCCTGGTGATTGTCTCGACTAGGCATTTCGTCATTAGAAAAAACTGACCAGATCTTAATGGACAAGATCTCTCGTAGTTTGAAAAGTATCCAGATCTTTATTTCGTCATCTTCAAAAATTCGGTAATATCCTTATAACGAGATATTTCGTCATTAACAAAATTGAGCGAGATAGCTTGTGGAAACCATTTGGAGGATTCAAGATCGGCCTATCGCCCATCAACGGGTTTTATCTATTACAGATAAACATTTTAATTTGCTGGTCTATTCCAAAGCAGCCAGTCGTAAATACGATTACAAACACCCCGTAAGAACTGAGTAAACCAAAAAAAGTGAAACAGATTCCAAATAGATATTTCATACGACAATAATGAGTAGGTCAAGGACGTAGTTATAACACTATATGAGTATTTGATCTGGTATCTTCTGTTTCAGCCAAGAAGCGAAGACATACTGACCTCATATATTTACAACACAGCAATTACATATATCAACTGTTAAAAATCTTTGGAAATCCTTGCTTTTATAACTAAATTTTCTGGGGGTGTCCGACATCGCAAAAGTTCCTGTCTCATTGAAATTAATTTAACCCACCAAGTGGTTTCGACGAGATATCTTGTCCCTCAAGATCTGACCAATTTTGCTAATAACGAGATATCCAGACATCAAGATATCGCCGTTCTTTGAAAGGAGGGTTAAGGAAATGAGAAATTGTTACCCCTATGTATTTTAAATGAAAAGACATTGGAGTGCATGTTTCATTTACGTACAAGGCAACTCATTTTCAGATTATGAACTACCGAAGATTATGTTTACTCGCAATAACAGCAATGAAGCGACTTTTAGATACTATTTTGTTTTATGCATTAAATTGAGAACAACTTATATGCATTCCACATGAAAGCAGGATTTTTTATATTATCTGACTGACAGATTTACTATAGCTACTCTTGTAATAAATCTAACTAATTAGATTTATTATAACACTGTTGTTTGATAAGTAGCATTAAAATTCAATCCAATTTGATTTGATTTAGCTTGGCTTCGATACATTTTATTTATCACATTGCTTAAACTAATATACAAGATTTAGATTGTCTGGAAAGGAAAAAATATTTTGATTTTATAAACTTCCAGATTTCATGCCTACCTTAGCCAATGTTTTCCAGCCATAGAAGTGCCTTGCTGAGTTCTATTTGTACCTCACCATTTATTAAGGCTCTCAACGGTGATACTTTTTACAGTGCACTTATTTTCAACAATTCTAGGGGGGTTTCGGGGAAAAATAAATGAGCTGAACGAACTTATCCTCTTCACAGTTCAAGACACAACTCTCAAACAACTTCACAAATGGTATGATTTTGTCAACTTGGAACAAAAACAGACCTTCGTCTCCAGAAGTGCCAGGAAGCGCAGATTATATAGAGATGGGAGTATTCGAGTTCTAAGTGCTCGTGTACTGAATACATACAAGTATCCTTTTCTTTTTGTATTCGAATACAATAATATTCATCCAAAGCATTCGACTACCAAAGTATTCGAATACAAAAGTACTCGGTTACCAAAATATTCATAATAGGTAAACGAATATCAAAGTAATCGAATACAAGAGCAATCGAATGCCAAAGTACTCGGATACCGAAGTATTCATCATAGGTATTCGAATACCATAGTATTCGAATATAAAAGTAATCGAATACAAAATAATCGAATGCAAAAGTAATCGAATACGAAAGTAATCGAATACAAAAGTACTTTAATACCGAAGAAGCAGTGTTGCATTGTATGCGTATCCATGTCGGTCGTGTGTCAAAAATTATCATTTGCATGTAAAATAAATACCAATACAGCGCAGCGATCCACTGGTTTTCTCTTGCAAGTGGGTTCCAACGTTGATCCACTATATCACAATTCGAGAGCACGAACCACAGCTGGGGAAATCAGAACAGTTTTATTGTTATAAAGCAGCCTTATCCAGCAGTTGACTGATTCTTTCTATAGATTAATCGTTTCTTGTCCGAATACATATTCGATTCTTAAAAGTACTCGATTCTGCCCATCTCTAAGATTATACCCTCAATCCTCCACAAGGCCAAGGTCACTCATGTCCGAGCGAATATCAAGCTCTTTTTTTCATATTGAGCTGAGGGGGTAAAGACGCCATATACCTCTATATCTCGTATTATAACGTGAGACGGCAGCTCACCATCGCTTGTCCAGTAGTTTTTATCGTTTTTACCCTGCCTCAGGGTAAAGGCAGGGAGGAAGGATTCCAAGAAACTTTATCCAGAATCCCCAATAGTACCCACTTCTTAAAGGTGGGGTAACTTTTCCCAGACGCTTTCTCCAAATTTATTGCTCTGTCTATTTCTTCTCTTGTCTTGAATGGAATGATGAACGGGGCTAGCTTCGAAGTATTGCATTTTGTTGGAAACTAGGCTTGTTCATAGTGCTTTATAGCTGGCCAGGTGGAAAAAAGACGCGAAGACCAGGATTTAGGTCAAGGTCACTTTCACCGTACCGCAATGAGCTCTGAATCTGATTCACGGAGTGGTCAAATGACAGAAAAAAAAATCGGCGGGGGCTCTGTCGGTATGTAGTTGAATTAACGTAGCACTGGAGCAAACACATCGGGCAAGTGACGACGGTCCGGGATCAATCCCGAAAGTGAAGATACGAGGACGAAACCTCGTAATTTTGAACCACTGTCAGATGACGAGATAAACACCTGAACTCACGCCTCACTCTCCGAACTTCCACACCATGCCAACGTGAGGACATTGGGGCCGCGACAGATTTGATGTACACCAGCCTCCACGTACGTGATGGTCTTTGGTTCGATCAAATTTCGAACTCGCAACCCTCCGGTTGCTAATCCACTACTCTTCCAACCGGGCTACCGCGTCCCAGGGGTCTGTGTCGGAGCAAAGTCTCTTTTGCGTAGAATGAGTCGCGTGTGGGTGGGTATTAGAAATGAGTGAATGTGCGGAGTTTGGGTTTAGAGAGATTTATTTAATTTCTTTTGACTGTTTACAGAAATATTGTGCAGAGAGTAATGTATTTTGTGAGAACGTCTTACTTATTTTGGATTGAGAATGGTCTTGTTGACGTCGGGTCGATGTTACGAGAAGTAGCTCATATGTGGCATGAGATCGACATTGCCTATAGGTTCTCATTACATCGTTGTAATTACATAGGTACCCATTACATTACGACGTTGCCTATAGGTTCTCATTACATCGTTGTCATTACATAGGTACACATTACATCGTTGTCATTACATAGGTACTCATTACATTACGACGTTGCCTATAGGTTCTCATTACATCGTTGTCATTACATAGGTACTCATTACATTACGACGTTGCCTATAGGTTCTCATTACATCGTTGTCATTACATAGGTACACATTACATCGTTGTCATTACATAGGTACTCATTACATTACGACATTGCCTATAGGTTCTCATTACATCGTTGTCATTACATAGGTACTCATTACATTACGACGTTGCCTATAGGTTCTCATTACATCGTTGTCATTACATAGGTACTCATTACATTACGACATTGCCTATAGGTTCTCATTACATCGTTGTCATTACATAGGTACTCATTACATTACGACGTTGCCTATAGGTTCTCATTACATCGTTGTCATTACATAGGTACTCATTACATTACGACGTTGCCTATAGGTTCTCATTACATAGGTACTCATTACATTACGACGATGTCTAGAGGTTACATTCTGACTCGGACATTTTGAACTCGTTCGATTTCTTTTGACTCATTCTTTCTTGTTTGCGTTTGCGAACCTTCTTTAAATTGAGATATTGAAGCATTTCGGAAGTTTCACAAAGTTATCAACGGTTTCACAATAGTTCACACACACCCTAATCGAGTTTTCTCACAAATATTTTTACAGATATCGATGGATCTCGCGTAGACGAAACGACATGAGAAGCTAACTGAAACCTATCTCGAAAAAAAAAAATTTGTTTTCTGAGTTCAGATGTGTTCTCGGCTTCTCGAAACTGAACAGCATAGCTGAACTCTGAAGAGCGTTTTCTCGAATTAGCTATTGGATGTTTCATCGTTGTATATGATGTCTGCACAAGCAGGTCCTCAAAAGACCTGTAGGATATTCGACCGTTAAATTTTGTGTGTTTGACTACAAAATTCACCGGTCGAATATCTTACAGGCTAACTCTCACATCGTTCGATCATCATGCTCCTCTTCATAGCAACACATTCCAAATGGCATAAATCTACTTTCAGTTCACCTGTACATGTACTTGCACTATATTTTATTTTAGAATGTTATCAATTATTGATTTAGTAACTGATTGTTCTATATGATAGTAGCAAGAAATAGTCATATAGAAGTCATAAAGGAATAGTCATATAGAAGTTATCAAGGAATAGTCATATAGAAGTTATCAAGAAATAGTCATATAGTAGCCATAAATATATACTACTAACATTTCACAACAGATTTGTAAATGCCGACTGATTCCAACTTGCTCATTTCCAAATACAAAGATCTTAGTAACTGATTGTTCTATATGATAGTTGCAAGAAATAGTCATATAGAAGTCATCAAGAAATAGTCATAAAGAAGTCATCAAGGAATAGTCATATAGAAGTCATCAAGAAATAGTCATATAGCAGCCATCAATATATTCTACTAACATTTAAAAACAGATTTGTAAATGCCGATTGATTCCAACTTGCTCATTTCCAAATACAAAGATCTATCAACGGGGATATGAGAGATTTTTTAAAAGTTTTTTTAACCTGTGGTTGGCCTCTCATTGCCATCTAAATTACACCTAAACATCAGAATATCAAATAAGAGAAAGTTTAAATACCTTAGCATCTTTAACATACCTAGAATATTTAGAATATCCATTCTAAGAAGCCAGAAGGATCAATAGAGCACTCAATGATGTGATGATCAGTGTCAATATAATACCAACAAGTGACGATAATGTCAATAATGTTACCATTTGATGTGACAATTTAACTCAATAAAACATCATACCACTAAAACCATATTTAGTGAGTGCAATTTCTAATCAAGGTGCGAGTTTTCAAAATTCGGATTCCGGAACAAGTTTAAGAACAAACCATGAGATTGATGGTTTGTAAGAGACTAACTAGAGAATACAAATGGCGAGAAATTTCAGAATTTGGATTCTGAATTCATAACACTTAAATTATTGGCAGTTTTGTTCAGTTCATGTACAAATAATATGAATGAAATGCCTGGGATCTCAAATGCAGACATATTACAATTTTCACAGAAATATTGTGAAAGAATATCCAAATACAAAATGAGGACACAAATCAAAGTATAATAAATTCGAAGAAATTTTATCTGTACTCGTGTAGGAAAAATGGCCATAGAGCTACAAGCTAACCAAACGAATAAATTTAAAAAGGATCTTAAAGAGGGAGATTTAACTTCTGAAAGAAAACATTGGCTGAAAAATAACGGAGCGGAGTTTATACAACATGACGGAGTCATTGAATTGTTTGATCGCACAGACCGGTAAGTGTTTCATCTATTCTCATCTCTCTTATATTAATGCAATGAAGGTGACACTAATCTGCTTCGAAGCTTCAACAAATCTATAAGTCGCTGTTTTCTTTATCAGATTTGGCTTCTCGGGAGACATTCTTTTCATTCCATTTGACAGGTGAATAAAGTAAGATGATTCAGTAATTGACATTCTTTATCGACGGATATCTTATTTGCATTTTTCCTTTTGGAAATAGGAGAGGTCAATCGATGTACGAAAATAAGGGAAAATCGCGGGTTTTCTATCTTATCTGGTTTTAAAAAGTGCCTAGAACGTTTTAAGATAAATTTCAATGTTTTGTTTTTCTTGGAAATTTTTTAGCAGGTAATACAATAAATAGTATTTTAGATGTATTCGTCGCCATACAGTGGATCCCAAGTCATTGTGACATATATGTTAATGAGAACAAGATGACCAATTGGCTAAGTCTAGAGCACAGTTTCCCCAAACTAAATCCCCTTTGGCTTATATACTCGTCCATCAAGACTAATAGATTTTTAATCTACAAAGAGATGTCTATAGGAAAGAAATGGAATATTTTATTGAAAAATAAAGCTCGCACCCCCCAGGTATTTTGCCCAGAGCTGTTGGAGTCGCTTGATTTCGACTTCTCACCGGACATGACTACATACAAAGACATTTATACAACATTAGGCATAGAGATCATCATCATCATAGTTGGCACGACATCCCTTTGTGAGCCTTGGCCTTCAGAAGTTTTCCCCAGACTACCCTCTCTCCAGCCATGGATGTCCAGTTCTTGACTTTCATGGCACTAAAGTCCGAATCCAGACAAGCACTCCATCTCTTTTTTGATCTACCCCTTTGTCTTTCACAAAAAGGGGACTGCATTAAAAACTTTCAATATCTCTCTGGATCCATTCTAAAAATATGACCTGCCCTTCTAATTCTGTTCAATTTTACAAATTTAACTGTATTCATTTTCATAAAGTTTTTGTAATTCAAAATTATATCTCCTTCGCCAAATACCATTATCAAGGACACCACCAAAGATGGACCTCAAAACTCTCCTTTCAAAAATTGCCAAAGCTTTCTCTTCCTTTGCTGTCTATGACCATGTTTCAGAGGCATAGGTTAACACTGGTCTTATGAGAGATTTGTACAGCAGGATTTTTGTTTTTCTTTAGATATAGAGATCAGCTATCTGTTCTATCAGGTTAATGTAAAGTTCGTCCCGCTTTTTGAGAAAATTTGAAGAAAAATTTTATTTATTAAAAATTACATTTTATCGATATAGTATGTGCCTTTCTGTTCGATGACCTTTCTCCCTCCGGTATCTGCATGATCCGCGCTCATAGAAGTTCTGAGGTTTCTGGCTAAAGAACTGATCCAGGTGACGAAACTTTCTGAACCACTTAAGGCACGTGGAATCGTCATCGGCACCCCTCACCTTACACGACACATAACTTATTTTGCGTCTGCGAAGCATTCTTGCCTTTTCGGAAATAAAAAAGCATAATATGTCGAAAATGCTTCTTATTTTCTGCCATTTTTAATACTTTAACGGAATTTAAAAAACAACCCAATAACACATTTTTTTCCCCAAATACTCGCTGAAATTCCTTCTTTCAAACAACATCAAAACTTTACGCGTGTAAAGTAGAAAGCACTTGCGATGCAATGTCATCTAAAGATAAAAATGGGACGAACTTTTACATCAAGCCAATACGAAATGAGCGAAGTGACTGACTGGAGATCACCAAGGACTGCCATAAAATTCCTGACATTATATTTGCAAATACTATACTAATACTAGTAGATAGTACTTTTAATTTAACGGATTTCGTCATCTCAGACCTCTATTGGGTAGCTAGTCAACTGATGGCCGAGAGATCGGAGACCCGTGTAGGATACAAAAAGAGATATTAGATTAAATGTATGAATTACTACTAATAATTTAATGTAACAAACGTCCATGGAACAACTAATTACTTGTAGTATAATGGAATCGCTAATTTTTTAGTTACATTGTAAAATAATTTCTTAAAACAAGTGAAGACTTGTTGAGTATTCATACCGGTGAATGTTTTTCTGCTCCAGTTTACAATCATGGTGGTACAGTTTCATATCATTGCCTGTCAGTCAGAATGTTGTGAGTGAGATTCTGTCAAGCTATAAATCTTTCCCCTCTCCACACTCGTTCAACTCAATAAATGAAACAAATAATGACCCGGCCAATAATAATCCCTGCAAAGGGTTTAATATAAAACAGAAAGGAAGAGATAAACAAACTTACAAAGATAAAACAGACTTGCAAATATTTTATGTAAGACATTAATTTGCTTTTAATTTTATGAAGTTTTTGTTTTTTTTTACTTCCCATTGAAAAATTAATTCATGGTAGAGCAACAAAAATTAAACAAAAATATATTTCTTCAAAGAAGCGAAGACATTCTTTGAGTATTCATCCTGGTGAATCGACATTTTCGCAGCTGGGACCGTTTGAAATTCGCTATCTATCAGTCTCAGTTATAACTCGAGATTCTGTCGCTATAATGCTTCAAGCTTCCTCTTCCACAACTTCAGCTTTATGTTTCCAAGTCCCAGCTGAGACAAAGCATGAGAGTAATCCCACTCAGTAAACGAAACAAGTGATGACCTGGTCAAACATTATTGACAAAGATTTTAATATAACAGACTTCTTAAGACATTTCTTACAGCTCTACGAAGTACAAACAATTCGCTTCCCATTGAAAATAAGTGCCTTGTGTAACAAAACTGACCGAAGAGAAACAAAGCCAACCCAAAAAATAAATGTCTTCAAAGAAGGGAAAAGACATTCGCTGAGTATTCATCCGGAAGCATCTCCATTTTCTACTAAATTCACGATCTATCAGTCCGTTAGTTATAACGCGAGATTATGTCGCTATAAATCTTCCTCTTCCACAACTGCAGCTTTATGTTTCCAAGTCCCAGCTGAGACAAAGCATGGGAGCAACCCCACTCAGTGAACGAAACGAATGATCACCTGTCCAACAACGCTTTTCATACGCTTATTTTCAAATCATCTTCCCGATCCGGCAGTCTTTTATTGGTCGTAGCGTGCTCGGATCCCATAAAGGTCTAGCCAACGTGTGGAACGTCTGTCTGAAGCAAGCCAGTGCCGTTTTCCTGGCTTCTCCCAAACATCCATTCCCCTTCTACTGCGAAACCCTCGGCAGCAAAAACTAACAGATAGTATATGGTTCTCCTATAGCTGTCTGCCTGAAATGATTGAAATGTCTGGACCAAGGGTTCATTTCACCGATGAACAGTCCTCTATAGGCATTTTAGCATCTCATTTTTGGCACAAGAGCCTCACACAAAGGCAAACACGGCGGAAGTCATGGATAATCCTGACAGCTTATATGGAATTCTTGTAGCGTGTGGCGAGGACATTTTGTTTTCCTTTCATATTCAGTTATTGTTATCATTATTATGTTTTTCGCTCCGTCTCTGTTCATGTTCCGACTTTTTCGGGTTCAACACGCGTTCACCTCACATGTATAATTCCGATGTCTTTCTATGTGTTCAGGGTATTGGAGCGGGCACCAGGGCAATTGTGATGCTAATGGTCCCGGGTGGTTGTTGGCTTGGGGTTCTGACACTCTCTGTTCCCCCATTCTGACTGTGGAAGCCTGTCGTCCGATTGTGTCGGTGTTTGTTTAGTTATTGTATTTATATATATATTCCTTGGTTTTTTTCCTTTCCATAGGTGGAATATTCAGTCCAGTGGAAAATTATACAGTTGGGTTTCGCGGATCGACATGTTCTAGCGGGGTTGTTTTCCAGGTAGGCAGGTACTCAAAAACTAATTTAGGATGGGACGCAATTTTTTCTCAGGGTTTTATATTCCAATCAAAAGGATTCTTCGGGTTTCGTTAACCGCTCTAAAGTCACTTGTTTTCTTTACGAGGGTTAATATAATATTCAATACTAAATAAACATCAGGTTTAAGAATGTGTTGATTGTTTTCAGACATATCTACGAGCATTACATATGCGATACACGAAACTTCGATCTACGCTGATAAAAATATAAATAAGTTTCACCACTATAGGAAACACCTTTCACACATACGATTGAAGGCTTCTTGCCAGAAAAACGTTTGACGTAATCAAAGCCACTCAAAAAAAATGGAGCAATATACAAAAAATGTGACAGGACAACAGAAACAAGCCAAGAAAAGAAGTAATGACACTTTTCAGGCTTAGAGGTAGATACATAGTTGAATTAACGATGCACTGATACAACACAACGGGCTGTTGGTGACCGTCCGGGATCAATCTCGAAGGGAAAGATCAGGGGAAAACTCCCCCTTCATTTTGAATCAAGGTCAGATGGCGAGGTCATATATGAGCTGGCATTCCCCTTTCCGAAATTCCACACCAAGCCAGGCTTAGAACTGGACGTGATTGCCTTGCTCAGGAGAGAATTTGAATATATTCCTCCAGGGAATGGGGCACAATTTGCAGACAGTCCAATTCCAGCATGAATGAGGATCACCTCTTAGTTTGCCCGAGCCTGGACTCCTCTACACAGCGGGCTCGGAATCTTTCCAAGCTCTATTACAATGCCAAAGGATGAGTTAAGTTTACATTTGCCATAGGAGGCGACAAAAAGCTCCAGTGCCTATTTTTTTTATCGTTTTTAAGATTGAAATATTTCAGGGAGGCACGACTTGGGCCCTGGCCACTCATGGCTTGGCGAATGCACAAGATATTTTTCTCGTTTTGTTCAATCTCTTCCCTTTGAGTCTTTTCTTTCTATGCTAACACTAAATTAGCATTTCGTTTCCAAATATATTTGACTATTTCCAGAATAGTTCACATCCTTTCTACTGATGGGATTCAACCCTACAAGTGGTTTGGACGAGATATACCGTCATCAAGATATTGCCGATTCTTTGATTTCGACGAGATCACGATCCAGTCAGTTTTCTTCTAATGGCGCAATATCTCATCCACAAAGATCTTGCCAGTTTTGCAGATGAGAGATACCTCGTCTAGACAACAACCAGGATGGTAAAATCTACATCAATTAAGCTAATTTGCAGTAGCATAGCCTAACATTCGTAACTGGGGATGTCGAGATTAGATTGAAAGCAAAATAATATTAGCTTCAGACAAAATTATAAGTCAATTAGATGCAGTTATTTCTTTCCCGCAAAGACAAGATGACATACTTATCATTTTTATCCCTAAGTTAAAGAGGAGCCCAAAAGGCTCAATTGCGTCCAATCCTGGCAAGTCTTTTGTGGATGATCCAAGCGCTGTCTTAGAGTTTGAGGTTGTCTTTTACAATGGCAGGAAAATGAGAGAGGACAGGGAGAGAATGACACACCATGCGCAAGGACCCACTGCGCTTATTATCTGAACTGGTATAAGTTCAGATAACATGCGCAATAACACCGCGTAATTTTGAACCACGGTTAGATGATGAGGCAACACCTGAGCTGGCACCCACTCTCCAAACTTCCACACCACACCAACGTGAGGACATTTGAGGCCACGATGGATTTAACATGCACCAGCCCCCTTTTTTCACGATGGTGTTTGGCTGGATTCGAACTCGCAACCCTCCGGCTGCTAATTCGTTACTCTTCCAACCGGACCACCGCGGCCCCTATGCCAACATTAAAAAAACAATTTGTAAGATCGCCAAGTGAAAATGTCTAAGGCCAGTTGGGGAAAAGGGTTACCACACCAAAATTTATAAACAAGACGTGTTACCAGAATTGGCACCAAATCGCACACAGATTTTACGTCCACTGTAAAGCACTTTGGCAAACAATTGACTAATGGATTTTCTTCAGAGATGTTGGTTGGAAAAAGATATTGGAAAATAAATGAAATACTTAATAATGCATAAACAAAAAATATATCTGTAACTTGGTAGAAAAAGGGCCAATGTGCAAATTCGATTATTTTGACTCACGGCCCAAAATCAATTCATCGAAGAATTTTTGTAGAAAAAAGTGCTATTGTCCTCTTACCAATTCCAATTGACTATTTCCAGAATAGTTCACAACCTTTCTACTGATGGGATTTAACCCTACAAGTGGTTTGGACGAGATTAACCCCCCTGGTGGTTGTCTCGATTCCTAGCAAAACTGATCAGATCTTGATGGACGAGATATCTCGTCGTAAACAAAATTGTCCAGATCCCGATGGACGAGATATCTCGTCGAAACCACTTGGAGGATTAAACAATCAAAACATTAGAAAGTATTTTTTGTACTCCGTACTAAAAATTTTAATAAAAATTACTGAATCAGCTGCTACTAAAATCTTGCAAAACAGACACTGGTTCCTTTTCTACTAAGGTAGAGATATTAACTTCACGATTTTTTAAAATCTTTGATCAGGAAAGATATACGCGTTACAGTAAATTCATGATGTCCAGTGACGCATTTTTGCTGCATTTCACTGCCGTTTCGTTTCGCCGACAGATGTCATATCAAAAACATCTCTGAGAATCCCCCCCTCCCTGGATGTTCTTGAATCAATCTACAACAGCTGCTACGGTGGTTTAAAAATACTACTCAAAGGTGAATTAATAGAGCGATTGCATTATTTACTTGGAAAAAGTTTGATGTGCATGTCAGTGTCACCAAAGCGATAATAGCATGCACATCCTCTTCTCACACGCGAACAAACATATCCCGACAGCTGAGCAACGGAGAAAAGATCACAAAGCGGAGAGCTGCATTCGGTTTTGCAACTTCTGCCTTCGCATATAAAGGCGTTACGTTTGACATTTGGCATAACAGCGTGGGGCCAAGCGGAAATGCAACACTGTAGTGTTATTTTATAAAATTTGAATGATTCTCTTTCGATTTGCGTAATTCACCAGAGGAAAAGATAAAAACATAAAACTTTCATTTTAGTAGAGAATTGAATTCGAATCTGCTTTTTTTTATATAAAGACGTCGCGTTTGACATTTGGCGTAAGTACGTGGGCCAAGCAGAAATATAGTACGATTCACTTTCGATTTACGTAATTCACCAGAGGGAAAGGTAAAAGCATAAAACTTTCATTTTATTGGAAATTGAATTCGAATCTGCCTTTGAATATAAAGACGTTGCGGTTTACATTTGGCATAACAGCGTGGGCCAAGCGGAAATGCAGCACTGTAGTGTTTTATAAAATTTGAATGATTCTCTTTCGATTTACATAATTCAACAGAGAAAAAGGTGAAAACAAAGCTTTCATTTAAGTGGAAATTGAATTCGAATCTGCTTTTGAATATAAAGACGTTGCGGTTTACATTTGGCATAACAGCGTGGGCCAAGCGGAAATGCGACACTGTAGTGATATTTTATAAAATTTGAATGATTCTCTTTCGATTTACGTAATTCACCAGAGGAAAAGGTAAAAACATAAAACTTTCATTTTAGTGGAAATTTGAATTCGAATCTGCTTTTTTATATAAAGACGTCGCGTTTAACATTTGGCGTAAGCACGTGGGCCAAGCGCGGAAATGCAGTACGATTCACTTTCGATTTAAATAATTTCACCAGAGGAAAAGGTAAAAACAAACTTTAATTTCAGTGGAAATTGAATTCGAATCTGCCTTTGCATATAAAGGCGTTACGTTTGACATTTGGCATAACAGCGTGGGCCAAGCGGAAATGCAGCACTAGTGTTTTATAAAATTTGAATGATTCTCTTTCGATTTACGTAATTCAACACAGAAAAAGGTGAAAACATAAAACTTTCATTTTAATGGAAATTGAATTCGAATCTGCTTTTGAATAAACACGTTCCGGTTTACATTTAGCATAACCACGTTGGCCAAGCTGAAATGCACGATTCTCTTTCGATTTACGTAATTCACCAGAGGAAAAGATAAAAATAAAACTTTCATTTTAGTGGAAATTTGAATTCGAATCTGCTTTTGCACACAAAGTCGTTGCATTTGACGTGGCATAACAGCGTAAGCCAAGTGGAAATGCGGCGCAGTTGTGTAAATGCTTAAAAATTTGAATGACTCATTTTGAATTTACGTGATTCGTCAGAGGAAAAACTAAATACATTTTTTTTCTTTTAGTGTCTCGAATTAAGTGGTACAATGCAATTTCGAAACCAGACGGGAAATCTGAAGGCATAAATGAAAGTGTTGGCTTATTTTACTCCCATATTTTACAAAATAATATTAAAATTTTCAGTTAAGCTGAATTCAAATCGGACGCACAAGTCGCAAAGCGACACGCGCAAACCAATCAGAATTGAAATTATTTCAACTTGAAGAGGAACGGCTGTCACCTATTATATTTTCTCCAGACTGCCCAATACTTTTTGAGCACTGCTTCCACATACAATACAAAAAGTTTAAATTATTTAATTTTTTATCTAACTTTGTGTTTTACAATATATTTAGTATTGGCCTAAGATACTGAGAATGAAATGAAAAAAAAACGCGATTTTACTCATGAACTAGTTACTGATATTTAATTAAATGTTTCAATATTTGATGTGCCGAATACTTCTTGAGTCGCTGTATGTAATCCGAAGATTAAGTGAAAAGTAAGGAGTTGTTTACCTGGTATGAGAGGGATTTTCAGTACAAAAGAAAACAGGTGGTAAGAGGTGATTTTACTTCAGCTACCCAAATGCTCTCCACGATACATATCGGGGTTATCTTAAAAAGTAGTTTTTGCCATTTTGGCGACGTTTGGTGTTTAATCTGATTAGCTTTGTCCAATCAATCGCCATTTACAATTCGGAATTCATTCTTTGGGATTTTAACTAGCGATTTGCTGAATCTGTATTCTAAAAACATGGTAATTGATTTCACGTTCAAGAATCCTTACATAACAAACGTTCGTCTGCAGAGATTATACCACCACCTACATTTAACAGAAAATGCCTCTCATAATCTGTGTCTGTCGCCCAGTAGGTCCACGTTCCTGCGAAGCACATAGATGTTGTGATTGTCCTGTTTACTAGCAAGGAGTTGATGATTGTCTCTGCCCACTCTCACATAAATAGCAGCCAGTTTGCCCCTGTATTTGCGACGACCAAAGAGGTCCGAAGTGTCACCATTTCTAGGCAAGGGACAATCTGTTTTCCTACTTGCATCTTCATCCCCTTGGAGTAATAGGTTAGTTTCGTCTCGACATCAGCAAAACTGACCAAATCTTGATGGTAGGTCGTTGAATTAAAGTCGCACTGGAGCAACACACCGGCAATTGGCAACGGTCCGGGATCAATCCGAATGGGAAAGAACCGAGAACAATACATTTTTGAACCACGGCCAGATAACGAGGTAACACCTGGACTGGCACCCCACACTCCAAACGTCCACACCACGCCAACTTGGGGACATTTGAGGCCACCACAGATTTAACGTGATCCAACCCCCACATACACGACGGTCTTTGTTTGGATAGAGTCTCGATCTCGGAACTCTCCGGTTGCTAATCCACTAATCTTCCAACCGGGCTACCTAGACCTCCACCAAGATCTTGATGGATGAGATCTGTCGTCGAAACCACTTAGAGGCATAAGAAATTTTATATAAGTAAGGTCTCCTATGGGCGCGTGGCGTTGCTAGAAACAGTGCAGTGCACACGAGCTTACTTTCAGTTCACTGTTTGACGTCCTTGAGCGATATCGTTCGTTATCACTCAAAAACTCTTAGAGGTGAGACACCTCAATGCTAAGTATAAGCAGCAATCTGTATATGTTTTCGTCACTCAATTTTTTGAGAATCAGGCCTGAAAGAGGGATGTTTTTGCATCACTACAACGCAAGTCCTTATTGCAGTCAACAAACGATGGAAACAGTGACAAGCCTGAAATTCACACTTGCTCTACACACCATAGACGTGAAATACAAGTAAAATGAGCATTGCTATTGATAGGGGCTTCAAAAAGTGTGACTAACATGTCGACTAGTAGTCACGTGACTGCTGTGTGAAACATTGAATTGTTTGACTGATTCGGTATTTTATCGCCTCATTTGGCGATATAACATCCTATGACAGGCGACTTAACATGGTGAAATTCCAAGTCTACTTCTATGCCACCCTGACCAATTAGATGATGAAACAATAAATGGGTGTCTTCTCCCGATCCGTGGACCAATCAGATGATGAATGCTCGCTCCCTCCCTGCAGAAGAAAAAAGTCTAAGTGTCCCGCTACTACTAAAGTTGGGTCACATGATCCTGGGTACGTAAAAAGATTGCCTATACTCACTCTACTTTTATATTTCCTCTGTGCTACACATACATTCCTTATAGCCCAGACAGTCCTACATATGATTGTTCCCAAAGTTGAGAGGGTGTTGAAAGGTTAGTATTCTCATCCAATGCCGAAGTTACTGTGATCAAAAACAAATCAAGAGAAAAGCACAAACTTTCTTCATGTTTGGAATGAAAAGAGGATTACTGTGTTTGGAAAAGTGTACAGAGTAACTGATGACTATGTTGAAAAATAAGGTTGTAATGTTTAGTTTATAGGAAACATTTCATAGAACTTATTTGTCAATCAATCCTCCTACTAAATTTGTAATTAGCTGAATTCCCCGGCGTTGCTCGGGTTGAATTATTTATAATTCATCGTAATATTACTCAATATTATTCCTATGGAGATTTCGAATTGTTTTAGCCTCCTGCAGATCCAGGACAAATCGAACGGGGTTAATATATAGCCTATGCGTCCCGTAGAATTCTACAGGATGAATGCACCAAATTTAGTGTGAATTGGTCAGACATTGATCGTATAAATACGCAATGTTATTCCTATGTGGATTTCGAATTGTCTTTAGCCCCTGTACCATATCGACGATAGAAAAGACCACTTTCTATGAAAATAATCTTATATTATCATAAAAATTTACATTCCAATAATAAAGCTACAGTTTAAGAATTTACAGACGGGAGATACATAAACGATATGATACTCAGCTATTTCAGCGCAACCGTACCCATCTGCGATTGCACCATACTCTAAGATTCTAAGAAACCTCCAGGGTCAAGCGGCTCCTGTAGATGTTAACTCTGACGTCATCTGCACAGCCAGACCAGGAGAGAGCGCCCCCTAGCAAGTGCTCTGTCCAGGATAACGGGAAGTTACACCCCTCTGCACACCCAAGACAAATAGAACGGGTGTTAATATGTAGCCTACCTTACTCGCAGGATTCCAAAGAATAAGTGTGCCAAATTTGGTGTAGATTGGTGAATTAACAAGCATATATCTGCTCTACGAACTTTAGTCTTTCTTGTGCATAAGACTTCCAACCGGTTTTAACCTTCTTGACTTATAGAATCTTTCCTAGAATGCTTTCAATTAATAGATCTGGTTGTTTAGTCACTGTGCGTGTTGTGGGGAAAAAGAAATTCTGCACTACCCATAAATCTCATGATTCTCAGAGAGTTAATTAATAGCTTAATAAATAATTAGTTTGCTAAGAAGCATGAAAGCTTGATGATGTTTAGAAACACCCTGTGAATCGGAACAATACACGAGAAAATTTTTTCACCCATAGAGTCTGTTTTGGCAACCTGCTTTAGTATCTGTTATGAACGTTCCTCTTGAATGATGACACAAGGAAACGATCAATTTAAAAGTTCTTGTAGAACACCACATTTAAGATTCGTATCCCTCCCCACATTCTTGGTAGACGCAAAGCGCTCTGGAAAGCCATTCCTTTTTAACCCTCTAAGGCAGTGTTTCCCAACTGGTGGTACGCGAGAGCATTTTGGGGTGGTACGCAGAAGGGTTCAATAATAGTACAAACCAAACTTGCTGGATTAATGAATGTTTCATAGAACTAATCAGTGACAGTTCAATGAAATACTCTTTCAAGGAGAAAAGTCTTGTTTCTTTCTGGATGTCTACAAGAAAGGAGTATCCTACTCTTTTTAGTCAAGCACTAAATTTTTTAATTCCATTTGTAACACCGTATTTATGTGACCGTGGGTTTTCAGAGCTAGTGTATGTGAAAAACAAGTAAAGGAATAAATAGACTGTGCGTGGAAAACGACCTAAGATTAAAGCACTATTGAACCTGACATAGAAGCTCTAATAAGAAATAAGCAACAGCAAGTTTCTCATTAAGCCTCCTGATAAAGACATTTTAGTGTTGGAAAATTGTATTTGCCATTTGTTAATAACAATTACATATAAACGGCTTTTTCTAGTTTTATGGATTTATTTTCTGTATTTGTTTTATTTATATTTAAATACATTTTGTAAAGTTATTCATATGTGTATAGGATTTATTTGACCCCCTCTAAAAGCTATAACATAACTAGTGGTACGCCTACAAAATTCTCAGGTGGTACTCAAGTATAAAAAGGTTGGGAATCACTGCTCTAAGGGATTCATACACATAATTCCACCTTCCAACCACTTCTGCACATCCACATTCCACTTCTGCATGGATTCTAACCAGTTATGATCTTTTTGACAAGTAGAATCTTTTGAAAGGATTCTATTCTATAGAATGCAATATAATCGTTCAAAAGAATTCTATTACAAGAAAAGGACCACTAAAATCTTCACAAAGGATTTCATTCTAAGGAAAGGATCTATGGATTTATGCAGAGGATTTTATTAAGAGGAAAGCATTAATATAATACCAAAATATTCTATTCTAAAAGTATCAATAGTATCTTTCCGAAGGATTCCATTCTAAGGAAATCGTCTATGGAATCTTTCCAAAGAAATCTATCTTTATAAAAAGACCAATAGAATATTTCCAAAGGATTCTATTCTAAGAAAAGGACCAAAAGAATCTTTCCATAAGATTCCATTCCAAGGAAAGAATGAATAGGTAGGTAGGTATTTTAATTAACGTCGCACTGGAGAAACACAACGAGCTATTGGCGTCGGTCCGGGATCAACCCCGAAGGGAAAGATCGAGGACAACACATAATTTTGATACACGGTCAGATGACGAGGTCACACCTGAGCGAGCACCCACTCACCAAACTTCCACATCACGCCAACATGAGGAAATTTGAGGCCACGACAGATTTAACGTGCACCAGCCCCCTTTGTACACGACGGTCTTTCGTCAGATTCGAATTCGCCACCTTATGGTTGCTAATGCGTTACTCGTTAGGAAAAGACCAATAGAATATTTCGAAACGATTCTTTTCTAAAGAAAGACCAAAAGAGTATTTCCATACGATTCCATTTCAAGGAAAGCATCAATAGAAGCTTTCCAAATGATTCCATTCTAAGGAAATCATCTATAGAATATTTCCAAAGGGTTCTGTTTCAATGAAAAGACCGATAGAAGCTTTCCAAAGGATTTTATTCTAAGGAAAGGACTAGTACAATCTTTCACACGTTTTGTTTTCTAAGGAAAGGAACAATAGAATCTTTCCAAAGGTTTCTAATCTAAGGAAAGAACGCATATAATCCTTCCGAACGATTCTATTATAAGCAGAGGAACATTGAACTGTTTCCCAAACTTGAAAGAATCCATGAATCTACCAATTAATAGATGTGGTGATTAAGTCATTATTAGTGCGCTGTGTGGGTAAGAGACCACTCAGAATCTCGTGACTCTCAGATAGTTAAAAACAAACCAATCTTAAGCTGAATATTTGGACTTGTAGACACTACTTTTCTTGGAAACCCAGTTTCAAGAGAGAAAGTTTAGAAAACACAGTCAATCCGTTTTTACGATCGTTCGCATCCACAAAAAGCAGGTGATGTCTTCAGCCTTGATCTCATTTTCATTTCTAATTGATCGGAGCAGAATGAGGTCGGGGATTGGGTCCGCTCGATTCCGCATGAATCGGTAACAAACGTCGAATCGATCAGCCGCTTGTGGGCCTCACCTGATCTGCCTCGGATGTCCGTCTGTTGCCATTCAACACTAAGCAAATAATGTCGATTCCTGTGCCTTGTACGTTAGTGAACGTACTTGTAGACTAGCAGAATATTACCCAACGTTGCTCGGGTCGAAACGACGAACCTACGGTCTTTTTGCACTCAGTTTTCCTATCAATATTTTATTAGTTTTTCGCCCCACTCTACAAACTTCCACACCACGCCGACGTGAAAGGACATTTGAGGCCACGACAGATTTAACGCGCAGCAGCCCCCCCCCCCCCATACACGACGGTCTTTGATTGGATCGAGTTTTGAACTCGCAAACCTGCGGTTGCTAATCATTTACTCTTCTCACCAATACCCAGAACCAGTTTTTAAGAGGGTATCGAATACTAGTTTTAACGCTCTAAAAGGTCCACAACCATAAACCTAGCAACCTAGGTGCTCTCTGCATGACTGAAACCAAATTTACATTATTGATCAATGGAATGTTTCCAAGGGATTCAAGTCTAAGGAAAGGAGCAATAGAATATACTATATTATTAATTACACTGAATCCATGAAAGAATCACCTATGTATTCTTTCACGCAATGAATGTGGTTATTTGGTCATTAAATGTGCTGTGGAGTAAAAGCAATGCTACACTAGTCGGAAATCTCGCGTGCTCAAAGAGTTAGAATCCTAAATATAAGACATCGGTACTAATACATGTGTAACTTTGTAATTTTACATTTACCTGCGACCAAAAATGCCAGACCAGATCAATAACATCTATAGGAAGCACCTATCAATAAACTTTAAGCTATCCGAAGGTATCTTATGCTTAGAAATCAAATAGGTAACACTATTTTGCACCACAGGCTAGAATGGTACTCTTAAAAACATCAAAGCTTTTCTTAGGAAGTGTTCAATGGGAGATTAATTCTTAAATAAAAACTCTACAAAAAACTTCTATGCTAAAAATGTCAGACCACATCTATAACATCTATAAGGATAACCAATCAATAAACTTTGAGCTATCCGAAGATGTCTTCTGCTTAAAAGTAAAATTCTACTACACTGTTTTGCACCATACGTTAGAATACTTTTAAAAAATCAAAGCTTCTCTTTAAGAATTCAATAGGATTAATTCTTAAGTAAAAACTACAAAAAACTTCTCAGGATTTTGTGATATAACTGTTAAAAAGTTCTTCGGGTAGGTGGAAGATTAGTAAGCGTACGAATATTCACAAATGAGGATTAAACTAAAATAGAATGTTTTTCTGATTTCCTTATGCACACGAAGTACTTAGGAAGCTTAGTTGAAAGCCAGAAATTGTTTTAATTTCTTTTCAAGAAAAGTTTAAAATACTTTTTCGGCCCTGCTACCTTATTAGTTCTTTTCTTTTTGGAAACGCAATTGAAGATTCCCATTATAATGGATTCAAAGAACGATTTCATTCTTTAATTCAAGCAATTCGAATTTTGTAGAAAAAGTTTAGTGGATGCTGATTTGACTGAATAGTTTGCAGTTCGAAGGAGAATGGTAGGTGTTGATAACGGTAATAAACATACCAAATGATATTAAGTTTCAGTTATTGCAATATATTTTATTGGACAACACTACTATATGAGATAACATTAAATGGTTGATTGTTGGTTGATGGTGCAAGATCCAACAATGAACAAGCTGCACCAAATGCAGGTCAAAATACACAATACAAAATGTACGTATTTAAAAAAAAATGTCAGATAATCAAAAACTACATTGAAATGTAGATTATAAGCATTTAAACATACAACATGTAAATTAAAGTAAAACTTAAATCAAACGTATGAAGTGTAAACTTTTATTAAAACATGTCGGTAATAGTAAAAATTGGAAAACCTTCAAAACAATGACTGATCACAATTTAAGAACTTCGTCAATGTAAAAGATTGTCAGTGGACATTTCGATGGAGCCAGAAATACACTATCATCAGGACAGAAGTAAGCCACAAGAAGAAACGTGAATTTAAATAGTGTTGCCGTGACTCACTTTTTAACTAAGCCTTACCAGGTCGCGTGTAAAGGCGTATAAGCACTATACGCATTCATTAGTGTGTTCGATAACATAAAAATATATAAGGCTTCTCTGGTGTTTAATTCGAGAATTAGATCTCGGAGATTGGATCACTTGCTTGTTGGCTAAATTAAACTGGTAAGGAAAATTCCCATCAGTGTTGGGCAAAGACAGATATTGTTTATTTCTTTATGTTTATCACAAATCAATGTCACCAATAAGAAACTTAGTTTAATTACGTTGATATAACAGATGAAATTATGCAGTGTAGGGAGGTAGTTGAATTTACGACTCACTGGAACAACACAAAGAGCTATTGGCGACGATCCGGGATCAATTCTGAAAGGAAAGATCCGAGGACAACACCTCGTAATTTTGAGCGACGATCAGAAGACGTGTTCAACACTTGAGATGGAAAAAGTCTCCAAACCACGCCACATGAAGTCACGAGATATTTAACGTACACCAGTCCCCCGCGTACACGACGGTCTGGTTTTATTGAGTAGAATCCTCGCAACCCCCCTCCCCGGTTGCTAATCCGCGACTTTACCAACTGGGCTATGAAGTCCCCCTATGCTGTTGAAATGGCATAAGAAGGTGTAGGATAAAATATCGAATGTTTACAAACGTTAGATCACTGTTGGAAACAGAAATTGGGAAGGCAAATATTTGATAAACCGAGACTATGACCGGAAATAAAATGAGACTAAAATGGAGTATCCCCATATTAGTTGACTAATAAAATATAATTAAACGATGTGGAAAAATCCTATGTTACATTACTAAACAAATGTGGTAAAAATCCTGTGTTACTAAACAAGTGTTTTAAAAATTCTGTGTTATACTTACTAAACAAGTATGGTAAAAATCATGCGTTACGTTACTAAACAACTTTTGGTAAAAATTATGTGTTAAAAACAATTGTAAAAATCTTGTGTCATTAAACAACTGTGGTAAAAATCCTTAACGTTATTGAACAACTGTGATAAAAATCCTGTGTTACTAAACAACGTTTTAAAAATCCTGTGTTACTAAACAACGTTTTAAAAATCCTGTCCTGTGGAACTGTGGTAAAAATCCCGAGTGATGTGAAAGTGATAAATACGGAAGGTGTGATCTAACAAATAGGATAAAATAGGTGATGGAGCGTTAATAATTCAAAGGAAAAACATTTCAGAAGGGAACAAGAAGTTAAAATATGACATATGGTAAGAGATTGTTGGTAATGCTGACACGAGGAATGATTTCCAACAACCAATAAATATCTACACTTGACTCGAGAATAGCCAATGCGAAGAAGATATAAAAGAACATCGAATCGTCGGGATGGAAATGATGGTAGAATTGGATTGTATGTTTGGGTTTATGGTGCAAGGCTGAAATGATGGTAGTAATGAGATGGTTGGATACATACGAAAAACAGTAAAACCTCGATAAGTTGTCACTCAAAGGACCAAGTAATTTTTACGACTTAACTCTCCAAGTGGTTTTGATGAGATACCTCGTCCATCAATATGCGATTAATTTTGCTAATGACGAGGTATCTCGTCAGTAAGATATTGCCGATCTTTTGATGATGATGAGATCAAGATCTGGTCAGTTTTCTTCTAATGACGAGATAATGTCGAGAGAAAACCACCAGGAGCGTTATGGCTGAGTAACCACAGAATGCTCAATATGCAAAACTATAACGACAATGTAAATTTATCACTGCATTCATAACAAAAGTATTAGTTAATGGTACTAAAAATTAAGTTAACGATAAAAAATTTTAACTTTACCTCTTTGAAGCTTTATTTTAATATTCTTTAAGCTTTAGTTATTCTTTACATTCGTATTCTAATGTGTCTAATTTTGACTCATTTTCTGAACATCTGTCACCACAATTAACTTTCTTCATAAAACATTTAGTGCTTTGAATTCATCACCTGTAGCACTTTGAACTGACGTAAGGTAATGCCGAATTTTTCTGACTTCAAGAACTTAGGTGGTGAAAAAGAGTTTTCTCATTTCCACTTCCATCACATTTAAAAACTTCAAATAATTCCGAAGTTCCATCTTTTATAGTCGCTTGAGAACATACCACAACGTTGTTAACGATCGATATCTATGTCATCCTGCCATAAATGATTGCATAACACATTTATGAATTCAAATAAATTCATAAAGGAATTGGAGAACTCACCACGAGTCCTCGTTTTCGACTTTATTTTGCTAGCCACATCTGTCACAAAACGCGTATGTTTAAAGACCTTTCGATAGTGACGAGCTATCCGGGGAAACATTTGAATTCGCGATGAGTAAAACAAGGGTTTAATTAATTAGCTTCCGTGAGAGCTAGATACGACTGGAGAAAATTAACGACACTTATCGGGAGTGCGGAGTTGTCCAGGTAACGACTAATCGAGGTTTTAATGTAGTTTGTTATTTATTTGCTCATTCTAGTCTCTGTCATTTGTTCCATACGATACCTCGTACCAAAATGACGGAGATCGTATGAAATGATATTAACCCTCCAAGTGGTTTCGACGAGATATCTCGTCCATCAAGATCTGACCAATTTTGTTGCTAACGGCAAGATATCTCGTCATCTTGCTGGTAACAAGATATTGTCGATTTTTTTTATGATGACTAGATCCAGATCTGATCAGTTTTCTTCTAATGACGAGATATCTCGTCCATCAAGATCTGGTCATTTTTGCTAATGACGAGATACTTCGTCGAGAGAATACCACCAGGAGGGTTAAGACGAGAAACAACATTTTTTGCATCAACGGCTAGTTATTCACCAACAATTCCGACATGTCACGACAGACAACGAAATATGGTACCGAAGTCACTTCAGATGAGCTCATTATGAAGTTTGAAAACATCATGGGCCAAAGGATACCTGTCCTTGTGATAAGCTTGTAGATAACGTCAACACCATAAAGAAGGAGTGACGCGACTTGGCAGTTTTTAGTTTTATTCAAAACTTAACAACAAAGAACATATAGATTAATATATAATAGGTATACCCAATTTACAAAAAGGATAGTGGGAAAAATCCCTATTGGATGCAAAACGTCCGATCTGATCAAAAACATATAGCCAAGTAAAGATGGTGGTACCCAAGTTGGCGAGTGGTTGGCGCACAGGCGCCAACAATACCTTCAGGAATTTGAATTCGGCGACTCTATGACACTTTTGGAGTCAGTGTAATGATAAAATTGCCAGCCTAAGGGTTGTAAATATATCTTAGTGCATTAAAAATAGCTAAAAATTTAGCCAAAGTAAAAGTAAACAGAAGTAAATGATAGCAGTGAATAGTTAACCCTCCTGCTGGTTTTCTCGACAAGATATCTTGACATTAGAATAAAACTGACCAAACCTTGATGGATGAGATATCTCGCCATTAGAAAAAACTGACCAGATATTGATCTCGTCATTTTAAAAGTACCTTCAGTATCTTAACGAGATTTCTCGTCATTAGCAAAATTGGTCATATATTGATGGACGAGATACCTCGTCAAAACCCCTTGGGGGTTTCGAGTAATCTACCCACAAACGAAAGTGGACCCGACATAATTATATTATTTCCATCCATCAGAGAGTGTGAGGTCTGTCAAAAAAATATATAGACAAGTAATACGAGACAAAATACATTGTTCTTAGGACTTTTTGAGCATAGTTTACTTCAAAGTAGGCACCTTGGGACTCACATACTTATCTCAGTCTCTTCCTCTTTTCAAAACACCCTGCAAAATCAGTTGTTGGAATCGCCATCAGATCCCTCGTCACGTTCTTTTGAATCACATCCTCCGTCTCAATTATCTTCCCTTTCATAGGTGATTTTAGCTTTGAAAAAGCCAGAATCCAAATCTAAGTGCCAAATCTGAGGTGTAAGGGGGTCGGGCCACCTGAGTGATTTAAGGTTTTGCCAAAACCTCTGCTGAAGACGGGATGAGTAGGAGGGCCAGTTGTTATGAACTTACCTATCACCAATTGCCAACAGCTGCGGCCGTTGAGTACTTGTGATGGACACCTTTTGAATCGAAAAACACAATCAACATGGTCTTGAAGTTGCTGCGACTTTGTGGCTTCTTCTTCGGGAGGGAAGAACTAGGCGTTCCATCGGGAAGACTTCTTAACCCTCCTGATGGTTGTCTCGACGAAGTAGCTTGAGGTATTAGCAAAACTGACCAGATCTTGATGGACGAGATGCCGTTGAAAGAAAACTGACCAGATCTTGATCTCGTCATGATAAAAAAAACCGTCACTATCTTATATAATGTAACAAATAGAACACAAATCGAATAAATTTTGAAAAACTATCACCCTCACTCTATAATCCGACTAGTTTCGAAGAAAACGCAAAAAAAACCCGAATCGGCACTAAATGAAGCAAACTTTCTCCTTCTAAACACCAAGATATGAATCTCACTGATTTCAACACAAACGCTCTTGATACTTCAAACAATCTTCAAAATGGATTTCTTGAGGATTTCATTCCCTTGGTTAAAAGCAACATGGTAGATCGAAGGAAATACTATGACTAATATACAAAAGAAAATTCAAATTCTCTTAGATGTTTTAGTTCTGCTCCAGTAAATAATATTTAAACCATTCCAAGCAAATAAACGAGATACCAAACAATTCCACGTATCATATTTCAGTTGGTGCAAATTTCGTTTCAGTACGATTAAAGGGGTGGAACCAAATAAAAAAAGTTCAGAAAAGTCTATCAAACTTTACTCTAGGATCCGTAAATAGTAGATACTAGTAATAGTCTGTTGTACAAGTAACAATAGTTTGAGTTGAAATAAATGCTGTTGGGATAAAAAAAGAAAATTCATCTCCTTTTGCACTGGTTTTAAATTTACTCGAATCAATACCAAAGAAATGTACTGTATGGTCTTTCAAATCCATGTACCATATTGCAACTAATGATAATTTTAAGTAACAGCTCAAGTAGGACAATATTGAAGTTTGGAAAAGGTTGTCTCTTACTCTTGAGTTTATCAAAAGTGGACGAAACTGATGGTTCAATGTACAAAAAAGAACATTTTTAATGCCTGACCTCTTCGGCCTTCGGCACTGTAAGAGGTGAATTGACAGCTATTTGTGAAAGAGTACCAATTGGGTAAGCCATGTTGCTCCTGACAAGGGCAATATTCAACAATCAATAACAATCGAAGAGTTTGGAAAAGATTATCACTTTTTCGTTGACTCCTTTTTTAACCCTCCAAGTGATTTTGACGAGATATCTCGTCTATCAAGAACTGATAAATTTTGCTAGTGACTAGATATATCGTCATCAAGATATTGGCGATCTTTTTATGGTGGCAAGATCAAGATTTGGTCAGTTTTCTTTTATGACGAGATATCTCGTTCACCAAGATCTGCTAATGATTTTGCTAATGACGAGATACGTAGTCAAGGCAACCACCAAGAGGGTTAAGAAACAACATAGGAAGCTGAAAAGTGCCATGGAAAATAAAAAGAAAATTCACATTTTAATGATTTCGGGTTTTTCTTCACAATGACAAATTTACTCCAAATACAGTTCAATATTACAATAACCCCATCCCTTTCCAAATCCAAGTACCATATTTTAATCTATACGAACTTTGTCTCGGCACCATCACCACCGAGCAGGAGACAAATCGAAGAAGTTTAGAAAAGGCTGTCAACTCTACCCTAGGGTTGGACTAGTGGTTCGACTAGTTTCCACAAAAACACACACACGAAAAAAGCACGAATCGGCACAAAATAAAGAAAACTTTCCTTCCAAACAGTTTCCAAGAAATGAATCTCACTGATTAACACAAAAGTGCATTCCAGTCTGGATTGGGAGAAATTCAATTTGGAAGACTCGGAGAGATCATTTATTTACCATCCTCTGAAGCCATCCCGGGAATGGTGTAACGCAAGTTAAATGCTTTCGGTAAGAAGACGGAAAATCATTAGAGGAAGAAAAACATTGTTGTGTTGAAAATGGAAGAGAAAATGAAGACTTATGAATCGAAATGTAGAGGCTCTCTTTTCGGGAACACGAGAAAAGACGTTAATTAAGTAGTCAGTATGAAACAAAAGCATATAATTCAATAAACTGCAAGACTTTGGGGAAAGATCGAGTATAATCAGGAGAGCAATTCTGTTTCTCTGAACGGCTCGCATAATATCATTTATTTTGCAAGAGATTGCTTTTCGTTCTGACATGGCTTAAAAGGTACTCGGTAGTTTAGTTTGCACTTCAACTTGGGATTAATTTGGAACTATACATTCCGTATTTGATTCTTAACCCTACTGATGGTTTTCTCGACAAAATATCTATTTAGTATAAAAACTGAGCAGATCTTTAACTGTAATTATTTAGCAATTGATGAACGTCGCACTAGAGCAACACAGCGGGCTATTGACGAATGTCCGGGATCGATCCCGAAAGGAAGAATCCGAGGACAACACCACGTAATTTTGAACCACGGTCAGATGACGAGGCAACACCTGAGCTGGCACCCCACTCTACAAGCTTCCACACAACGCCAACGGGAGGACGTTTGAAGCCACGACAGATTTAAAATGCACCAGCCCCCTTTGCACACGACGGTCTTTTGATTGGATACGAATTCGCAACCTTCCGGTTGCTAATCCGTTACTCTTCCAACCCGGCCACAGCGGCCCGATCTTTAACGAGATATCTCGTTATTAGAAGAAAGCTGACTAGATCTTGATCTAGTCACCATAAAAATATCGTCAATATCTTGATGACGAGGTCTTTAGCAAAATTGGTCAGATCTTGATGGACGAGATATCTCGTCGAAACCACTTTTAGGGTTGAAAATTTGAGGTTCAAGTTTTCTTCTCGTTTTATTTTGACTTGGTAAATAATGTGTTCCAAATGTAAAGGGGCCGTCGAGGCTCAGGGAGTTTGCACTGCGCTAACAATTTACGAGTTGAAGGCGTTGCAAATTCGATTCCTGTAATTTACTCTGAGTGAAATTCTCTCTTATGTATCAGTAAAACTTTCATTGTGTATGTATGTCGATTACTTGACGTTGCTTGCCTTGTGTTTGATGCAGCTTGGCCAAATATGGCCCTTGCACAGCAAAACCCAACCAGCCAAATGAAATAAAAGCTTGAAGCAAGGTATTAAGAAAAAGGGGTACCGACAATGGAATAGCTAGGATTTTACTGATAGAGGGGACCTATGCTAAAAAAAATATAATTTTTTATGCCAAGCTAAGGTCTTGTTTCAATTTTGTCTTTTTGTATCGCTTTTGGTTGCGCAAGTGCATAAGAAGTGACACATCTTGGTAAATCGAATTTCATGAATGAGTGTCCAGTCAAAAAAGTATCCGAACGCCTCTTGTTATTCCCGTACTTGGAATCGCACAAACAAAAGGTGTCAGTAGACTTGGAATTTTGCCTACTGCAAATAAATGCGCATTTTATTTACATAATGATCTGTCTTCATATTTATTTAGAAATTATCAAAATTTGAAGTAGTAGCACCAACTTTCAATCAAGTTAAAAGATTTCCAAAGGTCAAAGATTAGGGTAAATACAATTTCTTGTGAAAATCGGACCATATAATAGCCGGGAATATAACAGAAAACCATCAGGGGGTCGGGATTATTACTTAAAATACAGGTAAAAAATTGAGTGTTTTAGTATATTTCTCAATCTGCACTCCGGACCGTTCTGGCTCAGTGGGTATACTCACTGCTTCACGAAACCAGGAATTTGAAGAATAACTGAAACATTGAAGGCTGAATGTATTCCAGTGATATTCTACTAAAAGAACTTAACTATACCAACTCAAAAGGGGTTCTTAGAATTGTATAACCTTAGATAGATTCAAGACCTCTGGCTTTGGGGAAACAGTCATTCCATGAAACCAGGAATTCGAGAAATGACTGAACCATTGCCGACTGAATGGTTTAGAATGATATTTCGCTCAAAAATCTTTACTGTTTCAAATCAAAAGGGGTTTTCTTAAGTTCTATAATTTTAGATAGATCCAAGACCTCTGGATTAGGGGAAACAGTTAATCCATGAAACCAGGAGTTCGAGAAATGACTGAACCATTGCCGGCTGAATGGTTTCCAATGATATTCCGCTCAAAAGTCTTGACTGCTCCAAATTAAAAGGTTTTTAAAGTTCTGTAACCTTAGATAAATTCAACACCTCTGGCTTAGGGGAAACAGTCATTCCACGAAACCAAGAAATGACTTAACTATTGCCAATGGTTTCCAATGATATTCCGCTCAAAAGTCTTAAATGCTCCAAATTAAAAGGTTTTAAGGTTACATCGAAAGGGGTTTTCTTAAGGTTCTATAACCTTACACATATTCATTTCTGGATTAGGGGAACAGTCATTCCACGAAACCAGGAGTTTAAGAAATGACTTAACCATTGACGGCTGAATGGTTCCCAATGATATTCCGCTCAAAAATCTTTACTGTTCCAAATCAAAAGGGTTTTTATTAATTTCTATAACTTTAGATAGATCCAAGACCTCTGGATTAGGGGAAACAGTTAATCCATGAAACCAGGAGTTCGAGAAATGACTGAACTATTGACGGCTGAATGGTTCCCAATGATATTCTGCTCAAAAGTCTTTACTGTTACAAATCGAAAGGTGTTTTCTTAAGGTCCTATAACCTTAGATATATTCAAGACTTCTGGCTTAGGAGAAACAGTCATTCCACGAAACCAGGAGCTCAAGAAACAACCATTGCCGGCTAAATGGTTTCCGGTGACATTCCACTCAAAGGTCTTAAATGCACCAACTCAAAATTAGTCACCAACCCTTCATCCCGTGTAGCCCATGCATTCCCAATGAGCGAGGTGGACAAGGCAGTGCGCCATTTCTCATCTCTCGATCTGACAGTCGGAAGCTCTAAGCCAGAACAATGAACTTTTCACCGACAATTCATTAAGATTCACGCATCGGAGCTTGTTTCATCCAAATAAACCACGCCCCTCCCTAGTCCGTGGTCCTCCCCGTACGTCAAGCAGTTTCATATTTCACCCGGATGTCTGGGGGCCGCTAATGATGAGTCTCGTTGCTATGTTCTTAGCACTGCAGATAAACCGAATCCGAATACTTATTCCGGAGCACTTACAAAAATTACGGGGGTAAAAAAGAAACAAAGTAAAAAAGGGTACGCAGCGCTTTGGTGGGAGGCGGTGAGTTATTATGGCCACGCCAAATCCGCCCCTGCTTAGATAGGGTATAAGTGTTTGTGTGATTTTTCGGTATATTAGCGAGATTGGTATTTTTGAGGCTATTTGGTGAATACGGGGCAGGGTTCGGTTCAATTGCTCGGATCGATCGAACGATCGATCCGTTTCGGAGAAAATTAGTTTCAGATTAATGTGATTTCTATGTAAAATTTCATAATACAGTGTCTGAGCGTGCAAGCCGCTCCGGGAATTTTAGCTTTACTAGCATGCCCGTGCGAGAATTCTCGCAGGAACAATTCCATCCCCTCAATCCCCATCCGTTGTAAGGGTGAAAGATGTAAGCGAATTTTTTTATATCCAAAATATCAAAAAAGTTTACTCAATCTATTTACATCACTCCTTGAGATCAATGTTAGCGTTGTTCCAACCATTTGAGTAAAGCACGTAATTCTTCCTCCAAATGGCCTAATAAGTTTATCTCAACTCTCTAGAATATTCCCCAAAATTGTTAAGTTGTATATATTTTTTCAAATCTTAACCTCGCGAGAAACATTGATCGTTTAATATCCTTATTTTATCGAATCACATATTCATAAATTATTGATATTATGGAAAGAAATGAAAACCATTTCAATACATAAATAAATAATTCGACGCATGTAAGAGGAGTAAAAGGGATCTATAGTATAGAAATAATATAGATGATGAAAAAAAATTGTTTTCCGAGTAATACTGGTAAAACAATTTTATTGGAAAAGTTGTTTTCCATCAATACTGGTAAAACAAACTGAGTTGCGTACCGCAATCGTTTTATATTCAGTGTTATTCCTATGGAGATTTCGAAATGTTTTTAGCTCTCCTCTGCATACCTTGGAGAAATAGAATGGATTCGTCAATTCTGCGGGAAATTCTCTTTCTTTTGATACCTTACTTGTTAAGATTCGTCGCGTCTAAGAGGCGTAAAAGATATCTATATTATTAAATAATATAGATGACTATACGCGTACAACTGTGCTACTGGTGTACTTGTAAATGTTGTCTTGATGTTCGATGGCTTAGTGCACATATGTGTAGTGACAAAATCGTAATTTTATACTAGAGGGTTTTAAAGTTAGTATTTAAAAATGTAATAATATTCAGTACAACTCAGCACTTTATACTGTCATATTATAATATAGAGTATTACAGCAACATTACAGCACTTTATATAGTTATATTACAATATAAAGTGCTGTGAATTGTAAATGAATATTTTTATTACAATTTTAATTCCTAACACGCTCTAAAGAGGACCGTGGTAGCCCAGGTTGGAACAGTAACGGATTAGCAATAGGAATGTTGCGAGTTCGAATCTCGTTCCAACCAAAGACCGTCGTGTACACGGGGCTGATGTACTTTAAATCTGTAGTGGCCTCAAATGTCCTCACGTTGGCGTGGTGTGGATGTTTGGAGAGTGGGGTGCCAGCTCAGGTTTCAACCTCATCATCTGACCGTGGTTCAAACCCACGAGGCGGTATTCTTGGATCTTTCATATCGGGATTGATCCCGGAGCGTCGCCAATAGCCCGATGTGTTGCTCCAGTGCAACGTTAATTAACTTCTTACTTACCCACGTTTATAACACTCGGTTATTTCAATTTGATCTTGAAGAACAGTGCAATAAGAACTGAATCTTAGCTATCCAACGCTTCTCAGGGGAACATCTTTAGGTGTGTACGGTCTTCACGAACCAGAGGTACCCCAGTGATCTAGTCTCTTCCCGTAGGGTTTACTTCCTCTGGTAAACTTCACGGTGGCGACCACAGGATGTCCAAGTGATCTTTCTTCTCTCCATTCCTTCTTTTCATAGCAACTTGACATTGTCTTTTATTTGCGCATCTTGGCTAAATAGAGCCCTTGCGCTATAAGACCCAAAACCAACTAACTACACTTCTGAATAAAAAATCCATAAAGCAAGAAGGAAAACTCCCATTATCTTGAGAAAGGGAAACGAATTTCCCATGTCGGTTATTTTCATTTGATCTCGAAAAAACAGTTCAATAAGAGCTGAATCTGAGATATCCAACAGAAAATTCTCAGACCCTAACCTACTTACCCGAGCAAAAATTTTACTGCCCACTCAGAGCAAGTTTGTTTCTTGATTATACCATCTTCCCCCAATCACCCAAGAACTATTTGCTCGTTCCCACCACTTTTATAAATAGTTAAGATGGAGTTAAATGGCCCCAGGAGAGCCGCAGTTAATGGTCTCTCCACCCATATTTGCTATCCTTAATGACCGAACCCATTTCATTTGATCTCGAAAAAACAGTGCAATCAGAACTGAATATGAGCTATCCAACAGAAATTCTGGGCTTCCCTGTCTCTGGTATCATGATTTCTACCCCAGGATGCTCAAGCCATCTTTATTTTCTTTCTCCCTTCCATCCTTTCTTTTCACAATTATTTGACATTATCTTGTGTTTGGCTCAGCTTGGTCAAATATGGCCCTCGCGCCATAAACCCCAAACCAACCCTCTGAATAAAAAATTAATAAAGTAAGGAGAAATCTCAGTACCTTCTCAGAAAAAGAAGCAAGTTTTTCATGGTCATTTTCATTTGATCTTGAAGAAACAGTGCAACAAGAAATCCAACAGAAGATTCGCAGACCCAATCCTCCATCTCCGGACTAAAATTCTACTGCCCACTCAACGCAAGTTTGTTTCCTGATTATACCATCTTCCCCCAATCATCTAAGAACAATTAGCTCGCTCCCACCACTTACAGTTTTTATAATTAGTTAAGCTGGAGTTAAAAGGCCCCAGGAGAGCCGCAGTTAATGGTCTCTCCACCCATATTTGCTATCGTTAATGAGCAAACCCAGTCGCAACCGCCGAAAGGGAACCCGTCTATTAGCATTCAACTATAGATTCTAAAGTTTACTCGCCTAGAATTGCAAGCAAGTCTAATATTAGCTCTTGAAGCGGCACGAGGAGACTGAATCCTTGGATTAAAAATTCATTTCAACAGTTAATTTTCGATGGACTTGCTGGAAGTTTAACAGTGGGTGACGCGCATTTCTCTTTGATCATGAAAAGAATTAGATGTTCAGCTGAATCGGCATTTGGGGGCAGCTGAATCGCCTAATCAGGGATCGGATTCGTTTGTCGCCATACCGGCGTTTTTTACCAAAGAAGTGCTAACTAGATGAGGCGTATAATCAGGCTTTGCGAAATTTGTCAGAAATTCTTGACACAGGTTTCAATTCTACTTTTTCCTTAGTAGTTGGTTGCGTTTTTATGGTGCTAAGGATATATTTGTCTAAGCTGGTCCTAGACAATTAACCCTCCTAGTGATTTCGACGAGATATCTCGTCCATCAAGATCTGACCAATTTTGCTTAATGGCAGAAACCTCGTCAAGATAACCACCAGGAGGGTTAATGAACACACACAAGGGAAGTTTTACTGACACAGAAGAGATACAACCCAGAGTAAACCTTAGCGGAAATAGACTTAGTGAATAGTTTCGGAAAAACTCAGAGATAAGGATTACGATCACTTATTCAGGTTGACAGGTATAATTTCGAACTTAGATCGCGTTAAAACGGAGGTGTGAAAACGAAGTTTATAGGAAATTTATATTTCAATTCAACTTCTATGGATTTATAATTGGACAAATTTATTTAACTGCTGGCCACCCAAATTGCAACACCAAGAAAGACAAGAGATATCACAACAAAATTTATTTTGTAGATAACATGTTGACCAAGTATCAAATGATTAAATTTATAGACTTCTGTGAAGTGTGGTTCCTGCCAAAATCAGTAGCCAGAGTAGCCGCCATTGTTGGAGATCACCGCTGCCACACGCCTCGGCATTGATTCAAAGAGACTTTGGATGTGTTCTTGGGGTACAGCAGACCAAGCAGCTTCCACACGTTGCCAAAGTTGATCTGGTGTGGCAGCTGGGGATGTATTCTGGGTCAATCGTTGAGCAACCATGGACCACATGTTTTCTATCGGCGAAAGATCCGGAGAGCGAGCTGGCCAGGGAAGCAATTCAATCTGGCGATTGACGAAGAACCCTTGGACAATGCGTGCCACGTGTGGTCGCGCATTATCCTGTTGAAATATGGCTGTGGGCAAGCCCTGAAGGTAAGGAAGGACAACCGGCTCCAACACCTCGGAGATGTAGCGCTGGCTGTTTAAAGTACCGGCAATGCGTACTAGAGGAGTGCGAGAGTGATATCCAATACCGCCCCATACCATAATACCCGGTGCAGGACCAGTGTGGCGGTGCATAACGCAGCTGTTCAGCATCCTCTCTCCACGGTGTCTCCAGACTCGAATCCGACCATCGTGGTGTTGCAGACAGAAGCGTGACTCGTCAGTAAAGACAATTTCATTCCATTCTGCCGTCCACATCCTTCTTTCATCGCACCATTGGCGGCGGAAACGTCTGTGGTTCTGCGTCAAGGGTAGACGAAGCAATGGACGTCTTGCGGACAGACCACTCTGCTGTAAACGGCGTCGAATGGTACGCGCAGACACTGGATGATGCGATACAGACTGAATGTGCTGTGCTATGGTTCGTGATGTGGCTGAGCGATCCGTCACTGCCATACGCACAATATGCCTGTCATCACGTGAAGTGGTGCACTGAGGTGGATGCGATCGAACACGTCAGTTCGTCGCATCCTCCTGCATCCAACGATCACATATCCGTATTACAGTTGTTTGGTTTCGTCCAACACGACTACCGATTTCCCTGAAAGATAATCTACAATCTCGGTAGGCCACTATCCTTCCTCTGTCGAACTCGGATACTTGATCAAAAGATGATCGCTGTTTTCTACGAGGCATAATTGATCGTTTTTTTGAAAAAACCACAAGAAAAACACAATTGCCGTACTTGAAATCGTCGAAATCTCCAAGCCTTAAATAGCGCTTTGAAGTGGCGCCACAGGCGCGCGTGATGTGCGTCTGCGCTGAAATTCTAATCATTTGCATATCTCACCTCCGCTAATGCATGTTGTAAATTTCATATTATTTGCATGCTTCCTTCAGGGTGTCGCATTTACGGTGGCCAGCGGTGTAAAAGGATTCTAGAAAAATAAGTTAAGAAAATAAGTTTTTTAACACTCTTCCCAAGAAAGCAATTGCTGTTGTAGTGAAGGCAATGAGACGCAGTTTATTTGTTAACATGCAAATATTTGCATGTTAACAAATGCATGTTAACAAACTATTATACATCTAGTACGCCTTTTATAACGTAAATCATGAAAGCAATAAAAAGATAAGAGTTTGCCAACTGGCTAAACTAATGAGTGTGGATTGATGCCAAATCGGGGATATTACTCTGACTAGACAGATGGTTAGATAATAGAGGTTATTGGAGGGGTATTCTAACCAGGATTATTAAAAAACTCGTTCCAAAGGATTCTATTCTTTTGAAAGGAGCAATAGAATCTTTCGTTATCTTAAGGTTGAAAGAATCATCCATTTTTTCAATCCATGGATTTTCAAAATCCCTAAATGTGGTTATTTAGTCATTAAGTGGTGTTGTGGGGTGAAAGCAATACTACACTATTCGGAAATCTCGCGAAGCTCAAATATATATAAGTGACGTGCTGACAATCTCCTTTAAAACTGTAGCTATGATAGAAAAATCGTTCAACAGTTAATTCCGAGCCACTGTGATGTTTATGTCAACCTGATTGCCGTTTCCTTATTCAATACAGGCGCTCGATTTTACAAATTTCTACTGCCTTTTAACCCTCCAAGTGGTTTCGACGAGATATATCGTCCATCAAGATCTGAACGATTTTGATAATGATGAGATATTTCGTCATCAAGATAATAACGATCGTTTTATTAGGACTAGATCAAGATTAGGTCAGTTTTGCTAATGACTAGATACCTCTTGGAGACAACCACCAGGAGGGAAATACAATCAAACCATTAATAAAAAAACCCAGTAAAGATGCAGAGCCTTTTAGAATCTGAAGTCTTAGAGGGATAAAATTTTTGACATCCTTAAGGTGGTAAAATCGTATCTGTTGCTGAATTCAGCCTTGCCTCTGGTTACGACTGCCGATCAAAATATTTACACCACTTTAATACTGCCCCTGTATCGTTCTGCAATTTTCGAGAGGAAATAAACAGCTATCATCTACTTCGTTGCTAGGATCTCCGTCATGCTCTCTTTCCTACTAGGAAAGCAAGGATCATTTGAGCATACAAGGTCTGTCCAAAACGTATCCAGTTATGTAATATGAAACAATATACATTGAACCTAGGAATTTTGACACCTAGTCTCCTTCAAAGTAGGCACCTTGTAACCTCACACATTTCTTCCAGTATCTCTTCCACTTTTCTTTCTTTAAAACACACTGCAAAAAGTCCATTGTTAGAATTATCATCCGCTGCCTCGTCGTGTTCTGAATCGCATCCATAGTATGAATTCTCTTCCCTGTCAAAAGTGGGCATTGGTCATTTGGAAGAGTAACGGATTAACAACCGGAGTCTTCTGAATTCGAAACTCGATCCAATCAAAGACCTTCGTGTACGTGGGGGCAGGTATTCGCTAAAACTGTCTTCACGCTGGCGTGGTGCGGAAGTTTGAAGAGTAGGGTGCTACTTCAGATGTTGACCTCGTCATCTGCCCGTGATTCAGAGTTACGAGTTGTTGTCATTATATAGATCTTTTTCTTCGGAACTGGGGGCCGTAGGTATGCCCACTGCGCTAGCAAATCTTGGAGTTGTAGGCGGTGCAAGTTCAATTCCGCTCAGGTGCATTCCTCCATGGGTGTATATCTCTCTTCTGTGTCAGTAAAATTTTTATTGTGTGTGTATGTCTATTACTTGTATGTCTTGTGTCTAGCGCCGATTGGCCAAATATGGCCCTTGCGTCATTAAAACCCCAAAAGAACCAATCAAACCGGGATTGATCCCGGACCGTCGCCAATAGCCTGCTTCAGTAAGACGTTCATTCAACCACCTACCTACCTAGAAAA
This sequence comes from Meta bourneti, assembly GCA_933210815.1. NCBI lineage: Eukaryota > Metazoa > Arthropoda > Arachnida > Araneae > Tetragnathidae > Meta > Meta bourneti. Next base: position 17,727,748 of record OW119922.1, read on the forward strand.
TGCTCTCTGATATACATATTTGGTTGCAACAAAAGGTATCGTGTCGCCTTTTTGGCGACATTTCGGCGTTTAATGAAATAGAGTGGACCAGTCAATTATCAATAATCAATTCGAAACATTGGCGAAATGCTGAAATCGTGTTAGAAAAGCAAGCCAAGTAATGTCACGTTCAGGATACGTACAAAAAACACGTTCCGCAGCAGATACACTACTGCCACCTACAATTTTGCTTGACAGAGTTCGTTCTCTTCAACAACTCATGATTATTCCATATCATATAACGGAACACCTTATCAGAGAGTAGTTTAGCGGCTCCCCCTGGCGGACGGCGGCGGCTCCCTTGAGAGCCACGACACAGTTCGAAGACCTCTGCCCTAGTGAACAATTTCGGAGCTGGGAAATTTCCCGTCTCTTCCAGCTCAAAAACAAAATCGCGGAGAAAACCCGTCGCATTTCTTATTCAAAAAACGCGAAGTTCCGAGGCAAAACAGTCCCAATCCCGCGCAGACGGGAATCCGCGAGAGCGGTGGCGGAGACCAGTCGATATCCGAGAGGTCATTGACCTGACCACCCAGCAAACGATCTCGCTCCTCTCTTGCCAATTCCTATCCACCCTTTCCCTGCGATCGTCTGAGAATGCACAGCGCTAGCGGAAGCCGAGAAAGCTGCAGGAAAAAGGAACTCAACTCTCGAAATTGAAACACTAGAAAAAGAGAGAACAAAAAAGTTGGGAAGAAGAAAGAAGCGCGCTTTGTTTTGCGTTGTAGGGAAAATTTGGCGTCCCCAATTCCCTAACAGTCGGAGAGGTGGTATCGATTTTTCCCTAAGTTCTTCCACGCTTGGCAGTGGAGCGAGCGTTCAGTGGGCGCTTGGTGATAACGCTTTGCGAAGGGGCTTATTTCTCGGACGCGGGTTTTCAAGTTGCATGGTCTTGGTCACTAGCATGTAAAAGTTTTGCGGTTTATCTAAGGAAAACATGTTTCATAATGTATTTTCCAGTGCAATGCGTGTAAAATGAATGCTTTTATGCACTTCATCTTAAGAATGCAATGCTTATTTACCCTCTGAGTCGTGAGATTTTCGAGTAGTATACCACTGCTTTTACCCCAGAACACGCTTAATGACTAATTAACCACATTTGGTGGTTGGAAAAACCTTGGATTCTTTCAACCTTTAGAAAGATTTTGTTGGTCCTTTCCTTAGAGAGAGAGAATAATATTTTGGATATATTCTTTTGACCTTTTCTTTGGAATAGAATCCCTTGGAGAAATTCAATTTCTCCTTTTTTAGAATAGAATTCTTTGGAATAGAATCTTTGGAAAGTTTATATGGCTCCTTTCCTTAGAATAGATCCTTTGTTAATTCTCTTCGAATAGAATCCCATGGAAAGATTCAGTTTCTCCTTTTCTTAGAATAGAATTCTTTGGAATAGAATCCTTTGGAAAGTTAATGTTGCTCTCCTTATAATTTAATCCTTTGGAGCGATTCTCATGGCTCTTTCATTGGAAGAGAATTCTCCCGAAAGATTCTGTTGCTCCTTTCCTTAAAATATGTTCATTATCTTAGAATAGAATCCTTTGGGAAGAATCTATTGGGCAAAAAGGTGAAAAATGGTTAGATTGGTTGGTTGGTTGATTTGGGGTTTTATGGCGCAAGGCCATATTTGGCCATGCTGAGCCAGACGCGAGACATAAAATATCAAGTAATAGACATACACACACAACGAAAGTTTTTACAGACACAGAAGTAAGAAATACATCAAGGGGGAATGCACCTGACAGGAATCGAACTTGCGCCGCCTACAACTCGAAGGTTGCTAGCGCAGTGGGCATACCCACTGAGCCATGACAGCGAAAAACTGGCTTGAAGCCATGGAAGGAAGATTGTAGGTTCAAGAAAAAATCATGCATTTCAACCATTCAGAGTGAATAAGTCATTTTTCTTTCATGTAGGGGGTCGCCGTGGCTGAGTGGGGTTGCCCTTTGCGCTGGCAACCTGCGAGTTGTTGGAGACGGGAGTTCAATTCTAACGGGGTATTTTCCCTCTTCTGTGTCAGTAAAGTTTTCCTTGTGTGCTTATAGCTCGGACAAGTGTTTTCAAGTTCGTCAGTACTGTCACAAAGGAAAGGGTTGGTGGTCCCTGTCGCTAGCATGTAGAAGGGCGGCGTTTTCAAAAAAATTTATTTAAAAGTTTTGCAGTTTTTTCTAAGAAAAAATGTTTTAACAATGTTTGGAACAATTTTGTCCTCGTCGGAAGTATTGTCCAGTGCAATGCATGAAAAAGGAATGCTTTCATGCTATTCATCTTTTTAATGCGATGCTTAATTACCCTCTGAGACGCGAGATTTCCCAAGTAGTGTAGTATTGTTTTTGTCCCGTAACACATTTAACGACTAAATAACCATCTATTCATGAAAAGATGGATTCTGTGGTACACAGTCCTTCGAAAAGATTTTATTGCTCCTTTCCTTAAGAGAGAATCCTTTAGAATGGTTTTTTACCCCTTTCCTTAGAATAGAATTTTTTGGAACAGAATCCTTTAAAATATTTTACTGTTCCTTTTTTGGAACAGAATCCTTTAAAATATTTTACTGTTCCTTTTTTGGAATCGAATCCTTTGGAACTATTCTTTCGGCCCTTTCCTTGGAATTATTCTTTCGGTCCTTTCTTTGGAATAAAATCCTTTGGAGAGATTCTGTTTCTTCTTTCCTTAGAATAGAATTTTTTAGAACATAATCCTTTAAAATATTTTATTGTTCCTTTTTTGGAATCGAATCCTTTGGAACTATTCTTTCGGCCCTTTCCTTGGAATAGAATTCTTTGGAATATAATCCTTTTTGAAAGGATTTTATCGTTCCTTTTCATATAATAGAATTGTTTGAAATAGAATTATCTTTTGAATGATTTTATTGATCCTTTCCTTAGAATAGAATCCTTTGGAGCGATTCTTATGGCTCTTTCCTTGTTAAAGAATCCTTCCGAAAGATTCTGTTGCTCCTTTCTTTGACAAAATCTTTAGAGTTAGAATAGAATAGTTTAGAATTAGAATAGAATCCTTTGGAAAGAATCTATTGGACAAAAAGCTGAAAGCTGGTTAGAAGTCATGCATGGAAGACTATAGGTTCAAAGTGAAATCATGCGTGCGTACACCTCTGTTAGTCACATTTTCCTTTCATGAAGTGAGGTTGCCGTGACTGAGTGGGTTTCCCCGTCTAACAACTTCCGAGTTGTAGGTGGTGCAGGTGCGATTCCTCCCTCTGTGTATTTCTCTCTTCTCTGTCAGAAAAGCTTTCCTTGTGTGTGCATATTCATTTGTTTTGCACAGCTTGGCCAAATATGGCCCTTGCACCATAAAACCCAAGACCAACCAATCTTTCATGTGGTACGTCGTAATCGTATTGCAGTTCCAAAAGCAATAGACAAAGCAATAAGATTATCTTCTCATAAACGTCTGAAGTGAATAAAAAAACAGGATACGCCTTTTCCTACTTTATTCTGGACATGCATTGACAGATGCCATTAACAAAACCCTTTTTACACAAAATTATTAAAAACAGTTTTATTCATTTTTGTTTAATGTATTCTTTATCTTCTAAGGAGTTCCTGTCATGCACAATATTAACTATCGAGCAAATATGCAGCTGGCTTAATTCCATTTAGACTGCTTGGTGATAGGTTAATTCAGCTTATACAACCAACTAGGCACCGAACTGGTATAAAAGTCCCTCCAGTTATGGGCCCACCCCATTTGGTTGTATAAGGTGAATTAACCTATCACCAGGCAGTCTAAATGGAATTGAGCCAGCTGCATATTTGCCCGATAGTTAATATTGCACATGACAGGAGCAGTTTCCGTGCGAGATCCAACCTTACTGCCTGCCGTTTATTGCGCTAAGCACCGTGTTAAATGTCACAACATGGATTGGATTCACACTCATCGACCTTTTTTATTGAGGGGCCTATCCCTTAACCCGTAGTAGCCTAAACTGATTGGATCGGGGAGGGGCAGTACCCCATCTAAGAAGAAGAGGGATTCACAAGCATACATCTGTTCTGCAACCTGCTGACTTGTAACCAGATTTGACCTTCCCGTTAGAATCTTACTAGAATTAGTTGCAGCAGTAGATGTGGTTATCTGGTAATTGTAAGCGTTGCGTGGGGAAAACAATGCTACACTACTCGGAAATCGAGTGATGCTCTGAAGGTTAAGTACCTAAAATTTTGTTTTGGACAGAGGACGTCACTCACATTGCACTAGCATCCAAAAAGTCTAGCATCGTCTCTGACCGTAGCTAAGGGAAGGGGCGACAGTGGCGGTAGCCTCGAGCGTCGATGTTTTTTAAATGGAGACATTTCAGAATTGTTTGTTGAGTCCTTTCTTAAAAACACTGCTCAATTCGCAAATTTTTGCTTGTCACAGAATTATTTCTATGCGTGTGAGGTGAATTCCTTCATGCGCTTCGTCGTTAGAAACGCTTGTCAAAGTCAATTCTTCCGTTAACCCTCCTGGAGGTTATCTCGACAAAGTCATTAAGGAGGCTGGCCTGATCTTGATGGAGATGTCTCGCCATTAGAAAAAACTGACCAGATCTTGGTCATGTCATCGTCCAAAAAATCGGCAATATCGATCTATGCGAGATGTCATTAGTAAAATTGCTCAGATCTAGATGGACGAGATATCTCGTCATAAGAAAAATTGGTCGGATCTTGATGGAAGAGATATCACCTCGAAATTGCTTGGAGGATTAATAAAAGCCAATGTAATCGCAATGCTGTTCAGAGAAGATATGAAGCAATGTAAATTATCTTTTCACAAATGTCTGGAGACCACAAAATGAGACAGGGGGCACCTTAACGTACTTCTCTTCTGTAAATCCATTAACAAAAATTGTAAATGGATAATAATTTGCGATCAAAATTAGTATAGTCGGGAAAAGCGGGAAACTGCTAACCCAAATCTTCAACGTTCATGTTGAATCAATTACTCTGCCCCAGTAAATTTTAAAAGTTTCGTATTTTTACCACCATGGGGGCCAGACCCTTTACTAATATGTTTGCCTTCTGATTTGTTTAACCCTCTGAGGGATTCACACGCATAATTCCATCTTGCACCCTGCAATCTTCCCTGCCTCTCACTTGTAACCATTTTTTTTTTACCAATATAATCTTTTCAATGGATCCTATTCTAAGGACCTATATAATCTTTCCAAAGCATTCTATTCTCCTTCTAAGGAAAGGAGCAATGGAATCTTTCCAAAGGATTACATTCTACACAGAAGGGGCCAATAGAATCGTTCTAAAGGATTTCGTTCCTAGGAAAGGACCAGAAGAATGTTTCCAAAGGTTGAAAGAATCAATGTATTTCTTCAACCAATAGATGTGGTCATTTAGTCATGTGTGTTGTGGGAGAGAAAGCAATACTTCACTTTCAGAAATCTCGTGAGGTGTTATAACCTGTTAAAAAGATATTTAATCTGTAATTTAGCTCTAGATTTAGACGTTCTCTGGAAATTTTAACCCTTATGGTGGTTGTTTCGACGAGGTATCTCGTCTGTAGCATAACTAACCAGATATTGATGGATAAGATATCTCGTCCATCAGAAGAAAACTAACCAAATCTTAATCTCGTTACCATAAAGTATCCGGCAATATCTTGAGGACGAGATATCTCTTTATTACCAAAATTGGTCAAACCTTGATGGGCGAGATATCTCGTTGAAACCACTTGGAGGGTTCAACAGAAAATTCATTACGGGTAAATAAACAAGATCGATATTGGATTGGATTGGACGCGGTGGGCTGACACTGTTTCACCTGTGCAGCTTTCAGCTATATAGTCCGCCTTACAGAGGAGTTTCGGGGATTAGGAGAGCCGAGCAATCTACTATACACATAAAACATTCAAGAGAGTACACATAAAAAACAAAAGGTATGTGAAGGGCAAAACATGTAAGCACAAAAATACAATATGACGTAAGAAAAGGATTACAAAATTTGTTAAATTAACAGAGAACCAAATGATAATAATATAATCCATGTACAACAAACGGTAGCAATACGCAATGAACAAGGATATGTATTTGGAACAAAAAAATTCTAAGAACAAAACCTCTAAAAAGACAACTATAAAACACAGATATACTAATTTCGTAAGAAAAGCTAGGTTATTTCGAGAACTTTCGACTTCTCAGCTCTCATCAATCAATGTTGGAGCTGAGAAATTCCATCAGTTTAAGGATTTTGTGGTGGTAGTGTCTATTCTTAGCAGTACTTTGGCACTAATGAGAGTAGTTTTATAGCGAAGGTTTCGCCAAATGCCACGGACTTGTGAGATCACAGTCAAAAAGGTAGTGGATGGGATGATCTTCTTGGCCGCAGATGCACAGCGCACTTGTTTTTAGATGGAAACGTTCTATATACGCCGGAAATGGACCATGGCCTGCGAAAAATTGCACCAGCTTTGGGTTCTGGTAAATAAGTTCGGTTGAAATCTTCGGAAAGCATTGATAAGTGTATCTCCCTTTGGTAGAAACATCCCATTCTGCTTTCCATTGGTCTAAGACCAACGTATCAATTGAACTTAATTTGCTTCTAGGCCACTTTAAACTGGTTATTTGATGGGAAATCCACTTACTGCAGACTTCGCAAGTAAATCTGCTTGTTCGTTTCCCTCAATACCAGCGTGTGCTTTTACCCAAGAGATGGTAATTTGGGGCATTTCAGTGGCTTTAAGCAGTTTTTCCTAGACCTCATTAATGATTTGGTTGTGGGAGAACGGATTGCACAGAGCGGTAATACTTAATGCACTGTCTGTAAAGATGTTGACTGCTATTCTCTGAAACACAATAGTAGACTGCTTCCTTAAGAGCAAGCAGTTCAGCTTGGTATACAGAGTTACAAGGATGTAACGTACTGGCCCAACTATGACAATCCTCAAAAAGTACATATACCCTTTAGGAGTTTTCGAGCCGTCTGTATAAATTGATGTTGTGATGCTAGGAGAGGGTGATCCTATAATTGATTGAAGACTTGGACGGGTTGGGTGAGTTGAAGAAAAACATTTTTGTTCATAATCTGTTCAGAGATACCATTGTCCAAATAGCTTAACATTTTCCTGAAGTTTCATTATTTTTGAAAACAAGATCGATATAAGGGAATGCTCGAAGTAGTTACTGTAGTGTAATATGACAGATTTTTTGTATCATGAAAAGAGTGCGCCAGCCTTCTTACCACTGCCCTGTCGCTGCGCTAGTATTGGCTCAGAGGCAAGCAGAAAAACTCGCTCATTTATTCGATTGTTATCCACTTTTTCCTCGTCTCAAATCATGCGACTTTCCGTTTGTACAGGCGACGTTTTTTTTGAGTAGTTGTCTGCTGTTTACTGTACGGCTGTGCTATGGTCGTATACCTCGTGAAGTTAGTACTCCACGGAAAGTGCTACGCTTTCGGAAATAAAGAAAGAACTCTGTTCTAAGAAAAATCTTAATACAGGTTTTCTTCCTGTTAGAAAAACAACCAGAATGTGCAGTGAAACCGGCATATCATACGACCTAAGAATGCAAGCAAGGTGACGACTTTGATTTTCAGGGGATGGCGAATTTATTGCTATCAATCTCTCTATATATATTTCACTAACGCACGTGGCATATAATGTAGCTGTATATTGGCGGGTGATATAAACTATACAATATTACAGAGACAGACAGCTTCGAGATTCATTCGCCAATTTTTCTGCTTTGTTCAATCATCCTGGTGTATCTTTTTTCTGCTATTGATGAGGTATCTCGTCATTAGGAAAACTGACCAGGTCTCAATGGATGAGATACCGCGTCATTTGAAGAGAACTGGCCAGATCTCGATTTCGTCATCATCAAAAAATGGGCGATGTCTTGACGAGGTATCACGTCATTAACAAAATTCTTCAGATCTTGATAGACAAGATATCTCGTTTAAGCCACTTGAAGGGTCAAATGTCTTCGTTTTCAGCTGTGGAGCTGCATCTATTGCGAAGACTACATGGAAGAGCTAGCTGCTATAACCAAATTTTCAGCAGTCTGATTACAGAAAGCAATAGAAAATGTAGAAGATAGAAATCGGCGCAGAAAAGAAAATGTGGGCGAACCTGAAAATTTGGACGTGAAAAAATGTCGTCGTTAAACAACTTTCAACGCGCTGCAACTAAAGTGGACATTTTGAAGGTAATTAAAAGAACAAGACTGAGGTGTGAAATGTTTACCGTACGTTTTAATGTAAATACACTGCTGGCCACCCAAATTGCAACACCAAGAAAGACATGAGATATCACAACAAAATTTATTTTGTAGATAACATGTTGACCAAGTATCAAATGATTAAATTTATAGACTTCTGTGAAGTGTGGTTCCTGCCAAAATCAGTAGCCAGAGTAGCCGCCATTGTTGGAGATCACCGCTGCCACACGCCTCGGCATTGATTCAAAGAGACTTTGGATGTGTTCTTGGGGTACAGCAGACCAAGCAGCTTCCACACGTTGCCAAAGTTGATCTGGTGTGGCAGCTGGGGATGTATTCTGGGTCAATCGTTGAGCAACCATGGACCACATGTTTTCTATCGGCGAAAGATCCGGAGAGCGAGCTGGCCAGGGAAGCAATTCAATCTGGCGATTGACGAAGAACCCTTGGATAATGCGTGCCACGTGTGGTCGCGCATTATCCTGTTGAAATATGGCTGTGGGCAAGCCCTGAAGGTAAGGAAGGACAACTGGCTCCAACACCTCGGAGATGTAGCGCTGGCTGTTTAAAGTACCGGCAATGCGTACTAGAGGAGTGCGAGAGTGATATCCAATACCGCCCCATACCATAATACCCGGTGCAGGACCAGTGTGGCGGTGCATAACGCAGCTGTTCAGCATCCTCTCTTCACGGTGTCTCCAGACTCGAATCCGACCATCGTGGTGTTGCAGACAGAAGCGTGACTCGTCAGTAAAGACAATTTCATTCCATTCTGCCGTCCACATCCTTCTTTCATCGCACCATTAGCGGCGGAAACGTCTGTGGTTCTGCGTCAAGGGTAGACGAAGCAATGGACGTCTTGCGGACAGACCACTCTGCTGTAAACGGCGTCGAATGGTACGCGCAGACACTGGATGATGCGGTACAGACTGAATGTGCTGTGCTATGGTTCGTGATGTGGCTGAGCGATTCGTCACTGCCATACGCACAATATGCCTGTCATCACGTGAAGTGGTGCACTGAGGTGGATGCGATCGAACACGTCGGTCCGTCGTACCCTCCTGCATCCAACGATCACATATCCGCATTACAGTTGTTTGGTTTCGTCCAACACGACTACCGATTTCCCTGAAAGATAATTCACAATCTCGGTAGGCCACTATCCTTCCTCTGTCGAACTCGGATACTTGATCAAAAGATGATCGCTGTTTTCTACGAGGCATAATTGATCGTTTTTTTGAAAAACCACAAGAAAAACACAATTGCCGTACTTGAAATCGTCGAAATCTCCAAGCCTTAAATAGCGCTTTGAAGTGGCGCCACAGGCGCGCGTGATGTGCGTCTGCGCTGAAATTCTAATCATTTGCATATCTCACCTCCGCTAATGCATGTTGTAAATTTCATATTATTTGCATGCTTCCTTCAGGGTGTTGCATTTACGGTGGCCAGCAGTGTAATTAACACCAGTAAGAGTACACGAAACGTTTTATATTTTTGGCTTAGTTATTTTATTTGGAGGTTAGGAATGTGCATATCAGTGCTTGTATACATAATAAGTGGATTTAAATAAGGTATGAAACTCTTCCGTCGAGAGATATGAGCAATAAAAAACTTCACCATAGATGCTAGTAGCACCATGAAGAACAATTCATATCAGTCATATTTATTATGCAAATAACATCAGGCGCAAAGGTGAAATGATTGAAATCACACCTCTGTTCGACTTATGGAATGCAAGGATGTCAATATTTTGTGTCGCCTAATAACTGCTACTACACGAAAGAAAATTGGGTAGTTGAGTTACGTCACACTAGAGCGGTGGTTTTTGACCTTTTGAGTGATTGGCACCCTCTTGAATCTAAAAATAAGTTTACGCACCCCCCTGAAAATGTGTTTCTATTTCTTTATTTAGGAAATTACATCTATTGCAAGATAATTTATTTATTGAAAAATAAACACATACATTTGCATATGCAGGGTGGGTCTAAATTGTTTTTACAAAACAAGAGGGGTGATAGTACCCATCCAGACGAGCAATAATTACCATGGAACATAGGGTCACATTCCACTCTGAGAGGCAGAAAAGAGTAAAGTCGAAACGCGTCGAGCATGAACGTCATCGCCTCTGACGTCGTTTCGTACCTGCCTACGTAGCATATCTCCTAAGCAAGATTTTTCTTCTGGGGGCACATGAAATCTTTAGTGTACCAGACGCCTGTAGACTCGGCTGAAGATCTCGTAGCGAGAATCGGTGTTGCCGCAGACAAAATTAACACAACACCAGGAATCTTCGAGAGCCACTCATTCCTTCGCAGGTGTGAACTGTGCAACGACACGCGTGGCCGCCACTTTGAGCACTTGCTGTGAGTTTTTCTTTGATCAATCAATCAGATTGTGCAACTTTTGGTATTGTAACGGCAGCTAGGGAAACGATCACCACGACAACGTGGGAAAATGGAAAATCTTGTTGACTCAGGTGTCGAGAGGAAAAGCCCACACTCCATAACGACCACCCGAAAACATCTTAATGATTTCTTAACGACAGCCAGCCAGCAGGGGTCGGAAATCGCTGTGGTTTCAAAACAAAGGGCAGGCGCCTTTCTGTCGCTCTCTTCGACATTTCGAGACCAAGAAGATTGATATAAATGATGATGAGTTTCCGACAGGGTTTGATGGACCCTTTCAAGTCCGCCGAAGTCTGTCGTAAAAGTTGAGGGGAAAGACCAACGTGAGACAGCCAATCAAGAACGTGAGAAATCTTCAACACCCAATCCAGCACCAACTAAAAGGCGGACCAGAAACGGAAAGGAGGAGTCGATAAGCACCCAACATATAGAGTTTTTGGAGATATCATCAGAGAGAGATCACGAGAGGGGAGACGGAGACAGAGGATCACAGAGGATCAGAGAGCTTGGAGAGAAGCGGTCAGCAGAGACCGTTTTTGGAGCTTGAAGTGAATATCCGTTCACTGTTGTGCATTTATCCCACCTTGGGATCCTATACTCGCCGGAGTATTTTAGTGAGAAAGGCTCGACCGTAGCCGTAAAGGAGAACCCTCCTAGAGATCCGTGTAACTGTTCATCCTAGTAGTGATCCTGTCCAGAAAGACTGAGATTTCCTGCCTTGGAACTCTGTACTCATTCGAGTAAGGAGCCAAGGAACTAATATTAATGAACTTTACATTCATTTTCCGACTTTTTGTACAAATTGTAAAATAAACCAATTTAGTCCAGAATCGGATATTTTCAATGGTAACTAGTCTAGCTACCCGTGAATCAAGACGTTACAGACTAGTTAACTTTCTGGTGGCAGCGGAAGCGATCGACACCCAGTCGTGAAGAAGTAACAGAAGAGATCGACACCCAGTCGTAAAGCAGTAGCGGAAGCGATCGACACCCAGTCGTAAAGCAGTAGCGGAAGCGATCGACACCCAGTCGTAAAGCAGTAGCGGAAGCGATCGACACCCAGTCGTAAAGCAGTAGCGGAAGCGATCGACACCCAGTCCTGAAGTAGCGGAACCGATTGACGCCCAGTCCTGAAGTAGCGGAACCGATTGACTTCGTTCGACATCCAGTTCTGAAGGAGCATCGAACCGACCGACATCCAGTCCCGGAGAAGTAGCGACTTCGTTCGACATCCAGTTCTGAAGGAGTATCGAACCGACTGACATCCAGTCCCGGAGAAGTAGCGACTTCGTTCGACATCCAGTTCTGAAGGAGCATCGAACCGACCGACATCCAGTCCCGGAGAAGTAGCAACTTCGTTCGACATCCAGTTCTGAAGGAGTATCGAACCGACCGACATCCAGTCCCGGAGAAGTAGCGACTTCGTTCGACATCCAGTTCTGAAGGAGTATCGAACCGACCGACATCCAGTCCCGGAGAAGTAGCGACTTCGTTCGACATCCAGTCCCGGAGAAAAGGACGCCTGGTCCGAAATACAGTTACGGAAGACGCCGAGTCCCGAAAAAGAAATAGAAGACCAAGTTTTGTGTGGAAAGTGACCGACCAATAACCCTGATCTGAAGTAGATGAAAGTGACGAGATCCTGTGCAGCACGACAGCAGGTAAGGCTTGATTTTACTTTAGAGGCAAAAATTGTAGTAAATTAATGTGCTAGGAATTTAAAATTGTCTTAATGAAATTATATTGTATGTGTAATTGAGTGGTTGCAACATTTAGCAAAGTGCTTGATTTGAAAAATTTAGAAAACTATTGTGTTATCAATTCAGGAAGAACTTTCCTTTGAAATTAGAGTAAAAGTCATTTATTGAAATTAAGTACTGTTGTAATCTAAAAGTTATCGAAGTATTCTGTGTAGAGTTACGCTTAGTATATTTTGTGAAATTTGAGTTAAGATTGTTTTGAAATTTAAGGTACATTGTTTTATAGTGTTGCATTGTGTTTTAAGTATTGGTCACATATATTAGTATATTATTGTGTGTAAGGGACAGGAGAATTTTAAAATGGCATTTTTAGCAAGGCAACGTAAGGCAGATTTGCAGAAACTCGCTTATGAGTTAGGTATCGACCTAGGACCTAATGATAGGGTGTTAGATATAACCACAAAGATATCAGAGCATCCACAATACGACGAAGAATGGGTGAAGGCTCAGTTGCAGGTTATAGTAGAGGAACGGGAGATAACTGACACTCAGGCTAGAGAGGAACGGGAGATAGCCGAGAGAAATGCTAGGGAGGCGGAAGAGCGAGAAGAGCGAATTCGAATGTTCGAGTTAGAAAAACTCAGAATTACGCAAGCTGCTGAAACAAATAGCTTAGGTTCGTCACAAACGGATAATTCTAGACCAACGAAAAACTTGAAATCCGTAATGCAGAAATTTGACCCAGAAAAAGGAGACATGGCCCTATTTCTCACCTTGTTTGAAAGACAGGCGAAAAAGATGGGAATAGATGAGGTTGATTGGGTGACTCACCTTCTTTACCTACTTCCGATGGATATTGCAGAAATTATCATGAGAGAGCCCCCTGAAAAATCAGAAGATTACGATCATGTTAAGAGTACCCTCCTAAATAGATTTAAATTAAATCCGGAAACATTCCGAACCAAATTTACACAGCATCAGAGACGATCAGGAGCGCCCTGGAAAGATCTAATATTTGAATTAAGGAGTTACTTAGAGGGATGGCTAGATGGAGTCAGAGTGGAAAGTTTAGAGGACCTCAAAAAGCTAATGCTAACGGATCAAATAAAAAGGAGAGTTTCTCCTGAGATTAAGGAGCATTTCATAGATCAGTGGGCAGCCATAGTAGACCCCGAAGAATTAGTATTTAAATTAGACCAATATGAAGCCGCTAGACGCACTGTCAGGAGACCTCTCACAGCTAAGTTCCCAGAAAAACGTTTCCCAGATAAGCCAAAACCTGACAACAGACCTGCAGTAGTGAGGAAATTTGAGCCAGAAAAGAGCGAACGCTCGAATTGGAGGAATCCAAATCCTAATGAGCAAAAGTGGAGGAAGCGAGAATTTGAACGGCGAAGAGCGCCGGCGTGTTACATATGCCATTCGACGGATCATCTGAGACCGCAATGCCCTGAATTAAGGAGAAACCCGAATCACGAACGCGTGAATCATTTAAAAATGGAGGAGATTTTCGCACCTTCGTTTGCGCCTTATCTGAGTGAGGCTAAAGTTAATGGGATAAATACCGTGATATTGAGAGATAGTGGAACCAGTTTGGACGTAGCTCCCAACCACTTAGTGAGACCAGATGATTACACCGGAGAAACAGTTTGGTTGAAACAGGCTCTGGAAAATCATTTCCGATGTTTACCGATAGCAACAATTAGTTTAGAAAGTGAAAAATTCGGCAAGATAATCACTAAAGCAGCGGTAGTGGATAAAACGGTAGAATTGAACCATTATCTAATGGGAAACTCGACCCAAGAATTGCTCGAGGAGGCAAAGAAAAACCCACATTTAGTTAATGCTGTCGTTACGCGTAGTCAAAACAGGGGAAACAAAAGATCAGGGAGTTTGGAGAAACTCAAAACCCCCAACTGCGTTAGCGAAAAACCACCTCTTCAATCGAATAGCCAGGAGCGCGAGCTTCCCATTCATCTACCCCCTGCTGAAAAGCATACAATTGCGATTTTGAAAGTAACCCCCGAGGAGTTTTCCAACGCACAAAAGGAATGCTCTGAATTGAGTACGCTGTGGAAAGAAATGGAAGAAAAGCGAACTCAGGAATATAGTGTGGATAAAAATTTGTTGTTTAGGATAACCGCAGATCACCGAGGTGAGGAAAGGAAACAATTAGTCATTCCCGCAAGAATGAGGGATGAAATTCTAAGGTTATGCCACGAAGAAGTAGCCGCACATTTAGGCTCGACAAAAACCAAAGATAAACTATTGAGATATTATTTTTGGCCGAACTGCATTAAGGATGCTGAAGAATACGTCAGAACATGTGACCCGTGCCAGAGAGTGGGAAAACCAAAGGAAAAGAAGAAAGCCCCATTAAAATTAGTGCCGGTGATTAAAGAGATCTTCTCGAAAATTAATGTAGATACAGTAGGACCCCTTCCTTATTCAAGTAAGGATAATAGATACTTAGTAACTGCTATCTGCATGGCCTCAAAATATCCTGAAGCGATACCCGTTCGCGACATCAGTTCAGAATCGATAGTGGAGTCCCTCATGATTATATTTAGTAGATTGGGATTTCCCAGAGAAATACAGTGTGACTTAGGCACTTGTTTCACGAGCAATTTGACCACCACGTTTTTTGGAAAATTTGGCATTAAGGTTACGCACAGCTCTGTTAGACACCCACAAAGTAACCCAGTAGAGAGGTGGCATAGTCCTGTGAAAAGATTATCGAAGGTTTTATGTTTGAAATCGGGATTAGATTGGGAGAAAAATCTACCTGCAGCTCCCTTAGCATTAAGAACGGTGACTCATGAGTCCACAAAATTAATCACGACTAAACTCGTACGCAGAAATAATCTTCGAACTCCCGAAACCTTACTTTTTGAACATTGGGTAGAACCGGAGAAGGAAGAAAATGTCGTGACTGAGTGCATGTTAGAATTAAATAGTTTGAAGCGTTGTCCTGAATTGGACTATGAACGAGTTTCAGACATACGAAACGAAGGGAAAACCTGGTACGATAAAGATGTCGTACGCAGAACGTTTAGAAAGAAAGCAATAGAGCTGATACCGGAGTATAAGCTCGAATTCCATAGGCTAAAAGTAGAAATCACCGAAAAACCCGTACTTTATCCCCCAGACTATAGCAGGGAATTTATCTTGCAAACAGATGCATCTGATAAAGAGATCGGGATTATCATAGCTCAATTAGGACTACACAAAAATGAACAGCCAATCTTGTTCTGGAGTCTAAAATTTTACTGTACAATAGTCCACAGAGCAGGGAAAGACAATAAGCACGCTGATTGCTTAAGTCGCGTGGAATAAATAACATCTGACACTTCAAAGGAAATTTGATTGTAAATATTTAATAGTGTATAAATTGTGATCTATGTAAAATGTAAATACAAATGATGCTTGTGTTTGTAATTTAAATAATTGAATAAGATTGTAAAATGTTGGAAGGTTAAAACCATTAGTTATAGCTGCCTCTGAAGTATTGTCAAGACCTCCTGTATGTCTAACCCCTTCCTTTTAGATTTTGCTCTCTAACACATCGCAAAATCTCTCTATGGGGGGAGGAATTCTGTAACGGCAGCTAGGGAAACGATCACCACGACAACGTGGGAAAATGGAAAATCTTGTTGACTCAGGTGTCGAGAGGAAAAGCCCACACTCCATAACGACCACCCGAAAACATCTTAATGATTTCTTAACGACAGCCAGCCAGCAGGGGTCGGAAATCGCTGTGGTTTCAAAACAAAGGGCAGGCGCCTTTCTGTCGCTCTCTTCGACATTTCGAGACCAAGAAGATTGATATAAATGATGATGAGTTTCCGACAGGGTTTGATGGACCCTTTCAAGTCCGCCGAAGTCTGTCGTAAAAGTTGAGGGGAAAGACCAACGTGAGACAGCCAATCAAGAACGTGAGAAATCTTCAACACCCAATCCAGCACCGACTAAAAGGCGGACCAGAAACGGAAAGGAGGAGTCGATAAGCACCCAACATATAGAGTTTTTGGAGATATCATCAGAGAGAGATCACGAGAGGAGAGACGGAGACAGAGGATCACAGAGGATCAGAGAGCTTGGAGAGAAGCGGTCAGCAGAGACCGTTTTTGGAGCTTGAAGTGAATATCCGTTCACTGTTGTGCATTTATCCCACCTTGGGATCCTATACTCGCCGGAGTATTTTAGTGAGAAAGGCTCGACCGTAGCCGTAAAGGAGAACCCTCCTAGAGATCCGTGTAACTGTTCATCCTAGTAGTGATCCTGTCCAGAAAGACTGAGATTTCCTACCTTGGAACTCTGTACTCATTCGAGTAATTTTGTGTTGAGAATAGGCTCACCCGTAGCCGTGCGTTAGACTTCCCCGAGCGAAATTGTGAGGCTCGCCAGCAGCCCTAAGCGCCTCGATAGAACTTTGGACCTTCCAAGGAACTAATATTAATGAACTTTACATTCATTTTCCGACTTTTTGTACAAATTGTAAAATAAACCAATTTAGTCCAGAATCGGATATTTTCAATGGTAACTAGTCTAGCTACCCGTGAATCAAGACGTTACAGTATCGTCGTTCATTCGCTTTCCCAACACTGTTGTAAGTTCATGCTGAAATTCTAATTTTACTCTTTTCTGCCTCTCAGAGTGGAATGCGATCCTATGTTCCATGGTAATTATTGCTCGTCTGGATGGGTACTATCACCCCTCTTATTTTTGTAAAAGCAATTTAAACTCACCCTGTACATACAAAACAATATCTCAATTTCCAATGACTACGTTCTTGTTTATTCACAATAATACTTTTGAAGCGAGCTCCATTTTTGAAAGAGTCACGCGTAAATCATCACTTGCTTTAAGCGGCTTTTTTATGCGGAAAAGTGATGGAAATCCCATTTCACACAGGCAGGTAGTGGCAAATGGTAAAAGTGCCTGCAATGCTGCTTTCGCCAGCTGTGAATAAGGTTCTAACTGTGTACACCAGAATTGTTCTAAATCCAGTTTTTCAAATTCCATTTGAATACGCGCATTGGCTTTTGTTTCAATAAGATCGTCTTTAATTAAATCTCTGTCGTCCATCGAAATTTCTCTCACACCCTCAGGAGTGCAGACACCCCAGGTTAAGAGCCACTACACTAGAACAACAGAACGGGCTCTTGGTGACGATCCGGGATTAATGTCGAAGGGAAGGATCCTAGAACAACACCCCGTGATTTTGAGCCACGGTCAGATGACGAGGTCAGCACCTGAGCTGGCATTCCACTCTCCAAGCTTCCACAGTATAACTTGAGGCCACGAGAGATTCAACGTGCACCAGCCTCCTCGTACACGACGATCTTTGGTTGGATCGAATTTCGAGTTCTCAACCCCGCGGTTGCTAATCCGCAACTCTACAAGTGGGCCCTCTCATTGAAAGAAAAAGGCTTTGGTAGGTATGTATTTTAATTAACATCGCACTGGAGCAACACAACGGGCTATTGACGACGGTCCGGGATCAAACCCGTAGGGAAAGATACGGGGGAGGGGGGGGGGAATTTCAATTAACGTCACACTGGAGCAACACAATGGGCTATTGGTGACGGTCCGGGATCAATCCCAAAGGGAAAGATCCGAGGACAACACCACGTAATTTTGAACCACGGTCAGATGACGAGGCAACACCTGAGCTGGCACCCCACTCTCCAAACTTCCACACCACGCCAACGTGAGGACATTTGAGGCCACGACAGATTTAACGTGCACCAGCCCCCTTTGTACACGACGGTGTTTGGCTGGATTCGAACTTGCAACCCTTCGGTTGCTAGTTCGTTACTCTTCCAACCGGGCCACCGCGGCCCAGGAAAGATACGAAGACAACACCACGTAATTTTGAATCACGTTCAGATAACGAGATCACACCTGAGCTGGCAACCCAGTCTCCAAACTTCCACACCAAACGTGAGGACATTTGAGGCCACGATATATTTAATGTGCATTAGTCCCCTTTGTATACCACGGTATTTGGCTGGATTCAAACTCGCAACCCTCCGGTTGCTAGTCCGTTACTCTTCCAACTGGGCTTCTGCGGCCCGAAAAAGGCTTTGGATATGTGTGTTTGGGGTATGTGAGTCTATGCTGCATCTACACGTACCAAAGTTCATCAGGCGTAGTCACGGGTGGTCTGTGGTGTACAAGTGGTAGGTCGATCACCGACCAGTATTGTTACATGTGCGACAGACCTGGTGAATTAGAGGCCTTGAAAGAAGTGAAACCTGGTGGACATTGAGGAATTGTTGTACGCGGCGGTGCATTCCACGTGCAGATATGAACTGTGCACTTGAAATCTGTCCTGAAGGTAAGAGCGTACAACAGGCTCCAAAACTTCCGAGATGTAGCGGTGGCTATTGATCGAACCGACAACACGTACTAGATGGTGTGGCTGTTGAGCGAACCAACAGTGCGTACTAGGTGGTGTGGCTGTTGAGAGAACCGAAATACGTACTAGGTGGTCCGGCAGTAGAATTCAATGGTACGTCGCATACCATAACGCCAGTGGATGGATTCATATGACGATGCAATAATGTAAGAGTCATGCAGTCTGTCGCCTCGGTGCTGCTAGACTCGGATACCACCATCATGGGGATGTAGACAGAATCGCGATTCGTCTGAAAGGACTGATATCATGCTATTCGTTTGTCAATGCGCTGCGTTGAACACATCATTGCATCCGCGGACTCTTGTGGTGTAGAGTAAAAGGTAATCTCAGCAATGGACGCCTTGGAAAAATTTCCCACTTCTGCAGACGACTTCGAATTGTACGCACTGACCCAGAGTATTGTCAGTACACCCTAATTCTTGAGCTGGGATTCTTGATGTTACAAAAAAATCCGTAGCATCCATGCGCTCAAGATATCTGTCCTCTCGTTCGGTGGTGCGACGAGGCTTCTGTAACATTTACATAGGTCAGTTCGTCCCTCCTGCCCTCACCTATTCAATATTCGCATCCAGTAGCTTGATTTCGTCCAACACGAGCACCGATTTCTCGTTAGCACAATCCGCAGTCTCGATAAACCATAATTCTTCCTGTGTTAGAAAAGTGCTTGTATGACTGCCATATTTTCGACAAGGCATAAGTAAGCTTCCTATACACAGCAACAGCGTGAAAATCCAATTCCGATACTGGAAACCGTCTATCTCTTCTCGCTTTTTGTACTGATTACAGGGGGCGTTACTGGTGCACATGATTTGCATATACACCTGCAGTGCTAATCATTTTCATATCCTTCCATGATCTGGGGCCGCAGTTGCCCGGTTGGAAGAGTAACGGATTAGGAAACCGGAGGGTTGTGAATTCGAATCCAACCAAAGACCGTCGTGTACGAAAGGGGTTGGTGCAAGTTAAATCGTCGGGGCCTCAAATGTCCACACGTTGGTGTGGTGTGGAAATTTGGAGAGGGGGCCCAGCTCAGGTGTGACCTCGTCATCTGATCGGGGTTCAAAATTACGTGCTGTTGCCCTCGGGTCTTTCCCTTGGGGATTGGTCCAGGACCGTCACCAATAGCCCGTTGCGTTGTTTCAGTGCGACGTTAATTAAAATGCCTACCTACCATCCATGATCTAAGCCTGGTGCAAATTTCACCATGCGTAGGATGTTTCCTTCGTGGTGTTACATTGTAGTCTATAAAATTGAAAATGCATGCCTGAGTTTTATGCCAGTCAGAGCGACCAATTAATATTAATCCACGTGACTAACTAGTCCCAAATAGTGAATTCTCTACTAGTATGCTATGGGAGTAGAGACAAAAGTAACGCTTTTCTAGTGTCAAATTCAAAATATGTCGGTAGATAAATTATTATGTACAACCCTGTTCTGTAAAATAAGATTCTAATTAATTATTTACGTAACCAATATGCTTCCCTAAATCTGTCTAATGTTTAAACCCGTAAAGCTGATTAAAAAGGGGAGACCAGTTTGACAGATCTAAAGGTGGAAGTTTGAAATTTAAACAAAACTGTTTAGACACATAAAAATTCGGGATGTTATCTAGCCCTTAGTGCAAGATATTTCCGAGTGTAGTATTGCTTTTACCTCACTTAATGACTAAATATCCACAAATATTGGGTGAAAAAATCCATGGATTCTTCAGCCTTTAGAAAGATTCTATTGCTTTTACTCTGACTAGAATCCCTCCGAAAGATTATATTACTCCTTTCCGTGGAAAGGAATCCTTCTTTGGAAGTATTCTATCGGTCTTTACCTCCGAATGGAATTCTTTCGTAACATTCTGTTGTTAACTTCCTTAGAATAGAATCGTTTGGAAAGATTCTATAGGTCATTTCCTAGGAATGCAATCCTTTGGGAGTATTCTATAAGTCCTTTCCTCGGAAGTGAATCATTTGGAATTATCCTATGGCTCCTTTCCTAGGAACTGAATCCTTTGGAAGGATTCTACAGATCCTTTCCTCGGAAGTGAATCATTTGGAATTATCCTATGGCTCCTTTCCTTAGAACTGAATCCTTTGGAAAGATTCTACAGGTCCTTTCCTCGGAAGTGAATCATTTGGATTTATCCTATGGCTCCTTTCCTTAGTACTGAATCCTTTGGAAGGATTCTACAAGTCTTTTCCTCGAAATTAAATCATTTGGAATTATCCTATGGCTCCTTTCCTTAGAACTGAATTCTTTGGAAGGATCCTGTTGGTCAAGAAGGTCAAAATTGGTTACATGTCACGTAGGGAAGGCTGCAGGTTCCAAGGTGGAATTATGCGTGTGAATCTTTCCGTGGAATCCACGTGACTCACAAGAGTCCCAAATAGTATTCTCTACTAGTTAGTCGTTATGGAAAGAAAAACAAGAATGCCTTCATCTAGTGTCAAACTCATTATCTATCGGTAGATCAGTTATTAGGCAGGAACTTCAAAAATAAGAGGTTAACTAATTATATGTGTAATCAATGTTTTCCAAGGTCTACCCTGATGTCCGAAGACTTCCTTAAAGTTGATTAAAAGTTGGAATTCTTGCACGTAATATTGATTGGAACATTTTAGTTTCATTTGTCTATTGCTTTTGCTAAGCGAAGTCTAGTTTGATCGAGGACTAAAGGAGAAGTTAAAAATTTAAATTCAGAAGTGTCTAGGACACATAATAATTCGGGATATTATCTAGACTTGTGCATTGAGGTTTCCTCTTCACATACATATCCCTTTGTCCAAAATATTTAATGACCTCTGATAGATACTGCTTGGAATTATCGCAGGTACTATAGATTGATGAGTTATCTTTAACATCAACTACAATATTTTATTATTTCAGCTGTATTTGTAAATTGTAGTGTTTCTTGTGAGCATCAACTTAAATAAATAAATCTTACCCCGAAACACTAATTGGGCCATGGTAGCCTCGTTGGTAGAGTAACGGAATAGCAACCGGAGGGCTGCGAGTTCGAATCCAACCAAAGGACCGTCGTGTTCAAAGGGGGTTGATACACGTTAAATCATGTTGGCGAGGTGTGGAAGTTTGGAGAGTGGGTTCCAGCTCAGGTGTGACCTCGTCATCTGACCGTGGCTCAAAATTACGTGGTGTTGTCCTCGGATCTTTGATCCCGTACCGTCGCCAATAGCCCGCTGTGTTGCTCCAGTGCGACGTCAATTAAAATGCCTACGTACTTACCAAAAAACTAACTTAACAAGAGTAACATGTTGAATAAAACAATATAGCAGCTGCGATTGCAATGCAAAGTATTGTGGGTTGAAAATTAAGTATGGAATAGCAACTTAGAAATTGAAGCTGGAAAGACATAGACAGGATAAGACTTTCGGAGCACCCCTCTGCATAGAATCTCATCTCCACATCATAAGAATTAATTTACTTAAAAAGAAATTAGCATAAAAGAAGAAAATGTTTAGTTAGTCGGTTGTTGAGTTAACGTCGCACTGGAGCAACACAACGGGTATTGGCGACGGTCAGAGATCAATCCCGAAAAGAAAGAATCCAGAACAACTCTCAATTTTGAAACATGATCAGATGACGAGGTCAATACCTGTGAGCTGGCAACCCATTCTCTAAATAATAATCGCATAAAGAAAAGTAAGAAAAAGACATAGTGAAATTTAAAAAATCTGAGTAGTCAGTCTTCGTTTGGCATAAAAAGAACGCATTTTCAACTTTGAGCTCTCTCCGAAATGAACTACTGGCTATTCTAATGCCGAGTATTAAATAGGTAACTGGAAATTCTTTTGTCAATGAGTGTGTCGAAAAATTTCCTATTTTCGTTCACGAATATTTTTGTACATTACCTGATGTTCATTCAAATGCGTGCTTAACCTCCATTCATTATTTAGTCTAGCTTCAGGCTTTGGGTAGAGAGGCAAGACGTACGAAATGTTTATCATAATTGCTCAATCACAAAGGTGCACCTGCGGATTATTGATGTTCTATTTCACACTGCTTTGCATCCCCCATTCAATTATGCAGGGGCCCCTGGGTAGTAAAGTATGAGTAGTTCAGAAACATTGGTGAGAAAATGTTCTGAACGCAAATGTCCATTTTTCTTATAGGTATTTTACAGGATGAGTCTTAATGTCTACGGGCTCACTTCACTCTTGGCTTCCTCTCACCAAACCCTGAAAAGACTGCCAGACAATCTTTGGTTCTCTGCGCGATATGTGCTCGCTTAGCTCACTCGCATGAAATAATTTGACAAATATTCTGTTAACCTTCTGAATAGGGTCGAACTGCTTTACCCTAGCATGAAATCATTTGATTTACGGGAATGAAAAAGCTGATTTTTTAGCCAAAGACGCTTTGAATTTAGCAATTGATGTAAATTGTAACATTCCTGAGTGTTACTTGAAAGGCTCATATTATGACAAGCTTGTTGCTAAGTGGAACGAAGAGTATGTCTCATTTGAGAAAGCTGGCCACACCAAAACTTTTTTTCCTTCTATTAAGCATAGATTGAACTCAGAATTATTTTTCTTCACAAACTTCCAAATTACACAATTTTTGTCTGGCCATGGAAATTTTGCTAAATATCTATATAGGTTTCATCTTCGGACTAATGATCTGTGCGAGTGTTTTAAAAAGCAGCCACAAGATGTAGAGCATTTGCTTTTTAGTTGTCCTGCATTTAAAACTTCAAGAATGTGCCTGAAAAACGATTTGAGAAAATTAGGTGAAACATGGCCAGTGAAACTCAATGTTTTTGTAAAATCTAATCTGCTTTTCTACTCATTTGTCAAGTTCATAAAATCTTGCAATTTCAGTTAAATTGTTTTCCACTGTTTCTTTGTTAAATCAACTTACTTCTGTAAGCCCCGTGTTGTACTTCTGTGGTGCACGGGGAGTTTGCTTTTGTTAAAAAAAAATAGTCTGTTAACCTTCTGAGTAGGGTCGAACTGCTTTACCCTAGCATGAAATCATTTGACAAATATTCCGTTAACTTTCTGAGTAGTGTCGTGTGTATTCCTTTTACCCTACAACACACTTAATGACTAAATTACCTATCTATTAGTTGAAAGATTTGGATTCCTTCAGCGTTTAGAAAAATTCTAATGGAGAGAGACCTTTCCTTAGATTAGAATCCTTTGGAAAGATTCAATTGGTCATTCCTTTAGATTAGAATTCTTTGGAACGATTTTATTGCTGCTTTGGAGCGAATCCTTTGGAAAATTGTATTCCTCAAAATAGAATCCTTTGGAAAAGTTATATTGCTCTTTCCCTTAGAATAAATTTCTTTGGAAATATTACATTTGTCCTTTCCTTAGAATAGGATCCTTTGGAAAGATTCTATTCCTCATTTGCTTAGAGTAGAATCATTTGGAAAATTCCATTTATCGGAACAGAATCTTTTGGAAACATTTTTTCTTTTCTCATTTCCTGAGAATAGAATCTTTTGGAAAGATCGCTTCTATTCTAATTAAAGAAGCAATAGAATTTTTCAGTTAATAGATGAAGTTATTTATTCATTCAGTGTGTTGTGATGCAAAAGCAACGCTATTCTACTTGGAAATGTCGTGACGTTCATGGGGTAAATCTGCTTAAAAATCTCGTCTTTTACGTCCATTCCTTCACTTTGTTTTATCAATGTCTGCCGAACGCCACCGGTTTAAATAAATTACAGACCTGAATAATAAAAAAGCCGCCAGACCCTTTTTTCAATCCGCAGAAACTTTCTGTACATCGACCTTCAAAGCGATCGTGCTGTCGGCTTAACTCCGACCAACAGTAAACTAAATAAGGATTTAATCGCAAACAAGATAAATTCGGATTAAATGAGTCCGATCACTGAGCAGGTTGTCGCATTCATTAGGATGATCTTCCGTATCCGATTAACTTGATGAAGGCGAACAGAGGTTTTCGTTTACTTATCCCAGATTTCTAATTATTGTCGCGACACACGAAATTAGGCGACTCGCTTTACTTGACTTGTCGCAATCGATCGTGGATTTAAAATGCGAATAAAAATATTCGAAATAAACTGTATGAAAGGCTTTTTCTGCCAATTGAAATTGAGGTTGTGGTTGGGATGAATAAAATAAGCCGTCGAGGTGGGATGTCTATCCAGAATGTTAGAGCATATTACATCTATACATTATTACATCTGTACATTGTTATATCTATACAGTAATTAAATCTATACCATCATACTGTACTACGGAGTGCGTGTGTCCACTTATGCTAGCAACCTTCAAGGCTCTGAAGGAATCGGATCTGGATGCCATTCCTCTTTGGATGTATTTATCTCTGTGTCAGTAAAACTTTCATTGTGTGTGTCTATTACTTGATGTTGTATGTCTTGTCAGGCGCAGCATGGTCAAATATGGCCCTTGAGCCATAAAACCCTCAAACCAACCAACCATACTGTATTACACTACAGTATAACATGAAAGAAAGTTGATCTCTTGATTGTCCCAAGAGATTATTTTTTAATGTTCTGTTCATCCAATGCACGCCTTTTTAAACTGGTAGTGCCTCACGACCCTATGCGCGGGAGTATGTGATGGTGTTAGTTTAGTCGTGTTTTGCAGTTGAACGAGCTTCCTGCTTGTATTCCAAACTTGACGTCACTTGCCTTGTTTTCTGAATACATCTTCAGCCCGTCGCCAATAGAAATTCCGAAGAATAAATTCCAAATTGGTATATGATAGGTGATTGGTGAACACCAACTAGATTAAAAGCCAAATGCTGCTAAATCGGCGATAAACTACATTTAAAGTTACCCTGATATGTTTCATGAAAGAGCATTTGAGTAATTACCACTAGTTAATAGATTTCCAATTGCGTGAGAGCTGTAGTAAGATCACAGGTGTACCTCCGTATGCGTGGACATGGATGATTGCCACCGTGGTCTGTCCTGTGTTTCCTTTAGCAGCTGAGTGTGAGAGAAGGCTTAATGGGCACCTGAGTGATAGGAATAGAAGCAGTGTTTGTTATCACAGGTCTTCACACAATTGTCGGAAGTAATTGCTAATGCTTATGCGATCCAACTCTTCAGTGTGCCATTAATCGAAGTGCGCTGGAAAAAAGCTGATTGTTGAGAGTGCCATCTGGTATTTTGTCTCAGAAACGCCACCAGGCTTGGTTTTGAAAGAGTGCGTGTTGACAATCACACTAATTTAGAAATAGGTGTGAAAGACTGCAACTGTCTACCCGAGCACTTCACGGCTGACTTGAGCCACTGCTATTCTATATACTACTGTATTGTACGTTGAACAGTTACAAACTATCCTACAACACATCAACGAATTTCAGTTTTAGCATAAAACCCCATATAAATTGAATCTGAGACCCCAAATTCAAAAGTCCCTCAAAAGACTCTAGTGTGTGTGTTTATTACTTGACGTCTTTTGCTTTGTGTTTGGCGAAGCTTGGCCAAATATATCTCTTTAATTAAAGATTTAAAAGACTAAATAGGATCATTAGATTCAAAGTATAGCTGCATTTTATAATATATATATATATATATATAATTCAAAATTACAAACCAAAACAAAGAGAAATCCAAAAATTTTAAAATCAAGAAATTTAAGAAAATTTTGAAAAAAATGCTGGAAGTGTTGGTGGATCAGGGCGTCATCAGGGAGGAGCCTCACCCAGTCAACACAATATGGTGTTTTCTGCATGTGAGCGGCAGTACACCAAAAGTAGCTCACACACCCCTCCAAACACCATAAGAGAAATTAGAAAAATTAGAAAAACAAAACCAGGGACAACCAAGGACAGAAACCAAAGATAAATATAATACAAAATTAAAATTAAAATTAAAATTAAATTAAATTAAAAAGGAGAAAACAAACCTACCCAAATAGATTGACCTAAGATCGACAACAACCCGCCGCAAACTACATGAGGACCGCCAACAAATGCCATTCATAACGCCGTATATCAGAAATCGGAACCGCAATTCCGACACGGAACCCCGACTCGAAATTCCGACTCGGAATTCCGAACCGGAACATCGGAATCGGAAGTCGAAAAAATAGTGTTCAAATCCAGTTTTTTAAAATTGATAGTCAACAGGATAGTCTCCGAAATAAGCTATTAAATAATATTAGTTATCTTAAATCTTTCAAAAATAATCCTATAAAAAGAGTGAGGGTATTTATTATTAAGAAGTGTGTTAATGAGATTATTACATTGCAAAAGAAGGTTAGATTTAGAGTTGCAAATTTTATTGAAACGTATCCGGTTCGGAATTCCGAGTCGGAATTTCGAGTCGGGGTTCCGGGTCGGAATTGCGGTTCCGATTTCTGATATACGGCGTTATGAATGGCATTTGTTGGCGGTCCTCATGTAGTTTGCGGCGGGTTGTTGTCGATCTTAGGTCAATCTATTTGGGTAGGTTTGTTTTCTCCTTTTAAATTTTAAATTTTAATTTAATTTTTAATTTTAATTTAATTTTAATTTTGTATTATATTATCTTTGGTATGTGTCCTTGGTTGTCCCTGGTTTTGTTTTTCTAATTTTTGTTTTTCTAATTTATTTTCTTATGGTGTTTGGAGGGGTGTGTGAGCTACTTTTGGTATACTGCCGCTCACATGCAGAAAACACCATATTGTGTTGACTGGGTGAGGCTCCTCCCTGATGACGCCCTCATCCACCAACACTTCCAGCATTTTTTTCAAAATTTTCTTAAATTTCTTGATTTTAAAATTTTTGGATTTCTCTTTGTTTTGGTTTGTAATTTTGAATTATTTTACTTTCCATGTTGTGTCTGCAGCTTTAGCGCGCATACATGGACAGTTCTGCCTTCTGGATTCTGCTTGACTATTTTTTACCCCCAACTTTTTTGGTTTTTTGGCTTTTTACTTATCTGCTTTTTGATCTTTTGGCATTTTGCTGGTCTGCATTTCTATTATTTTACGTTTTAATGTTTTGTATATTCTGTAATTTGATTGTTTTTATTATATATATATATATATATATATATATATATATATATATATATATATATATATATATATATATATATATATATATATATATATAGGAGCAATGAGTCTCAATCAAGAAGCCTTTTTATCAACCACGAACAATGTAGTTCATTTCATGAACCGTGAACTACCAATGCAGATTTGGAGCCTTAGTGGCTCAGTGGATATGTCCACTGCGCTAGCAGCCTTCGAGTTGTAGACGGCGCAGGTTCGATTCCTCAATGGGTGTATTTCTGTCTTCTGTGCCAGTAAAACTTTCACTGTGTGTGTGTCTATTACTTGATGTTGTATGTCTTGTGTCTGGCGCAGCATGGCCAAATGTGTCCCTCGCGCTATAAAACCCTAAAACCAACCAACAAAAGCAGATATACAGCGAAATGAAACACAAACCTCAAAGTATTCGTGCTATATTGAAGTTTCCCTGTCTTTCCACATTGTAAAAAGTACATTTGCAATTATCAAGCAGAAGCTATCCTACAATACAGCTCCGTATCTGACATAAAACCCCAGATAAATTTAATCCTAGCCCTCTCCCACAGTTCACGAGTCCCTCTAAAGGCATCCAACGCGAGCTCAGCATTCACTCCAGATGTCGAGAAACTGCAAACTTAGACGCCCACGGCTATTAATCAGGGCTCAATAACCAACACAGGGCACCGCAATTACTACAACAACGCCGCGAACAGCTATCTACACCAGAGATTGCATAGAGAGAGAGAGCCACTAAGTACTTTTGATTAGGATTCCAGACAAATTTTAATAGAGGGTCACATTCTTACACCACGATAGTCATATCACAGGGAGGACTCCATAGCACAGTGTGCTAGCTATACGCTAGCAATCTACGAGTTGTAGACTGCGCAGGTTCGATTCCTATATCTATGTGTGTATTCTTTCTTCTGTGTGATGGGCCGTGGTAGTCCAGTTGGAAGAGTTTTTCAAATAGCACGTAAAATTTGCCTTCCTGTTTCGCAGACATAAGGGGATATACCCAGTATAGTCTTTCGTTTTTGCCTATTGGGTACTTCCACCTAAGGTATAATATCGCAAGGAGATAAGGGCCGCTGTAGTCTGGTTGGAAAAGTAGCGTATTAGCAACCGGAGGGTTGCGAGTTCGAATCCAACCCAAGACCGTAATGTACAACGGGGGCTGGTGTACTTTATATCTGTCGTGGCCTCAAATGTTCTCACGTTTGGAAGTTTGGAGAGTGGGGTGCCAGTTCAGATGTGCCGTAATCATCTGAGCGCGGTTCAAAATTAAGCGCTGTTGACCTCGGATCTTTCTCTTCGGGTTTGATTCCGTACCGTCACCGAGCCCGTTGTTTTGCTCCAGTGCGGCGTTAACTAAATACCTACCTCATCTGCGTGAGCAAAACTTTTCTTGTATGTCCATCTGATGTCCTTTGTCTTGTCTTTGGCACAGTTTGGTTAAATATTGCCCTTTAATTAATCCTCCAGGTGACTGTATCGACGAGGTATCCCGCCATCAGAAAAACTGACCAATAATTGATGGACGAGATATCTCGTCATTGGGAAGAAAACTGACCAGATCATTATATCGTCATCATCAAAAATCGTGAGACGAGATGTCTCGTCATTAGCGAAAGTGATTAGATTTTGATGGACGAGATATCCTGTCGAAACCATTTGGAGATTTAACCCTCCTGGTGGTTGTCTTGACGAGGATCTCGTTAGCAGCAAAACCGTTACAGATCTTTATGGATGAGATATCCCGTCATTAGGAGAAAACTGATCAGATCATGATCTTCATGATCATGATCTGATCAGTTTTCTCCTAATGATCATGATCTTCATCATTAAAAAGTCGGCAATGTCTTAAAGACGATATATGTCGGAATTAGCAAAATTAATCATATCTTAATGGTCGAGATATCTCTTCGAATGCACTTGGAGGTTCGAAGATTTAAAAGGCTGAATCTTAGATTTAAAATAGAGTTCATCTGATAATATATAGATAAGAGCAATGAGAGTCAATCAAGAAGTCTTTTTTTATCGACCGCGAGTTCTTTTCTTCAACCATGAAGTATCAGAACTGAATAAAATATAAATCTCAAAGTATTTTGCTATATTGAAGTTTCTCTGTCATTCCACAATGCAAATAGTACTTCTGCAATTGTCAAGCAGAAACTGAGGAGAAACACAGCTCTTAATCTGATAGGTTCGATTCATATAACTTACCCCGTGTGTATTCTCTTTTCTGTGTGAGCAAAACTTTTGCGCTTGTATGTCCATTACTCGATGTCCTTTATCTTGTCTTTGGCACAAGACAAAGGACATCAAGTAATCAATAAAGGACATCAAATACTGTAAGTTAATTAACCCTACTGGTGGTTGTCTCGACGTGGTCTTTCGTCATTAGCAAAACGGACAAATCCTTGATGGACGAGATATCTCGTCATTAGGAAGAAAACTGACCAGATCTTGAGCTCATCGTAAGAAAAATATTTTTAATATCTCGTCGAAACCACTTGGAGGGGATTTAAGAGACCAAATATGGTCCTTAGATTTAAAATGCAACTCCATCTTATAATATATATAGATAAGATCAACTAGTCTCAATCAAGAAGCATTAATTTATCAACCACGAACCATGGAGTTCCTTTCATCAATCCTGAAGTACAATAACAGATTTACAGCGGATTAAAGTATTCTTGCTATAATTGAAGTTTCCCTGTCTTTCCACATTGCAAACTACTTTTGCAACTGTCAAGCAGAAACTATCCTGCAACACAGCTCCGAATCTAAAAGTGTTAGCACATAAATTGAATAAGGGGCCCCCCGGTTCACGAGTCCCTCCAAAGGCATCCCAACGCGAGCTGTGCATTTATTCCAGAGGTCGAGAAACTGCAAACCGCCCACGACTATTAATCAGAGCTCGACAGCCGACGCAGTCCACCTCCATTACTACAACAACACGGCGAACAACTAACTACACCAGATTGCATAGAGGGAGCGAGAGCCGCTATGTACTTGATTAGGATTCCAGACAAATTTTAATAAAGGGTCACATCCGCTGCCGCTTCTTACACCCTCTAAACAGCCTCGTCTGAATGGAGTCTAGACCCAGACCCTCTACACATAACTTCCTACCCCTATCCCTAGGTTGTAAGGGAGGGAGAGTCGTTAACCAGAAATTGATCCCTAGAGACCGACCTAACCCGGGCAAAAAGGAAGTTTTCAAACCCTCACGCCGTTTTAACTGGCAGGCATTGTTTTAGACCTCCCGTTTTTTCCCTACTGTTGGAGCAGAGCTGTTATTTCAAGAGATTGCTTTAAATTGAAATACACCGAAAGGGATTTTGCAGACGCATTTTAAATGCCTGTCTAGACGTCGGTTCGGAGGGAATGATTGGAAGCGACTATTCTCTCGCGTTCTGCGTCTCGAGTGGAAGGTGGGAGGGGACGAGCCCCAGTCTACCCCCTCACCTTTCCCGTTGTCTCTGTTTTACCTGGAATCCAGCGGATGCTATCGCAGGAAGAGGGGATTGTTCCTCATCAGATCTTTATTTCAAGCTAATCCTCCATCCAAAGCGGATTGCGGTTCGCTTTGATGGCGTACAAATGTTCGATTCTTTTTTGGTCTTTTAGAATGGATTAAATGGGTTGCGTCACGTTCCTCGTAATGCTGCTGTCTCAGACCTCGATCCTGTTATTAGGAGGTAAATAAACAGCCCCGAGGAAATGTTTCAGCGCCGATTATAAATTATGTAGGTGAAGTTATCGGATGATAATCTCGGTTTATCTAATCTGTGGTGCCTAAACTCCTTCTCTGACAATAGAAAACTTCTGAATGTGTGGTATTCGAATCTTGGATTGAGATCGATTCACAGAGATTTGATCATTGTTTCATCAAAAATCTAGATTTAATCAACGACATGAATGTGTGCAATTTTAGAAATAAGAGCATATTTTCTATATCTTAAGCCCCCTTGCTATTATAAGAGTCTTTCACCGGTCCGAAATTGGTTCTACGACATACAGACATGCATCTCTCTGACCGATGGTAAGCATATCTATCGTTGATATTGAAAAACTTTAAAAAGACAATTTTCGATCTTGAAAAAAAATGCCAATTAAAATAATTTCACATGTAGAAACAATCGACGAGTAAAAGAACCTGTTATTTAGAGTCCAGTAGGCTGTTTTTCTGAATTATGCTGAATTTATATTTTGAACTTATTAACCCTCCAAGTGGTTTCGACGAGATATCTTTTCCATCAAGATCTGACCAATTTGGCTACTTATGAAATATCTCTTCATTAAGATATTGCCGATTTTTTTTATGATGACGAAATCAAGATATGATCAGTTTTTCTAATCACTAAATATCGTGTCTATGGCCAGTCTTAGTAATGACGTGATACTTCGTCGAGACAACCACCAGGGGGGTTAAAATATTTTTCATGATTAGTTCGGAAGAAAATTACATTGCAGTGCAAGATCTAAATCCCGGGTATGGCCCAGCACAAGAAAGTATGCGAATTTCATTATTCTATCCCACACGACATATTTGTCGAAAGCTCGTTCCACTATTTTTTTCTTTTGTGTTACGTAATTGTTCAATAACATCACGAATCACTTCAAATTTCAAATTAAGCATAGTTCAAAAGAAACGCCCCCTGGATTGCGAAGAGCGTTTTGTTTTTCCTTATCTTAATTTAATTTTTTTATGAATAGCTTTTTGTTTCATTCCAAATATCATAAGAAGCAATATTTCGGTACGCTCAAGCCATCCGATATCAATGCCAAGTCCACGAGATAAGCATTCGCGTGTCTGTGTGTTTTCAGGATTGATGTCTAACCACTATGCGGCAAATAAGAATCATCTTCACATGCATGAAACCATAATTTTCCTTTGGAAGGGACTGAGAAAGTGGTTATCATGGTATCGTTATTGTCTTGGGGTTGAAAATTCTATCCCCTTAAACTTCATGATCGATTCATATTCAAGTCCCTATTTGGGGTAAGATAATGGGTGGTAGGGAAATGCTAAAACATACATACATTTATGTGATGATGGAGAACGTTGAAGCTTTCGTTCTGGAATCTTTACCCTCCAAGTAGTTATGACGAGATACCTCGACCATCAAGATCTGACCTATGCTAATGACGAGATATCTCGTCAGCAATACAACGCCGATTTTTTTTATGATGACGAGATCAAGATCTGATCAGTTTTCTTCTAATGGTGAGATATCTCGTCCATCAAGATCAGATTAGTTTTTCTAATGACGAGATACCTTGTCAAGAAAACCACAGAAGTGTTAACAGATCGCCATCCTTGTCTCTGTAAGCCTCTGAACGTCACGAGATCTCCGAGTAGTGTAGTATTGTTTTCCCCACAACACACATAAGAACTAAATAACCATATTTTCGTTGATATAACCCTAGGAAAGATTGTATTGGTTAAGAAGGTCGAAACTGCTTAGAAGTCAGGCAGAGAAGACAGATTGCGAGGTGAAATCATGCATCAGAGGGTTAATTTATGGAAGCCAGTCTTATTTACACTTTGCCTGTGGATAGTAGGCGCATTAAAGTCTTACCAGGTAAATTCCAGTCCGTAACCCTACTGCAGCGATTGTATTGAAATATACAGAGATAATAAGAGGACAAATTTAGGAAAGGCCACTTTATATATAATCCTTTGGAATTACTCTATTTGTTTTCTTAGAATAGAATCATCTGGAGAGATTCCAATGCTCATTTCCTTAGAATAGAATCCGTTGGAAAGATTGCATCGTTTCTTTCCTTAGCATAGAATACTTTGTAAATATTCTCTCTCTGTATTATTCATTTCCTTAGAATAGAAGTTTTTGGAAAGTTGGTCCTCTTAGAATAGAATAATCTGGAAAGACCAAACCAAAGACAAAATAAAATAGTTATAAACAGTTAAAGCAACTTTGAGGTCAAAATGACCCCTCCCGTAATTCTAGTGTTAGACCCCATGGGGAAAGAGCAGGATCACTACATTGTTTCTTTCCTTAGCATAGAACTTTGTAAATATTCTCTCTGTATTATTCATTTCCTTAGAATAGAAGTTTTTGGAAAGTTGGTCCTCTTAGAATAGAATAATCTGGAAAGACCAAACCAAAGACAAAATAAAATAGTTATAAACAGTTAAAGCAACTTTGAGGTCAAAATGACCCCTCCCGTAATTCTAGTGTTAGACCCCATGGGGAAAGAGCAGGATCACTACATTGTTTCTTTCCTTAGCATAGAACTTTGTAAATATTCTCTCTGTATTATTCATTTCCTTAGAATAGAAGTTTTTGGAAAGTTGGTCCTCTTAGAATAGAATAATCTGGAAAGACCAAACCAAAGACAAAATAAAATAGTTATAAACAGTTAAAGCAACTTTGAGGTCAAAATGACCCCTCCCGTAATTCTAGTGTTAGACCCCATGGGGAAAGAGCAGGATCACTACATTGTTTCTTTCCTTAGCATAGAACTTTGTAAATATTCTCTCTGCATTATTCATTTCCTTAGAATAGAAGTTTTTGGAAAGTTGGTCCTCTTAGAATAGAATAATCTGGAAAGACCAAACCAAAGACAAAATAAAATAGTTATAAACAGTTAAAGCAACTTTGAGGTCAAAATGACCCCTCCCGTAATTCTAGTGTTAGACCCCATGGGGAAAGAGCAGGATCACTACATTGTTTCTTTCCTTAGCATAGAACTTTGTAAATATTCTCTCTGTATTATTCATTTCCTTAGAATAGAAGTTTTTGGAAAGTTGGTCCTCTTAGAATAGAATAATCTGGAAAGACCAAACCAAAGACAAAATAAAATAGTTATAAACAGTTAAAGCAACTTTGAGGTCAAAATGACCCCTCCCGTAATTCTAGTGTTAGACCCCATGGGGAAAGAGCAGGATCACTACATTGTTTCTTTCCTTAGCATAGAACTTTGTAAATATTCTCTCTGTATTATTCATTTCCTTAGAATAGAAGTTTTTGGAAAGTTGGTCCTCTTAGAATAGAATAATCTGGAAAGACCAAACCAAAGACAAAATAAAATAGTTATAAACAGTTAAAGCAACTTTGAGGTCAAAATGACCCCTCCCGTAATTCTAGTGTTAGACCCCATGGGGAAAGAGCAGGATCACTACATTGTTTCTTTCCTTAGCATAGAACTTTGTAAATATTCTCTCTGCATTATTCATTTCCTTAGAATAGAAGTTTTTGGAAAGTTGGTCCTCTTAGAATAGAATAATCTGGAAAGACCAAACCAAAGACAAAATAAAATAGTTATAAACAGTTAAAGCAACTTTGAGGTCAAAATGACCCCTCCCGTAATTCTAGTGTTAGACCCCATGGGGAAAGAGCAGGATCACTACATTGTTTCTTTCCTTAGCATAGAACTTTGTAAATATTCTCTCTGCATTATTCATTTCCTTAGAATAGAAGTTTTTGGAAAGTTGGTCCTCTTAGAATAGAATAATCTGGAAAGACCAAACCAAAGACAAAATAAAATAGTTATAAACAGTTAAAGCAACTTTGAGGTCAAAATGACCCCTCCCGTAATTCTAGTGTTAGACCCCATGGGGAAAGAGCAGGATCACTACATTGTTTCTTTCCTTAGCATAGAACTTTGTAAATATTCTCTCTGTATTATTCATTTCCTTAGAATAGAAGTTTTTGGAAAGTTGGTCCTCTTAGAATAGAATAATCTGGAAAGACCAAACCAAAGACAAAATAAAATAGTTATAAACAGTTAAAGCAACTTTGAGGTCAAAATGACCCCTCCCGTAATTCTAGTGTTAGACCCCATGGGGAAAGAGCAGGATCACTACATTGTTTCTTTCCTTAGCATAGAACTTTGTAAATATTCTCTCTGTATTATTCATTTCCTTAGAATAGAAGTTTTTGGAAAGTTGGTCCTCTTAGAATAGAATAATCTGGAAAGACCAAACCAAAGACAAAATAAAATAGTTATATACAGTTAAAACTACTTTGAGGTCAAAATGACCCTCCGTAATTCTAGTGTTAGACCCCATGGGGAAAGAGCAGGATCACTACATTGTTTCTTTCCTTAGCATAGAACTTTGTAAATATTCTCTCTGTATTATTCATTTCCTTAGAATAGAAGTTTTTGGAAAGTTGGTCCTCTTAGAATAGAATAATCTGGAAAGACCAAACCAAAGACAAAATAAAATAGTTATAAACAGTTAAAGCAACTTTGAGGTCAAAATGACCCCTCCCGTAATTCTAGTGTTAGACCCCATGGGGAAAGAGCAGGATCACTACATTGTTTCTTTCCTTAGCATAGAACTTTGTAAATATTCTCTCTGTATTATTCATTTCCTTAGAATAGAAGTTTTTGGAAAGTTGGTCCTCTTAGAATAGAATAATCTGGAAAGACCAAACCAAAGACAAAATAAAATAGTTATATACAGTTAAAACTACTTTGAGGTCAAAATGACCCCTCCCGTAATTCTAGTGTTAGACCCCATGGGGAAAGAGCAGGATCACTACATTGTTTCTTTCCTTAGCATAGAACTTTGTAAATATTCTCTCTGTATTATTCATTTCCTTAGAATAGAAGTTTTTGGAAAGTTGGTCCTCTTAGAATAGAATAATCTGGAAAGACCAAACCAAAGACAAAATAAAATAGTTATATACAGTTAAAACTACTTTGAGGTCAAAATGACCCTCCGTAATTCTAGTGTTAGACCCCATGGGGAAAGAGCAGGATCACTACATTGTTTCTTTCCTTAGCATAGAACTTTGTAAATATTCTCTCTGTATTATTCATTTCCTTAGAATAGAAGTTTTTGGAAAGTTGGTCCTCTTAGAATAGAATAATCTGGAAAGACCAAACCAAAGACAAAATAAAATAGTTATAAACAGTTAAAACTACTTTGAGGTCAAAATGACCCCTCCCGTAATTCTAGTCTAGTCTCCCCATGGGGAAAGAGCAGGATCACTACATTGTTTCTTTCCTTAGCATAGAACTTTGTAAATATTCTCTCTGTATTATTCATTTCCTTAGAATAGAAGTTTTTGGAAAGTTGGTCCTCTTAGAATAGAATAATCTGGAAAGACCAAACCAAAGACAAAATAAAATAGTTATAAACAGTTAAAGCAACTTTGAGGTCAAAATGACCCCTCCCGTAATTCTAGTGTTAGACCCCATGGGGAAAGAGCAGGATCACTACATTGTTTCTTTCCTTAGCATAGAACTTTGTAAATATTCTCTCTGTATTATTCATTTCCTTAGAATAGAAGTTTTTGGAAAGTTGGTCCTCTTAGAATAGAATAATCTGGAAAGACCAAACCAAAGACAAAATAAAATAGTTATATACAGTTAAAACTACTTTGAGGTCAAAATGACCCTCCGTAATTCTAGTGTTAGACCCCATGGGGAAAGAGCAGGATCACTACATTGTTTCTTTCCTTAGCATAGAACTTTGTAAATATTCTCTCTGTATTATTCATTTCCTTAGAATAGAAGTTTTTGGAAAGTTGGTCCTCTTAGAATAGAATAATCTGGAAAGACCAAACCAAAGACAAAATAAAATAGTTATATACAGTTAAAACTACTTTGAGGTCAAAATGACCCTCCGTAATTCTAGTGTTAGACCCCATGGGGAAAGAGCAGGATCACTACATTGTTTCTTTCCTTAGCATAGAACTTTGTAAATATTCTCTCTGTATTATTCATTTCCTTAGAATAGAAGTTTTTGGAAAGTTGGTCCTCTTAGAATAGAATAATCTGGAAAGACCAAACCAAAGACAAAATAAAATAGTTATAAACAGTTAAAGCAACTTTGAGGTCAAAATGACCCCTCCCGTAATTCTAGTGTTAGACCCCATGGGGAAAGAGCAGGATCACTACATTGTTTCTTTCCTTAGCATAGAACTTTGTAAATATTCTCTCTGTATTATTCATTTCCTTAGAATAGAAGTTTTTGGAAAGTTGGTCCTCTTAGAATAGAATAATCTGGAAAGACCAAACCAAAGACAAAATAAAATAGTTATATACAGTTAAAACTACTTTGAGGTCAAAATGACCCTCCGTAATTCTAGTGTTAGACCCCATGGGGAAAGAGCAGGATCACTACATTGTTTCTTTCCTTAGCATAGAACTTTGTAAATATTCTCTCTGTATTATTCATTTCCTTAGAATAGAAGTTTTTGGAAAGTTGGTCCTCTTAGAATAGAATAATCTGGAAAGACCAAACCAAAGACAAAATAAAATAGTTATAAACAGTTAAAGCAACTTTGAGGTCAAAATGACCCCTCCCGTAATTCTAGTGTTAGACCCCATGGGGAAAGAGCAGGATCACTACATTGTTTCTTTCCTTAGCATAGAACTTTGTAAATATTCTCTCTGTATTATTCATTTCCTTAGAATAGAAGTTTTTGGAAAGTTGGTCCTCTTAGAATAGAATAATCTGGAAAGACCAAACCAAAGACAAAATAAAATAGTTATAAACAGTTAAAGCAACTTTGAGGTCAAAATGACCCCTCCCGTAATTCTAGTGTTAGACCCCATGGGGAAAGAGCAGGATCACTACATTGTTTCTTTCCTTAGCATAGAACTTTGTAAATATTCTCTCTGTATTATTCATTTCCTTAGAATAGAAGTTTTTGGAAAGTTGGTCCTCTTAGAATAGAATAATCTGGAAAGACCAAACCAAAGACAAAATAAAATAGTTATATACAGTTAAAACTACTTTGAGGTCAAAATGACCCTCCGTAATTCTAGTGTTAGACCCCATGGGGAAAGAGCAGGATCACTACATTGTTTCTTTCCTTAGCATAGAACTTTGTAAATATTCTCTCTGTATTATTCATTTCCTTAGAATAGAAGTTTTTGGAAAGTTGGTCCTCTTAGAATAGAATAATCTGGAAAGACCAAACCAAAGACAAAATAAAATAGTTATATACAGTTAAAACTACTTTGAGGTCAAAATGACCCTCCGTAATTCTAGTGTTAGACCCCATGGGGAAAGAGCAGGATCACTACATTGTTTCTTTCCTTAGCATAGAACTTTGTAAATATTCTCTCTGTATTATTCATTTCCTTAGAATAGAAGTTTTTGGAAAGTTGGTCCTCTTAGAATAGAATAATCTGGAAAGACCAAACCAAAGACAAAATAAAATAGTTATATACAGTTAAAACTACTTTGAGGTCAAAATGACCCTCCGTAATTCTAGTGTTAGACCCCATGGGGAAAGAGCAGGATCACTACATTGTTTCTTTCCTTAGCATAGAACTTTGTAAATATTCTCTCTGTATTATTCATTTCCTTAGAATAGAAGTTTTTGGAAAGTTGGTCCTCTTAGAATAGAATAATCTGGAAAGACCAAACCAAAGACAAAATAAAATAGTTATATACAGTTAAAACTACTTTGAGGTCAAAATGACCCTCCGTAATTCTAGTGTTAGACCCCATGGGGAAAGAGCAGGATCACTACATTGTTTCTTTCCTTAGCATAGAACTTTGTAAATATTCTCTCTGTATTATTCATTTCCTTAGAATAGAAGTTTTTGGAAAGTTGGTCCTCTTAGAATAGAATAATCTGGAAAGACCAAACCAAAGACAAAATAAAATAGTTATATACAGTTAAAACTACTTTGAGGTCAAAATGACCCTCCGTAATTCTAGTGTTAGACCCCATGGGGAAAGAGCAGGATCACTACATTGTTTCTTTCCTTAGCATAGAACTTTGTAAATATTCTCTCTGTATTATTCATTTCCTTAGAATAGAAGTTTTTGGAAAGTTGGTCCTCTTAGAATAGAATAATCTGGAAAG
This sequence comes from Meta bourneti, assembly GCA_933210815.1. Lineage (NCBI taxonomy): Eukaryota > Metazoa > Arthropoda > Arachnida > Araneae > Tetragnathidae > Meta > Meta bourneti. The sequence goes on from OW119922.1 coordinate 17,767,268, forward strand.
ACCAAACCAAAGACAAAATAAAATAGTTATATACAGTTAAAACTACTTTGAGGTCAAAATGACCCTCCGTAATTCTAGTGTTAGACCCCATGGGGAAAGAGCAGGATCACTACATTGTTTCTTTCCTTAGCATAGAACTTTGTAAATATTCTCTCTGTATTATTCATTTCCTTAGAATAGAAGTTTTTGGAAAGTTGGTCCTCTTAGAATAGAATAATCTGGAAAGACCAAACCAAAGACAAAATAAAATAGTTATATACAGTTAAAACTACTTTGAGGTCAAAATGACCCTCCGTAATTCTAGTGTTAGACCCCATGGGGAAAGAGCAGGATCACTAGGATACTTCGGGTTCGTGAAATTCGTACGGACCGAAAGGAGATGTAGGGTCTGCTTTAAGGAACAGTCGTCATTCCTGCTTACTGAGTTAACGTCCCGGACCGTCGCCAATAGCCCGTTGTGTCGTTTCAGTGCGACGTAAATTCAACTACCTCATGCTGTAGTATGTGATTCCTTTAACCTACAAGATGATAATACTCGCCAATAAACAGCTCGCCTAGAGGAACAGCACCTTCACGATGAGACCATTGCAAGCATGGAATAGCTAGCTAAATCTTTTGATATCAATCTGATTGAGCATCTCTTGAATGCTCTAGGGTGACATGTTGCTGAGCTCAAACCCCTGAAGAGCTTTCCACTGCTTTAAAGGTTGGTTTGGGGTTTTATGGAACAAGAGTAATATTTGGCCAAACGCGTAAGAGACAACGACAAGTAATACACATGAAAGAAGGAAGGAAAGGAAGTACGGGGAAAGAAGAAAAGATCGTTTCGTTGTTCAAGGAACGTCACTCCCGTGTTAATCAAAGACGCTAAACCCCATGGGGAAAGAGAACAATTGGGGTACCTCGGATTCGTGAAATTTGTTGATATTGGAAGTACAGGGCGATTCAAGTCACAAAAAAGTAAAAATTCAATAATCCGAAAAGTATAGACAGCAGCACGATGCGGTTTTCACAGAAATGTACAGAAAGACATGGGATTTTTTTAGCAACGAAAAATTTTTATTCACAGAATAGTTACATTTGCCACCGACAGGTGGCGCTTCAGTTGTGTCAATAGTTAATACAGTGGCGCAGCAAAGCTCGAGGCGTGTTTTAAATGCACCCGAAATGGATCATGGCCTGCGAGGAATTATTTAGTTTCGACGAGATATCTCGTCATCAAAACATTGCCGATTAGAACGAGGAAAAGATGTGGTCAGTTTCCTTCCAATGACAGGAGACGACGAGATCTTTATGGGCGAGATATCTCGTCCTTCATGATCAGTTTTGCTAATGACGAGCTACCTCGTCACAGCCATCAGGAGGGTTAGGATGCGCCAAATACCATGTACTTGCGATGACACGTTTTAAATACACCCGAAACGGATCATGGCCTGCGAGGAATTGTACCAGCTTTGAATTGTGGTACATCATAAGACAGATGGAAATCTACCGAAAGTATTGATGTGCCTTTGGTGAAAACTTCCCGTTCCACTTGACAGTGGTCCAAGACTCACTCATTAATTGGATTTATTAGTTTGCTATGTGATTTTAGATTGATTATTTCATGGGACATTTGCTGCAGACTTTGCAAGTAAATATTTCCCCAAAATTAACATTTAGTTTTGGGTACTTTAATGGCTTCAAGAAGTTTTTCCTTGATCTCATTCATTATGGGGATATTGGGAGAACAGAGGGGTAATAGAGGATTCGCTATATGTCATGATGTTGACTAGCACTTTTACTGAATGCCAGCGAGTGCTTTTACAAAAGAGATGTTAATTTTGGGTATTTCAGTGGCTTTAAGCAGTTTTTCCTTGACCTCATTAATGATTTAGCTGTGGGAGAACAGATTGCCCAGAGCGGTAATACTTGATGCACTATCTGTAAAGATGTTGGCTGCTATTCTCTGAAACACAATAGGAGACTGCTTCCTTAAGAGCAAGCAGTTCAGCTTGGCAACAAGCAGTTCAGTAGTTGTAAGGTACTGGTTCATCTATGACAGATTACGGAATTCTCTAAAGCCATGTATGCGCAACAAGCACCTTCAGAAGTCTTCGAGCCGTCCATTTAAATCGATATAATACTTAACCCTACAAATGTTTCGACAAAATATCCTGTCCAAGATCTGGTCAATTTTGTTATGGACGAGATATCTGGTAGAGACAAAACCACTCTATGGGAAATGAAGATCCACGTAGGAATAACAAGTTGTACCTTGCCCAGAACTGGGGACAGTTTGGAGCAGATTTTCGCACCAGACGCTGGCCACTACAGGGCAGTTTTCGAAGCGAAGATAAAAGCGAATCAATAAATACTGCGTAGCAATCTTTGTGGGTTGGCGAGCGAGATCAAGTTGGGGGTGCAGAAAATATAAACCCTCCTGTTGATTGTCTTCAAGAGGTATCTAGTCACTAGGAAAGATTACCATATCTTATGGACGAGATATCTCGTCATTAAAAGAAAACTGACCAGATCTTGATCTCGTCATTGCCAAAAAAATCGGCAATAAATATCTTGAGGAGATATCGCGTCATTTTTAAAGTTGGTCAGATCTTTATAGATGAGATATCTCGTCGAAACCACTAGGATGACTAAATGCTATTTTTATGACGAAATAAAAAATGCTGCATTTGGTTGGTTTTGTGGGTAAGGAATCCCGACAAAAAAGAAGGAACGTTTAGTAGCCAAGTGGAAATCGATCACCAATTCCAAGGGATTACCCCACCCTTGCTATAATCCAAGAAAGAAAGCTCCCAGAATTGGCGCCAAATCGCTTGTACACTTGAACACCCCTTGCAATGCATCTTTACCGAAAAGATCCAGACATACATCATCGATGAAAGAGGAACATTCATGTATCTTCCACTCAATTGAAGAATATGCCTCCACTCCAATTCTCTCATGATTGTGTGCGGTGATGGCTTCAAAGTGAGAAGTTATGGATCCTGTTGTTCGATACTAAATAACCACTAACAGGCTTGAGGTGGCATTGGAGAACAATGACACATTTGCCGATTGCAGGAGGCAATCGATTATTTCTCCTGCCCACACAACTATACTCACCAATTACTGCATAGTACTTCCGATGTGCAATTAATAGGATAACTCTCAATAGAATGAGTATATATCGCACTTCTAGAAGAAACTGCTACAAGTAAGAGAAATAACATTTTCAGGAGGGAGGCTAATCTAAAGTAGTGAAGTTTATGTATTTGTGAATAGAATTTGGATGTTTAGCTGCGTAGTCAACAGCTAGCTGCAGCATGTAATGCAGTCCCTAGAGTGAACGACTTCTAAACAAGGTTCGCGAATATTACAGAATTTTGACATTTGGATATGAAGCTGCGTACTCGAGATCGAACTGCAGTACGTAATGCAATAGAATTGACTAGTTGAACGACTTTTGAACAAGGTTCGCGATATAGAATTTGGATATTTGGATATACAGCTGCGAACTCAATAGCGAACTGTAGCATGTGATGCAATAGAATTCGCTAGTGTGAATGACTTCAGAACAAGAATCGCGAACATAAATAGAATTTTGGTATTTGGGTGTTTAGCTGCGTACTCACGAAGTGTATCACGCAATTATATAGAACTCAGCAGTGTGAACGACTTCCGAACAATATTCGTGAATATCAATAGAATTTTTATGTTTGAATATGAAACGGTGCACTCAATAGCGAGCTGTATCATGTAATACAATAGAAATCGTTAGTGTGAACGACTTCCAAACAATATTTATGAATATCAATATAATTTTTATGTTTGAATATGAAACGGTGAACTCAATAGTGAGCTGTATCATGTAATACAATAGAAATCGTTAGTGTGAACGACTTCCAAACAATATTTCAATAGCCCGTTGTGTTGCTCCAGTGTGACATTAATTGAAAATACCAATACCAAACAATATTTATGAATATCAATAGAATTTTTATGTTTGAATATGAAACGATGTACTCAATAGCGAGCTGTATCATGTAATACAATAGAAATCGTTAGTGTGAACGACTTCCAAACAATATTTATGAATATCAATATAATTTTTATGTTTGAATATGAAACGGTGCACTCAATAGTGAGCTGTATCATGTAATACAATAGAAATCGTTAATGTGAACGACTTCCGAACAAGGTTCGCGAACATAAATATAATTTTGTTTTTTAAATGTTTATTGGGGGCGTACTTAATAGCGAACTGTAACACGTTAATGCTATAGATTTCGCTTTGTGTGAATGCTTCCGAATAAGTTTCGCCAACGTTAAACAGAATTTTGATATTTGGATATGAATGCTCAATAGTGAATACTCAATAATGAATTGCAGCTTGTAATTCAGTAGAGGTCGCTAATGTGAACGATTTTCGAACAAGGTTAGCTAACATAGTCATTTGATTCTTGAAAGTATTCGATGAATTATTTTTCAGCTTTACGAATACGTCATACAATTTTAATTTACGTTTGAACTCTCACAAGCATTATTTTCTTTTCAGTTCATTTAGACTGTTTAGCTGGTTTGTTGCTATGGTTAATTTTATACGAGAGCTAATTAGTAGTGATGGGAGTATTCGAATACAAAACTATTCGTGTACTCGAAACTTGAAAGTATTCATTGTACTTGGTTCTTTCTCGTATTCGAATACCAAAGTACTTGTACCAAAATATTCATCCTAGGTATTCAAATATGAAAGTATTCATCCTAAGTATTCATTCTAAGTATTCGAATACCATCATAGCACTGTATTGTATACATATTAATGTTGGTCGTTTGTCAAAAACTATTGTTTCCATGTAGAATAAATGACAATACAACAATATACTGTTTTCCTCTTGAGTGTGTTCGAACTTTAATCCACTATGTCACAATTCCAGTGCACTTTCTACAATGTTGTGAACATCAGAACAAACTGTTTTTATATAATAGCTTTGTATAGCAGTTATTCTTTCCATCAATTAATCGTTTTTTGTACATGTATTCGAATACTTATGCGATAGTTGAAAGTACTCGAATACAAGGGTTCGATTCTTAAAAGTACTCGATTCCTCCCATCTCTACTAATTAGACAGGGGCTTTTAGAAATAACGTACCTTGAGACCACCTTCGCCCTATGAGCATTGCAAGAAATAAGAATTGGATATTTTAAATCAGAATTAGACTAATCAAGTAATAGTAAAATCAATTAAATTATTTCTATATTTAATATTACTCTTTATATATAAGAACAATGGCAAAACGAGATTCAAAATCTTTTAAATTGATTTGAATTTCTATGGTTTAACCCCCTTTATTTCACTAAGTTTTCTGTAATGGGAGGGAATAGTCTAGTTTAGACCTAATATTTGAAGAACCAGACTGGAGTCTGGTTCTTCAAACATTAGCGCTCTTCTAGAAAGGTTTTAAACAATTAGGAAAAGTTTAATCGTACGCTCCATAAATTGCCCTTTAATAATGGGATATGAAGCTGCATAGTCAATAGCGAACAATAGCATGCATATAATGCTATAGAATTCGTAAAGGACAAAAATAAATTATTATCAGAAAAGTAAATTCAGTAAATTAATTCAAGGAATTTTCTTCGCATCATATTAAAAGTTTTGAGAAGCGTTTCTGGGAAATTGATTTCGTTTATAAATGACATTTACAGACGACAAGCACATTTATTAATTTTTCCAAAGTATTCTGTTCGAAGGGAATGACAAACAGAATATTTTCAAAACATTCCTTTATGGTCAATACAATCTTTCTAAAGTATTCTTTTCCAAGGAAAGTCAGAACAGAATCATTCCAAAATATTATATTCTTAAAAAAAGACCAATATTACTTTTCAAAGGATTGTTTCATAAGGAAATGACTAATAGAAGCTTTCCAATGGATTCTTTTCTATGAAAAGCACTAAAAATCATTCCAAAGGATTCTATTCTAAAGAAAAGACTATTAGAATATATTTACGAAGTATTGTTTTTAAGTAAAGGACCAACTGAATCTTTCCAAAGAATTCTATTCTAAACGAATATCTTTTTAAAGGTTGAAAGAATCCATGGATCTTGCAAACAATATATGTGGTAATTGAGTCATTTTGTGTGTATTGTAATTAAAAACCTTCTCGGAAACACTTTCTACACTTCTACTTTCTACTTCTCTTCTACACTTCTCGGAAATCTCGTGACCCTCAGAGGGTTAAACCATCGACCTTCTAATGAAGGTCAATTGGTCTAATGTGCTTTTGCTTTACACGAGAACTAGTCAACCCGTGCAGAATAGAGCATCTGCATCCAACAGTCTATTGCTTGCATCTATTGATGATGGTGTTGTTAAAAACACTTTTAATCTTTTTGTACCTTAAATGAGAAATGATCAACCATGAATCAATTCCAATTATTAGAATAAGCACCAAGAAAGTGAGAAAATAATTTTAATCTACGCACATATACATAGTTAGCCCTCCAAATGATTGCGAAGATATATCTCGCCCATCAAGAGCTGATCAATTTTGATAGTGACGAGATATCTCGTCATGAAGAAGACATTGGCAATTTTTTGATGATGACAAAATCAAGATCTTATCAGTTTTCTTTTAATGACGAGATATCTCGTCCATCAAGATCTGTCAGTTTTGCTAATTAGACGAGATTCCTAGTCGAGCCACAACCACTAGGAGGCTTAATCGCATATGGGAGGAGCATACTATCCCATTGGCTTGGGGGCGTGCCATAGTTTAAAATTTCGTGCCCTTTCCAAAACCTGGAAAAAATCCCACCAACCCATGCAATTATCGACGAATCACACTCACAAGGTGAATCTGTAAGCTTTTTTAAAGGATGGTAAATTCCCGTCTCGTAAACATCCTTGAGACGACTCAGGCTTTGTCATCATTTCAAAGCGGTTTCAGGGTTGCCCACTCTAAGGTAGACAACATCTTTTCCTTGAAACTCAAATTTGCCGAACGTTCCTACTCCGAAACCATCTTGTTTCCATCTGTTTTGCTATGGAAAAAGCGTACGACCGCACTTGGCGGTATGGTATAATCCTACATTTTGTTGGGTTTCGAGTGTACCCACCGATTTTTATCTGAAATTTCTTAGCCCTCTGACAGTTCCAGGTTCGTGTTGGCTCCACCCTCTCCGATTCTTTCATCCAGGAAGAGGATGTTCCACAGGGAAGTGTTCCGAGTGGACTCTTAATTAAAAGTCAATAACATTCTAACTCAGCTCCCCATCTGTTCAGGGCAATCTGTATGTGGATGACCATAATATTAATTGCCAAGTTAAATATTTGCGGTTTGTTGAGTGACAAGTCCAGACAGCTGTTTCTCGCTTGACGAGGTGGAGTGTCGACAACGGTTCCAAATTTTCCGCTCAAAAGACGTCCTGCGTTCATCTCTGCCGGGAAACCTGCGTCCCGATTCTAGAGATCTTTCAGAATAATAACAGGATTGTAGTGGTGGGCAATGTAAGGTTTCTTGTTATGCTTTTGACCAGAAGTTTACCTTAAAACCACACGTCGTGCAGCTGCGGATGTCTTATTGAAAAAAGCTCAATCTGCTAAAACGTCCTCTCAAATACATATGGGGAGCGGAACAGTCTTTTATGCTCAACATTTATCGAGCTGTAACTCGCTCCAGTATGGGCTATGCAGTATGGGCTAGCCAGTATACGGCTCTGTCCATCTTTCCGTGTTGTATAATCTCGATAAAATACATCACTGCACTAAGGATTTGTTCAGTAGCATTTCGCACTTCACCCATCCAAAACCTTTATGTTTTATGCCATGAACCATCTTTGGTTTCCACCCGCCTCCTGTTCGTCTTTACTATTCTATCGTACTTTATATAATCCATCTTATCTACTACCATTATTTACTCCTCAACACATCAGATCGTTATTCACTGATCGCGAATCATGCATCCCAAAGTTTCAGTTTGCGCATGCGGAATGTCTGAATTCTCCAAGTGGTCGACGAAATATCTCGTCCATTAAAATTTGACCAATTTTGCAATTAGATTTCTCAGACATTGCTGATTTTTTATGATGACGAGATCAAGGTCTGATCAGTTTTTCTAACGATTTTTTTTCTATGTCGTCAAACAAGATCTGGTCAGTTTTGCGAATGATGAGATACCTCGTCGATGCAGCCATAAGCAGGCTTAAATCAAGCACCTACGCCATTACCATTTAAAATGTTTTTATCCTTTCTCGCCCTGGCGACATTACCAATACAATTGGCGGCATTTACCAGCATATTTTTAACTTAATCGAAATTGTTAGAATGCACTGTCATTGATACAGATGGTTCGCAGTCTACATGTTATGTTGGCTACTCTAATTTCTGGTTCAACCACTGTAGGCTTCGAGCTGACCTGAACAGTTTTTGTTCATACCATTGACTTCAACGCAATATACGACGCCTTAAAACATATATCATGCCTCAGAGAAACGCCACATTTATAATATATTCAGACTCAAGTAGTGTCTTAGACAGCCTAGCATCAGATTGCCCTCAACATCCATTAACGACTACCATGTTGAAATTACATCAACATTAGATATACATGGTGGCTATAAAGTCTGGAACCACATGAGAAATTACTATATTCTTGTATTTGCTTGTTTACACCCGACCTGAACCCTATGGCATTTGCCATCATATGGGGGATTGTGAAAGCTGAGGTGTATGCAGTAAAAATTCGGGATCTGGAACATCTCCGGGAAAGAATAACCACTGCAATTGCTGCTCTGGAACCACATATGTTAAAGCCAATTCAAAGAAGTCTTGTAAAACGTCTCCAGAAGTGCATTGAGAATGGTGGTGGACATGTGGAGCACGTTCTTTAGAAGGAACATGTGCTATGTATCATTTCTCCGATGGTTCCAGACTTTATAGCCACCCAGTATTTCTGTTGGATAACTAGTCACGGGCAGTGAGCAGGCTGATGCAGCAGCTAAAAATACTGCGACCTTTTTGAGTGTCCCCGTTCCATACCATGATCTCCGACAAGCTGTCCGAGGCATTGTGTGGAACGAGTGGCAAACCGACTGGAGCACTAACAAACAATAAACTCCATGACATTCAGGGAGATATATCACTACGACATCCCCATTCCTCTCGACATTCTATGTAGTTTTGACTCGCCTGTGCTTTAGACACACTTTACTCACATGCATTTTGTTAGAGAGTGCCTCTGTATGTGGAGTTTGTTCCTTTACCATTCAGCATGTTTTAATCGATTGTCTCTTTTTTAACCATCATCGGAGTCAATTATATTTAGTAGCTCTGTTTTAACTTCGCGGGAATTGATTGAGAAGAAGAACCCCACCCATAAATTTTAACTTCTTGTATAGCATTTAATTTTAAATTGTGTGTATATAATATTTTTTATCCTCATTCATATCATATTCTGTCATTGCCCGTATATATAATTCTCATGCGTTTTATATCTACATCACGTTGCTGACGATTATTTTTTAAATCATAAATTTATTAAAACTGTGTTTTCATCCCAATTTATTTTCCACATATTGTCGATAAGCATGTTTTAACTTTTTAACATTTCAACATCACGTTGTTGAACCACATGATTTTCCCCAAATATATATTCTATAAAATTTTTGCGCTGGAGTCATATTTCCCACTATTTAAAAAAATTTACACAATGGATCAAAAAGTTTCCGTACAGAGACGAAAACGGCGTATATATAAATTATTATAATTTCAAAAGAAATCTCACCAAAGATTCAGAAACTGCACATCTCATACTAGAGAATGTGTTCGCAACAAAAATTCCTTAATTTTCACAAATAAAAAGTAATTAATTAAAACTGAGAAAAACATACAAAATGAAAGGCAAAAAAGTTTCCGTATGCACTATGTAAATTGATTAGAACTTACAATATGCAGTAGTCCCGCATTCAATTATTATAACTATCGAATGAAAAAGAACTTCAGTATCGTGTAATTATTTCAAACGATTTTATACTAGTGGATCGCCTAAAATGTGAATTCCGAAAGCTATTCGCGTGTTGGTGATAAAGTTGAGAAATGGCGGTTTATCAATGAGGAAAATATTGGCGAAATCGCAAACAAATTTAAATCTACGGTAAAAATCACTGAAAGATATAATTAGGTAGAAACTGGAAAATAGGAATCGATCCGGAAGATCTCAGAAATTGAGCCATATACACCAGGAATATTCTGCAAAAACTTCGTGATAATCCACGAATTAGTGCACCACATTGAAAACTGATTACAATCTTGAAATATAACCTCAAACTATGAGAAAAGTAATAAAAAACGTGGTTACAATGAACATGTTGCACGTAAGAAGTCATTCATTAGCAAACTTAACAGAAGAGTCTTGAGTTTGCAAAAAGGCATATAAGTAACTTAACTTTTTGCGATTCTATACTTTTCAGGGATGAATCAAAATTTTGTTTCTATGGTTCAGATGAACGAGTTATGGCATGGAGAAAAACAAAACATCAAATGCAAACTAAAATCTTATGTAGAACTGTAAAACACGGCGGAGGAAATGTAAAGGTATAGGATTGCATGAGTTCTTCTGGTGTGTATAATTCATGTTTTGTTGAAGGTAACATGGATAGCTATGTGTACCTAGACATTTTGAAAAAAAATGTCCTTACTAGTGCTACGAAACTGTCTCTCGGAAGACCATTTATCTTCCAACAGGACAACGATTCAAAACACACTGCAATGTTCTGTAAAAAATGATGCCTTTACCATATGTCGACAACTTCGCACACCACCAGTCTCTCCTGATGGACCATCAGTCTCTATCCCCTGGAGCACTTATGGAAAGAAATCGGTTCTAAACTAAAATATATGATATCAGCAGCAAAGATAACCTGAAAAGTGCCATTCTGGACGTCTGGAACAAAATTACACCAGAAACAGCAAAAAAACTTGTGGGAGTCATGTCTAAACTTCTGAGAGAGGTCATTAAAGCAAAAGCAGGTTCAACAGACCATTAAAAGATGAAACATGGGAGAGGAAATGACATTTAATGAAATATTTTCACCGTACGGAGATTTTCTTTATATTTCCTACATTTTTGCGTTATTGTGAAGTATGCCTTAAATTATATTAATATTGTTCGTTTAAATGCGATAGAAACTTTCTAAGCAATTATGCTCATCTGTTTTTCCATTTTTATTTCTTCAATATTTATATTGCGAATAGTAAAGCAATTTATTTCAAATAGTGAGTACGGAAACTTTTTACTCACTGTATATGTATACATTGGTTTTATTATTTATCCGGCGTTTGTCGCAGCCTGTCCATGTTTGAACCTTGCGACACAAAACCTAAACCGACGATCTCTATTACTCTAATAAACCTGGTTCAACATTTTGCACACTAGAGGGATAAGCAACATAAACAGCACATTTCATATTCCCAGTAAAATAAAATTGTTCATAAATAGAAAACAGCATTTTGTGTATTTTTAGTCGTGTTTATTATTTTATTGGACAGAACTTAAAGTCGTGTTTCCCAAGAGAAGATACCCTGTTATGCGTATATGCGCTTCATTACTAATAAGGTTCCATTAAAAATAAGATATAGAGTTCGAGTTTATTCACGGAGATTTCACGCCTAAAACAGGATATGAAGTTGAATAGTTTAATGTTTATGTAATAGCTGTATTTCTATCAAAATTTACCTGCAAATGTTACATTTGAGCAATGTTTTTAGCCAGACACTCGACACATCTATTTTAGCCTCTTCAAGAATTTGAGCATTTGCTAAACATGAAATTTAAAATTACGTTACAGAGGGAAAATTGCAATAGTTAATATACATATAGAAGGATTAAAACTTCAATATATAACAATCAGTTTCAATTTTTTAAACCCTTATCTAAAACCAAAAAAGCATACAACAGAGTATTTAAAATGTACTCGCATACCTTAAAAAATCTATTTTGTGCGGTATCTGTTTACGTTCAATTTTGTCTTCAAATTTGCTTAAATATTATCCTAAGTATAACTTTTCCTATTACGAAACACAAATGTTGAACAACTTCTGTGTGTCTGTAATTCTAAATATGAATTAAATGAACGAAAGCTACATAAATCTATTTTAAGTTAACCTGTTTACGCTAATTTCGTCTTGAAAGTTATATTCTCTCAAGTATTTTCTTATTTTTCCTATCTTAAAACGGAGCCACAGTGGATCAGTGGATTTATTACACACGCTAGCACTGCGAGTTACAAGCGGCGCAGGTTCGATTCCTCCCTGAGTGTCCTCTCTTCAATGTCAGTAAAACTTTCCTTGTGTGAGTGGAGCCGCAGAAGCTCAGTTGGAAGAATCGCGGATAACCAACCTAGGGTTACGGTTTGAAACTCGATCCAACCAAAGGCCATATGTGGTGGCTGGTTTCACGTTAAATCTGTAGTAGCCTCAAATGTCCTCACGTTGGTGTGGTGCTGAAATTTGGAGAGTGGGATGCAGCTTAAGTGTTGACTTCATCATCTGACCGTAGCTCAAAATCGCGGTGTCCTCCGAAATTGATTACCGTCACTAATAGCCTACTGTGTTACTCCAGTGCAACATAAATTCAACCACCTGCCTACCTTGTGTATGGATGTCCGTTTATTTGATGTAGTTTGGCGTATCATGGCCCTTGCGCCATAAAATCCAAAACCAGCAAACCAACCTACGTATTACGAAACACAAAAGCCGAATAACTTCTCTGCGTGTTAATTTTTAAAGGAACTAGCTTTAACCTCTGTATCACAAACATCTTCTAAATCAGCTACTTTGAAGTCTACCATACTTTGAATTATACCCAACAGGTAGAAACCTCTAATATCTTTTCTTTGACGTGCAGTTATAACATCACGCCTAGTTTTGATATTCTGTTCCATAAATTTTTTATGCTGATTATTAAATAAAAAATACTTTTAACCATGAGAGAGTGATTTGCAAACCCTCTTTCTGATACCTCCTTCCAACTGTTTTCTACCATTTCAGTCGTTTTCTCTATTTTTAGTCGCGTCCTTATCTCCATTGGTCAAGCCAACGCAAGCACACGTTCTTGCACTAGCCATTGCATTTGTCTATTTCTGACGACATAACTGTCAGCTTTGTGGTTAATCCTTAACTAAATAAGATGAGAAAATCGAAATATACGCCAAAAGAGGGGAACTAATCCTCCTGGTGGTTGACTATTGAAAGGTTGGTTATTTTAATTAACGTCGCACTGGAGCAACACTTTGATGGACGAGATATCTCGTTGAAACCACTTGGAGGATTCAGACAAATAGTGTGTCATAACTTATGAAATAAAAATTTCGCTTGCAATAGCACATATAAATGAACAAAATTCAATTGAATAGGGGAACATTTAATACTTTATTTGAATTGAAGATAGAAAGTATTGTAATATTCTTGCTGCAACGGAAAAAGGGACAGAGTTTGGTGAACCCGCCACAAAAGTTGGACAGCTGTGATAAATCTAAAATGTGTCATAAGTGTATTATAATAAAATAATTAAATATACACAAAATGAAGAAGGGTTAAAATTTTTATTGCTTCCTTTAATTTTAAATAGTATGCAGTGTGATTTAATTTTTTTCATATAATAAAGGTAAAAATAGGAAACACGAAATGCTCTACACACCAGTTGATAACTCAATTTTTCAGAGTTTTTTTGTCAGCGTTTCGATTTTCTTGAGAAAGTTCTGTGTTCAGTTTCGGTAGAATAACGTAACGTTAATGTAGGTTTGTTGATTCATATATAATTGGGGTGCAGAAACTATGACTTGCATAATTCCATGTCTTTTCACTGCTTGAATAATTCTTTGTTTTGATTTCTAATCCCAAGAAAGATTCGAAAAGAATGATGCATCGTATATCTCCGTTTACAACGATGAAAAATATAGAAAAATCTCAAAGACAAGGACAACTTTTTGGTTATAAATTGATCGAAGAATTGAACATCCGCTGAAGGGTTGAATGAATAAACAAGAGGCCAAGTGGCACATGCAGCTCCAACCACCACCATACTGCTGGCAGTTAAGGTTATAAAATCTCTACGAGTTGCCTTATGAGACAAATAATTATAATTTCGGACGAAATTGAATAATTATTTGTCGTTTTGATTTCTAATCCCAAGAAAGATTCCAAAACAATAATGTATATCTCAGTTGCTCACAACGATTTCGGACGAAATTGAAAAATCTTCGGTTCATTCGACTTAGAATTTGATTTTTCTCTGTAGTGACTCTTGTTACATGACGGGAAGCACTGCGAGTCACAGGACAGCACTTTCTGAGCAATTATTAGCCTTTTTATTTATGTAGGGCTTTTCATAATCTGAATCTCCGATGATCCCATTCAATAGATCTGAAAATTAAGCTTATCCTCCTTTACCATAGATGTTATTGTTCGCAGAGACCATATTTTCAAGGTTATCGGATCCTGTGTTGTGGACATTTGAAGATGTTATTTGACATGCGATTCTATTTTTCACAAAAAAGTCGAATTCATCGTCTTCTCCGTTGAGATCTATGGCAGTGTCTGCGGCTGCAGCGTCAACAGTTTCGTCCAATGCGTTTTTATCAATGGAAATATTTTTGTGAACTGGGCGTCGCAGCTTGTGCAGCAAGTAGAGCCCTCTCTGCTATCTCGTCTTCGATGGTACGCAGACGCAAGTCCATGAATTCTTCGGGATATTCAGCATTCCACTCTGCAAGGTAATCACGCTCAACGTAGGGTTGCTCTTTCTGTTTTTTGGCCTCCTTTTTAGCCTGCATCTTTTTGCTTCGCTTTCCTCGAAACTACTTTCTGAAATATCAAGTCGATATTTATTAATTTTTCAAAAAGGGAACTACCCATTACATGTATTTAAAACCAACAGTTTATGGAAAAACGTAATGTTAATAGACACCAAAATGCATAGAAATATAAATGAAGTAATTTAAGGAAGAAATAAGGAATAAATAGATCACACACTTACATTTGTTTCCCGAACCAATCTAACATCTTGAAAGGTAAATAAAATGTATATAAGAAATGACGTAAATAGTACTTTTATAAATAAAACGTCTTTAAAATGATGTAAATAGAACTGAAAAGTACTGTTTGTAAATAAATTGCAGCGGAAAATTCCTCTACAGCAAAAAATTGCTTTAATCAAACGTATAAATTTCACTCGATCAAAGTTTCAAAAAGCGCTAGTTAGCAGTTGACAGACAACATGTATGACGAAATCTTTTAAAAACTGTATTTCTTACGTACATTAATGTTTGAGTAACAATGAAATAGCAATTTTGTGCTCAGGTAACAATGAACTTACCATTATTACACTCAAAATAACTTTATTGTTTACGAGAAATGGAGGGTTTCTGTTTATTTCCATTATTGTACTAAGAAGTTTGAAATTTGATGCTTCTGAATTAATGACATAATATGTAATTTCAATTGATTATTTATTTTAATATTTAAAGGTTCATACGTCATCCACGCTCTATTTCTAAATAATAAAATACTGTTACTTTTTATACTTTTATGACATGATCTGATTTGTTTTACTTTATATTGAGTACAGCTTTCAATAATACTCACGAAACATGAAAATAAGAATGGAAAAATCGAAAGGGGGTCAACATGTAGCCTATCGTACCCACAGGTCTCTGAAGAATAAATGTAATAAATTTGGTGTTTATTGGTCAAACGGTGTAGATTTGTATAGAGTACAGACAGACACAAACTCTGCTTTATATATAGATATGCATATAGATAAGACGAAAAGAAAAATAAATCTATTATGAGTGGTACCTGTTTACGTTCATTTACGTCTTCAATTGTACATTCTCTTAAGTATTTTCGTACTTTTTTATAGCAAACATAAATATTAAACAACTTCGCGTAGGCAAAAAAATCCATTTTGTACCAGTTTAAGTTAATTTAAGTATTCAAATTTACATTATCTCAAGTATTTTCTTACTGTTCCTATAACGAAACATAAATGTTGCTCTGCGTCTGTCATTTTAAGTAGAATAAGTGGACGAAAGGCAAAAATAGTCTATTTTGCGTGGTACCTGTTTAAGTTCATTTGTCTTCAAATTTACATATCAAGTTATATGTCAAGTATTTTTTCCTATGACGAAACATAAATGTTAAACAACTTCTGTGACTGCCATTTTAAATAAGAATAAATGGACTATAGCTAAAAATTGAACAATGTAGAATATCCTTGGACATCATCCAAGTTGGTTTTCCCCGAGACCAAGTACATATTTCCCCATAAAACAAACTAACAATTTTGGACATTTCATCTCGCAAGGGAACAATAATAATTCTATGAAATTGTATTCTAGTGCATCAGCAGTTCATTGGAAATACAGTTGAATATTCAAACAAAGGGAAAAGTAAAACAATTTAAATTCAATGTTATGTTTGGCATTTCTTCTTAACCCTCCGAGAAGTGTAATATTGCTTTTACACCACAACACACATAATGCCTAAATAACCACATCTTTTGGTAGAAAGATCCATGGGTTCTTTCAAACCCTTGGAAAATTCCATATTGTTCCTTTCCTTACAATAAAATATTTTGTAAGAATCTTATTGGTCATTTCCTTAACATAAAATCATATTTCATTGGTCCTATCCATAGATTAGAATCCTTTGGAAATATTATACTGGTCATTTCCTTAGAATAGAATTCTTTGGAAAGATTCTCTATTGGTCAAAATGTCTAAGCTTGTTAGAAGTCACATAGGAAAGACAGCCGGTTCCAAGGTGGAATTATGCTTGCAAAACCATGAGAGGGGTTAAGATTTTCTAGTTTAGAGATGACAAATGCATTCTTAATAAATCTTTCGTCTCGTAGTTTGTAATCTACTGGCTATAAGAACTGAGCGGAACGATAAAGACTATCATTAAGGATGAAATCATTTGGGAGCGATGCTGAGTATAATCACGCTACTTACAGTATTTTAACCTTCTACATTTAACTACAGTACTACTACTTTTTACAGTATTTAACCTACTACACGGGCATAATTCTACTTTACTGCCTGCAGTCTTCCTTGCATGGCGATTAAACAGTTTTGCCCTTTGCTGACAGCATTTTTCCAAAGAGGATTCTTTTCTAAGTAAAGTTTAATAATGTGTTATCAAGGGATTCTATTCTAAATAAAGTTTTAATAGTATGTAATGAAAGGATTCTTTTTTAATTAAATGGCCAGCAGAATCTTTCCAAAGGATTCTATTCTAAGGTAAGAACCAATAGTATATTTCCAAAGAAGTTTATTCTTATTTTGTTAAGAAAATTACCAATAGCATCTTTCCAAAGGATTTTATTTTAAGGAAAGTATCAATAGTATATTTCCAAAGGATTTTTCCTAATTAAAGTATCAATAGTATCTTTCCAAACAATTTTATTCTAAGGAGAAGACATAATATATTTCCAGAGGATTTCATTCTAGTAAATTATCAATAGTATCTTTCCAAATAATTTTATTCTATGAAGGCATATACTATATTTCCAAAGGATTTCATTCAAGTAAACCATCAGTAGTATATTTCCAAAGGATTTTGTTCTAAGAAAAGGAGCAATAGTATTATTCTTTGATAAGCTAGCTGATGTGTTGATGCTTCAGTGGTCCCGTCTCATTGCAACGTACCTGGAAATGAGAGAGCGGACTGTCTAGCCAAATAAAGAATCAAGATCATCTCAAAGCCGTTAAGCCCTCTGTCCTTTCACACTTCGAAATTTTGGACAAAAGAGTTGTTCAAACACCCCCTAAAAGAAAGACAATGCGGCCAAGGACAAATCTTGGGAATGCCTTCTTTCCTCCAGTGACGCAGTCCCGAACTCTCCAAGGAAGGTTTCAGTTGCTGGGTTTCGTTTCCTGACTGGTTATGACTGTCTGCGTGCGCAATTATTTTTTTGCAATACTGTTGACTCCTGACTGTATTTCATGTAATAGTAGACAACCTATGACTGTTCAACATTTAGGTGCACTGTACTTAAGAATTTAGTAGAGTACAGAAGTATTGGGAAGCTAGATGGCGAATGATGTAAAGTCCAGAAGGAATGAATGAAATAAATGCCTGGCACTTGTTTCATTCATTCTTTCCAAAGGATTTTATTCGAAGTAAAGGACAAATAGCATATTTCCAAAGGATTTTATTCGAAGTAAAGGACAAATAGCATATCTCCAAAGGATTCTTTACTAACTAAAAGATCAAAAGTCAACCTTGCAACCTGCAGTCTTCTAACCATTTTTGACCTTCTTGATCAATAGAATCTTTCCAAATAATTCTACTATAAGTAAATGAAAATAGAATCTTTCCAAAATATTCTACTCTAAGGAAATGAACAATAGGAGCTTTCTCCCCAAAGGATTCTATTATAAGGGAAGGATCAATAGAATATTTCCAAAGGTTAAAGTAATTCATGGATTCCTTCATCCAATATGCGTGATTAGTCATTAAGTTATTAGTCATTTAAATCATTAGTTATGGGACAAAAAAAAATCTACACTACTTGGAATTCTCGTGACGCTCATAGGGTTAAAAAACATCAGCGAATTCCTGTTATGTTCGTCTGAAATAGGAGTCGCCTGATTACTGAGAGAAGAAATGCCAGTAGCTTTTGAAGAAATCACTCGTGACAGGTATAAGGGAGCAAGAAGAGAATTTGACTTTTATGAGATGTTTTCCAGATATAAATATTAGGTTAATTTTCCAAACTTCTCATGAATAATGGATGGTTCCCGGAAAGGAATACGCTTTGGCGAACAGCCAAATCCTGCAATATACATACTTCCAAATTCGAGGAAGAGAAATCCTGTTTTCATTGGATTAAAATCCTCACTGTTTTGTGCCCGCAGTGACAGAGTAAGCTGGGCTTCAAGCTATGTATCCAGGGCCGACCACATAAATACACGAGAACCAAGAGAGGTCCAGGTGGGATTTATAAATAAAAGCAACTGCTTTCATTGCTTAGAAAGCATTGTTATGGCAATCAGTAATAGAGTAAATTGCGTACTGGTTCTTAGAGAAGACCATACGAATAGGTGGGAGCGCTCGAGTTAGAAAAGGACACAAATAAAATCCTGCTTTCACTGGATTAAATCCTTAGCGTTATTGAAAGATAATCAGTGACATTGTATGTTGATCTTAAGCTCTGAAAACTGGGCCGACCATGTAAGTACGCTAGAATCCAGGGCCGTCCATGAAGGGTTTTATAAAAAGCAACTGCTCCCATTGTTGAAAAAGGGGTTTTGAAGGTAGTGATACAGTAAATTGGGCATGATCCCATACATCATGAGCAGACCAAACAAATAGGTATCGACATCCATGTGGGATCATCGACCTTGTAATGAAATAGGGAACATAGTTGCTGTCGTAAGATCTCTGAAGAGTAAATCACAAATCGACTTACCCGATTGGCTATGGAAGCGCAGACTAGTGTTTTGATCACGGTGGATGATCACTTTAACCAATCAATAATTTAGGATTCATGCTTTTACCCACAACCACGTGACATATCTTCAAACCAAGCAACTGGAAGAAATAACGTGAAGCTGCGGGCTCATGCTCAGTCTATTTCATTTTAAGGTCGATGTGTGGGAAGAGTATATGAAAAAAATCCTGCTTTTTCATTGGACTAAATCCTTAATGTTATTTTAAGGTAATCTGTAACTGTATAGTTTGATCTTTAGTTCTGTAGTCAAGGCCGACCATACAAATACGGGAGGACCCAGGGTCGACCATATGAATACGGGTGAATTCAGGACCGTCAGAGCAACTGTTCCCATTGGTGAAAAAGTGGTTTTTAAGATAGTGATAGAGTTAAATTGGACATCATAGATCCAGAGCAGATCATACTGTCGCGAATGTGAGCCTGTTATCGCTTATGCGGACCTGCCGCGCATGCGCAGGTAGGAAAAACAGCTAGAACTAAATATTTCTGATTAAGAACGCGCGTATTAAGCTTTACAAACTGTTCTGTCCTTTTTCTGTTAAAAATATAAATATATTTCAGCGCAATTAAAGATTAGCGAAATTTATAGGATGTGTCTTCATTTTGGTTGAGCTTTATTGTGTTAATGAATAGATAAGTTTCAGTGAAAGAAGAATGAATAAGAAGCATGGATAAAACAAAGGCACCATCGAATTTGATCGCTTTTGCCCAGCCCTAGAAAAGAGGGTAAAGATTCAAGAAAAGGGGTGAGTAAACATCTCACATCTTTATTAGTTTTTAAATGGATTTTAACCTCTTTGAAGCAATAATCCAAATAGGTGAGGGCATCCATGTGAGAAGAGGATATGAAGGTAATCCTGGGGCTTTCATTGGATTAAATACTTAGTGCTATTCCAAGGTAATCAGAGACAGTGCAGTTTGATCTTTAGTTCTGTTGTCAGGTCCGACCATATACATACGCAAGAACCAAAGGCCGCCCATGTGGGATTTCTTCAAAAGGAGCTGTTTTCATTGCTTAGGAAGCATTTTTAAGTCGATGAGTGATATTAGATTGCATAGACAGAGCAGACCAAAAAATTAGGCTAGGACGACTGAAAAGATATGAAAGAAATCTTGCTTTTATTTGACTAAATCCGTAGTATTCAAAGTAATCAGTGGCAGTGTGGTTTGATCTTTAGCTCTAGTCAAGACCGACCATATAAATGCGGGAGAACCCGGAACCATTCGTATGGGAGAGAGATTTTTTAAGAGCAATTCTGTTTTTATGGGTGAAAAGACGATTGTTAAGTCAATCGGGGACAATAAATTGGGTATTAGCTTATAGACAGAGCAGACAAAAAACACGAAGCAATCCATGTGGGAGGAGGATATGAGGAAAATCCTGTTTCCTTTGGATAAAATCGTTATTCTTAGCGTTATTCTAAGGCAATAAGTGACATTGTAGGTTGGTCTTAGGCTGAGAAGACTAGGGTCGAAAATATAAATACTCTAGAACCCAGGGCAGCTCATATGGGATTGGGAATTATATAAGAGCAGGTTTGTTTTTATTGGAGATAAAGCGTTTTTTAAGTCAGTAATAGAGTAAATTGGACACATAATATCTCTATAACCAGATCAGACCATTCAGATAAGCGAGAGAAGGATATAATGAGGGAAATCCTGCTTTCATTGGATCATTAAAGTTACAAGACAGTCCGACATTAAGTCGGGCATCAGCTCACACTAAAATTACTTCAGATTTGCATTCTATCTGCAGTACTGGTGTCAGTCTGTCCTGGACCACGACAAAGCGTGTAGGTTCACCTAAGGTCAATAATGTCATGTCACCAGAATGAGAAATAGATGCCTATGTAGACATTCCCTGGTCCTACAAGCTGAAAAGCCATACCCGGCGTAAAAGGGTAGGATGGAACAAATAGGGATAAGGCCTTATCCGTCCCCCGGACAGGATACACGAGTATCACAAAACTAGTCAGCCTTCGGGTTGACGAGCAATGCCCTTTCTTTTCCTTATTGTCGAGACCACCTGCCAGATTTCCTGGAGCCTTCCCCGTAACCTCACCAGGTCGGGGCGGAGGGGATGCGCCCCAACTAAGAAGACTGGTGTCATGTCTTGACGGCATTTGACGCTACTGATTCATAAAATCTGAGTCCTGGTGATCATTTATTCAGATATGTCTCTCTTTACAACATATTAATTACTTCAAAGATTAGAAAGATAGCTCTTTATATTCTCGATAACTTTCACATCAACAAATTTTAGTCTAGGATCCGCCAACTGCAAAGCTTCTGTAACAAACAATCCAACAAGAAAACATAGCAGAAAAAACAGACTACCTAATGAAAACAAGCCATGTCGGTCATAAGAATTTGAGACTGACCTCAACCGTTAATCACCTGTCTGCAACAAGGCACAATCGGTCGTTATAGGATATGAGAGAAATTCTACATTCATTGGATTAAAATCCTTAGCGCTATTCCAAGGTTAATCAGTGACATTGTAGGCGTTGGTCTTAAGCTCTGAAAGCAAGACCAACCATATAAATACGCAGGAAACCCGTCTGTCCATATAATAGGAGTATTTTTATGAATTCAACTCTGTTTTTATTGGTGAAGAGTGTTAAATCAGTGACAAGAGTAAATTTTACATTAACAGTATATAAATGGCGCGAGGCCTTCCGTGATATTTAGATATACAACACAATTACTTCAAAGATTAAAAAGATCCCTGACTGTTCATTTTCGCAATACCTTCCGCATCACCAAAGTTTCAAACCAAGATTCAACAACTGCAACGCTTCTACAACAAACAATCCAACAAGAAAACATCGTAGAAAAACAAACTTCCTAATGAAGTGGTCCGATGAAAACAAGCCATTATACGAGCTAATAGATGGACCCATTCCCCTCTTGTCGGTCATAAGAATTTGAGATTGATCACAACCGTTAATCACCTGTCTACAACAAGGGACAATCGGTCGTTGTACAGTTTTGGGATTAGCCCTCGATTTTAAAACGGATAATGATGGAGCACCAGGGGATTTGGGCCTTAATTTATCAATAACTTTCTTCTCTCTCACTGCAGCTGCGCGTGTGGCATTTTGCTGCACTCTAGCAAGACGGACATGATTGAATGCACATAGTGGAGGAAATAAAAGTCTTCGACGACAGTGGTCGTTATTGAGTAGCAGCTTGAAGAAAAAGTGTAGGATCGAGGACCCGATTTCTCTCTCGTCTGTTTCGTAATGGAGTTTGGTTTTCCGCTCTGTGGCTATCTTTCGCTGAACAAAAGCTAATTAGATCTGTACTTACAGAATGAAGTTTGGAGTATGAAGTATGACAAGGGAACTTGGGAAGTCCATCAAACTGAAATATATATAACATAACTTTGACCCGGGACAGCCGTGCGGTACCGTTCAATACCAGTGAAAACGGATTCAGAAATTTACGATTTCCTCCTATAAATATCAATTTTTTTAGTTTGATAGATGTTTTATAAGAGTGAAGGAAGACTTCTAGGTGTATTGGTGTATGACAACAAAAATTGGCTTTTATTACGTTAATAGTCAACCGCTTTCCCCGCATTCTTAGAGAAACGTCTATCATTGAGACAAGACTAAATATTATTAATTTCGAAAGATTTATTTTAAACACCACACAAAAATTACAAACTACACTCAAATGACTGCAGAAGGGGCTCTGGAAGCCATGAACATCAAGATTGTTCGCATCGAGACCTGGCGTCTCCCTTTTTTACTTTTACATCATTCTATTTTATGTTTCTACTTCCTTGTTGGGTCTTTTTTTATTTAATTAATCTCCAATACGTCGCAGGAAGAAACACAGTTCGGTGGCTCCATCTGGACTTCATAGTTCATCTGACTGTACTAATAACATAAAACAATATACTAAAGGGAAATTGAAAAAAGAATTCTGGCTTTCCTGGGTTAAAAATAACGAATAATAATAGTGATGGTTGGCTGCGATTTTATGCTGAGGCGAAGCTGGACTCTTGGGAACATGGGGCATATGAGGTTGATGCCGCCCTCTGTCCAAAACAAAATTCAAAATTTAAGTCTACAAAATGATGATAAAAGATATTATTTAAATAAATAGGTTAACATATACTAATTAGTTCCATTTTAATTTATCAATAAATATAGTCTACAACATTAACTATTGATTAACATTTTCTATTGACTATGCATAAAAACTATCGTCGAACTTTATTAATGGGTTCCTAAAAATAAAAACCTAAAAGTTCCAAACAATTTAAACGTTCCTTAGGATGCTGATGACCTGAAAGTGCCTAACAACTAAACGTTCCTTAGGATACTGATGACCTAAAAGTTCTTAAAAAGATTTTATTACGTTATTCACTGACAATGCTTTAATCCTCTGAGATTTACGAATAGTGGAGTATTGCTTTTACTCCACATCACACACACAATGGCTAAATAACCACACATGGGTGAATCCATTGCAATTCAGGCCAACAACAAATAAAATATTCACTCATCTACAGTTTTTTTTAAAAAAATTCAGTATTTGATGACCAATGATATACTATAATGAATTATGCTACGTTCATTTTTATAAGATAATTTTTTCATGGAAATAATACCCTTTGAAAGACGGTCAAAAATATTCAATTTCCTTAGTCAAGAATGTCGCGTTGCACTTACATTTTGCCACGCTTAAACTATTAGAGATAAACTTGTTTTGTTTTTCAGCGTGATATCTACATATACTCTTCATAATTCTGACTCTTCTTAGGTAAAAATATTTTTTCAAAAATGAGATTAGTTTTAACAATTTGTCACGGAACTTGCAAAAGTTTGGTCAAGACTTTTTTTTGAGAAAGTCAGTTATAAAATTTTGGTATAGGTTCATTAAAATGTTAATTTAGTCCCCTAGAAAGCTAAAAAATTGATTGTTAACAGCCTCCAAGATATCACCGAGATTTCAACCTTTGACGTATGCTCAAGCTTTGACGTGTTTTTGTTCTTCAACCTTTGACGTGTGCTCAAGCTTTGACGTGTGCTTCAACCTTTGACGTGTGCCAACGTATTACTTAATAGTAAGAACTCGAATCACTCCGGCCGGCAGATTAAGTCCTTTTCAATGAGATATTTTTCCTGATTCATTATTTCTGTATACATATATCAATGCACTGTGTGTGGTATCAAAGATTTTTGATAGTTTTATAACTCTACAGTAAATAGTAAGAAATCAGTCTCAAATCTATTTCCAATTATTTAGCGGGTAAAACATTTGGGATGCATATTGCGTCATTGGCTTGGTCATTAAGACAGCACCTGCTACAACAAATTATAAAATAAAATCACAAGAGATACGATTTTATTTTATTTCTACTCTACAAACAATGGTTTGATCTACCCAGCTGCGCAGGTGGGGGAAGATTACTTGTTTAGTGAAATTGAAACTAACTTAAATATATCAATCATCATTAAATTTGTCTCTGATTAAAGCTTATTTCTATACATTTAAAATCATTTAATCATACTCTTTTACCCGATTCATTCTAGCGATTTGGGTATGAGTTTATGGCGCAAAGACCATAATTCATTTTGGGATATTGTAAAATTAATCTATTAAACAAATCTATATTGTAAGTAAAAAGCAAATAAATTAAATACGCTATTACGGAAGGAAGCACATGAAAAATTTCATTAAAAACAGTTTTTAAATAACTAACAAGCAGGGTATGCCGATTTCAATCAGTTTGATTTAAATCAAGTGATTTTTATTTAAAAAATCATTGATTTAAATCAAAATTTAATTTCGTTTTTCTTTCTCTAATATTTAATATTGAAAATGAAGTAATTGAACAAGATGCATGTTATTTTATTCAGGTAAGCTAAACTTCGCTCGTACTGAATTCACCCCAAAATTATATTGAAAATCATCCTCCCTTTAAAGACACTAAATAACAGTATTGGCTGATTGGGGTCATAATTACCAGACAAGTATTTCCATCTTGGGCCATTGACCAATAGGTGTCACTCACAAACCTGCTCATCAGTGTTGGTTTTGTTTTAAACATTCCGTGTGTCTATAAATCGCACATAGCCAATTTTAAACCATTCACCATGTGATGAGTGAAGATGCTCGAAATATATCCACTCAAATTATTAAAATTGTGGTTAACTAGCTTTCTTTTTTTAAGATGTTCTAGTTATTTATTTAGTATTGTAGTCTGTTCATAAAAAATAGACTCTTACAACGAAAGATTTTTCTGCAGTATCACAAAAGCATTCCAATTTTGCACATAAATCTTTATAATTGGCAATTTTAATATTTTCATTTTGTTTTGTGTAATATATTGGTTAATTTTTATTTCAATTTATTGGAAAGGGATCAATGTATTGATCCCTTTGAATTCTTTACATAGCTAGAATAACTATTCAATTTTTATGGAATTGAAATTTGGAATGTAAAAGTTAATTCACTCATGATAATTGAGTGAGTATGTTGAGAAACGATTATGGGATGACGCAGAAAGCTATTAGAATTGATAATTTTTTATTGCAAGCT
The DNA here is from genome assembly GCA_933210815.1 of Meta bourneti. Classification (NCBI taxonomy): domain Eukaryota; kingdom Metazoa; phylum Arthropoda; class Arachnida; order Araneae; family Tetragnathidae; genus Meta; species Meta bourneti. Next base: position 17,793,327 of record OW119922.1, read on the forward strand.
CAAAATTCCACTGAATTGGCATGTTCTGGGGGATGCTATTACACTTGTTCTATGCCGTTCATATAGAAAAGTTTCATTTTTTTGTTTTATATATAAACCCTTTTTGTGTGCTTCGAATATACCTATGAAATACTTGTCAATGCGCAAAGTATTTGAAATATAGACATAATTTGATTTCAAATTTATGTATTTTCATGTCGTCTCAATTTTTAGTTAACTTACGAAAAATACAAAAAATTTTCACCAATAAGTTACTTTTTGCAAGCTAAAAATTAATTAGAAGCAGGAATTTTTTCAAAATGCAAGTTCCTTTTATTTTATTTTCTATCCGTGACATGATATTCTCTCAAAAGCAATTCTTGATCCAATTAATTATTTGCATCAAAATAATTGAAGTAATTCAAAACATTTTATTCATATCTGATAAATGTATAATGCAAAAAGCTCTGAAATTTGTATAATTGAAAAAATTCATAATATAGTGCCAGTGGTATCCGGCAACCTTATTTATCTGGGTCCAAAAAACTCATGTCACTAGTTAAACTCAAAGTAACCTAAACCGCCTGAGAACCAGATGGAAAAACATTGCTCATGCCTGGCATTTGGGCACTGTTTCATTTACTCTATCATGTGATTTACTTTGCTAATTCCTACGTCACGTTTTATTTTTCAAAAATTTACCCAGCTATATTTCCTAATACATTAATATTATACATAAATATATTAATGTTTAAATAAATCAAATCTATCTAGAAACGACACTGTAATTTGCGTGTCGCATGTCCAACAAATTTAAACTTGTAAGGGCAAGGAAGGAAACAAAATCATAAAAATCCGATTTAAATAAAAAAAAAATCTGATTTTTTTTGTATGTATATTATTAATTTCAATACTAACTAAATGTTTTAAAATTATTATAGAAATTTATAAATATTGGTTTAAGTATGTAGTTTATTACTCTTCTTTGTATCAAAATACTTGCATTATTTTTCTAAATATTGTTATTTTAAATTAGTATATTTTTAAGATTTGCTGTGTTAAGCAAAAACATTCTGATTTGCTAGTGAAATTCTGTGTGCACGTTTAATTTATAATTTTGTCTTTGATAATTTATTCAAATTCAGTAAATATGGTAAATTATTATTCATAAATATTAGGTTGGAATTGAGTAAAAAAGCATTTTTAAACAAAAATAGAGAGCATGTTTACCACTAGAAGTTTAAAGGAAATCCTGTAAAAATTTAGGGATTTGGAGAAACTTTTCATCGTTCTACAGGGAAGTTGACAAGCGATTAGGGATATTTAGCATTTCGGAAGGGATTTTATCGCTATTTTATTCTTTTATTTCGTCGGGTTTTTAGATCAGTGTCATTATTCAAAATAATTTATGAGCTTAACAATTAAAAAACTAAAAATGTGCTTACACATTCTAATAGCATAGGATATAACGACTTAGAAGACAATCAGATAAAAAGAAATTGCTTTTTTGAGAAAAATTAAGTTAAAATTGATCAAATTGAAAAAAAAATTTTAATACAATCTAAGTCCTACTAATGAAATTAGCATTAATATTTCTTGTCTCATTTTACTGAAAAAAACTGAATTATCTTAAATACTTCAGGAGTTTCACAATTTTTAAATAGGTGATGTACGCTGAGAACAATATAATTTATTTTTTCAATTCACTTCACTTCACTTTCACAGACCTGTATCTCGAAGAAAACTTTTTTATTTCGTGATCAGAAAAAATATGGTGATTCTAGGTGGCCTAAAATGTAGTACCTGCATACAAACATCCTTCGATTCGAAGATGGTGATATGCCTGGGTATGGATGGATTCACCCATATTGGTTGAAAGAAAGATTGGTCTTTGGATATATATTATTGGCCCTTTCTTTAGAATACAATCTATTGGAACGATTCTGTTTTTACTGTCCTTAGAAAAAAATCCTTTGGAAAGATTCTGTAGGGTCATTTCCTTAAAATAGAATCTTTTCAAAAGATTCTATTGGTTATTTCCTTATAATAAAATTCTTTGGAAATTTTCTATTGATCCTTTAATTAGAAGAGAATCATTTGGAAAGATTCTATATTGGGCAAGAAGGTCAAAATTGATTCGAAATAGTGCAGGGAAGACTGCAAGTTGCAAAATGGAATTAAGCATGATAACTCCTCAGTGGGAGTGGGTTAATATCTTATCCCATCCTCGTTTGGGGCCCCCTTCATAAAATTATTTAAGGTGCCCAAGGGGTTCAAGCCCCTGGACTGGGAGCTCTTGAAAACCGTGTGAGTTTTTCAGTGTAAACATAAACAAACCATCTGATGGCTATGGTTTGTTACTCTACTGTCATATTTTGCTACACTAGGGCTAATAAGACCGACCAGAAGACGAAGGAAATACTCCCGGTTAAGAACTTTTTGTATTTATCGCCGATTTGGCGATGATTAATTTTCTTCGACATTAAATAATTTAAGTGGATCAGAGCCGGACTTCATGGGGCCGTCATTTGCCACATTTGAAATTGTCATGTTTTCATTAAAATGAAAAGTAAAACGGAAAAAACTAACTCAAGCGAAATGGCATTGGAGTAACATACCAAGTTAAGTCAATTCAAGAGTGAAACAGAACGCATTTCCACAAAATACTAGTGCTATCTATATTAAGCTTTAACCCTGAGGGATTCACACACACAATTTCATCTTGCAACCTACAGTCTTAACTGAACGATTTTTGACCAATAAAATATTTCCAAAGGATTCTAGGGAAAGGACCAATAGAATCGTTCTAGATTTTTTTCAACCAATACAGAGGCCGTTCGGACATTTTTTGAACGATTTTGATGAACTGTAAAAAAATTGTTTGCTACGAAAGAATTTTATTTTCACAGCAGGTTAAATAGTTAAAGTATAACTTATCGTCTGCTAACTCAGAGTTTTGTTTACTTTCAAAATGGCGCTTTTAAATAAGCAATGGATGGAAGGCTATGTTTCCTCTCTTTCCGAAGAGAATTATGCTTATTCAGTTATTCATAAACGCTGTAAAAGTCATGGTTTTTCGATATATAAAGGTACGATAAATAATATTATTAATGAGAAAGGAAAAAACGTAAAAGTGGAAAAATACTTCCAAAAGTATCCAAAAAAAAAAAAAAAAATTCTGAGACTATTTGTAAGGCAAGATCTTTAATTTTAAAAGAGAATCCGCCAAGTCAAAGGACTAAAGCAAAGTGAACGTGAGAAATTTCTCTAAGAGATTTATGATTGTTGCCGGTTTTGCATATAATGGAAAATTAAAAGGAACAACTGGAACATTTAAACACAAAAATTTCATGTAAAAAATTTAGCTTCAGTCCATTGAAATTGTTCAAAAAACGTCCGAACAGCTTCTGTAGATGTGGTTATTTAGTCATTAAGTGCGTTGTGGGTTAAAAACAATACACCACTCGGAAATCTCGTGACGCACAAAGGGTTAAAGGAAAACCCTTGTAAGGACATGCATTCGATTTAGCCTTATTTGCATGGGAAAATTCAGAATGACGAACGGGATTAGTGCTATGATTCACACCAGGGTCTTGTGTAGTTAGTCGAAACTGAATTTTAAGTAAATAAAATTCAGTTAAATTGAATACAAAGAGCTCGTACAATTCAATGAAAACTGGAAACAAAGACCTCAACCTAACTGAAAGCTGAAGTCAAGCCTAACAAAGCTAATTAGTCTGCTTACATAACTACCAGACAAAAGTGAAGCTACTTTTCGGAATCTGGCGCAAATGAAGCTGATGCCGCTCCATTTCAAGACACAAATTCATTTATTAAAAACGAAGATAAAGTTTTTCCTAATACCATCTTACGGATCGTATGGTCATTCGAGGATTATTTTGTGAGAACGTGGCAGTCTCTAAGTTACCCTGGGGTACCATGAGAGGTGTTGCCACATCGCACACATCACCGTGAACTGTGAGGGAGGAACATGGATTCCTATAGGACAGTGATGGTTGAACGATCGGGGAAAATGTAGCCGTCTACCGGCCTCAGGTGAGGAAAAGACTGAAGTAAAATACACAACTTTGAATAATTTGATGCCTTATACTCGGGGATGATTATGGGAACGTTAATTCGATTAGGTAGCACCTTTTCGATTGTCGTCTTATGAAAAGGTTTTTTTTGTTTTTATTAAACATACTGATTCACTATTAGCAAAAACATTATGGAATTGATCCAAGTTAGAATTTAAGATTAGATAGATTTCTGAAATGAGAATTATTTTTAAACTACCAAGATCTACATTTTTAAACAAAAGATTAGGCATATCTATCTTTATCAATATTGTAGGGATTTTTCACATCACTATCATCTTTGTCTGAATCGAGGATTCTATCGTCACTCAAGGGACCAATAAATTTTGACGACTTAAGCGGAGGAACCATAGAATACAGAGGCTGTTAGGACATTTTTTGAACGATTTTAATGGACTGAAACTCAATTTTTTAAATGTTCCATTTGATAGCCCTTATTGTTAACTTTCTATACCTTAATTTCCATAATAATGATTTTTGTACTATCGACAGTGGTATTTTGTCCCATTCGTGCTCCAGTTTTCCAGTCTTTGAATGGTTTTCGGTCGACGTTTCGATAATGCCCTTTTTAAAAGTCCAAAAGCACAAAAGTCCATGGGTGAAACATCTGGAGATTTAGCAGGAATATCAGTAAAGGGTATTGACTTGATACCAGTTTCTTGTTCCATTTCTTCCAAGAATTTAATAGTCGATTTAGATGTGTGGCTGCTTGCTTTACCCTGATGCAATTCTACTGATTGTTGGCACCGTGGGTAAATATATATGGTATTTCTTTTTTGAATATTGGGGATAAAATAGGGTTTTGATAACATGTGGGAGTTGATTTTTATATTTTCCCCTCTTTTAACTTTTAATTTTCCATTATATGCATAACTGGTAACAATCATAAATCTCTTAGAGAAAGTTCTCACGTTCACTTTGATATAGTCCTTTGACTCGGCGGATTCTCTTTTAAAATTAAAGATCTGACCTTACAAATATTCTCAGAAATGTTTTCTTTTTTGGGTGCTTTTTTTGGAAGTATTTTTCCACTTTTACGTTTTTTTCCTTTCTCATTAACAATATTACTTATCGTACCTTTAGATATCGAAAAACCATGAATTTGCATTACAGCGTTTTTGAATAAGCATAATTCTCTTCGGAAAGAGAGGAAACATAGCCTTCCATCCATTATTTAAAAGCGCCATTTTGAAAGTAAACAAAACTCTGAGTTAGCAGACGGTAAGTTATACTTTAACTATTTAACTGCTGTGAAAATAAAATTCTTTCGTAAGGCATACAATTTTTTTACAGCTCATCAAAATCGTTCAAAAAATGTCCGAACAGCCTCTGTATACTCAATATGCATTACTGAAACGATTATGTAAAGTTTAAATTTAGCACGGCATTCATAACAGTAATATAAATTAATGGAAGCAATAAAATTCACGTAAATGATAACAAAATAGTGAAGCCTTTTGAACATTATTTAGGCTTTAATACTAGTTTACTAACACATTATAATGCCAAGCAATTCTCTAATTTTGACTGAAACACACCTGTACAGAATATACTGCAACGCTGTTATCTATATCTAAATAGACGTTTAAGTCAAGAACAGTACACGCCTTTCATTTACGATACGACTTCAAATAAATTCGCAAAGTACGTAGTTAACTAATGTCGCACTGGAGCAACACAACGGGCTATTGGTGACGGTCCGGGATCAATTCCAAAGGGAAAGATTCGAGTCTGAAAAGCAGACGCACACACGAGTCTTGCCACTTTCCACCTACCGAGAATCAAGTTGCATAAAATTCGGAAAATTCTGAGAATTCCAGGGATAATTGCAATGATGTGGTGCAACAAGGAATGTTCTTTCAGGAACTCAAGGAATAAGAATTAGTCTAGAAGTGTTCAAAGCATTGTCATGAGCAGCATGGGGCAAATAATTAGCGATTGCATAACAATGATTGACATTTAAACGGGAAAGTATTCACTCATTGTAAATAATGAACCCGTTCCGGTTGAAAAGTTTCAAAATACATTGCGTAGTGAAAGAGGATAAATATAAACAAAATATAAATTTCGCAGTCATGTTGAAAACTCAAAAGGGAAATATAAAAACAAGCAGCACATTCTTTAACGCCGAAAAACATGTAACCAAAGTTAGACTTGACAAGACCACAGAATGCGAGTCAAATGTTCCTAGAAGTTTCGAATGCTCAATTCTGAAGATCCAGAAATCTTAAAATGTTGTAATTTGAGTTTCTTTACTAAATGATTACGTAAAATGTGACTAACTGTAACGATCTTTAAAAAATAATTTTTAGTTTTGTATTAATCGCTTTTGGGCTGAATTCTTTTGGTAACAAGAAAACTTTTAGATGTGCACACCTGCCAAACGCGAAGAAAAAAGATCCTGAAATTTTTACGACACAAAAAAACGCAACTTTCACGCAGAAATAAAAACGCTTAAAAATAATTCTTAAAATAAAAAAAAAACAATTAAAGGAACCAAATTTGGTGCTAATTGCGCTAAATTAAGGTTTAAGAAGCAATTCGAAATAAAGTAACCCTGATTTCTACTACTATTACAATACTGCGCGTCAATTCGAAATCGGTGAAATTCGATTTAACGAATTTTACACAAAATGACATCAATTACAAGCAAAATATATTCTTTAGTGTTTATAGGTATATTTTGAAGGTCTTTATGAAAACATTAGTGCCCAATATATATTTACGATAACCTAATAACCACCGATTCCGATGTTTTTTTATCATGCTTGGCACGGATTGACACCAAAACTTCGAAATTGGCGCCACATGAAGATTTTGTCCCTAAAGAAAAAGTCGGAAAAGATTTCCGTCCGGTAGCCTGTACAACGAAATGATTTTCCGGAAAATTTGACAAGTTTGCATGGATTGAAACGAATTCGCCCCGATGACGAATTTGGCATCATTTTAAAATTTCTCACATTGAAGAGAAAATTCCGAAAGAAAAGGAAGTTGTTTTCCAGAAGAGTTGGCAAGTAATGGGCTTTCACCAGACTTGTGTATTTAATTTAATCACAAGCCCAATTGGACTTAATTCTGCGATGCAGTTTACCAAATTTCAAATTGAAAAGATATTACAATTTAAGAGAAATATTTAGTGTTGAGAAACGAACCAGGACGGAAAGCAAAGACTTTACTTCCGCTACCTAAATACTCTCGCATGATACATGTCGGGGTTACCTGAAAATGGAGTTCATCGACGCTTTGGCAACATTTGATGTTTCATTAAATTGGCGTTGATCAATCACCATCTTCGGAATTCATTCTTTGGAATTTTCAATGGCGACGTTCTGAAAAAACAAATCCAGTGACGTCACTTTCGGAATTCGTACACTGCACCTTCCAATTGCCCTTCACAGAAAAACCTTTCACATTACAATAAGAGTCTTTTTCTGTAGAGCCAAATGTAGATGATGCTAGTGCTTTGGGTGTAGAACTGTGCTTCTGTTCGTATTTGGTAACCAGAAGTAAAATTTTCGTCGTATTTCATTGAAAATCCATCTCATAAGCAACCGAAATATTTACAACCGATCGTTTTGATTTGTTTTTTAGGGTTTTATGGCTCAAAAGCCATATTTGGCCATGCTGCGCCAGACACAAGACATACAACATCAAGTAATAGACACACACCTGAAAGTTTTTACTGACACAAAAGGGAGAAATACACCCAGGAAGGTATACACCCGACAGAAATCGAACCTGTGCCAACAACTCGAAGGTTGCTAGCGCAGTGAACATACCCACGATTTCTGTTTTTACTCGCAAATGATAAAAAACATCAAAACATCGTTTCTTTTCTGCAATGTTCAAAAAGAGAAATATTAAATTGATTCGAGGTTGATTGAGTTTTATATATACTTGAAAAAATAATTGAAGAGAAATTGTGTTCTTTTCCAAATACAAAGTAAATAAGCACTTAGACACACATACTTTAAATTTAGCTTCCATCAAGTCTAAAAATGCAAAAAAAGAATTCTCGTCTTTCGCATAATTCTTTACAGATGGTAACCACGGTGGAAAAGGCTTCCTTTGGGGGGAATTTGTTTAGATCATTCACATACGCACCGGAAAAACCGTAGCCGGCCTAGGATGCAATGTGATCAAATGGGAAATTCCAAACATAACCCGGTCCGTCAGATCTGCCGGCCCGGTCGCTGGCACATGCAGCCGGCGATGAACTCGACAAATCGGATGCCTGAATGTTCTCAGTGGATATCGGCTCGCCTTGCTTACCTCTCGTTTTCTGTTTCTTTTCACTTTTACGTCAGTACGTTTCTTGTTCTATTAACGCAAATTTTTTATTATAGTAGATAAAATTATTCACTTACCTTTCTGTTATTACGACCATTTCTTTGGATAAACACATGTTCTCATTACAATGTCATGGTGCTACAAAATCAAATGCATTTGTGCACATACGTGATTGGAGAATTTGGGCTTATTCTTTCCAAGTTTTTCAAATAGTATGTAAAAATTGCCTTCTAAGTATCTTATAATCAAAAGGATAAGTACTCAATATTGCCTCTGGTACTTCCTCCTAATGTATAATAAATAGGAGATAATGTCTGCTGACAGCAACAGACATTTCTTCCATCACAGCGAAAAACAAACTAGTTAGCGACACAGGTCTTACCGGCGTGTGATAAACGGCTTACAGCTGAATTCAAATAGGAAGAGTAAGGCGCAAAAGCAACACTCGCAGACCAATTAGTGTTTTCACCGTTAGCGCCGGCACCCTTCATTGGTTAGCGAGTGACTCTGCGATTCCTATTTGAATTCTTTAGGGTTGATTTTAATACTGTCCGTCTACCAACCATAATTGTTCCCGTCTGCTCCCATCTCATCTGACCGTGGTTCAAAATTACGTGGTGTTGTCCTAGGTTCTTTCCCTTTGGGACTGATCCCGGACAGTCGCCAATAGCCCGTTGTGTTGCTTCCGTGCGACGTTAATTAAAATACCTACCTACCCATTTTCCACAGGAGTGTTCCAAGTTCCGTTTCTGACATTGTTTTCCAAATAATCCATTGGAAATAAGCTTATAATGAATTTTATTTGTAGCAAGATCGATACCAGTCAAATATTTCTTCCCATTAGGTATTCGCCATAAACACACGACATGAGCCCCTACAGAAAACGAACGAGTCTTATTTCTGAGAGGCATTTTTTGTCAAGCTAAATGAAGCGGTGTAGTATTTCTGGGGCGAAATGTGCGTTCTGTACATATCCCAGACGTGACCTCACTTGGTTTGATCTTCGAATACGATTTCAGCCTTCCGTCATCAAAAATTTCAGAGAATGAATTCGGAATTGAAAAATAGTTGATTAGTTAAGGCCAATTAGATAAAATCGCTAAGATTCACCCGAAACGGAGATAAACTACATTTTAAGGAAACCCCAATATGTATCGTGTGGGAGCATTTGTATAGCGGAAGTAAAATCTTCGTTTTCCGTCGTTTCTTTTTCATTGAAAATTCCTCTCATAGCGACCGCCACCATCCGGACTTTGTGGCAGGGCCTGTTCTCATGGCAGACAGACTTCCCCTCTTGACTGTTTCTTCACGAACAAAAAAAATCTACATAATTGACAAATATTTCAACTTCGATGGGGACTGCTGTAGCCCGGTTGGAAGATTAACGGATTAGCAACGGACGGTTGCGAGTTCAAATCCAACCAAAGACCGTCGTATACAAAGGGGCTGGCACACTTTAAATCTGTTGTGGCCTCAAATGTGCTCACGTTGGCGTAGTGTGGAAATTTGGAGAGCTTCACCTACTTCGATGAACTGTAAACTTGCAAAACACATTACCTATAAAATGACTAATAATTACAATTCAATTATTTGATAATTGGATTTAGGAACGTTTAAATCTTACCTCATAGATGTATACATTGCAAAAAGTTCTATGCTGAGATTTTGGTATAATTTAACTACCGTCACACTGGAGCAACACAACGAGCTAATTTGAGAATAGGTCATTTTATAGGTAGAGTCCTATAACAATGCGCAGTATTATTCATTATTGTCGAGTAATTAATTTTTGAATATCATGTAGACCGCGCAAAACAACACTTAGCCCAATTTGGTTAAGATATTTTTGTTCATAAGCGGTTTCATTAAATGGTTTCGCTTTAAAGTGTGATTTCCTTTTTTAACATAACATCCACGTTAATAAAGTTCTAAATTTGAAAAGAATCCACTACAAAATAATATTTTGACGCAATTTATAAACTTACCTATTTTCACTTTAAACTTTTAAAGATTAAATGTTTCACTAAAATTTTTAAAAGCGTTTAAAGGTACTCCCTTAAAATAAAGCACAAACAAAATATTTTGAACATGTTATTAGAAGGTTTTGTGAATTTATACACCACTTCTGACCTCATTAATCCGTTACCTTCTCACCAATTTGATCACCCAATGCAATGGTTTGCGCTTCATGAAATAACAATTTTGCCGCTTGTAAGCCTAACTTAAATACTGCCGGGCCCCTATCATTGATCTATTCACCAACCGGGATAGCTCGGTTGGAAGAGTAGCGGATTAGCGACCGGGGGTTGCAAGTTCGAAACTCGATCCAACCAAAGACCATCGTTTTCATGGGACTGGTGCACGTTTCATCTATCGTGAGTTTGAAAATATCCTCACATTTGCGTGGTGTGGAAGTTTGTAGAGTGGGGTGCCAGCTCAGGTGTGTGACCTCGTCACCTGCCCGTTGTTAAAAATTAGGAGGTGCTGTCCTCTCGGGATTGATCCCAGACTGTCGCCAATAGGTATGTCGCCAGTTATGGTAGTTACAGTAGGTGGTATTCGTCTTACAAATAGCATTTATTAAACGGTGAGGCGATTACATTAAGCATGCAGTCCCAACTTAACAATAAACGAGATAAAAACGTGTCATTTTAATTAAGTCAGTTCATAAACACCAGGAGAACTTTCTATCATAAGCATCTACTACTAAACTTCGAAATAAAAATGCACGAAAAACTTCATTCACCAATTTTGCCTCACAAGTTTCACAAGCACTTACCTAATTTAGTTTTCCCATCCGTCGGAAATAACCAAAGTTGGAAGGAATCTCGTTGCTGTCACACGCACTAGATGTAGAAATTTCACAAGCACTTATCTCATGGAGATTGCCATCCGTCGCATACACATCCAAAATTAGAAATCTTGCCAAAACACCCATTTACGACTAGATTTACAAAAATGCACCAAAACCTTCATTCACCAATTTTGTCAGACCCAAGTTTCACAAGCACTTACCTAATTTAGTTTTCCATCCTCGGATACAACCAAAGTTGGAAGAAATCTCGCTGCTGCCATGCGCATGAGATGTGGTAGAAATTTCACAAGCACTTATCTCATGGAGTTTGTCATCCGTCGAGTACATCCAAGATTGGTAGAAATCTCGCCAAAACATCCATCTACTACCAGACTTCGAAATAAAAATGCACGAAAAACTTCATTCAACAATTTTGCCTCACACAAGTTTCACAAGCACTTACCTAATTTAGTTTTCCATCCAAGTCGGATACATCCAAACTGTAAGAAATCTCGCCGCTGTAGCACACACCAGTTTTGGTACAAGTTTCGCCTCGAAAGTTTCACAAGCACTTACCTCAAAGTTTGTCATCCGTCGAGTACATCCAAGATTGGTAGAAATCTCGCCAAAACATCCATCTACTACCAGACTTACTTCGATATAGAAAGGACGAAAAACTTCATTCACTAATTTTGCCTCACACAAGTTTCACAAGCACTTACCTAATTTAGTTTTCCATCCAAGTCGGATACATCCAAACTGGAAGAAATCTCGCCGCTGTAGCACACACCAGTTCTGGTACAAGTTTCGCGTCGAAAGTTTCACAAGAACTTACCTCAAAGTTTGCCATCCGTCGAGTAGATCCAAGATTGGTAGAAATCACGCCAAAACATCCATCTACTACCAGACTTACTTCGATATAGAAAGGACGAAAAACTTCATTCACCGATTTTGGCTTACACAAGTTTCACAAGTACTTACCTAATTTAGTTTTCCATCCGTCGGATACATCCAAAGCTGGAAGAAATCTCGCCGCTGTAGCACGCACCAGTTTTGGTATAAGTTTCGCCTCGAAAGTTTCATAGAGTTTGCCATCCGTCGCTTACATTCAAAGTTGGAAGAAATCTCGCCGCATTACGCATCTCACGATAGCCGCTGTCACACGCACAAGATCTGGTATTAGTCTTGCGCAGCGTCCAGCAGCTACTGTAAATGCAAACTATCCAACTAGGTAACGCATCTTGCATCCATATAGGAAGCATAGAAGTGGTGGTATCTTTGGATGGCATAGAAGTTGTCTAGGATGTTCCTTCCTCAGATACAGGCACAGTAGCGAAGAAAGTTATAGTGCCTCCCTATGTGGATGGTGACTTCCAGATTTGAACGCATCGATATAGTTGAGCCTAGATTGGGCACATAGAAAAGGACCGTCGCTTTCATTTACTTTTAAAAAATTCGTCAAATCAGCGAATTCGTAAATAAGAAAGGGGTAAAGCGTGAATATTAAATAGTGATAAACTTACCTCAAAGTAGGGGGCCGTAATTGGTAGTCGCGGATTAGCAACCAGAGGATTGCAAGTTTGAAACTAGATCCAACCAAAAGACCGTCGTGTACGAATGGAGGTGCACGCTAAATCTGTCATGGCCTCAAATGTCCTCACGTTGGCGTGGAAGTTCGGAGAGAGAGGGTGCCAGCTCGTCCAGAGGATATTTCCCTTCAGGATTAAAACCGGCCAATAGCCAGTTATGTTGCTCCAATGCACCTACCTAAATGCACCTACCTACTTTAAAGTACGTCTCAAATTCCCCGTCATATAGCAAAAAAGACAGCAGAGATAATCCAAGCCTTACTTACCTTGAAGGAAGTTACTTATTTTGAAGTATAACTTAATACTCATTTAATGCCCGTAAACACAGAATACAACATTTGGGGGACTTATGACTGAATCAGTCATTATCTGAACTTTTGGACTGTCTTTTTTGTATTTGTGTTTCGGAAAAGCCTCTACAACAGCAATGCAAATTTACGAATAAACAGTATTCAGTACTATTTTATTTGAGAAAAGGATTCAAGTTGCCTTGATCTGCAATTTCAGTGGAAATTTGTTTCTTTATACGCCCATGCTGATTGGTTACTGACATTTGCTACACAGATAGTTATTTAGGCGTTCTAGGTTTCGAAACATTCATTAATATCATTCTCGAAACATTTTCACGAAAAATTACTTATTGATAAAAGTACTTAGAATTGCGGTTGAGAAGCATTGCAATAGATTAACACGTGAATGCAGTGAAGAAACTTCATTCACGAGTTTGGGTCACAATACACCAAAATTTATTTTAAAATCATAATTCTTTTACGAACCTACAAATAGTATGCTATTGATTTTTGGAGACACTTGATCTTGGTTGGTAGGTATTTTAATTAACGTCGCAATGGAGCAACACAATGGTCTATTGACGACGGTCCGGTATCAAACCCGAAGGGAAAGAGCCTAGGGCAACACCTCGTAATGAACGATCAAATGACGAGGTCACACCAGAGCTGGCATCCTAGTCTCCAAGCTTCCACACCACGCCAACGTGGACATTTGAGACCATGACAGATTTAACGTGCACCAGCCCACTTTGTACACGACGGTCTTTGGTTGGATTCGAACTCGCAACCCTCCGGTTGCTAATCCGTTACTTTACCAACCGGGCTACCGCGGCCCCACTTGACCTTGGTTTTTAAATGCAGTTAAAATAAAAATTAAGGCTTTAAAAAGGGCCCTTAAAAATTAAAATTAAAAATCAGGCCTTATAGCATGTGTGAACTCTGAAAATAGACGTCTACTCTAACATTTATAAAATCCTTAACATGGGAAAAGGAAGTAAAATAATTATATAGTAGTTCTTTATTATCCGGATGTGAAAGGTATTTGTAAATCATTATTTCTCGTCTGAGTTGATTCATACTTATTTTTTGTCCGAAGATTCCTTCATTTACTTATTATTAGACCAATTATTTACTTACCTGAGTTCTAGAGTAATTATTTGTTGTATTATAACGTGCAAAATACGTCGTGAAATTTCCGAGGCTTCGCAATTCTCGAGAAAAATTAATCTTTCCAAAACTTAAAAAACCCCGCATGAATCTTAGATAATATGCATTTTAAATAGCATAAGAACCTACCCAATTTGAAAACATTTAAAATTATTTCCAAAACAAATATAATGCGGGGATGTCTTCAAAATTAAAAATTTGCTTTTACTTTTTAAGATGTGAGTAATTTAAAGCAAAAATATTTATACGAACAAAGAAAAAATTAACTACAACTTTAAATAACCATGCAATTAACTTAAATTGCCCACCACTAAAACAGAATAAACATACAAGGTTGATTGGTTTATAATTTAATTTACGTCGCACTAGAGCAACAACGGGTTATTTAAAAGCTATACACAATAAACTTCAATTTTTTAAATTATTAAAAACAGGAAGTGAACAGAACAGTTAAAAGCAAACAAATCAACTATAGCAACTGTAAACAACATACAAATTAATTAAATTGGCCTGCAATACAGAATAAACGAAAGAGTAGTAGACATACGCTTATATTTCAAAACTACTCATTTACTTTTTTTTTTTAATTTTGAGTGAGGTAAAAAAAACGATAAACGTACATGATAAACACATGTTTGATATTTTGAAGTATAAGTGCGATTAATTTTTAGAAGAAAAATAATAACACGGAAACTTTTATTCAAAACACTTACAAAGTATACTTTCATTTTTTTTAAAAAAAACCACTTCCTATGGAAAGAGAATATTTTCTATTTCCCATAAAGTAACAGCAAATTTCTTATTTTGCAGCAAAACATCGGGTTGAAAATTCCGAAATATGCAAAACACCCCGCCTCTTCGTCAAGCGGGATTTGTAAAATGTCGAACAGGGTGCCGAGCTGCCAACTATTTTGCTACTTCCTATAAATATTTATGCTTCCAAAAACGAAACATTTCCAGAACAATACTACCGCATAACATTATGCGAATGCGCTTTACAGGATAAAAAAGGACCATTATTAGACTAGGTTCAAAATAAGACAGTTACTTAAATTACATATAGTTACAGCACCTTCTTCAAAAAGGAGAATGTCATCCGTTCACAAATTTTAAAAGGGCCAAAGTGCGCCATTGGTCTTTCAAACAATCCCGATTCTTCAGTTAATTTATAATTTAAGTAAGAACGCGAAATGTTGGGACATAAGTCCTTTGTGGAGATTGTACTGAGAATAATTTGTCGACATCTTACCTCGCTCACTGAGAATATAAGTAAAAAAATGTTTAAAGAAAGGTAAGGTGATGTCTGAATGTCCAGATGTTATGATAAAATTAGTACGGCTCAAAAGCAAGTCTTGTAAGATGAAAACAATTGAGGTTGATTACTTGGTTTAATGGCGCCAAGGGGCCATATTTGGCCATGCTGCGTCAAACACAAGATAGACAACATCAAATAATGGACATACACACAAAGTTTTACTGATATAGAGAGAAATACACTCAGAGGACTCGAACCTGCGCCGCCGTTTGATTAGGCCGTTCTTCAATTATAAGCATAAAAAATTCCGTATTTGGGGTTACAATTCAGATCAACGCATATTGTTCATGAAACAATTGCAAATATAGTAAATAGAAAATACAATAAGAAAGGGCTTGGAATTTAGATAAAAAGTTTTATTAAGAAAAGAAAAGCTTCCTACATCATTCAGTTCGTCATAAATATAAAATTTTCAATTAGCATAACTTATTTTGTTTCATGTGCCCTACTCCCATTCGTATCACTTAACTTTTCATTCTTAAAAACGAAAATTATAAAAGCCACCTAGTTTTTTAAAAATTGTTGAAACATTTTTTCTTTAAAGCCATATTGTATTTCAATCTTTTTCCATTGAATCAACTTTCTAGATTATGTTTGAAACAGATGTAATTCTGTTGTACTTGATTTAAAAGTGTCCATGAACTAGATATTTGCTTTAAATTTTATCGTCAAACGTGCATTGAAACAGTGTATTTCATGTGGAATTCAGATCCAAATTTTCGCACGCAAACAAAAGAGTATTTACATTGAACATTTTTAAATTCTGAAGACATCGTACGTTTTCGTGAATTAACATATGTTTTTTTGGAGGAACAAAATAAACTAACAGCCGATGCGTAATTTTACACGAGCAATAGCGATTAGCGCCATTATTATTTCGGTCGTTTTTATTTTTTTCCTATCGGATCTATGAATGGAAGGAGGAAAAGCAACTCATCACGCACATGTCTGGATCGGAATAAAACGATATAATACTCTTAATATACATAATAATATCTTAATAATATATATAATACTCACTGTTGTGGAATTGAAAATATATTCAATCCAAAGCAGACAGTTCATAGAATCTACACAAAACAAAATTACGAAAACACAAAATATTATTCATTCATTCACGATAACTTCGAAATACTACCAAATCAAGCAAGATGCTTAAGAAGCCTTTTCAGTTTCGACGGGGAAATAAACATTGCTTGAGGATGATTGTATAATTTAATAAGAGTTCTCTTTTTTAATAGAAAAAATATCTTTCGGGATTATTTATTACGAATATATTTTCTAATTTGATTTATTTTAAGAAGCACTGAAAACATTGAATTTTATTTTCTTGGAATAAATTGTACTGAGTTGTTCGTGTTCGTTCTAGAACTTTTTGTTATTCGTATTGTGGCTGTTTCAGTGTTCGAAACTATTCCGATTGGTGACTCCAGTTTTCCCGAAAAATATAAATTTCGTAACAACGAAAATGTTTTCGTCGTGAAATTTTTTTCGTTTTTATTCTCGTTGAAATAAAAATTGTTGACGTTTTCTTAACACAAACACAATTTACTTGGTGTGAATTAAAAGCAAAACAAAACTACACCACAACAGATATTTAAAAAAAATATTAATGTCGACATTAAATTTCTGATCTAGTAAAAGCAAAACTGATTACTAGTCAGACTATCAGTTCCAATGCTATTTAAATTCCACGGCCAAGCTCACGAACAAAAATGGATGTTTTCAGAACCATTCAATTCTTACTGTGATAATTTCAACTTAATTTGTTGATACGTCTGATTTAGCTCCTAGTTTTCGATAGTTCTAGTCCTAGGCGAGCGGTAGAGGAAGGGTAGCTAATGACAAATGAACCCTCGGAATCAGACTCAATGAATCCGTTGAATCGTTTGAATAGATATTGTAAGCTTTTCCCACAATCAACGTCTAAAATGTAATATTACTCCAAATTTTTGATAAATTTCACATTTAAATTACTAATAATACTTAATTACTAACTTACTAACTAATTACTTATTAAATTACTACTAATAATTTTTAAATTATTAATTTCCTACTCACATTTTTCATTTAAAGATTCGAAAAAGAACGTCACCATAATTTAAACGTATTTGCACTATCTTAATGGCAATCAAAAATATTTAGGAAAAAATCATTTTATAATCACAATAATTTAATAATAGAACAATAGAGTATGCATATTCTTTACACTCGATTCAAAATTAATAACATTTAGAATA
Source organism: Meta bourneti (assembly GCA_933210815.1). Taxonomy (NCBI): domain Eukaryota; kingdom Metazoa; phylum Arthropoda; class Arachnida; order Araneae; family Tetragnathidae; genus Meta; species Meta bourneti. The sequence continues at coordinate 17,811,088 of OW119922.1, forward strand.
TTTCATAACCCAATCTATTCTAATTAAGAGAGACTACTCATAGGTTAAACGGGAAATAATGATTTATCTAACATTTGAATTATAGCATAAATTTAAGCGCTTCACACATAATTTAGTATGTCTAATGATAGAACATTTTCTTTACAAATGATTACAAAATATTACTATTATTTTTTCTCCAGGAAACTTTTGAAAGGGGTAGAAATACAAATTACCCACAAGTTAAGAATTTGAGATTCGTATTGTATTAAAATTGCATAAGAAAGTTATTACATCGTACCTAATCTACAGGTAAAGAAAATTACACCGAATACCAACACGAATTGAAAATCGTTGACAAATTATCTTTGCTAACAGTTGACAGGAAAAACATCAAAAAATACATAAGATTTTCAAGTTCGTCTCCGTACTCAATGCGGAAGTAGTTATTATAATCATACATAAATGTTTCTTAAATGCTAGTAACGGAATGTCGTAGATTACGATGCAAAATGGTGTTAAGGTAATGCGAAACTCGGCACTAACTTATCTTTTATAACTTGGGGGTTAAAAACTAATTCGAATACGTAAGGCTCCTACTTTTTTAACACAGCTGTTGGTGCAAAAAATGTTAATTGTAAATCAGATTACCTACTTATTAATTAGAAAAGAAATAAGACACTTTCCCACAAAATAATAGTTAAAGAAACCAAACCTTCAATATAGAATAGAACGAACCAAAAGTAAGAACAAAAATCGAATCAAACTTACTTGTTCCGTGTGAAATGACTCGTCCAACACAATCCTGTGATACATTCGTTTAGACACAATCAATTCCAATTAACAAACACAGCCGGTTTTTTTCCACCACGCGTTTCTGACACCGTTCACCCACAAACAATTAAATAGATTTTCTTTCGCGCTCTCCGGGAGATTTGATTTCCTTTGCAACAAACAAAAATCAATGCCCGGCGTCCCGTGCTGCCATCTGGCGACTCCGCCGCGCACCCCCAGCGCAGTTATTGAACCGGAGTTGATCGGCCTCCGCGCTTGGCGAGATTCTCTTGGCGCGCTCTACGTCTACCGCCGCCGCGGGGTTGCCAGCCGTGTGTGGCCTCGCGTGCTAGAAACTCGAATTCATCTCCCGGCCACACTCCCCCCTCCGCGCCGTCTAGACGCAGCCGAGACGCAGTGAACGCCCGTTGAGAGAAGTTCAAGAATTTTCACCCCTTGTGTTCGCTCTCTATCGTTCATTTTTTTTTTCTCTTTCTAATTCTCTCAAGTCAAGTGTTCTCAGCAGAGTATTCTCTTCGGGCCGGATATAGAACGGGGTGGGGTGAAGGAGGTGGTGTTCTCTCGACGGATGAAAGGGATTCACCGCGCCGAGACCGATTTCTGCAGGCGATAGGGGGATTCGGATCGCGACGTTCCTTTTTTCCGAGCGATCGCTGACCGATTCGAGAGCGACTCCCGAGAATTTTTCTGTTCGAATGTGAGAGCGGTGGAATGCGTGGGGGAGGAGGAGGAGGTTGGTATTTGATTTACGGCGTTGAATTGCAATTAAACGTGATTGTTGTTTCACACATGTGATTGTTGAATTGAAACCTGAATCGATCGCTGAACCGTTCGAGAGCTACTCCCGAGAATTTGAGTTCGGATGCGTGTGCGATGGAACGTCTGGGAGAGGAAGGAATTTTAATCGTGGAGTTGTAGGAGGGGGTTTCGGATGAATTGCTCAATTACACGAATTAATATGGGGAGTAGTATTATGAGATCTTAAACAATGGGGTGAAAAATTTCCTGTATAACTAAAACAACATAATTTAATCTTTAATTTTCTGATGTTTTTATTTGGGTTAAACTGTTCATTAAATAGTATCGTAAGATATTATCGTTTGAATAATTTTTCTATAGATTTATTTCAATTTTGTGATAAATAGAATATCAAAATCGGAATTTTAAAACTTAATCATTGACCTTTCACTAAAATTTTATTTCTTGGAATTTTATATCGATTGTCTTGTTTTCTGATTATCTGTTCCATGTAAACATTACAAAATACTAAAACAATCACAATTAGAGAAAGATTATTAAAATGCAGTCAAATAAATATATCTGTACCTTGGTAGAAAAGGACCAACGTCAATATTCGATGATTTTGAATTGTCATTAAAGTAAGGAAAGTTATAGAAAACTGTCAATACGTGATGAAAGAATCAAAACAATGGAAAGTATTTTTGGTACGCTGTATACCAACTACAGGTGTTATCAAAAACTTGCAAAATGGACATTGGCCCTTTTTCTACCAAGGTATAGATATATAGAGTAACATTATTGGATAAAAATAAGCAGTCAAATATATTAAACGCATTTATATGAAAGAAATGTTTCTAGTTAGTCACATATTCCTTTTTCTGAAATCTGAATGCAACTGTTACTTAAAAGTGGGAACGAAGTTTTTCTCAATAACATTTCCTTTTCTACCTTTCTCGAAATATTTTCTGTCACCGATCAATCAAATTGAAATCAATACTAAATTATTCAGCACTAATTATGGAGGTCATGAACTGAAAGTACGGAACATACAGATGGCGCATTTAAATGGGAACAGTACCTTCAATCATTCTAATCACGGTGGAATTTATCAGGAACGGCAAGAAGGAAGAGCAACGGATTAGCAACCGGAGGGTTGCGAGTTCGAATCCAACCAAAGACCGTCGTGTACAAAGGAGGCTGGTTCACATTAAATCCGTCGTGACCTCAAACGTCCTCATGCTGGCATGGTGTGGAAGTTTGGAGAGTACGGTGCCAGCTCAGGTGTTGCCTCGTCATCTGACCGTGGATCAAAATTACGTGGTGTTGTCCTCGGGTCTTTCTCTTTGGGACTCATCCCGGACCGTCGCTAATAGTCCGCTGTGTTGCTCCAGTGCGACGTTACCTAGCTATCAGGAAAGGCACTGGATGCAGTACGAAATTCAATCTAAGAGTTCTAAACTCGATTTAAGAGTTCTAAATTAGTGTACACGGAAGTAAGTGGAAATAAAAACTGTTAAATACCGGATTGTAATTTTCAAACCCTATCATAGTAACGTCGACAAAAAAATACGAAAACCTGGATAGAAAGAGAACGAAAATGAGTCTAACTTTTGGGCTCTAAAATGCAAATAATGTCATTTTCCCACGGCGCCATTGCATGGCATTTCGAAAGGTGCCCCATTCCGCAGCTACCGGCCGAGCGTTCAAGCGCGAACAATGCATCTTTTAGCCATGAGGTTAATGGGCATTCTTCGCTACGGGAAACAGGCGGAATTCTTTTGCGAGATATGCGGAACTGTTTCACAACGCGCGGGTTTTCCCCTCGTTTTACATGTCTCCGGACTTTGCCAGCACCAAGAGGAAAACTCGAGTTTGAATGCATTGCGAATTCAGGTTTTCTCACTCTTTTACAAAAAAATTATAGGCATTTCAAGAACTTCCGAAAAATTTTCAAGGACTTCATTTTGTTTATACTTTGCACGTTGTTCGTGCATTCATTTTCGAGGGATTATATAAAATTGTCGCATGAAAATAGGCACATATAATTTTGTGGGTGGACCAGCTTTTAATCTCATCGTATCTTTTACTTGTGTGATTAACAAATCTTCGCTTGTTTTACTCGTATGATTAACGTGCCTTTGTATGTTTTACTTGTACTATATCGTCTTATGTTTTACTTGTATGATTAACGTATATTTTATTTGCATGATTTCCGTATCTTTGTGTGTTTTACTTGTACTATATCTTCCTGTTTCACTATGATTAACGTATATTCATATATTTTACTTGTATGATTAACCAAACTTCAATTTGCGCTGATTAAATTAGTTTCAGCGCGTTTTTAATTCTTTTTTAATAAATATATGGGTTCTCCGTTTATTTCAGCAACCGATCGAATAGCTTATGTGCTAAATTGGGCCTTTTTAGCCGATACTTTCGACTATTTTCATATCTGTTCACGTTTTCTCTGCAGATGGGTGAGCTTAATCTATGTAAAACTTCGATTAACATACCCTTTTTTCGTTTTTTCTTTCGTTTGGGCAATACCAGTCCAATCCATAAAATAATTAAGTAGGTATTTTAATTAACGGGCTATTGGTGACGGTTCAGGATCCATCCCAAAGAGAAAGACCGATGACAACACTTAATTTTGAACCACGGTCAGATGACGAGGGGGCCGCGGTGGCCCGGTTGGAAGAGTAACGGACTTGCAACCGAAGGGTTGCGAGTTCGAATCCAGCCAAACACCGTCGTGTACAAAGGGGGCTGGTGCACGTTAAATCTGTCGTGGCCTCAAATGTCCTCACGTTGGCGTGGTGTGGAAGTTTGGAGAGTGGGGTGCCAGCTCAGGTGTTGCCTCGTCATCTGACCGTGGTTCAAAATTACGTGGTGTTGTCCTCGGATCTTTCCCTTTGGGATTGATCCCGGACCGTCACCAATAGCCCGTTGTGTTGCTCCAGTGTGACGTTAATTGAAATACCCCCCCCCCCCAGATGACGAGGCAACACCTGAACTGGCACCCAATTCTCCGAACTAAAATAATTAGGAAAAGGGGAAGGGTTCGAGTCTCAAGAAGAAGGATTGAGTTAAAATGCGATTGAGCAGTTGGTAAATAAAGCAGCCAGGGTATCATGTAGGGGTTGCAGTGGCTCAGAGGGTTTGTTCACTGTGCTAGTAACCTGCGAGTTGTAGACAGGACAGGTTCGATTCCCGTCAAGTTCTATTCCTACCTAGGTGTACTTCTCTCTTCTGCGCCAATAAAAGCTTTCTTTGTGTGTATGTCCACTGTTTGACGACAATTTGTAAACGGATCCTTGAGATCAAGCACATAAGTCGGATTATATTTGTACTCAATCAAATGATGTACTTTAAAAACTGAATTTATTTGATTTAGTTCGTCGCTCTACGATCTTTTATTTTTTGCAAATAAGACTGGTACCTATGGCAGTTTCAAAACATGAACCGTGCAGCTAAAAAAAAAATACGGTTTTTAATCGACACATGCCGCGCAGATACAAGTTTCACAGAAACAAAAAAGGATGCACGAGCCCTAACAAAACACGGCAAAACCGATATCCTCCCACCATTATAATTACGTGAACGGAACAACTTCGTATCACATCCTCCTTTCGGATATTAAACAAATGAAATGATCTCCACGTCCAAAGAGAAAGCAGCCTTCTTGATGATCCTTCAAAGAACATCATTGTTATTTGCAAGAGCGCGCACAATGCGGCCACACAATACACCCGATTAACTATTTCTGCCAATATGATTAGGCCGAAATTAAAGGTAATAAGATGCGCATCCTGCGAGAAAAACGGAACCGACATTGTTTCCTACAACCCAATAATGGGAACGTTCGATTCGAAGGTTTGGAATGCGCATTGTCTTCCGGAACTCCATTAGGAGAAAAGGCTCCGGAACAAATCCGTCCCGGTTCCCATCCCAACGAAATGCTGGCAGCCTATTTGGGTCGAAAAATCAAAGAATTCAATTGGGCATTGTCTAGTTAAGTTAGGGGGATTCTTTCCCAATCACTGAGGGTGGATGTCCACCCCATCCTCCATTGGTTGCCAGTACTCATTAGCAGCGGGCATGGCATGGCGCTTAGAGGGCTCTCTGGACCGAAACACCGATGCAAACATACATTAACCGGACATCTCTCATTGTTCCCCCCTCCCTAAAAGATGCAAAAATCAGCATGCGTAGTTTAATGCACGGAACGCTGACTGGCTAATTCATCGCGTCACGCGAAATGTGCCGGAGTATCGGCCAACTGAATCGAAGCATTGAGCCGGTCGCATGTGCCCGACATAATTTGAGAACCTGGAAACAAAACGGCGGAAGAATTTGGAAGGTTTACTACTACTCTTGTAACCTTGCATGAATTCAAGAGGGAGGTGCTCCCTTGCTTGTAGGCAACGGCTGCCTTCCCCGACTAATCAGATGGTGCCCTGTGTTTTGATTGCTATCACGCGCTGCTGACCGATGCCCAGAATTCATCGACGATTCGCGGTGGGGTCATATGTGTGGACCTGCAGTTCTCAACTAATTACGACCACTATTGAAGAGTTGGTGGAAGGACATTGGATTTTGGCTGTTCGACATCATGAGCTTTTGTGTCCCCAAAATCATTTGAGAATTTAAGTAAGTTGAAGAATTTGGTAGGTTTACCAACCGATTAAGGAATTAAACCAGGGATCCCTACACTTACTGAACGAAGGGCCGCATTTGATTATTGAGATGCACACCATTCCTGGTATACGATTATTGTGTAGCAATTGCCATCGTATAAAATGATGCATGAAGTATGATCACACGTTAGTACATCAGACATGCGACACTAAATTGGCTAAAATACGCATGCGTATCGACATGTTTATAGCATGCTGCTCCACTGTGTGACAGGGCTTAGAAAGCTAAAGCTAAACCAATAATGATGTTTAGAAAAGAGTAATTCTCACCAATCTTCTAATGATTGGTTGGGTTTTATGGCGCAATATTTGGCCATGCCGCGTCAAACAACGCCACGTAAATGGACATACACAAAGAAAGTTTTACAAACACAGCGTCGCCTACAATTCACAGGTAGCTAGCGCATTGGGGAAACACACGTAACCGGTAATGATTAGAGGATTTATAACCTTATCGGGCAACAGCCAATGTAAGAATGGGAAACATGTTGGGAATGCCTGTAGGACATCTTAAAATATGTTCGCAATATTACACGAAAAAATGTAGACCAGTATCCAAATGCATGTTACATCAAAACGTACAAACAGTTTAATACAAATTCAGCATCTTCGGCCTGCAATAAATTGAAGATTTATATGTATGCTACAAACGTCAAAAAATACTGAATATCCTTAGAACAAGTAAATGGGATGTAAATTGAAGTGGAAGTTCTGAAGTCAATTGGTGGTAACGTAACTGAAGTGTGTACTACCATCTACCATGTTCATGCTTACTTACATTATAAACGGATTTAAATTCGGTATGAGTACTGTCTGTCTACCATGAGAACTGCTATCGACACCACGTCTGGGTGGTGGCGGTCGCTATAGGAACAGAGCTCGTTCATTTTGAGAAGGGGATGACTCTCAGGGATGATTCAATTTTGTTTTCGCGAATGTTGAAGGGGGAAATAGGTAGTTTATTATCTCGGCGATAAATAAAAATCTTAACAAATATATTTCCATTTTGTCATCAAGTGCGCCAATGTGACAAACTTCAGCAAATTTCTACAAGTATCCTCTATGAATAATAGGATAACGTTCGTTACTACGGCAACAGACAGGGGCAGACTGTGTGCAGATTGAAGTGGCCGTTCAGAAGTCAACTGAGACAACATGACTGAAGTGTGTACTTTCTAAGATGCACATGCTTATATATATATATCATAGATGGATTTTCATAAGGTATGAAATATGCTTAACGACACTGTCAGCAATAGACACAAACAATAAAGAAACTTTGGCGCTGACGCTATGTCGGGCCTTCCACTTTACTTTTTGTATCGCAACTGAAAATCTCTGAGCATTGCTTAAGAGATAGGTTTTTGTTGAATCCCTTAAACTAAAATAGCATTATCTAATTCACCTCAAACCTCCCTTAGTAACCAGACAACGTTCCGCAACCGCAGACTTCAATGCCGCAACCAACCGAAAGTGCAGACGTAAAATAGTTACGGTTACGGTATTTCTCTGGCGCCAATTCCTAACATACACGTACGCTATTTCTGAAATAGAAGTAGCGTCGTAAATGAAGCAGGCGTTCAGAAGTCAATTGTGGCAACATGACTGAAGTGTGTACTTCTGACATGCTTGCATTCATCATAAATGAATTTAAATAAGGTATGAATTGCGCTTAACGACACTGTCGTCAATAGGCATAAGTAATAAAGTAACTTTAGCGCATATGGTCATGCAAGAGTCCGCTACTTTATTTTGTTTATCTCAATTGAAAAAACAAAAGGTAGGTTTTTGTTGAATCCTCACAGCAAAAATAGCATTACCTTATTCACTTCAAACTCTCCTTAGTTACCTGACAACGTGCCGTAACCGCAGACTTCAATGTCACAACCAACCGAAAACACAGACATAAAACAGTTACGGTTACGGTATTCCCTGGCGCCAATTCCTAGCATACACGTACGCTCTATCTGGAATAGAAGTACCGTTCGAATTTGGAACATTTTCGAGATTTATTAGCTCCTGAACTGAATCTCGTCTGTGGGCCTGACAAGAAACGGATGATACACGAGTTGGAAAACGTGAAAAGCTGCAATAGAAACATTCAATCAAGCAGCAAAGCGTAGTCTAGAAACGAGCGTCTATCCAGTAAGTATTGGAAAAGCAGCAGAAATGTATTCTAATGTTGTCACATCATGGGTTGTAGTTTTAGCGAAAACAAAAAGCAAGTATTTGTACAGTTTTTAACGATAGCGCCCATGTTCTCTTTCATTAATAATAAAGAATTTAATTGCATAATACTTGAATCACATAGTATTTATTTAATCCAATAGTGCTGGACTATAAAGTCACAGCAAAAGTGTCAAGCCTAATATTTATATGCTCTTGATGAAGAAATGTTACTGTGCATTATTTTTCTGTTTCCATTTTTGCTCACGAATGTTGATCATCGCTTTTACAATTTTTGATAAGGAAGTTAATTAAAATAATTTAAATATTTTATGCGATTTAAATGTAATTTATTTAAATATTATTTTAGGTTTTTGGATTTATGGAGCAAAACATATTGTAAAAAGTTGGTATAAAGGAAGAGAGAAACTAACTACTGAAACATTGGGCACCTTTGAGTGGACTAAAATGTTTGAAAACATCTGGTACAAAGGAAAAGAGAGGCATTAATATCTTTGAAAACATTGGGTACCATTAGGTGGACCAAAACGACTGAAAAAAGGTGGTATAAAGGAAGAGAAGATGAATACATTTGCGCACATGAAACATTGCATACCATTGGACTGACCAAAAAGTTTGATAAAAAGCTGGTATAAAGGAAAATATTAATACACTTATGCAGAAGAAACATTGGATACTATTGAGTGGACCAAAAGTTTGATGAAGTGAAAAGAGAAGCATTTATACGTACATTTGTGCAGATAAAACATTAAATACCATTGGGTGGACCAAAAAGTTTGATATAAAAGTTGGTGAGAAGGTAAAGAGAAGCATTAATATATTTGTGCAGGTGAAACATTGGGCACTTAGGAAACATATTTTTATTTCATGAGGGGCCGTCACCGAAATTAGTACTGGACGCAGACCTACTTGACGAAGTGCGACATGCTTGCCAAGCAATCGATGAGTGCTTCCCGACCACCTTCTCATCGGCACCAAGACCAAGTTTAAACCCCCCTTCGAACAGGCAAAAAAAGAACGCGAGTGTAAATTCGAGGTTATGATTCATCCTCCACGCTCCATTCACACAGTGACTCCCTCCCCATCCAGGAATGCGGTGACGTCAGCGCACATCCACTCATTCAGAAAACGAAGAGGGTGCCGCTGACTGCTCTATTAAAGACTGCGCTGACACCGCGCCTTAACCCTTAAACGCGCCTCCCCAGTGCAATTACCTTTGATCGCACTCGATTTAGCTCGCCTCAATATGTCAACGGCCCCTGGAACAATGCCTTTGATCTGACGCCGACGACACCGGAAGCGCACAAAAGACGCAGCCCACAAGAGAGATGACTTCGCTCAGACGAGTTTTAAAAAGGAGTATGGAAACTGAATACTTTGTTTTATTTGCTGTCCCTTTCGCGCGGTACAACAGGAAGAAAACTTTGGAGGAGGAAGCTATATATAAGTCACTTTAGACTCTCGCGCGCGTTTGTAGCTGCAACAAAGGGGTGTAGGAAGTTTCGATGCCCAGGAACTCCCATAAATATTATTTTTTTAATGGCACATTTCGCTGCTTCCTATGCGATGATCGGCGCACCCAATTTTTTTAAATAAAAATTACGACTGTCATTACTTGTTTTTCTCACTCTGCGGTCACTTTGTGTCTAAAATCTACGAATATTTGGTTTTCCGATCTACGCTTTTTGTTTGCACTCGACAACAAAATTAGGCAGGAGTCTTCGGCTTACAGCCACCAAATAATCGTTTCATAGATCTATAATAATTTTTTGCAACACGAGGGCAAATTATACCGGGGTATATGGCTTAAAGTCTACGAATATTTAGTTTGCCGCTCTAAGGTAGTTTATTTTTTGCTACACGAAAGGAAATTAGACTGGGTTCATCCACGGCTCAAGATCTATGAATTTGGTTTGCTCGTTTTATGGTCACTGCTTTGCTACACGAGGACAAATTAGATCGTGACCTGCGGCTTAAAGTTCGCGAACATTTGTTTGCCACCCTGTCGTTTTATGTAACACACGAGAGCTAATTAAATTAGACCGGGACTTACGGCTTAAAGTGGATTTCAAACCAATACGAACATCCATGCTTTAACTGGGATTCGAACCTGTGAAGTAGAGATCATAGAGCTAGCCACTCGGCTACGAATATTTGCAGTGTCCATAAAATAAAGCTCACTGGTTATCTCGTATTCAATTTTTGTTTATAAATGTGTCTTGTTAATTTGTTGTCGTAACTCACACATTTTAAAGTACTAACGATCTTTTGACGGCTTGTCAATTTATGTTAAAAACGTTTTAAGAACTTGATGCGATTTAAATATTTTTTGTCGGAATTAAGTGCAAGCATTCGGAAAAAGTCAGTCTATTTGAATTGAAAGTAATGCGAATGCGATCCATTCAATTCTTTTGAACTTCCTTAAACATTATTTGCAATGAATACATCGAGTGAAAAAATTGTATTACACACAAATCTTTTCAATTAGTCGTCAACCATTGAAAGAGGATTGGACTAAACACGGCGAGTTACAATTTCAAAAGTCGGTTTTTCTACATTTCTGGTAATGTTAAAACTATTGGTAAACACATTGTCTTTTACCGAAAAAGTGTTTGTTTAGCTACGTTTATTAATCAAGTAATAATTCGCTTAGTATATGAAACATCAATCAATAAAGGGACCATGATAAGCTTTATAAGAAAAAATAGAATGTTTTCTCATGTTTCAGTTGAAATGAGAAAAATGCCCCACTAAATTTTTTGTATCAGATAAGAGTTAAAGAAAGTACAAGAAGTTATTTCTTACTAAATTAATTCACTTTTCGTTTTCACATGTCTTGCTAAAATAGTTTTTCGTAACATGTCTGTTTCTAATAGGATTCCGTTTTTCATTAAAAATTGTTGCTATTTTGATGATACTGTTTTCCACGTTAGCGTGCATAAAACTAGAATATTTTAAACTAAAATTATCAGTAACGAATGTTTACAAATCATATCAGCTGATTTTTTTAATGTACAACTTCCGCTTCTCGTTCAACGAAACAATTATTTTTTTTTTATAGAAAGAACGTAAACTATAATAAGGTAACACGAGATTAAGTAATCCATGTGTTAAAATTTTTTTCCCCTTTTTTTTATAAAGTCCCGAGAACTTCGAAAAAACGCACGAGTTAAACCTAAATACCTTGGCTTTTCAAGTAACACTGTAAAACATTCTTTACTGCCTCAAATATCTCCTTGCAAAAAAGCGAAGATCAAAATAAAGTCTTCACTGGGGAAAAAGACGGGATGCCTTTTTCAACCATCACTCACCAGATTTCGGAATCTTAACCCACTTAGGATCGCGAGATTGCCAACTAGTGTAACATTGCTTTTACCTTTCAACACACATAATGACTAACTAACCACGTCTATTGGTTAAAAGATTCTATTGGTCCTGTGTTTGACTTGAATCATTTGGAAATATTTTATTGATTCATTCTATTGAGTAGTCGTTTTTATTGGTGTATTTTCCTTACAATAGAATCTTTCGGAAAGATTCTATCGATCCTTTCCCGAGAGTAAAATCATTTAGAAAGATTCCACTGCTCCTTTCTTTAGAATAGAATCCTTTGAAAGCATCCTATAACTTTTATGCACAACCCTTTTAAAAGATTATATTTCTCCTTTTCTTAGATTAAAATTCACTGGAAAGAATCGATTGCTTCGTTACTTAGAATAGAATCCATTGGAAGAATTCTATTGTTCAAGAAGGCTAAAACTGGTTAAAAGTCATGCAAGGAAGACTAGGTTGCTAGAAGGAATTATAGGTGTGTACTCAGAGGGTTGAAAACTTTCCGAGGTTTTCCGGCTAGGCATCGAACAATGTTGACCAGGAGGAGCAAGTTGATCTTCCCGTTGGAATAGATGTGGGGGTGTTCGATTGGAGGTGGAAAACTTCAGGGAGAAAAGAAAGAGTAGAAAAAAAGGACACGGAGGGCGAGAGGTAATTGAGACACTGGAAGTCAACGTACATCATGTCTCGGACATTCCAATTCACTTGGCAAACGTTTTATTACAGTAACCCCTTGTTATATCAAGCAATCGGCTATGAAAGGTATTTTCCATCAAGCTAAATATAGGTGGCGGTAGTGTTTCTGGGGCGATTCGTGTTTCCTGTATGTGCTCTGAATGTGACGTCCGTTAGTTTTTCGAATGCGATTTCAGCGCTAATAAAAATTACGAAGAATGAATTCCGACTTGATAATGAAAGTTGTTGGTCAACAAGTAGATTGTTGTTGCCATAACGACGATAAACTACATTTTGAGGTAATATATCATGTGAGAGTATTTGGACAGAAGTAAAATCTTCGCAGACAGTCTGGTTTGCTTAAAATGTAAACCCCTCTCATATTGATGATTTTACTTGTTCCCCAATGCATTTTCATTCTGCAAACCATATAGGAAATCTAAATTTAGTTTTATAGTATTAGGAGTTCAAAGCTTGTTTTATTCAGCTGTCCTGATCTGAATTGATATAAAAGATATGGGTGCCTCGAAAGAATAGAAGGAATTTGTTTCCAAAATATATACCGTCTTTAGTGATATTCTAGCAACGATTTTGTGTTTTACCCTTTGAGGGGTTCACGCACATATATACGTTCAAAAAAGGCGTCTTTTCTGCATGACTTTTATCCAGTTTTGATCTTCCCGACGAAGAGTGTGATTACGTGTGATTTTTTCAACCAATAAAATGAGGCTCCCGGAAGAAGCCAGTTGACCTTGGGTCAGTTGATTTCTGAATAGGTGTGAAAGCGCGTTAGAAAGCTCGATAAGCAAAAGCAGGAATGGTGGCCGTGGATGTTTCCCCCTATCAACTAGTAACCAATGCTCTCACTTTCGGCACAGAATGATATACTTAGAACCACAATCCGCGTTAAAGACGACAATTGTGGAAGGAATTTGTTTACGCTACCATCTTCTCCTAATTTAACTAATGCTCTTTCAAAACCACGTGACTCGGCTGCCTTCTCCCAGGTGCTGCACCTGTTGTCTAGTCATAGGTGTAGTAGAGTAAAAGCAATACTACACTATTCGGAAATTTCGTGACGCTCATAGGATTAACTTGCAGTTGTACACAGTTTAATAAAAAAACAATACTTGAATGTATAATTCGTGCCTTTCACTTCTAGGTAGCAAGTTTTTACGACCGTCGCTTTTCTTGCTCCAACGATATATCGAGGGTTAACTGTATGTGTCGAACTTGTTTTAAGTGCATTTTGCTAAATGGAATGGATGAATAAGGGATAAATTTAAAGAACACCGTGACAACGTTATCCTAGGAGGAAAAGGAGCAGATCGATTATTTCGAAACTTACTCCCAACCCAAATAGCCTCGCCGCCCGAAAACCAAAAGGGGAACCTTAAAATAATAGAATTCAAACAAAAAAAATTCATACAACTTTCACTTTACATTAACAGTTCAAGCATTTTTTGATCCCAATTACAAATTTCTTCCGCATTATCTCAATACAACTCGTTGCCAACCAGCTGGACATTTGAATGAACTGTTCTTTCCACCATTCGTGATAGGGGTGCTACGGGGTTGAGAACTGCCTCAAGATACCGCAAGTCCATAAAAGATCACTCCGTCATCAACCAAACACCAATAACTCAAAAGAAAGGAAGTTACAAGTACCGTGAAAAAAGGGAGTTTATTACCGATACCACCGCGTGTTAGGCTTTCGGATAATAAAAAGAACAATTGCCACTAATTAATCCCAGCTGAACAACCGATTAGAAAACAATGAAACCGAAGGCAAGAGGACCATAAAGGCAATTGCATCCGACATGGCACAGACACAAAAAGACCTCATTTTGTGACTTGATAAAGGGTGCCATAACACAGGAAGGAGAAACAAGCCACATTCCACACCTATCAGTATTCAATAGACGTCGGCCGAACAGTGATGTTCGGGGGGGAGGGTCAAGTCTTATTTCAAATAATAACCTCTTATACAAACATCTAAAACCGTCGTCTTGAGAGGGCCGTAAAAAAGCAAACACAAACGCAAAGGAAAGGAGAATGATGAGATCAAAGGCGTAAAATTTTTATCTCCCCCTCCGTTTCTAGGCGCCGGTGGTCTGCGTTGGAATGTAGACACAATAAAAACAAATGCGGCAGAAGCCTCATCTCGCAACATTGTATAATCTTCCACCGAGCGCACGTGATCTCGGTACGTCAAGGATACGTCAGGCGGAAAGGGGATGACGTCAGTTGCCGCGGCAACAGACGCTCCGCCCACACTGCGAAGTAAACGAAAAGGTTACGGCAGCGGCTTTCGGAAGTAGTGGTCATCGACTGGCATCGGGGTAAATAGAAAGGGGACAAGCCTCCCCCACCCTTCCGAAAAAAAAAAGGTTTGATTTTTTTTTCACGAATTTTACGCTATGGTAGTTTGAAGTCTGTAAAATCACAAATTTTTTTTATCTCACTATACAGGTTAGTTTGTAACCCATCACATGGTCCCGAAATTTGCAGAACATTTGGCACAAATTCTACCCTTTGATATAGCCCTGTTTGGAGTCCAGGAAAAATAATAAGTTCTTGATCTTTATAACCTCAGGGGTTAAAACGCATATATCCGTTCTGCAACCTAATCTTCCCTGCATGACTTCTAACCGGCTTTGGAGGCCGCGGTCGCCCAGTTGGTGAAGTCGCTGATTAGCTGGAGGGTCGCGAGTTCGAAACTCGATCTAACCAAGGACCGTAGTGTAAGTGGGAACTGGTGCATGCTAAATCTGTCGTGTCCTAAAATGTTCTCACGTTGGAGTGGTGAGGAAGTTTGGACTAAGAGGTGCCAGTTCAGGTGTTGACCTCGTCATCAGACCGTGGTTCAAAATTAAAAGGGTACATACCAACTAACCAGTTTTGACCTTGACAAACAGAATCTCTCCTAGGATTCTTTCACGCACACTAGGATTTCCGATCGCACACTAGGTCGACACATTGTACGAACATCCGACGCATATTCATGTTCAGAAACATGACGGTACGCATGCGTATATCACCTTGCACCCATATTATCAGTGAAAGTGGTAGCCTTTAACACGTGCTTTTCGGCAAATGCTCGATAAATAGATCAACCAGTGAACAGGCTGGCCATAATATCGGTCATCTCTAAGAATCTACGGGATTTGAGAACACAAAGAGATAGGTAGGTATTTTAGTTAATATCGCACTGGAGCAGCACAACGGGCAATTGGCGACGGTCCGGGAACAAATCCGAAGACACAAAGAGGACAAACACTTGTTCACACATTAAGTTAGAACACATTTCGATGAATCTCTAACCTAACTAATATCTAACCACATGAGGATGCATTTGAGGAGAAACAAAATCACTTACTCTAAGAGAATGAAATTTTATGGGTATAAATGGTGTCTCAAGTGCAAGTAGCCTAACATGATAATTAAGGTTTAAAATCATAAATAGATTACTAGTTTTCGTAGCTATATTTTATTATTTTAGCTTGATTTTTGAGATCATACTTCAGATATCAATTTAAACGATGATACAGTTGATGCAAACGCCCATCGTACATCAGATTTTCAATATCCAAACATGGCCCTCTGACTGGATAAGTTTAGGGATCAGAAAGTTAGTAAGTTAAGTTTGTTTGAGTACATTTATTTAAGCACGAACATACCTTATTATAACTGTACAGATTCCAATAAATTCTTTCGAGTTGTAGGCGGCGCAGGTTCGATTCCTGCCAGGTGCATTCCTTCCTGGGTGTATTTCTCTCTTCTGTGTCAGTAAACCTTTCATTGCGTGTCTGTCTATTACTTGATATTGTATGTCTTGTGTCTGGCGCAGCAGGGCCCTTGGGCCATAAAAACCAAAAAAACCAACCAATAAATTCTAAATACAGAACGGGATATTTTTAGTCAAGCAATAAATAATTCAAAACTATTTCTAGAACAAAAAGAAAAATTTTATAAAATTATTTTTTTTTTACTGAAAAAACTGAAATTTATACGATATTTCTATTTCCATAGCTCAGGGAATACCATTAGAACAATGCAATAAACTATAAAGCCTGTAAAACATTTAGGAAAACGCAAAACAAAACAAAATTGAATATTCAGCATCAATCCAAAAGTTATTAATTTTTATTTTGTTCACTAACAAGTTCAAATAATGTTTTCGTACTACATATATATGGAATCTCTATTCATTACTTGTTCTTATCTCTTTTCTGGTGCCACACACGAAAGAATATATATAGAAAAAGATAAACACGTAAATTAAAACATTAACGAAAATCATTTGCCAAACATAATTGTTAAATTTGTACTTTTACATGAACACTTATTGCCTGATAAAATATAAATCATAATTTTACTTTTCAATGAATATCGTTTAGTAAAATATACTTCTGGTATTTTATTCACAACAGTTCTTCACTAATCCGTCTAAAGAGGAATGAGACAAAACAACAAAGTGGTAAAATTCAGTACGCTTCTAAAGTGAGTCTTTTATCTCAATAAAATCACCGCCTGAGTGTCTCAAACTTTTTATTGAATAGAAAACAAACATAGCATTTCATGGATAAATGACACCCCACATAACAAACTGATATGAATTCGCATGAGAGCTGCAACATACGTATGCACTCTACATTCAATTAATCACGGACAAAGGAGGTGTGGAAATACTTTTTCATCGGCATTGCCACTTTAAAGAGGGAGTAATGTTTCACCGTCTGAACAATGTCTGGGGAAACGTATCATTTGTAACGTGCTGATGGCCAAGACGCGAATCTAATGAAAAGCTGTCAATCCTCTCCAAGGTGCTTTGCAAAAGAGAGGTTGCCTCTTTTGGCAGGATATCGCACTTCAATTTCAAAGGCATGGGCTTTATTTAACCAGGTTAGGCCTATGTTAGTAGTCAATAAATTGAATGTTTAATTACATCTTTCAATGAGCGTCGCACACTTTGAATCACGTTTGAAAAACTTGGAAAATAGTGGAATCAGTAAAAATTGAACTCAAAAAGAAATCATCAATGAATTGAACCCATATAAAGTGGTTGGTATTGGTATTTTCAATTAACGTCACACTGAAGCAACACAACGGGCTATTGGTGACGGTCCGGGATCAATCCCAGACCCATAAAAAGTGAAACGTCCGGTTTTATTGATAAAAAGCACTTCGAGCCATCAGCAAATAACTTACCAAACTAAAAATTCGCTAAAAAGTAATTTTCTGGTCATTAAATCAAGTCATTCGTTTCTTAGAAGTGGAAGGCATTTCACTTTTGTGAATCTTTCAAAAGAGAAAAAATTAATTTTTCCGAAATTTCAATCCATGTCCGTATGAATCAATACCAAGTAAGCATAAGGGTAAATTTATTATTCATTCTAGCTCTGTGTTAAAAAGAACTGCAGGAACAAATCTAACCAAATTTGATGAGCATTCTTTTCTGATCACGCCATTGATGCCTCTAATAAAAATTCAAACACTTCCCGAGGCGGTTAAATCCGGCGCTATTCCTTTTAATATGCATATTACGTAAATTTTGAGACCTTCGGTTGTATAATGGATTACAAATATCTATTTCGATTAGCGAAAAGTCACGATGCTACATTAATTAATCGCGCATTAATCGTTAAACTTTATCAACGCAGCAATGGCAGGACAGCACTCAAGAAATTTCGACGTTGAAAATGCTTACGAGAACGTCCATAGGCAAATAATCTCAGGAAAATAATTCATTCTCAGGATATGATTTGAAAAACGAAATCCCACGGTCACGAAGTACGGTCACCAAATTTGATTGAACTTGGTGCATTAGTTCTTTCTATCTGAAGCTCTAACAACCTGTTTAATTATAACCACCAAGTAAATTAATTTAGAAACCCCATCACTAATTAAACTTTAAACACACAAGAAGACTGTACGCAAAAGTTTCAGAAACCCTACCAAAAGCGCTAGTTGAAAACAAAACCAAAAAACATTTCATGAGTCGGGCAGTTTTTTATGAAAGCAGTTAAAATAACAGTTTTATTGTAAAATAGCTGTTATACGAAACATTAACAGATACCAATAAATGCCATTGGGTTAGCAGTAAAGTGATTTGAAAAGAAAAATTAAAATTACTTTATGAAAGTAAAAAGTTGAAATTTCTTGACAGTTAATTTAAATAGTTAATAACTTAAAATCAATCATTAATGTCAATTTCTAACAGTTCAAGATAACTGTTATCACAAATTAGCAACAACCGTTTACACTGCTATCGTAAAATAACAGTTTTCCCCATCTCCAATTGCAAACAACCCGTGACTCGCGCAGCTACCGCGGCCTATCGCTTTTAGTTATACCCGCCACCAGAGGAGACATTTCTTCAAGGACTCGGTATATCTGCCACCGTAGAGAAAAGAAAGGAGGAATAAAACTTACCACCTGCGTGAAAAGCATACCACCCCCGTGCGTCTGGGAAGAACCAAGTTGTGGTACGGAGGCCGCCCTCCAATAAGCAATCAGGTAACATAATCCAGAACCAGGCTGTCCTACATCGCAACGTAATCACTTAAATGGCCAAGGTGTAATAACAGAAGAGCTCTTTTGATTAAGCTCATCTGGGAGAAATTGCCTGCAACGAAACTTCTTTGCACAAGAAGTATATAACAAAGATCAACATCACTTCCCCAGAGCGTGGCATGGAATGGCATGCTGATTTACGGTTCTTTCAGATTATGGGGACTCGGTAACTTACTTCTCTAGGCTTGAGATGTTTTACATCTTGCAGGTTTGGGAGATATCTCGACCATTTCTTTTTGTGCTTGTGCAAATAATTCAAACAAATTCGGAACAATTTTTTAAGCTAAAAAGTTGTGAATCACAGGTTCTTTACTGGGCTTGAGATGTGGACTGTTTAAATCTTGCAGGTTTGGAAGATAACTTAACCCTTTCTTTTTTGTGTTTTCGTAAATAATTCATACAAATTCAGAACAATTTTGGAAATAAGATTAAAAAAAAATTGTCAATCCAATGTCCTGCACTGGGCTTGGGATGTGGACTGCTTAAATCTTATAGGTTTCGAAGATATCTCAAACATTTTCTTTTTATGTATGCGTAGATAATTCATAGATTCGGAACAATAGCCAAAAGGCGTGAACCGTAAGTCCTATTCTGGAGTCAAGGGTTCATGTGTTATTGCCAAAAAAATTCCAATAATTGCCGACCAGGTTACGTTCTACAAACCGTTCAATCGATATATCCTGCACAAAGGATACGTGCGAGGTTCTCATAGATAAAAGAGTAAATTTTTCTGAGATAGAATAGAATGACAGAAGATCGAATTAGAAGTTATTTAAATACTCCATGGGGAAAAAATATCGTTGATATTGCGTTAAAACAGATTAATTTTTTAAAACGGAACATAATTTTAAGCATCCAAAACACTTTAAATTCACTTTCTGCTAACTGATACAAATTGTTTCGCTACAATATTTTAAAATTTATAGACATGAAATTCTGGTCTCATTCTTTGAAATCTACGTCAAATGTCATTATTGAAACAAAAAGAATTTACCGTTGTTCATATTCAGAACTTTCGGCTCACATCACAAAAGTCGTGACTGCTCTGTTTCCTTTTGTTGCGATACACGGAGATACATTTTTCTCCTTGCCAATGCTATTTGTTTTTTGTTGAACTTGGTTTACCCGAGGTCTAATTAGACCGTGACATACTGGGCTTTTTGGTAGTTCAATACATTAGTTTTCAAAATCATTCGTCGCTTTTTATTGGCAACAATTTGTGTACATTCAGGTTGTCTTTCATTGTTTAAAATCTGAACGTAAAATTTATCATTATTACAGAGTATCGATGCTGATGTAATCGTCATATTA
Organism: Meta bourneti; assembly: GCA_933210815.1. Classification (NCBI taxonomy): domain Eukaryota; kingdom Metazoa; phylum Arthropoda; class Arachnida; order Araneae; family Tetragnathidae; genus Meta; species Meta bourneti. The sequence goes on from OW119922.1 coordinate 17,831,382, forward strand.
TTCTAAACTTTTGGATAATATCACAAAAGTTGTGAATGTTTTATTGATTCTCGGCAGGTAAATTTTTCTCATTGCCAATTTAATTTGCTAGTTTAACGTTTTTAAAGAAACAATTTTTATCATTTTTCATTGGCAACAATCTAACTCAAATATTCAGGAAAAGGAGCATTTTTACTCCTCGACTAATACTACGGTACTGGGATCTTGGTCCCAGCGAATGCAACTATACAAGCTCAAGGTGTTAATGTAATGCACAATTTCCTGCCATGTGTATAGAAAAGAACGAAGGGAAAAGTCATTAAAACCCCGTAAGGAAAACAGGAAAAAGAGAGAACTAGTTGCACGCATCCATCATCGGCCGTCTCCCATGGCAACAGAGCCTCACTGAGAAGATGATACTATTTTCCCAGCTGATCACCAGGAGTTAAGCCTCGTCTCTTAAGTCTTCAGGTGTACCATGGGATTAATTGCGGGCAGCTAAGCGACAAGCTCAATTAACCCAAATTATTCCTCCGAATAATCTGCGCCTAGATGCCATGGCATGATAAATCCATGTGACAATCCAATGGTTTTAATTTAATTCTAGGATTGCATAAGGAAACTGCCGTCTCTATTAAGCAACAGAAATAAACTAGAGTCCACATCGAGATCTCAAAGAATGTGTTAGATCTAGAATCAAATTGTGAAAAATCCTCCAAAGTGAAACTAAATCTGAAAAACATAAGGCCATCAACTAAATGTTTTTTCAATTACATCTCCAATAATTAAAATAATTCTTCCATAATCTCCATGTTTTTTTATTTTAATTTAGTGTCATAGAAAGAAATGTGCTGAGGTAAAGTACGATAGATTCTCAGATAACGTTTTGGTTCACAAAACAGCGACATAATAGCAAAATAATCATATTGAAAAGAAATATTCGCCAAGAATCCAAGGTTTTGGTTATGCTCTGCAGAAGCGATGTCAACATTTTTTTCTCACGGCACACAAACAATTGTGAAAATTCTGAGGGGACACCGAAATATATACATTAGAGTTTTAACGATCTGACAAAACACAAGTATAATTTTCATTTATTTATAAAAAATAATAATTACTTACCCCTTTTGCTCCAAAGTGGCTTTTAAAAATCTTTTTTAAAGAATTTACCTACGATACTTAATAAAAAAAGAGTGCTCAAAATTATTCAAAGGGTAATGAAAATACGAGTTATTACCTGAAATTGTCTGGACTCTTGTCAAAACTAAACCGTTGAAATGAAATGAATCGTACACAATTTAAATTGTTTCACCATCCGTAAGGAAGCCGCGGTGGCCAGTTGGAAGATTAGCGAGTTCGAAATTAGATCCAACGTAAGACCGTCGTGTACACGAGGGGGCTTAAACCTGCCCTGGCATCAAATGTCAACATATTCGTGTGGTGTGGAAGTTTGGAGAGTGGGATATCAGCTCACAGGTGTTGACCTTGTCATCTGATTCAAAATTACGAGGTGTCCTCGGATCTTCCTTTTTTGTATTGCTCCTGAACAGTCGCCAATTGCGCGTTGTGTTGTTCCAGTACTATGTAAACTCGAACTTCCGTAAGGCATACCAGTGCCATTCTTGCGGTGGCCACACCAGATGAAAATCGGGTCATATTTTAAAGTCATATTCAAAGAGAAAAAGAGTAATATTTTACAAGAGGAATATTTAATATTATTTTTGTACACGAGGGAGATCAAGCCTTAATAAGACCGGGGATCTCGGAGAGTTATAGCTCCAAGACTGTAATCTCGATTTCGTAATTATGAAAACGCAAAATCTAATTTAAGTGTTTCGAGGTAGGTAGGTATTTTAATTAACGTCACACTGGAGCAACAGAACGGGCTATTAGCGATGGTCCGGGATCAATCCCAAAGGACAACACCACGAAATTTTGAACCACGGTCAGACGACGAGGCAACACCTGAGCTGGCACCCCACTCTCCAAACTTCCACACCACGCTAACGTGAGGACATTTGAGGCCAAGACAGATTCAACGTGAACCAATCCCTTTGTGCCCGACGGTCTTGTGGTTGGATTCGAACTATCAACCCTCCGGTTGCTAATCCTGGTTGCTCTACCAACCGGGCCACCGCGGTTCTTAAAAGTGTTTCGAAGTTGCACGCAATGAATATATTTTGGATCATTGATAACATGATAACGTAAGCCTATAATAAATGTCTGATTCAAACAGGTCTCCACATATTGCTCGCATAAAACAAAATCAGACCGCATGATTGGGAGATTGACAGCTTCCGGTATAAAAGTTGTAATCAGGAAATCCCAGCTCTTCTAGCGTAACGTAAAAGCAGATCACAAGAACGAGAAAGGAGGCTCCCTCCTTTGGAAAGCCGTACTCTGGAATGTCGGTTAACCTTTTCATTCAAGGATGTAACAGTACATGTAGAGGTCCTTTGTTAAAATACATCCTTGCTCAACCTCCCTCGGCAAAAGATAAGGCGCGGCTTCCAACACAAGACGAAGAGAGGGGAGTTATCTTGTTGTTTTGGAGACGCAATGCCTTCCACACGATAAGATTTCATTCACATTTTAGTCATAAAAATTGCTTCACTCTTTCGTAAACACCAACGAGGCTCCGGTTTTGAGATAAAAGGCCGGAGTTGCTTGTGGGTTAGTTTCCCTGGTGAAAAATCAAATGGATATCTTGATCACACATTGAGGTAATAAATCATATCAAGGATTCCAACCGTTTTTTGGACGGGGAATTTCGTGCACAACTAGGATGGGCAAAACCGCTATTTTTCGAAAAATGTGTTAAGTGTTATAGGTAATTTAGGATAACAGTTATAATAAACAGCTTATATTAGCTCAATTAGCAACTATATTTAACAGGTAGAAATTGGTATTAACAGATAGACATAAGATAGATAATAATTTTAACAGATATTAGCTGTTTAAATTGATCAAAAATAATTGGACAGATAAAATAGTTGACGCACATTTTTATTTTAAATTTATTCGATTGGAATTGTGATTCACTTAGCTATCTCAACAACATTTACGGGTAACTTAATATTTCCGATAACAGTCGCTAACTATTATTTTACACAACACTGTTGTTTAAACTGCTAACGAAATAACAGTCCCATAACTAAGCACAACCCAAAAGGCCTCTCGGCAAATTAAATGAAATATTTTTTTACGTGAATAATGCAGCATAAAAGCTCGAATCGGCAATTTTAAAGACTGTTACGTACGAATATAGCTCAAGGATTCTAAATTTTTCTCTTACGAGGTACGAAAAACAAAGGCAACAATTGTATTTGTTGCATGGCAACGACTAGATCCGTATCACGCGATTCTACTAGCGAGCCAAATTTGGATTAAAAACAAAACAAATGCTATGAATAATTTCCAAATTCGCATTTAAAAATAAATCGAATTTGTGCAGTAAAGCCTTACATTCGAATCGACGGTTATTTTGTTGGGTTTTATGGCGATATTTGGCTATGCTACAGCAAGCACAAAACGCGTCAGTAATACACACACACACAAGTAAAATTTTACTGACACTGAAGAGGGAAATACACCCACGGTAAGTTACAGGAATCGAACCTCATATTCATAACGAACGAAGAATCCTTAGAATAGAATTCCTCCAAAAGATTCTATTCTAAGGATTCTTCGTTCCCCTCCAAATAGAATCCCTCCAAAAGATTCTATTCTTAGGAAAGGAACAATAGAATCGTTCTAAAGGTTGCAAAAATATACGCATTCTTTAAACAACTAGATGTAGTTATTTAATTAAGCGTGTAGTGGGGGAAAAGCAATACTACAGTATTCGGAAATCTCATGACGCTCACAGGGTTTTCTTCAAAACAAAATTAATAAATTTCAATTGAAAATAGGATCCGCCGAAACCAAAACGGGTTGAACCACTTGATGTAAGCACTAAATGGCCCACCGGAGACAAATTGATGGAACTATTCATACGAATAGCTACATTTGAATACTTAAAAAACAAATCTACTCTCCTTTTTAAAAGAAAGGTAGAACCATTCGCAAAAATTCCAGCACATATTCTCCAAAGAGGAAAGCGAGAAGATTTAATTAATCGCCACGAAGGGAAGTTAATTTAAAGGAAAAAGGAAACAACGCTAACTCACGAGATTTCCCCCAAAAAAGGCTTCACACATTTTCCGTGATTTTCTGCCATTCACAAAAATATACTTAAAACAGAAATTACTTTCTTTCGTGTTTACATGCAGTTAAAACCTTTCCTCTTTCAGAGGGGTTGGAATCGGGATTCGCGCCCCGGAGAATTCCCGGAAAAGAGGCAGGAGAGGGCCGGAGAATGGATGAATGAATTTAAATGGAGCAGACTGAAAGGAATATAAAGCATGCGCCATAAAAAGAATGTGGAAAAAGTTTAGAAAGAGAAAATTTGCATTCATAAAAAAAGAATAACGGCCACACAACACGGAATCATATGGCTACACCTGTCAAAGAAAATTGCAAATATAACTTTCTTAATTTAAAAAATGTAAAGATAAACATAGAACAGGATATTACTTTAACTTTAAAATTAGAAGCAGGACAAGTCGAGTACCAAGATCCGTCATTAAGGGGATTTTCTTTTTTCTTTCAGGGGAAAAATCGATTTCGTATTTCTCAAGTAAATTTATTTTTAAGGGTCTTCAGAACATGTGTGCCAATTTTCAAGTTGAGATTCGCAAAAAAAAAATCGATTTCGCACTTCTCGCGTAATTTTATTTTTTAGGGTCTTAAGAACCCAAATTTAAAATCGAAATTCATAAAATTGATCCAGTTATAAACAATTAGCAGACACGAACAGATGTAGGATTTAAACGCGTTTTTTTTGGAAGAGCTTTTTCGCTAGTGGTATATGATATCGATAAAACTATTGAATTGATCGACTTGAAATTTTTACAGCATGTCGAGCAAGCATCTTTTTATCGTTTGATGAACCAGAAAAGCGATGTTACGTTTTTATACTTCGTAGCAAAAAACTAGGTCAATTGTTTTTAGCTAAATCATGATAATGGATATAACATCGATAATGGATATAATCGATGATATATGACAAATCACAATTTCCTAATATATTTTACAAAAACTTTTTTAGTTCATCAAACGATAACTGCACGTGTATGGAGTTAAAAACCATTCATTTTCATTTCAAAGATAGCTTTGAGTTGAGGAATCATGGTAATTAGCGACCAAGGAACTTTGAGCGGCGTCATGGTCTAGGAAGATTAACAGAAGTGATTCTTCATACAAATAATTAAACAAAATTGAATATCTGAAATGACGATAAATAGACGTACAAAGTTTTGATTTCTTTTTGATTGCATAGTTTCTTCAATAAAAAAATCCCCCAAAAGCTGTAATTTTAGCTCGAAAAAATATAATCCATCTTAAGTAATGAAACTACTATATCCAAATACTAATAAGATGCAAAAAGACTAAGTCCCAAAATGCTAAAAGTTACTCCCCAAAAAATGCCAAAATTTGAAGTCCGTATTAGATCAAACATTTTAAAAAATAACCAAGTGCGCTGATTTATCTAACCATCTTTTCTCACTAAAGCCCTTTGTAATATACGATATTATCTCATAATTTATTAGGCAGCAAGGATTATAACAAGCGATTACAACATCGTATTTTACCCAGTCCATAGTCGGGCTTTAGGCGTAGTTTCTTGTGAAGAAAAGATCTTTTAAAACAATACCAGATTTAATTTAATCCGAAAAACATCAACACCTACAATAACAAAAATTTAAGTTTCGGTAAAATCCTTCATGGCATTTCATTGGGGAAAAATCCAAATTCATCTATTAAACCCCAAAACCGCTTATGTGTAGACAGACATATTTTCCAGCTTCAAATTAACTACATGTGTTGACTCTATCTGTAAGTAATAAGCCTAAAGTTGGGGTTAATTGAGTTTTATAACCATAGTGAGTTTTAAAAGCCATATTTGGTCAAGTTGCGACAAACACAAGACAATCATCAAGTAATGAACATAAATACGCAAGGAAAGTTTTACTGACACAGAAGAGAGAAATAAACCCAGGGAGGAATCGAACCCGACAGGATTCGAACTGAGCCGCCTACAATTCGAATTTGAGTCGTAGGTCCAGGTCTAATTAAGCCCTTGTGTAGCGACAAAATGGCGACAAAACAAACTTCATACAAGATTTGAAAGTTTTTCTAACATTGTGTTTTGTTGCAGTATTTAAATCTTGCATTAAATCTTGTCCTATTCCAATCAAATCCTAGTACCTTAGAGATTTTTCTTATCGAACACCGATAATTTATTGGAAGGCATTTGAGGTGTAAAGGATTCAAGTTCTTCACTAAAGAAACTCGAAAATTGCTGCGTGAATTGAAATAGATCGAATTCTATCTGGCAGACTCCTAGTGCTGTTGAAAAATTCGACTCTTAGACGTCTTATTTCCCCTTTCTTCAGGACTTAACCCCCTAGAGAGACTTCTAAAAGAAAGTAATGTTTAGATAAGTAGATTTTTTCCACTTTCACAATCCATCCCTGGAGTGTAGTCAATAGAAAAAATAAACAGTTTACTTTTTCTTTGTATCCAATAAAAACATCCCTTGAAAAGCTTTAAAAAACTCCGAAAAAAGTGATGCTGTCTTTTAAAGACTTCAAAGAGTGGTCGTAAAAATATAGAAAAAATAACCTCCTCCACTTCGCATTTTTTTATCTCATGCCACCCTTTACAACATAATGTTCCCCTCATACAACACGACCCTTCCCACAAAACACCTGTAGGCAAGAAATTTATTTCTTAGTGTAGTACCGAAGCTTTGATTAGGGTAATAAATGTCAGCATACAAAAACTCACTCAAAAGATACGATGTCCCGAATTTAAAAAAAAACCCACTTCACTGAAGGAGAAATGCTTCCGGGAAGAAAACTGAAAAATCTTCCCGCAAAACAGTAACTGTGACAGCATTTTTTTAATGTTTCCTTCCAGGTGTGTGGCAGAGGTATGCTTTGACTTTCGTATAGTGCATACGTTTACAGTTACAGTAGTATTATGACCAATAAAATAACCTCGATATTTTAAGCGCTTTGTGAGATGGGAAGATTAGAAAATGTGTGGGAGGACAGTGAAAGGTTTCGTCTCGTTCGAGGCCTGTTTTGTCTGGAAGTGCTAGTAAACTTAAAACCGTATTTTGAAAAATATAAGACGACGATGATTGAAAGCAGGCAATTAAAATTTGATGAACAGTTAAAGGTAGGTAGGCAGTTAAGTAAGCCGCACTGGAGAAACACTGCCAGCTATAGGCGACGGTCGGGAATCAATCCCGTAGGGAAGGTTTAACTTGTACCAGCCCCCGCGTACAAGACGGGCTTTGGCTGGACCTAGTTTCGAACTCGCAACCCTCCGGTTGCTAATCCGTTGCTTTTGCAGTCCTACCGCGGTCCTGAGCAGTTAAAAGAGTAGAGCTTGTACTGCATACAAGGATATTCTAGTAAAAGCTGACACTAAGTTAACCTATTGACAAAAACAAAAAATTGAAATTATCAAATGTTTTTAAAATATTAAATGGGGAATTAAAGCAGTTTAAACGAACCGAAAACGTCGATCTCTAGCAGTTAATAAGAACTATTAAACTCAGTTGCAAACTGATAATTTAACAGTTGAAAATAACTGTTATCGTAAATTAACACTAACAGTTCATACTGTTATTGTGAAATAACAGTTTTGCCCATCTCTAATCCAAACGGATATCAGAGAGAAGCGACCGAGGGCTTCTGCAAACACGAAAACCCATCCATCATTATTTTGACAGCTTCCACGGTATTTTTATTTTCACACCACAAGCGAGGAGCCGGGTTTCCGACAAAAAAGTTAATACAGAAAATGTTCGCTAAGAAGTGGAAGAAGTTTTTTCTGAAGTCTTCCGCTCGAATGCAATCGCTTTACGGACCGACACCGTTTGAGTCTGAAATGGTCTGACACCGTCCCCATTTGCCGGAGAATCTAATCCCCGGCGCGGATAATTGTCGGACAGTTGCTGATTGAGTGCCAGATGTCGAAAAGAGCGCTTAATCTCTTCGATCTTACACGGTACACGCAATGGAGGTTTGATCCCGACCGTAATTTTTGTGCAGACATAAAACTAGCTACTCTGGGCAATGATTGTAAAGTGCTGCATATTTACTGATCGACCGATCAGTTGGTAAATGTGAGTCAGTCAACACACGTCAGGTAAAGCGGGCTTAACAAAATAAAATCGGTGCAATCATCAAGCAAGCAGCAATAACACTTATGTAAAGCCTAGTAATATATGTAACCACCATAATCCCCCCTCAAAGAAATGAATTATTTTTATGAGTAGAAAAACAGTAATAATAAACAGAATTTTCTCGAACTTTGATTTATTTTTTCCGTGACACATTTTTGGGTAGGTAGAATTTACGTCTTACTGGAGCAACACATCAGGCTATTGGCGACGGTCCGGGATCAATCGTGAATGGAAAGATCCAAGGACACCTTGTAATTTTGAGCCGAGGTCAGACGAGGTCAACACCTGAGCTGTCACCCCACTCTCCAAACTTCCAAAAAACGCCGACGTGAGGGCAGCGACAGATTTAACGTGCATCAGTCCCCCATCAAATTTTTGGAAAAGGATAAGAGTTTTAAAGATTCCAATTCCATTTTCCTGTTTCAATGCAATTATTATGTTTGCAAGGCATCACTGCTATTAAATTGCAAGATCGTAATATCACAGAAAGGAAATCGAAATTGGCAACAGGAAAAAATCATTTAATGTACTACCCAATCGACGGGAAAACTGAAGCACTTAACTGAAACGTATAATCAAACAACGAATAACAACATTCTTAACTCTTAACTCTCCATCCACTCCACTAATCTATTTAAGAATACAATATAAATTGCTCTCATAGAAAATATAATTTTAGGAATCACCAGTAAACTTGTTTTCAACCAATTTAAAAGTTCTTTGGAAATTGAAAACCCGAGATAATTTTCTTCAAGACATCACTGGAGTTTCCCCCCGAGTCACATGAATTCAGTTCTAATGGACATGTAGCAGATAGTTTTAGGATTCACGCTTTAAAAATAAGAACTAAGAAGCCACGACCGATCGAGTTCCAAGGCGAAATGATCGAGAAACGTTGCAGTTGAATCTGGCCCTTAAGCAACCGCTTTCGCGACACACAGATGGCTATAGGTGGGTGGTCTCGAGACATAAACCCGCCAAAGCGCCACGAGAAAGCCGCGACGGAAATGAAAACTTATCGACTCTAAATCACAGTTCAAGTGGTGAGAAACGTCTTCTCGATAATTAACTATTTAATAAACCCAGCAGACGGAAGAACGCGTGGCGACACGAATTGAAATAACGACACACAACTGATTGCACTGAAAATTATTTTTAAAGCAATAAAAGATCAAGTGCCGGACTTGGGAAATCCGGACTCACATCTGAGTATAAATCTTTTCAAAAAATATTTTTTAAGAGCCCATACACAGAAAGGCCAGACGGATATTTGCCGTAAAATATGCCGTGGAACGGTGCCAACATGTAAAAAAGCTAAATATGGTAGTCGAGTACTTTTAAATACGAAAAAATCGGGAGAAAAGGAAAACGGAGGCACTCCCGGTATCATCCGGGAGTGCCCCGGAGAGCGATGATTGGGGGAAACTCTTCAGTTGTTCTTCTCTCCCCTTCTGTTTACAATTTTTTACGGGAGGGTTAAAAATGAAAGGGGATGATTTAAATAGGTCCTTGATGAGAACGCTGCACGCCGCGGGAATTAACTTCTGTTAAGCTGCAGCATTTTTTTTTTTTTTGGTTCGTGAACTTTTAAAGGAACAAAGCTAAAGTAGATAAAAAATGAGATTAGGGACTAGCTTAAGATTTACATTAATCTTGTTAGGAAATCGGTGGGCTGTATTTATTATCACAACATTGGTTAGTGACATGTATAAATTAATTATTAAATCGTTATACCGATTTCTAAAAATAATCTCACAGTAAGAGCGGGATAATATTACAGAGGCTGTTCGGTCATTTTTCGAACGATTTTAATGGACTGAAGCTCAATTTTTTACATGAAATTTTTGTGTTTTAAATGTTCCATTTGATAGCCCTTATTGTTAACTATCTTTCTACACCTTAATTTCCATGATAATAATGACTTTTGTAGCATCGACAGTGGTATTTCGTCCCATTCTTGTTCCAGTTTTCCAGTCCTTGAATGGTTTTCGGTCGACGTTTCGATAATGCTCTTTTTAAAAGTCCAAAAGCACAAAAGTCCATGGGTGAAACATCTGAAGATTTAGCAGGAATATCAGTAAAGGGTATTTATTCACTTGATACCAGTTTCTTGTTCCATTTTTTTCAAGAATTTAATAGTCAATTTAGATGTGTGGCTGCTTGCTTTACCCTGATGCAGTTCTACTGATTGTTGGCACCGTGGGTAAAGATATGGTATTTCTTTTTTGAATATTGGGGATAAAATAGGGTCTTGATAATATGTGGGAGTTGATTTTTACATTTTTCCCCTCTTTTTACTTTTAATTTTCCATTACATGCAAAACCGGCAACAATCATCAATCTCTTAGAGAAAGTTCTCACGTTCACTTTGCTATAGTCCTTTGACTCGGCGGATTCTCTTTTAAAATTAAAGATTACCTTACAAATATTCTCAGAAATTTTTTCTTTTTTGAATACTTCTTTGGAAGTATTTTTCCACTTTTACGTTTTTTTCCTTTCTCATTAATAATATTACTTATCGTACCTTTAGATATCGAAAAACCATAATTTTACAGCGTGTTTGAATAATTGAATAAGCATAATTCTCTTAGGAAAGAGCGGAAACATAGCCTTCCATCCATTGCTTATTTAAAAGCGCCATTTTGAAAGTAAACAAAACTCTGAGTTAGCAGACGATAAGCTATACTTTAACTATTTAACTGTTGTGAAAATAAAATTCTTTCGTAAGCATACAATTTTTTTTACAGCTCATCAAAATCGTTCAAAAAACGTCCGAACAGCCTCTGTATATAAGGAGTACCTTTCAACAGAACTACGTTGGTTTCAACTGGTAAAGACAAGACAGTAATATATATCTAAAATGTAGTATTTTTAATACTTTGAAGACGCTAAATCTTAGTATTTTACTATGTATGTATTCAAGATATGCTTTTAAGCATGATATGGTTTTGAATGGATAATTGAAAGTGGCTACTCTAAAGATTTGTAGATTCTTTTATTAAAGGATCTTCAAACTTGGGAAGCCTGACAAGATAATAGATTTGGTTTGTCGTTCTATAGTCGTCTTTTGCTACACGAGGACAACTTAAACCAGGTTCGTTTGCTGATTTGGGATTTATAGCGCAAGGGGCCATATTTGGCCAAGCACAAAACAGACAACGGCAAATAAGGGACATACTCAAGGAAAGTTTCACTGACATAGATGAGAGAAATACATCGGATGAGTTACAGGTCTATCGGTAGGTAGGTAGTTAAATTTACGTCCATTGATGCAACATAACGGTTTGTTGCCGACGGTTCAAAAAAAATCAATCCCGACGGGAAAGATCCGAGGACAACACCCCGTAATTTTCAACAGCGGTAAGTTACAGTAATCGAGATTGCTAGCGCAGTGAGACTTAAACCGGACCTACGGCTTTAAGTGGATTCCGAAGTGCTACGAACACAGCCATTATCTTGATAGTAGACCAGGATCAAGATAATGGAAAATTTAAAAATCAATTCCGATTATTTCCTCAGAAGTCACAGAAATAAGACGAAGGAATCGAATTTCTGACGTGAATAAAATGTATTAAATAAAGAAATAAAACTTTAATTCGGTAAATAAAAATCAAGTATCAAACTACAACACTTTTTATGGATATTGGTAAAACTCGAAGGTTGGCTGTGTTTGATGGCGCGAGGTCCATATTCGGCCAAGCTGCGCCAAACAAAAACGTCAAATAGTCATACACACCAAAAAAGTTGTACTGACACAGAAGAGAGAAATACATTCAGGGTGTAAGTTACAGGAACAGAAACTATACAGCCTACAACTCGCAGATTGCTAGTGTAGTAGGCAAATTCACTGGGCCACAGCGGTCTTGTATAACTTCATGGAAAGACTAATAGAATACAATGCAAACTTAAAGTTTGTCGGTTTTGGGTTTTATAACACAAAAGCCATATTTGGCCAAGCTATGCCAAAACACAAGACAACAACGATAGGGTAAGAAAGCAAAAAGCAGAAGTGTAGGCAGGGTAAAACAGAAGGGAGGACATATCACGCGGGAACATCGGGGTTGTGACGCCCGTACATACTTAAAGATGTGTCCCTTAGGGCGCAAACTTAAAGAAAAAAGACGATAACTTAACACTAAAATTGTCAATAAAGCCTCGATAATACGCTAAGCCTATTCCTGTGTGAAATTGCGAATTCCAAACCCCTGTTTCACGCAACACAAATCTGGTTCCACATCGACACAAAATTACAACATCATGAGTTGAGCGGAAAGAAACGAAAACCTGAAAGCATAGCGGAAAAGCAACCGGCCACAAAAATAAATTCACAACATGCGAATGAAATAATTATCCCATTGATAAATTTCCTGCTCCGTTAGCGTCTGGAAAAATGATTGAAATGACGCACGAACAGGGACGAAATGTTTGTTTAGGAGTAACATCGAATCGAGGAAGGAAATCTATGAATGTGTATGGCGGCTGGCCCCGCCCACTATGCGCGCGCGAGACAGCCTTTGGTGCCAGCAGCATCACCAGGGGCGTGTAGGCTTTATATCTCTTACGCCACAAATGGCAATTACTTTGTGACCAATTATACAAATGGCTGATGTACCGCATCAACAAAAGAACAATGTAACTATTCAAATAATGTAAATTTTTAGGAAAGAGGAGGAAATACAAATTCTGTTAAAATTGTGAAATAACCGTTGCAATTTAGAATTGAGACAGTTTTGTAACATAGCTAGTGACTATTCTACCACTCGTTTAAGGCAGAGGTTCTGTACCCTTTAGGCGACGCACATGGATCATACGGGGGTGTGATGTTTTAAGAATTAAAACCTTAAAAATCAAACTTTTCACTAAACCATCTTTGAGGGAAAAAAATAAGCAGACCTTATCAATTATAGTATATTTATATAATTATATTTGAGAAATTGAATCTCATTCAAAGAAACAGTTTATCACGGTAAGGAAATCGTTCAACTAGACTTCCCCGATAAAGTTTAACAAAATTAGATCTTCGGACGCGTAGCAAAAAAAAACTGACGTTTTTTATTTTTTCCTACTTAGGTATCAGTTCATTCATGAGCTTGAAAACAAAATGATTTCTTTTACAATAAAAAAAATCTGCTGCTTCGTCGATCAACAGGGGCGTACGTTAGGGGAGTATAGACTTTAAGTAAGACGAGTTCTGCGTCTAAAGTACGATTTAAAATGTATTTTAGGATTTTAATTGGGTTTAGAACCCCTCTGTAAATGATACTCATTAAAACTTTAAGGGAACATGGAAGTAAATGTTTGACAATTCAAGGCACGTTTTCTGACGCTGCTTAACTTAAAATGAGCGTTTTTGGGAGCAATGACACTATTCTTCTAGAAGTGCAGCATAGCTTTAATGTTAGTTTACCTCTCAAAGATGTTAATTTGTACAGAAACTGACTTTTGCATAACGCCTTGCACACTAACAAAACAATTTTAGATTGATTTAGAGCAGTCATGGCGATCTAATAGAACACGTCGAATTGGGCTTTATGGCGCAATGGCTATATTTGGCCAAGCTGCGCCAAACACAAGACATACAACGTCAAATAACGAACAATCCATGTCAAGTTACAGGATTATAAAAGGAAACTAATATTTTAATAACAAAGAGTCTGAACTGGACTCCTGACAACATGAAAAATACGCAGTAGTTTGTCGGATCTGTGAGGTAAAAACATGTGCTGGCAGGAACATTTATTAGATTTCTTAAATTTCGAGTACAAATTATACTTGAGACATGATACATTGAAAAACACATTTGAATCCTTTCCTGTAATGTCAAGACGCAATTAAATTGTATTGCGTCTTATTTGTTGAATATACTGATTCTTTATGGGAGTGCGATTTATTAGCTGTCCAAATGAGTACCTGAACCTCGAGTAGTGATTCCTTCGGGACAGATTTGAATCCTTTCCTGTAATGTCAAGACGCAATTAAATTGTATTGCGTCTTATTTGCTGAATATACTGATTCTTAGTCGGTGTGCGATTTATTAGTTGTCCAAATGAGTACCTGAACCGGTGCCTCGAGTAGCGATTCCTTCGGGATAATAAGTTATAAACATTATAACACTTTAAAGTTATAACGCGAAATGAACACACTTGAGCGAGAAATGTAAGCCCGATGTTTTATGTACGTATGTAGCTAATGAAGTTTACTTATCCAATTGTTGTTTCTCTACTGGACAATATGCAATTAAAGAGAACAAAAATAGATTATCCAAAAAAATGTAAGGAAAAAAGACATACTCAAGTACAGTTAGAAAAAAGACAAAAGAAAACGCTTCACTGAAGTAAATTACTTATTGATTGAAATCACTAAAAAATATATCAACCTCCGAGACGGAATGATACTGTTTAAAACATCATTTGTAGCAAAATTGTTACATTCATTCTTTTCTAAACGTTTAACAAAAAATAATCGGCAGTTTCTAGTGATATACCTGGGAACGTTAAAATCAACAAACTAAAAGGGGCGAATCAGTTTTATGCAGGAGGTTGTAAAAACATTTTGATTAAGCAAATGTCTCTAAGGAGCTTCAAAGTAAAGAAAAACAGAAATTATTTCGCAATTCAGCAGAATGTATACCCGAAGATTCATAATTCTTAAAATTTATACCTCAAATATATCTATTCTTTCAATTTCTACGATATGGATTCCAAATTACAGATCCATCCTTCAGCCCCGATCTGACACAAACATTAAATAATAAAATAATCGTGTTAGCATTACAAAAAATCTCGTTTTCCTCTTGATCAAACCAAGTCCGCAGTTGATATATTTATAAAAACTTGTTCGAAATTCATCCCCAGAGTCCATACAGCCCTCTGAAATGATAAGTTGAGAAAGGAAGTGCTAATAGCATCGCAGAGTTGCGTATTCCTCTCTCCCTTTAATTCCATTCGTTTCATCTATCCATCCACTTCGCATGATTCTATGATCAACGCGAAACTTTCTTCAGCACTTGTGTACTGGAACAGCGTTTCTCAACCGCCGGGCCCTGGTATCAATTACACCAGGCGGTGAAAGGTTTAGAATTTGTCATTTTTGATTTTTAAACCACATTTTATGAACAAGTGTTTTTAGTGGAAGTATTCTGAGAACAGCATTCGAACGTGTCGAAAAGCTCAGACCCAGAAAGCCTAAGTGATTTCAGTTAAGCAAATGTCAGTGATCAATCAGTAAGGAAAAAATACAACTTTTACACTGCATCTGAAGATTAAAAAAGCTGTATCCGGTCTCAAATCTTTGTTCTGAATTCTGTTTCTTCGTAAGTTCGCATGGCTGTGGGTAACTTGAACCCGAGTGACGATTTTTTTTAAAGTAATGGGCCAACAGATTAATTTTTTTTTTGCATTAGAGACACGAGACTTCGTTTAATTTTAGTGTTAATTTCGTATGGAAGGTATTTGTGACACAACAAATTTCAATTTTCGGAAATCAGATTGATGTATGTTAAGCACAAATTAATTTAATGTTGTACGCTGCAAGATTTCATAGTCCAGCTGTTGATAACTAATTAAAATGTAATTTTATATTTATCAACATGCCACACCGTATATATACTAATGCCTCTTTATGATTGCGCCATAATTAATACTTGTGTTGTTTCAATGAATGAACTTTCAAAAACTGGAAAGGTACTTATGAGTAAATTTGTTGGGACCGGACCCTCGTCTTAAAAAAGAAATTACCGGGTCCGGTCTCACAAAGGTTGAGATCCACTGTACTAGAATTCCTCGATTTCGCGTTACATTAACAGAAAACCAGAACAAAGACTCTTAAACAATAATTTTGTTGTAGTGATTAGTGTAGATAAAACCCCAGCCTCTTAAAAATATTTTCCAAATAAAAATTCTTTAATCCACAGGACTTCGTCTAATTAAATTAGCATTCGTGTAACCAAAAATGAACAAAGCAACATACAAAACACAAATAAATCTTTTAATTCCAAATTCAAGTTTATTTCATAAATTATCTCCTGAATTTTTAAAGTACAATAAGTAAAAACATAAATTGCATATAATTATGAGGCTGAAAACTTTTTTGCGCAAAATACGTACTATAACGAATCGCAGTAAACTAAGTGTGATAATACTTGAAGTGTATTTTAACTACTTGGTTTAAATATTTTGTATTACAATGTATTTTGAAACTCTTCTTGGAATATTACTTTTATTTACTGACGAATTAGTTAAAAACAACAAAATGGTTCACTGAATTTTTATATAAATATATATATATATATATATATATATATATATATATATATATATATAACAGGAAATTGACAAAAACTACCCAAAACTAACTTCACACATTTCATTATGCTAATTGTTTTTATACAATATGAATCAATCGCTTTGTTTTCTTTTTTACTGGGCAGTAACCAATTAGCAGCTAGAAAGGCGTGGCCTATTCGGAGAGGTGGAGAATTTTATGAGTTTTTTTCCAGGTGAAAAGTAGCGTATCCTTTAGTGGGTTACACACATAAAACACAGTACAAATTATGTTTTTCGTTACAAAGGAAAACAAGAAATGAGAATTAAGAAATAATCTCTCGGAAACCAATGCGTAAGGCTATTTTTTGACGAGTTCGTTAATTATTTAACGCTACATACATTTTCAACTAAACTAACTTCTTTTCTACGGATAGCCTAATGGCAACTTAAAATTGCACATAATTAGCTATTTGCAAGGATATAATTATTTGTAATTTCGAATTTTAAGAATTGATAACGTATATTCAGAAAACAAAAACAGGTAAAGCCACAATCCGTATTTCAAACAATAAACAAACATAATAAACCGGAATCTAAAATCTCCTAATTTCTGGAAGTCTTGATCAAGTTCAATACCAGCCACAGAATGAAAATTTAGACCTCAACTAAATTTTCTTTCTTATCCCTACAACATAAATATCCTTACAAAAATTCAATTAAACTTCAATTCACACAATATCACGAAAACAAAACTTTATTTTTTCTTCACGGTCTTTTTTTATTTTGAGCCCGTAATTCTTTTCCCTAAAGTTAAACTAGTTTACTCGACTATCTAATGCGAAGTTAAGGCGTCTAATGCTGTGGATGTCAAAAGTATGTGATTTAAGAATCCTTAAATAATTTTTTTGTTACCAGAGACGATTCGACAATATTGAACATCATGCTTTGATATTAACACTATTAATTATTCCGGGAATTTTCAAAAATTAATTTGCATTAGTCAAATCTGAAGTATACTTCAACATTTACTTGAGTAATTCCTGTAATACATCATTGGTGTCATTACGGAAATTGTTTTACTAGTCGTGTGATTATTTAACCAATTATAGTAAAAAAAAGTGCAACGCACACGCGATCATGAAAGGATATTTACGTGTTCTGTTTCATCGATGATCCATTAATTCAGAAGTCAAGTCCTCTGACATTTAAAAATGGAGAAACGATACATCCAGCATTTCTATGACAAAAAAAAGTGCACTTCTAAGATTACAGGTAAAAAAATTTTTGAATGATGACTTGAGAACACGCTTGTAGATCTCATTTGTCTTCATTTAGTTTATAAAGTTTATACAACTGCGCAGTCAAATCAGTAATGTCTGTTACAAGAGAATCCGTTTACTGATTAGTGTAGTGATAAGTAATAAGAAACCTAAACTCATTCGAAGACAGAGCGGAAAATACTGTTGATCAGGCCAGTAAATAGTGTAGTGATTCTCTGGGTAGCGTGGTAGATTCAAATCTACAGAGAACAGTCTGGCTTAAATAACAAACGATAATTTTATTTAAAACAATTTCTTGACTATATTAGAATCTATTTACACGACACTTTCACGAATTTCTATGCCTCTGCTAACTGGATGCGACAGGGTGTCGAAATCTCAGGACGTACGAAAGTCTCTGAGTTGGAGAAAGGTATCTCAACAGTCTCTACATGAAACTCTACTCGTCGGGTGACGATTTCACAAGATCAGCACTGGATCCTCACTGGACGACGGGACAAGGCAGGTTCACTGCCGGACGAGAAGTCGGTACCGAACTCTCCGCAGGTCGTCGGTTCGGCACAATCAGGGATCGGCTCCACTGGGGTCGTCGGGTCAGTACAAGACAGCACGGCTCCGCTGGGGTCGTCGGATCGGCACAAGACAGGCACGGCTCCGCTGGGGTCGTCGGATCGGCACAAGACAGGCACGGCTCCGCTGGGGTCGCTGGTTCAAGTCTCGAACGAGAAATAAGCAGGAACTCGAGATAGGCAGCCTACGCCAGGCTACAAGAACGCGTCCTCTCAGGGTGAGAGAACCGTCTTCCAAATTATTAAGAGCTCCTTAATGGGGTTGACCGCTCAAAGGGTCACTGAGCTAAGACGCTAGCTCGGGAAACAAACAAGACTCGAGATGGGCAGCCTACGCCGGCTACAAGAACGCGTCCTCTCAGGTTGAGAGAACCGTCTTCAAAAAATATATTTTCTCCCTAAGGAGTGACCGCTCAAAGGGTCGCTGAGTTAAGCTGATCGATCGAGATCACAAGCAAGAACTGACGATTCGACTCCCTGCTTTTCCTTTTGAAACCTCCCAGCCTTTGTTCGCTGGTGGTTCTCGATTCGTTCGTTCTTGATTGGTTCTTACTTTTAATTGGTTCGTTTTTACTTTGCTCATTTTTGAGGTTGCTGATTCGGTAGAGACTCTCTGACGTAAAATGGGATCAGCTACTTAGCGCAGGTGGCTTGATTACCTAGCAGGTGGACTTAATCACCTGGCAGGTGCACTCCTAAACACCTGGGCTCTTTCCGGAACGAATCCCCTTTTGTCCTCTTCGATCCAAGTCCCGACCGTCTGGCGCCAGAGAGATGGACATGTATTGTCCGGCTCTTTTACGACCTGTCGGCGAGTTTGCCTTTGGGAGGGATAATTGAGGGGTCCATGAATGAATCCTCACAATAGTTACAAACAAATCAAAGCAATTTCAAATTCTGAAGGCGGCGACTATAATTTTTTAACTAAACAGTAACGGTTTAAATTTGTTTTGGGAGTGTTTCTTTGGTTAGTTGCTTTGCAGACATTTCTTGCTGCATGAGAGACACAATTACACCGACGGCTTAAGTGGTTGCCGAACCCCTTCGAACATCTAGTACCTTACTGGGCCGAATGGTTTGCTAAGAACGACAGTCAAAATATAATTAAAATAATTATTTGTTAAAAGAGGAATTTATACTACTTATACATGAGTTTAAAATTATGGTCTACGGAATACATACATTTGTGTCCTATGGCTGTGGGCGCTGTAAAAAGGGATTTGTTCCGGGAATCAGCTCAAAACGACTGGTGACCAAAATACCTCTGTTCAGTTAGCGAGTTCGAAGTCCTCTCGTCCCTCCAGCTGACAGAGGGTCAGTTAATTACAGAGGGAGTCGTCAAGCACCCCTTAAAACCATCTGGATGAGATCTTCCAGTCAGATACGTTGAGATTTACGACCGGCGGTCAGTGGAAGATCTGCCGGTGTTGACCCCTGATCCGAAACTGGACGTTAAAACCTATGCTGTAGGGTCGTGAGTCTCTCATCCCTCCAGTTGACACAAGGAAGTTAATTAAAAAGGGGATTGTCAAGCCCCCTCAGAGCCATCTGGATGGGAAGATCTTGGAGATAGGTACGTTGAGATTTACGACCGGCGGTTAGTGGGAAATCTGCCGGTGGACTCCTGACCCCAAACTGGACGTTACAATCGATGCAGTAAGGTCGTGCAAGGTCACCCCTTCCTTTCAGAGAAGCCACCTGCACCTACATTCTTAGGGGTTGTTTTCGCCTGGCATGGCTGGAGGTCACTAGAGAGGGAGTGGATGGTGAGAAAAAGAAGACCGTCTATAAGAGAGAGAGAACGGATTCTCGGAGAAGTTAGCGTCTTCCGATACATTTTGAGGATTCAAGGTTGGTTCGTTTATGGGGTTTTACGGCGCATATTAGGCCAAGCTGCATCAAACACAATAAGGGAAGATGAAAAACCAGAAGGGTAGGCGGTGATAAAAATGAAAGGGAGGAAAGATCACTCGGGTACCTAGGGGATGTGAAGTTTCTAATCTGTTATCCACCAACCGGGCTACCACGACCTTAAATTGTGATGATTTAAAGGCATTGAGCCTAAGCCATTGCAAAAAGTGGAACCGTCCAAATGGGACTTTGTTATCCAGGGTACAAAACTGTAAATAGATCTATCTCCATGAAAACCATTTTCTGTCAAACTAAATGTAGCTGGCGGTGGTGTTTCTGCGGCGATCGTGTTACCTGTACGTATTCCGAACGTGACGTCACTTCGTTTGTTTTTCGAATACGACTTCTGCACGCCATCAGCAAAAATTCTCAATTGACTTCCGAAATGTTTTTGACCAATGAATTTTCAACTGACTTCCGAATTGAAAATTGATTGGTCAAAAACAATTAGATTAAACTCCAAAACGGCGAAAGACTGCATTTTAACGTAACCAAACGATATGTATCATGCGAGAGTATTTGGATAGCGGTAGTAAAATCTTCGCATTCCGTCTGGTTTGTTTGTTTACATTGGAAATCCCTCTCGTATAAAGAAAAGTCAACAGTAGTATTTAGGCTACTTTATTATTTCCCAAAGACCACCTTTCTACGTTACTACGTCACAACCCCTACACCGGTATTCCAACCTATAGCCTGTTATATCGAGGGTCAAAACGCTCGCCACCATTGTAATTGGGAGAATACCAACTAAAATTATGCAACCACCATAACTTAGACTGCAATGAATAACAGCCCCTGTGTGCTTTGGAGACTTGAATTCTCACCACCAATCAACATCACATGGATCTATCCACAGATAGTTTCCAGGTCTTAATATTAGGCCTGGAGATTATAAGGGTTGAGATATTCCTGGGAAAGCACAGATGCGATGGGTCGTAGCCACAGTTGCAGTACCTCTGAAAATACAGATTGAGGTGGCTCGTAGTTGGACCACAGATTTCGAAGTTTTCGGGGCCGTTTTGCATAACCAACCGGTTGATGAATAGCGACACTACAGTGTGCGCACCTCCATTGAGAAGCGGAGCGTTTAAAAATAGCATCGCTCCATTCCGGCGCTCGCAAATCGGGAAACTCTATCTGATAATTAATCTTGTTTACCGCATGCTGGCATCAACATCGGAATCGATTGAGGATGGCGGCGCTTCGGACTGACACCGCCCACCCCACCCCCAGCCAATAATCCTCCCTCGTCTTGATCGGCTGTCCAATATGCGTTTTTTCGGATTTCTTCCCCAAGCAAGGGCTGAGAAAGAAATATCTCATACCAAGGATAGGGATCGTAGAGAAATCAGGACTGCCTCAGCTGTGAAACAGTAGTAGATAAATAAACGAAAAATAAACAACGAACCTCAGTAAAAATTGAAAGCAAAACAATGACTAATCACGATTTAAAAATCTGCAACGTCGTCGTCGATGCAGGTAGGTAGGTATTTAATTAACGTCGCACTGGAGCAACGCAACGGGCCACTGGCGACGGTCCGGGTTCAAGCCCGAAGGAAAAGGTCCGAGGACAACACCACGTAATTTTGAACCATGGTCAGATGACGAGGTCACACCTGAGCTGGCACCTTACTTTCCAAACGTGAGGGTGCATCAGCCCCCTTTGTACACTTTTGTAACCTGCACCCCTTTGTAAGGTGCACCAGCCCCCTTTGTCTTGGGTTGGATTCGAACTCCCAACCCTCCGGTTGTGTTAGTCCGTTACCGTTCTACCGCGGCCCCGTCGTCGATGAAAAAAATTCTTCAGTTTTACGATGCCGAACACATTAGTGGCCCGGTTTGAAGAGTAACGGATTAGCAACCGGAGAGTTGCGAGTTCGGATCCAACCAAAGACCGTCGTGTACAAAGAGGGCTGGTACACGTTAAATCGGTCGTGGCCTCAAATGTCCTCACGTTGGCGTGGTGTGGAAATTTGGAGAGTGCAGAGCCAGCTCAGATGTTGCCTCCTCATCTGACCGTGGTTCAAAATTACGTGGTGTTGTCCTCGGATCTTTCGGTTTGGGCTTGATCTCGGACCGTCGCCAATAGTCCGTTGTGTTGCTCCAGTGCGACGCTAATTAAAATACCTACAAAGATGGTCTCGGTCCACATTACTTCGGATAGTCAAGATTCTGCTTGATTAGTCAAAAATGGAAAAAATTGGTTAGAAGTAATGTAGGGAAAACTGCAGGTTGCAGAACGGATATATGCGTATAATTTAAGGTTTTTGTCCTTTTAGCAATGTAAGAAATTAGGTTGGTTGGTTGAGTTTCATGGCGCAAGAGCCATATTTGACCAAGCTGAACCAAACAACGTGTATGCGGACATACACACACAAGGAAAGTCTTACTGATACAGGAGAGAAATACACCCAGGGATTTAAAATTAGGAGCAGAAAGTCCGGCGTCGATGGCATCAGACTTACCTAATTGCTGAAATGTTCTTGGGTGCAATTTAAAACTTATTCTGTTTATAAACATGCAGTGTAATGAGTAGGGGATGGACTTTGAGCTTTGAACTGCTTATTTGAAAGTAAGAGTAGATTGTTAGATGGAACTAATCGGTGGGAATCTGCCCAAACAAGCGAAAAACATCAGGTGTTAGAAATGACAATTAACCTCGATCGTCGAAACGATATTTATAGGGGCAAAATACGAGTAACGACCGTTAATTTCGAACTCTGCCTTTAGGTCATAGCGGACATAAAAAAAGGCGATTCGGGACTGCAAGCGAAACGCGATTTGTGCGTGAAATTTTATCCAGAACTGAACAGAGGAACAGTATTAATAAGAATGGTTTTAGTGGTTGAATATTTCGCAATAGTTTTGTGAGGGGAAAAAACCGAGATGGAGATGGCATACCTACAGGATCATCCATTTTTAGACAAACTATACTAATTAACATCATTCTACAAATTTACTTAAATAGAAGCAAATATTATGATTCTCTTCCATCATCCATTTAATCATGGCGCGGTTTACTTTTACCGAGCAGAACTTCCTGTCGTATTATTTATTTTGTGTCAGTTGATTCATTTGAAATTGCAAAATACTTTTTTATGGCACACTAATGCACTGGTCGAATATTCTTTGAGAACAGGTTTGCGATAGATGGGAAGGATAGGCGTACTCTCGAATTGAAAAGTTACGTTTAGTTTATTAACGAGCAGAACCATAGCAATAATAAATGTGCAGCAAAACCTCCATAATCTCGTCTCTCACCTGGATAACTCGTCAATTTTTTAGTACCGTTAACCCCTCATAGACGGCAATGTAAACGAATCCTTATCTAATCATCGCGAATTCAAATTCTAGGCCGGATAACTCGTCACTGCGAAAAGGTCTGTTAACATGCAGGGTTTGTGTATGATAATAAATAAAATGGAAGTCGAAGAAAAGCATGAAAACACGAGCGATAAAAGCAAAAAATGAGGAAACTTTCGCCACCTAATAAATTACAGAACTTGGCATTACAATATGCATGTAAAGTAGTATTAACCCTGTTTGTGGTTGTTTCGACGAGGTATTTCGCCATAGCAAAACTAACTATATCTTAGTGGACGAGTCCATCAAGATTTCGTCGTCTCTTGTCATAAGAACATTAGCCAGATATTTATCTCGCCATCATACAAAATAAAAATCTTGATGACGAGATATCCCGTTGAAACCACTTGGAGGTTGAATGTTCAAATAAAGCTAAAAAGAGGCAGAGAACTTTTTTTATCATTTATGTAATTTTAAGTGCTTTCCTTTATTTATCTTACTGTTATGAATACCGTAAATTTAAAATATTCATGATTATTACAGTAAAAACATATTGATTACATTATGTGGTTATTTAACCTAAGTCGTCAAAATTTCTTTACCCCTATAATGACGATTTGTCGTGGCTTTACTGAAGTTATAAATTCTCATCGTTTTAATTATCTTGATAACCTTTCCGTTAGTAAAAAAGTCGCCAACGAATAATACCGCACGCATTGGGAAGGCACCTCAAATCTCCCACTGCCTTTCGCAATCTATTCTGACTCTCCAAAAGGACCAACGAACCACCACCGTAGTGCAAAGATTAACGTGGGTGCAAGAGACACACTTTCGTGGCCGAAATTTGCGCGACGACGCTAAGCACGCCAAGACACCCACCGTGGCAGCGAGAAATAAAAAGCTGGTTAATTAGCTTAATTCTTGCGGGGAAAGCGTGACACTTGATGCTTGCGCAGATGGGATCTTTGCAGCTGAGATGAGTGTAAGATTCCCGGCAGTAGCTTAGTTCACACACGCCAAATGTAAGTCGCTTTGCCAATCAGATGCCACGTCGCTTCGAAGCCCTTAGCAAACCTTGGTCCTTTTAAACAGTGTTTCTCAACCTTTGTGAGACCTCGGCATGGTAATTTAATTTTTTAAAAGACGAGGGCCGGTTGTAACAAATTTAATCGCAACTCTCCAATTTTCTTAAATCATACATTAAACTAACAAAAGAACTGCGGCGTAATCATAAAGATAGACTACCTCGATCTTCAAATTTCAGTGGAAAATTTGCTGAATGGTCACTGATATTTACTATACAGATGTTATTTAGGCATTCTAGATTTGAGCTTTTACACACATGCGGATATTATACGTCTCAGAAAATCTAACTATAAAATATTGATTCATAAAACCAATTAAAAAACAAAAATGACAAATTTTCAGGAAAACTTTTCACGGCTCGGTATAATTAATGCCATGGCCTGGTACCGGGCCGTGGTTTGCCGGTTGACAAACGCTGACTTAGTGGACACTTAATAAGTCTAAAGATCACCACATTCTGGTCTAGAACAAAAACATAAAAACTCGTATCACTAAATTTTCACTTAGTGTTTCACTTGGATGTGTATATTTCTTTATGTGGCTCGTAAAAAAGGCCTCATTTGTATTTGTTGTACATCAACAGCTAGAAAAAGCATCACGCGATTCCATTCGTGAATCAAATCTGCTGATGCAAAATACAAAAACGTTCTCGCCAGTTTTAGTAAAACGCAAAGCAAATGGTTGAGTGGTTTCGAATTCGTGTTTCAAAAATAAATTTAAGTTGTGCTGTCAGGTATTACATTCATACCGAATGAAAGCATAATGGTTTCCTAGAGCTGTGAAAGGTAAAAAGGGAGCAGAGAGAAAATTCAGAAAGTACTCCCGAAATATGAGAAAAACGATGACAAAAAATGGCAATAGTTCGACAGACCAAACCTCCCACAACATCCACATTTATTATCTTAACCTTGATATCAAAATTTGTGATACTGTGGAAAGTTCATGAAAAACAAATGTCAAAATTGATTCATGAGAATAAATACGCCGTATTTTAGAAATGGTAACACAACAAATAGTCTATTGACATTTTCTGTTTTGGCTGAAAAGACAAAATCAATGCAAGAGAGAAAACTATTACACAGATTGGCGTCTAACTTCAAACCGCCAAAACTCGATATTGGAACTTCTTGTACCCACCCACTAATTATATAGCTCTTTCTAAAAAAACTCGAAAATAAAATGACAGTATCAACATTAGCGATAGCAATAGGGATACGAAAGAATAAACCAGAATTATTCGAAACTACTGCAGAAATAGTTGAGTCGCAATCAGAACAATGTAAGAATAAGGGGACGTTTCCGTTTAAGAAATGTTAACGCTTTTCATCATTCCTAATTCTTCACAAAAAATTTTAGTTATAGAATGCTAATTGAATCGGAGTAATCCAAAGTGATATGAATAAAAAATCTCCCTTTTGAATTAGGTATAACTCATTTTTTTACTTAGACATCTACATCACAGCAAATAAAGGTTGTTCGTTTATTTCTGAATATGGGATAGGATATATATATAGTTAGGGTGGAAAACTTTTTAAATTTAAAGAAATGATACTTTTCGCTATCATGGGGCGCATCAATGGAGAAGTGACTTGGAACACGTCATTAAAAAAGGAAAACATCCTTGAATTAAGTGGTCTATGTTGCTGATATTTTCTCAACGAATATTTATCTATCTTTTTATTCTATTTGCAAAAGTGTTCCACTACTTATTCACTACAGCTGGACAAAATATTAACGCTGAAAATATCTATTCGTTGTTATTAAGAGAATTTGGGCATTTCCGTTGGTCTTAAATACAGCTTCGATTCGTCTCGAAATGGTCCCTCTAAAATTTGCCTCTGGTAGAGGCAAACGCTCTAAAGCTGTTCTATACTGAATTCTAAATTTTGAAAATACGACTCCAGACATTTATCTTTCAATGTTCAAATTACTATCCCTCCCCCAAAATAGAGAGCTCACAATACCAGTGTCACCATTCCAGATTGAAATATTGGATCCCCGTGCGCAATTATAATCATAGTTCTTTTTAAGTTAAAAGTACGTATAACTAACAAATTCTACACACAAAAGGTTACGTAACAGACTTTAGAATTACAAGGCAAATAAAGCATGGTGGGATTAAAGAATTTCCCGAATAAGTGGTGGGGTCACGTTTTCTCCGCAACACTTGAAATCTAATGAAACTTCAATCATTCTCTCTGACTACCGAGTTTTCAATTACGCGTAGTAATTTTTGTAAGTAGTAAATTAGTAATTTTTGAAGAATACTATGATCTAAAAGTAGAAAATGTTCAAAAATCAGAGAGCTAATCTTCCAGCTATAGTGGATATAATTGCTAGGGAATAGTTTGAGCAAGATTTTTTATAGGAAATCAACAAGAAGCAAAACAAGCGTAATCACATGAAAGAATGACATAACAACTTAAGAATCACGTGTATTTCAGTGACTCAGAAATAAAGAATATGATGAAACTGAGACATTTTAAAAATGGAGAATAACGATTCCCGTAATTTTTTCATGAGAAATAAAAAATTGACTGTATATGCCATAAAAAAGGTTTGAAATTTCTCTTTCAAAACCACTGATACAATTATTTCGACCCAAAATGTATTCTTCAGAATTACGGAAAATTCACAAAATTTTGGAAAAAACTTACGGATAAGTAATAATACTCTAATAAATTTATATAAATCATATACACACGATTCCAAAAGTGCGTTTAAGAATTACAGCAATTGGACAGGAAATGTAAAAATAAAATAAAATAATTTCATGAACAAATAACATGTGACAGGAAATATAAGGTTAAGAATAGAAATTTTCAAAATCGTAATGAGAATTGTAATCCTGATAATATACTAGTTTTAAAATCGTTCTCTTAAAATAATTTAAAACAAAACGGACACAAAATTTTGCTTTGTTTCTTGGTAATTTTTTTGCCTAAATAATAAATAAAATACCCAATGGTTACTTAGAAAACGGGTAGAACTATTTGCATTTTAAAAACGGACTAACCTGTGTGGATAATTTTTCTCAAATGGTTTCAAAAGATTAATAAAATATGATACTACGTCGCTCTTATACATAAGGTTGACAATTGGTCATTTCCAGTCTATAATAATAAGAACAGACAAACGATATTATTTTTATACAAATGTTTAATTTTACGATAAATTCAACAAAAAGCCTTGAGGGGAGAACAACTCCGCAATAATTATGATGATAAAATTGGCCTAAGAAACGAATGAATACATCTCGAAAAAAAAAAAAATTTCTCGGAGAAGGAAAAACTTTAGTTCAAACCCCAAATTGGTTAATACAAACAAATAATTCGGGTTCCAGCTGACAGTCAACAAAAATAATTTTCTTTTTAAATAAAAAAAGCCATTATATAAGTAATATAAGTAACGTTTCAACCAAAACAGTTAACGGGAAATAATTTTTTTAATTTATACTCCTTTTCGTTAATCATCAGTTCAAATCCACAAGAGCTTTTCCCGAAGATTATTTATCAGGTTTCCAATTGATAACTATACAGAAAGTTAACTTTAAAGTTAGTTATTCATTAATTCTTCTAAAAATTAAAATAAGCTTGAAAACGAAAAAAAGTAATAAAAAGCGCACTTCAATGAAACCCGCATTTTAAAATTTTATAATTTAACAAATGGGCAGTTATTTAAAGCGAATCAATAGAAAAATCTCCACAAAAAAAATCGAAAAATTTCTCGTTATTAAATGATTTCTAATATTTATGCCGAAGGAAGTAAAGAACGGAATTCGAAACAATCCAGTAATGAAAAATAAAGCAACGCAACAAAATCATAAAATTCCAAAATAATAAAAAGCAAAGAGAATATGTGAAGAAAATACTTATCTCCAACAACTCCACTCCACCCTTTACGGCACAAGAAGTGTCCGTGGAATTTCAGTACTCGAGGAATGTCAAGGAACTACACATAGTAACATCCACACTCAGTCACACATCCAACCCGCCCAGCGACATCCGGGAATTTGCTTCCAGCGCAAATTTTCAAACAAAAAACATCCTCCATTCTCGTCGGAACGGGAGAACGAAAAACATCGCCCACAGAAAAAGCGGAATGAGTTGCAGGAGACGAAATCGCAGCACTTTTGCGTTTGAATATCCATAACTGAGAGCTGAAAGTTGGAGCACCACTGGTTACAGTTCTCACGACCGCAAGAAGTTTGTGCTACTGTCTCCGATTCAACTACCGAACGCGATGGAGACAGGTTTGCCGTACGCCGCCAAAGCGTCGCCAAGAGAGTTCCGCCTATGATCGCCAAGACGGAATGAATGGGTTTCTGCAACCCCCGATTTCCGCTGTTGTTTCCATGAGGGCGGGGATTCGATTTCTCTTCTGCCTCAGCGGTTTTTCGAACGCTTCGCACTGACGTTCGAAGTGCTGCGGGAAAAAATTATTTTTTCCCCTCTTATTTTTGCTAGATAATGTTCAACAAAATTAAAAACTACGTAGTTGCAAAGCCCAGAGATAACAAAAAGTGACTGCTATTCAAGTACTTATTATATTTTTTGCGGAGAAATCACAAATGAGTGCGCATTGAAACATACCTTTGATGTTCTTCATTGTTCATGAATATTGACAACTCAAAATACTCAGAGAATAGTAAATCAATTAATAAATCTCGCAACTCGAAAATGCATCTCAAACTCAGTAATAATCTCACAAAACTCAAACTCAGCTCAAAACTACTTATTTAAAAATTCTAAATGGAATTAAACAATTAACCATATATTGCTTGCCAAATATAGAAAATTAAATACTTATTTTTTTCCCTATTGCATACGCTTTTTCAGTTTTTGTATAAATATCGGTTACATAAAAAATATTTTATCACAAATATTATCCCTTGCATTATTCGTTTCCTTACATTTGAGATGGTTTAATATTTACTTACTAAGCGCGATTAATTTCTTATGAAAGTATTCAAATATAACTTTATAATAGAGCGGGGAAAAAAGTGATCCACGTCATCGCAAGTTTGCCTTTTATATAGTAGGATTGTTTAATGTTGGATTTGAAAAAGTGTTTTCTAAGTTCATACTTTACCGATATTTTTTGTGGAAGTATGATGACTATGAATTTTTTTTGAAAAATGTGAACTGTCTAGAATCGAAAGAACATGAATATATTCAGGAACATTGAAATGGAGAAAAAGGCCGCTTATCAATGATGAAAAATTAAATTAACTTTATAATTTACTTGCTTTAGAAAATGCAATGGAGAATCTTACTCCTTTTTATTTTAGTATTGGGTAAAAAGGCATTCGGGATAATTTTTTGTAATACTATGTAAAAGCGAAATTTGTTCAAAAATAAGTAAAATCTTTCTCATGTTTTTTCGAAAGAAAAAACGAAAAAATTTATATAAAAATCTGCATTTCATATAATTAACTTGCATTATAAAAACGTATGTACTGATTTTTAGTGCCTTGATCATCCCGATTCTCAGTAATTGTTCGCACTGAAACCTCTACTGCCAATATGAGAAACGTTAGTCTTTTAATAGAAGAAAAGATTTTGGGGAAATAAAAATAAAAGCTTTTTAAAAATAGTTTAAAACAGCGCATCTTCATGCTAGAGGATCAAATGGGTTTCTATAAATGATTACATACCTTTTAACAAATGATGAAGCATACACGTACATAGAATCCAAGGTTTGGGTTGATGACAAACAAAATAAATATCTCCGAATGTTTTTGTAGGTTTCAGATTTAAATCCCATTGAAAATCCTAAAAAAAAGGAAGAGGAAAATAAATACAGGATAAGAATTACACCCAGTTCATATTTAAATCCTAAAAAGGGGAAAAAATAAGCACAGGAAAACAATGAAAACACAACTCATGAAATCCCAAAACAACAAACGAAGAAAGAAATAAGGGCTATTTCTATAACCTGCGAAATCAGGCGATCATTCGGTCAGTCAACATACAGCAACGGAAGTGTAACCCTTTCCAAACGAAGGCCGGCATGGAGAGAGAGCACCGAAAACGCGATTATCGGCCAAGCGCTGGGAACAGAGGTGCACCGTCTCGGCGATCCTCGGCAGACTGCCGCTACGGGGCGCTGGAGTCGCGTGGAGGGGTCGTCGACTCTCGGCATTCCAATCGTCGGTTCTATTCCCTCCGCTCTTTCCCCCCTTTCTTTTATTATTATTTATTAAGAGCGTAGTTTCCAACTTTTTTCTATTTACTCTTCGAAGGCGAGATGCTGCTCAAGAGTTACATGATGAGAGGCGTTTCCGTTCAACCCCGATGCGATGAGGTGTCGGACGAATTTGCCAATTAACGCTCATTGGGAACATGCGTGTGGTTGATTGGAAGAGTTATTCTCTTTCGCTGTGTTCTGTATATTATTTCATGGGGACTCAACCCCCTTCAATCGGCACGCCCGAACACAGCTCGGAAAGTTCGGTTCGAAGGAACGATTCTCGCATGGCAGACCCGAAATTTTCGGACACCACAGAAACCCTCCAAACTGTAACCGGACGTCGTGGGAAGGAAAAGAGGTATTAACCCTAACCATATGGGACATTCCCCTCAAAGTCTTGATAGACGAAATATCTCGTCTATCAAGATCTGAATAATTTCGCTGTTGATGAGATATCACGTCGTCAAGATATTGCTAATTTTTTTTTATGATGACGAGATCAATACCTGGTCAGTCTTCTTATATGTCGAGATTTCTCGTCCATCAAGATCTGGTCAGTTTTGCAAATGACCCTCTTGGTGGTTATTTCGACGAGGTATCTCGTCGATACAGGAGGGTTAACCCCCAAGCGGCACGCCCGATCACAGCTCTGAAAATTCAGTTCGAATTCTTGCACGACAAATATTTTCGGACATCTCCCTCCTCGAAGTATATCTGGGTTGACGACCCTAAGAGACTTAATTCCCCAAGCGATACGCCTGAACAGTTTCGAAAGTTCAGGTCGAATAAAAAATTCCCGCACGGGAAACCCTAAAAATTCGGACATCTCGGTCCCCGAAATATTGCGGGCTGCCTTCCGCCGCACAGAAACCCTTCCCAACTGAACTCGGGCGTCGGAGGGTAAAGTTGTTTTTTCAACGATCATCTTTTTGCAGCGCGAGTGTAGGGTGGTGGCTGATAGTCTTCAGCTACCCCCAAAGCAATACAAAAATTAAATAGTCATCCTTTTGCGGTTTTTTTTAATTTTTTCGTGGTGGAACAAGAAGTATTCATCGGTATATTTTTCAACTGGTAATTTTCTAAATGCGGTTAAAAGCAGGGGTGTGGAATTTATTTCACCTTGTGGAATAAGAAAAGCAAATTGCGTGTTTTTGACGGAAAATACTTTATACATGTTCTAGGTAGTCAAAGAATATTCAAGTAAAATTGATTTTGTCCAGGTCAAGTTTTTGTTTAATTTTCTGTACAAATTTCACATAGACAAACCGAAGTTGTTTTGAATTTTCTTAAGATTTTCACAACCCACCATCTTTTAGCATAAAACGTGAGAACTATATTGAAAATGGAGATCGATTGTAAAATTTTGGGGCCAAAGAGGCTCTTTCCCTCCTTCCAAAAAATGACATCAGAACCATGATGACCGGTGTGTCCCCTTTCATAGAAAAGTCTGCGTGCGCCTGCATTAGGGTATTTAAATCGGGACCAGATTCCCAACCTCTACGAACAGCCATGGTTAGACCGGAATTTGAAATCAGAACCAAGGGCCAGAGCGCTAACCACTCGGCTACCAGACTGGCGAGGAACCTATAGACGAAGCCTAAGGGCTTGAAATTTGATTAAAAAAACACACAATTTCTTGGGGGTCCTCACGAAACAGAGCATTCTATTTGGTAATGTGGAATGGTGTCGTAAGGCCTTTTTCCCAGCCCATTAACCAGATGTATCAAAATACAGGCCCTTGACCGTACAGATTCTATGTGAGAGTCAACCTGAAATTCAAAGTACTATCCATTACAACAAGGGTGAAAATAATATCTGTGGCATTCTTTCATTTCTCATTTAAATTCATAGGGCAATCACGTTGGAATCCTCTGCGAAGTCAACTCAGTATGTGACGAAGCTTGGCACCTTCATACACAATCTGTCAGATTATTCCAGCAAAATTACTACTCTTAACCATTTTCACCTACGGCACTTGCCAGCAATACATCTTAGTAAAAGTAAATTTAATCATGTTTAAAATATGTGATGAAGCTTGGCAACTTCTCCATGTAATATCTGTCATATTCCAGCAAAACTAGAGCACTCTTAACCATTTTCATATACAGCACTTGTCACCAATACATCTACGCAAATAGAAATTTAACTATGCTCAGTATATAATGAAGCTTGGCACCTTCTTCATGCACAACCTTCCATATTATTCCAGCAAAACTAGAGCACAACCGCTTTGATATACAGTACTTGTCACCCAATACATCTTCACAAAAGGAAATTTAACTACGCTCATTGGTAGAGAAACGAAAGTATCGGAACTTTACACGGGGAAAAATCGACCGTATTAAAATCCCTGTACGATATCAGTTATTTGTCATCTGAATAACTTTCAGAACATTGTTCTCGTCAGAGATTAAAGACAATAGAAGTTGCAATTCAGTTAAACATTATTATCTTGAATCTACTGTTTTTCCAATTTAGAAATAGAAGAATCAGAACCATTCCTGAGCAGCTACTCTCGTTCAAACATCAACAAGCAATCCCATTTTCTCAACAAAAAAAACCCACTTTATTTTATAAAAGAACGCCCTTCATTAAGTACGTATTCAGAATATAATTTCGGTTTTATTTCTCCCGGTTCCTTAAATGCCGTAACATTAAATGGGCTTCATTTCACGAAACTTCGAATTTCTCTGATACATTTAGCTTCAGAATGTATCTCTGATAACTATTTAATTCCCTCTGAATTCATCTTTGTTCTTGATGAGTGCTTTTTAAATATTCATATGTAAAATAAGAACAAAATATGCAGCCACTTCACTTTCTTCAAAAGTATCTTACCACAATCGCAAAAGGATCCTACAAAGAACGAATAAATATAAAATTTAAGATAGGAAAACTTATTCCTGGGCATGTTTATTTGAAGTCGGAGGCATACTGTGGTCTATCTTTCGGTCGCTCCTATTTCTCCTGACTACGTGCCTAGCAAAACACATAGGAGCGGCTCTAGATGTAGTGCGAAACTAGTAACCGATTTAAGCGTTCTACATTCACGACCAGTTGGTGTAGACGGAAGAAAGTAGAACTAAAAACTGGTAAATACCGAATAGAAGTTTTAAACCTTATTCCACAATAATGGAAACACAAATTCGAAAGCCTGGAGAGGAAGAGAACGAAAAGGAATCTACTTTTGGGTTCTAAAATGCAAATGGTTATTTTTCCACGGGGCATTGCATAGCATTTCGTACGGTGTTTCATTCCACAACTACTGGAAATCTTAAGAGCCTACAAAGACTAAATGTAAAATTAACAATATCGGAAAACTTATTCCTGTGCATATTTACTTAAAGTTGCTAGTCAAATTTCGCCTTCTTTCGGCCGTCTTTATTTTTTGACTACCTGCAAATGCACACCTCTCAGAAACGGCCTTGAGAAGAATATTACATTTAATTTTTATTTTAACTTTTTGAGGAAAAGTGCCTCGGAGAGAGAGAATCATTCACTTCTCTCTAAAGCCAAACACAGAATGCTCGCCGAGGGTTTGAACTCCACGAAAGACAACACATTTTCTCGCACCTACGATTTTTTGAAACCAGTTGAACTTTTGCACGGAGAGCAACGCACTGAGCCAGACACATAAAAATAGTTTCTATGTCGCCTCGCTCCAACTCCCCTCACCCTTATCCTCTTCTCCAAATGTGCTAAAACTTTGGAAATGACGCAAAACACCCTTCTCACGGCGGCAAAAACAAAAGGCGTCCCCCTCCCTTTTGTGAAGCGGAGATAGGAGACTAAGGTACTTTGTTAGAAGCGACGTGGAAAAACGACA
Source organism: Meta bourneti (assembly GCA_933210815.1). Taxonomy (NCBI): domain Eukaryota; kingdom Metazoa; phylum Arthropoda; class Arachnida; order Araneae; family Tetragnathidae; genus Meta; species Meta bourneti. The sequence goes on from OW119922.1 coordinate 17,866,094, forward strand.
AATCTTCCCTGGAGGACTTTTTATTGCAGCCAAGCCTCCATCTCCTTCCGTACATAACCGCACAATCTCTGCTTGGAAGCTTTGTTCACACCCGCTGTTTTATTTGTTTTTTCACAAGAATCGGGCAGAAAACATCGACGGCTTTCTCGGTCTAATTCAATGAGAAATGAGAATGAGGTAGATTTCTCTAACCGTCTGAGGAGTTCACGAGCATACAAACTGCTGTCTTCCATGCATGACTCCTAACCAGTTTTGACCTACTTGAAGAACCAGGGCTGCAACAGCCAAAGCACTTGAGAAATAGAAACATTAATAGCACGAATTTTTAAAAATAGTAACAAAAGGCTCCCTTAACACTATTTTAGTAGCAATTTTAGTTGCTCGGACACAAAATGTCCAAATTAAGTCTGAAACAGACATCGAAGATCTCGCCAAGAAACTTAAATTTCGAAATTGAAAAACTATATTCTTAATGAGGTTTCTCATGAGAATCTAGGTACCACAGATTAGGATGTTTTGCTCTCATGGTTACCAGAGCTAGGCGCTAAAACCTCAAAATTAGCGCCACTTAGAAAATCCCCCAGTCTGAAAGGTTTTTTTAATATTTAAATGTTCATTGACCTTTCACGAATTTTTTTTGGAGTTTTGGAAAATTTTGGAGCTGATTTTGTTTAAAAAGATACTTTTAGTTGACAAGGTTGAAAAATAGTAACAAAAGTCATCTTTTAGTCGCCTATGGCTATCCTGAACAACAGAATTTTTCAAATGGATTCTACTCTAAGAACCAATAAAATCTTTCCAGAGGATTCTATTCTAAGGAAAGTATCAATAGAACCTTTTCAAGAGATTCTACTTTAGGCAAAGGACCAATATAATATTTCCAAAAGATTCAATTCTAAGGAAAGGACCAAAGGAATCACCCAAAACTTCCACTCAATGTAATGTATCAATAGAATATTTCCAAGGGATTCAGGTCAGTGGATAGGACCAACAGAATATTTCTTCATGTCAGTGGACAGGACCAACAGAATATTTCAACCAAAAGATGTGGTTAGTTAGTAGTACTGGTTTCGAGTAATATAGCACTGCTTTTACACCACAACACACATTATGACTAAATAGCCGCAAGTATTGATTGAAAGAATCATCGGAATGATTCTATTGGTCAAGATGATCTAAGCTAGTTAGAAGTTATACAGGGAAGACTCGGGTTGCAGAACGGACATATGCGAGTGAACCTCTCATAGAATTAAGGAGGCGTGGGATAAAAATTCAAACAGCATTAATACTAGGCAAGCACTTGTGACATACTGGATTGAGTGGTTTGCGAAGAACAACACACGCAAAATAAAATTAAGGAAGTAATTTGACATTACAAAAGGATATACACTTCAGAATAGCAGACGTCTTCGGCTTTCGGTAGAACAAGGGGCGAATTCAGTTACTCCTAACAGGAACAATCACCAACATTCTTGCGCTTAGAAACCGGAATAGGACCCCAGACCTACAGGGTGACAAACAAACGCCATGAACCCTATACTAGGTAAGTGACATATATGAATCATAGACTCTGCTGGGGTGCTGCAAAAAGGATTACTGATATTAAGGTATAAATCAAACGGCCGGAGGCTGCACACTAAAATCTCTTCCGTCCTGTTCGAGAGTTATATATCTTCTCATTACTTTCTTGTTGCCAAAGACGATTCCTCCCATGGGCCGCAGAGCACCCCTTCTCCGAGTAATTAAAGTCACTACGGATACCGAGCATCCCTTGAAACCCTCTGGATGGGAAGGAAATTCTCCAGATGAACATGCTGACAGATTTATGACCGGCGGTCATTTGGCTGGCGGAGTTGACGTGGCCCCGGTTGACACCTGACCCCAAAGGAATCTGGACAGCTCATCAACTGCTACTGCGACAGAGCAAGTCAATATATAGCTGATTAGGGTGCATTCCATTCTGTTCTAAGGTGGTTAGAACTATCACTGGGTATTGAATCTATGGAGAATTTATTTTACTGAAAAGTGACGATTGAGATGGATAGATTCCATAGGTAATATGTGTATCTTTAGCGGGGTGCATGTGTAACTTTTGGGTATCAAACCAAGGTAAAATTTATTTTACTGAAATGTAACGCCGTGAGATGGATAGATAGTATCCGTATCTTAGGTAAGGGATGCATGTGTAACTATTATCAATCATCTACGGAAGTTATTTTACTGAAATGTAACGCTTGAGATGGATAGATTCCATAAGTTGTATACATATCTTAAGTGGGGTGTACGCGTAACTACAGGGTGTCGAATCAATAAAAACGTTATTTTACTGAAACGTAACGGTTGAGATGGATAGATTCCATAGGTATCATGCCATATTACATAGGTAGCATGTGTATCTTAAGCATGGTGCACGCGTTTCTTTTACTATTTAAATTCCAAATTAAGAAACGCTCGTTTTGAAGTTTTCGTTTCAATGAACTGAGTAAAGTTATGTTAATTGGATGATTGCGTCCTTGGCGATCCATCATGGATAAACAGCCTGTTTACCCATGATGGATCGATTGTTTGGCTGCACGATCTATATCAGAATTTTGTAAGTGATATTTTCTTAGTTGTACCTGTATAGTTGTACCTGTATAAACAATGGCTCTCAACAGGATTTTATAAAATGATTTTATGTAAAACGTAAAGAAAATTAAATTGTAAAACATAGTTATGGTGATCTAAGACTCGTTTCATGGTTGTTAAAAGTATAATATAAAGCAGCCTTAAAAACTGTTATGGAAGAACATATATAACATGTACACAGAATTATTATATAAGGGTTTATCAGTTTTTACTGTGCATCAGGGCCAATTAGACCGTATTATCTAAGGGAGTTTTAATGATTAAATTCCAAATAGTGGAAGATGGGTAGTTTTCACTGTCAATAACGAAAAAATAGAAAACTCAAAGTGTGTTAACAAATTACAAATGGTTAATTGCAAGATTATCTGTCAAATTTGCTTTTAATCCTTCAATTTTACTTTATGAATTCAAAATTAATATTTTTGGTGATACCATTACATTTATGTAACAATGATAAGTTGATGAGACTAGAATAATTTCAAGATCAGTTGCATTCATTTGAAGGGCTCCGCACAACTTAGTGATAAACCACAGATTGAAAATTCTGATATAAAAATTAATTTAAAAACATATTTGATAGGATAAAAAAATTCTAAATGTTTGAATGTGAGCCCGATATTTGATATTTTAAGATAAAATGACCCCTTGAATAGCAGATGAACCATAATAGCTTTTTAATATTTTAAAACTTGAAAATTGCTAACCTGAAAATTTTGAAACGTGGCTAGTCACTATGTTGCCTGGAGCCCTTTAATTGAAATATTAGTAACAGAAAAGAGAGAATAGATAAATGGTCTAGTTGAAACTGAGAAAGAGCAAACTTGAAACATGCAAAAATGTAATCACCGTCCAAACAGATCCAATTTTTTCCCCATTAATTCAATCATGTCTGAATGAGACTCATTTTTTAAGCCGAATCATCCTTTTCACTGGGAATAATTCCACAAGCTTTTTCGGCAATAATGGCAAGTCCATGTTGCAATGGCGCTGAGCAATAATGCGTCACATGAACACAAGTCATAGGATAGACGAGAAAAACGTACTTTCAGGAAAAGAACGCAAACCGAACTCATCGATGATTTTCCCACTGGTAAGAAACCCAATGCATCCTAATTAAAAACAGTGACGTATCGTCCATGTGCATCAACGGTATCCCCCGTTGAAAAAAATTATAAATAATCGACTGAATCAAGAAAACCTGATGTTAAAAACAAAGTTTAATTTTGGCGCAAATCTTAACCCACCTGATGGTTGTCTCGACGACTTATCTCGTTATTAGTAAAACTGACCAGATCTTTATGGACGAGATATCTCGTCACAAGAAGAAAACTGACCAGATTTTGTTCTCGTCATTGTAAAAAAAGCGGCAATATCTTGATGGCGAGATATCTCGTCACATTAGCAAAATTGGTCAGATCTTGATGGACGAGATATCTCGTCGAAACCACTTGGAAGGTTAACGAGACATCGGTTTCGATTTCAAATGTGGTCTTCCATCCGCAGTCTGACTTTGTGCGGGCTATTTCCCACGAAGAACGCGGATGACCGATCATACAAGCGTTTGATTATTGCTGCCTTTCATTGGTTAGGTAGGTAGGTATTTAATTAACGTCACACTGGAGCAACACAACGGGCTATTGCGACGGTCCGGGATCAACCCCCGAAGTGGATCCGAGGAAAACACCTCGTAATTTTGAATCACGGTCAGATGACGAGGTCACACCTGAGATCTCATTGGTTAGTGGTGATTATCATGTGCAATAGAAGTACCCTTAACACCGAAGATTTCTCTATTCCCCATTGATGCTAGCCTCAATTCAACCCATACGCGCACAAGGTGCTAGCGCATAATCTATTATACTTCATGACAACGCACTGTATTCTTTCTGATGCGATGGATAGGGTGTATAGTTAATTAATCGCACTGGAGCAATACAACGGGCTATTGCGAAGGTCCGGGATCAATCCCTAAGGGATAGATGCGAGGACAACACATCGTCATTTGAAACATACCTGAAGTCAACACCTGAACTGGCACCCTATTCTCCAAATTTACACGTAAGGACATTTTTGAAGCCATCACAGACTTAACGTGATTTAACATAACTGGAACCTTAGATAAAATACATGCTCTTTTGCTTATTTTATAATATTTTGACACCATTAAGACAATTTTTAGATTTTTATGAAGATTTTTGTTAACGCCAGTCATCTTGTAAAATTGTTAAAAACCAGACTAATTTCATTAAACGTCAAAGTTCCGGGTAAGAAACGCGTGCTGACGTCTCTATCAAAATATCTTAAGATGTTTTATTTTCTCGACAAGATGGTACAGATGAGGGTGGAAAAAAATTAAAATCATCTCCCTTTTATTCACGCATCGTTCACGGTGAAGCAAATTCAATCTCGAATCCCCAGTGGAACGACTCGCTGCTGATTAAAAACCATACCGCGTTCAAAATGAAAAAGAAGAGCCTCTGGAATTAATAAACACGGAAATTTCTTACGAAAGCGATTAGGAAGAGAGCTTCCGTAAAAATAAGAAAACGTGTCTAAGGATGGTAAAAAATGAAAACACCGTTGTCGAAAATGACGCAAAGGGCGAAAGTGTGGCGAGTGCTTTTTCAGAGCGGTAAATGAGTCATCTAGTTGATAGAAGTGGGCGAATGACGAAGAAAAAACTCTTTTAGCTTCGGAATCTGGCCTTGTGTTTTGGGTTGAGGAGAACGAACGGGTTGCGACGCTATTTCTCTTGAAACATGCATAACAGCGGTGTTATTGCTTAGGACGTGTGGGTAGCGCAGCTGGTAGACTTCGCAGAGAAGGGTCGCCGGAAGTGGTGGGAAGGACCCAAAAGCGGGTGTACACCCCTTACCTAATTCGCGGATTTGGTGGCACGGAAACAGTTTCGAAACGTCTTGCTCAGGAGCTGGAAACTTTGCGGAGATGATCGTGATTCATGTTCGTATGACTGGAATCAGTTCGTCACCAATGTTCAGATAGTGGGTCAAGCGGTGTTTGTGTTCTACAACCTTTATTTTTCCAAAGGTACAATTTACAAACTGGAGTCGTCGTGGCTAAGTGGATTCATTCGCTTCACGAGCAATCTACTAATTGTAGGCGGTGCAGGTACGATTCCTTCCTGGGCGTGATTCTCTCTTCTGTGTCAGTAAAAGCTTTCCTTTTGCGTGTACTTCGCGTGACTTTGAATATCTTGTGTTTGGCAGATTGGCTAAACATGGCTCTAGCGTCATAAAACCCCCGGACCAAGCTAAACTAAACTTTTTCGTTAAATTTTCATAGTCCGGTTGGAAGAGCAGCGGATTTGTAACCGGAGGGTTGCGAGTTCAAAACTCGATCCAACGAAAGCTTCGGGTACATAGGAGTTGGTCTGTTATGGCCTCAAATGTCTTCTCGTTGGCGTGGTGTTGAAGTTTGGAAAGTCGGGTGCCAGCTCATGTGTCAACCTCGTCATTTGTCGTGGGTGTTATTCAGGGATCTTACCCTTCCCGATTATTCCGAACCGTAGTCAATAGTCCGTTGTGTTTCTCCAGTGCGACGTTAATTCAACTACCTACCTGTTAAATTTTCTAATCGATTCAAAGGCAGGTAAATACTTGCGTTAACGTCGCATTGGAGCAGCACAACGGGCTATTGGCGATGGTTCGGGATCCACCCCGAAGGGAAAGATCAGATAATCGATTTTAAATTAACAAAGACGAAGTTTCTGTAGTTTGTTTAAAAGGGTTAGCAACTAATCTTGTTTTTAAACGATAAAAACAGATAGCATACTGGTTTCATTATTTCACAATATTCAAATTTAATTTTCCTTCCTTGAAATGAATTTCAATGGAAAGCGTAAGAATATATCCCTTTTTTTCCATGTTCAATCATCCATCGGTATTTCGTTCAGTTGGAAACTTTGCAGAGATGATCGTGATTCATGTTCGTATGACTGTAATGAGTTCGTTACAAAAGTTGAGATTGTGGATCAAGCCACTAAACGCTTTATTTTTCCCATAGTACAATTTCTAAACTAAACTTTTTGCGTTAAATTTTCGAATCGATTTAAAATTCCAAGACAAATGTCTACAGTTCAAAAACCTTCCAAGAGTCACTCGATTTCCGAACAGTGCAGTATTGTTTTACCCCACAACACACTTAAAGGCTAAATGACCACACCTATTGGTTAAAAGAATTCATGGATTCTTTCAACCTTTGGAAATATTATATTGGTCCTTTCCTCGAGTAGAGTTCTTTGGACAAATTCCATTGGTCCAATAATTAAAAAAAAGGCTCCTTTGGAGAAATTTTATTGCTCCTTTCCTTAGAACCACTGAGACACGGCGACCCTATTACCATTTTATATTAGTGGATATATATATTATATACACATACTATATATACATGTATATGTATATATATGAGACGATATTTAAAACTACCCCCCTAGGTAAATTATCACTACAGATAAGTCCTTTAGCGGTCCCCTTTTCTCCCAGTCTGTCTCCCTATCTAAGTGGTCAATATATCTTGCCACCCCTTTCACCTTTGAACTCAAGCCGTCTCGTTAACTTGGGCCTCCCACGGACTCTCCTGCTTTCAAATTGCATATGTAAGATCACATTCCTCCTTCGTTTAAACCACCGATTTCTACCAATGAACTTTCTTATTAGATCTCCTGGCCCCAATATATTTCTCTTAATCTCTTTTCTTCTAATCCTAGCGAGATCATTGAAAACTATTCATTCTTTCACGAGCCTCTTGGGCTAAGGAGCCCTCTGAGCCGTTCCAAACTCCAAACCCTCCACAACCTCCACGCCTTATGATGTTACTACTCGTCTATTGAATTAATAAAGAATTGTTATAGGACTTTCTGCCTCTCCATTTGCGGAATAATCATTATTCAATACAAATGGATCATTCTCTCCGGTTGCCTTACACCACACTTGCCACTCTCGTCACGACTGCAGGCTTATAATTTCAGCTATTTCTGTTATATACACGTTATCGATTGACATTATTCAAACTTCAGGAATGTTGCTGAGCTCTCGGCATATCCAAGTATCGGATTAAATTTTAGTTTTGAGTTCAGAAAATTCTGTTACTTCAAGATGAGAATTTGTCCTGAAAACTTTGAATTTCGATTAAAAGAAATTTGAAAATGAAAGAAGTACTATTTCACGAATGTACGCTTCATGGTACATTTGATGTCTCCAAAGCATCATAGGTATGTCTTGGATTTTCCTCAATTACAGCTTTCTTTAAAATACATGAATAAAGCCAATGATACTTTTGTAGCAACATAAATTTTGATGAAATGGGTAAAAGGGTAAGAAAAAAGTAAAGAAGTAAGTGCTATACATTAAGGGGAGCTATATAACGCAGGTCGAGAAAAACTTTCTGATTATAAATAAAAGTGCATACATTGCACATATTTTTCATTTAAAATTATTATGTAAAATTTTATATATTTATATCTGGTAACAAATTAAATAAAAAAACTTGACAAAATCTTTTAAAATACAGTAGAAATTAAGTCACCACTCAAGGGACCAAGAAATTTTGACGCCGTAAGGGGCGTAGCCACAGAACGTACTCAATCGGCATTACTGTAATGATCATGTGAATTTTAAACCTATCACAGCATTCATAACAATAATATAATTTAATGGAAGTACTAAAATCTAAGTAAATGATAAAAAAAGTTAAGTTTACCTCTTTCGAGCTTGTTTTGAATATTCTTTCACTTTTGATATTACTTTATATAGTATTATAAACGTACAAAGTCTAATTTTGACTGAACGAACACTCGTCAATACAATTTCCTTCTCTAAGACATTCAGTACTTTAAATTCATCCTCTGTAGTACCTTGAACTGAAGTTAAGTAATGTCGAGTTTTTCAATGGTTTCAAGGGGAACATGTATTTTATAAAGTGGTAAGAGAATCTCCTCATTTTCACTATCATCGTTCGCATCATTTTTCATAAAAATTCCGTAATTAAATCTTTTATGGTTGCTTGATGACATACATCACAGTTGTTATCGATTATCCATGTAATCACTTATCTCAGTAATAGACCACACCACCACACATCCACTTTCCCCTTTGCCATTTCAAATAAAGTCAATAAATAATCAGGGTGATCGACTTCATTTTGTTTGCCATCGGACACAACCCCTGCATGTTCAACCCTCCTGGTGGTTGTCTCGATGAGATATATCGTCATTAGCAAAACTGACCAGATCTTGTTGGACGAGATATATCGTCATTAGTAGAAAACATCACGATGATTAGAAGAAAACTGAACAGATCTTGATTTTGTCATCATCCAAAAGACGGCAATATCTTGATGACGATATATCGCGTCATTAGAAAAATTGATTAGATCTTGCTGGACGAGATATCTTGTCGAAACCACTTGGACCTCTCCAGTGACGAGTTATCCGGGGTAGCTTTTAAATTATAAACGATTAAATGAGGGTTTAATTTCATTGCCGGTCTATGAAAGCTGAACGGGACTGAAGAAAACTGATGAATTATCCGGAGTGACGAGTTATCCACATTACGACTTATCGAGGAGGGTTTAGTGTATTGTTGAATGCGAGAAAATATTTTGGGAAAAACAATTTTTATTCACACTTGCGAAATAGATTCCCAAATTTTTTTTTAAACAATTCAGTTTTAGATAACTGCTTAAAAAATAAATGACCTATGAATTCCCAAATCTAGCTAGTTAGCAGAGATTGAAACTTCCTCTGCTATATTAAAACCGAAAATTCATCGTGAGACTAAGAAAAAGCGATATAACCGATTGTGCGATACAGGCGAGATTACAGTAGCATTGTTTGTTTCCCCCGAGAAAGTCGAGCACAAGAAGTAACTGATATACGAAAACAAGAATAAAGACACGAAAACAAGAATAAAGACTTACGTGACTAGAATGCGCGAACATCCTTCGGTTTAAACAAATCGGACGTATTTGCAAGGAATTATCCAAGGCCTACAAGTATACACAAAAACATCAAACGCTCATCGCAAAAGTATCCAAAACGATACCCCGCAAGTTTCTCGAACGAATAGAACCTCAAAGAACGTAAAATAAGCATTCCGCGAACCAGAAATGCGCACGAATAATCTCCCACGAATTTACTCCAACTTTCCTCCAACTCACATTCCAAGACATGCGTATCCTTCCTCATTCCTCAGACCACCCCCTCCATACAAACGATTCTTCACGATTCCCCCCTTCCACATTTTTTATTTCGATTCCATCTCACCCCTGGGAAGATGCCTGCATAATACGAAAACGTGTTCAGACCTCTGATGTCCTGAGCCTCCCCCACACCTTTTCAAGCCCGTTGCATACATTGCACAGTTAATGCTCTCTAAGCCCTGTTTGAGAATGTAAAGTTTTCCCTCTTCTCCTTACCCGGTCCAAGGCAGGATTAAATATCCGCAGCAGCACAATCCTTCTCGAAATGATGGCTTCATAATGATTGATAACATTTAAATCTCCTTTGCAACGTTTCTGCGGCATCAATTATGATGTAGCCGTAATCTGGTACCGAAGGGTCAGATGGCGTCATTTATATACTACAGTTATAGGAAAAACGATCGAGTCATGCTGAGTTATTACACCATTTTAAAGTTTACATTTTGATGATTCTAAATGTTTGATGGCAAGCAAGTTATTAATAACAAGCTGCTTCTCTGGCGGATTTGGAAGTGTGTCCGGGTCGCTTCCACAGTCGTGGACACTGTTGTGTACCCTGGAATTGGAAGTTTCTCAAACCTGTACATATTTTTCATCCTCATTGGATATCCTTTCTTATCTAAATCACTTATTAATTGTACAGTATACTTTAACTGTATATGCTTCTTACGAATGTGTAGTTTAAATATATGTCGATTCTGTTTGAATACTTTTGATCTAGTCTTGGCATTTGTGCCCGTCTTTAATCGGAATTTTTGTATATTTCAAAAGTATGTTGTTTGTCATTTGTCCACATCTTTATCACAATATTTTGCTTGTGTTGTTTAGAAAGATTTATTATGAATGAAAATTATGGAAGAAATGATTTTGGAATTAAAAACTATCAAAAAACACATGCGCTGAAGCTAGTTGCATCCGAGAAAATCGAAGACTCTCAATTCATACAGGTCAAATTTTCCGTTCGACTTAGAGCAGAAATGCATTAACTGAGATTTTTTTGGAGGCACCAAATGTTAATTTTCATGATTAAGAGGAATACATTGTCATTTTGTAATCTGCTTAAAATATATATATAACACTGTCAAATTACTTATAATTTTAATTTTTTTACTTAAAATCTATCTGTAGTCATTTAAATGGCTGTTAAGTAAAAAAAATGTTTTATCAGTTAATGAGAGAGTTTCTGCTCTAAGCCAAACGATACGTCTAAATATGGCAAGTCTGAAAAGAGTCGAAATAATCATTAAACGCAATGCTAGCTCTACATTACGGCATTTAGGAAACAGGGAGAAAGAAGACTGGGTCATGTTTGTTTTCTGAATAAATGCTTGATGAAGGCAGATAGAAAATCAAATGTTTTTTGGAAGAGGGGTGGATCGCTGAGGTTTGCAAGTGGGCAACTCATACCTTAGAAACGGTCCTGTAACTATAGTTTCACATATTGACTCATTCATTGAATATTCGGGAATATCCATCCCTAATTACAATAAAGACCGTGTAGTAACCGTCTTGTGAGGAAGCTATTTGTTTTACCACATTCCACTATTGGAAAAAACGTGCGGATGTTTTTCAGAAGCAGAGGTGGATCGCTGAGGTTCGCAAGTGGGCAGCGCATGCCTCAGGAATGGCCCTGTAACTATGGATTCACATATTGACATACAATTGCATATTCCCAAACATGAATCCATGATTTCAATAAAAACTGTACCGTCACCATCTTATGTGTTTGTTTTCCCACATTACATTACTGTGAAAGATTGTATGAACGAAAGCGTTGAGCGAAACCAGCCTTTGAGTACATGGGACACCACGCCAAATGTCATTTTTGCTTTCTTTATGGACGATTACTTTCAAACGGGTAAATATTCTTTGTTTCCAAGTGGGCAGCTTATACCTTAGGAACGTCCCTTTAGCTGTGGATTCACATATTGATTGAATATTCAAAAATATGGATTAATGGTAAGAATAGGGAAAGACCGTGTAGTAACCGTCTTGTGTGAAAGTTGTTTGTTTTCCCATATTCCACTATTGGAAAATTATGGACGAAACCGTTATGTGTGAAACTAGCCTTCGAGTACCAGGGGCATGTTCTTTTGCTTACTTTATGAACAATTGCTTTCGAGCAAGTGAATATTCTTTGCGCTGAAGATATGGGGCTATTGTTGCTTATCCTCTGGCATAAAGGATTGCGAACAGGAAATGTCCCAGATTAACAAGCAATGCCACGGTTGGCAGTGTCTTCCGATCGATACGCATTTATACTCACGTACCCTTTTTAAAAGTACCTTCGGTGGTCGTCCACCCCATTCTTTTCTTGGGAAAGTCAAAAACGAAACAAAAAAATCCGCGAGTGGGTGGAATTGTATGCTTGACAGCAAAAACATACTATTCGAGACTTGGAGAGCATGAAAAGAAAGAAAACCCAAAACGACTTCCCACAGAAAATTCCTACCAACACCGGCTTTCATCCTTTATTTAGTCTCAGGAAAAGAGAGTAGAGGCAGAGAGAGAGGGAAACTCTCGTCTGGAACAATAATACTAAAAAAGAAAGAGGTGTGTTAGAAACAAGATACCTTGTGGGTTTTTTGACCAGTGCGCAAGCGCTGTCCAAACTGCAGCGCGGCTCAACTATTATCAGCGTTTTTCCTTATCAGAGGATGCTTATGCGTTCAGGCATTTAGGAACAAGATGGAAAAAGAGAAGGAAAGAACTTCCCCTGCATCCATTTGGGAAATGGGCTTTTTCGTGAGTCCCGGCACGTCCCTCGGGGGGAGGGGGAGGGTGCTCTTTCAATCACGAAGCACAAGTTTCTCAACGAAAATTCCTTCAGCAAGATCAGCTCTGCAAACGTAAAAAACGAGAGAGTGGCTTTTCAATAGATGCGCAAACGGCGTGTATTAACTCACACAAATTCTTCGCAAACCGAACACCTCCCCTTCAACAGTCACTGGTTAACTTGGATTTCCAAGTTTACTGCCGGCAAAGTTCAATAAGACAAGAGTTTTATTAATGCATAATTCCACCGTGTAACCCGCAGTCTTCCCTGCTTGATTTCTAACCAATTTCGACCTTTCTGACTAATAGAATCTTTCCAAAGGATTCTTTTCTAAGGAAAGAAGCAATAAAATCTTTCCAAAAGATTCTAAGAAAAATAGCAATAGAATCTTTCCAAAGAATTCTTTTCTAAGGAAAAGAGCAATAGAATCTTTCCAACGGATGCTATTCTAAGGGAATGAGTAATAAATCTGTCTAAAGTTTGAAAGAATCCATTGTTTCTTTAGAAAGATTTGGTAATTTACTCATTAATTGTGTTGTGTGAAAGCAACACTGCACCAAACACAAATCTCGCAACCTTCAGAGTGTTATGGTAACCCGATAAGTATCATACGAAAGCATTTGGATTACAGGAAGTAAAATCTCCGTTTTCCATCCGATTTGTTTGCACTGCAAATCCCTCTCAGAGCGACCTATTGAGTCATGTTGAATTACTCTGCACATTGGGTTTGTATATTAGCTGTATAGTTATATCTGTCCTTTGGGTTTGTGTGTGCAGAACAAGGGGATTAGTTTGTTTTCCTAGGAGCGGTGTCGCTGTACATGGTGCTTAAAATATTCAGCAGACAAATACACGCCTGAATTCGTGAATAACCCATGGCTAAAAGAATTTCAATAACATTTCACGACACGAATGACTACACTACTTCAGTCAAAAATGTTTTAACTATCAATCCCTCCACTAATTGTGTATGAAAATTCTTAAAAAAAACAATTAAATTTGCAGTAGCATATGTCTGGATCACATCTCGAATGTGCTTGTCAGATATTTTCAGCCCATATGTCCATGCAATTCATCCATCATTGAACATATCGGATTGTACAATAGCGCTTGAAACAAATGCTTTAAAACAATTTGTTATATAAGCGAGCTCGAATTAACACTCCAATATGAAAGGGCAGCGACTTTTTTGAGGGCATTACGAGTAGAGAGCTTTAAGAGTTACTCAAACTGCCGTTGCTATCGTGAATGAAGCTGGATAGTCAAAGCTACCGACAGGAGTTCAGAGATCAAGATAAGATGATTTTTTGATAATGAAAAGCTTTCGAGTTGAAACAAGCTTTGGGCGTAACTACGGGCAATGCTGATGTTGCAGTGCAGCGAAACTCTTGAGTATCGCCAAGAGCCTCTTTTCAAAATTGCAATTGCGAAAGGCTACGGCAGAGTAATTTTTTAAGTGGAACGAGAACGTGAACAGTATGCGGTTATTTAGAAAGTTACGGTAACGAGTTAGTCTTGTAGCTTGTAAAAGATTTCTTAAAACTTCATTTCGTGCTCCTCAGATATATATAATATAGTGCTATAATTAACAACTGATAGGGCAATTTATAATCTGTTTTCCGTAGAATGTCTGCAATTGCTCAATTCACCCTTAGATATATTTATTTTTGTTCCTCCTGGTCTTGCCGCCTGGTTGACCAAATCGAACAAGTCATTCGTCCTCAAAATTAGGTCATCAGGTTTTGTAATAACTCTTAAAGGCTCTTTCCAATACAGGAAAGAATGTGATTACTACAGGAGGTGTTCCCATTTGCACTTAGGTTGGTTTGTTGGGGTTTTATGACGCAAGGGCCATGTTTGGCCATGCTGCGCCAGATACAAGACACACAATATCAAGTAACAGACACACACACAATGAAAGTTTTACTGACACAGAAGAGAGAAATACACCCAGGGAGGAATGCACCTGCCAGGAATCGAATCTGCGCCGCCTACAAATCGAAGGTTGCTAGCGCAGTGGGCATATCCACTGAGCCACGGCGGCCCCATTTGCACTTAGAACCGACTGGAAACTACTTTTGATCATTCTAGAATTTTATGCCCACTTTTCAATCTATATATAGCAGTTTGAGTCCTTTTTTCCCTTTGTAATACAAGAATAGACCTGGAATGTTCCCCGGGTATCAGTCATGATTGGGAGGTAATAGCCACATTGCATTAGCTAAATTTTTGTCAGAAATATTTATTATGTAGAACTACCTGATGAAAACGTTGAACTTCCGTATCAGTAAGAATCATAACTTCACAGTAAGAATAATCATTCTGTTTTATAAGTGTACCACATTATAAGAAAACCGTTTCTTTTTCTAAAAAGGACTTTTGGACAATTATTATAACATGCCTGGATGAGTTTTACGCATTAATTACCCATGATTGCATTTATTTACATTACTCACACAAAACAGTAATTTAAACCTCCATGTTTATTTGGTTCCGTACTTGAAAATAGTAGTATTTTTAAAGAACACTTAAGTTAGGTGTCCAAACACGGTCACTTGTAGTATAGCTTAGAAAGTTAATGAAAGATTTGAGTTAATATTAGGTAGTTTTTTCGTAGCATTTGGTATGTTTGAAAATAAAATATTAGTACAAAAATATTTATGCTAGAAGGTATAGGCTAATGTAAAATTGGTTTACCCATTTTCAACGCAGGTGGTGGTAATATTTATGACTGTACTTTTTATGGTGCAAGGGGCATATTTAGCCAAGCTGCGTCAAACACAAGACAGACAATGTCAAGTAGTTGTGAAAAGATGTCAAGTAGTTGTGAAAGGAAGGAGAAAAGAAAGTAGAGATAGACCGCCTGGGCATCTTGGGGTCGCGATCCCCATGTTTACCAGTAAATCCCATGGGTTGGTTTGAGGGTTTTATGGCGCATGGGCCATATTTGGCCACGCTGCGCCAGACACAAGACATACAATATCAATTAATAGACACATACAATGAAAGTTTTACTGACACAGAAGAGAAAAATACACCCAGGGAGGAGTGCACCTGACAGAAATCGAACCTGCGCCGCCTACAACTCGAAGATTGTAGCGCAGTGGACATACCCACTGAGCTACGGCAGCCCTTAAACCCCATGGGAAAAGGATAGATCACTAGGGTACATTGGGTTCGTGAAGCCCGTACGGACACCTAAAGATATGCCCCGAGGGACTATACTGAACGAGAGTTTCATGAGTAATGTAATCGTCATCAGTGATCTAGACTGCATGTTTCATTTTGATGTCTTCACTGTCTTTTTAAGACCATCGGTATAAGAAAAATTATCAGTCGTTCACTTACGTGACAAATAATGAAGAATCGAATGCAAAGTGAACTAAAAGAATTACAAAAAAGTCCCTGAAATATTCCGAAAAAAGGGCAAAAACAATAGGAAGCCAGATTTCGTGACAATGTCCCATCCCGAAAGATCTTGATATCCATAATATCTATTTATGTTATGGCCCATGAAGATAAAGGAAATCTATTTTTTACAAGAAGTTTGGACATAAAAAGTGGTAAATCTTGGACACTAACTCTTCATACGGCTTAATACGAAACCTGAGGGGCAAATGAAGATAACCACCGTCTAGTATATCTCATTCCGGTTGCCAGTTTTCCGTCGATGAGTTTTTATTCCTAAACAGGGTATTTGATGCCATATCACGCACGCCTCCCTGCAGATGCGTTGAAAAGTAAAAGCATTTCGTATGGACTGGTGGCAACGGGATGTTTTCTTCGGATCCCGGATTTTCCTTGAATGACGACCGTCCAGTCTGGTCATAACTTGTCGGATTTTCGTAAACAGTGTGATAAAGGACAGACGACATGCAGTGACTCGAATCGTGAGAATTTTTGACAAAAATAAGGAAGTTTATTTTGGACACATTTTAGAGGTAATCGAATAAGCGTTCGGGATATTTTTGGTTTGGGAATAGTGGCAACACTGTAGTTGTGTGACCAAAATATCGTTTCTATTTATAGGCGGTAAAAATAAACGGAGTAAGGAATTCAGAAGAAAACTAAAAATAACAACGGAGGAGTTCGCAGTTTAAAGAAACACGTTTAAACAACGATTTTGTTCAACAATTATTTTGTAAGTATCTAAATTATAGCATTCTGAAATTTGTGAAGTTAATTATACATATTGTCTGTCTACCACAAGAACGCATAAGCAACGACTTTGTTCTACAATCATTTTGTAGATATTTAAATTATAGCATTCTGAAATCTGTGAAATTAATTATACATACTGTTTATCTACCACGAGAACGCTTAAGCAACGATTTTGTTCATTAATTGGGTCCGCGGTAGCCCGGTTGGAAGAGTGAGGGATTAGCAAGCGGTGGGCTGCGAGTTCGAATCCAACCAAAGACCGTCGTGTACAAAGGTTCACGTTAAATCTGTCGTGGCCTCAAATGCCCTCACATTGGCGTGGTGGGGAAGTTTGGAGAGGGGTGCCAGCTCAGGTGTGACCTCGTCATCTGACCGAGGTTCAAGATTAAGTGGTGTTGTCCTCGGATCTTTCTCTTCAAGTTTGATCCCGGACCGTCGCCAATATCCCTTTGTGTTGCTCCAGTGAGACTTTAATTAAAATACCTACCTATTCAACAATTATTTTGTGGGTATTTAAATTATAGCATTTTGAAAATTGAGAAATGAATTACAATTTACTGTCTAATTATATATACTACTATTATACACAACTGCTCCAGACACAAAGTCTGCCCCTGTCTGTTGGAATTAAAACAGAACTTATGCAATTTTGCATCGGGGGGGATTCTTGAAGAAATCTATTCAACTTTGCCTCTTTGGTGCACTTAATGAAATTTGGAAACTTAGTTGTGGTTTTAATTTGTTGCTGAGATGGTCTATGCTAGTAAACTATCTCTTTCTTACGACAACGTTTATCGAAAACAAATATTAAGTCATCCTAGAGTCAACCCTATTCAAAATGAACGAGCAATGTTTCCATAGAAACTGCCACCACTCAGAGTAGGTGTCTGGAGCAATTTTCGAAGACAGGGAGAAGGTATCTTCCATTGCAGTAATGAATATTCATTTTGAAGCCGATGAAGAAATTTAAACTCCAATTCGTTCCAATTAAATAAAACTAACGTTACACAAGAAAAAAAATGATACATCGTTATAATGTTTAACCCTCTCCACCTTGTAATCTGCAGTCTTCACTGCACGACTTCTTTTGTACTTAACTTAAAGAATCTTTCCCAATGATTCTATTCCTTGGTTAGGAGCAATAGAATCTTTCCAAAGGATTTCCTAGGAAATTAGCAACATAATCGTTCCAAAAGATTATATTCCAAAGAGATGAGAAATAGAATATTTCGAAAGGATTCTATTCTGAGGAACAATAAAATCTTTCTAAAGGTTGAAAAGGGGTTTATGGATTTTTTCAACCTGTAGATGTAGTTATTTAGTCATTAAATGTGTTGTGGGGGAAAAGCAATACTACACTACTTGGAGATCTTACGACTCTTGGGGATTAAGTGGAAGGTTTAAGTAATGACCAAATGTGCTGAACATTTCATCACCGAAAATGATAAAGCGCAATACGATAGAGGAGATAGTTCAAGTCGAAACACTTTGGGATTTATGTAATGGAATTTAAATAAATTGATTTGTGTATTAAAAAACTATTTCTTGTTTTATTTCACAAATGTTTCTAGCTATACCGGTCAAAATTATTTTTGGCCAACACAAATATAGCTTTCCTTTTATAAAAGTGGTTAGTTCATACAGTTGATTGAATAATTTTAATTCAAGCTTTTTTATTTTGTGTCTATAATTTAAATGAAAACAATGAATATTTATAACAAAAGTAAAAATGTTCAAAAATGGTAATCAAATTATTGTTGCGAATACCAAAAATGGTACTCAAGTAAGTGTAAATATCAAACGATGACTAATAAACAGATTCAGGAGGTCATTATTTTCCATACTTTTAAGACAGTTGTATTTTTTAATGAAAAGGACAAAATTAATAACTATACTTAGTTGTCATTACTGTAGATCGAATTAGTTTAATTCTGAAAAACCTCTTAACACTGATAAAGATAATGATATGCTGCCTTCTACGATACATGAAAACTCGGTCTCAATTAACTTAATTTAACAAATGTGGTTAGAAAATATTTTGTAAAGTGTGACTATAATAAAGTAACAATAACGAAGATTTTAAAATGTTAAGGTTATTATATTCACGTAACTTTCAGTGTAATTCAAGTACAGCATTGTATTGCATTACTAAATAACGAAAGAATTTCGAACTTTTTGAAATATAAAGGTCATAAATTAATTTTGTACGCAAAAAACATTTGATATTTAGTTCATACTAAATTGAATCGTAAAATTAAAGCTCTTGATTTACTAAGATAATTAGTTATTCGAATATAAATAAAAAATAATTAAATGCCACACATCTTCGCTCTCTACGAAAATCATTTTACATTCCTAATACATCACACATAGTCAAATAATAATTTTCGAATTTAAAGTAAGAAAGTTTTAAGGAATTGTTTTCACCTAAAATGCGCGTTTCATAAAATGAAAATGAATGAAAATGAGTCCGATCTCCAAACTCGCAATGTTCTACTTTCCTGCTGGGTAGAAGTTTCGGCCGTGAAGCAGGATTTACAGAAATTCCCCAATCGAAGTACTTAAATTTTTCTGTGCTTAGGGTTTTTTCTTTCTCTTAAACTTCATTTCAGTAGGTTATGTCCTGAGTAATCTATGAAGTAACGAGCATATCACAGATAATTTTGTTCCAATAAAATTGCTTTTAGTCTTCATTTGCCAGAAAGGGTAAGTTTTTCTAGGCATCGAAAAATAATATAGCTATTAAAAAATAACCCCTTTATTTTATAAATTTCTATATTTCGATTCCTCAATTTTAGATGACATTTTAAGAAAACTTTATTTTTAAATTGACAATTGTTTCCATATTAATATTTCCCCTTCATTTTAACAGGAAAGATGATTAGCTTCATAGGGGTGGAAACAAACACAAACAAGAATATATATAAATCTACTTGCGTAAATTTCAACGTAGCTATTTGTGATATGAATCTAGGCTCAGATTTGCTCCTTTTTAAATATTTAGATTTTAAGAATGAGTAGAAATATCTGGTATCCGTATCTGATCTGCGGGTCTGATAAAAATATTTAGAGAGTAGTAAGTGGTCTGTTGGCCTGATAAAAAATGTTTGCCCATTTTTATGTCATAAAACAATGAAATCCTTTAATACTATCATTAAGTAGAGTAGAATGCAATTGGTTCCAGTATGATCAAATAAATGGTCAGCGATAAGACAGAAAGTAGTCTTAGATGTAAGACAAAATTAAAAAAAATATATACGATGATTTCTATACTTTTACTTTACTTTTGTGCAATTTACGTAAGGTGTCTGAATACTTTTGTGTGACTGATTTGATAGGTTAAGTTGTATTTTGAATATTTTGAGAAAAATGTTTTGTAATTATTCGGTAATTTTGATGGGAAATTTAAACAGAAAGATGGAGCTTAAATGTGGTTGAATTTTAAACTATAATTTCACTTACCATCTTCATAAAATGAAAGAAAAATAGCTAGAAACGTCGGTAGTAAACCTATTTGAAGGGCCGTATCCGGTCGGCGGGCCTGGTAAAAGTATTTGGATGGCTGTTTTCTGGTCTCCGGACCTGAGATATATCTCTATTCGTTACAAGTGATTTCCTGTACGTGTACGGTCTTTTATCTTACTCGTACGGTCCTAAATCTTGCTCGTACAGTTTTTTGTGGACTGGCTGGTCAAACCTCACCCCGACGAGAGTAACAGCTATTTCACAAATAGCTAATATTATTGTTTCGTCTTTTCCACAGAGACAGTAAAAGAGATAAACCATGCAAAGGCAAATAAACTCGGTTAGTATGTCAATTGTTTCAGAAAGCTTTTATCTACATATAAACCACATAAAAATAAAAATTTGAAATGAACTGAATAATTTTTAACGTGATCATAAAAAGTAAACAGTTACATTATTTTGCACCGTATAACAAGTGATCTATTATCAAATAAAAGATAATGTAAATTAAGGACGTGGAAAACTGTATTTTTTCTTGCGATTTTAGAGGCCGTGGCAGCCTAGTTGGCAGAGTAGCGGATTAACAACCAGTTTACAGTGCAAAATAATGTGTTGCTCTAGTGCGACCTTAATTCAACTTCCTACCTACCTTGTGATTTATTACCAGAGCTTATCTGTACATTGTAGCTGGATTAGCATAAAAGCAACGTGCAAAATGTGTGTATTGTATGTGTACTTTTGTACATAGAAAATAAGACGAAAATAATGCGTACTTTTGTACATAGGAAATAAAACAGATGAACTCACGTAAAAGCTTAATATTGAGTTTTTTACCGTATTCAAAGAATTGGTGGTTGGTTTTGGGTTTTATCGAGCCAGGGCCATATATGGCCAAGCGCGCCAAACACGACAACGAGGGAGGGAAAATAAAGCAAAAAGCAGAAGGGTAGGCGTAGGTAAAATAGAAGAGAGGACGTCACTCGCATACCTCGGGATTGTGATGCCCATACACACCTAAAGATGTACCCCTAGGGACCAGAGAACTGGTGGACTTACAGAGAAGTTTGAGTCTGTCTGACACTATAACTGCTCCTGCCATAAAATCTGCCAGTATGTTGTTCTGGAAATGGACTTTATCCTATATTCCATAGAGGATTCTTGAAGACGTATTCAAGTTTGCCACATTGAGATATGAGAATGTCCTTACTCAGAATGAACGAGCCCTGAACTTTTAGCGACCGCCACAACCCAGAATTGGTTGCTAGATCAGTTCTCGTGGTGGACAGACATATCTACTTCATGATTCCTAGAATGTTAAAATCGTAACGCCTTATCTGATCTGCAGGTCTGATAAAAGTATATGCAGGCTCGAATCTGGTCTAAGGTAAACCCATTCGCTACAATTAAAATATCTTACGCGCGTGTTTTTTTATGGGCGCCAACTGACCCCAACGAAAACAACAGTTATTTCTCGAAAAGCTAATAACAAAATTAAGTTAACCCTCCAAGTGGTTTTGATATTTCTTCCATCAAGATCTGAACAATTTTGCTAATGATGAGATATATCGTCCCCAAGAAAGATATTGTCGATTTTTTTATGATGACGAGATCAGGATCGGATCAGCTTTCTTCCGAGAGATATCCAGTCCATTAAGATCTGGACGGTTTTGCTAATGACGAGATACCTCGCCCAGACAACCACTTGTGGGTTAATGAACTTATTTTATTTATATGTCCCTGTGCGAATGCACATGAAAGTACAAGAAGAAAACCCCATTTCCGACCACATAGAAACAAGCTGCAAGTAGAGAGGGTAAAACAAGCAGGGAGTGCAAGGGCAAACCCCTGCCTGTATCTGCGGGGACATTCTTAAAGGGTGGAAACATCATTTCCAAGCGGATCTCGACCCGATTGTCAATGCATGGCTGGCCATGGCATGTTCGTAAACAACCGGACCTGCCCTTTTGCTATGGTATGCATACTTTTGGGTGAGTTTTTTTGTGCTTTGCTTCATTCGCATCGCATTTGCTGGATATGCTTTGCGTACGATTGCATTCGCAAAAAAATAGTTTCGTGGAAAAGAATATTTGCTTTTTTATTTCAGTCAGAACCGAGGCGAAAGCGATTTGAGGGCTTTAACCGAAACGGGTTTTCAAATGAAGTGAAAGTATGTGCAGTGGGTCACAGAAGTATTAAGCCACTTTCACGTTTCCAACTACTGTCCTTTCATTTTATGGAGACGTAAATGAAATTACAATTTAAAATTTAACAACATAAAAGCCATTTCTGTTTTAGTTTCCCATAAAGATAGTCGAATAATTATTAAACGTTTTTCTAAAAATATTTAATATATAACTCAACCTACCAAATCAGTCACACAATAGTATTAAGACACCTTCAGTAAATACTACAAATGTTAAGTGAAATATGAAGATCATTGTCTAATGTTTACGTATTTTGTCTTACTCCACTCGTCATAGCCACTTAATCTCTTATCCATCGGCTGGTGAAAATGTAGGTACATATGAAACTATATATAAGATTGGTTACAAACTGCTTTTCTCGAAAAAATGAGTTACCTAGTTCATGCATTCAGGTGACGAAATTTAGTGAATCCCTTAATTTATACTCCATACCATTTTTTCTTAAAAACAGATATTTTTCTTGATCGCTTAATAAAGAACATTTAAATGCTCATGTGACCAAAATAACAAAAATTACACATCGACACAGATTGAATTTCACAATAGTCATGACGCAACTATTATATAACGAGTCCAGATAGGTAAGTAGTTGAAATTACATCCCACGGGCGAAACACGACGGGCTAATGGCGACGGTCCGGGATCAATTTCGAAGGGAAAGATCGGATGACTCCTCGTAATTCTGAACTAAGGACAAATAAAGAGGTCAACAACTGCCCCAAACTTCCACACTGTAAGGACATTTGAGACTAATACATATCTACCAGAGGTAGGTATTAGTCTCAACCTTACCTACCATACCTACTAGAGGTAGGTATTTTAATTAACGTCACACTGGAGCAACACAACGGGCTATTGGTGACGGTCCGGGAACAATCTCAAAGGGAAAGATCCGAACCTACCAGAGGAAAAATAATTTTGTATGTGTTTTACTGATCAGAAGATATAAAAAATAGCCAGATATATTATCCAAGTTTCCAAGGAGGTTTAAAAGAACGACTTTACCAGGGCCCTCGAAAAAAATTCGCTTCCATGTGTTTCTAAGGATCTCCGAGGGATTCACAAAGCCAAAGTCTTCCCTATTTCGTTCAGCATAGCAACTAGTCGTCCCAAGAGATCTTCCACGGGGCACCCACAGATTTCTTTTCCTCCACGTCACTGTCGTTTCAACAAAAGCACGTCTAAAAACATCGATAAAATAACAATTATGGTGTCGCAACTATTACCATCAAGACAGTCGCAGAAAGCAGTTCAATGCGAGACAAATAAAGTCATTAATATGTCATTAAACGCGCCTTGTTCTTCGGAACGGTACGCAGGGACCGTCAGGCGCACGCCATCCCACTATGAGAAATGAATACGACACAGGGGCGTAGGAAGGGATAAATATGTTTTCCATTCTTCCTGCTGCACTGCCCGTAATGACGCCCGGAAAAAACGATACACAAAAAGCAAAAACACCCTGACACGCCCATCTTAATTTGTGGGTAGGCCAGCACTCGGGATGACTTGCAAGATTTGTTGACGGCTTGGTACAGGTATTGGACAATGCTCAACGCTGGGGTCATTGGCCCGTTTGTTTTCACTTGTTTTATATCGACCAGTCTGTATTGTTAAAATATCTTCAAACTGGATCTAACATTCTAAAGACCTGACATGCAGCATAACGGTTTATTTAAACTATGTAAAACAATTGCTATAACTCAAGATTGCTGCTGCACCACCCATTAAATAACACCTGTTCTTTTCTATGTAGCATTATCCCGTTGTGTTGCTCCTGTGCAACGTTAATTAACTACCTACCTTTCCTATATAGCGCTGGATAGATGCCAATTATCATTTGAATAGTGATGTCCTAGATTACTTTGGTAGGTATTTAAATTAATGTCGCATTGGAGCAACACAGCGGGCTATTGGTGACGGTCCGGGATCAATACCGAAGGGAAAGATCCGAATACAACACCCCGTAATTTTGAATCACGGTCAAATGACGAGGTCGAGGCCTGAGCTGGCACCCCACTCTCCAAACTTCCACATCATGCCAACGTGAGGACATTTGAGGCCACGGCAGATCTAACGTGCACCAGCCCCTTTTGTACACGACGGTATATGGTTGGATTCCTCCGGTTGCTAATCCGTTACTCTTCCAACCGGGCTACCGCGGCGCCCTAGATTACTTTGACATTACTAGTTTGATTCGGTTTTCCGGAAATATCCTATTGTATTGTTATGGCATCTATTAATTATTGTTCGGTTTCAGCAGCGATTTCTTATTGAATTGAGTGAAACTATTGTTTTCTTGTATATACACTGCTGGCCACCCAAATTGCAACACCAAGAAAGACAAGAGATGTCACAACAAAATTTATTTTGTAGATAACATGTTGACCAAGTATCAAATGATTAAATTTATAGACTTCTGTGAAGTGTGGTTCCTGCCAAAATCAGTAGCCAGAGTAGCCGCCATTATTGGAGATCACCGCTGCCACACGCCTCGGCATTAATTTAAAGATACTTTGGATGTGTTCTTGGGGTACAGCAGACCAAGCAGCTTCCACACGTTGCCAAAGTTGATCTGGTGTGGCAGCTGGGGATGTATTCTGGGTCAATCGTTGAGCAACCATGGACCACATGTTTTCTATCGGCGAAAGATCCGGAGAGCGAGCTGGCCAGGGAAGCAATTCAATCTGGCGATTGACGAAGAACCCTTGGACAATGCGTGCCACGTGTGGTCGCGCATTATCCTGTTGAAATATGGCTGTGGGCAAGCCCTGAAGGTAAGGAAGGACAACTGGCTCCAACACCTCGGAGATGTAGCGCTGGCTGTTTAAAGTACCGGCAATGCGTACTAGAGGAGTGCGAGAGTGATATCCAATACCGCCCCATACCATAATACCCAGTGCAGGACCAGTGTGGCGGTGCATAACGCAGCTGTTCAGCATCCTCTCTCCACGGTGTCTCCAGACTCGAATCCGACCATCGTGGTGTTGCAGACAGAAGCGTGACTCGTCAGTAAAGACAATTGCATTCCATTCTGCCGTCCACATCCTTCTTTCATCGCACCATTGGCGGCGGAAACGTCTGTGGTTCTGCGTCAAGGGTAGACGAAGCAATGGACGTCTTGCGGACAGACCACTCTGCTGTAAACGGCGTCGAATGGTACGCGCAGACACTGGATGATGCGGTACAGACTGAATGTGCTGTGCTATGGTTCGTGATGTGGCTGAGCGATCCGTCACTGCCATACGCACAATATGCCTGTCATCACGTGAAGTGGTGCACTGAGGTGGATGCGATCGAACATGTCGGTCCGTCGTACCTTCCTGCATCCAACGATCACATATCCGCATTACAGTTGTTTGGTTTCGTCCAACACGACTACCGATTTCCCTGAAAGATAATCCACAATCTCGGTAGGCCACTATCCTTCCTCTGTCGAACTCGGATACTTGATCAAAAGATGATCGCTGTTTTCTACGAGGCATAATTGATCGTTTTTTTTTGAAAAAAGCACAAGAAAAACACAATTGCCGTACTTGAAATCGTCGAAATCTCCAAGCCTTAAATAGCGCTTTGAAGTGGCGCCACAGGCGCGCGTGATGTGCGTCTGCGCTGAAATTCTAATCATTTGCATATCTCACCTCCGCTAATGCATGTTGTAAATTTCATATTATTTGCATGCTTCCTTCAGGGTGTTGCATTTACGGTGGCCAGCAGTGTATAACGCTAATTTAGTATCCCACCAAAAGAACGATTTTTAGAGGGATTACTGAATTACATTTGCAACATTAGATAATCAATTTGGGTTACCAAGTCCTGATAAATCTCCAGGAATTTCATCAGGGCATTACAATAGTTTAAACCCCATAATCCTTGTTAGCGATGTTCTGAACCATGAGATTCAGGTGGTTGGCATGATTATAAGAGAAACGATAATCTGGAATAGAATTCACCCCGCAAATACCCGTACATGGTGTAGATGGATGTCTAGAACTTCTACCTGTCACACTTGATGTTTGATTATTATGTCGCAGACCGATATCAGATCGGAATTCCCCAAACCATCAGACGAAAATTGTATGAGGAACGCTAATCTGGAAAAGAATTCACCAAATACCTCACATGGTGCACTCGGATGTCAGAACTTAAATGGAGACCTAGATACCAGACTGGAACTCCAATCATCGGACAAGAATCGTAAAAGAAATCCTAATCTGAAACAGAATTCACATATACCTCACATGGTGAATATTTGGATGTTGTCTTAGAACTTCTACGCAGACCTGGATACTAGACTAATTTAAACCATCGGACAAGAATCGTAAAAGAAACCCTAATCTGGAACAGAATTCACATATACCTCACATGGTGAAGATTTGGATGTTGTCTTAGAACTTCTACGCAGACCTGGATACTAGACTAATTTAAACCATCGGACAAGAATCGTAAAAGAAACCCTAATCTGGTACATAATTCACATATACATCACATGATAAAGATTTAGATGTTGTCTTAGAACTTCTAAGCAGACCTGGATACCAGACTATCGGACAAGAATCGTAAAAGAATCCCGAAAAGAATTCACAAACGTCTCGCACAGTGCAGATTTGGAGGTTGTCTTAGAACTTCCAGTGTACACTTGGTGTTTGATTATTCTATCGTAGACCCAAATACCAGACTGGAATTCCAGCCATCGGTAACCACACACCACCAAATACAGCTGCGTAGACTTTGTGGGACACATTACTATTTCTTGCATGGTGGGAGAAAACGCGGAACGCTTTCTTTAGGTCAAACTACTTACTCACGGACACACTAGGAGCGTGCACGAATTGTTTGTATTTTGATTTAGGGCACTACTATTTTGCGCGCATAAAATACCGTGAAGTGGCTGTCTCAACAAAGTCTAGTGAATATACTAAATGTTTTAGAAGGATGGCATAAATTCGAGTTTTCTCAAAGATAACAAAATATATTTAAAATTCTGTTTATTAATTATTTTTAAATTATAAAAGGGTAAAATAACTAAAATTGAATCGAACGAAATATTAAGTTTATATTTTTATAATTTCGGGGGTCTTATTGAACTTTAGTTGTCAGATATTTCAATTTTTGGTAAAACTACCATCGTTAACATATCAGATACGATTCTGCAAATTTTCACTGTTTACATCTATGAGAGGGATTTTCTGTGTTAACAGAAAGAAATTCAATACCTTGGAGGTAGGTATCTTAATTAGCGTCGCACTGGAGCAACACAATGGGCTATTAGCGACGGTCCGCGATCAAACCCGAAGGGAAAGATCGAGGACAACTCCACGTAATTTGAACCACGGTCAGATGACGAAGTCACATCTGAGCTGGCCCCCACTCTCCAAACTTCCACACCACGCAAACGTCAGGATATTTGAGGCCCCGATAGATTTAACGTGCACCAGCCCCCTTTGCACACGGTCTTTGGTTGCACTCGAACTCGCAACCCTCCGGTTGCTAATCAATTACTCTTCCAACCGCGGCCCCACTACCTTGGAGGAAAGCGTATTTTTGGTAAAGAGCTATTTTGATGTATGGCCGTTTTCGCAATGCTTTGAGTTAATTTTAATACAAGCGACAAGCTGAAGGTAGGTATATATATGGTAGATATTTTAATTAACGTCGCACTGAGCAACACGAGGGCGACAAGCTGAAATTGCGTTAGATAACATGCTAAATTACGCAAGAGGCTATCGAAACATTAGCACCCTCTGTAGTTAGATTTTCAGAAAAACCCCTCCCATGAATTTTCTAGATTGTGCTCCATATTTTATATGCAAAAATCAAGAACTCTGATTTCTTAACCTAAATATCAAATTTACATTACACCTTCAGTATAACATTTCCCCCGTAGCACAGCAGAAGTTTGATATTTTCTCGAAACAATGTTTTTGTAGATTGCCTTTGGTGTAGTACGGATGGTAATTCATTTTACCACTAAAACGAATTGTATAAAACATTTTGTTTTATACTTTTAATCTTACTTTCGTTTTATTTTCCAGAATGTGGTGTCTTAGCCCGAAATAAAAGATATATCTCTTGGAAACAAAGCTGACGTCTTTAGGCCCAGAGCCAACTAGAAAGATGGCTCTGGTTCATAATCTTGCAATTGGAAGTATCGGTCGATCCAATGCGGTGTAAGTGCATCTGTAGGGACTATCATGTTCTGCTAAAACTCTGAAATGGACAACACATTGCTCTCGGGAGTTTAGAAGAGATATTTATTTGTTAGACATACTCTTATTTTCCCTTAATATATATAGTGGGGCTCCCGGGAGATGGTAATCGACCTTGGGTCAATTGATTTCTGAATAGGTGTGAAAGCGCGTTAGGAGAAAGCTGCCATACCCAAAAGCATGAATGCGATTGCAATGGATGTTCCCCCTTGCCAACTCGTTATCAATGTTATCGCTTTCGACGCGAATCAGAATCCATGCTAAAGACTTCAATTGTGGAAGGTATTTGATTATGTTACCCTAATTTGTTATGTTACGGCCCCTAATTTAAGTAGACTCGTTCAACGGATACAAAATAAAATCGACCGTTATGGGATTCATTCGCCAATTTCGCCGCTTAGTCTAACCATGATTTATTTGAACTATGGAGATGAAAATATTGCTAAGATCACACGGAAGAGATCGCCACTCTAATGAAATTATCTAGTAGTCTGATTATAGCCTAATTTAAGTAATAGACTCGTTCAACGGATACAAAATAAAATCGACCGTTATGGGATTCATTCGCCAATTTCGCCGCTTAGTCTAACCATGATTTATTTGAACTATGGAGATGAAAATATTGCTAAGATCACACGGAAGAGATCGCCACTCTAATGAAATTATCTAGTAGTCTGATTATAGAAAGTCAAATAATTATAGTCAATGAGAAATATGGAAGTGGAAATATGGAAAATATGAGTGAGTGATAGGTTGAATGTCAAAAATCGCTTTTGAACCAGGAGATGGGATGAAATTGAAGTTTTTGTTCAGAAGTTAATTGGGGTAATATGACAGAGGTGCCATGCATTTTATTGGAAATAAGAATTAACACCTACAAGAAGAGTACACGAAATGCTGTTATATATTAATTTTAATTCATTTGGGGATAAGAAATGTGAATATGATGTGATATTCATTATAAATGAATTTAAATGAGATGTGAAATTTGAGTAACGACACATTGCTTTCAATAGATATAAGCAATTGAGAAAGTTTACCGCAGATGCTATGTGCGGGTCTACTAGTTTTTTTTAATTTTATTTCAAGATATTTGGCAGGATTTAGGCGGTAAATTATGAGGCGTCCTCGGATCATTCCCTTTAGCACTGATCCCGGAATGACGCCAATGGCCCGTTGTGTTGTTCCCAGTGCTACGTTAAATTCAACTATCTACCTATCAACTTTTAACAAGTGGAAGACCCTTCAATTTAATACATAATTTATAAGCATAGCAAAAAATGTAATGCGCCATTAGAAAAATATTAACTTTGTTTACATTATTCAGTTATCCTAAAGCTAATAATTTTATATTCAAAAGAATATGTTTGAATGTTTAATTCAGGGACAATAGCGGGAAATAATTCGATACATCACTTGTATTTTAAAATTTTTAAACTATAAACCGTCTATCTTAAATCAGGCTGAAAAAAGGGAAAAACTACTTCTCAAATCTGCGATTTTCGAAAACATTAGAGAGTCAATACTTTATAACATTTATTTATTCAATGGCTTTCCTCATTTTACTATTGCTCTTTATTTTAAATTTATGAAAATATTGCCATGAATAAGAAATGAAAACACACTACGCAGAAGATTCAATACATAAATTTTAAAGTACTTTACTCAGAATAGAGATCACAAATTTAAATAAAGGGAAATAAGTAATGCAAAATGTTCAAACAGATTAAATACACGCAGCAGAAGAGGGAACTGCATAATGGAAAGTATGATATGCATTAATATACGTCATTGAAAAGCCGTTGGAGATAAATTTTCCTGGTATAAATATTCCCTGAATTTTTATCTATTTAAAAAGGTTTACAGTTAAATTCTCATCTGGATATATAGTATATACATATATATGCTTCTTTTAAATACAAGTAATTTCTAATTAGTTTATAACGAATGGTATTTATTCTATACTAGCAAAATTGCCCGACCTCACTAGGGTTGAATTAGTTTACTATTTATTGAAAGTGACCATAAAATAATCACTTTCCTCTTTCGTAGAAAATGCCAAATCATTTAAGTGTGAGTAAAATAATTTTTTAACCCATTTTCGACATTTTTATAATTTCTACCACCTACTTTGGACATAAATTCTATACACGCAAATCCATCCATGTAATACATTTCATATGTATCGCACTCCTTCTAAAGGTACAAATTGGCGAAATGTGAGACACTAAGGCAACTGCTACAAAGGTCGATTTTGAGGGAGGATTAGGAATTCCCTTTCTTAAGTTCTATTCCAGTAAAATTGCTCAACTCAATTCGTAAAAATGACGAATCTACTGTGGATACTATCTCACATAATTTACCTGCCAATATTTTTTTATTTGTGGCACTCTTCGAATTTCGCTACCATTAACGGAAAGATGACAAATTAATTTGATAAGATATTTAACACTAAGTTTGTTTTAAAAGCGAATACGTTTTTCTTGAAAATTCCATTTCGTGGTACGTGCAATAAAAAAGAACTTGTTTTAAAATTTAATAGCTTCAGTAGTGATAAAGCAAAGGTAAACCCTATTACCATTTTTTTTAATGGTAAATCAATTTGACGGCGTTTCTTCTAAAGAAAATCATTGTTTTAAACAAACCTTCCCTATATAAATTGCTTAAATATAACTTCAATTCGTAAAATAAGCCCCTTGGCCATCTGTCACTATGACAAAGAATTTGTAATATTTCAAAAGTCCTAGTTCGGATATTTTTAACATTAACGTTCTTTCAATAATAGCCAAAGTCCACTTAAAATTTGCTTTATTCTAACTTACATCCCGCTTTAAACAGAATATTTTGCGGTGGTATTGCGTGTGATGAAAATGAATTACAATTTATTAAAATAAAATATTTAAAACAGAAAACAGAGAACTAAAACAAAATAAAAGTTGGTGGGAAAAAGTTCTAAAGTTATAAATTCATGATTCTCTTTTATATCTTGATCTCGCACCGTTGCCCCAACTTACAACTAAAAATTAGAAAAAATTTAAAAATACGAAATTAAGTAGAAGCGAGAGAAAAAATATCACTGCACGTGGCAAACGAACACGAGTTTCCGTTTTGTTGCAAAATATTGTGTCCTAAATGTTCGGAAATAGTTTATATTTTGCAAAGAAAATAAATAAGACTCAAAATAAAAAAAGTATTTGAATTTAAATTCTGCAAAAATAGTTTTTTAAAATATAATTGATTTTTCAGTAGTACTGGTAAGACAATTTAAGTAATTGCAATACTCAATATGCATTCCAGCTTCTCTAAAACTACCAAATTACTGTTGATTTTTAAGTAGAGTTACTCAGATGTTTTAACGTGATACACGCTTAAATACGTAAGCAAAGGAATTTAAATAATGCATTCACTAAATTTAAATCTGGTGTAACAAATATAAAACATTAAATTATATGTTGAACAAATCTTATGTGATATTTGTACAAACAGACACAAAATCAGACATAGAACGGGTAGACGGACAGAGACAAACGCAACCAAGTTCAGTCACTAAATGAATGTAAGCACTCACAGTATGCAAAGTTTCATGAAAATATGTTCAACCGTTTGGACGTAGCATGGGCACACACATACAGACAGATGGACAGACACCAAACTCGCAAGAGACGGATTTTGCATCAGAAGTGTCCAAAACGGATAGAAAACTTGAAACGGGTCGAAAATATTCAATGTACAAACACTCCATTCTTATTTATAGATTCATATTTATTTAGTGAGTTGTCATAATATATTTGAATAAAATATATTGTGAATATACTTCATTCACAATTTATTTAAAAGCAATTCTCTGAGTGGCTGTTTTCATGAATTTTTTATCTGTGTAAAAGAACCATACGTTAAGTAATCCCCTGAATGGAATTTTCATAGCTTTTAGCCACCAGGGCTGTGTATTACTTTGTTTTCTACATTTCAAATCACATCACATACTGTTTCTGTATGAAAATCATAAACAATGGAAAGTATTTTGCTAAAACCGAGTATGTATGCTGTTTTGCCGAGATATTTGAATCGGCGAGTGCAGAAACCACATGAGTCCCACTTTTTAAATTTAAGAAATGCTAAACTGATATAATGGCTCTCTTGCCAAATGAGAGAGAGCAGGGGCTTGTATGCGCTTAAATGCAGGTATGAGTACAAAGGTGAGTGCGCCAAAAACAGAAACAAACTGTTATCCAACTGCCAAAACTTTGAAATTGCTTTGATCTCTCCAGGCCGTCCTCGCACAACCCCCCAGCAAACTCCCATCCAAAAAAACACTGATGTTTCACATAAATTGCCCCTTGATAAACAATTTTTCGAAGTCTCAATAAAATTTCAGATAAAAATACTCATAAATTCATGGGTACCAACCGCAAAACTAAAGCAAACCTTAAAATTTTACATTTCATAACTGCCTGCTTCACTGCCTATTTATCGGTAATAATGCAGTAATATTTTAGTTTTTACATTTTGTTTCTAAAATCTTGGCTTCACAACTGAAGTCATCGTTAATTTTTGTTCTTGCTGAACGTTTTTCAAGATAGGCGCCCCTGTTTCTTCCCGTGTACGTGCAAGTGCACGCCAACCGCACCACTCACCGTACCTCTCGCAGGTTTGATAGCGGATCGGATTCAGTCACACATCAAACGGCAGTGAAAAACGATCGGACCGGGAAATATAACTGCCTACCGTCCTCAGGGGTTGAGAGCTTAGAAATGTTGGAAGTAAAATACTTAATTTTAAATAGTCAGACCCCGATTCTTAGTTTCTCATATCACTACTGCACGTTCATTTTTCTTTACCGAGGCTTCTTGTGCACCTTGATCGCTTAAATCAGTAACTATATCAGGCATTGCTACCAATTATTATACATAATCCTTGCTATTGCCGGGCCACGGTAGCCCGGTTGAAAGAGAAACGGACTAGAAACCGGAGGATTGCGAGTTCGAATCCAACCCAAGACCGTCGTGTTCAAAGGGGGTTGTTGCACGAAAAATCTGTCGTGGTCTCAAATGATTTAAGTAGTATCTGTATTGGGGTGACTCAAAAATTCAGTACGTATGTAACAAGAGTAATCTACTTCGCGACTTGTGTCTCACCAGCGAGTGAATATTTTTATATTTATCTGTCAAGGGATGTGTAGTCGGTTTTCTATGTTAATAATATTACAAATCATTGATTTACTATCAAAACCTCGTAAATCCATTTTGGTTTCTGTCGTGTATACGAGGTCGATGCATGTTAAATGTGTCGTGGCCTCAAATGTCTTCACGTTGGCGGGGTGTGGAAGTTTGGAGAGTGGGGTGCCATCTCGTCATCTGACCGCGATTCAAAATTACGTGGTGTTGTCCTCGGATCTTTCCCTTCGGGTTTGATCCCGGACCGTCGCCAATTGCCCGTCGTGTTTCTCCAGTGCGAAGTTAATTAAATACATACCTTGCTATTTTCGGTTATGATGTACTAAATTTCGTTAGTTTTTTTAAAGTTTTAGTGTTTTTCCTGGAAACGATTACCTACAACGGCACTTACATCGCATTGGAGCAGAGAAATCAGATGTCCATCCTCTTTGCAAACTGGGCGAAATGACCGGGAATCATCTCAAGGACTCCTAGTGATGCAAATGTAAATACTATAGGTAGTAATTTTAAAAGATATTTTGACACTTCGGACTTCTATTGGGTTGCTAGTCAGCTGATAGCCGAGTAAGGTAAGTGGTTGGATAGGTAAGTAATATTTAGGTAGGTGTCGGAGGTAGGTAAGTAGTTGAATTGACATCTCACTGGAGCAACCGGCTATTGTAGACGATCCGGGATCATGACCGAAGGGAAATATCAGTAGACAACACTTCGTAATTACGCACCAGTCAGCACTTGAGCTGGAACCCCACTCTCAAAACTTCCACACTACGCCAACGAGAGGCTATTTGAAGCAACGACAGATTTGTCGCGCACAACGGTTTTTGGTTGCCGAGAGGCCGAAGATTTGCATCGGTAGGCATTGCTTTCTAATTGGTAAATATTGCTTTCTAATTGGTAAAATTATTGCTTTCTGATTGGTATTGGTTGACTGTTAATTACTGGAGTAACACAAAGGGTTATTGGAGTCGGTCGGGGATCAATCCCGGATCTAATAATTTTGAACCACGGTCAGATGACTAGAACATCTGAGCTGGCACCCCACTCTCCAAACTTACACACCACGTCAACTTGAGGACATGTGAGGCTATTACAGAATTAAAATGCACCAGCCCCCGCGTGCACGACAGTCTTTGTTTGGACCGAGTTTCGAACTCGCAACCGTCCGGTTACTAATCCGTTACTCTTCCAAGTGGGCTACTGCGGCCCGGTTTCTGATTGGAAAAGCATTTAATTTACTGTATAAAATAAATTATCCTGTCTAAAGTCACATCATTTTCAAGATATTTTCTACGAAAGACCTACTGGCCTCCGAGAAGCACCGGCCTCTCGGTAACTTCCCGATTTTCTGGTGGGACTGTCCGTTGTCATTGCACGATACCACCATGACCCCCAACCCCATTTCATCTCTCCAATCCCCCTTCATCCCGAAACAACAGCCTCTGAAACCGATCGCTGCCTCCACCCAAACAAACAGCCACGCGCCGTCGGGAACTATGCACACACACACAAAAAGCACAGAAACACAGCAGATCGATTGAAGAAAAAAGGGTGAGGGAATAAGAAAGGAGGGGATAAAAAAGAAGAGGGGGTCAGGAAAGAATCTTCTTTGGAGAGTGCGCATGGACGGCCAGAAAGGTCACCTAAAGGGGGAAGGCTGCGCAGATATCGGAGGCGCTCCTGCGCAATTTATTTACTCTGAGCTCGTCCATAAGGCTGGGGGGCCTTGTGGATTCTACGGGGCGCTTTTCGAGGTTGGTTGGTGATGGATTTCGCCACCGTCTGCAGACGAGTCTCTTTGGAGGCGCGTCGGAGACGGTGGTGCATCAGGGGACTGGAGGGTGAACTTCAGCCTCCTTCAAAGAAAAACAAAATTAAATGGTCATCTAATGCGATATTTCTTGTGGTCGCAATCTACCACATTTTAAGGTATCCCACTGTTGTGTTGTTTTTTGATTGGTAATTTACAAAGAATTATAATCACATAAGAGATAGAGAGAAGAGGCTCAGGTTGAAATATAGATTTCCATAAACCACAATGCGCAGATGAGTTGCATTGAACAAAATTTAAAATGAACATCTGAAAAATTTATAGAAAAGAAATTTCAGAATTCATTAGCCTATAATTTAGGATCTCCAAT
This sequence comes from Meta bourneti, assembly GCA_933210815.1. NCBI lineage: Eukaryota > Metazoa > Arthropoda > Arachnida > Araneae > Tetragnathidae > Meta > Meta bourneti. Next base: position 17,902,067 of record OW119922.1, read on the forward strand.
TTAATAACGACAGAAGTACGTGGTGGCCTTTTCCATTTGAATAAATGTTATAAAAGTTTGAAACAAGTCTGACATAATCCAAAAGCAAACTATTTGGACTGAGTTTTTGACTCAGCATACTAGAATGTAAATAATAATTAACATCAGACTAGTGATAGCCCAAAATAATTTCCTCGTAGCTAATATTTCCCCCTTTTTACATAACTATATGCATAAGCATCGAATAATTTAGTTCAATTTCAGCATGCGAACCCTACAACCAAAGATATGTTTGAGGTTTGATTTATCGCTATCGTCGTTTTTGACTTTGTGCGTGTTAATTAAACACCGAAACTGATATTAAAGACTCACCAGTAAGTTTAAATTGCAGGATACAGCAAAGAAAAAGAGTATATAATAATCACAATAATGGCTTCATTTAAAATTTCAAGTTCCTTGATATTTCGATCAAAATTTAAAACTGGTGACAAATGGTATTTTGAAAACTGACATTCGCAACGTAAATTGTGTATGTACCACACTCCAGTTGGCATACTTCGTCAAAACATCTTAGAAGCCATAACATTTGTATCAACCTTTTTTAATTACAACTTTAGACCAAAGTTCGCATACTGCAGATGTTTTCCAAGTTGTGACAGTTATGAATTGGCACAAGACAGTTGTCGCCACGAGATTGATATGACGCATTTGGAATTTTGTTTTAGCTAATATTCATTTGCTGTATCACTTGTTTATGAGCAGCTCATTTTGCTATTTTATCCCACACGTTCAATGATTGCTACAGCACGATGCTATTGATATTATTTTCAGTTTAACAATTAATATTTGTTTACAGAAGGAATTGCAATACTGGGTTTTATTAAATTACGCACTACAATACTTCAGATATTTGTACCTGCAGTAACCATGACAAATAATTTCGGTGTCAATGTAGACCAATCCTAATGTCTAATTCCGCTACCACGGTTACAACCGAATGACGTATTGAATAGAATATTGCTGTATACGAAAATTCTTAAGACAGTCTGAAATAATGTTTTAGAAGTGAGAGTCTAAAAAGTGTATGAGAAGAATGTATGTGCGTCGAAAATTTGCATTTAAAAAGATTTTTCATTATCACTAATTCACATTACTTATCACTAATTCACATTATCTTCAAAAGGGAAGGTAATGAAAACTTCGGAATGCAATGAAAATATGAATAATCCATAATTTCAAACATCATTTTAGGTGGTTTAAATTAATAGTGGGTGGGTTACAATCTAGACGATTTAAATGTTCATATTCTTAATATCATGATTCAATTAAGGAAAATTCTCAAGTAAAATTTAATAAACACGCCTAAATTTATACTTTCGAAACAATCACCTAAACATATATCACCTAAACACAGTTAATACGAAATTCAGTGACCAGTTATGACCTGGTGACTAAATGCAGCGTCCTGACTCAGTTTAGGAAAAAATGTCAAATAAAATTTAATCGACACGCCCAAATCCACGCCAATATCTTTTTGGAAAAATTACCAAATAAATTTCAATATCAACGAGAAATTCAGTGCAGGCTAAATGAAGTACAACTCAATTATAATTTTTGTTTATTATTAAAACGGATAGTAGAAGTAACCAAGTTATTCAATATTTTATACTGACTAAAATATATCTCTTAATAGAATAATTCTAATTCGTCATAGTAATAATGCTGTCGTCTATTTCCTTATCTAGTGTTTTTCTGGGAACCAACTAGAAATTACATCTACCAGTCGAAATTCTCAATAATTCTTAAAGCAGCTCCACTGTTCTGATAACGCACACAAACCCTTTCTTTCGCACTTGAAGATCGATACTTCAAAACCATTTCTGTGAAGATACCAGTTCACTTACTAACATACACTAGGGATGTAATTGTAACAGGTAAACTTTCAAGAAATACCCTTCTAGGAAGTCATTGGTTTGGGATGCAGATTTCAGAACATAATTAAAGAAATACACGAAGATATCGTGTTCGGCAAATAAATGCCATTTTCAAAACATCATTAATTTTAAATATATCACTTCAATTAATTTTTGACAGAATACTGGCCAGAATCGAAGTGATATATATGCAAGGATTTATAAAACCATATCAAACGAGATTAGAAAAAGATAGAAAAGTTAGGTTTTAAGGAGGATAATAAAACTAAAATGTTTAACATTAATGTTCAAACTTTTTTTCTGCCTTTTTCAAATACGCTTTTGAAATGTGCAGCTTCGTAGAGGAATTTTAAATTCTCTCTTTTACGTAGAGCAGGGTTATGATCCTTTACAAAAATCCTTCCTTTCATTGCTAAGAAGAAATTAAAACATTAAATATGCTCGCATTATCTTTTACTATATTCAGCATGGAAGAATGTGAACCTTAGTAACATAATTGGCAACGAAAAGAGCTTTCCTATGCCGTATTATTTCAAATAAAATGATTCGTTTTAATGCTTACTCAATATTGGATAAACGGCAATTCATATATTTACATTACATGAATAAATTAACTTAAGAATGATGATTTGTGGAGTAATTACGTTGATATTTCAAATACTAAATTTGTTAGACTAGAAATATAAACATTTTAATTTTAAAAATAATAACTAGACTTTCTTATGGTACAATTTTTATTTAGAGCACAGCTGAAATTTGACTTTCAGGCAAATTCTTTCAATGTAAATCAACTTCAACAGAAACTAAGTTTCTCGTGAACAGCCAAGTTTACAAATTTTATAGCTAGCTTTAAAAGTTCAAAATTTGAGAGAAGTTTACATATCGTTATATCTTCTAAATTTGTATCTCCTGAAATTTTGATAGAGCAATATTTTAAAACACTTGTAAGTTGTATTCAATAGAATGGAAATTTGTTTAATGCAATTTCTACTCAAACGCGTTCCTCTCCTTATTTGAAGTTTCAAACTTGTCTGACGCGATCTAAATATATACTGTTATCGATTATAAACTATATAGCTGCTTATAAGTAAAAGTTCTGAAAGACTTTTTGCCATTTTTTTTCCTATTCAAGAGAAATGATTCTCAACTTATCTTATCACAAGCTGAAATGTCTCAACTAAGTTTACGTGAGGTCAAGAAATAATTACACTTCGAAGAAACATATGAAAGACGGCGAATTCAGCGAATTTTAAAATTGATAATTATTAGTTCGATGATTGTTTAATGATTCCATTGACGTTTGATTTATTTTAATTTGGAATTCTGTTGATTAGAATAAATAGCCTATTTCTAAAAAAGTATTATGTTCCTCAACTTCAGACACATTATTTAAGTTTTTAAAGTCTAAAATAAAGTACTAGTATGTTAATAAAAGTTTTAATGGTTATTTTTCTAAAAAATATGCAGACGTAAAATGTAAATCTTTATGGTATTTATTTATGAAAATAGCCATCTTTTGGAAATAGGACGAAAATACAGAAATAATTAATACCAAAAGATATATATACTTCATCAGTGCCAGTCGTTAAAATTGCGCATGCTGGAAAATTTCGATATTTGGTAAATTTTTCTTTGAGATATCAGTTAGTTTTCATTTAAACAAGTGGTTCTCAACCCTTGTGAGATCACGGCCGGTAAACTCCTTTTTGATGAGACGAGGGCCTGGTCCCAACAATGTTGACCACTGTCTAATTATATTTAAATTAGTTATCAATCACCGGACTGAATAAAATCTTGCAACCTATTGTAATTTCCTCAGGCCAATGGCATTAAATTAATGTGTGCTGAGTTTTGTTGATCTATCTCATCCTGATCACCAAAAATGTATATATTTTTCGTCGCAGATAGACCTTCCCCCCCTCTCCTCCCCCCAAATCCGAGATTTAACTTTATTACTTTTAAAAATTCACGCCACTCTGGTTTCGAAACACTTACAGCAACTCGAATGTGCGCAGTAACAGAATTCAGAAATATTCGACTTGTGAACGAGATATAGACTGCCTTAATTACAATTTCAGTGGAATTGATCTTTTATATCTCCTTACTTATTAGTCACTGACATTTGCTATATAGAGTATTATTTAAGCATATTGGATTTGAGCTTTTCAACACATTCGTAAAAAATTGCCTCAGAATATTTACAATATTTTTACCTATTTAACTCAGAATATTTACCTACCTAATATTTATCAATAAAAATATTTTTAAAAAATGACAAATTCCAGAACTTCTCATGGCCCGATATAATTGATGCCAGGGCCCGGTACCGTGCCGCGGCATCCCTACTTTCACAGGCAATTGCCAAATAGTATTCTTTATTTATCCTTCCTGGTCAATCTCCATTTGGAACGCATGCCTTAACAAAATAAGAAATCGCCTAGATTAAATGGTGCAAAATAAAAGCAAAACAGACGAAAGAAAAACCTTATAACAAAATCCAATTAAAAACGACATAATTGTTAAATACTTTTAAATTAACAAAAGAAGCATTATTAACGATAAAACACGTGCCCTACTGACGCTATTTTGTTAGAGTTGCTTTATTCAGCGTTTGAGGGGGTGTCCTTAATTTCGATTTTTGAAGTCGAACTTTGTTGATTCTGTATGATCGGCTTGCAAGTCAATGAACAGAGAAAACGAAGGGGTAAATTCTAATTTTCAAACAATACGAAAATTGCAATTTCATCACCTTAACAATTATTTTTCTCTTGGTATTTATTTACACAATTTATCAAAATTTAGAGGATACTTTCTTCCTGATTATATATTGATATAGAAAGTTATTAATAAAATTATAATAAATAATGTCATTTGTTTGTGTTTCTCAAGAAGAATTCAAAACAAAGAAAAAATGCCTAAGTGCACTTCACCAGTCCAAAGATCAACACATTCCGGTCTAGAAAAACGAAAAGCTCATTTGAAAATTTTGACTAAGTGTGTTTCACTTTAAAGCTGACGATATGCTCAAACCGAAAAAAGTCAACACATTTTCCATTAGATAGAATTGTTGAACACTGAGCACCTTACATTTTTAGTAAAAGAAACAAAAAGAATTCGGTACCTTATCGTGTTAAATAAACTCAATTGGAAAGGTCCCGCGTAAAAATTTTTTTAGTAATATTTTGCAATGAGTTTGAATCCCTTTTTCTAACAGTTTAAAGACTTATTAACGCTATTTAATTGATTTGTTGAATTTTTCCTTCTTATGATCACATTACATTGAACGTAAGACGAAATCACCACAAGAACAACACTGCGCTGTTTAACAAGTACGTTGAAAATAAAATTCAGCAACGTGAAATCAGTATACTTTGTAAACAAGTTAAACTACAGAAACGTAAAATAGGTCAATAAACACCTATATACTTTTGCAAGATAAAATTACTTCACACAAAACTGTACTCTTAAAGGGCTTTCTTAAGTCGGTTATTTTGTATCTCTATATGTAAACGCAGTTCTTCGAAATAACATGTGAATTTTTATTAACTAACATTTGAGATACTTCAAAATAAATCTGAGATTCTATTAGATGATTCCAACAGTGCATTAATTATTTAATTAGAGAATATAAATAATAAAAATTAGTTTTATTTAATATTTAAAGGAAATTAAATTTGTGATCGAGTATTTACAAATGTTAGACCCATTTATCTCGTAATAATATGATGCGGAATGTAACTTAGACTGTTTAAAGGACTAATGTTCAACATATAACACATAATTTTGACGCAAACATTGTAGGAACAATGGTAATATTTCATTTCTACCTTTGAACAGCGAATCTTAGCAGTATGACGCAGTTTGTTAAAACGCAATTCTCGGCGTTGAAAGAAAAGAATTACTTGAATTTTATAATTTTCCACGAAACTTAAAATTCTAAATTTTAATCATTTCATTAGTAACCATTTCCTTTTCACTGATTCAAACGACAGTATAAAATGAATTTGTATTCGTCATAAATAACTTATTTATTTCATGGAATAAATTTTATATATGACGTTCACTATGTTGCCTCGAGTTTATACCAAAATAAATTCTTATTAATTTGAACACTGTTTTGAAGGGTAGAAGTTATATTAGAAAGGTTAATTGTTAAAAACTACAAAATAAAATTGAAGAAAAAAGAATGGGTTAAAGGGCAAAAATTATTTTTGACATTTAATAACTACATTATGATTAAAAAGACTCACCTTTAAAGTTTTTCATTTCGTCTTCTGACTAAAAATAAGATCCACTTGTGTCACTATTAGTGATTTGTTTCATGGAGGGTGAAAACAGGAGAGACAGTTCTTTTAGACGATGGTATTGTCTTCAAGTTTCTAGGAAACAACATCCGTACATCTTTTTACCTAACAAACATGACACTGAAGCAAATATATTCAGTCACTTTTCCTTCACTTGTTTTAGTTTCATATTCGACGCATGCGATTTGAACACATTCCTCATTCTCCAATCCATTTTTTAAGTTCACACTCATCCGAAACACTTTTTCCGGATAAGAATTCCAGGGAAAATTGTCAAACGCGACTATTCAGAACACGTAAGTAACTAATTCCTCACGGTATAAAACGCAAATCGGCCGAACAATAAAAACGAATAAGATTTCCGATTGCGCAGTTCGTGTGGAAACAAAAGGAAAAAAAATTATAAATGCAGACGATATTTCCCAAACAAATTAAAATTATTCTTTCAAGAATAAAAGCGAGGAGACATTTGGTAAGAGACGAAAACGATGGGAAAATGACATCGGCTGATGAAATGCATGTGCTTGTTGTTTTCACTATACTGTCCAATTGCGTAGTTACGTTGAGAGAGATCGCGGATTCGCTGTACACTTGCGCACTTCGTCGATCGTCGCTGCCTTCTGTCTACCAGAGTACAGGGATTGCGAAACACTCTCTTTTAGAGGTTTTTCCCCCTACGCTGCAGTGGAAATTCCCTATATGGAGGATAATATCCTACCTCGCGGGGAGAATTTCATATAAATAGGAATACAGAAGGGTACCCAGTAATTGAATGACACTGCAGAAAATTTGGATTATTGAATATTTTTCATTCACACACCATACATAATAAACGAAGTCTGGTTCAGAAAGGTTTTTCTGCCTTACAGAATAAATTGCGTTTTTAATATTCAAGATCCCATGTTTGTGTTTCAAACCGTTTTTTAAGTACGTTAATCTCATCTGTTTCTGGGAATTAAATAAAATATTCGGGATAAAATCACAGAAACTTAGGGAAAATGAGAACACTTTGGATGCTTGTACTTAACAGACAAAAATAAAAATGTATATTTTTATATTCACAGAATATACCATTTACGAATATTTAAATTTCCCATTGGTGTTTTAATATTGAACTCGATGAAAATCAAACTACTTTTGAGTTAGTTTTTGCTATACACTTTGCTTAATTTTTAAACTCATACAGTAAACCATTATTACATCACGTCTCTATATATTGCGCATTCGGCTATATCTAGGGCTACCAGACTTAAAAATGAACTTTCTTGATAAATTTAATTATGATTTCTGACATCTCTGGGAAAGTCTGGACAGATAAAACAATTTTTGGAGCATTAATAAAAGCTATTTTTTGAAACGGTCAGATAAACCTCGTTGCAAGCAAGAAATAACAGTATTACAAATAACAAATACCTTTTGAATAGAAAAACTGACTTGACGCATACAATTCCTCGAACGGTCGTTAACTACAAAGTTTAACATAAAGCGATTCAAGCAATATAACATTTGAATTGAATGTGTGAGTTTGAATTCTGTGGGAAAATCCGTAAACTATGTACTCAACTTAAAACTTAGGTCTTGTAACATTACGTAATCTAACTAGAATGGACGATATTTGCTTGTGACTTAAAGAATATTAGTTTGTTTCAATTATGTATTATTGTAATTATTAAACCATGTTGTTTAAGGTAGGTAGGTAGTTGAATTTACTTCGTACTGAAGCAACACAACAGACTATTGGAGACAGGGTCTGGTATCAATCTGGTAGGAACAGATCCGAGGGCAAGATCTCGAAATTTTGAACCACGGTTAGATGACGAGGTCAATACTTGGGCTGGATCCCCACTTTCCAAACTTCCACACCATGCCAACGCGAGGATAAAACTTTAAGCAGAAGGTGGAAATAGAGAATGGAATAAAAATGATTTATATTAGAGTTAAGAAAGAGAAAACATATAAATCTAATCTGTATAAAAGATAATATTATGTGAGACAAATACTATAGGCAAATGATATTTGAGAACCTTTTTATCTGTATTCAATTTGTAATGCAAAATGTTCACTTTTGTACTTTGTAATCTAAGTACGATTTATCAATCGCGTTATCAAACTTAAGATTGCACCTATTATTTGTTTTTTAGATACATGACACTCTCACTGTTTTCATTTTATAACATAAATACATTGTTTCAAATAGAAAATTATGTAGATAGGATTCCTTAATCTGTTCAATGCTATGTTCTTTAACATTGAGTTTCCGAAGACAAGACAATATACAAAAGCATCTAGAAATTTTACCGATAAGCAGTAGACAAGATGGCTTACGATTAGTTCTAATCATTACTCGTGACGCTTAGACTTGCACACATACATATTTCCTTTTAAAAATGGAATTGTCATCTTATCAACAACGTATTCCATATTAAAAAAGCCTAATTCAGCTATTTGCTTTCTTTTTTGAAAGAAGAGTTAGATGAAGAGTTGCAAAAGTCTTCAGAAGATTTGTCTTGATTACAAAATTTATTTAATATATTGGTTTAGCCTTAACCCTTTAGGCTCATTTATACTTTCGGGCTGTCTGAATTTGCTCTCCGTTTTCTGATCCGTCGAACCAATGAGCAACGAGAACGAGAATGATTGACAGTTCTGTTCTCGTCGTTCATTGATTCAACGGATGCATTCGAATTCGGACAAACGCACAAGTGTAGATAAGTCTTTAAGCATCATTTATACTTCTGTGTAGAATTGAGTTCTGAGCTGCGTCAAACCATTGAGCGACGAGATTGACATAAATTATAAAAACAGGTAAAATGTTATATTATATGTTTTTATATTTAGTTTGACAGTTTGAAATTATTAGATTATTTAATAAATGATTTACTTTATTTAATTTAAGCGTTTTAAAAATTTAATTGTTTCAAATAATTTTAATTATATTTTGAATTAGAGATTAAACTATATTAAACGTATTTATGAAAGTACTCATGCAAATTTTATCATGAAACTAGTACTGAAAAAATGTTGAACAATAAAATACAAGAAATTCTTTATGTTCAAGGCTTTTTTCTAGTTTTTATATTTAGATTTGATAATTTTATTTGTGCATCAGGATTAAAATTAATATATTGCGTAAAACTGGTCAATACCAAACAGTGTTTTAAGTCATGATGTAAAACATAAGTTTCACTCCCAGTATAATCAAATCTATTTTTGAGCTTTCATAAGTCAATAATCAACTTAAAGTGTGATTTCATGTTTAATATCATAAAAATACCAAAATGTAAATATCCATAAAATTCATTTCATGAGCAGTGATTTACTTTTGTTGATTTACTTTGAATTTATACATTTTGTTTACTTTATTTTAAATTTCAGACTTTTTATTCTCCAAATAGAATGAAACTGGACTTCTGAAAGATATCAATTGCAAAAGAACACCCATGAACCATCTGATATTATTTTATTCATGGGCAGAATTTTAATGGGTATGAGTACAACAAACAAGAACAAAATAAAAACATGGAGCTTTTGCATATTTCCGAACATCGATAGATGTATAATTAAGTAAATTGAACATAGAGAATACCCTGCATTTTATTCAGCATTTTTTCAGTTTCCTGATAAAATTTGCATGTACTTTCATAAATAGACTGTTTAACGTAGTTTAATATCTAATGCAAAAAGATAAAAACATTTGAAACAATTGCATTTTCAAAACACTTAAATTAAATAAAATTAAAAATCATTGATTGAATAATCAAATAATTTTCACTGTCAAAATGCAGCCAACGCATACGTTTCAACGCAGAAGTGTATATGAGCCTTTTAAGGGACAATGGGGTTTCCACAGTGCCACCTCCTTGAAATGATAAACGGGGCATTCCATTGTCACGTATGGGTAGGTAGTTAACTAACGTCACACTGGAGCAACACAACGGGCTAGTGGTGACGGTCCGGGATCAATCCCGAAAGGAAAGACTGTCACAGATTTTAGTCAATAAATAGCTGCACCTTTTATTATTCTTTGTTAATCAAAAACTTTTTTGAATTTAAACTGTCTTTCAAGAAAGCTGATTCCAAATTTCAGGGTACATCTATCAGTTTTTCCTATCTGAAAAGTGCTGATATCGAGCTGTCACGTATGGGGCATATCTGATTACATTCAAATGGCATGTATATATTGTAAAGGAGAACTTAGTTTAAAATTTTTAACACAATAAATACATTCTGTGGCACATATCCAAGAAAAGATAATTCTTAACCCACCAAGTGGTTTCGACGAGGTATCTCGTTCGTCAAGATCTGACAGATTAAACGCTAATTGCTTTGGTTTGTTGTTCTACGTTAAATTTTGTTAACGCTGGTCAACTAGACCAGGGTCTACCTATACCATGTTAGGGTTGGTTCGTTTAGGTTTCATGGAGCAAGGTTCAACAAAAGACAAGCACCAATATTATTTGAAAAGTACGTGATTGGTATGTATAACAGGAATGCAAAAAGAGACATAGCATTAAAAATTTTGAGAAATACGTGGAGGAACGTACGTACGTACTTGAATAAGAAGTAGTATGCATCGATAACCGACGAGAAATTTAAATTGACTGGGCATTGCTATTGCTGCAAAGAGTGTGACCAACATGTCGACTAGTAGTCACGTGACTGTTTTGTGAAAAATTGACTCGGTTGACTGATTTGGCATTTTACCGCCTCGTTTGGCAATATATCCCATGACAGGGTAGATGCGCAAATGCGTATTTCTATAGAGTGGTGAAATCGTCAAAGTGTACTGCTGCGCGCGGACCAATCAGATGATGAATCAATGGATGACAGTCTACTCCCGCCCCGCGTCAACCAATCAGATGATGAATATCTGTCGTCCCTCCGAACATAGTCTAACGGTCCCGTTACTCCTAGTTTTCGCGCGTCACAGGATCCTGGATACAAAAAAGTTGCCATTATATATATACTCACTCTATTTTTATATCTCCTCAATCTACACTATTAATGTGTGATAGTTTATCTGTTTGAAATCTATCTTCGTCTCAACCACAGCACGTAGAGATCTGAGAGAGGTGTCAAAATACGCAGAATAAACTGGGAAAGTTATTCCTCCCCTTTAAAATTTTCAAAAATTTAAATTTTAACATAAAATGTTCTAAAAATTACCTGATTGGACAGAGTGCCGTGACGTTACTGGCTCATTCCGTAACGCTTCCTTAGCGGTTTTTGCCCCAACTTTTTTATTATGTTTTTTTTTGTCAGACTTGACTTAAATATTCGTGTTGAATTCGAGAAAAAAACGTAGAAAATGTTCAAAATTCAATTTACAGTACTTTTTCGTCTCTTACATTTTACTGCTTTAAATAAACATTTAATACACTACTTTTTCGAGCTTTATATTTTACTTCTTTAAATAAGCGTTATTTTTTTATAATTATTTCACATCCAATACAGCAAACCTGTACAACTCAACTCTTAAATCAATCGTAATTTGGAATTTCAAATTGCTTACAGCTGCTTTTTTTTATAGCGATTGTTTTTTGCGTTGTAATTACTCATTTTTTTAACGACAATGCGAAAAAGAAAACGTTCCATAACAAGCAATTCAGCTAAATACAAACTACGTGAAAGACGTCACAATGAATCTAAGGAACAAGCTACCAATAGCAGACTGGTCGAAGCTGAACGTCAGGGTGAAATTGAGAAATTTACATGAAGACTTGCAATGAGACGGCGAAAAATCTAATATGTCGTTTACTAACAATCAGTTATCCCGTGACACATTAAACCATAAAACTTTTAAATCCGAATAATAATAATGATAAATTTATAGAATTATATAACAGTGAATTTATAAGGCATGCAAAAAGAGAGTAAAAAATCCAAAAGGGAGGTATTTACTAACACGTCCTCCGCAAAGCGGGGCCATACAGCTAGTGGTATTGATTGCGTGTGGGTTGTGTCATTTACTGTAAAATGTTTGCTTCCCTTGTCTCTGCTTATGTACTGTCGGGTTCCATCCCAGGTTAGGCTTAGTTTACTAATCGACATTTCTCAATCTCACACCAGCACGCTGGTACAAAAGCAGTATTCAATCTCCCGTAGAACCCGAGAACACGTTTATTAGGCATTTAACATTCCTTCGAAAGTGTTACGCACAGCGAGTCCTTTTTTTTCTTCTTCTGTCGATAATAAAACACCCATTGTGTGCCCGTTTCCTTTACTCCTTTACGAACTCATCTGGAGAAGATTATCCGACAATGAAGTTTACCCTCCCTCCGAGTCCGAAAAGAACAAAACATTCTCGCATAAACTTGAGAAAGAACAGTGTAAAAGAATATGTCGGCACACACAGAACCAGTGCGATTCTTCACATTCTTTTACTTGCAATGGATACTTAGGAAGCAGAAAAAAAACAGAAAACAAGAAAAGAAATAAGCGACACAATGCGAAGTGGTATCTTATGTTCCTTGATTTATTGCTGACTAAATGACCCAGAAAGTCGAAAACAGAATTTCACGGCGCGATGAATGGAGCCCGCAGCTTTCTTCATGGAACTATCTTTTCGGGCGATGCATATTTCACAACCCTATCCCCTCCCTCAACAACAAAGGTTCCCATGTTGTATTCCTTGGAAAACCGTCCTATTAATGATTGTGCGAAATACTTAATCAACGGAAGGATTGCTTCCCTCTCTGTCTCCACTTGCAAGAGGAATTTCAGTTTGGGTCGTGGATAGTCTCATCATGCAAATGTGGACACTGGAGATCCTTTATTTGTCTACCAATTGTACAAAAGCAGATTGAATTGTTAAGGGCATCGTTGATTTATAGTTAATGGAAAATTTCAATATTTCACGATATTGCTGACATCAGTCTTTTTCCTTTTTCAATGGCTGTAATGGTACGAAATTTAAAAAAGATTCAAAGGTCATAGTTAAAAGCTTTACAAAGCGGCAAAAAATCCATCTAACTAAATTAAAAGTAGTCTTACAAAGTTCCCATGTTACTTAAATACTTAATCAACGGAAGGATCGTTTCCTTTCTGTCTCCACTTTTCAAGAGGAATTTCAGTTTGTGTAGTGGGTAGTCTCATCATGCAAATGTCGGCACTAGAGATCCTTTATTTGTCTACCGATTGTACAAAATTAGATTGAATTGTTAAGGGCATAATTGATTTATAGTTAATGGAAAATTTCCATATTTCACAATATTGCTGATATCAGTCCTTTTCTTTCTTCAATGGCTGTAATGGTACGAAACTTTTTATAGATTCAAAGGTCAACATAGTTAAAAGCTTCGTAAAGGAGTAAAAACCCATTTAATGGAATTTAAAGTAGTCTTACAAAGTTCCCATGTTGTACACCTTGGGACTTAGTACTATTAATGGTTGTGCAAAATAATTAATCAACGGAAGGAGTGTTTCGCTTCCTGTCTCCCCTTACAAGAGAAATTTAAGTGTTTGTTTTAATGGAGCAAAAGCCATGTCAGGGCAAGCAAATTTCAGTTTCGGTTGTAGGGAGTTTTGCTATGAAAATGCTGGCGGGGAGTTCCTTGATTTTGTGTTATAATTTCACAAAAGAAGATTGAATTATTAGGGATATCGTCGGATTTATGGTTATTGGAAAATTGGGGCAATCCAGAATATTACTGGGCATTAGTCCTTTTGTTTCTTTAATGGATGTAATGGTAGGAATGCTTTTATAGATTCAAAGGTCTCCATAGCTACAAGCTTTGTATGAGTAAACACGCATCTGACGTGTATTTGATGAAATGCCAATGGTAACAAGTAAAATTAACTAATTTATTTTATGTTGGAAATGTGTGTCCTGTTTTATTGTGTGTGTATTTAATATATAAAAATACTAAATGCGGTACTTTTCAATCAGATATCATGATTTGAGAATCTTCTGCTTTGTTAACGAGTGATTAAATTTGTGATTAACAGGCTATTATGTGTAATCAAGGTATTGACGTTGAATTCAGAATATTTTGCTCTGCCTTAGGACTCTTGTTTTATACAAATATTTCACTTATAAATGACATTACCTTCTAACTTCTTCAGTTGCATTGCTACATTTCACTCCTAAGAATATGATAATGCCAGATATTTATTTGATTGAAGAAAATTGATTCAGACATGTAAAATTACTGTATGATCGCCACCTTCATTTCACTTGCCTGTCTGAACAGTAATTTATTTACTGTTAGATATAGATTATGAATCATTAGTGATACGCGCGTCCTCTAATGCCACTTCAAAGGTACAGAGAGGATGGAAAAGAGAAACAAAAAAAGAGGACTTGAAAAAAATATGGAGTAAATATAACTACACAATTTACTACCTTCGTTTTATTTTTGAAAGAAATTGCTTATGTTAGTCCGAGGAGTTTGACGATACGAGTTTTTACCAACACTCGTATTTTAAGAAATGCAGCAAAGATAAGGAATTTGAATGAACACCTTATGTAGGTGCTGACACTCTCTTCTCTATTAGTTCAAACCCAAAACTACTCAGAAAAGGTACACAACTATGAAATCACACAACTATCATCTGTTGTTTCTTATCCCCAAGGTTCAGGATAAGCCTAAATCAGGTCCATAAGACCATGTCGCTCTAAAAGAAGGCAACTTTCTCCTGATCCAAGAAAAGGTGGCTCACGGAACCACCGATGCAATCGATAAGGTGGGCAGGGATTGCAAGGTTTGTGGAATATCTGGAGATCTTAACGCCAATCTTAATTATTATCTTCATTTCACTGATTTCAGCAATTTATTTACTATTGAATATTTAATGGGGACAGAGTGGTACGCTTATCATCTAATGATAACGAATTTTAATGACTGCCTCATACCAGTTCTGTCATATTTCCCAAACAGTCCAAACCCAAAACTACTTCAGAAAAGGTTTACTATATGAAATCATGCATCTACCATCTTCATTTCACTGCCTGGAGCGTACAGCATTTTGCTTACTGTGAGATACTGAATGCGATACATGTGGTACGCTCATCTAATGCCACTTCAGCGGAACAGGGAGGGGGGAGAAGTAACAAAAAGAGTCAGAAAAAAAAGAGCTGTGTGATGTATGACATAAAAGAAGAGGACAGTCATAATGATGACACGAACAATAGGTGGCAATTATAATCCGATTTTGGCGTGACTAATTTTTTAGATACTTCGCTCGCGCGACAAGAGGGTGCTTCAGGGGAAGAGACGACTCGCCGACACGAAAACCACCATTAAAACGTAAAAGGCACTTAAAGAGGTGTACTAAAAAAGCGATGAAAGCTGGTATCAAAATTTATAAAGATAAAAAAAACCTTTCCATAGATATATAGATATATATACACACACATGACCGGAAGTCGAGGACAAAGTACAACTTAAACTGTGGCGTCTACAACCATAAAAAAAAAAGAATGGGTAACGGGGAAAAAAGTTGGGTGGTTTCGACTTATACTTCTGAACGGTAGGTGGACGTGGAGAAGTAGACACGCAAACAGAAACTTATATAGGAAGGGAGGGGTTTTTATCCCCGTAAAAAAAACCAGAATAAAAGAGTACTTCTCCACACACCTGCTTGCTGTATAGTGGGTTTGGGTATGAGTAATTGCAGTGTACGCTGCTTCGAGATGCGTTTAAGGAAGCAATGAATTTCAAGCGACAACTCCTGATACGGTAGGACTGCACTTTCGACTTGAACTGCACCCACCCCTAGCATCGTCTTGGGTTATATTACAGACTTCCCTAGGATGCTTCCGGAGGACAGATGTGTGGGCTTCGACAACCACACCAAGTTTTTGTTATGTATAACGAAACAGTATGCTTGAAGTGACTTGAGCCGTTTATTTAAGGACTGTTATTTGATGTACGTTAATTTCCAAAGCATACCGTGGGTCTTTTTGGGTCTGAAATACTTAAAAAATAGGGGACTACCTAGAATTATATTATTACATCTGAAAGGTTTCTGCGAAATTGCTTATGTTCAAGAAATTAATAAATGGCGAAGCACGTAATCGCCATTTATTACAACGCTTTAAGAATGCGTAATTATTACGGTGAAAAAAGGCCTTTCTGTCTTATTTTTTCAATAAAACTGCTGTTTTTCTGCAGTTACATATACTACAGTAAAAATCGATAAGTCGTCGCCTGGATTACTCATCACACCGGATAACCCTTCACTGGAAAGATCTCTAAACATACAGCGATAGTGTCTAATTCGAGTTGAGAAATGAAGTTGACATTCAAAATGAAGTTGAAAATAAGGACTCCTGATCATTTATGGAATTTAGTTGAAATCGTAAGTGAAAGTGGATGCATTGTTCTTGACATAAATGACTACATAGAAAAATACAACGTTGTACTACGTGCTGTAAGAGATGTCGTTTCAGTCAAAATTCGTCAAGTACTTGCCATTACAATACATATACAAAGTAATACTAAAGCTTAAAAATATTCAAGTGACGTTAACATTTTTTTTATCATTTACGTAATTTTTTACGTTTTCATTTTTTAATAAAACTAAAATTTAACTAAATAAAACTAAATAAACTAAAAACCCTTAGAACCAAGAACAACACATGACCAAAGTAGTAACATTCAATAATAGCTCGTTCTGGTGACTGTTCTCTATGGTACACTGTATTCTATACAGTTTGAAGGGGAAAGAATATACACTCTCTATTGTTCAGTGAGATTTTCCTTTATTTGATTGAGGTTTGATAGTGAATTTCCGAGTCATGCAAGTGGAAAAATTTAAAAGTTAGGCGTCAAATCGAAACCAAATTTATGGTGGCAAAATCATAGACTTGAAATATAAGCAGAGTTTTGCTTTGGAGAGGAGCTTCAAAAAGTGTGACCAACATATCGACTAGTAGTCACGTGACTGCTCTATGAAAAATTGACGTGGTTGGCCGATTTAGTATCTTATCGTCTCGTTTGGCGATTAATCATGACAGCGTAGGTGTGTGAATCCGTATTTCTAGAGTGGCGCCAAAGTGGTGAAATTGCCAAAGTCTACTAGTATCAGATGATCAATCAATGGACTAATCAGATGATGAATGTTAGGTTCCACGCGGCAGACGAAGTAGTCTAAGGGTCACGTTACTACTAGCTTTGGTCACATGTTGCTCACTCTATTTTCATATTTCCTCTATGGGTTTTAATGTATTTTCAAAATGTCACTGCAGTTAAATACGATGTATTATTTGTACTGCTTTAGCGTTCAGCTTCTTCATGAAAATTGACAATTTATTTTTTAGCACTCATTTATACAAAATGATAGTATTCTTTATGCATAGCTCATTACTTGAACAGAATTCCGATTACTTTTTTGATTGAAACACATAACTGCAAAGTATTTCAATATTTTAAAGATATAGAGACCAAGAGTTTCAAGTGTTAAAACTACCCGAAAAATCATTCTTATACCAAATCGAAACGCATTGAGGCCGAATCGTCTCTTTTTCAATTTTCTGCCAGTCCCGTCTACTCCGACTACTTTTAAATGACCCAAATGTTATCCTTGAAACTAAAAGTATCAAAAAAGAGAAAATCGATATTCTCTGCATGTAGGAGTAATAGAAGAATATCACAGAGTGTATTGTAACGCTGGAGCTCCATTCGAATCGAAACTAAAGTACCGTGAATATGGATGGAAGAATCGAAATGCTTTTTAAATAATCGATGGAACCTCATAAAATTGTAGCTTTTGATGAGCAATTCAAAGGCAGCTATTAATTGCAATCGATGTGAAAGTTCTTTGCACCGTAAACAAAGGAATTTCGAGACTTACCGAATCACACAATTGGAATTTTTTCTCGCGGTTCCCTTTTGATGTTCTGGATCACTTACTGAGCCTATAATAGGAGATTATTCATGGCGTGTTTTATCTTCCTTCAAGCTTCTGTTTCGAGCTTCTCTTGTTAGATAATGCGGAAAATCTGAATAGGAGGAAACAAAAAGATGAAAAATTACTGATTTTCCAGGAATTATTGACAGCATATTTGTGATATCGAAATTACTATTTTCAAATATGAAAACAGTAGAAGGTAAAGTACAAATATATCGTCGACTTAGAACAGAAACTCATTAACTGACATTTTTAGAAGACACTAAATGCTTATTTTCATAATAAGAAATAGTCATATCGCAATAAGTTTAAAAGATACATAGCATTATCAAAATGCGTATAATTCTTTTTACCGAAAAATTAATAGCTAGTCTTTAAACGGTTGTACAGTAAAAAATTCGTTTTGCCGCACTTAATGAGTTTCTGCTATAGACCGACGATATGATTAAATTACATTTAATGGATATATGATTAAATGGAATTTAACGTTTAATTCCATTCATCAGTGTTATAACAAGTTATACGCAACCAACATTAAAGTGTTATAGTCAGTCTATAAGCTTCAAAATATGATTAATAAATAAAACAAGATAATAAAAATGATCAATAGATATTTCGGAGGAACAAAATTTTTTATCATTATCAGTACCAAATCAAACGAGGAAAAACTCGAGTTTTATTTTCTTCTTTTTGTCACTTTTTTAAGCTTTTAGACTGTCTATTAGTATATCTAAGGCTTTTATCTTACTAAGCTAAAATATGACACTTGAATAGTTTGCACTACAGAAAATATATTATTTTGCTATATCTTTATTAAGATCTATAAAATGGTAAACTTCAGATTGTAATTTTTTATAAATCTTACTGATTTTTTAACTATTCAAGTTTGCAGATTTTTCATCTCTTAACCCATTTCATGAATTCAAATATGTAACAACGTGCGAAATATTATAGCACTCTATTTTTGTCCTGAGTGCGCTATGAACTGCCACTTTCTTGGCAAATGCACATTTGTCACAGTACCTTACCTTCTTTATGAGAGTTTTTCAATGTAAACATAAACTAACAGAAGAAAAAAGTTCTTTAGGTTAGAAATTCCTTTAAAATTTGGTTTATTGTCGTTTTGACAACTACGTTACTAAAGTATTCATGTGGAATAATAGAAGTTAGACTTCTTGGAGCAGTCATTTGCAACCACATGTATTCAGCAGTCAAATAAAAAGAAACTTCACAAAATTATTGCATTTATGACTGATTCTACGAGCGACATGCTGAAATTGCATTCGTTAACTTGTCGAATCACCACTTTCGAAGTGAAATAGGAAATATATAAACCCACTAAAACACTAGCGCCCTCTATATTCAGCTTCACAAGAAAACACTCTCATATTAATAATGTTGAATTTATAATTTTACATTACAATTAGTGTTGAATTACAAATACAATTTACAATTAGTACAACTTTTTAGAAACATTTAAACTAAACTGAAAAGGCAAACTTGGAATAACATGAACATAATAGAATGGCATATTAGAAAAAATGGGAGTCATCAGTTTTGATACACAAATGAGTAATTGTTAAAGAACAACTAACGAACTATAAATTGACAGCTGTTCCCCAAAGTATTTCCAAAATACTTGGTTACGTATTCGACTCCAATGCACCTTCTCCTATACATATATTTGCCATTTATGGATGTCTTTTGGTTTGTCATTTCTATAACACTTTTTTTTATGAAATACACCTTGAAAACGCTCCTCGCCCTTTAGGCACTTTCCCAACCACAATGAAATCCGAAGCACATTTCGGCACTTCATAGAACCACCGATAAAATTTGTTTGGAAATTTCTATCACCCGCGGCATATATATCACCCATGTAAAAGCAATCTCCCCAATTTCGGTATCTTTCCGGGCAATTCCCAGTTCTAGCCATCATTTTCTGTAGCAGGAAAATTTCCTCACCCCTTCCAGGCATCATCACAACTCAATACAAGGCGTTAGTTAGCCACTGGAAGTCGTTTGTACTATGACCAACCGACGATAAAGAGTAGACTCCCTTCTGGCACTTTATCATAAAAGCGAACTTGCAGACCGTGCTGCAAACGTCTAGTTAGCTTAACCCTCCAGGAGGGTGTCTGGACTAGTTATCTCGACATTAGAAGAAACTGATCATATCTTCATCCACCATAAAAAAGTAGGCAATATCTTGAACAAATGAGATACCTCGTCATTAGTAAAATTATTCAGATCTTAATAGATGAGATATCTCGTCGAAACCTCTTGGAGGGTTAACATGTTGGAAGGGCTCATTTTCTCTGATTGGCTTACTTGACCTCTAAGCGTAAACGTACTCAGAAGGGATCGGATACCAGAAATGTTATTAATGCTACAAAAATAAACAATGAAGCTAACTTAATCGATGTGAATCGAAGTTTCGCTTCGCCCATATCATCGGCTTAGAGCAGAAATTCATTAACTGGCAAAAAGTTAAATTTTACAGCAAAGCCAATAAAAGACTAACTAATTTTAGGTTGAAAATAAAAATTATAAGCGTTTTGATAATCGTAATCTTCTTTCAAACCGAATACAATACGCAAATTTATTTCTCATTAATATTAAAATAATTGTTTTGGGTCAAAAAATGCCTTCCCTAAAAATATCAGTAAATGAGTTTCTGCTCTAAGCCGACGATATGTCGAACATCTAAAGAAAACGAAAAGAAATCGCTAGACGACGAAACTAATGTACTGTAGCTTAAGTTAGCTTTTTCCTACAATCTAATCTTTCATTAGAGATTGGTAGGGATTTTTTTTAGCAAATCTGCTAAACACCGATTGATGATGTTATAATGCCGCTCCGGTGAGAAGGCAGGTGACCTTGGTGAAGTCCATCTACGAAGGTGATAAGAGGCAAGGCGTAAGCAAAACCATGTGTGGCGATCACCATTGGTAATTATTTGTTTCGCCAACGTGTAATCACTGTTATCGCTAATGGAACGACCGATAAATTCAGAGCCAGAATCGTCACAAGAGACGTTAATCACGAGAACGCATTGTTTACGT
This sequence comes from Meta bourneti, assembly GCA_933210815.1. NCBI lineage: Eukaryota > Metazoa > Arthropoda > Arachnida > Araneae > Tetragnathidae > Meta > Meta bourneti. Next base: position 17,923,202 of record OW119922.1, read on the forward strand.
TTAACCCGATCCCTGATTTAACGTATAGATGTCTAAAGTTCAAATGCCAACTCGCCGGAGCCGAACTATATCAAGTTGATGAACATTAAGATTTGTATTGATTTGGAGGTGTACGAAGTCCATCAGACGAACTACCTGATCATCCAATTGTTTATGCTTAACCTGTCTCTAATTTAACGAATAGACTTGTCCAAAACCCCGTGACTCAAAAGCCAACTTTAAGGAACCGGTCTATATGAAGTTGCTGAATTTTTAGATTTTTGATTGATTTGGAGGTGGTTGAAGTCCATCAGACGATCTACCTGATCATTCAATTGTTTACGTTTAAACCTCCTGGTGATTGTCTTGACGAGGCATTTCGTCATTAGCAAAACTGACCAGATATTGATCGTGTCATCATAAAAAATAATTGGCAATATCTTGATGACGAGATATTTCATTAGCAAACTTGGTCAGATTTTGATGGACTAGAAATCCTGTCATTAGCAAAATTGGTCGGATCTTGACGAACGAGATATGTAGTCGAAACCACTTGGAAGGTTAACATGTTCATTAGCTTAAGGAAAGGACTTGTCCAAAACCACCTGACTCAAATGCCAATTTGCCGGAGCTGGACTATATCAAGTTGCTGAACATTTATTAAAATTTTTTTATGAATTTGAAGGTGGCTGAAGCTCACCAGACTACCAACCTGATCATCCCAAACACCGAAAACTGAAATAAATCCAACGGGGGTTAGCCCAACTTCCGCGTTGCCCAAGCCCACCCCATCCGGCGAGGGCCGACTTCGGAACAAGAGCGCGCAATTACAAAAGCACCCCTCCCATCCCGTGAATAAAAGATGGCGCGAGGCGAGCAAAGATGACCCTTTTCCGAAAGAGCAAAAAAGGCACGGCTTCCTCACCGCATGAAATACGAAGCAGGTGGGACGAATGAGACGCGGTATTGCCTTCAAGGGTGGCACAAAAACACTAAATTTTATCGCCCTTTTTTAGACACACGATTCCCTCTTTCCCGTGTTACATATACACATATACACCGACAGATACGCTCGGAGAAGGATATCGAATTGAATCATGCCTTTTTTATGCTGCTGTAGATTATTTGTGGAATTTTAAGGTATCGGCTATTGAGTCACTGACTGTACTGCTCGGGAGTAGGGGAAGGAGGGGGATTCTTCACATCGCTTCAGTTCCTTTTCGCCCCATGGGATTTGTATTGCTTTGGTTACATGTCTGGACAGTTAGTGGCGTCTCGAGTCTCAAAGGAAGGTATGAGGAGAAGGAAATAGTGATGTTATGACTTGAATTTATTTATTTTATGTATTATTTGTGGAAAAGAATGGACAGGCGTAGGATTCAAGTTGCTGAAAGCAGTGGCGTTGTGTGGATTATAAATAACACGGGATAGTAAATTAACTAACCCTCTGAGCATCACGGGATTTCCGAGAAGAGTAGTATTGCTTTTACCCAGCAACACAATGACTAAATAGCCACATTTATTATTTGAAAGAATCCATGGATCCTTTTAACCATTAGAAAGATTCTGTTGGACCTTTCCATAAAATAGAATCCTTTATAAAGATTCTATTGGAATCCTTAGCTTGGAAGTGAATCCCTTGGAACGATTCTATAGATTCTTTCCACAGAATAGAATTCTTTGGAAAGATTCAATTGGTCCTTCCCTCGGAAGTGAATCCTTTGAAAGTACATCTTCCTTTCCGTAGAATTGAGTCCATTGGAAAGTTTTTACTTGTGCTTTTCTTAGAATAGCTTAGAATATTAGTCACGGTCAAAACTGGTTAGAATTCATGCAAGGAATTCTCAAGACTTTCCAGATGGAATTATACAGGTGAACCCATCAGAGGGTTAATGCTTGTATTATTTGGAATTTAAGTATAAATTGGATTTCGCATCATATGGGGAATTTTGAAATCTGCATAAATAAAAATTGAGTGTTTGCACATTGAATATATTTGACCCATTTCAAGTTTTCTATCCTTTTGGGTCCTAATGCAAAATGCCTTTCTTGAGCCTTTGGTGTCTGTCTGTATGTATGTGTGTACTCGTACTACGTCCAAATGGTTACATTTATTTTCATGAAACTTTGCATACTGTGAGTACTTACATTCATTTGGTGACTGATTGGTTGCATTAGTCTGTGTGTCATTCTTCCCGTTCTACGACTTGTTTTGTGTCTGTGTTTGCACAAGTATCATAAATTTTTCCATACATTTGAATACAATTTCCGTTATTTTACATATCATGGTTTAGTTCAGTGATTACATTATTTAAATTTCCCTTGTTTATATATTTAAATAAGTTGAATGCTAAAACATCTGAGTAACTTCACTTAAATCATCCGTAATTTGGTAGTTTGGGAGAAGTTGGAATGCATATTGATCATTGCGATTACGGATTGTTTTACCAGTACTGCTGAAAAAGCAATCATTTTTCCAAAAATTATTTTTACGAAATTTAAATTCTATTTATTTATTTATTTTTAGTTTTTTTTCATTACGAAATATAAAAAATTCTCAATATTTGGGACAGACGATAAAGGGAATAAAATATCTAGCACAAAACCTTTTAAAATAGGACTGGTATCTAATATGGAAACCTTGGTATTTTTAGAAATTATTTTTGGCATGCGCAACTGAATTAATTCGAAACAATCATTATTAATTGTTTGCATTTTTAAAATGTCTAATCAGTTAGCTTATATTCCAGAAATCCATTTTGTAGTGAAAAAACAAATACATTCATTGCTTTTCGTTCGTAAATCTGTGTTTTAAGATGAACTTCTGGATTTTGAAATTTATTTGTTTCGTTTAATATCTGTAATCAAGGTAAGTAAATGTTTAATTAGTTTTTAAAATTTTTGAATCATTGTATGATAATTTTAGGAAATACTTTTATTTATAAATAACATACAAGGCTTTTATATGCGCGCTGTTAATTATTCTATGCATTTTGGGTAACATTGAGAAACTCTAGATACTTTTCTCTCTTACTAAAAATTTAAATTCTACAAAAATGCAAAACGTTAAACTTGACATTTATTTACATTTGTAAAATTGTGTATTCAATAATTGTGTACCTTTATTAGAGTGTGGTAATTGGAACATGTGGTGAATACGAATTAGAATTTATAAACGAGAGTTCGTAAGTCATTTCAATCCGAGTAATGCCTGGTAATTCTGCTAGTGGTGAATAAAATAATGTTGTTGGCATCTTAAGTGATTAACTAAATATGGAAATATTCTATTGGTCTTTTCCTCGGAATTGAATTCTTTGGAAAGATTTTATTTGTCCTTTTCTCAGAATAGAATCCGTTGGAAAGATTATATTGGCCAAGAAGGTCAAAACTAGTTAAAACTCATGCAAGGAAGACACCAGACTTGCCAGATGGAATTATGCGGGTAAACCCATCAGATTGTTAAAACTGCTTGTCTAATTAATAAGATAAGTAAGGGTAAGAATAAAATAAGAATATTGTTGGAATCTTAAGTGATTAACTAAATTTCTGAACTAAGAATGCTTGCATGAATTAGTACCAATGGTTCATAATTTGAATAATAAAAATTTATTTCAGTGTTTTAAAACTTCCAGTACAAACTGTAATTCAGGAAACACAATTAAACAGTTGTGGACACGCGCATTAAACATAGGGATATACTATATCCAGAAGGGACGCCAGATGTATTAGAGAGCGTTTTTTAGTAGCTAGGCGGTTGTCCAGTTTGTACAATTCATGATGTCAGTAGTGCATTAATTACTGACTAGTTGCAACTTTCAGCACTGGAATTTCTGTGAAACCGAAATGTTTCAGTGTGAAATTGTAAAATTAGGGCCAGTAAAAATGTCCGCATACTCGCTGTCCTTCCTTCTGTCCTTATTTTCCTCCTTATTCCAGTATCCCTCTATATTCCTACATCTTAGTGTACCCTCTTGTATGTTCAGGCGGTACTTGCGAACATGCTTTCCCATGTGAATACTGTTCAATTTTTATGTTCTCTACCTGCTTTTGAAGTCTGTTCACGAAGTTTCGAAACACCCTGCATTTTTTTAAGGGTCGTAAAATTGTTTTATTTGTATTTCAAGGATTCGGTATCGAATGATGACGAATCAGATGACCTCACTTTTATCAAAAAAGGGCGTGTCGAGTTTGTGGTGAATTCCATATGCACGTACATTCCTCCAGCGATGAATTTTTAATCCTTCAGTAATGTTGAGATTTAATGTCGGTAATTAATGCACTTCTGACAGCATCAACACATGAATTGTACAAACGGGACCACCGCCTCGCTACCAAAAATAAGCTCTCTAATGCATCTGGAGAAAGTAATGTTGAGATTAAATGACAAGAACGCGGTATAGTTTCCATCACGTTATTATAGTTTAATTTCCGCTTCACTGGAGAAACACAACGGGGCTATTGACGAGGTTCCGGATCAATCCCGAATGGACAGATCCGAGGATAACACTCGCAATTTCGAACCAAGGTCAGATGACGAGGTCGACACCTGTGCCGACATCCCAGACCAAGCCAAAGGAGGATATTGAAGCTAAGACCGATTTAACATGAACCGTAAGAATGTAGTTAATTAACGTCTCACTGGAGCAACACGAGTTTCATTTGGAAACTAAACTCTCGGGTACAGTTTGAGAATCAAAAAAGTGCAATAATTGTTGGCGCCACTCTTAACTTGGCGTAACATTTCATGTGCTTGGCAAGCGCCAAGAGCGTTGACAACTTGTCAGTTTGAATTTGACCTCTCGACGCGATTGTTGATATCCCAGAGTTACTTTCAGGTAGGTTGGTAATTCAATTAACGTCTCAGTGGAGCTACACAACGGACTATTGGCGACGGTCCGGGATCAATCCCAAAGGGAAAGATCCGAGGAGAACTAGAAAGTTTGAACCACTGTCAGATGACGAATTGCTTTTCAGGAATCATTGGCTTTGTGTACTTGAGATAGTGCAGTAATTTATAATCAATCTTTGCAAGATAAATGTTTTTCTGTAAACCAGGACAACGTTGTTCAATGCAAAATTTAAACGATACATTACTAAACATGGAGATGCTTGAAATTTTCCTATGTATATTTAGGAGCATGGCCGTAGAAATCTAAACATTCAATAGAGGGAAGACGAATAGCCGCAAACCACCTGCTAAACTAGTTGGAACAGGAAACAAGTATCGCGTGCTCTGTCACCTAAGTGAAGGGCGTCAATTTAAGGTTATGCCAACTATAAAATACAGAAACGACCTTTTATTTTATATCTATTGCCTCCTAAAAAGAGGGAAGAGTTCTTATACCTGTTCTTACTTCCTGTATAGAACTTCCGTGCTTCGTGAATTGATAATTTACGACCCAATTTTAAAACCTAAGAGCACAGGTTGAAGACTCAGAAGCAAAAAAGGGTAGTTGAATTAAAGTCGCACTGGAACAACGCAACGGGCTATTGGCGATGGTCTGGGATCAATCGCGAAGAGAAAGATTCGAGTAATTTGAATCATGATCTTATGATGAAGTCAACACCTGGGCTGGCACCTCACTCTCCAAATTTCCACCCTACGCCAACGTGAGGACACTTGAGGCCACGGCAAATTTAATGGGAACCAGCCCCCATATACACGACGGTCTTCGGTTGAATCGAGTATCGAATTCGCAACCATCCAATTGCTAATCCGCTACTTTTTTCTACTGTTCCTCTATTTAGAACAGAATCCTTTGGAGTATTCCATTGTTCTTTTCCTGAGAATATAATCCTTTGGAAAGATTCTACTGTTCCTTTCTTCAGAAGATAATCCTTTGGAAAGATTCTACTGTTTCTTTCTTTTGAATAGAAGCCTTTAGAAAGATTCTACTGTTCCTTTCTTCAGAAGATAATCCTTTGGAAAGATTCTACTGTTCCTTTCTTTTGAGTAGAAGCCTTTGGAAAGATTCTACTGTTCCTTTATTCAAAAGATAATCCTTTGGAAAGATTCTACTGTTCCTTTATTCAAAAGATAATCCTTTGGAAAGATTCTACTGTTCCTTTCTTTTGAATAGAAGCCTTTGGAAAGATTCTACTGCTCCTTTCTTCAAAAGATAATCCTTTGGAAAGAATCTATTGTTCCTTTCGTTTGAATAGAAGCCTCTGGAAATATTCTGTTGCTACTTTCCTTAAAATAGAACTCTTTGGGAAGATTCTATTGGTCAAATGGTCAAAGTTGATTAGAAGTCATACAAAGAAGACCGGAAGTTGCAAGGTAGAATTATACGTGTAAATCCCTCAGTGGGTTAAAGAATAGTACAACTGAACCAAGTCATTTCCCAAAGCAAACCCAGAGAGTAATGCAAATGAATAAAACAAAAAAAAATCGTAGGAAAAAGGGCTTTTCAGCACCGGGCTTATTTCTTGCACATTTCCATTCCCAATACACACTCACCCATTCACGAAAGTGGAATTTCAATTTAAGAAAGAGAGAAAGGGATAAAAAGGAAGTGACGGGAGAAAGGAAAGAGGAAAAGCCTCACTGAGATCACCAACTGCAAAATATTTCGTCGTCGACTTTAATTGCCTTTCTTTTAAGATCTCAACTTCCAAGAAGAGTGGGGGAGTGGAGAAGAAAAAGAAAAATGAGTCGAAGTGGGATGATGGAACACAAAGATAAATGAATAAATTCCAGAGCTAGGAGGATTGCCGGATTCCGGGAGGCTGGTTGGCCGGAGCGTGTCCCGAAGATTCTTAAAGTATCCGGAATGAGGACGCCCTGGCGCCGTCGGAAAACGGGAATGGCTTCGGAGATACTCGGTCTTTAATATTGGCTGCGTGGGATGCAAAGATGGAGTCAAAAGCCAGGAGAATTCTTTTCCCAATTTTAACTTTCCGCTCCTTATAATCCCATCGCTTGAAGATGGGTTTCCTACTCCCGAGACAGCATTCCTGGAGCTTAAGCAATCGCTCACGATATAGCGCGGATCCTGAGTCTATTAGTGGCAAGATTTGTGACTTGTGTGTGACCTTAAAGAAATGGGCATGCAAATATCCAAAACTTAACCCTCTGAGAGGTTCAGTGAGAGGTTCAAACGCTTAATTCCACCCTGTAAACTGCAATCTTCCCTGCATGACTTTCTAACCAGTTTTGATCAACAAAATCTTTCCAAAGAAAATGAGCAATATAATCTTTCCGAAGAATTCTAATCTAATGAGTGGTCCAAGAGAATATTTCCAAAATATTCAAACAGCATGGTCAAATATTGAGCCATAACACCCCCAAACCTACCAACCAAAATATCCAATTCTTAAGGAAACGCCCAATGCAATTTTTCCAACGGATTTCATTCTAAGTAAAGGACCAATAGAATGATGCTAAAAATCGAAAGTATTCGTGGATTCTTTCATCCAATAGATGTGGTTATTTAGTCATTATGTGTGTTGTGGGACAAACGTAATACTACACTTCTCGTTAAGCACTTTATTCAAATTTAGTCAGCGACAAAAGATAGTACATGTGAAGAAGGTTTCAAAACTTCCTGAACAAACTTTAAAGTATGGTAGGGAACACAAATTTAAACTGTATTCACCCAGGGAAGTGATACCAGGATGTTACAAGAGGTACACCAAGTACCATCACACCAAGATGCAGGCAGGTGACACCAGGTACCATCACGCCAAGATACATGCAAGTGACACCAGGTACCATCACACTAAGATGCAGGAAAGTGACACTAGGAACACCAAAATGCAGGAAGGAAAAACAGCAAGAATGTGGAAAGTTTCGTTATCCCTAATTTTACAGTTTGATAGTAGTTTCCCATTTCAATTTCACAGTAGTCACAGTGCTTAAAGTTGCGACAACAAACAGTCATGTACTATAGGATAGGTAAGGAGATTTCCTGATGGTAGTGGATTGTATGCTCGATTTAAATTAGAATTATATTCAGAAGGGAACCAGACACAACCTAAAATGTTCCAGATTTTTTTTATAAAGATAAATACTGAAATTGGCTCAATCCTCCAAGTGGTTTCGACGAGATATCTCGTCCATCAAGATCTGACAAATTTTGTTAATGACTCGTCATCAAGATATTGCCGCTTTTTTGATGGTGTCGAGATCAAGATCTGGTCACTTTTGCTAATGAAGAGTCACCTCGTGGAGACAACGGCCAGGAGAGTTAATAAAGCGAAGTTTGTTAAGACTAGTAATAGAAAAAACAGACGGGTCTGAAAACCATTTCAAATAGTCAAAAACATCCTCATATAGCAATATAGAAATTCGATCGGATACTAAAACGAAGGTTGGTTGGTGAAGGGCTATATTTAGCCAAGCTGCGTTAAGCACGAGACAAATAACCTCAAGTAATGGACATACACACACGGGGAAAGCTAAAACGAGGGAAAATCCCATGTATGTGCTGATTGACCGTCTACGAATGGGGACAGGACAAGAGAAAATAGCTTCATACTTGACTTTTTGTTCATTCGGTCTGGACGCAGGTGATGTTCAAGGGGAGTGCCCATTGGGTTTGACCCCTCACCGAAATATATTTTATGTTAGAAAAACAATTGAATAGATTCGCTGAAACCAGTTTTATCGGCATAAATCGAAATTCGGTTAATCATATTTATAAAATGTACCTAGATACGTTAATCGTGTAAGTAAAATATACTGTGAGAGAGAAGATTTGTGTGGCTACACCCCCGAAATTATTATCCGAACACGTCCCTGGCTGACGTAACACTTTCAATATGGTTACATTACCCTCCTCTCAATAGGCTTGGAGACCCCTGTTTCATGTCATCCGTTATCACCAATTCACACACCAAAGCGGATGACCAACAGAATGGCTCTGCTTAGCATCAACCCCGAATCTACCACTTCATCAAAAATTCAACCGACGCCCGCTTGATTTTGAAACCTTTGAAACCTTTTGAAACCAAAATTCACAAACCTCCTAATTTAAACTCGACACAAAGGATCGAATAATTGTTCAAACCTCCAGAGCGATATGTTTCCGCCATTCAAAACCAGCACACAATTACTAATACGTTTTAATTTCCCTCTCAAATACAAGAGCCATCTTTCCAATTCCAACCATAACGCAATACTCAATCGTTACAACAATGTCATCAAGTAGGTGATGAGCAGAATGGCTGAAAAATAAAATTTTTACCTTCTCAAAAAGGTCGGTTTGCAAAAACCGACAAGCTGCGTCAAATACAAGACAGAATAGAACCCGATAAAAGATCGGATGAAATGCTTAAAATTAAGTGTCCAATCAACAGTTAAAGGTAGTTTTAACCCTCCTGGGGGTTGTCTCGACAAAGTATCCAGTCATTAGCAAAACCGACCAGATCTTGATGGACGATATATCTCCCGTCATTAGAAGAAAGCTGACAAGATAGTGCTCTAGTCATAAAAAAAATCGGCAATATCTTGATGACGACATGTATCGCATTAGCAAAATTAGTCAGATCTTGATGGATGAGACATCTCTTCATCAACAAAATTGGTCAGATCTTGATGGACGAGATATCTCGTCGAAACCACTTGTAAGACATTAAACACGAAAATAAAAATATTCAAATCAGATGTACAAACAAGGAAAAACCAGATATCCCGTCGAAACCACTTGTAAAACATTGAACACGAAAATAAAAATAAATATTCAAGTCAGATGTACCAACAAGAAAAAACCAGACCATCGTCGTCGGCAGCGGATCCTCTGAATTATGTATTAAAAGTTTTGATAAAACCATGCAATTAAAAAGGTGAAGGACAGTCACCAAAAAGTACTTAAGAATTACCACACTAAGTACACATACTGAAGGGTGCATGCGTGACTTCTTACACACTCATGGTCATCATATGTAAGCTGCAAGATATCAAAAGACTCATTAAGTGGCAGCTCCCCTTTCTTTTTAGTTGGGGCCGCAGCCCCTCCACTCCGACTAGCTTGTCACTACGCGTGTTGGAAAATGTGGCAGAGGTCACGACAAATTTCTTACGAGAATCCTTTTCACAGGGGTGTGAAACCAAAAATTGGACATCACTCTGCAACCACAGGCAGGTAGGTTTTCTCAGAGTTCATATGTGACCGGTGTAGGTACCCTTCAGATCAACCCTAATCGGTGTCTTTAAAACGGGGGACTGACCGAGCCCTTATCCTTATTTATGCGTCCCACCATTTATAGCATAGCTCGGGCTTGAGGTTGCAGAGCTTTGGGTGAAATTTCCACGCATGCATCTATGTCTTATTTCAGTGATAATTTGACTTTTGTGAACCTGCACGCCTTGTCAGATGCCTGAACCATTCTCCGAACACGGGGATACAAGTTATTAGAAGACTCTTTGAATGAGAAAAGGCACATGGTGGACCGTAAGGGATGGACTGGTATCACCAGCCCTCTCCAAGGGGGTCTTGTGATACCAGTCCATCCCTTACGGTCCACCATGTGCCTTTTCTCATTTTCCTCGTCACAAGTATCCTGTTTTGATGCTCCAGTGTGACGTACACAACTGCACACCTACCTCATCTCGTCCCCTTTTCCTTTCCTTTTAACTTTTGTACTAGAATCGCAGGGGTGCTATCAAGTTGGTAGATTTTATTATTATAATAAGTACGAGAGGGATTTACTAGTGGTATGTAAAATTGTCCTCGAATCTTCCTTCACGTTTGATCCCGGACCGTCGCCAATAGCCCTTTTTGTAGCTCTAGTTGGACGTTACTTCAACTACCTACCTGGTAGTATGTAGGACGTACGTCTTCTGTTTTCAATCTGGCTCACGTAACACTTTCAATATGGCAATATCGCCCTCCGCTCAATAGGCTCGGGAAACAGAATTGGTTGCATGACATTAACTCGAAAGTTGAAATAGCAGTCACAGCGTTTGTCTGCCACCCGATAGATCCACTGTTCGAATCCCGGTTTGTGAATGCATTGTAGGGACTTGAACTTTTGTCACACTGGAGCAACACAACGGATATTGGTCGTGGATCAATCCCGAAGGGATAAATACGAGGACAAGACCTCATAATTTTTAACAAAGATCAAGGTCCCTGTTAGGAGTAACGGCAACTCACCCACTTGGCGCTCCTTGATTAATAGCCATCAGCTTGCTCCTAGTGCCAAATTCGAATCTGCCACCGCACCCAGAAATACCCCACACAAAATTGAACCTCCGAATTCCGAGTCAAAGGACCGCGTAACAACTGCTCCAACCTCCGGAACGACACGCCGCCACCAGTTAAAACCAGCACAACTGTCAAGACGTCTTAACGACCCTCCCGCAAAATACGAGACCCCCTTCCCAATCCCGGCCTTAACACAACAAGCACGGACGTAATAACAACACAACCTCCTCCGCTCTCTCAGGATCCGGGGCCTCATATTTCTTCATTCGCAAACCGTTAAGGACAAGAGAAGGGGGAGGAGGCTGCACTCATTGATTAAACACATCCCGTGCGCACCTTCTTTAAATGGGGGAGGGAAGGAACGGAGCCGTGTACGGGCTTAAATCACTTTCTACGACTTAATGATGGTAACTTTATTACCAGCCGACTTATACCTGGGGGAAACCCTATTATGGCTGAAGTAGGGTAGAAGGGCGCTTGACTCTCGTCTCTGATTATGAAATCAATAACGCATCCACGGTTGGGGCGCCTGGAGGAACGGGAGTGCGCCCGTGCTCTTGTCGTCTACGGGATTCCTTCTTGCTTTTTTGTTTGTTGCTTTTGGGAAGTGTGTGTTCACTTTGGTGGAGTTTTGTGTTGCTCTTAACTTTGTGTCACTCCCCGTGTGTGCTTGCCGGGGAAGAGGCGGTGTTAGAAATGGTGGGGGTTGTCGGGATTTCGGGGAGTGGCGTGATCGAATATCGTTCCGCTGCTGCTGTTTTCTTTGAAAGGTTAATAGGTTGTAAAGAGGGTAATTAGGTTTTCGGGGAAAAAAAGCGTCTTTTATGGATGGACACGGGTCTGCTTACGTCGCGATATTGTGTTTCGTTCGCGTAAAAGCTTTAAGCCCGCATATGGCGTTGCTAATTAACCTCCTGATCGTCACGAGGGCCGCGGTAGCCCAGTTGGCTACCGCGGGATTGATCGCCAATAGCCCGTTGTGTTGCTCCTCGTAATAGGTAGGTACGTTAGTTAGCTATCTACCTACATGATCGTCACGAGATTTCCTATGTAGTAATTTGTAGTACCTTTACCCCTACAGCAAGTAAGATTAAATAACCCCATCTATCGCCTGAATTGGCATGGGGTGGAATTTTCAAGAGGGGTGTACCATCTCAGGTATTGATCTCGTCATCTGACTCTGGTTCAAAATTACGTGGTTTAGTCCTCGGACATTTCTCTTCGGGATTGATACCCGAGACCTCGTTGCCAATAGTCCGTTGGGATGATCCAGTGTGACGTTTATTCAACTACCTACCCGTCCCAGAAAATAACCCCATATATTGATTGATGGTATTTTAATTAACGTCACACTGGAGCCACACAACGGACTATTGGTGATGGTCCGGGATCAATCCCAAAGATCTATTGGTTGAAAGAATTCTAGGACAAATTCTGTGGCTCAAGAAAGTCAAAACTGGTTAGAGGTGACGGAATTGTGACTTCAGGTAGCAGAATGGATATATGCGTGTCAGCCCAATCAGAGGGTTAATGCGGAATATTGAAAAAGGAAGTTAAATTTGTCGGGCCTCGGATGTCCTCACGTTGGATTGGCGTGAAAGTTTGGAGAGTGAGGCGCCGGATCAGACGTTGACCTCCTCATCTGACCGTGGTTCGCAATTACGAGGTGCTATCCTCGGATAGCTCATCCGGGGATTCATCCCGGACCGTCTCCAGGGCGACGCATATTCAACTACTTACCACAGAATTATTCAACTAAAAAACGTATTCAGATAATGCTTAAAAGACGAATATAAATTCCACAAGAACCAGTCACGGTGCGTAACAGGGCCGCGGCCAAGGAGGATCTGGAGTAGTATAATGAAACTCAAAAATGCAGACCATACCGCATTTCGGCGGCTAGTCTTCCATTCCTGCATTCCACCCTCTAACCCCACTTCGTGCAGTGAACTAAAACAGTCATAGCCAGTTCTCGGAACCCAACCAGCCGTTGCAATTACTTGCCAACCGCAAAACCCAGACAAAAATCAATCCAGGAATGCGGTTTCTTTTTCACGCCGGCCACATTTTCTACAGGAAAAGCATTCCGAGCGAAAAAAGCCCTTGTTCTCTTCCTTGGCTGGTAATGTTTCATTCTTCAGCAGGCTTTCCTCCTCCTTCCCTCCGACACCCTTCCCGATGTCTATGGAAGATAGGATTCAGAAATGCCTTTTCAAGATCAATGTCCATGTCCCGGTTTCCTTTTCTGCGCTCGGCGGCCAACATAAGGCGTCAATTAATTTCACGTTTGGCCTTTTGTCTAATGGGCACCCAGAAGAAAGAAATGAGATGAGAGATTTTGGTGCATGAAAGGTTTCAAGTTCTTTAAAATGTCTGAGATATCCGGATTCGAATCGGGATCCAGTACAAAGGTTCTCAGGCTCGGTAAGGTTCCGTTTTCCACGTATTCGAGAACGAAACGGATACAGGCCATGCCTGATTCAGACAAATGACTCGATACTTTTAATTTTTTACATTTATTTTTAAATACCACACCATCAAAATTTAAAACAGATTCACAGATCAATAATAACAATAGACACTGCACGGAAAAGACCTCAGAGGGAGCTTAAGGCAGGTATTTAATTAACGTCACACTGGAGCAACACAACGGAGTATTGGTCCCGATGGGAAAGATCGAGAACACCACGTAATTTTGAACCACGTTCGGCTGACGAGGCAACACCTGAGTTGACACCCCGCTCTCCGAACTTCCACACCACGCCAACGTGAGGACATTTGAGGCCACGACAGATTGAACGTGCACCGGCCCCCTTTGTACACGACGGTCTTTGGTTGGATTCGAACTCGCAACCCTCCGGTTGCTAATCAGCCCTAAACAAAATTCACACCCAGAGGCACGACGCGCCCTTTTTCTCTCCTCCAAACGGAAATTCTCATTTGCTGTAGTCCGGTCTAATGTTTTACCAACGAATATAGGGCTCGGTAGCCCGGTTGGAAGAGTAGGAGTCTGGATTACGAGTTCGAAACTAGGTCCGTCACGTACACGGGAGCCGGTGCAAGTTAAATCATGGTGGCTTCAAATGAACTCATGTTGGTTTGGTGTGGAAGTTTGGAGAGAGGGGTGCAGCTGAGGTGTCGACTTCGTCATCTGACTGTGATTCAAAATCACAAGGTGTTGTCCTCGGTCTATCCCTTTGGGGTGGATCCCGGGCCGTCGCCAATAGCCCTCTTCTGTTCCTCCAGTGCGGGGATAGCTCAACTACCTACGAACCTTTAATATTTATTTAATTACCCTAAATATTTTTGGCGTACACAACCATATTAAAAGGTTTCTGTACTCGGATCGACTGAAATGCATCTCTTTTCATGCTTACCTAGTCCCCTGCCTCCAAAATAATTCGAAATATGAGGTACAGAAGCTTTTAGAGGAGGTTTTAAATTCCTTTGAGGTCTATGCCTTCTTGAAGCAAATTGTATTTCCGACTCTGAACATTCTCCGAAATGAAATCCTGGCGTTGCTACTGGGGCCGGTTTTACTCTTTTGCGTTTTGCAGTTTGAAAGGCAAACCTAAAACCAGCGAATCCCTATGATAGGAAGGGGCCGCGATTACCCGGTTGGTAGAGTAGCGAATTACTAGCCGGAGGGTTGCGAGTTCGAAACTAGATCTTGCTAAAGACGTCGTGTATGTGTGGACTGGTTCGCGTTAAATCTGTCGTGGGCTCAAATGTCCTCTGTTGGCTTGGTGCGGAAGTTTGGAGAGTGGCAAATCAGGTGTTGACCTCGTCATCTGACATTGGTTCAAAATTCGAGGTGTTATCCTCGGATCTATATCTTCGGTATTGATCCGAACCGTCGCCAATAGCCAGTTGTGTTGCTTCAATGTTAATTAACTACTTACCTATCGTTGATATATACCTAGTTTTATTTAGGAATAACAGATTGGAACGCTCCGAAATTCGAGAACTTCAACCGCCGGTTTCTTATCAAGAAATTAATTTAATTTATGTTCTTCTGAGGTTTGGTTTTAAAGCCATTTTCTGCTGAGGTTTCTAAAGTGGTAGGTGTAGCTTTTTTCTTTTCGAAATTGTTCCGGGGAATTAAAATTTTTTCGACCAACTCTAATGTTCATACATCTAAACTTCTGTTAAAATAGAATTTATTATTATACTGGACGAAATGGGCCGCCAAGGTTCAGTGGGTTTGCCCACTGCTCTAGCAAATTGCAGTTGCAGACTGCGCAGAATCGATTTATGTAACCTGGGTTCATTTTTTTTACAGTAAAAATTTCCTTGCATATGTCGCTACCAATAGTGCGTTGTATTGCTCCAGTACGACTCCAACTAACTACCTATACCGTGAGTTGTCACTACTTGATGCCGTCTATATTGTGTTTGGCGCAACTTGCTATTAATTATTATTACTAATTACACTCTACAAACTTCATTTCTCGGACTTCGATATTGCTATTAAAATTTTTTTACTCGGACTTGCTGCTATTAAAATTTTTTTTCCGGAGATAAATAAATATTTCACATTTCTCGGTAGGGTGTTAATTAACATAGCACTGGAGCAACACAACGGGCTATTGGCGACGGTCCGGGATCAATCGCGAAGGGAAAGATTCAAGGACCACGCCTCGTAATTTTGAACCACGGTCAGGTGACGAGAACAACACCTGGGCAGGCACCCCACTCTCCAAACCGCATTTCTCGGACTTCGATAAGATAGTACTCATGACTTTTGTCAATGGAGTCTCCCTAGACCTACTGGTGCGAACATTCAACTTGACACGATCATTTCATAAATCAGAGATATCAAAATTTCTTCTTTATTAATAAGAGTTCTTATTAATAAATACAACTCTAAACAAAGTTATATTTATTAATAAGAGTTCTTATTAGTAAATATAACTAAACAAAGTTATATTTATATTAATACGAATTCTTATTAATAAATATAACTCTAAACAATTTTAAGCAATAAAGTACGTTAGAAAGAGAAAAAAGAGAATTCAACATTGTTTATATCAACAAAACCTTTTTGCCTAAGGATACTTGAATTTATGTAGTGTACGGATTGCAAGTTTTATTGTAAAATAACGTTAACTCAGTTTTTTATTAAGATCTTCAATTTATTAAAATTTATAGGCATTTCGGTTTGTGCTAATCATATTAGCTTTCAACCCGTAAGAAAAAATAGCAATTAGACCATTTTTTTAAAATAAATCCTTGTTGTTTGAAACAATTAAATAAATACAGGTGTTTCATTTTTCCCTAAAAGTTAAAAACATTTTCACATATTGCTTACAAAATTTGAATACAAGAAAAAGCATACAATACAATAGACTGAATCTCATAGACATGGTGAAAATCCTTTTATGTTGGACTTTGAATTTTAAAATAATCATTATTTTCGATTATATTAATTACTTGAAAAATTTCCAATTTTGAAGAGTTATAAAAATTAATTTTTTTACATAAAGACTAAGGTTTGGTTAATTCGCAAATTTTATACAGCAAATTAAATTTCCTGTTTTAATTCTCAGTTTTAAGTATTAAAACCGATTCTTACAGGATTCTATTACAAGGAAAGGAACAATATAATCTTTCCAAAGGATTATATTCCATGGAAAGGAAAAATAAAATGTTTCCAAAGAATCCTATACTAAGGAAAGAAGTAGTACAATCCTTCCAAAGGATTCCCAAAAAATCCATGGATATTTTCAATCAATAGGTGTGGTTATTTATTTACTACTAAGGTATGGTAAGTATTGTTAATTAACGTCGCACTGGAGCAACACAAGGGGCTATTGGCGGCAGTCCGGGATCAAACCCGAAGAGAAAGATCCGAGGACAACACCCCGTAATTTTGAACCACGGTCAGATGACGAGGTCACACCTGAGTTGGCACCCCACTTTCCAAACCTCCATACCACGACAACGTAAGGACAGATTTAACGTGCACCAGCTCCCTTTGTACACGACGGTCTTTGGTTGGATTCGAACGCACAACCCTCTGGTTGATAATCCGCTACTCTTCCGACCGTGCAACTGCGGCTCTTACTACTAAGGTTATTTATTTACTACTGTGGTTATTATTTAGAAACTAAAGATGTGTTGTGGGGTAAAAGTGACAGTACACTACTCGTAAATTTCTCAATGCTCATTGGGTTAAATAAAGAGGCTCTCACCTCTCACTCACACACCGCACTCCAGTCTCCTGTCCAACTCCAAGTCCTTCACTGTTTCAACCCCCCCCCCCCCGACCAAGCGTCTGGTCATGCCAGACGGTTTCTACTTCTCTCCAACCGATTCACTTGGGATTTCCCCGTCCATTGTCCCTCACCTGGCCACCGGTGCGTGGAAACCAGACATCGGTACAAAGTATCACTTTCTTGGATGGCAGGGGCGGGAGATTGCTTTTTGTCCACCCTCATCTTCGTTCGCACTCTCAAGAACAATGATCCTTCTACACAGGGTTTCATTAACTCTGTGCGCGACAGTCGATATGGAGAGAAGATATTCCGTGTCTTAATTAACGTCCCCACTTCGAATTTGCTTTTAGTTTGGAGTGGATTGGCTCATTACGGGTTAAAGCCTCGTTGAAGAAACTTGTATGGAACTCGACCTTTTCTAGTCAGTGAGATCAAAATCGAAAGGATTGTTTAATCAGTACAATACACCTTCAAATAAAAGTTAAAAATCTCAAATGAGGGCTTTAGAATAGTATTACAATTTCAGAAAGTCTGAATCGGTGTAAAGGATTCCCATAGAGTTATGAATTAAGGGTATTTGATGTATTGGTTTGTTTGGAAACTTGTATAGAAACTCTATGTGCGATATGGAGAGGAGATATTCTGTGTCTTAATTAACGTTCCCAGTTAGCATTTGCGTTTAGTTTCGAGGGATTGGCTCATTACGGGTCAAAGCCTCGTTGTAGAAACTTGTATGGAACTCGATCCTTTCTGGTCAGTGAGATCAAAATCGAATGGATTGTTTAGTGTGTACAATACAAATTCAGATAAAAGTTAAAATTCTCAAATGAGGGCTTAACTGTAGTATACAGATTAGGAAAAGTCTTGATCGGCGTAACGGACTCACATCGAGTTTTAATTTAAGCGTGTTTGATGTATTGGTTTGTTTGTAAACTGGTATAATTGGTTGTTTTTTTGGGGGGGTTTTATGACACAAGGGCCATATTTGGCCATGCTGCGCCAGACACAAGACATACAACATCAAGTATTAGGACACACAATGCGATGAGATAAAGCTGTAGGGATTGTTTGAGCTTTTGTTTGGGGTCTTCAATTATATAACATTCCGTGAATATGATTTGCATTAAACTCCCTGACTTCACGCCTGAGAGCAGAAATTCTAGGTATCCACGTTGTCATTAGTAAAGCATCGGCAGTGCCTGGTGGATGCAGCTTTGGTAATTTTCCCATTCTTCCTTGCTTCTGCAGTAAAAGAGATGCTAGTCGGAACATTTAACACCAATAAACTTAGGAAGACTCCATTGTATGGAAGTAAGTTTATAACCTATAAAAGCCACCAGCGTTTTGAACATTTTTTGGTACATCTTCACTTGTTTGTTGGTTGGATTTTATGGCGGAAGGGCCATATATGGACAAACTGCGCCAAAGAACGTCACGCAAATGGACATGCACACACAAGGAAAGCTTTTACTGACACAGAAGAGAGAAATACACCCAGGGAGGAATGCGCCTGACAGGAATCGAATCTCGAAACTGCGTCGCCTATAATACGAAAGTTGCTAGAGCAGTGGACATACCCACTGAGCCACGACGCCCCCAAACTTAAATAGAAACTCTGTGTGACAGTCGATATGGAGAGGAGATATTCCGTGTCTTGATTAATGTTCCCACTTCGAATTTCCTTTTAGTGATTTGACTCATTACGGGTTAAAGCCTCGTTGAATAAACTCGCATAGAAGATCTTTTCTGGTCAGTGAGAACAATATCAAATAGATTGTCTAGTGTGTACAATACAACCAACTTCATGAAAAAGTTAAAATTCTCAAATGAGCGTACAATGAAGTAAAGATTACGGAAAGTCTGAATACGGCGTAACCGAGTTCCATCGAATTTTGATGTAAGCGTAGTTCATGTATTGGTTTGTTAAGAAATTTGTATAGAACTTGACCTTTTCCGGTCAGTGAGATCAAAATCAAATGGATTGTTAGTATGTGCAATATCGGAGTTATCTTGGAATGTAGTTCATAGCGCCGCTGTGATGACGTTTGGTTTTTAACGTAATTGGTGTTGACATATCAACTATCATCTATCCACTCGGAATTTAATGTTTGAAACTTTTATTGGCGAAGTGCTGAAATCGTATTCTAAAGACAAGACGAGCGCAAGAACTACGTACAGGAAACAATTCCCCAGCAGAAACACTACCATCGCCAGCATTTAGCTTGACGGAAAAAGCCTTTCATAGAATAGAAGTTGAGAATTAAATATAAGCTTCTTCGTAAAGATTAATGGAAAAACGATAGCGTCTCATGTTTGACTAATAAAAAAAATATTTTCATTTAAATGGAAGTACTAATACGAAAATTGCATTCAAACTACAGTCCTGTCTATGAAATGACAAGAAATTGAAATTGCATTCCATTATAAGTAAGCCTATTTTACCTATACAGTTTCTCTATATTCTTTAAACTAATTATATTGGTCCCTAAGTTCTGAAATTGGACCAAGATATGGCAGAGCATTTGCAATTTTCATGCTGGTCATACTGATAGATGTGATCATTTTCCTGCCAACGGCGTAAATTTCCATTTGAATAGATTACCAATCCACACTTCACTTTGAATGCATCCCGTATATAATGTTATAAACTCAGATCCCAGCAAACAATGGTTAATAAATACCGACTATATCCATAAGTACCAGACACCATAAAAGGAATTATGAAATGCGTGACCTGTTCATCCCCATCCTACCTACCGTTTAAACTGAACTATACGTTGTTGAATTGAAAATGTTCTATGCGGTTAGAATTACATAAATCTTTGAATAGAGCGATCAATTACCACGAATCCGAATTATGAATATATTAATACGACGCTCATTTTAAATGGAATATGAAACAAGCATCAGTGTGAATCCCCTCGTGTAATCTTGAATTTTGCAGGTGACTATTATTTATGTTAAGAATGGTTTATTCACTACTGGTATATTCGACATAAAAGAAATCTAGTACTCGCTTGAAAAGATAAAATTGCATGAACAAAGAAACAGTAGAAGAAAATTGATTCCATTGTCAACCGAGATACAATTAACTATACATTTGCTTTCACAGTGCACGTTAAATCGAAAATCTGATTAAGGAAATGAATTTATGTAAAAACCTCTAACCATAGAAATGAGTCTGGAAACTTGAACTGGGAATTAATTAATGACAGAATAATCTCAGGCACATTAAACATACTGCTATGGAGTATAAGCCATTTCTATTTGTGTTTAAAATCAACTTGAATATTGAAAATGGTTGTCAGACAAAAACAGAAATGATTTTCGGCACAGCCAAAAGTTAATTTTTATATCTCCTTTACTTATTGCAAGTTTTCATCCAATCAAAATTATGTTTTAGATCTAAATAATTTCACTGAACTAAGGTGGTACTTCGATTTGTTGTATGGTTATTGCTGGTACACATTACGCACCATAAATGTGCACGTAATGCAAATATTTAGGATTTAATGTATCGTCATTTTACTATCAAAACCTCGTAAGTCCAATTTTTTTGATACATGAAGTTTTAACATTACTTGGTTACAAATATGCTTACTAAACTTATTTCAAAAGCTCCCAATCTTCATCAATCTCTTAAAGCCCCATCGTCGAATTTTTAAACTCGTATCTCATAACTTATAATTTGGTATCTACTTTTATCGTTCTGAAACATTTTGATTTCAAGACTTACGAGGTTTTGTTAGTAAAACGACGATATTTAGAAATCAGACAATGTATCTGTCTGTAGATTTCGATTACGTGGGAAATGAGATAGAGACATGTTGTGTCAGACGGTCATCACGAATTCCGTAGTTAAATCAGATAGTTACCCTTCTTATGCAAATTTATCCCACTAACTACCGAATGAAATTCCGATAGTTTTAATCTGAGCCGCGGAAATCTCAAAATTATTGAAGTCCAAACGAGAGAATAAAGGCTAGATTTACCCTCCTAGTGGTTGTCTCGACGAGGCATCTTGTCATTGACAAAACGGACCAGATTTTGATCTCGTCATCATGAAAAAAATGTACAATTTCTTGAAGATGAGGTATCTCGTCATTAGCGAAATTGATAGGATCTTGATGAACGAGATAGTTAGTCGAAACCACTTGGAGGGTTAATACATCAAGATACCAGACAATGCCGCTTCCTGTAGATTTGGATTACTCAGGTAATGAGATAAAAAAGATGCATTATTTCGGATGGTCATCAGGTTGGTTGGTATGGCGCAAGGGCCATATTTGACCAAGCTGCGCCAAGCACAAGACGGACAACACAAGAGGAAGGAAGAAAAGCAAAAAGCAGATGGGTAGGGTGGATAAAAATGAAAGGGAGGAGTGATCACCTCGAGGTTGCACATTGAGGGGACGTTGCAATGACCGTACACACCTAAAGAAGATGTGCACCTGAGGGCAGAGGCGGTCATCAGGAATTCCGTAGTTGAAGGAGATAGTTATCGACCTAATGCAAATTTATCCCGCTAACTACCTAATGGAATTCCGACAGCATTTTAATCTGAGCAGCGGAAGTCTCGAAATTACCAGTGACGTCAAAACGAGAGAAAAAATACAAGATCCATAATCAAGAAATTAGACAATGCCGCTTCCTGTATATTTGGATTACAGGTAAAGAGGGTATCAGGTAAAGAGATAAGGCATATTATATCGGACGGTCATCGAGAATTCCGTAGCTGAGGCGGACAGTTACCGACCTAATGCAAATTTATCCCGCTAACTACCGAATGGAATTCCGTCAGCGTTTTAATCTGAGCCACGGAAGTCTTCAGTGAAGTCAGAACGAGGGAATAAAGGCAAGAGGAATAAGCCACAAAAGAATGCCAGCGTAACTCGACCCTCGCCACATTTTCTCCTAATCGAGCGATCTCTCCGAGCACTCCGAAAGGCAGACGCAGATTAGCATACAATGGGCCCCAAGAAGAAGAAAAAAAGCCTCCTTGACTTTGTGACCGTCAACCTGAAATTTCGCTACATCGATCGTAAATGAGAAAATAATCGGGTTGGAGGAAGAGTTGAGGAGGCAAAAAACAACAGAAAAACAGTGTGTGGAAGCGAAGAAAAAAGATGTAGTTCCGTCTTAAAAGAGGAAAGGTTGAAAGGAAGAGGCGAGGGAAAAAAGAAAGCGCGGTTTCAGCGCATATTCGGATGGTAAGGAGGACTAGACACAAAAGAGGGGAGGAAATTGAGCATATCGGCTTGAAGGAGTGCAAAAATCTTAATTGGGCCATAGGTAATGAATATCCGTCTAGACAGACGTCTCCTGTCCGCAACAATGGTGTTCAGTGTGAAACAGGAAGAAGTCGCAGAAGGGCGGATTGAGATGTCTGATGGGAAAGCGCTGCCACCGATACCGGCCCTAAACTCCAGTCTGGGTCTGGAAAGGATTCTCAGTCCGATAACCCCGAGGGTAATAAAGACAGCCCAGATTACCATCCACTGAGAAAGTCGTTCCTTTCTCTTTTGTTCTTGGGAGTACAAGCCATTCCTGTACCGGTAATGTCCATGTGTTTGACTTATGGCAAGACCACACATCGAGTGTGGGTTCTAAATTAAACCAAGAAAGGGCAGGAAAATCTGATTTGGAATCAATTGAAATAATGTTCATCTATACCTATACAATGTATACCAATTTCAAAGTTTTATACCTATATAATATATAGGTTTTATACCTATATAATATATAGGTTTAATACCTATATAATATATAGGTTTAATACCTATATAATATATAGGTTTAATACCTATATAATATATGGAATTAGTATCCATTGGGAAAATCTTCTCTCTAAATGAATATCCAAAATTTATCTTTTCCATCCAGTATTAGTTGAAAAAAGAGGCAAAATTTCTGTTAACGTTTGGTGAATTTTCTAAAAAGGTCGCCAAAATTTCGAAAGCAGATTTTGAGACGATTTTGCTTAATTTTATTTAAAAGCATACCCCTAGTTGCCAAGGTTGAAAAATGTATGCAAAAAGTCACCTTTTATTCTCTTGTAAATATTGAAATCCTTTCGCGACTTTTGTCCCACCCTGTATAACAGTTTACTGTGTTTCTAATTAGAAAAACATTTCAGTTACTGTGTGATATAAACATTCCTTGTCTAATGTCACATTTTTTTCTATTAACCCTCTAAATGGTTTCGACGAGATATCTTGTCCATCAAAATCTGATCAACTTTACTAATGACGAGATATCTCTTCATCAAGATATTGCCGATTTTTTTATGATGACGAGAACAAGATCTGGACAGTTTTCTTCTAATGACGTAGTCTAATCTCGTCGAGACAATCACCAGGAGGGTTAAAAGCGCTACTGGCCTCCTGGAAACACCCTCCTCTCGGAAATTTCAGTGGTCCTGTCCGCCATTGAACATATTTTGATAGTAAAAGAAAACATGCGGTACTGATTCTAATTTCGTGTGATCGCTCTATAAACGGGAACATTTTTGACTAAAGAAGCAGAATAGTACAGTCAACATTGCAAGAAGAAATTCTATTGATCATTACATGAAGACATAATCAAAAGGGAGGACTGGCTTCCAAAATTTACCGTGGTAAACTTCTGAACGGCCCATATCTTAAAATTCATATAAATTGCGAAAGAATTTGCTTTTTTTGTATTTAATTAATAAATATTTAAACCTCTTAGGGGTTTCGCGCGCATATATCCGTCCTACAACCTGCCAATCTACACTGAATTTCTTTTAACCTGTTGGGACAAATAGATGAGCAACCAATAGATGTGATTATTTAATCATGATGTGCGTTGTGAATAAAACGCAATACTACAAATCTCGGAAATCTCGTGAGGCTCAAAAAATTAATTATAAATCTTGCTTGAAAATTTTAAATAATAACATAATTATATTGCTTGTGCACGAAACATGGAATAGCACTTAATTCAGGACACCCCAATGTATCAATAGCTTATTATTAAAATCTATCGGAATAGGTTGATTGATTTGGTTGATTGGTTGATTTGGTTGGTTGCTAGGTTGGTTGATTTTGGTTTTATTAACCCTCTAAATGGTTTCGACGAGATATCTCGTCCATCAAAATCCAATCAATTTTACTAATGACGAGATATCTCTTCATCAAGATATTGTACAATATTGGACAAGCTGCGCCACTATTGGAATAGAAAGAAAATGAAATTATGCTTCTATGTCTAAAGATGTATGTATTTTAATTAACGTCTCACTGGAGCAACACAACGGGCTATTCTACGTCTAAAGAAGGCATCCATACTGAGCGCAAGTCGGAAATCCGTTTCTTAAATAGCGTTTATGTATTTCGAGATGCTGAAAATATTTTAAGAGACCTATTTAAAAGCCAATAATATACGAGAAAATAAGGTCAAAAATATTTTTATTGCGTTATTCATAAATGATCTTTGTGAATGTTCAATACCAGTTTTCAGTTAATGTTTTTGTTTCTTAAAACACGCGTAACTTTTCCGTCGAAGCACATGTATACGTAATGCGGAACACCACGACTGTGCACAATATGGAACACCATGACGGCACGCAATGGAAAACATATTCCATATCGCGTGCATTTTTCCATTTTCTGGAAAAAAAATTTAAATAATAGAATAACATTTTTTCTCGATGGGGAATGAGAATTTTTATTGAATTTGTAGTAATGTATTGAACAGTGAATACTAATTTATGGAAATTTGATTAATTAGCATTTTGCTTTGAGAATTGAGTTTCGTTGAAATACTATACCCATGGAAGATTTCAAGACTGTCCAGTAGTTTCTTGTGGAGCCATCACAGCCTTTGTCGTTTGGCAATATAGATTCTATCGTGCATTATTGAATTATTGTTTAGTTTAGTGTTACATAGTTACTATTATTGTTTGCCCACAATGAAACTTAAGCGCACTTTTAAAAAGAAAAGTATGAGACGTAATGTAAATTATGCAGTGCTGGCTAAGATGGAGCGAAATATTGAACATCCAATAAAGGTAAACACACCATTAGGTAGGAAACGTATATCACCTGAGATTTTAGAACCTAGCCGGTTGAATATAGCATTGAAATGGATAAGAAGTTTTTGGGTTGATAAGGAAGAATGTTTTTGAAATATTCAGGATGTCAGAAAAGAAACAACTCCGAACTCTTTCCAATGTGAAAAAGCGTAAATACAGTTAAACGTAAGTATAAAAGTATTTAATTTTAAACTTTAGGACTTAATAAATATGGATTTTGGGGAGTAAAAACATTTTTTGTGTACTCGTGAGGAATTCCTTTAGTATTCTATTAGATATCGTTCATTCAAATCGACTGTTCAGACTTTTGTTATAACGTCTTAAATTTTTTAGAAATACAATTTTGAATCTGCAAGACTTGGTCGAAGAAACTATCCATTCAAGCCTTTTCGCATTTATAAGCGGTGTTGGTTTTTAAATCTTGTATAATTTTTTTCTCTTTAAATTCAAAAGGACGCATCAGTCTATTTTCTCAAATTCTTTTACAATTCAATCTTTCAAATTTAGCAATACTACACAATTTCATATCAACAATATTACACTTTTAGGAATTCTATGCTTGATTTGATCTGATACTAATAAAAACTACACTTAAGAGCTTGTCGCTCGAATAAAATTCCCCAGCAATCTGATTGCAGAAGGCAATGAGAAACCTGGAAGGAAAAAAAATCGAAGAAAATGTGATTGAATGCGAAAATATGTTTAGATGTCAAAAAATACGGCATTGTCTTTGAACAAGTAAATAGGATGCAATTGAGTGTACTTTCGGGAGCTAATTGTTGTTACATAGCTGAGGTGGGTCTCTGCCATACATTCTATTGTAAATTGGAATTAACACCATTAAGTAACAAGGCATGCTGCTTTACATTTTTGATTAATTTTATTTCATTTGGAGGTATGGAATGTGTTAATCGATGTTTATATACATTATAAATGGATTTGAACAAGGTATGAATAAACAATTAAGAAATTTCAGCTCAGATGCTATGCACGGATCTGCTAGTATTACTACTTATTCCTATGGAAATGATTAATTGAAACTGAACGCTTTCCATGAAAAGATTAATTGGATAATCAATAAGCTTCTACATTAACAAAAACTTTCATACAAATTATCAGTTCATGGGGATTGCTTGTTTGTGTTTTACAGCACAAGGGCCATATTCGGCCAAGCTGCGACAGACAGCTTCGAGTAATGGACATACACACACAAGGAAAGTTTTTACTGCTACGGAAGAGAGGAATATACTCAGGGTCAGTTACAGGAATCGAAAATGCGCCGCCTACAACTCACAGGTTGCTAGCGCAGTGGCTAAACCCCCATCAGGCATTCTTATGGAAAAGGATTATTGACGCTGGACGCTGTCCTGTGGAAAGATTAATCCTCTTAGCTTCCCGAGTAGTGTAGTATTGCTTTAATCCCTCAGACCTCATAGGTTTGATTGAAAGAATCATTGGAAAGATTTTATCATCAAGAAGGTCAGGACTGGTCAGTCGTGCAGGGAAGACTGCTTGTAGCAGAACGGATAAATGGGTGTGAACCCTACAAAGGATTAATTGAATAATCAATAAGAATCGTTATTGTTTCAAAATTTATTAATTCATGGGAGGGTTATAACCCCTGCGTGATTACAGAATGCAATGAAAAATCCGGGAAGATTAGAAGTCAAAAATTATAAATATCAACGTCATCTGACAGTGGTTTCAAAATTACGAGGTGTGTTGTCTTGGGTTCTTTCCATTTGGGATTGATCCCGGACAGACGACAATAGCATGTTGTGTTGCTCCAGTGCGACGTAAATTCATCTACCAACTACCAAAAATATTGAATCGCCTTTGGGCAAATGAATGGAATGTAATCGAAGTGGATGTTCAGAAAAAAATTGTGGTAACATGAATAAGGCGTGTACTTTTTACCATGCACCGTACTGGAAATATGAATCAGCACTTTTAAGAGTACTTTTGAAAAATGCAAACAAATGCCGTTTTATATTTTTGATTAATTTGATTTTATTTGGACTTTTGAAATGTGCATATCATTGCTTATGGTCTTTATAAACGGAACTAAATAAGGTATGAATTAGGCGACTATACAAAGAGGAATAAGCAACAACGTGAGGATAATGGCACTCCCATCAATGGATATTAGCCACTAAGAAATTTTAGTGCCTTATGCCATACATGGTATGCTAGCATTCAAATAAATAAAAGCAATATTTTATTCTTCTGCAAAAGCAGCACGACAATTTCAACGGAGCACTTTATCTCAGTTCTTCACCGAAAAAAAAGTGACGAGAGTTTCCGAGGGAAGAGACGAAAATTTCCGGAATTCATACCTAAAATTCTTCTCCTT
The DNA here is from genome assembly GCA_933210815.1 of Meta bourneti. Classification (NCBI taxonomy): domain Eukaryota; kingdom Metazoa; phylum Arthropoda; class Arachnida; order Araneae; family Tetragnathidae; genus Meta; species Meta bourneti. The sequence goes on from OW119922.1 coordinate 17,950,958, forward strand.
CCCCCTTTTAAAAACTAATTTAGGAACTCACAGAGAAGGGGGGGGGGGCAGCCGAAAGAAAGCCTGCCGCATTTCGAATTTTATTTTGGGCACACGACCGGCGTGGTCTCCTCTCTTCACTTCAATTTTTTTCACCGTTCCTCCTCCCCTTTGCAGTCTAGACTACTCGTCTAAATGTCAGGGATATATTTGGCAAGACCCTGACGGTTGTTCAAAAAATATAAATCACTCAGGTTCATTTGCCACGCACGGATTGCGTCACAGCTTAAAGTGGGTGTGGAAGGAACCTAAATGTCTGCCAATCGGAATTTGGTGAGTAGGCGGGGTCGCCCAAAATCCACGTATGGAAGAGCACTTGATTAACTAGAATCATTCCTTTTTCTTTGTTTTCTTTTACCTCCGTTCCGCAAAACCAACTGAACAAACGTGATTGAATCTTTTTTTTTTTTGTCTTCTCGGTTCCTTTGTCCTCCTTTCCGGGCTCTTCACGCTGGTTGCCCAGGATCAGTTTGGAAAATGATTGAAACAGTCGTGTGTTCAATAATCGCTACGCGCTGCCTTGCAGAAGGTTAATAGTGGTTAGTTTACGGTAGAGGAGAATTCGACGTAACTAATGGTACGATGCGATTTTATTTTTGGCTCCCCGTTTTTATTGAGGTTGAGTTTTTGAGGCTCGCGATGGCACCTTTGATTGAGCGAGGGGACGATCAACTTCAGCATGCTGATCGCAGATCTACGTTGGATCACCTCTGCTTTCCTGCACGATGGGACTACGAGATATTTCGTTCAGATGGAATAGTTTGAGAACAAAATTGAAATGCTTAAACGATCGGTTGTGTTCAGAATCGCTAGGCGCTGCCTTGTAGAAGGTTTGTAGTGGTTAGTTTAACCGTCATAACTAAAGTTTAGGACATCAGTGAGGGAACGTTCAACTCCAAAACACTGATAACAGATCTACCCTGCTGTGCTTTCCTGTTGCGAAAGGCCTTGAAGAAAGTTCGTTCTGGTGGAATAGTTTAAGAAGTGGTACGCGTCAGTAGATTGCAACAGTGGAAATGATTAACCCTCCAGTTGGTTGTCTCGACGAGGTATCTCGTTATTAGCAAAAGTGGCAAGATGTCTCGTCCATCTAGATCTCGTCGTCTTTTCTCACCAGAAGAAAACTGACCGGATCTTGAGATCTTCACCATAAAAAAATCGGCAATATCTTGATGGCGAGATATAACGTCATTGTCAAAATTGTTCAAATTTCGTCGGAACCACTTGGAGAGTTAGTTAAATAATCGTTGTGTTCAGAATCACTACGCATTGCCTTTCGTTATAGGGGTTAGTTTACTGTGGAGAATCTGTCGTAACTAATGGTTCAGACTCGTGATGGAGTCTGAACCATAGAGTTGAGATTGAGCGAGCGGACGATCAACTCTGATCACAGATTTACCTTGCATCATATGTGCTTTCCTGCAACGAAGAACCTTAAAGAAATTTCGTTCTGGTGGAATAATTTAAGAACAAAGTGGTACGCTACAGTAGGTTGAAACAGTTGAATGATCAAACAGTCGTAGGTGTTCAGAATAGCTATACGCTGCCTTGCAGAATGTTAATAGTGGTTAGTTTCCGGAGGATAATTCGTCCGAACTAATGGTTTGATGTGGTTTATTTTCGTCGCCCCCATTTTGTTGTAGGTTGATTTTGAGATTCGAGAAGGTGTCTTTCATCGCAGATCTACCTCCCATCACGTAAGCTTTCCTGCAACGAAGGGCTTTCGAAGAAATTTCTTTCTGGTTAAATAGATTGAGAACAAAGTGGGTATTCTATAGCTTATCACAAAAGATGTTTGACCAAACATGCTAATGTATTAAAATATATCTGTATATTTTCAATGGATAATATCCTGTGTTCTGGAACGACTGCATAGCCGTGCACCAAGAAATATCTGAATTTTTGCATGATATTATCAAGCTCATGCATATGTTAATTATGTTATGATGTTGGCTGAATTCTAACGTTTGAAACCAATAGAGCTAACTGCTTGAGTGTTCATACTGTAGTTGTTGCTGCTGCCTATCCTCCTGCCCTAGAAAATTCAAGCCTATCCTCCTGCCCAGAACCACCTCAAGTCCTGTTTGTTGCCCCACCATGGTGAAGAGTGACACAGGGAGCAATGGGCGAAATATGTTGGGAGAGTTCTCCTGGTAGGGTCACCCTAGGTGTGAAGACCATTCCAATATTACCAGCTAAATGCGAATAGGCATCCTTTGAGGACAAGTCAAACATCAGCCTGTTCGGGTGCCTCTCAAAACGAAGCTGTGACTCTTTCCCATCTCCTTGGATTAGTTTATATCCAGTGTTGGGATGAATTACATACTTATACGAGTATGTACTAGAAAAGGCCAAACTTGGAGATACTACCTTTTCGACTGTCATGAGAGTACACATACATCGCTTTCATCCTATTAACACCACGGCATAGATGTTCGTAGTAATTCGGAATCCAATAAGTGGTAGTTCCACGTCTTCCTCCCTCGAGTAGCAAAAAGATGTGGCCGCAGAGCACCAAACCAAACTAAACCCTATTAACCATAGCAAACGCCTTGTTACCTGGTACTATTGGCATTTGTATAGCATCGCTGGAACGACTAATTTCCTGACACTACTCCAGATAAGCACCCCCCCCCCTTCCCAATTTGGCATTAATCCAATCCGATTAGTGACGCTAGGTTGTTTAGGTCCAGAGAACTGGGTTAATCGCTTCCGAAACACTGGGATGCAGATGCTTTCCTGGAAATCTTGGGAGAAGCTACCTCGCATTTGCGAAGTCAACTAGGTTGTCGACCATTATATACCTGAACATCCAGGTACCTAATTCCTATTCGGGTTAAATTCGTTTAGATAAGTGTGATACTCCAAGTGATACGAGCGGCATGTCCGAGGATCGAAGGAGGTGCATAATTCCCATTTGAATTGATAGAGGCTTGACTCCAAGTGGTACATGTGGCACGTACGAGAGGATCGCTGAGGAACTTAATCTCTACTCGGACTTAACAACTCGTTTACATAAGCATGACTCCAAGTGGTACAAGCTACCCGACCGAGGATGGAAGGTGGCCCTTAACCCCTGTTTGGACTTGACTTGTTTAGATAAGCGTGACTCCAATTACAAGCAGACCGACTGAAGATCGAAGAAGGAACCTAACTTCGATTCGGACGTATATCGTTTAGATAAGTGAGACTCCAGTGGTGTAAGCGGCACGTCTGATGATGGAAGGAGGACCCAAATTCCTATTTGGATTTAGTTTGTTTAGATAAGCGTGACACCAAGTGGTACAGAAGGAACCCAATTTCTATCACTACTTAAAACTCGTTCAGATAATTGGGACTCCAAGTGGTAATAAAGGGGCACGACTGAGAATCGAACTCACAACTAGGTGCTTCCATGAAACGCTATCCAAACAAAAGATCAAAGCCTCGGCTTATAAAGAGGTTTTTTATAAACATTAAGAAAGTTCTGTGATCATAAGCACTTCATACAATATAACGGTTTATTATATCATTAGAATGCAAGCAATACTGCAGCCACATTGTAATTTTCAGATTACTGTCAAATTTTAATTATATTGATTTATATAAGTACACTATTGTGTAAAACTTACCATGCCAAAACCTGGTGGCCAATAATGGATACCAAATTAGAATCTCGCCGTGTTTCATTCGTAATTAATTTTCAGAGGTATGAACCTAAATGAAAGAAACAAAAAACTTTTCAGCAAACATTTTTAGAATACATTCGTATATAAGAGCATTTAAACTAAAGACGCAAAAATATTTCAAAATACAAAACAAATGAATAAAATACTCGAATTCATAACACGCTTCGCAAGAGTCGTGTCTTAACTTTCATGTCTTCTACAACAATCGTAGAAACTAGGTCCGAACAGCAATGAACCATGCTACTGGCTTTTTATAAATTGCATTGGTATTACAATTCGTAATAAACTGATTTTCTCGAATTATATTTGACTTGCAGAGTACAGCTTAAGCCCGTCCTTAGGAGGGATTGGGCCTACACGCTCCTATTTTGTCCAAAAATCTCCCCAGATTTAACCGAGCAACTCTCCTGATGGTTTCTAAACAGTTGTGTAATGACTTTCCAATAGCTTCTAGATTCTTCCTTAAACTTTCCTAGATAAATCCCTAGAAAGGCGCTCCTGTCATTCCGTAGGAGACAGAGGAGTTACCATGGCAGTAATGCGGAAGCATTTAGGGGGACATAAGAAGTCCCTAGAAGGAAGGGATTGGGCCTACACGCTCCTATTTTGTCCAAAAATCTCCCCAGATTTAACCGAGCAACTCTCCTGATGGTTTCTAAACAGTTGTGTAATGACTTTCCAATAGCTTCTAGATTCTTCCTTAAACTTTCCTAGATAAATCCCTAGAAAGGCGCTCCTGTCATTCCGTAGGAGACAGAGGAGTTACCATGGCAGTAATGCGGAAGCATTTAGGGGGACATAAGAAGTCCCTAGAAGGAAGGGATTGGGCCTACACGCTCCTATTTTGTCCAAAAATCTCCCCAGATTTAACCGAGCAACTCTCCTGATGGTTTCTAAACAGTTGTGTAATGACTTTCCAATAGCTTCTAGATTCTTCCTTAAACTTTCCTAGATAAATCCCTAGAAAGGCGCTCCTGTCATTCCGTAGGAGACAGAGGAGTTACCATGGCAGTAATGCGGAAGCATTTAGGGGGACATAAGAAGTCCCTAGAAGGAAGGGATTGGGCCTACACGCTCCTATTTTGTCCAAAAATCTCCCCAGATTTAACCGAGCAACTCTCCTGATGGTTTCTAAACAGTTGTGTAATGACTTTCCAATAGCTTCTAGATTCTTCCTTAAACTTTCCTAGATAAATCCCTAGAAAGGCGCTCCTGTCATTCCGTAGGAGACAGAGGAGTTACCATGGCAGTAATGCGGAAGCATTTAGGGGGACATAAGAAGTCCCTAGAAGGAAGGGATTGGGCCTACACGCTCCTATTTTGTCCAAAAATCTCCCCAGATTTAACCGAGCAACTCTCCTGGTGGTTTCTAAACAGTTGTGTAATGACTTTCCAATAGCTTCTAGATTCTTCCTTAAACTTTCCTAGATAAATCCCTAGAAAGGCGCTCCTGTCATTCCGTAGGAGACAGAGGAGTTACCATGGCAGTAATGCGGAAGCATTTAGGGGGACATAAGAAGTCCCTAGAAGGAAGGGATTGGGCCTACACGCTCCTATTTTGTCCAAAAATCTCCCCAGATTTAACCGAGCAACTCTCCTGATGGTTTCTAAACAGTTGTGTAATGACTTTCCAATAGCTTCTAGATTCTTCCTTAAACTTTCCTAGATAAATCCCTAGAAAGGCGCTCCTGTCATTCCGTAGGAGACAGAGGAGTTACCATGGCAGTAATGCGGAAGCATTTAGGGGGACATAAGAAGTCCCTAGAAGGAAGGGATTGGGCCTACACGCTCCTATTTTGTCCAAAAATCTCCCCAGATTTAACCGAGCAACTCTCCTGATGGTTTCTAAACAGTTGTGTAATGACTTTCCAATAGCTTCTAGATTCTTCCTTAAACTTTCCTAGATAAATCCCTAGAAAGGCGCTCCTGTCATTCCGTAGGAGACAGAGGAGTTACCATGGCAGTAATGCGGAAGCATTTAGGGGGACATAAGAAGTCCCTAGAAGGAAGGGATTGGGCCTACACGCTCCTATTTTGTCCAAAAATCTCCCCAGATTTAACCGAGCAACTCTCCTGATGGTTTCTAAACAGTTGTGTAATGACTTTCCAATAGCTTCTAGATTCTTCCTTAAACTTTCCTAGATAAATCCCTAGAAAGGCGCTCCTGTCATTCCGTAGGAGACAGAGGAGTTACCATGGCAGTAATGCGGAAGCATTTAGGGGGACATAAGAAGTCCCTAGAAGGAAGGGATTGGGCCTACACGCTCCTATTTTGTCCAAAAATCTCCCCAGATTTAACCGAGCAACTCTCCTGATGGTTTCTAAACAGTTGTGTAATGACTTTCCAATAGCTTCTAGATTCTTCCTTAAACTTTCCTAGATAAATCCCTAGAAAGGCGCTCCTGTCATTCCCTAGGAGACAGAGGAGTTACCATGGCAGTAATGCGGAAGCATTTAGGGGGACATAAGAAGTCCCTAGAAGGAAGGGATTGGGCCTACACGCTCCTATTTTGTCCAAAAATCTCCCCAGATTTAACCGAGCAACTCTCCTGATGGTTTCTAAACAGTTGTGTAATGACTTTCCAATAGCTTCTAGATTCTTCCTTAAACTTTCCTAGATAAATCCCTAGAAAGGCGCTCCTGTCATTCCGTAGGAGACAGAGGAGTTACCATGGCAGTAATGCGGAAGCATTTAGGGGGACATAAGAAGTCCCTAGAAGGAAGGGATTGGGCCTACACGCTCCTATTTTGTCCAAAAATCTCCCCAGATTTAACCGAGCAACTCTCCTGATGGTTTCTAAACAGTTGTGTAATGACTTTCCAATAGCTTCTAGATTCTTCCTTAAACTTTCCTAGATAAATCCCTAGAAAGGCGCTCCTGTCATTCCGTAGGAGACAGAGGAGTTACCATGGCAGTAATGCGGAAGCATTTAGGGGGACATAAGAAGTCCCTAGAAGGAAGGGATTGGGCCTACACGCTCCTATTTTGTCCAAAAATCTCCCCAGATTTAACCGAGCAACTCTCCTGATGGTTTCTAAACAGTTGTGTAATGACTTTCCAATAGCTTCTAGATTCTTCCTTAAACTTTCCTAGATAAATCCCTAGAAAGGCGCTCCTGTCATTCCGTAGGAGACAGAGGAGTTACCATGGCAGTAATGCGGAAGCATTTAGGGGGACATAAGAAGTCCCTAGAAGGAAGGGATTGGGCCTACACGCTCCTATTTTGTCCAAAAATCTCCCCAGATTTAACCGAGCAACTCTCCTGATGGTTTCTAAACAGTTGTGTAATGACTTTCCAATAGCTTCTAGATTCTTCCTTAAACTTTCCTAGATAAATCCCTAGAAAGGCGCTCCTGTCATTCCGTAGGAGACAGAGGAGTTACCATGGCAGTAATGCGGAAGCATTTAGGGGGACATAAGAAGTCCCTAGAAGGAAGGGATTGGGCCTACACGCTCCTATTTTGTCCAAAAATCTCCCCAGATTTAACCGAGCAACTCTCCTGATGGTTTCTAAACAGTTGTGTAATGACTTTCCAATAGCTTCTAGATTCTTCCTTAAACTTTCCTAGATAAATCCCTAGAAAGGCGCTCCTGTCATTCCGTAGGAGACAGAGGAGTTACCATGGCAGTAATGCGGAAGCATTTAGGGGGACATAAGAAGTCCCTAGAAGGAAGGGATTGGGCCTACACGCTCCTATTTTGTCCAAAAATCTCCCCAGATTTAACCGAGCAACTCTCCTGATGGTTTCTAAACAGTTGTGTAATGACTTTCCAATAGCTTCTAGATTCTTCCTTAAACTTTCCTAGATAAATCCCTAGAAAGGCGCTCCTGTCATTCCGTAGGAGACAGAGGAGTTACCATGGCAGTAATGCGGAAGCATTTAGGGGGACATAAGAAGTCCCTAGAAGGAAGGGATTGGGCCTACACGCTCCTATTTTGTCCAAAAATCTCCCCAGATTTAACCGAGCAACTCTCCTGGTGGTTTCTAAACAGTTGTGTAATGACTTTCCAATAGCTTCTAGATTCTTCCTTAAACTTTCCTAGATAAATCCCTAGAAAGGCGCTCCTGTCATTCCGTAGGAGACAGAGGAGTTACCATGGCAGTAATGCGGAAGCATTTAGGGGGACATAAGAAGTCCCTAGAAGGAAGGGATTGGGCCTACACGCTCCTATTTTGTCCAAAAATCTCCCCAGATTTAACCGAGCAACTCTCCTGATGGTTTCTAAACAGTTGTGTAATGACTTTCCAATAGCTTCTAGATTCTTCCTTAAACTTTCCTAGATAAATCCCTAGAAAGGCGCTCCTGTCATTCCGTAGGAGACAGAGGAGTTACCATGGCAGTAATGCGGAAGCATTTAGGGGGACATAAGAAGTCCCTAGAAGGAAGGGATTGGGCCTACACGCTCCTATTTTGTCCAAAAATCTCCCCAGATTTAACCGAGCAACTCTCCTGATGGTTTCTAAACAGTTGTGTAATGACTTTCCAATAGCTTCTAGATTCTTCCTTAAACTTTCCTAGATAAATCCCTAGAAAGGCGCTCCTGTCATTCCGTAGGAGACAGAGGAGTTACCATGGCAGTAATGCGGAAGCATTTAGGGGGACATAAGAAGTCCCTAGAAGGAAGGGATTGGGCCTACACGCTCCTATTTTGTCCAAAAATCTCCCCAGATTTAACCGAGCAACTCTCCTGATGGTTTCTAAACAGTTGTGTAATGACTTTCCAATAGCTTCTAGATTCTTCCTTAAACTTTCCTAGATAAATCCCTAGAAAGGCGCTCCTGTCATTCCGTAGGAGACAGAGGAGTTACCATGGCAGTAATGCGGAAGCATTTAGGGGGACATAAGAAGTCCCTAGAAGGAAGGGATTGGGCCTACACGCTCCTATTTTGTCCAAAAATCTCCCCAGATTTAACCGAGCAACTCTCCTGATGGTTTCTAAACAGTTGTGTAATGACTTTCCAATAGCTTCTAGATTCTTCCTTAAACTTTCCTAGATAAATCCCTAGAAAGGCGCTCCTGTCATTCCGTAGGAGACAGAGGAGTTACCATGGCAGTAATGCGGAAGCATTTAGGGGGACATAAGAAGTCCCTAGAAGGAAGGGATTGGGCCTACACGCTCCTATTTTGTCCAAAAATCTCCCCAGATTTAACCGAGCAACTCTCCTGATGGTTTCTAAACAGTTGTGTAATGACTTTCCAATAGCTTCTAGATTCTTCCTTAAACTTTCCTAGATAAATCCCTAGAAAGGCGCTCCTGTCATTCCGTAGGAGACAGAGGAGTTACCATGGCAGTAATGCGGAAGCATTTAGGGGGACATAAGAAGTCCCTAGAAGGAAGGGATTGGGCCTACACGCTCCTATTTTGTCCAAAAATCTCCCCAGATTTAACCGAGCAACTCTCCTGATGGTTTCTAAACAGTTGTGTAATGACTTTCCAATAGCTTCTAGATTCTTCCTTAAACTTTCCTAGATAAATCCCTAGAAAGGCGCTCCTGTCATTCCGTAGGAGACAGAGGAGTTACCATGGCAGTAATGCGGAAGCATTTAGGGGGACATAAGAAGTCCCTAGAAGGAAGGGATTGGGCCTACACGCTCCTATTTTGTCCAAAAATCTCCCCAGATTTAACCGAGCAACTCTCCTGATGGTTTCTAAACAGTTGTGTAATGACTTTCCAATAGCTTCTAGATTCTTCCTTAAACTTTCCTAGATAAATCCCTAGAAAGGCGCTCCTGTCATTCCGTAGGAGACAGAGGAGTTACCATGGCAGTAATGCGGAAGCATTTAGGGGGACATAAGAAGTCCCTAGAAGGAAGGGATTGGGCCTACACGCTCCTATTTTGTCCAAAAATCTCCCCAGATTTAACCGAGCAACTCTCCTGATGGTTTCTAAACAGTTGTGTAATGACTTTCCAATAGCTTCTAGATTCTTCCTTAAACTTTCCTAGATAAATCCCTAGAAAGGCGCTCCTGTCATTCCGTAGGAGACAGAGGAGTTACCATGGCAGTAATGCGGAAGCATTTAGGGGGACATAAGAAGTCCCTAGAAGGAAGGGATTGGGCCTACACGCTCCTATTTTGTCCAAAAATCTCCCCAGATTTAACCGAGCAACTCTCCTGATGGTTTCTAAACAGTTGTGTAATGACTTTCCAATAGCTTCTAGATTCTTCCTTAAACTTTCCTAGATAAATCCCTAGAAAGGCGCTCCTGTCATTCCGTAGGAGACAGAGGAGTTACCATGGCAGTAATGCGGAAGCATTTAGGGGGACATAAGAAGTCCCTAGAAGGAAGGGATTGGGCCTACACGCTCCTATTTTGTCCAAAAATCTCCCCAGATTTAACCGAGCAACTCTCCTGATGGTTTCTAAACAGTTGTGTAATGACTTTCCAATAGCTTCTAGATTCTTCCTTAAACTTTCCTAGATAAATCCCTAGAAAGGCGCTCCTGTCATTCCGTAGGAGACAGAGGAGTTACCATGGCAGTAATGCGGAAGCATTTAGGGGGACATAAGAAGTCCCTAGAAGGAAGGGATTGGGCCTACACGCTCCTATTTTGTCCAAAAATCTCCCCAGATTTAACCGAGCAACTCTCCTGATGGTTTCTAAACAGTTGTGTAATGACTTTCCAATAGCTTCTAGATTCTTCCTTAAACTTTCCTAGATAAATCCCTAGAAAGGCGCTCCTGTCATTCCGTAGGAGACAGAGGAGTTACCATGGCAGTAATGCGGAAGCATTTAGGGGGACATAAGAAGTCCCTAGAAGGAAGGGATTGGGCCTACACGCTCCTATTTTGTCCAAAAATCTCCCCAGATTTAACCGAGCAACTCTCCTGATGGTTTCTAAACAGTTGTGTAATGACTTTCCAATAGCTTCTAGATTCTTCCTTAAACTTTCCTAGATAAATCCCTAGAAAGGCGCTCCTGTCATTCCGTAGGAGACAGAGGAGTTACCATGGCAGTAATGCGGAAGCATTTAGGGGGACATAAGAAGTCCCTAGAAGGAAGGGATTGGGCCTACACGCTCCTATTTTGTCCAAAAATCTCCCCAGATTTAACCGAGCAACTCTCCTGGTGGTTTCTAAACAGTTGTGTAATGACTTTCCAATAGCTTCTAGATTCTTCCTTAAACTTTCCTAGATAAATCCCTAGAAAGGCGCTCCTGTCATTCCGTAGGAGACAGAGGAGTTACCATGGCAGTAATGCGGAAGCATTTAGGGGGACATAAGAAGTCCCTAGAAGGAAGGGATTGGGCCTACACGCTCCTATTTTGTCCAAAAATCTCCCCAGATTTAACCGAGCAACTCTCCTGATGGTTTCTAAACAGTTGTGTAATTACTTTCCAATAGCTTCTAGATTCTTCCTTAAACTTTCCTAGATAAATCCCTAGAAAGGCGCTCCTGTCATTCCGTAGGAGACAGAGGAGTTACCATGGCAGTAATGCGGAAGCATTTAGGGGGACATAAGAAGTCCCTAGAAGGAAGGGATTGGGCCTACACGCTCCTATTTTGTCCAAAAATCTCCCCAGATTTAACCGAGCAACTCTCCTGATGGTTTCTAAACAGTTGTGTAATGACTTTCCAATAGCTTCTAGATTCTTCCTTAAACTTTCCTAGATAAATCCCTAGAAAGGCGCTCCTGTCATTCCGTAGGAGACAGAGGAGTTACCATGGCAGTAATGCGGAAGCATTTAGGGGGACATAAGAAGTCCCTAGAAGGAAGGGATTGGGCCTACACGCTCCTATTTTGTCCAAAAATCTCCCCAGATTTAACCGAGCAACTCTCCTGATGGTTTCTAAACAGTTGTGTAATGACTTTCCAATAGCTTCTAGATTCTTCCTTAAACTTTCCTAGATAAATCCCTAGAAAGGCGCTCCTGTCATTCCGTAGGAGACAGAGGAGTTACCATGGCAGTAATGCGGAAGCATTTAGGGGGACATAAGAAGTCCCTAGAAGGAAGGGATTGGGCCTACACGCTCCTATTTTGTCCAAAAATCTCCCCAGATTTAACCGAGCAACTCTCCTGATGGTTTCTAAACAGTTGTGTAATGACTTTCCAATAGCTTCTAGATTCTTCCTTAAACTTTCCTAGATAAATCCCTAGAAAGGCGCTCCTGTCATTCCGTAGGAGACAGAGGAGTTACCATGGCAGTAATGCGGAAGCATTTAGGGGGACATAAGAAGTCCCTAGAAGGAAGGGATTGGGCCTACACGCTCCTATTTTGTCCAAAAATCACCCCAGATTTAACCGAGCAACTCTCCTGATGGTTTCTAAACAGTTGTGTAATGACTTTCCAATAGCTTCTAGATTCTTCCTTAAACTTTCCTAGATAAATCCCTAGAAAGGCGCTCCTGTCATTCCGTAGGAGACAGAGGAGTTACCATAGCAGTAATGCGGAAGCATTTAGGGGGACATAAGAAGTCCCTAGAAGGAAGGGATTGGGCCTACACGCTCCTATTTTGTCCAAAAATCTCCCCAGATTTAACCGAGCAACTCTCCTGATGGTTTCTAAACAGTTGTGTAATGACTTTCCAATAGCTTCTAGATTCTTCCTTAAACTTTCCTAGATAAATCCCTAGAAAGGCGCTCCTGTCATTCCGTAGGAGACAGAGGAGTTACCATGGCAGTAATGCGGAAGCATTTAGGGGGACATAAGAAGTCCCTAGAAGGAAGGGATTGGGCCTACACGCTCCTATTTTGTCCAAAAATCTCCCCAGATTTAACCGAGCAACTCTCCTGATGGTTTCTAAACAGTTGTGTAATGACTTTCCAATAGCTTCTAGATTCTTCCTTAAACTTTCCTAGATAAATCCCTAGAAAGGCGCTCCTGTCATTCCGTAGGAGACAGAGGAGTTACCATGGCAGTAATGCGGAAGCATTTAGGGGGACATAAGAAGTCCCTAGAAGGAAGGGATTGGGCCTACACGCTCCTATTTTGTCCAAAAATCTCCCCAGATTTAACCGAGCAACTCTCCTGATGGTTTCTAAACAGTTGTGTAATGACTTTCCAATAGCTTCTAGATTCTTCCTTAAACTTTCCTAGATAAATCCCTAGAAAGGCGCTCCTGTCATTCCGTAGGAGACAGAGGAGTTACCATGGCAGTAATGCGGAAGCATTTAGGGGGACATAAGAAGTCCCTAGAAGGAAGGGATTGGGCCTACACGCTCCTATTTTGTCCAAAAATCTCCCCAGATTTAACCGAGCAACTCTCCTGATGGTTTCTAAACAGTTGTGTAATGACTTTCCAATAGCTTCTAGATTCTTCCTTAAACTTTCCTAGATAAATCCCTAGAAAGGCGCTCCTGTCATTCCGTAGGAGACAGAGGAGTTACCATGGCAGTAATGCGGAAGCATTTAGGGGGACATAAGAAGTCCCTAGAAGGAAGGGATTGGGCCTACACGCTCCTATTTTGTCCAAAAATCTCCCCAGATTTAACCGAGCAACTCTCCTGATGGTTTCTAAACAGTTGTGTAATGACTTTCCAATAGCTTCTAGATTCTTCCTTAAACTTTCCTAGATAAATCCCTAGAAAGGCGCTCCTGTCATTCCGTAGGAGACAGAGGAGTTACCATGGCAGTAATGCGGAAGCATTTAGGGGGACATAAGAAGTCCCTAGAAGGAAGGGATTGGGCCTACACGCTCCTATTTTGTCCAAAAATCTCCCCAGATTTAACCGAGCAACTCTCCTGATGGTTTCTAAACAGTTGTGTAATGACTTTCCAATAGCTTCTAGATTCTTCCTTAAACTTTCCTAGATAAATCCCTAGAAAGGCGCTCCTGTCATTCCGTAGGAGACAGAGGAGTTACCATGGCAGTAATGCGGAAGCATTTAGGGGGACATAAGAAGTCCCTAGAAGGAAGGTCCTAAAGAGGTCCCTTCGAGGCGTCCTATGGAAGACTACTTTAACACGAGAAAATCGTGGTCTTCCTAGGGACCAATATACACATGGCATAAGGCGGTCTTGATAATTTTTGCCATCGTATTGTGTAATACGTTTCTGCTGATGTTTTCAATCTGCATGAGAGAGCAAGGTTTTTAATGATATCGATGTATCTTTTAAGGTTCATTTGGCTTCTCGACTAGTAACTTCTTTTCCATATGTGACTTTAAACCAAAAGAAGTCTTACAGATTATATTTAACGGCTATTGGACCATTATGAAGTCTTTTATTTCATTCACCCCCTGAGCGTCACGAGATTTCCGATTAGTGCAGTATTCTCTTATACACACCACAACACACTTAATGACTAAATAACCACTTCTATTGTTTGAAAGAATCCATGGATTTATTGCTGCTTTCCTTGGAATAAAATCCTTTCGAAAGATTCTATAGTTTTCCTTTCTTTAGAATAGAATCCTTTGGAAGGAATCTTTTCAAGGATTCCAGAATTATGCACGTGAACCTCTCATGAGGTTAACCCTCCAAGAGGTTTCGACCAGATATCTCGGCCTTCAAGATAAAGTAGAGTTTTTATGATGACGATCAAGATCTGGTCCCCTGGATGCCAAAAATGCTACAAAAGTAGATGCGAAGCTGACTTAATCTTAGTAAATCAAAGTTTTGCCAAACCCACAAGTAGAAAAAACGTAAAAGGGTCTGAAAACACTCGAAAATATCATCCAATAAAATGCTTTTTTATTTCCGAAAAGGCAAGAATGCTTCGCAGACGCAACTGAAGATGTGTTGTGTATGGTGAGGGAGGACAGTTGAGACGATTCCACGTGCCGTAAGTGGTTCAGAAAGTTTCGTCACCTGAATCAATTCTTTAGCCAGAAACCTCAGAACTTCTTTGAGCGCGGGATTATGCAGCTACCGGAGAGAGGGAGAAAGGTCATCGAACAGAACGGCCCATACTATATCGATTAAATGAAAAATGCTTCTTCAATTTTTGTAAAAAAAAAACCGGGACAGATTTTGCATCAACCTAATACAACCAGGAACAGAAATCGAACCAGCGCCGCCTACAACTCGAAGGGTGCTATCGCAGTGGGCATACCCACGACGGCCCCGAAACCACTTGGAGTGTTAAGGTTGGATTAAAGAAAAGCAAGGTGGATAACCCCGAAGTCGTTTCAGATTGTTTTTCCGAAAATGGGAGAAGCTTCTGTCAAAGTTCCGGTCGTCTGTCACCACATTGACAGAGCGGCGGTAACAATAAAGAGGCCAACGGCTCCTTAATAGCAGAAAAAGACAAAAACGCACATCCTCGACTCACGCGACCTTAGATAACGATTGGACAGCCGGGAACATCTGTTACAACCGGGATTATTCAAAGAAAAGATAAAAGACGGACAGTATATCTGTCCCCGCGTGCGCCATTCCCCCCAATCACTATTTATTTGCGATCGCTTTGCAAATGCGATGAATAAATTTCGGAATTTAATGACTGAGGCTCGAACGAGCAAGATGAAAAGCCCCGAGAAAAGTTCTTTCAGAGAAAGACAGAAAAGAACATCGTTCCTCTTCTTCCCCCCTGCAGTGTTAGAGTTGTGTGGTAGCGAAGATGTCGCCATGGCAACGGAATGGCGGCCATTTTCAGCGTCTGAAATCGACCGGAACCCGACACCCGGAGCAGACGATAATTTTTCCCGTGCCAGTCTCCTCCCCCGTAATTCATTGCACCCACCCCCTTATGACCATTATATCCCCCTCGGATGCACTCATTGGATATATTTTTGTCTTTTTTAATGGACGATAAATTGCGATAATGACGCAATACACAGATCTCGGATGTTCCACTTTTTTTCCTTTTCCATCTCCTGATTCTTTTTTCCCTTTCTGTGGATTATTCTTACGCCCGTACACACAGCGTAAATGTAACGTAAAATATAGAATGAAGGTGATGACAGATTTCATTACGGAGGAAGCGATTGTTTTCTCCTGGTTTTTTGTCGTCTGCATCTCTTTCGAATGGAACTGATGCCATTTTTTATGAAGCTAATTCCGTTCGACGCTGGGAATAATGAACAAAAGTGAAAATATGCTTTATGACTCGTTGGGGGATTCTGTCATTCATTCGTTTCCTTGGTAATGTGTTCGGGTGGAGTAACGGGTTTTTCAATTTTCTGTTGGAGGAGTTGTGATTTTTCGAGTCGTAAGTACTCTCATCAAGGAAGTGAACACGCATTTAAAGATATGATTTAACTTCGGATTGCTATTGAAGAAACAATGCGGAGCCATCTCGAATGGAAATGCCTTTCATAGCAATAATGATGAACTCGCTATGTTTGGTTTTTCAAACACGGATCGATTTTATCAAGGCAGTTTTACATCATATTCTGCTCGACCATGTTGCTGGAATTTATCGAAACGCGATTTGATTTTGTTTCCTTTGAAGTTCCATTAAAAGTTATTAAGCCCTCTGAATGAAACGAGATTTCAGAGTAATGAAGCATTGAGTTTACCCCATCGACTTAATGACTAAATAGTCACATACACTATATGGACAAAAGTATTTGGACACTGCATGTTTTTCAGGAAAAGTGCTTTATTATTCTATTTAGTAACGGGTAGGCCCACCTTTTGCTTGTATTACAGCTGCAACACGTCGAGGCATACTTTCCACAAATTTTCTATAAGTCTGGGCAGGAATAGTTGGAAGAAACAACCCTCATCGCCGTAGTATTGCCATAGTGTAGGCGAGGCCGAATTATCAACGTCGAGGTACACGTAAGCGTTCATAGTACCAGGTACATAAAGCAATGGGTAAAGTCCTAAACAGGAAAAACAACCCCATATTTGCCGATTTTCTGCAGTATCCAAATACTTTTGTCCATATAGTGTACATTGGGTGAAAGAATCCACTGATTCTTTCAACCTGATTCTATTTGTCTTTACCTTGAAATAGAATCCCTTGGTAAGAATTTATTGCCCTTTCCTTGGAAGTGAATCCTTTGGAGAGATTCTATTTGTCCTTTCCTTAGAACAGAAACTTTTTTAATTATTCGATTACTGTTTTCCTTAGAATAAAGTTCTTTAGAATTATTCTATTGATCTCTTCCTTAGAATAGAATCCTTTGGGAATATTCTATTGGTCAAGAAGGTCCAAAATGGTTAAAATTTATGGCAGGGAAGACTGCAGGTAGAAAGGTGGAAATATGAGTGAACCCCTTAGATGGTTAATGCGATGATATTTTATTCACACATTTGTAAACGCCTTGTATCTTTGTAAAAGATCATTGTATCTTTACAATGAAAGCGTAACCAGGCTTTAGTTTAGGAAGGTTAAAAGTTTAGAGAGTTAACCCTTTCATCGTTACGAGGTTTCCGAGGTTGTGTAGTAAATTGTATTATCCTACAACACACCTGACACGATGAGAGGATACTTTCAACCACGTATATTGGTTGAAAGTATCCTAGGAAAGATTCTATTGGTCAAGAAGATCGATGCTGGTTAGAAGTCATGAAGCGAAGACTAGATCTCAGAACCGACACTAAAAAATTTATTTTTATGCTAAGTACAGATGTTTAAAAATATTAGTATTTTAATGTTTTTTAGTTACCAGTGTATGAACTTTAAAACGATTATTGTAAGTGCATAAAACAATGTATAATGGCTGTTCCGCAAAACTGCGAGATAACTTAAATAGCATAAGGCAAATATTCAAACATTATTTCTGCAAATTCACTTTTTTACATTTTTGTCACTGTTATAGGGTTGGCATCATACGTAGATATATGAAGAGTGATTGAGTCAACGCAGACAAACGTTACATATCCCGATTGCTTTTATTGTACGTAATGAAGTTTAAGTAATTAAATAATATAATGACATTCATGAAACAAGGGTTATTCCAAAAATAAAATGATTGTAACCTCATATGAAAAAAAAGTACTTCCTGCATTTGTAATATTTCATGAAGATATATAAAAAAATTAAAACCAAGACCTTTCAGTGAAGCCTCAGGTTCAGAATCCCATCCTCATCCAATTGGTTATATATCAAAGCCTTCGCCATCCGATCCATTTTAGTTTCCACACACAAACCAATCATCTACTTCAAGGTACAATATTTTTAGTCAAAATAGAGTAACCCCACATTATACCGAGCTTCTTGGGGTAAACAAAGCGCGATTTACCGAGCGACGGAAAATCGTGGCCTCAAATGTCCTCACGTTGGCGTGGTTTGGAAGTTTGGGGAGTAGAGTGCAGGCTCAGGTGTTGCCCTCGTCATCTGACCACTGTTCAAATTGACGAGTTGTTGGATTCGGGATTGATCCCAGACTGCCACCATTACGAATATACTTACTCTTTAGAAATAAAAAGGCACGAATTATACATTAAAATATGCGTTTTTAGTTACAATTTATGCAAAACTAAAAAATAGAGGCTGAAACCTTTTAAATATGAATCTATATGCGATAGAATATTTTTGAAAATAAATTCCTTCCATTCCACGCTTTGGAGATTCCCAAATCAATTCAGCGTCGTCTGACCGTGGTTCAAAATTACGTGGAGTCCGTTGTGTTGCTCCAGTGCGACGTTAATTAAAATACCTACATACCATATCAATTCAGTCAAGACAAAAGCTTGAAGCAACTAAACTTTAAACTCCCAATTCTAAAGAGATATGGATGATATTTCCTTTGCTGCTCACACAAAGAAAATTCATTCCTGAACAAATAAAAATGCGCGATATACCGAGGTGCGATATAGCGAAGGGGTTCTGCGCACAGAAAGATCTCGACCCCCTCTGTAAAGATTCCATACTCCAGAAAGTTATCGATGGGTTCAAGACTCCCATTGCAGAGACATTGACCAGCCCCGATGCGTACGTCGAAAGGGTTCTGCACGGGCGTCATTCAAGTTTTAAACTCTCAATCATAAACGGAGTCGGCTGAGGAAGAGTCGTTCTCAGTGTACGTGCAGCGTCGCTATTTTACAAGCGACTTATTCCGTCAGAAACACTGATAAAACGGCAGTCTCAATCTCAGACAGGGAAATCTTATAACTGCATTTTCTGCGAGTTCGACGAAAGTGAGTTTGTCTGTTCGTGAACGAAAGCTCTTCATGTCGACGCCTCTGCGATAGGTTCCCATTCCACTCTCCACTTAAAAAACAATCATCTGCGTCGAAAAACAGTTCCCAGACACGAAACCTATTCCGTTTCCATCGCAATATGAAAATTACCCATCCTCCAGAAAGGGATCGATGTGTTCTAAAGATTCCCATCGGCAGAGCCCGATTCATTCACTATCCCCGACAGGTACGTCGAACGGTTTTTGCGGAGGCGTCATTCAAATCTCGAAAGTTCCCATTATGAATGGAGTCGTTCGAGGAAGCGTCGTTCTCCGAGTACACGTAACGTCGTTAAAATTAAGGGCGACTTAACTATCCGAAACACTGATAATAAGGTAGTCTCAGTCGAAGGCAGACAGAAAAATCTTAAATAACTGCATTTCCTGCAAGTTCTACAAAAGATCTGTCTGCTATGGAATGAAAGCTCTTCATATCAATGCCTCGTGATAGGATCTATTCCAGTCTCCACTTACAGAACAATCATCTACGTCAAAACACAATATCCCGACTCGAAATCTATTCAGGTAGGTAGTTAATTAGCGTGGTACTGGAGCAACACACAGGGCAATTAACGAGGGTTCGGGATCATTCCCGAAAGAAAAGATCCAAGGACAAGCGCCTCGTAATTTTGAACCACAGTCGTAATTTTGTCCTCGTAATTTTGAACTAATAGATGGCGAGAGCAACACCTGAGCTGGCACCCAACTCTCCAAACTTCCCCACCGTGCCAACGTGAGGACATTTGAAGCCACGACAGATTTAACACACACCATCCCCCGTGTACACTACGGTCTTTGGCTGGAACGCAGGCTAGACATTGGTTTCGGACTCGCAGATTTCCGGTTGCGAATCAGTTGTTGCTCTTCCAACTGAGCTACCGCGAGGCCCTCGAAATCTATTCAGATTCCAGCGCAATTATCGGTAGCCCTGTTGGAAGAGTAACGAATTAGCAACCGGAGGGTTGCGAGTTCGAATCCGACCTCAGACCGTCATGTACAAAGGGGTCTGGTGCATGTTAAATCCGTCGTGGCCTCAAACGTCCTCATGTTGGCGTGGTGGGGAAGTTTGGAGAGTGGGGTGCCAGTTTAGGTGTGCCCTCGTCATCTGACCATGGTTCCAAATTACGTGGTATTTTCCTCGGATCTTCCCCTTGGGGTCCGTTGTGTTGCTCCAATGCGACGTCAATTAACTACCTACCTACACGTTTTCCCAACATGACGTCACTTGGCTGTTTCCGAATACGATTTCAGCGAAATTCCAAAAAGAATTCCTGCTTCGGTAACCCAGTTGATTGAGTCGCGGATTAGCAATCGGAAGGTTGCGAGTTCGAAACTAGATCCAACAAAAACACCATCGAGTACGTAGGGGCTGGACTGTCGTGACCTCAATGGTCCTCACGTTGGCATGGTGCGGACGTTTGGAGAGTTTTGTGCCAGCTCAGGTGTGACCTCGTCATCTGACCAAGGTTCAAAATTACGTGGTATTTTCCTCTGATCTTTCTCTTGGGGTTTGACCCCAGACCGTCACCAATAGTCCTTTGTGTTGCTCTAGTGCGACGTTAATTAAAATACCTACCTACCATCCAAGTGGGCAACCGCCGGCCTCCGAAATCTATTCAGATTCCAGCGCAATTATTCTACCTCCAGAAAGATTTCCATCGGCAGAGCGCAATTCATTCACCATCCCCGACAGGTAAGTCGAACGTTTCTTGCGGGGGCGTCATTCAAATTTCGAACGCTTTCATCATGAATGGAGTCGTGCGAGGAAGCGTCGATCTCCGAGTACACGTAACGTCGTTATTTTCGGATGATTTATCCCAGTCCAAACAGTCCACGAGGCGAGCGATCAGATCGCAAGAAAGAGCGTTAGATCGGAGCTGGGGATCGGAACCTTCCAAGGTAAATATTGTTAAAGGAGAAAGGCAATTTCCGGTCCGGTGTCTTGCAATAACAAACCACGCCGTGTTGCCGACGCATACTCGAAATAGAAACACGAGGACTGTGTTGCTTGAGGTGGGACGTCACGATCGGTGTTGAATGGTGAGTGTCGGTGTCTTGTCTTGACAAGTGCTTGTTTCGGTCAGTCGAGGATTCGTTATTGGAGAAGGCTAAAAGTGTCAAAAAGATTTTTCAGTACCTTACTATTCGGCACTTCGAAAGTTGATTACCTATCGGTCTTTCTTTGAATAAAAGAAATTTCTGACACTCAAATCGGAGTTAATGGCTCCGGATACATGCTAGTAACTTTCCAACGAGATATCTCGTTCATCAAGATCTGATCAATTTTGGACATTGGACCATACCTTAATTTTTTGTATCGGTGACAACTTTTGACAAGATTGTGTACTTACCAGTCGATTGTCAATTTCCCCTAGTTTTATTTGATGAATGATTGAGTTAGGTTTCATAGCTCAAGGACCATATTTGGCAAAGCTGCACAAAATACAAGACAGACCGCTATTGTTTCATGACCAATACTTTTAGATTGTATGGTAAACACCGTGGAATCAAAGTTAATAGCTCCGGACACACGTTATAAAGTTGTATTGAATGAACAACTAAGCACAACCGAACAGACCTAGAATAACAAATTATTTCAGCCAGTCTAATGTTCCACAAATTTATCTCGAGATCCATATGCGCAAGAACCATATTTGGCCAAGCTTCACAAAATACAAGACAGACCGCTTTTGTTTCATGACCAATACTTTTAGATTGTATGGTAAACACCGTGGAATCAAAATTAATAGCTCCGGACACACGTTATAAAGTTGTATTGAATGAACAACTAAGCACAACCGAACAGACCTGGAATAACAAATTATTTCGGCCAGTCTAATGCTCCACCAATTTATCTCGAGATCCATATGCGCAAGGACCATATTTGGCCAAACTTCACAAAATACAAGACAGACCGCTTTTGTTTTATGACCATTGCTTTTAGATTGTAAACACCGTGGAATCAAAGTTAATAGCTCCTGACACACGTTGTAAAGTTGTATTGAATGAATAACTAAGCACAACCGAACAGACCTGGAATAAAACAATTATTTCAGTCAGTCCAATGTTCCACCAATTTATCTCGAGATCGTCGATCTGTATTTCTACCCGTTTTATCGGAGCACCACTGCTATTGTTCGTATTCCCAGCCCGTTGCTGGCTCCCCTTATCTGATATGTCGGGATATCTCAACCCGACTGATAACGAGGCCGCTATCGCATTTCCTGCGGTCATTAACTCTTATTGCGTCTTTTGTTCCAAGCATTTAACGAAGAATTCATGTGTTGCTGGGAGAAGTCTCGTCCGAAATCTCTTTTTTGCTCTTAATGTTGCAAGTATAACAGGCTGTTTGGAGGAGGTCGTCTCTTTATGCGGGCGAAGTGTGCTTTCTCTTATCTCGAAACGAGATTGTTTGATGAAGTGCACGGATTTTCGGAAGCTTTTCAAGCCTTGTGAACTTCGATTCTTTTGATAAAATCTGGTCGCTTAAGAGCAGATATTCTAAGTGCCGAGTCCTTCCGAGATTCTGACACTCGAGTATTAGTGTGCGTTTTATAAAAAATCTTACCGTAATCATTATTCCATACAACGATTGCAATAATTTCCTCAAAGCTAGTTATGTCTTAATGTTTGGCTATTTTGCGACAGGCTAAATTATGAAAGGGAGAGACCAAGTTTGTTTCAACATTTAGTTGAATCAATAGATCATTTGTTTCCCATTATTAAACATATGCACATATCTTAAGCATTTGGGACACGAAATGTCGATGATCCGTACCTCATCTGATGTTAACAGCCATTCTTATCTGTAGTAAAAGCTAGAGGAGTGGTAATTGTATACTCCGTATCAATTATTTAATTTATAACGTCAAGTTAATACATTTATAAAACAGTGGAACATTAAAAGAATGTAGCTTAGCACTGTTTGATATTTCCTAAAAAAGTGTTTTTCAAACTGGCACCCGATAACGTTGCAGTTCATCTGAAATTCAAACTACAGGGGTCTTGTGAAACAATTCAGTTTATTTTTGGCTACCAGCCCAGTCTAACATGTGAAT
Organism: Meta bourneti; assembly: GCA_933210815.1. NCBI lineage: Eukaryota > Metazoa > Arthropoda > Arachnida > Araneae > Tetragnathidae > Meta > Meta bourneti. The sequence continues at coordinate 17,973,745 of OW119922.1, forward strand.
CCAAGGCAATTACGCACTGAATCGCATGATCAGTCCGAGAAAATGTAGGCATCTACCAACCTCAGGTGAGGAAGCCTGGTATGTCAAAAGTAAAATGTGCAATTTAGATTAATTTGACATCTTATAAATTAGGCCATGATTTAGCGACATTGATTCAAGGAATTAACACCGCTTCAGTTGCCGTCTTGAGAAAAATGCTTTTGTTTTAGAGAAGACGTTGTTTCTATATTACGAACAGACGTTACACAATTATTCCAAGTTAGATTTTAAGGTTCAGTTAATTTATGAAATGAAAATCATTTCTCAGAAGCTGCTATAATATACAGGGTGAGTCTAAATTCTTTTTACAAAATAAGAGGGGTGATAGTATCCATCCAGACGAGCAATAATTACATGGAACATAGGGTCGGATTCCACTCTGAGAGGCAGAAAAGTGTTCCGCTCTCCATCCAGAGAGACATGTCGTTGAGGCACGATGGAGTCCCAGCACACTTTTCCAGCACGGTCCGGCACTTCTTGAATGCCACATATCCCGCACAACGGACGTGGCGGACCTGTGGCTTGGCCTCCTCGCTCACCGGACCTCAACCCACTGGACTTGTTCTTCTGGGGCACATAAAGTCTTTAGTGTACCAGACGCCTGTGGACTCGGCTGAAGACCTCGTAGCGAGAATCGGTGTTGCCGCAGACAAAATTAACACAACACCAGGAATCTTCGAGAGGGTGCGCCAATCATTCCTTCGCCGGTGTGAACTGTGCAACGACAAGCGTGGCCGCCACTTTGAGCACTTGCTGTGAGTTTTTCTCTGATCAATAAATCAGATTGTGCAACTTTTGGAATTGTTCATTCTCTTTCCCAACACTGTTGTAAGTTCATGTCAAAATTCCAATTTTACTCTTTTCTGCCTCTCAGAGTGGAATGCGACCCTATGTTTCATGGTAATTATTGCTCGTCTGGATGGGTATTATCGCCCCTCTTATTTTGCAAAAACAATTTAGACTCACCCTGTATGTCCTTATTTATCAAAACTGTAGATACTTCTAACACCAATGCCTTCATTTTCTGGACGAGATGTCTATATTTCTAACGGATTTGATCACTTAATTCAATGACGATTAACCTATCTTTAACACGAAACGAATGCTATATTCGCATTATGATATATAGAATAGCGATATCATTATTTATCTGTACCAGTTAACTGTCTTTCTAATTGGGTAGGTGAATAGGTATTTTAACTAACGTCACACTGGCATAACACTGGAACACAACGGGCTGTTAGAGACGGTCCGAGATCAATCCCAAAGGGAAAGATCGAGGACAACACCAAGCTTCCACACCACGCCAACGTGAGGACCTTTAAGGTCACGACGGATTTAACGTGCACCAGCCCCCTTTGTACGCGACGGTCTTTGGTTGGATTGGTACTTGCAACCCTCCGGTTGCTAATCCGTTACACTTCCAACCGGGCTACAGCGGCCGCTTTCTAATTGGGGAAAAAACATTTAAATTACCGTATGAAATAAGCTCTTATTGTCTAATGCCACATTATATTTCCTATAAAAACCCTACTGGCTTCCTAGGAGCATCAATCTCTTCGGAATTTCCTGATTTTCCGGTGAGCTTGTCCGTTAATTAGGTGGAAAAAGGGCTCATTTACACTTATACGTCCATCCCAATCCGCTTTGCGTATCCCGATCCGTCGAACCAATGAACAACGAGAACGGGAATGATTGACATGTTTAATCATTCCTCTCTGTTGTTCATTAGTTCGGATGGACAAACAAGTGTAAATGAGCCTTTGACTAGAACAAGCACAGGAAGCTGTTCGGCATAGGAATTTACCCATTTGAATAGGCGTTGGAAGGAGTCTAACCTGACCCATACCTTTATTAATACCCATTATTTGAGAACAGGGTTGATCGGGTGAAATTGGGTTGATCCAAAATGGGTTAATCGGGTGAAATTGGGTTAATCCAAAATGGGTTAATCCGAAATGGGTTAATCCGACCTAATCCACACTGATTAATCATTTCCGAAACGCAATGCGGTTCATCTATCTTCCTCGAACTCATTGCTGAAGGTGAGACGCATTTGCCTGTCGATGGGGAAAGAAAGAAATTACAAAACTCCAAATAGCCACCACAGCATTGTCACTCGAGATAATCGAAATGCAAGCAAGTTCTTTGGTAGGTAGTTAATTGGACTGTTCTTTGGTAGGTAGTCACTGAGCATTACAACGGGCTACTGGAGACGGTCCGGGATCAATTTAGGAGGGAAATATCCGACGACAACATCTCGTAATTTTGAACCCCACTCAGATGACGCGGTCGAAGCCTGAGCTGCCACCCCACTCCCCAAACTTCCACACCGTTACAACGTGAGGACATTTGAGGCCCCGACAGATTTTACTTGCGCCAGCCTCCGACGGTCATTGGTTGGACCAAGTTTCGGACTCGCAGCTCTCAGATTGCTAATCCGTCACTCTTCCAAATTCGCTACCGCGGGACCTCAAGTTCTTTGGTCTACAGCAGACACACAACCACTTCGCCACTGTGGGTTTAATTTGGATTTGAGAATCAGTGTCATTTTTTGCTACATAAGGGCTAATTAAACCAAGACCTACAGCTTAAACGGATTCTGAACTAATACGAACATCCATTCATTGATCTGGAGTCGGTGTCGAAGGGAGGGCGATAGTTGCTATGGCCCTGAGAAGCAATATCTACCCGGACATCATTTTAGAAATACATTTATGAGAAAGTAGTTTTCTGGAAAAAAAATTAAACATTTGTCTTCGCCACAGAAATATATTTCAGTGCCATGAACGTAAAATGGATGTGTTTTATTGCACTAAATCTTTAGAATACGATTCGTAAGAGTCAATTCACCCTTTTATCTACTTGCAATCGTAGCTATTCGGGAGAGAAGAGAAAAAGTGTTTAAGTTGTTTTCTCACTAACGTCTGGTGAGCACAGACAGGGGCATCTTTTCTTACTTCAGCTCAGAAGACCCATTAACAGGAATCATTACCAAAGCTTGGTCTTTTGTTAGTCTATGCGGGCCGCGGTGGCCCAGTTGGTAGTGTTCCTGATGGAAACTATCAAAGTCGGAAACTCGATCAAACCAAAGACCTTCGTGTACGTGCAGTCTGGTGCATGCCCAATTTGTCGTGGTCTCAAATACCCTCAAGTTGACATAGTGTGGAAGTTTGGAGAGCAGGATACCAGCCCAGGTGTTTTTTATTTCGAATAGATTTAAATTCAGTTCAGAGAAAATGGTATCGTTTTAAGTAAAACTACTTTTTTTCTCGAGTCATTAAATCTTAGTATAACTTTAAATCTAGTAAAAAAAGAATTTCACAACTCAGAGATAGATTCAATTCAGAGAAATTGGTATCGTTTTCAATAAAACTAGTTTTTTCTCGAGTCATTAAATCTTAGTATAACTTTTAAATCTAATCAAAAAAGAATTTCAATTCAGAGAAATTGGTATCGTTTCTAATAAAACTAGTTTTTCTCGAGTCATTAAATCTTAGTATAACTTTTAAATCTAATAAAAAAAGAATTTCAATTCAGAGAAATTGGTATCGTTTCTAATACAAACTAGTTTTTCTCGAGACATTAAATCTTAGTATAACTTTAAATCTAGTAAAAGAATTTCAATTCCTAGATAGATTCAATTCAGAGAAATTGGTATCGTTTTTAATAAAACTACTCTTTTTCTCGAGTCATTAAATCTTAGTATAACCTTTTAAATCTAGTAAAAAAAAAATTTCAATTCAGAGAAATTGGTATCGTTTCTAATAAAACTAGTTTTTCTCGAGTCATTAAATCTTAGTATAACTTTAAATGTAGTAAAAAAATAATTTCGATCTTAAGTTATTTGAAGAAATGAATTGTCAAACGCATTTTCATGAATTTCGCATTTAGATACTAGCGATATTTGAAAAAAGGAAAAATACACTACAGAAATTAGAAAATAAATACCTATTTCTTATCCAAGCAAGAAACATAATTGGCTCAAGTTTCCAATTCGATTTATCAGTACTATTTTTTGTCTCAAAAGCAGCAAGTCTGGAGGCGCATCGCACAGACCTTGACTGAGCGCAGATAAACACATGTTTACAACGTGGGAAACCATGTTTGCGATTTCACCATGTAAATACATAAATATACCTTTACGCTGAACGTATGGAGAACGCCTTTTCGTTCATTTTCCCTCTAAGATTAAACGATCCGGAAGCTTGTGTTAAGAAGCTTTCTGGAATTTCAAACGCTTTAAATGGTAGGGAAGATGTTAAGGAACTAAAAACGTAGTTTGCTTTATCTTTTGTTAGATTGTACGGGTTGCAATGCCGCCATTCTAAAAAATCAGCTCAATAGCCCGTTGTGTTGCTGCAGAGTGTGACGTCAATTAAAATACCCACCTACCTACCTAAAAATCAAGTAGGCTGTGTCTGTAGGTAGATATTTAATGAACGTCGCACTGGAGCAAGGCAACGGGCTATTGTAGGCTGTGTCGGAGCACTGCTGCAAGATTGTACGTGAATACTCGTTAGCACACAAGAAAACAATAATTTCCTCAATCCAATAAGAAATCGCTTTTGAATAAGATTAAATACATACATCTGCATGCTGTAAAACTGTTTCAACTGTCTACCGAAATCTACAGTTGTACAGACTAAATACAGTTTTTCAGCATACAAAAGCGTGTATTTAACCTTACCCATGAATGTAGGATTTTATTTTTTGAGTTATGGCGGTATTCCATCCACCATGATTCATGTTTATGTTTTACTGTGTTTTATTACTATGCAAAATGTTTTGTTCACAAATAATGAAGTGAAGGTAGACTTTTTGACTGAAGATACAGAATTATTTTTAAAAGTAAAGATAAGTCACTAAGTACTATATTAATTATATTATTAAGTATTGCTCGTAATACTACCTTTCAATTGATCGCAATTTTAATTTTTGATTGTTTGTTCACATTTTTTAACCCTACTCCCTTCTCCCACCTCTTGGCCATCAATCGACAAGCAGTCCAATAGAGGCCTCAAGTGATTAAATATGGCTTAAAAACACAATCTAATATATTTGCACTTGCATTGTCAGGAATTTCAAGCTAGTCCTTGAGATCCTCAAACATATCGTCCAATCCAATGGGAAGGATCTCGCTGCTCCAATGCTAAATGTTTTTGTAGGTAGTTATGTCTGGTAAGAGGTCGAAAACAAGCGTCTCCCTACAGTTCAAGGCAAGGAACCCGGGATACTCTTTATTACTCAATAAACATTACAGTTCTTTCTTGCAGACATCTCTTGGTAGATTGAACATCTATTAGTCCTTATAGACGAGCACATAAGCCTCTCGATATTACGTAAAGGCAAAGGGGATTTAGATTGGAGCAAATGTGCCCCAGCCTTAGCCAATTGGCCAGCTTGTTCATTACCATATATACCAGTGTTGGATCCACTCCGTCTGGAAGCATTTGCAAACTTCATAACTGACCCACCAACGCATAGGCTTTTGATTACATTACCAAACAGTCCACACCGCATTGAAGCTTTTGTATGCGTATAACAGGGTGTATATCAGAGCAACAGCATGGCTAGTCTTGACCACGTACTGGGGTGTTTTGGGAGGGTGTCCTGAAAGGAAATTCATGCCAATCCGAACATATTGGGGACACTTTTCGCTGGAGGGACATCACGGAACTGATCTAATTTCGATCCGAGATAAAACAAAAAAAAACTGAGAGATTGTTTTTAAACTTCTTTGACACCAACAAATACATGAACAAATAAGAATTGAATAAATCCGGATGCATCGGTTATTTTTCAAATTCTTTTAAACCGTCAACACAAATTGCTACTGACTGGAAACACACAGATCACCGAAATTCTGGGAATTGCCGCGGAGACAATCGCTTCTCCGTTTGGCAGCGTTTGCAAACTTCGCAACTACCCCACCATCGCATCGGCTCTTGATTACATTACCAAACAGTCCACACCGCATCGAAGCTTTTGTATGTGTGTGTGCCTTCGGGATTCGAGTGGAGAGGGAAAGTGCCGCACCGTTTTCAGGTATCGATTTTTTCCCTTCCTTTTTATCCTTGGAACGTAAGCCGATAATTCAATTGGGTGCCTGTAACACTAAATTGCTTCGACGCAGATCCAAATGAAAGATTTTATTTGGTTACTCTGTCCGCTTTTTTGTTAATATTTTCCCTCTTTTTTATTTTTTCGCTCCCGGTTTTCTTTCGGAGGTGGAGACCGTTTATACCCGGATGAAATCCTTGATGCAGAAAACGGGAAAGGGAGAGACGCTGTTCTCAAATTTTCTTCCTCATCGGAGGTGACTTGTTTGAGAGAAGAATGTGTTCAATTTAGCTGGTACGTCGGATTTTTTTTTAATTTGGGCTTGATCGGAAATGTATTTGGAATGCCGACCGGGTAGTTTTGCTGGAAGGTTTTTTATTATGCTTCAGTCCTCGATTGGTTTAATGGTGCGATGTTTTTTTAAGTGAATAAGGAAATGAATGGTGAGATTTAGTTTAATGTCTTGTAACGGCAGAAAAAGACTAACAGGTGATGGAAATTATCTTTTTATCGCCCATTTTTAGATTTCAGTTTCTTTCTATCGGTTGGAATTGGAAGTATTAGAAAACATTGGGGGATAATAATAACAAGGCTTGTATGTCTTCATTATGAAATATTTAAGTTTTATCTGTCTTACTTATTTATTCAAACTCTAGTCGTATTTTGCGCCTATAAATTTGTTTTTGACAATCGCGTCTTTCGACACTCGTCATATTTGACGCCCGACAACGGAACTTTTTCTTTTGCATGACGCTTTATTATTTTTTATGTCCTACCATTGACCTCTTTGACCTTCTGCGCTACAAGGGTCGAACTAGCGGCTATTTATATGGGTAAGCAGGTAGGGAGTTGAATTAACCTCGAACTGGAGCAACACGACGGGCTATTGGCGACGGTCCAGGATCAATCCCGAAGAAAAAGATCCGAGGACAACACCTCGTAATTTTGAACCAATCAGAAGACGAGGTCAACACCCAAGCTGGCAACTCTCCAAACGTCCGCACCATGCCAACGTGAGGACAATTGAGGTCATGGCAGTCCAGCCCCTACGCACACGATGGTGTTTTTGTTGGATCTAGTTCCGAACTCGCAACCTTCCGATTGCTAATCCGCGACTCAATCAACTGGGCTACCGAAGCAGGAATTATTTTTGGAATTTCGCTGAAATCGTATTCGGAAAACAGCCAAGTGACATCATGTTTGGAAAACGTATAGGTAGGTAGTTAATTGACATCGCATTGGAGCAACACAAAGGCCTATTGGAAAACGTATAGGGACCACTTCCATCCCCACCTGCAGATAGCTTGACAGAGAATGTCTCATATAGCAAGGTACTTTGCATTGCATGGCAGTCATTTTTAATTTATTTCAACTCTATAAGCTCCTTTCCTTGATAGTGAAAACATCTTCTCGTATATCAACATTTTTTCATCTATTATATGCAATGAAAAGAAATGAAACCGAAATGGAGGAAGAAAAGAAAAAGAAGAGGGAGAAAGAAAGTGAAAAAAAAGAGTACCAGATATAAAAAAAGAGTTAACCAGGGGGAGACGTTTGTGGCGGGAACGGTTCTTTGTGAATAGCTGCAGTCGAAACAGGTTGTTTCTTTCTCACGGCTTCTTGCCACTGACCTGTGCCGGAGTGGGGGTTGAGTGTTCAACTTTATAAAAGGAAACAGAGGGTGCAAAACTACCCGTCAAGTTCCGAAGGGGTGAAACCCCTGCGGATTGACTGTCGTTTCGCCTACGCCGAAGAATAGGATACATCTGTGGCGGACTTTCTTTCCAACTGTCGTAAATAATATCATGTAGTGAAAGTATAATAAGAAAATATGTAAGCGTTGAGGATATATAGTAATCTTTCTATCACGCGTTCTCTAAATTCCTGTCGAAGCCGTCGTGGCTGAGTGTGTATGCCCACTGCGCTAGCAACCTTCGAGTTGTAGGCGGGACAGGTTCGATTCCTGTCAAGTGCATTCCTTCCTGGGCGTATTTCTCTCTTCTGTGTCAGTAAAACTTTCATTGTGTGTGTGTTTATTACTTTATATTGCATGTCTTATGTGGGGCGTAGCATGGCCAAATATGGCCCTTGCGCCATAGAATCCCAAATCAACCAACCAAATTCCTGTCTGTGCCATCTTATGTGTGTAAAGATTCTAACGGTTTCCTTGGCATGGAATCATTTAGAAAGATTTTATGCATCGTTTCCTTTGAACTGAAACATTTGGAAACGTTTTACTGGCCCTTTCCTTAGAATAGAAAGATTCTATTGGTCAAGAAGGTCAAAGTTGGTTGAATATCATACATGGGAGATTGCAGGTTGCATGGTGGAATTATGCAAATGAACGCCTCAGAGGGTTCATTTTATAAACTGTTAATTAAATGTTATGTTACTCGTTATTTTATGTAACAAAAACATTATATGCTTTTATAATATTTAGTTTGTTGAGATATAAAAAGAAACTCATACTTTCGGTGAGAGCAGCCTCCTATGACTACGTTACTGTAGTGAATGCTGCCACTGACGTACGTCTACGTCACAGTCAACTACTATCCGCTTGAATGTGCATGTATGCTAGACACATCTATTTTCAGCTCAAATAGACCCACTAACATTTCAGGATCTTGTCTGTCTTTTCGAATTCGATTTTATGGATTCAAAATTCCAGCTGAGGACAGAAAATGGCTGCACATTCCTCTGAGGTGTCTGTCGTTTCGTTGTTGTCTACATTATGAGAGCCGCCGTAGAATAAATAACCTACGACTGGAATTTGTGAGGTTGCTGCATGGACCATTGAACAGTTGTCTCGCGAATTCCATTCTTCCAACGGGGCAAGTTGAATGCCACGAAAAAAATCCTTGAAATTAACCGACGATAATATCGATTTATCGATGGCAAATATCAAAAGCATACTGCGCAAGACATAAATCACGTAACTGCTATGAATCGCTATAGTTCATTTTTATGGCTGGCTTCACATAAGACAGAAAACGGCTCTCAAAATTATGAAAGCTTTGTTTTTAATGGTCTATTTCAAGACTGTCAAATCCATGTAGATGCATTTGATCGGGTTGTACTTGAGTAATCAATAATCATTATCTTATTCTCTCCAAAAATAATGTTATGTTGCTCCAGTGCGACGTTAATACAACTATCTATCTCTAAAATAATACGAAAGTTACGCAACATGGACATCGCAAATGATTATATACTCATTATGGATCGTTTAGACTCATGTTAAGAATACAGCCTCTATTTTATGCTATCATTCGTCTATGCACCGCTAAATGAGATTGTAACTTTTATTTTTTACGTATTTCAAGACTACTAGTGTATTTGCACATTAAAAATTCATGTTTCGGATATTACAAGGGACATTCATTTATTATGTAATAAACAATGTTCCATTTTGTATTTAAGGGAAGGCAGACCAAGAACTATCATGTTGCAACGCGTAAAATGCGCTTTCGGAAATAAATATCGATTCAGACACACAGAAAACGTTTGTGTGAATATGAAGTTTATATACGTGCAGGTCAGTAATTCTGATTACATTGTACTACTGAAGTGTGAGATTTATTATTTTTACAGTAGGAGGCTGTCTTGATCTTGGTGTCTGACTAGTATTTGTAATTGCAGCGCATAATATATCTGGTCGGTGAGTTACAAAAATAAAAATAAAAACAAATTTTATTAAATTTAAAGTTTCTTAAGAGCAATGCCGTGAAGAAAACAGGTTTCTTTAAAATAGGCCTTTTGCTGACCTAATAAAACCCAGTAGCTGCAAAGAATAACATATTCCATTGGTGGATTATGTAAATCAAATCACATTTTTGTTTACTCGGAGTGTCTAAAGCTTTCGAAAACCCTAAAAAGACATTTAGATGCCTCAACTGAATCCTGTTTTTTCAGTTGATGCCCATGATATTTCTAGGTTAATAAAGAATTGGATGCTGCAGAGGGTATAACACCAGTTATTGCTTTAGCATAGGTCCTTTTCTGACCTTAGTGTCTGACCAACCCATTCAGTTACTATGTGCGTAGCTTATTTATTCGGTTGGTTACATAAATCAAAACAAATTTTAGTTCCCATGAAACATAAAAATGTGTTCAATTTCTGAGTAAAGACATTCTGATTCCTCTACTGAATCCTATACATATATTTTCAGTTATTAAGACGAACTGTAATTGTCATGATACATCTAAGTGGAAGTAATTCTTATATGGACTGCAAAGGGTATAAGACTAGTTATTACTTTAGAATAGGTCCTTTTCTGACTTTAGTGTCTTACTGACCCATTTGGTTGCCATGCATAAATTTCATTCGATGGGTCACAAATCAAATTAAATTTTAGTCCCCTTGAAACATACAAATTTGTTCAAGCCCTGAAGGAAGACAAATCTGATTCTTCTACTGAAACCTCTTCGTGTCTTCCCAGTTATTGCTGATGAATTGTCATAACACTAGTTACCTTAGCACTAGTTATACCTTAGAATAGGCCTTATCTGACTTTGGTGTCTTACCAACCCATTTAGTTGCCATGCTTAACATTTATTCGGTGAGCAACATAAATCAAATCAAATTTTAGTATCCTTGCATGGCCTAAGAAATGTATCCAACCCCTGAGAAGACATCCTGATTCCTCTATTGAATCTTATACATGTATTTTTATTTGATACTCATGATATTGTCGGGCTCAGTGGGTATGCCCACTGCGATAGCAGCCTTCGAATTGGCGGCGGCGCAGGTGCATTCCTCCCTGGGCGTTTTCCTCTCTTCTGTGTCATTTCATTGTGTGTATCTATTACTTGATATTGTACGTCGTCTCTGGCGCAGCATGGCCAAATATGGCCCTCCATAAAACTCCCAAACCAGCCAACCATGATATTGTTATTGCCATGACAATTTTAGGTTGGGATAGAATTGGACGCTTAAAGGGATTTAAACTAGTTATTAGCACTTGAGAATAGGCTCTTTTCTAACCTTGGTTTCGGACCAAGGTCAAGGTGGTCACAATGCATAACATTTATTCGGTGGGTCACATAAATCAAATAAAATTTTAGTACCTAAGAAGAAGGGGGGGGGGGAATGTTCATGTCCTGAGGAGAGAGACATTAAGTTCCTCTGCTGAATCCCACACAGTATACATATCTTCCCAGTTACCACTGATGAATTGCCATTGTCATGGCACAGCCAGGCGGATGTAGCTGTCATAGAAATTCATCGAGACACTACACAATGCTGGAGTTCCCTTGCAGTGAGTGTTCCTTTTTAAAACTAGTGTCATTGAATCTAATTAGACGCGCGGTTCGGTCCCATGGCAGACTCCGGTCGGATCTCTATCCCAGGCCACAGTTCCGCGACTGACGACTTTGACTAACTGACAGAATCGACACGTTGCACCTGCGCACCAAGCAGGGCATTTCTTCCGTGCCGCCACATAACAGCGGCGGGGGAATTAATGGCAACGGGGTGGATTCCGAGAACTCTTGTGGTGGGCTGAGAAGAACCAGACCATCTTGATAAAGCTCGCGGATATCTCTACCGGCAAGGGATCCGCGAAAGCCTCTGTAAACACGATTTCAGTTAGCGGTGCTTTTCCGAGTAATTGTAGAATGTGTGTCTTGAGTTATGCGTCCCACCTGATAAAGAAATGTATATGCGGGAACTGATAATGTTCGTCGAACTTGAGGATGGGAGAGTTTTTATGGAGATAAAATGCTGGATCAAGTGATATCCAGGCCTTCTCAAAGCTATCGAGACATTTAAGTAATTTCGATGTGTTTTAATTTTAGGTTTGACATTACTTTCGATGCTAGCTCTCTTTGTGTGCTGTTATACAAATCCAAGAACAAAAGCAAGGCATGAGCATATATCATTTAGAATTATTCATACGTTGAGGAGTTAGTATATAGTTGTTGACTTCAAATGAAAAATGAGTAGAGGAGATATACGTAGAGGGGGGCGACTATGTAGTTAATTTCAAATGTAAAATGGGCCTATTTATGAGCATATTTTATATTGTTTAGAATTATTCATACGTAGAGAAATCTCTATGTAGGTGTTAATTTCAAATGGAATGGGTATATTCATGAGCATATTATATTGTTTAGAATTATTCGTACGTAGAGGAATCTGTATGTAATTGCTAATTTCAAATGAAAAACGAACATATTCTATTGTTTACAATTATTCGTACGTACAGGAATTTATATAGTTGTTAACTTCAAATGGAAATTGAGCTCATTCTATCGTTTAGAATTATTCATATGTAGAGGAATCTATCTGTATGTGGTTGTCATTTTCAAATGGAAAATGGCCATATTCATGATCATATTATCCCGTTAAGAATTATTCATACGTTGTGGAATATGTATGAAGTTGTTAATTTAACGTGAAAATGGGCACATTCATGAGCATATTACATCGTTTAGAATTATTCATACGTCTATGAATCTGTATGGAGTTGTTAATTTTAAATGACAAATGATCATATTCTAACGTTTACAATAATTCATACTTAGAGGAAAAACTATATACTTGTTAATTTCAGATGGAAAATAAGCATATCACAATTTTGTAGAATTATTCATAGATGAATATTATCCTTGTCTATCATATTGGATAAATCAGAATTGAATAAAATCATGGCACGGATTTTTCGAAAAGGTACTATCGATACCCCACATTCGAACAGGGGGGAATGTGAAATCGATGTGGGAATCGAACAGGAAATAAAATTCCATGTTCGATTCCCACATGATATATGTATTGTCAATTGGTATACACACAGAATGCAAAATATAAAAGTCATTAAATTTACGAAAGAACCTGCATATCGATCGGAACAATTGTGAGAGTTTAATTTAGACACCGCAACATACTTTCAAAAACTACTTTCCAGTCTCTTGCGACTGAAGGGGTTGTTTTGCTCTCGAATACTGCTCCGCAAATCACAGCGCGTCCATCGATTACTTTACATTTTACGTAAACTAATATAAGTATTTATTAAATTGTCACGACGCAAACATTTTATATTTGCACCACCTACAACAGTTCCTCAACATACCAACAAATCCCTCGCTTTAACAAGTCCTCTCCTTTATCTTGGCTCACAAAATTCAAAACTAGTGAAAACAAAACAAGCAGAAGATAAATAAATATGAAGCTCTTGTTTCCGCCCTTTCTTGGAAACAAAAATTCCGATAACCCTTTTACGTTCCCCTTTCGTTCTAAGGCTGCTGTAAGCAGAGAACTTTCGAACCCAGAGAACGTTCTCCCGCCACGATGGGGGGGGGGGGGGTATGGGGGAGAGTATCGTCCACTGGGATTCTGTACCGTTGCGGTTGAGTTACTAATATTTGCTGAGATGAAGGGTTGTTAAACTGCTAAGGGGGGCCTCCGCAAATTCAAAATGAATAAGCTCCAAACGATAAATCCGTTTGCTGCTTACCGATCCACTGAGATTTCAGCGATATAAAAATTTCAAAATACGCGTAGAGGGCAGGTAGTTGAATTTACGTCACTCTGGAGCAACACAACGTGCAATTAACGACGATCCGGGATAAATCCCGAAGAGAAAGATCGGGGAGTCAGCGCATCTTTATTTTGAACCACGGTTAGATGACGAGGTCAACACCTGAGCTGGCACCCACTCTCCAAACTTCCGCACCACGCCAACATGAGGACATTTGATGCCACGACAAATTCAATGTGTACCAGACCCCACGTACATGACGGCCTTTGTTTGGATCGTGTCTCGAACTCGCAACCCTCTTGCGGCTATTCCGGGACTCTACCAACTGGAGTATAGAGGCCCATTTAAAAAGGTAGGTAGTTAATTAACGTCACAGTAGAGCAACACAATGGGCTATTTTAACATTTGTGATGATTATGAACGATGGTGGTCATGTGAATGGAGAACGACGAGAAAAATAACGGAGAAACACTTCCGTGATAGGAGTTCTTTGATAATTTTCTTGCCGATTTTTGTGTAAGGCCAGATAAGAGATATGCTGTATCATATCTGATTAATTTTTTACTCACTCATGTCCATTGAGGGTGTAAATTGAGGTCTTGCATCATATGGATTAATCATCTGTTGCTGAGATGTCAAACCTCTTCAATAAACCCGTTTCAATACATTTGCTATATGTATTTAGCGATCCTCAATTTGTGTGATACGCATAATAGACTACGCTATAGAACCATTTTAGGGATTGATATCGAGTGAAAACATACAAATGTATGCAAACACTTTTCATTGTAATATGTACATGCGATACGAAGAGAGCCTAAGCCGGACTTAATATTACCTGGGGTTAATGTGGCCTATGCCGTCCATTTCAAAACAAAATTCACGTATACAAAGTTAAGATAGTAGAAAATTTTTTTATTTAAAGGGTATGCTCAGGTTTTAATTTGCGTATATATTATACGTACAGGAAGGCGTATTTCATCCTGCGTGATTATGCGTACAAAAAAGTTTCATTCTGCGTAATTATGGGTACGGGAAAGAGTGTTTTAAACTGCGTAAGGACAGTACGTTTCAATCTGCGTAATTATGAGTACTGGAAAGAGTGTTTTAAATTGCGTAAGGACAGTACGTTTCAATCTGTTAAAAATATTACGTGTAATAGAAATTTCAATCCTCGTAAATACGCGTTCAGGAAAGTGCATTTAATCTGCATAAACATTATACGTGTAGAAAGATGCGCTTTGATCTATGTAAATGTTACGTATACAGGGGAAGATGTATTTTAATCCTCTTAAATATACGTATACAGGGGCCGCGATAGCTCGGTTGGAAGAGTAATGGAGGGTTGCGAGTTCGAATCCAACCAAAGACGATCGTGTACGAAGGGGGCTGGTGCACGTTAAATCTATCGGGACCTGAAATGTTCTCACGTTGGCGTGGTGTGGAAGTTTGGAGAGTGTGGTGCCAGCTCAGGTGTTGCCTCGTCATCTGACCGTGGTTCGAAATTGCGTGGTGTCGTCCTCGATCCTTCCCTTCCGGGGTTTATCCAGCCAATAGCCCGTTGTGCTGCTCCAGTGTGACGTTAATTAAATACCTACCAACCTATATCTGTACAGGAAAGTGCATTTAATCTCCACTGAAATGATGCGTATAGGATGGTGCACTTTAATATCAGAAAACATCATGAATAGAGGAAGGTTTTATTCTGGGTAGGTTGCGCTTACAAAAGGCACGCTTGGATCCGAGTAATTATGAATAAGGACCGTGGTAGCTCGGTTGGTACAGCAACTGATTAACGACCGGAGGGTTGCTAGTTCGAAACTCGGTCCACGGCGTAAATAATATGCGCACGGAAGGCGTCTCGAGTTTATAAAGCTTCAACGTATATAATTCAAAAAAAAAAATTCCAACCTGCCATCTCCGTGGTTGGCATTCATTACCCATAACGATTCTTCCCGAAGAAAGGGAGCGAAGTAAATAAAGCGCATAAAAGATTCACCTGGCATAAACGTCCCCTTTGAAGCTGGATGGTCTGAAAAAAGCTATTGATGGCTCTTTAAAAGCGGCCTTGTATTCAGAATTCATATATATTTTTTGTGTTTCTTATTGTAGGTATGTGGGGTGGAGCTTTAACCCTTTCGCTCGAAATGCGGAGCTGCTGTGTGCGCGCAGATCGATTCATCTTCCCCTTTCGCCTTTGTCACAGCTGCTGAAAACCGCCGTTTGGTACTTGAAAGGAAAACCGTCTCGAGTGTGCTTTCTTATTTGTGCCCAGAGACGCCGGGGTTCGGTTGAAGGGGCGAGAGTGCGAGCCTCTACATCGTATTGTTGAGTTAGGCCTATTTTAGGGACGTTTATATCCGCTTTTGTTTAAGCTGAAACCGCCTGAAAGAAATTGGGAATAACTTCGGGGAAGTGGGATCTGAAGCAAGAAGCGTCTATGAGAGATTTTCGGTGTAAGCAAACAAACCAGTCGGAGGGCGAGGTTTTTCTTCTGCTTGCTGTCCGACTGCTCTCGCATGATGTATATCGGGGTTACCTCGAAATGCAGTTTATCGCCGTTTGGCATTTTACTCTAATTGGCGTTGACCTATCGATTGTCAAAAATCAATTCACTCTTTGGAATTTTTATTAGCGAAGTGCTGAAATCGTATTTGAAAAACAAGCAATTGAAGTTACGTTCGGAATACGGACATTAAACACGTCTCACCGCATAACACACCTCCACCTATATTCAGCTAGACAGAAAATGCTAATCATACACATATATATAACGTATGCTTAGTCGAAAGACGTAGCCGTTATTCATATTTTGCCCGTAGAGGAAATATAAAAGTAGAATGAGCAATGGTAACATTTTTATGTGCCCAGGATCATGTGACCAACACTAGTAGAAAAGTGACCCTTAGACTAATTCGTCTGCGCCGTGGAACCTAACATTCATCATCTGATTAGTCCATTGATTGATCATCTGATACTAGTAGACTTTGGCAATTTCACCACTTTGGCGCCACTCTAGAAATACGAATTCACACACCTACGCTGTCATGATTAATCGCCAAACGAGACGATAAAATACTAAATCGGCCAACCACGTCAATTTTTCATAGAGCAGTCACGTGACTACTAGTCGATATGTTGGTCACATTTTTGAAGCTCCTCTCCATAGCAAAACTGCTTACGTTTCAAGTCTGATTTTGTCACCATAAATTTGGTTTCGATTTGACGCCTAACTTTTGAACTTTTCTACTTGCATGAATCAGAAATTCGCTATCAAACCTCAAATAAAAGAAAATCGCACTGAAAATTACTTTCAACAGTGGAGAGCGTATATTCTTTCCCATTCAGACTGGATAGGAGACAGTGTACCCTAGAGAACAGTCACCAGAACGCGCTATTATTAGATGTTTTTACTTTGGTCATGTGCTGTTCTTGGTTCTAAGGGTTGTGTGCAATTTGAAAGCATATTAAAAAAAATTTACTTTTAAAAAATGGCAGCAAATGCAAAATTGACCCCAAGCAATAATGTTGGTGAAAAAGACCTCAAAATGCAAATGTCAATACAGAGGGGTTCCAGTGACGAAAGACATTTTTTCCCTTATTTCAAACCCTGTTTTGTAGGCCTACTCTAATTTTCAATTGAAAAACAATCCAGTTAAGATCGTATTCAGTGGATGGAGACACGAGTCTGAAACATTTTTGGTGTTTAGACAATATGAATGGAGTGTGTGTGCTTATGCTGGTTTAATCAGCGTACATTGCAGTTCTATTAGGCACCTAAATAACAATAAAGCTTAAGTGTGGCTGAAAACAGTTAAAAACAATCAATCAACGTAATGCTCACTTAGCCTTTCAGCGATTGTTATAGCGATCGGTGTAGAGTGCTAAGCTATCTTGAAAATTTTACACCGTTATTTGAACCCGAGTCCTTTCAGTTTCAACAATTGCTTAAGAATTACACCTATAAGTTTCAACAGTTACTTAAGAACTTAAACAAAAGCTTTTTCGTCCAACGTAAAAAAATTTGGTTAAAGTTAGATGGTATGTACTAGAGTTAAGCCCTTAAGGGGCTTATGAAACACTAAAGACGACAATCATTAAATAATCATGGCTTACTCCCGTAAACTCTACAGCACAAAACTAAGTTTCCTAAAGCGAAATTCCCGATCATTCCATAAGATTTCCCACTCGCTTGCTTCCAGAGAATTCTATCTTGACGTCTACAATCAGGGCTTATGAAAGAACTAAAGACAATTGCTAACGAATCAGGACTTGCTCCCGTAAATTCTGCACATACACACAACATAAACTAAGTTTCTAAAAATGAAATTATCCATCCTGCCATAAGACTTATTACTCGCTTGCTAACAGATAATTCTATCTTGACGACTATAATAAGGCTTATGAAAAAACTAAAAACGACAATTATTAAATAATCATGACGTAACGTACGCTCTGATACACAGAGGAGGCTAACAGTCACCAGGTAGGTATTTTAATTAACGTCGCACTGGAGCAACACAACGCGCTATTGGCGACGGTCCGGGATCAATCCCAAAAGAAAGATCCTTGGACAACACGACGTAATTTTGAACCACGGTCAGATGACGACACTATCACCAGAGTGAAATTACTCGTTTTACTTTTGTGGGGAAAAAATACCAACATAACATATAATTCTATCTGGATGACTAACGTATCACCAATCAGTTTATTAAAACAATTATTAAATAATTATGACTTTCTCCTGTTGTTAACTCTAAGCCACAATTGCCAGAGTGAAATTCCCTATCTTACTTTCGGGTCATAAAACCTCCAATTAACAAACAACCATCCTCATCTTACCATAAAACTTTTCACTCGCTCTCTATCAGATCATACTGGGTGACAATCAATACAGTCAGATGAACCATAAAGTCCAGATGGAGCCACCGAACTGTGTATCACCCTGCGACGCGTATTGGAGATTAATTAAATAAAACAAAAGACCCTACAAGGAAGTAGAAACATAAATAAAATGATATAGAGGTAGAAAAGGAGACGAAGGTCTCGAGGCGAAAAATCTTGATGATCAGGGCTTCTAGAGCCCCTTCTGTGGTCGTTTTAGTGTAGTGCTTAATTTTTATGTTAAAAAAAAATAAATGTTTTCAAAATTAAAAATATTTTGTCTTTTGCAGCAATCAGACATAGACAATATCCCTTTTGTTTTGCATGCGGGGAAAACGAAAGTTGACTATCTAACGGTTATAATCAGCTTATTAAATAATTAAAGATGACAATTATTAAATAATCATAAGTTTCTCCCGTAATCTCTGCAGCACAAAGTTACCAGAGTGAAATCAACCATCTTGCCACAACATTCTCACACACTGAGAATTCTATCTCGGCGGCAATTGGACCACTACAACAGCTGTTATTCCTTCCAAAACAGTATGCACACATATTAAGTGTCCCATACTTCCCAGCTTAAAATAATCTATATTTTATTTCATCGTTTCCGTCTTAATACAAGTGCTAGTTCCACTGCGAAGAATGGCAGTTGCAAAAACTCAGAATGGGAAATACCCGCTGTGCGTCCTCCGCCCAAAAATTGAAGACACAAATAAACCGGCAGGAAATTATGTAGAACAGGGGGAATTGTCTTGGAATGCTTCGTGCCTTTGTCTCTTCGGGGAAACTGGAAGCAGAATCCCTGCTCTCCATCCCCCAAGAAGGAAATACCGGGGTCGGGAAAGAAAACATTACCACTATCGTTATTTACACAGGTAGAGTGGAAAGCGGGCTTCCGGCCGTACTTTACTGTATCTCAGTGATCGAGGGACCCCCCGGGAGCAGTACCCAGTGATTCGGAGTTCCATCTTCGATAGTGATTCAATTATGGCCCCATAACTTGGCCCATTATTCCCACTCTGCGCTCGATCAGCAGGTGGGTTGTGTTAGGGGGAGGACTTTTCCTCAAATTCGGTGACTGGATCATTTGGGATTGCTGACTGAATTCAGCTCATTTGATAACAACGCACTTCAAAGGCTTATAGGATATGTGACACAGTTAATTGAACATTTTATGGGGCACGGTCGGATTTCTAAACAGAAAACAGGTGGTAATGAAATCTTTGTCTTTGACTAAGGTAATGCATCCAATGCCGGTGTAAACAAGAGCCGACAATTCCCAGGGCCCCAAACCTCTTGTCCCAAATACTTTTATGGGAAGGGGTCGGCTCTCCAAACACTAGTGATGAATATTACACATGTACAAAGATAATATGTGTGGCCAAATGCAGAGGTTAACTGAACCTAATTCTGTGGGTAATACATTAGGAAACATGGGTTGTAACACCTAAGGGCTTGAAACTGGAACACACTACAATATTTTTTTCATAATAGGGCACTGGCCCCAAATACAAGTAATAAAAATGGCACAAATTGATAACATGGGTAGCCGATTATGCAAGGTAACTTGACTCAGTAGGTTGCATTGCTACTACAGCAGGAAACATGGCCTGAAACTCCTAAGAGCTCGAAACCTTGGGTTCATACAATAATTTTATAATGGGGCACCGGCCCCCAAATATGAGGGAATGAAATTGATAATATGAGTCACCAATTTCTTGGCGAGATCTTCAACGTCTGTTTCTTACTTTATTCGTACATTTTGTGATCAGCCGATTCATTTTTTTGTATCTGAGCAATTGGAGTTTAAGAGGAGAATTTTTTGCTACTATTTTTAAAAATTTATGCTACTCTTTCATAAGGGCTTTGGCTGTGGTAGCCCTGTGAAAGATACAGCCGTTTTCATGATTGGATAAACCTGGAAAAGTTCATTCTACCAGTTTCTTGAGCAGCAGTAAAATAGCCTTCGGTGAATTAACAGGCTTGAAGAGGAAAAATTAAATTAAATTCTAGACTGATAGATAATAGATTGATGATTCAGTTCATCATGGTATTAATGCTCGATTTGTTTTTATTTCACTGATGTTGGCAATTTTAAATGGACTTTGATTGAAAAGGAATTATATGGGTCTAAAAATATAAAGTAAAACAAATCAGATCATGTGTGTCCTAAAAGTACAAAAAGTTTTATTATTTAGAAATAAAGTGTTATTGACTTATGAACCTTTAAATATTAAAACAAATGATCGATTGAAATTATATATTATATCATTAATTCTGAATTCAGCATAAAATTTCAAATTTCCTAGCTACGACAATTCAAATAAACACAACAGAACCCCTCCATCTTTCGCAAACAATAAAGTTATTTTGAGTATAAATAATGAAAAGTTCATTCTTACTTGAACATAGGAATTGCTATTTCATTATTACCCAAACATTTTTGTATGTAAGCAATACTGTTTTTAAAAGATTTCGTCATACATATTATGTCTGTCAAACTGCTACCTTGCGCCTTTTAAAACTTTGATCAAGTGAAATTAATATACGTTTGATCAAAGCGATTTTGTTGTAGAGGAATCTTCCACTGGCAATTTATTCACAAACAGTACTTTTCAGTGCTATTTACATCATTTTTATAGACGTTTTATTTGCCTTTCGAAATGTTGGATTGGTTCGGGAAACAAATGTAAGTGTATGATCTATTCCTTATATTACTTCATTAATATTTCTATGTATTTTGGTGTCTATTAACATTACGTTTTTCCATAAACTGTTGGCTTTAAATACATGTAATGCGTCCTCCCCTTTTGAAAAATTAATAAATTCCGACCTGCTATTTCAGAAAGAAGTTTCGAGAAAAGCGAAGCAAAAAGAAGCAGGCTAAAAAGGAGGCCAAGAAACAGAAAGAAAAGCAACCCTACGTTGAAAGTGACTACCTTGCAGAGTGGAATGCTGAACGTCCCGAAGAATTCATGGACTTGCGTCTGCGTACCATCGAAGACGAGATGGCAGAGAGGTCTCTACTTGCTGCACAAGCTGCTACGCCCAGTTCACAAAAATATTCCATTGATAAAAACGTATTGGACGAAACTGTTCCCGCACCAGCCGCATATACTGCCACAGATCTCAACGGAGAAGACGAGGAATTCGACTTTTTAGTGAAAAATAGAATCGCATGTCAAATAACATCTTCAAATGTCCACAACACAGGATTGGATAACCTTGAAAATATGGTCTCTGCGAACAAAACTTCTGATAACATCCATGGTAACGGAGGATCAGCTTAATTTCAGATCTGTTGGATGGGATCATCGGAGATTCAGATTATGAAAAGCCCTACATAAATAAAAAGGCTAATTGATCAGAAAAGGGGCTGTCCTGATGACTCGCAGTATTTCTTCCCGTTATGTAACTAGAGTCACTTGCAAAGGAAGATTGAATTCTAAGTCGAATGGACTGCGGATTTTTCAATTTCGAGCGAAATTACGCCATCGTTGTGAACAACGCAGACATGCGATCCATCATTCTTTTCGATTCTTTCTTGGGATTAGAAATCGAAGCAGAGAAAGAATTACACAAGCCTTGGAGAGACATGGAGTTATACAAGCCATGAAAAGACATGTAGTTATACAAGCCATAGTTTCAGCACTCCAAATCTATATTAATAAGAATCAACAAACCTACATTAACGGTACGATATTCTACCGAAACTGCATTCAAAACTTTCTCAAGAAAATTTGAAAAGCTGAATTTTGAAAAATTAAATTATCAACTGGTGGAGCACTTCGTCTTCTTTTTGCCTTGTTATTTGAAAAAAAATTGAAATCACAGTCCATAATATTTAAAATTAAAAGAAGCAATAAAATTTTTAACTTTTCTTCATTTTGTGTGTATGTTTATTTCTTTTATTATTAAATATTTATGACACAGTTATCACAACTGTCCAACTTTTGTGTCGGAATCACCAAACTCTGTCCTTATAACCCCTCTAATATTTCCAAGTAGTGTAGAATTGCTTTTGCCCACAAACCCCATGCAGGTCTATCCACATCCATTGGTTGAAAGAATCCTAGGAAAGATTCTATTGGTCAAAAAAGTCAAAACTGGTTTGAAGTCATACTACAAGTTGTAGAACGAATATGTGTGTGTGAACCCCTCCTAGAGTTAAGGTATCCGAACACGTTCGAGACCCTTTTTTTAATGTGGTATAGTAACATTTTAATGATATTTTTATGTTTAGTGTTATTAAACAATAGCATTGGGCCATAAATATTTAAAATATATATTAATAATTTTGTAAAAATGATAATTATGTATGAAATTTTAAAGAAATTTGTCAAAAACTTCAAATGTGCTACATGAAAATCTATTCAACCAATTTGAAAAATGATACTACCAAAATAAACTACATACATTTTTCTAGGGAATGTACTATAATCAAAAGGATATTTAAATAAACAAAAATTTGACAAGCGGTCAAAAAATGAATACAAGATTTTTGATAGTCTTACAGTCAATGTTTCTTAAATAAATGGCCATAATTTAAAGACTTTTCTACTCAGCATAATTCTTTTAGTTCATTCCCTAGACAACATTATAAAGAACAAGTTCTCAAAGATTTACGTGAATCCATCATCAATAACTTTTTGTGTTATAACATTTGAAGTGAGGAAATAATGCATAAAAATTAATTTAGAGAATAATGCATTTGAAGTGTTAATTGTTGTTTTTAATTTAAATAAACAACTCACATAACTAAAATTCCCCACATTTATAAGTTATACCTTCTACTTGCTCATCTTTAACTAATTTTCTGTTCTTACTGAATCTATTTTTTTTCTTGCTATCTTGACATTGGATAAGGAATACCGTTTTGATTCGACGATTCTTTCTTCGTCAAGCTCTCTAAATCCATTTAATATACTTACCCCCATATTTACACCAGTACCTTTTCTAACAATTCTTGAAATCCCTTATTGAATTGTGTAACAGCCATGTTTGCTCCTAATTTTAAGGTTTGTAGCTCCACTAAGACTTCTTTGGGGATGAATTTCCACAGAACGCCATTGAAACTCTCATTGGCATTCTGTGTTTTCCAATGTAAACATTTTATCAATATTTCCAAAAGAGAAACTATTTAAACATGAGAAACCTTTCTAAAATTATATTTGTAAAAAAGTAAGTTTTAAATTTAAATTTTGACAGGTTTTTGGTCTTTTCACGGCCACTTCCGGTGTTTTCCTTACCTACTTCCGGTTTTCCCGCCTTGATTAAAATCTTAATATCTCTGCAACTAATCAACTTAGAAACAAAATCAAATATATTTTGGAAAGTCAAATAAATGCTCTATCAAATTATATCAAAATCTTTTTTTTGGAATTTTTGGTCAAAAATTACATTTTCAACGTGTTCAGATACCTTAAGGAGGAAAAGTTGGTATAATTCTTGCTTCTACAAATTAGATTTACAAGCGGATTGTAATTCATGAAGCATCAAAGCTTCACGTCTCATCCTTTGTAATATCAAATAATATCCACCAAATAAAAGCTTTCCAGGAACTAAATAAACAAAATGCTGCTTTTCTTACAAAAAAAAATAGAACGCATCATTCAATTTCTTTATGCAAACATTCCAATTCCTTCAAACAGAAATCCAACATAACCCCTTAATTGAAGCCATTCTCTTTTAACATTTAATTTATTTTTACCGTTCCGATCCCAATCCAGTCCATCGGAAGGAATATGACTAATTAAAGCCAAAAATGCGTACGATGTACGTTCCGACCCGCAACGAATTACAATATTTATAGAGAAGGAAAAGAGGAAATGATGTATCTGTGCAATCTTGCAGGACATATCCTTTTCGTCCCTGAAGGATTCGAAAGAATTATTGAATGAAAGATTGAATCCAAGAGCAAAAAAGCATTGAGTAGGTATTTAAGGTAAATAGAAGTTTGCGTGTGCCGCTGATAAATATAAGTATTACAGGGAACTCGCGTGACTCGAACAATGAATCGCGAAATTGAGAACTCTCAGGACTCTTGGGGAGTCGCCGAAAATTGAGCTAATAGAATACGAGGAATAGAATAGCGCTATTATTATTCCCTTACTGGCACGTTGACTTTGGAAAGATTGAGTTATGTGGAATTTTGCTAACTTTTCGAAGTTTCAGTCGGTTGAAACAAATGCGATTGGGGAGAAAGGGCTCATTTTGTTTCGTAATATTTTGTTTCTCTTTTTTGTGGTGGTTAGATACTCAGTGTTATTTATGTTGATCAATATGTTATATCTTTCAGGTTTCAGAACCACTTTTTCCTTATTTTAAGCAACAAAAATACTAAAACTATTGCTCCCTCGTCTGTCTCTTTAAACTTATGTAATCAGATTCGCGCATAGTATTCTGAATTGCTTATATTTCTTGGAGGTTGTCCTCATATACATTTAATATCTCAGTAAACAAATAAATTGCATAGCATAAAAATCCAAGTTTTTTTTATTTCTTAAAATACTTCATAAACTACTTATGTTTTATTGTAAACAAGAGGTGAACTATAGAATCGAGTATGGAAATCGACTATCGAGAACTATGGAGATCCACCATCGCAAATATTTAAGATCGACTATCGAGAACTATGGAGATCGACTATCGAGAACTATGGAGATTGAGTATCCAAATTATGGAGATCGAGTATCCAAAGTTATGTAGATCGAATATTCAAAGTTATGGAGATCGAGTATCCAAAGTTATGGAGATCGGCTATCGAGAACTATGGTGTTTAACAATCGAGAACTATGGAGATCGACTATCGAGATCTATGGTGATTAACAATCAAGAACTATTTAGATCGACCGTCTAGAACTATGGAGATCCATCATCGAGAATTATGGAGAACGATTATCGAGAACTATAGTGATTAACAATCGATACCTATGGAGATCGACTTTGAACTTTGGGAGGAGTTAGCTCATAAAAAATGAGAAAGTAATGATGACCCTTTTTCGGCCCCTCCGAAAAAAATGTGGGTTCGTCTGATTCAATGTAAACTAAGGTTAAGCCCTGAGATGAAATTTGTTGGAAAGAGAAAGCTTGCCAGAAGTAGGACAACCAGACACACAGCTGTCGACTGTCGACCACATTAACTAAGACATTAAGTCCTAAATGCAATGGAAGATTGAGAAGAGGACAGTCCTGTAGAAAGGAAGACATCCTTCTTGGGGGAGAGGTGATGAAGTGAAGGGGATGGGATGCCACCTGGTTCCGCTGAAAAGCATCTAGTGAGTGTGGAAAAATCTATGGCCATGAATTGATGAAGCCTCGAAAATCAATGGCTCAATCACTGAATTGATGTGCATGGAGTTGATAATTATAATAAGCAGCATTGCTTTTTTAAACTTTCTAAGAAAACGTATTTACCTAAATCAAGAAACCTATGATGTATCTTTGAAAAATTGTTTTCGTTTTAGTGACACTATCAAGAAACCTTTTAATGGAGCTTTTAAATAAGGTTCGTATGGAAGTTTTCTCATATTGTGGTACTTGCGCACCGAGATCACCTGACGATACCGTTCCATTGCACCACAAAAATTGCTACATTCCTAGTTTTAACAGTTAAAAACGAGGAATTTAAAATCATTTCAAAGATGCATAAAAGCGTATCATACTTTACAAGTTTCATTCTGTGAAGAAAGCATGAACAATGAAATAAGTCCTGATCTTTTATGTGCCACTGGTGCTACTAACAGCTTTTCTACTATTATCGTTATCTTTTTTACTTTCGATACATTTTTTGATAGAAAGGAATAATTTAAACTCTATAGAAAGAATAGCAAAAAAACGAAAAGATTACCTTCAAATTCTTCATTTCTAGTCCATTATTTCAGATCTTATAAGTTCCCAGATTCATGCTAGAGAGAATCCTGGTCGACCTTCAAAACAGACACTTGTATGCATAAGGGAATTCACTTTTAATTTATAGGTCCAAAAGTTCTTTTGCCAATCTGGAATTGGAAAGTTTACAAAATTAGTTTTACCAGATCGGAATAGAGAAACGTAGAATCGAAATCATTCAATTCGTTCAATGAGATCAAATAAAAGTTAGCAAGACGTGTGACAGACAGCGCAATTTTTTCAACCAAAAAGTACTGGTAGACCCGGGTTACTCTGTTATATATACTACTATATTGTAAGGTAATTTTTGTAGTGGTGACTAAGTTCATCAGAATACTCCCCTCCAGAATTTAGCACTGGTTGAATTCGATAGATGCTAGTTGATAAATTGCCAATTGCCATGAGACCGTGAAAGCTGTATTAACCCTCCAGATGGTTTATGTTCGCATCGAAAATTGTCTTGTAGTGGCTAGCCTCTGGTTCAAAACCAAGTTTCAAACTGTCACCAGTTCTGGGCAAGGGACAATTTGTTTTTCCTACTTGGATCTTCATTCCTCCTTGGAGTAATGGGGCAGTTTTGTCTCGACGAGATATCTCGTCCTTAGCAAAATTGCCTAGTTCTTGGTCGAGATATCTCGTCGAAACACTTGGAGGGTTAAGATCGCAGGTGTAATTCCGTATGCGTGGTCATGCAATAGGTGATTTCAACTTGACTGTCTTGTATTGTCTTAGCAACCAAATATGAGACGCCCTGGAAAGAAAAGGCTGAGGAGCAACGAACAGTGAAGCTATGATATAAAAAGAGCAGTCAGTGTTTGTTATCACAGGGCTTCGGAGAGTTGTTGGTTGTGATTGATATCACATTGGTAATTCAACTGTTCATCATGAATCATCCATCGAAGTGCGTGCCGACTGTTGCGAGCGCCATTTGGTACTTGCCAGAAGCAGCGTCAGGCTTTTGTTTAGTGTACGTGTTGGTAGTCACCAACTTAGCAAGATCTGAAAGACAGTGAAGACTTTGTCTACCAAATAGTACGTAATGGTGGAGCTGGGTTACACTGCTATATTTACTACTGTATTGTAAGTTGATTTTGCAGGGGTGGCTAAGTACAAAGGAGTATCAAAAAGTAAGGTGAATTTTTGATTGACAGAAAAACGTGCAGATAAATATATGAAAATTTATTATGTTTGACAAATCGTATCCCACTATCATTCGACAAAGGAACCATAGTGGTCTAAGCATTTATTCCAACGTGGCACCAAATCATCCATGCCCTTTTCAAAGAAATCTTGCTCCAGGTTCCCTAACCAGGTAAGTGTAGCCTGTTGTGCCTCTTCCAGTGTATGGAAACGCTGTTCAAGGATGTGTTTCTTCAGGGGCCAAACAAATGGTAATCCAAAATGGTAATACTGCTCACTGAACCATATGAGCTATTCAATGCATTTGCAATATCATGCAACCTCACTCTTCTGTCTTCACGAATCATGGCATCGACGACAGCCACATTCGTGTCGTTACACCACACGTACACTTGTTTCTGCGATATAACACTCTCTCCATAGACTTCCAACAATTCTCGATGAATATTACATGTTTTTTCCCCTTGGCCCATAAAAAACGAATGACACCGCGCACCTCCTCCTTGGAGTAATGCTCAAGTCGATACGCCATCTTTGATTATTTGCTCTAAGCACCAGACGGGTTGACATAGAAGTTTCTACAAGCCGTCACACTTCTATCACCTTCGTACTTGCAACATATAAAAAAATTAATTAGCTACACAAAAAACTCTGAGTTTTAGAGACAAATTCACCCTACTTTTTGATATATCCTTGTACATCACAAAAGAAAAAGTTTATGATGTGAAATAACGTAATCTTTGGACGTCGAAGTGACTCCAATGATGACATTTTCAAATTGAATAATGTTTCTCGCTAGGTATTGGGCGCAGCACCTAGTGCCATACCTAGGATTTTATTTCTGAGGAAAGGTGACAAAGTTAAAACTGGAATTTGCGGCTTAAAATTAAGTTGTTATCACATTTTAAAAAAGTCGGCTTGTCTTACTTTTTGGTTTCCAGACTATAAAGACTAAGGGATTAATGTTAGGGTAAAAAGTAACACATCTGATTTGATCTAAATATGCAAACAAATGTACAACGGTTGTTTCGAAAATAGTTACAAAATATGTTGCATTAAATATTATTGAGCAATATTTAAACCTTGTTTCTGAAAACTAAGTTTCTACTTTTGTGTCGCTGTTGGAAGATTGGTTGAAAGGATCCATGGATTCTTTTGAACTTTAGAAAGATTCTATTGTTCCTTTCCTTGGAATAGAATCACTTGGAAAGATTATATTGGTCCTTTCCATAGAATGCGATCCTTTCAAATGATTCTATTGATCATTTACTCAGAATAGAATCCTTTGAAAAGATTCTGTTGTCAAGAAAGTGAAAATTAAAACTGGTTAGAGTCATGCAGGAAAGATTGCCGGTTGCAAAGTAGTAATAGAAAAATATTACATCATGTTATGAATATTAATTCATCAAACGCTATAACATGAAATGAATAGGTTGTTGACAAATGCCGGTCCTTTCGTCGCTAGACCATTAGACCACGTGCTCTCCATTACTTTTACAGAGTACAATAAATCTAAAGTGCTAACATGACTGAGATGTGTCTTTTACCATTGATTTTATTGAATATAAGAATTAATACGGGTAAAATTAAAAGAAATGCTTGTATATATTGTATAATTTAGTTTAATTTATAGATATGAAATCCATTTATGCGAATATGGATGCTATGTTCATTAAAATGGATTGAAATAAAATATGAGTATGGACACTTTGCCATCAATAGGTAGGCAGTTGAATTCCCTTCGAACTAGAGCAACACAGCTGTCTACTGGCGACGGTTCAGGATAAGTCCCGAAGGGAAAGATTCGAGGACAGCACTTCGTAATTTCGAATCAGGTCAGATGACGAGATCAATACCTGAGCTATTTGCCATTAATAGATGTAAGCAAGAAAGTTCGGCGGAGAGGCTATGCACGGATCTGATAATAAAAAATTATGCATTAAAATCATTTTATTTGTAATGCTATTTTTATTATTAGAAGTACACTTTCGAGGGACATTCTCCATAAAGCCCCCCTCCTTTCTGGTACGTCGCCAGCAGAACCTAATCGGAAAGAGATTTTGTCCCGATACCGTAGAATAATATCAACCTACTTCACGAAACTTTCAAGAAGATAAATATAATTTTAAACTGTCAAACGTTTTTGTGCTGGGTTGCGAGCGAAGCGATCCAAATGAAAAGTGAAGATAATGTAGAAAGCGAGCAGGATATGTAGTAACTGGATTGTTCTGAGGGGTCTTAATAAATTTGATTTAACTGATCGAAACAACAGAAAAACTATTAAAAAAGTCTCGGCGACGTATTGAGTTTTATCTCACTTATTAAACTACATTATTTAACTCTCCTGGTGATTGTTTCGACGAGGTATCTCGTCATTAGTTAAACTGACCAGTACTTGATGGACGAGATATCTCGTCATTAGAATAACTGACCTTATCTCGATCCCGCTATCCTATAAAAAAGGCAAAATCATCATTCGGAATTCAATCGGCATTATTGATGACGAGATATCTCGGCATTAGCGAAATCGGTCAGATCTTGAGACGAGATAGCTCATCGACACTACTTCGAGATTTGAGTCGATACTTTCTAATAAAAAAGAACTGCCAAACGTTTTTGCGCTGGGGTGCATTGAAAGCGAGTGAAGCGAACCAAATGAAGATTAAAGACAATGTAGAAAGAGAACAGGGTTCGTAGCCTCCTTGATTGAATAGATTTCACGTATGTGAGCATTTTCACATCATGCAGAGGATATTCTCATAGCGCATCTCTGGAACAGCAACTGGATAAGCTATCCCCACCCAGAAGCCCTGGTTAAATATTTCGAAGAGGTCCAAAGGGGGCAGCAAGAGCCAAGAGAAAAAGCGTCCCACGCGCTTTCTTTTGCAAGACCACCTCAAGTTAGTTTACCGTTGTCACGCACTCGCGAACAGTTCAAAATGCCTCAATTATCTATGGACTGGGATAAGGGGAAGCGATCATTTGGCAACAAAATTGATGTTCGTGCCCTTCCATCATTAGCAGTGTTGTCTTGGCTTTAACCAACAAACCGTATGCCAGAGTTACGAACGGACGTCTACAGAATTGAGCGCGCACGGATATAAGCAACCGCGTTTCTCATGCGCTACCCCATGTTAATCGGAAACGTGCCAAGTACTGCGAAGCGCATGCCAATCGATCCAGCCCCTTATGCAAATGTGCGTTGAAAATTGTTGCAAATTAAATGAGATAAATATATTATAATGTTTCAAAGCGAATTCAGGTAATGAATGACAGGGAGGCGGCTTTCTAATGCACTCTTCAAATCTGCGTGTCTGAGGCAAAGGGGTCGTAATTTCCGAAGTTTGGTAGCCCGGATCGTTTGTTACAAATAGAGAAATTATTTATGTTTCGGAAATAAATAAAAAATAAGCTATGCACATAAAACATCACAATTTCAATTACGTGCAAATTATTTTTGGAAAAATTGCTTTTGTAGCAATAATGGTAAAACAATTTGAGTTTCAAACGCAATCGTAACGATGCTTAATGTTATTCCGACGAGGAATTTTTCCGACCTCTCTGGTTGGTTGTCTTGGCGAAGTATCTCGCCATTGTCAAACCTGAGCAGATATCGATCACGTCATCATAAAAAAATCATCAGTATCGAGATATCTCATAGATTAGCGAAATTGCTCGGACCTGTATGGACACGATACCTTGCTGAAATAACTTGGAGGGTTGTGTGATCACAACAACAATTACAACAATGTGTGATCTATATTTTCAGCAGGATTCCAAAGATAAGGGTAGCAAATTAGATCCGAATCGGTCAAACGGTGTAGATTTTATAGAGTACCAACAGACGCCTCAACGCTGGCTCATGTATATACATGGTGATTGGAAATTTCCTGGCGAAACTTGAAACGGTGGGAGGGTGCAAAGGAATGAATATTTTCTGTCAAAGAATGTATGCCAGCACATATTGCGCATAGGTGTGAGAGGGAACTGTTTTGGTTGACTCTCAACCTCGCTTAGAATGTCTTCCATTTATGAAGGAGGCCGTGGTAGTTGAGGATTACTAACACCAACATACATTCCCCTGCCTAGTGTCGTGAGACAATGTACCAGTTTAAATAAGTGTGGTTGGGATTAATAGAGCATGCCACCGAGGCGGCATGTCTATCCAGAATGTTAGAGCACATTACTTTTATACATTATTTCATCCATACAGTAATTACATCTATATCATCATACTAAGTTACACTATATATGTATATGTTACCGTTAAAGTGTATAATTCAGTTATTTCATAGAATATATACTTAGTTATTCACGAAATAACTGATCAAGTCAGTTGAAGTGTGTAATAAATTAATAATTCTACACTTTAACTAGTTATTCTATGAAATAACTAATGATAGACAGTTAAAGTGTAAAATAAA
The DNA here is from genome assembly GCA_933210815.1 of Meta bourneti. Classification (NCBI taxonomy): domain Eukaryota; kingdom Metazoa; phylum Arthropoda; class Arachnida; order Araneae; family Tetragnathidae; genus Meta; species Meta bourneti. Next base: position 18,005,669 of record OW119922.1, read on the forward strand.
CAATTTGACTGAATTTTACAGTATACAAAATGTTATTTATACAAAGACACAATAAAATCATTTGTTACAACAGGGATCTACGGTCTGGAAGAGTTCATAAATTCAGTAGGGGTGGAAGGTAAATGCGTTGCTCGTTGATGTTCTGAGAGTCTGGCGTAGAAGAATATTCGGCTACAGTAATCTCTATATGTTAAGTTCATCAAATTATAATTAATTACAAAAATATCTGGTTTGGGGGGTTTAATGGCGCAAGGGCTACAAAAATATCTGACCAGTAGTTCTCACTTTACAGCCTTTTGAATTCGGAACTTTATTTAGTTGGTTATTTTATACTTTAACGGGCTGTGGATCGTTATTTAATAAAATAACTAGTTAAACCATAGAATACAAGTGAGTTTTACACTTTAACTGACTTGGTCAGTTATTTCATAGAATACCTAGTTATTTCATGAAATAACTGATTTCATACTTTAACGATAACATATTTACAACATGCAAGAAAAATATAGGTTTTTTAGTCTCTTGAGATAATCAAGTCCTGATGATTCTCAATGAATTTCACCATGCTAATAATTTCGACCCTCGAGCTCTTGTTACGAGCAATGTTCCTCAGCCATGAGATTTTAAGGTGGTCGGCAGGCGTCCTTATATGCCATGATGCTGTAAGGGGTGACTGTGATGTAATGTAAAGATGTGCCGATTTCACCACAGGAACAATTTTCTGAATTGATTTTTTCAAACCTCGTTAGGTAATATGGAAGCGGGCCATGTCCTGTGAAGAAAAGTGTCTCTTCCCTGGTCCAACTTGCTGATTTTAGTGACACTCTTGACAACACATCATGTACCATTCCCTGTTTCTCCTTCATTCCATTCATTCTGCCACGCACCAAGTAGCCAGCTTGTGGTTTCCCTCCTGCAATGACTTCTGGGCCATTTCACCCCTTCATCTGTGCACTCCGTTGTAATTGCCTCTTTTGAGAGTCGCGGATTAGCAACCGGAGGATCGCGAGTTCGAAACTCGATTCAACAAAAGACGGTCGTGTGCGTGTGGCTGATGCACGTTCAATCTGTCCTAGCCTCAAATGTCTTCACGTTGGTGTGGTGTGGAAGTTTGGACACTGGGGGAGCCAACTCAGGTGCCTGACCTCGTGATCTGAACGTGCTTCAAAATTAAGGTGTTCTCCCCGCATCTTTCCTTTCGGGATTGATCCCGCACTGTCGCCAATAGCCCATTGTGGGGATCCAAAGCAACGTAAATTCAACTACTTACCACCGTGGTCCGCTCGCTGCGATAGCAACCTGTAAGCGACACACTTTCGATTCTTCCCTGTGTGTATTTCTCTCTCCAGTATCGGTAAAACTTTCCTTGTGTGTGTGGGTCCATTACTTGACATTGTCCACTTCGTGTTTGTCGCAGCTTGGTCAAATATGGCCTTTGCGCCATTAAAACCCAACCAACCTTATTGTACAGTGCAGTGTATTACGCCAATTAAATTGCATACCAATTTAAATCGGAAACTACAGCAGTATCACTGAAGTGTCAACAAAAAGCTATCCCAAACAAAGACCATTTACAGCGATGGAATGTTGATAGTATTCAGATGATTCGGGCGCGATCGTTTGAGGTCAGTCTACAACAATTTATCAACTGCGCGCAGAGACAATACAACTCGCAATACAATGCATGCATGTCCCGCATTGTTTCTCACCACATTCACGTGAAAACCCTCCAGATATTTATTTAAAGTAGCAGGTGAATTCTTTCGGAATCGACTGTGGACTTCGGTCTCCAGTGGACAATCGGTATGATTACACGCCTCTTATCTGTGGTATTCGGATGATTGGGAAAGACTACCGCTGTTAATCAATCAGGTGACTGTTCAGTCACTGCTCTATACTCAACATTTCTACAAAAGACCACATGCTTTACAATCAGCGGTGTCAGCAGTTGTTCCATGTCTATCTGTTTCGAAATAACTTAAAGGGTCATCTCAAAAGTAATGAGGTTTTTTTTAGAGTAAATTTCAAAATAACGCAAAAACCATTCAACTCTAATCTCAGATAAGAATTATTCTAACTTTAATTTTAAACTCTAATATGAGATATTTTAAATGTCTTCTGTATTGTAACTAGGTCTTAGAAGTTAGTTAAGAATCAGAATGACAGTTCACAAATTCAAACGAAGTTCTAGCATTCGTTCTTCCAGCCTAAACATTTGTTTATCATAAAATTTATGTACTAATTTCCTTATAAGGATCTTCCTTAATGGGGTATTCATGGTTTTGTTTTCATGGATTAAGGTTCTTATAAATTCTGTACAAATCTTGTCCGAGCTACCTCAACGTAAGCACTGACTACACAACCATAGTTTGTCTTAAGGAGACAGTATTATGTCATGTAACGAGCTTTTTTACGTAGTAACCATGGTTACTATCTACACTGTATTAAATTTATTTGGGGTTCTTATTCTTGGCACCTAATTCACAGATTTTCTGGCAGCCTTCCTTAACTGCATTGAAAGACAAAAAACTATCACTGCACAACTTTCCATTAAGTATCGTTTGCTATGCATTAAAAAGTAATGAAGTTGGGGGAAACCTTAGGGGGGTTGCATATCGTCAACTTACAAGTGAAATGCACTAAGTCAAAATTTTCAAGAGCTTTTTAGTTTTGCTAGACCAGAGTGTTTTGATCTTTAGTCTCGTGTTCGCCGAATCATTTTTTTATTACATGAAGGTTAGATTTCTTGAGGAACACATTAATTTTAGTGAGTAGAATTTCCCCTTCGTTTTCGCAGAAGTATGCTTTACGACTTAATGTGTCTCATTTGTAAACCGAAGATATATTGTTTTCATGACTTATTAGTGTTGTCTTAATAAAGGCGATTTAAAATTTGGTTTGTCCTAAAAATGCATGTATTTGAGAACCTGAGTATTTATAGTGTTATAAATTAACAGTCGACAGCTGTTAATTTATATTTCCAGTAATCGATATATGTTAAAAATGATTTTAAAATAATTAAACTTCTTACAAAATTTAATAAAATTAATTAAAAGTACTAAGATTTATTGATACCCTGATAAGGCATGTAATATCCATTTTGCAACTTGAAGTCTTATCTGCATGACTACTAACCAAATGTGACCTTTATCAATAGAAATTACCTTATGATTTTTTAAACCAATAGATGAAGTTTTTTAGTCATTTTGTGCTTTATCAAAGATTACACTCGCAAATCCCACGATGATCAGAGAGTTAATTCTCGACAAAGCTATTAATATATAACAGTTATCGCAAATTATCAATAACAGTTGAGACTTAATACAAAAAACAGTTTTGCCCTCCTACGAGAGGGATTTTAACTTTTAACAAACAAAATGGTTTGCGGTTTACAACCACCGTCCAAATGCTTTCACGTGATACATATCGAAGATTACCGTAAGTAGCTCACCGCTGTTTAGGTGACTTCAGCGGTTAATCTAATAGGCGTTAAAACCAATCGACTATCATACATCACTAAAAAAAATTTTTTCTATTGGCAACGTGCCGAAGTCGTATTCGATAAACAAGCCAAATGACGTCACATTCGAATTGAGTACAGGAAATGCGTTTCGCTACAGAAACACTACCGCCACCTATATTTAGCTTGACAAACAATCGCTCATATCTGTTCTGCAACTTGCAGCCTTCCCTGCATGACTTCAAACCAGTTGTGATCTTCTTGACCAATAGAACCTTTCCTTTGATTTTTTTCAACCAATAGATGTAGTTATTTAATCATTATGGTTGTCAAAGAAAGCTACAATGAGAGGGTTAAGAAAGTTGTTAATCTTAGCAGTTAATGGAAAATAACAGTTTTTCCTCCTATAAACTATCTTAACTTGAGGCAGGATATAAACAGCACTCTTAGTTCCGCTTCCCCGTGACGACCAGAGGGTTAATTGCTAACTAAGCTACTAACATTAGCGCAGTTTATAATAATTTTTATCGCTAATTAACAATATCAGTTAAGAATGTTAACGCAAAATAGCAGTTTGTCCCTCCTATAAACTGTTTTCTTAACTTGAGATAGACTATAAACAGCAAGATCTTGCGCTTTCTCGTGACGATCCGAGAGTTAATTGTTAACGAAACTACTAATACTAGCAGCTAATAATAACAGTTATCGCTAATTAGCAATAACCGTAGATGGAAAATAACAGTTTGTCCTATAAACTTTCCTTGATAGACTAAACAGCAGGCTCTTGCGCTTGCTCGTGACGATCCGAGAGTTAATTGTTAACGAACTAATACTAGCAGCTAATAATAACTGTTATCGCTAATTAGCAATAACTGCTGATGGAAAATAACAAGTTGGTCCGTCCTATAAAATTTATCAAGAAAATTTGCTGTTTATAGTCTATCTCGACTATAAACAGCAGGCTCTTGTACTTGCTGGTGACGATCAGAGAGCGTCTGTTAGAGAGATTGTTAACGAAGCTACTAATACTAGCAGCTAATAATAACAGTTATCGCTAATTAGCAATAACCGTAGATGGAAAATAACAGTTTTTCCCTCCTATAAGCAGTCTTGACGGACAATAAATAAACAGCCAGTTCTCTTTGTTGCGACTTCCTCACGTATCCCAAAGCCTCTCGGTTCAGAACATTTTAAGTATTTCAGCCGCGTTTCACACATTTGTCGGACCAACTTACTCCCGTTGAAAAATTCATGCGCCTCCTGCTCGAGCACTCCATGTGTGACATCTTAAACCCTCGACGTTTAATCTAAGCTTTGACATCCTTTTCACGAGTTTGTATCCATGTTTGATGATAAAGTCGCATAACTCAGGCACACCGAGGAAAAACGAGGACGGCGTGCAAATGCGTCCCGAGTCCAAATATATTCCAATTACCATACATTAACACTTACTAGGCCGCCTACTACACGGCTATCTCTTGCGCAAAAAAGAAGGCTAAATGCTGTCGTCACGCGAACGAATCGTAAGTTGTCACAGCAACTGCCGAATATGTCAATAAGCATGTCCCCGTTTTGGAAAGAGAACCGTGATTTTAAGCTCTTCATTAAGTTCCCCAGGATTCGTGATTCCACTGAGTCTGCCAATCACTCAGTTCACCTCGCTGTTGGAGTCGGTAAAGGAATAATTACACTGGACGAAGCTCCTGTATATTACATTAACTAGTAATTACATTTCTGTTATATTTTACGTACATTAACAGCGTTTATTTGCTGTTAGTTTTGACAAAGTGGACTGAATGGCTACCGGTTAAGTGCATGGCTTTGTTTCGTTTCCTTTTAATAGGTTTGATGTAAATTTACTCAACTGCTTTCTCCCATGATTCCGGAGCACGTGAATTGAACTCTTAACAAATAGAGCGAGGAGAAACGCTTAGAGGGATTTCGGGATTCCAAATTCGATCAGCAGAGTTGAGAAAGTTGAAAAATTGTCATGGGAAAATCTTTCAAGAACAAGTGCAAAAATTTTCTCATGAACTCTTATGGGTAGGTAATTAACTCTTTGAGGCCCACACGATTTTAAAGAGAAAAAAAACCCAAGTTGCATAGAATTGTTTATTCACATTCAGTTTCAAAATTAGTATAAAACATCAAATAACATGTTTTTTTTATTATAAAACGATTTATACACTTATAATAAATTTTTACGAAAACAAAAAATTTACTGTTATGTAGGACATAAATTCACTGCACCACACAATTCACCAACCTTAATTACAAGTGTCAACAACTTACTAATGCGTTTTGACATGTGTAAATAACTGAAAACAAAAATTTACACATTTAGTGTTAGTTCATAGCCATTGCCAAATCAACACTTTAAATAAAATATTAAACTGTATAGCTATGAGTAATTTCAACTTTTTGAGGTGAGTTAAAAAGTAACCCACCATGCATAAAAAGCTAAATAAAATGTGGGGCAGTTTTTAACTCGCCTAACCCCGTCACACTGAGCCAACACAACGGGATATTGGCGACCTTCCGGGATCAATCCCGGAGGGAAAGATCAAGGACAACGCCTCGTAATTTTGAACCATTGTCGTCTGACAATGGTCGAGAACATCACCTGAGTTGGCACCCTACTCTCGAGATTTCCATACCACGTCAACGTGAGGCCGCGACAGATTTAACATGCAGCAGCCCCGTGTATGTGATGGTCTTTGGCTGGGTTCCGAACTCGCAACCCTCCAGTTGCTAATCCGTTGCTCTTCCAACTGGGCCACCGTGCCCTTGAATTACTTAGAAATGATAACCGAAATATAACACAATGAATAATGCAAAAAGGACGTTTCGCATTTCTGTATTTCCCACATTCACGCTCTCAAAAACTGAAAGAACGGATCTGATGCGAATTCCGCAAGTTGCAAGACTTTCAGAAGGTTATATATACAGGGTGATTCTACGGTCGTGGGACGAACTTCAGGGGGTGATAGAACACAACGAAACAAACACTTTTCCCCATAGAATGTAGGGTCGCAAGTGCAGCGGTTGGCCGCTAGAGAGCGCAGTCAAACGCTTGTATAAAAGCGTTACGTCGGCGATACTCTCTGGCATCAGGTGTGGTGGTCGACATTTTGAACAGCTTCTGTAATTGTGCATTTGCGTTGTACTTACCGACTGATGATTGTACATGTCGTTTCATTTCCATGTGAAAAGTTTCTCATGTTTTGTACATGTCATTTCTTTCTTACCCGTTGTTCCTTGTACTTATCTTTAATTCATGCAAATCTAATTGTATTATTTCGTTTTGTCAAGCAGCTATTGATGTTTATTTGATATTAAAGCGTTGTTTCCATATTTCATGCCTCTTCTTTCCAACTTGCGTCGGACCGTGTGTTTGTGCCGAAATGGAAAGCGCCCTCTAGCGACCATACATTCTATGGTGAAAAGTGTTTGTTTCGTTGTGTTCTATCACCCCCTGAAGTTTGTCCCATGACCATAGAATCACCCTGTATATAATTCAATATTACAAAACAAAGAGAAATTTAGGAATTTAAACTTAAGAATACCAAGAAAATTTCGAAAAAATAAAGAAGGTTGGTGGATCAAGGCGTCATCAGGGAGGAGCCTCACCCAGTCAACACAATATGGTGTTTTCTGCGTGTGGGCGGCAGTTCACCAAAAGTACCCAACACACCCCTCCAAACACCATAAGCAGAAAGGCAAAATTAGAAAATCAAAACCGGGGACATCCAAGGACACACCAAAGACAAGTACAATACAAAACTATAGAAGATAATACAAATTTACCCACATTAATAAACCTCAGCTCGACAACAACAACCCGCCGCAACTTACATGAGTACGGCCAGCAAATGCCATTCATAACGCCCAAAAATCACATTTGAGAATTCAGAACTGGAATTTCGATTCTGACTCGGAATTCCGAATCGGTTTATCGGAACCGGAAACCGAAAAGATAGTTTGTATGTTTGAATTTTAATATTTTGTAAGCTTGATTGTTTATTATATGTATATGTGCTTTCTGGCTTCTGTTTGACTATTTTTATACCCCCAGTATTTTGGCTTTTTACTTGTCTGCATTTTTGACCTTTTGGCATTTTGCTGGTCTGCATTTCTATTATTTTTACGTTTTAATGTTTTGTATATTTTGTAAGTTTGATTGTTTTTATTATTATATGTATATGTATATGTACGTATATATGTATATAACCTTTCACCTTTCTGAGAGATTTTATCTCTTCGACTTTCTCTCCAGTAGTTTGGGTTTGCCTTTGCTGGATATATACATATACATATATATATATATATACACATACCATATACACATACATATATATGCAGCACTCCAATCCACGACCTCCACCAGCAAAGGCAAACCCAAACTACTGGAGGGAAAGTCGAAGAGGTAAAATCGTTCAGGAATGTTTACGACATACCTCTGCAACCACAGCGTAAAAGATTTCCATAGATCAAACTCCGGTCCGGCTTTTTATATAAAAAATGCAAAGAAATATGAATTTCGGGTGAAACGCAAAGAGAGGATGGAGACGAATATCTCGCCCCCTAATAAAACCGTTCGCCAGCACTAGAGTGTGGGCTGTAATCCATCACGATGGGAAATGTCATAAAAGTTCGAGTATAAAACTGCCTGCGCTTCAATAAATCTCAAGGGGTCTGCCATGGCTAATAAATATGGCAACAAAAATACATAAGGATCATGTGAGGTGACTGCTAAAAGTCGAAGGAAGCTCCTAATGGATCGAAATGCCGTGTTGGAAAGTAAGGGAAAAACGGTGGGGTTCAATGGCGGTTGAATATCTGTATTACATTAAGTCAGTGATTTTCACTGGTTTGCCTTACGGATGGTTAAAACTGCGAGATTTATATCATTTCAGCTTATTTGTTTGAATATTCTGCGGATACTTTTACAATCATTTTAAAGGATTCCCGTATAAACAATTTGAGTATTATTTTTTGTTGCAAAGTACATATAGTTTAAACTCAATAGAAGATTTAAGCACCTTTTCATATCTGGGAGCAACAATAAACAAAAATGGTGGTACTGATGAAGATATTGATCTTAGAATTTCAAAAGCTCGCAACTGTTTTAAGAATCTTAATAAATTGTGGAGAGCAACTAATATACACGTAAAAACCAAATTAAATCTACAAATCACTAGTACTTTCAGATCTCTTATACGGTTCTGAAACATGGAAAATTAGCGAAACACAGTGCAATAAATTAACGTTTTTCAAAATAAATGTTTAAGAAATATCTTAAAGATTTTCTGGCCATGCTACATTTCAAATGAAGAATTACTAAATAAAACACAATTTAATGGAATAGGAAATGAAATCAAATTTAGACGTTGGAAGTTTACAGGCACATTTCAAGAATGAACAGGGACAGTATTCCTAATATAACATTGATCCCTGATGGAAACAGAAAGCGTGGACGTCCCCGTTTGACCTGGCGACGTATGATGGAACAAGACAGAAGTGAGACTGGATGAGCGAGTTGGTATGAAGCTAGACCTGCTGCATCGGACAGGAAACTTTGGCGATCTAGATCGAAGGCCTTATGTGCCCCTAGGCAAAAAATTTATGATGATAAATAGTTTAAAATAGATTTCGTAAAAAGCCACTTTGGAGCAAAAAGAGTTGATAGGTTGGTATTTTAATTAACGTCTCTCTGGAGCAAGACAACGGGCTATTGGCGACGGTCCGGGATCAATCCACAAAGGTCCGAGGACAACACGTAATTTTGAACCACGGTCAGATGAAGAGGTTAACGCCTGAGTTGGCACTCTCCAAACTTCCACACCACGTCTACGTGACGACATTTGAAGTCACGACAGATTTAACGTGCACCAGCCCTCTTTGTACACGATGGTTTTGGGTTGGATTCGAACTCGCAACCCTCCGGTTGCTAATCCGTTACTCTTCCAAATTGGCTACTGCGGTCCTGGAGTAAAAAGGGGTAGGTTGTAATTTGTTTTTACTTTTATTATTTTTGTAAGTCAACCAAAATCATACCTATTTTTTGTCAATAAGTTTTTTAGTTTTTTGGCGTGCTTTCAGAATTTTCGTAATAAACTTATGTGTGTCATGAGATGAAAGAAGCTTAAAATCGCTGCATTGAGTGATTCGTGTTCACTCTTGGATGTTGCGGTGAACATTAAATAAAGATAAGGTAAGAGATAATTAAATTTATTTCGCACTGCGGCTATTGGCGACTGTCCGGGATCAATCCCAGGACAACACCTCGTAATTTTGAACATTGGCCAGATGACGGTATAAGTAAGAAGGAATATGTGAAGCTCAAAATCTTTTCTGGAACGTGTTTGATTTTGCCTTAAAAACCCATAGATCTCTAAGCCATGAATGCGCCACAAAAGTAAAAATATCGCCATAATTTATAACCATTCCGAATATCTCGAAAACTTCCACCACTAAATGAAGTCCGGCCACGCCCGGACGAAACCAGATATCAACACTTAGAGAGGCCAAATGGGATAAGTCAGAAAAATATATATAAAGCTCAAAATCTTTTCAGAAATGTGTTTGTCTTATAAAACGATAGGTCTCTAAACCCTGCATACGCCACATCAGTAAAAGCATTAACATAATTTTGAAACTAGTCCGAATATCTCAAAAACTTATACCACTTAATAAAGTTTGTCATGACAAGACGAAGCCCGAAATCTCCACTTAGGGACAAGTAAGAATATCTATACCTATATAAAGCAGAGTTGGCTTTGGTCTGTCTGTTCTCTATACAAGTCTACACCGTATTTGACCAATCTACACCAAATTTGGTAAACTTATTCTTTGGAACCCTGCGGCTACATATTAACCCCGTTCTATTTGTCTTGGGCGTGCAGAGGGGTGTAACGTCCCGTCATCCTGGACAGAGCACTTGCTAGGGGGCGCTCTCTCCTGATCTGGCTGTGCAGATGACGTCAGAGTTAACATCTACAGGAGTCGCCTCTCAAGATGACTGGAGTTTTTTTTAGAATCTTAGAGTATGGTACAATTGCAGATGGGTGTGGTTGCACTGAAAATCGCTCAGAGAGATTATGTATCCAGTCTGTAAATTCTTAAACTAGTTTTATTATTGGAATGTAAATTTTTATATAATATAAGATTTTTATAGAAAGTGGTCTTTTTTTTCATCTTCGATATGGTACAGGGGCTAAAGAGAATCCGAAATCCTCATAGGAATAACATTGCGTATTTATACGATCAATATCAGACAAAATTTGGTACATTCATCCTGTAGAATTCTGCGGGACAGGCTATATATATTCCCCGTTCGATTTATCCTGGGTCTGCAGGGGGCTAAAAACTATCCGAAATCTCCATAGGACTAATATTGAGTAATATTACGATGAATTATACACAATTCAACGCGAGTAATGCAGGGTAATTCAGCTAGTAGTGGATAAGTAAGAAGTGCGATGAGTAAGAAGGGGAAAAACACAAAGCTCAAAATCTTTTCAGGAAAGCGTTCGACTTTGTCCTGAAACCAACAGATTTCCCAACCTGCATGTGTCACGACAATAAAAAACATTCAGTCCGAATATCCCGAAAACCTGAACCGCTGAATGAAGTCCGGCCACGACAGGACGAAGCCGGAAATCTCCACTTAGGAACCAGTGTTCCGGGAAACCCAAACGAAATCACAATGGGCAGGAGGAAATCTCAGCAGAAGAAAGAAACTATACACACACGGGGCGAAAGTGCCGCGCTGTCTGGGGGATATCCCTGCCTTAAGTACCCACCCTGCAACAAATATCATTTTCATTGGATGCCATCATAAATCAGGATTGAAGTACCGTTTCCCATTTATCTCAATCAATGAAGTAGCTCTAGCAGGGAGAAGGGCCAGATTATTATTATAAGCCTCCCCCTTTTTCTTCTTTCCTTAATTGATATAGTAGGACCATTAAGATGAGTTGATTCCGTCCCGCCTCATTACCTACCTTTTTAAGTGGGCCTGGGCTACGGACTACTGGCGGTGACGTCATCGGCAGGGAGTTGGGGCATGTCTTGATTATTCCGCCATCAGAAACAGAGTTCAGATTTTGGTAATGAAATTTCATCCTAATGAAATTGATCGTGAAGCATGCCGGGACTGCTTATATTTCGATAATTTTAAATCCTGTGTTGGATATCTCGAGCAGTTGAAATGCTTTCGTTGCTTAGGACGGACACACGCCTTTGGAGTACTTTAAATGAAATTTGTGCCGTGTCCTAAAACCTAAGGTAGCGAAATCGTTGGTATGTAGGTACTTGAATTAACGATGCACTAGAGCTATCGGTGACGGTCCGGGATCAAACCCAAAGGGAAAAGTCAGATGACAACAACACGTGAATTTAAACCGCGGTTAGATGACGAGGTCAACACCCCAAACTTCCACACCACGCCAACGTGAGGAAGTTTGAGGCCAAAACAGATTCAACGTGCACCAGCCCCCCATGAATACGATAGTCTTTGGTTGGTCCTAGTTTCGAACCAGCAACACTCCGGTTGCTAATCCAATCGGGCTACCGCGGCCCTATTTTAAATTAAATTTGTACACGCATCGCCGTATGGTAAACACTGGAAAAGACCCAAGCCGGCGAAATCGTTTTAGGTAGGTATTTGAATTAACGTCGCACTGGAGCAACACAACGGGCAATTGGCGACTGTCCATGATTCTATTCTAAGCCAATGAGTAAGAATTCCAAAGGATTTTATTCCAATTAAAAGACCGGGACGTGGTAACATGATAGGAAGAGTAACGGATTAGCAATTGGAGGGTTGCGAGTACAAAACTCGATCCAACCAAAGACCGTCGTGTGCACGGAATCTGGTGCACGTTAAATCTGACGAGGTCTCCAATCTCCTCACGTTGGCGTGGTGGGGAAGTATGGAGTGGGTTGAGAGCAGGTGTTGCCTCACCATCTGACCGTGGTTCAAAATTAACGCTAATAACACGTAATCTTGCTGAAGTGCGGGTTTAACTAACTACTTATCCCAAGAAAAGAACCAAAATAATTTCTCTAAATGTTGAAAGAACCCATGAACTTCTTCAACCAATAGATGTGGTCATTTAGTCATGTGCGAAAGCAATACTACACTTGTCATAAATTTCGTGACGCTCAGAGAATTGAACAAATCTATTTGGCCAAGCTGAACTACCCATGAACTTCTTCAACCAATAGATGTGGTCATTTAGTCATGTGCGAAAGCAATACTACACGAGTTGAACCAATCTATTTGGCCAAGCTGCGCCAAGCGCAACAAATGTGAGCAAGAAGGCCCCCCCCCCCATTTGCAAAGTATAGACACGCACATAGTCCAATCCAAGCACATCTTCGCCGCTCTCGAAAATTGTTTCCCCCGACTTTAAAATTAAATCCCGGAATTAATAAACCACGAAAAAAATATCGAAAACGACATCATCATATTGAACGATGTTTACCCCATCCCCCACAACCGGGGTAATAAACCGGGTAATTTATTACGCGCTCCAAACGCCCGACCTCTTTTTACCCCACCCTTAGCTCCCAGCCTTTACTTCCTTTTCAAAATTAAAATACACCGAGGCCATATTAACCCCTCGAAAAAATTCCCACTTAATAAAAACAGAGCGCAAGAATTACGCAGCTGGCTTCCCCTGGAAATATGAGGTTATGGAGGCGGTCGCTTATTCCCGTGTGTTAACAACGGACCGCACCTATACACACATATACAGGGGAGGGGATAATTTACTTTAATAAAACGCAAATTAAGAAAATGCCCGAAAGTTATAAACTGCCCGGGGCCATTTAACGAGGGTCGAACCGCAAAGTTCTCTCCCAGAAAAAGAGGGGCAGGAACGGCGAACTTTCCCTATTCCGATTTTATTTTTATACCGCACGGCCAGAAGTATGCGGTTTATTAAAATACATTCCACTACACCACGCTATGGCTGTATGCCCCGACTTTACATTTTATTTTATTTGGCTTTTGCGTTTATATCTCTCTCTCTTCCACCCCTGCTTGGTGCCCTGGGGATTTTTATTTTTATTACTTCGGGTCCGAAATTTTTATGTACGTATTTATTTATTTTTAACTCCCGAAAAAAGTTCGATTTCGCGGAGAAAGTATTTCGGGCTTTTTCCGGAGGAGGCATGTTATGTGCGGTTTTTATGGCGGGGCATTACATGATTTCTGGGGCCGCGTCGTGCGCATGCGCAGGTGGCCAGAGACGAGGCGCTCTCGGGTGCTTTTTATTCGCGAGGCATTTCCTGGGCTCGCGTAATCTTTCAGGACTACTTTAACTCGCTTATTTCGGTCTCCCGGAATATCAGGGGCTGGAAGGAGAAAAGTTTGGAATTTTTAGTCAATCGAGCGATTTTGAGCCGTCCTCGAAATGATTTTACCAGCAGGGGTGGATATGGGAAAAGGTCCCACTCGCAGTAGGACAAAAGGGAAAGTCTACGTTTTCGCTGATGTCAGTGAAGCTTTTCGAGAAGTTTTAACCCTTTCAGGGTTAACACGCACAATTCCACCTCGAAACTTGCAGTTTCCCCTACGTTACTTCCGAACAATATTGATTTTTTAGAACAATAGGATCTTTACAAAGGATTCTATGCAACAGAATTGGCTAATAGAATCTTTCGAAAGGATTCTGTTCAACAGAATGGGCCAGTAGAACATTTCAAAAGGATTCTATTCTAATGGAATGAGCAATAGAATATTTTAAAGGATTCTATTCTAAGGAAATAAGCAATCGAATCACTCCAAAGGATTCTATTCTACAGAATGGGCCGATAGAATCGTTGTAAAGGATTCTATTATAAAGAAAAGGACGAATGAAATCGTTCCAAAGGACTCAATTCTAAGGAAAAGAGCAATAGAATATTTCTAAAGGTTAGAATCCATGGAGTTTTTTTAGGCCGTCGTAGCTCAGTGGTTATGCATACTGCGCTAGCAACCATCGAGTTGTAGGTGGCACAAGTTCAATTCCTGTCAGGTTCGATTCCTTCCTGGGTGTATTTGTCTCTCCTGTGTCAGTAAAACTTTCCTCCTTGTGGGTATGTCCATTACTTGATGTTGTGTGTCTTTTTGGCCCAGCATGGCCAGATACGGCCCTTGCCCCGTAAAAGCCCAATCCAGCCAATCTACCAACCATGGATTCTTTCAGCCAATAGATGCGGTTATTTAGTAATGCAGTGCGCTGTGGGGGAAAAGGCAATACCACCTCATATCATAAAATGTGTGTATTAGTTTTACACTCGCAATCCAAAATATATATTTTTAATTTTATCGGATCGATATCAGATCTTGCGCCAAGAAACCCAAGACAACCAACCAAACAGACCGGGATTTGAATCCGGCACCCGGGAAGACAGACGGTACGATCACTATGCCAGTGCGAAATTATTGTAAAAATAATGAATATTAATTCATAAAAGTTTATAATTATATTAAGAACAAAACCTATCATTTTATTCAAGCAACACAAAAAAGTAAATTTCCCTAATTCATAACCTTTTGTTTGTTAATATACTTCGTCGGCTTAGAGCAGAAACTCATTAAATGACATCTTTCAGACACAAAATGCTCATTTTTGTGATGAGAAACGCAATACGAAACTATAAAAATACTTATAATTTTTATTTTTCAACCTGAAAAATAAGTTTGTTTTTAGATAGCAGTATAGCAAAAACTTTTCTTTCGTCAGTTAAGTTTCTGCTCCAAGCCGGCGATTTGAAAAGTCCAAAACCAAAAACCTTCGGAGGGGGGTCCCAGAGTCCTCCCCTTTGACTTCGCCGCGGGGTGTCGTGTCGGAGAACCACCGAGTCACCAAGACTCATCGCAGCAACGAACTCCGCAGCGTTTATCTCTTCTGCGGCGGCGGCCTTGGACTCAAATGCGCTGATTTAATCTGGCAGATATCTGGGAGGCAATAAACTCTTCACAGGCTATTTAGAGCCATTGTCAGGCAGGCTACTGGCGAATTTTTATTTTTAATTATTACGATTCTCGGGTGGCGGCCCGGCTGTAGCTAGCGACACTGTAACCGTGATTCGGGACTGCAGCGTCTGGAACGGGGATGGAAATAGAATGGCTTCTTTTCCTGTTCTCTTTGATTTTTTTTCGCTGCTCCTGTGTTAGCACTCTTCGGAATCTTCAAGATCCCTGCGATTTTTATCAGAGGGTGATCTTCGCAAGACGGGATAAAATCCCCGTATCGAAACAAGCGATGGTCCAGAGTAGATTTGTCTGCTCTTGTTCCACAGTATTTTCCTTTCTTTTAACCTTCTGAGGGGTCTGTCTGCACGCATAATTTCACCTTCCAAAGTGCAGTGTTCCCTGCATGACATCTAACCAATTTTGATCTTCTTGACCAAGTGAATCGTTCCAAAGGGTTCTGTTATAAGGAAATGAGCAATAGAATCTTTGCAAAGGGTCTATTCTGAGAAAAATGAAATATTTCCAAAGATTCTAGACCAAGGAAAGGAACAATAGAATCTTTCCAAGTGATTCTATTCAAAGGAAAGTAATAACGTAATTTTCCAAATGATTGTACTATAATAAAATGAGCAACAGAAAATCTCTCCAAAGGTTTTTATTCCAAAAGGAGCAATAGAATCTTTCCGAATGATTTTATTCAAAGGAAAAACAATCGAATCTTTCTAAAGGTCGAAAAAAATCTATGGATTGTCTGAACCAATAGATGTAGTTATTTAATCATTAAGTGTATTGTGGAGTAAAAACAATACACTTAACACTACTCGAAAATCTCGCAATGCTCAGAGGGTAAAAGAGCATTTACGTAACTTTTATTACCCATTGGTGTGTTTTGAAGTTTACAATAAAGTAACAATGTTCATTGTTTTAAGCTTGAGAATCCTATAGATACAATGCCAACGGGGAAAGACAGCGTCACTTATTATAACGGAGATTGAATACATTTTAGGGTTACTCATGGTTAACTGTATGAGAGGTATTTTCAGTGCAAAGAAACTGTCTGAGAAGATTTTACTTCTACAGTCGAAATGCTCTCGCATGATCCACATCGGGGTTACCTTAAATTTTCTTTCATCACCGCTTTGGCAATGCTTGGCGTTTTTCCTATTAGGTGTTGTCCAATCAGCTATCATGTTGCAATTCTGAATTTAATATTTAGAATGGCGAAGTAATGAAATCGTATTCGAAAAACAAGTCAACTCATGTCACATTCAGAATATGTACAGAAAACAAGTATTACTGCAGAAACACTACCGACATCTATACTTAGCTTGACAGAAAATGTCCCTCACAGGGGAAAACATGTAGTAGCAGTTATTCGAATCCGTAAATTCCTTGTTACAGCCAGTTTAACTTCTCTGCGCTGCTTTAAAGCGCTGACTGCCGACCCCACTGCATCATTGACACCCATAGAATGTCAGACGTGGTGAGTTTTTAAAAGCATTTGTGTTACATAAATGCTTTGCACAATTTATTCTTTCAATCTCCAAATTTTTTTATATTTCGATTTGAGGTAAATTAATGAAACTGAACTTTAAAATAAGATTTGTTTCATAAACACCCATATGCGATATTTTTCGAAAAATACAATGTTAGAAGTTGGTGCATATAGCTAATTGAAAATGTTTAGTTGTTTCTTTTGATTTTATGGCTGTGTTTTATTGACTCTACTCTCGAACTCTGAATAGGACTCAACCCGATATTTGAAGTCAAGTCAATAAACAATAAGCCCTATTTTAGCAACAAAAGAGAGACAAACATGAAAACAAAACTAAAAACATGTACCTACCTAGTTTCCATTGGAAAAACAAACAAGACAATTATACATTGAATCAATGTTATAAACGCAATTTTACATAATATTTGTTAAATTGACAGACAATGGAGAGGTTCTGGTAACCATAACCACGTGCTGCACTAGGTTAAATAGAGTTTCGCGAGTTGAAGCTATGGAAAAGAAATAAAATAAAACGAAACATCTTCCAAACAGCAAGAAAAGTAAAAATATTTGAAATTTTGAAGAAAAAGTAAAGTAAATATCAGATGTTGAGCTTTCGTGCAGAAATCTTGTTAAAACCCTACGCTTTTACCACACAACTTCGAAGGTTATTCCAAATATGAATTTTATGTACATCATGTTCCAAGGGACATACGAAAACAGCAGCTTTTCCAATCGTAGCGACAGCGCCAAAACAAACTCCCCGTATTTAAAAGAAAACAAAAAGCAATGAAGAAAACAAAAGAGAAATTTGTTTCCTCACCAGTCAGCTATAAAAATGTATTCCAGAAATACTGTTTCCTCCAAAATGTAATGGAGGTAAAAACCCAATATATTTCGAATTGGAAAAGTTTAGAATACTAAAATAAACACAACCGCTTCTCGAGAGGAACGGTCTTTTGTCTTTCACTGTCAGCAGGTGAACACACACGAAGGAACGGCTGCTTTGACTCGAAACTTTTTAACAAACGGCCTGATCTTTCAGTCCCCAAATCCATGCTAACAGAACGTGGTGATTCCGGTACTCCTACTACACACCTCTCCTGAAATGCACTCAACGCTTCTTCCGCAAAATAGAGGCTGTTCGGACATTTTTTGAACGATTTTGATGAACTGTAAAAAAATTGTATGCTACGAAAGAATTTTATTTTCACAGCAGTTATAAATAGTTAAAGTATAACTTATCGTCTGCTAACTCAGAGTTTTGTTTACTTTCAAAATGGCGCTTCTAAATAAGCAATGGATGGAAGGCTGTTTCCTCTCTTTCCGAAGAGAATTATGCTTGTTCGATTATTCAAAAACGCTGTAAAAGTCATGGTTTTTCGATATCTAAAGGTACGATAAGTAATATTATTAATGAAAAAGGAATAAACGCATAAAAGTGGAAAAATACTTCCAAAAAAGTATCCAAAAAAGAAAAAATTTCGGAGACTATTTGTAAGGCAAGATCTTTAATTTTAAAAGAGAATCCGCCAAGTCAAAGGACTATAGCAAAGTGAACGTGAGAACTTTCTCTAAGAGATTTATGATTGTTGCCGGTTTTGCATATAATGGAAAATTAAAAGTAAAAAGAGGGGAAAAATGTAAAAATCAACTCCCACATATTATCAAGACCCTATTTTATCCCCAATATTCAAAAAAGAAATACCATATCTTTACCCACGGTGCCAACAATCAGTAGAACTGCATCAGGGTAAAGCAAGCAGCCACACATCTAAATCGACTATTAAATTCTTGAAAAAAATGGAACAAGAAAGTGGTATCAAGTCAATACCCTTTATTGATATTCCTGCTAAATCTCCAGATGTTTCACCCATGGACTTTTGTGCTTTTGGACTTTTAAAAAGGGCATTATCGAAACGTCGACCGAAAACCATTCAAGGACTGGAAAACTGTGGAACAAGAATGGGACATAATATCCCTGTCGATACTACAAAAATCATTATTATCATGGAAATGAAGGAGTAGAAAGATAGTTAACAATAAGGGCTATCAAATGGAACATTTAAAACACAAAAACTTCATGTAAAAAATTGAGCTTCAGTCCATTAAAATCGTTCAAAAAATGTCCGAACAACCTCTGTAAATCCAGCGTGTTCTTCAATTCATTAATACTTCCATTACTTAAATAAAAAGGAAGTGCTGGATGCTGCATCACCCGTAATTTCACAGCATTACTAACTATGTAGTCCATACTTGCGTATTTGGGAACATCCATTAAGGCAGACTGTGATCTTGTTCTTTTGACTATGAGATACTTGTTCTGTGTGTTTTTGTTGCGGAAACGTGTTTCCCTGTACGTATTACGGATGTGGCGCTATTCGTCTTGTTTTTGGGAAATACAATTTCAATACATCGAAAATAAAAATTGTGTAAAATGAATTCCGAATTGATATGTCGTCGGCTTAGAGCAGAAACTCATTAACTGACTAAAGGAATTTTTTACTGTACAGCTTTTTAATGTATTCCTCATCATCATGAAAATGAGTATTTAGTGTGACACCAAAAAATGTCCATTTATGAGTTTCTGCTCTAAGCCGACGATATACAGTTGATTAGCCAATTCCAATGAACGGTATGAAATCGTTGGGTTCGAGATTAGTGAAAATAGTCCGACTATGGTAATTTCTTGTCTGTCTCGCATTGAAATTACATCATGGTTGTATTTTGCACCTTGTTTTAATCAATGTTGAAATCACCTATGGATTACCATTTCTATCTATATTATTTTGAGGTATAAATAGGATTCTTTTCTATTGCTCAATTTCATTAATATCAGCCTGAATCCTTATCTTTTAAAAAGTTCAAAGCATTTTGCTGAATGGAATAGTTCGATAAACAACGATAGATCTGTTTTTTTTTTTTTTGCGTCACAGCTGCCTTTGGCGAAGGAATCGCTTTCTTGATGATGCCGTCATCACTGTACCGTCCATTAGATTAAATGCCTAACGTCGCCAAAAAGGCGATAAACTACACTTTAAGGTAACCCAGACATGCGATATGTGAGAGCATTTTTGTAGCACGAATTAAAATCCGCCGTATTCCGTCTGTTTTCTTTGCTAACACTGAGAATCCTTCTCATAGAATAAAATGAAACTGACTTCGATCCATAGATCAATTTGTATCAGTTCAAGCCCAGGAAAGTGCGGTTGTAAAAACGTATTCCAGAAAACTGTAATATAATGGAAAAACCCGAAATGTAATGGATGGAAAAACCCAATATATTTCGAATTGGAAAAGTTTAGAATACTAAAATAAACACAAGCGCTCCTCGAGCAATCGGAACAGTCTTCTGTCTTTCACTTCGCAGGTGAACACACACGAAGAAACGGCTGCTTTCACTCGAAACTTTTTTTGCGAGTTTGACCTTTCAGTTCCCAAACCCAAGCTAACAGAACGTAGCGATTCCGCAGTCGCTATTGTGCAGCAAAACTGTTTCCTGCAATACATACCCAGGGAAAAGGCTCTCTGGCATTTAAATCGAAATACTCCCCTGCACAATTAGAATTGCAGATTTGTTTCTGTTGTTCAGATTATAAGGCTGAGCTCAATGGGATGCTTGCACCTTGGAAGACATTGCTTGTGCTCGGTGCATGCAATTAGAACACAGATCACAAGAAGACGCGGCAGCGCGTAAGGAATGAAATATGCTAACTCTTTCATTTTACACAAGTGCTTCCATTTATATTTTCATGCAGATTAGGTGGGTGCTCAACTCTCTGATATTCCGACGAGTCCGTCTAATTCTTCCCTTACTGGTTTCCCAGAAGCAAAATGGAAGAGAAAAGTTTTCCTTTAAAACTATACGACTACATTGACGTGCAGGTTTAATATGGAATAGGATATAGAAACAGGCAGGTATTTTAATTAACGTCGCAATGTAGCAACAGAACGGACTATTGGCGATGGTCCGGGATCAAAACCGAAGGGAAAGATCGGAGGACAGCACCACTTAATTTTGAACCACGGTCAGATAACGAGGTTAAAACCTGAGCTGGCACTCTTCAAACTTCCACACCACGCCAACGCGAGGACATTTGAGGCCACGACAGATTTATCATGCACCAGTTCCCTTTGCACACGACAGTCTTTGGTTGGATTCGAACTCGCTCCGGTTGCTAGTCCGTTACTCTTCCGACCGGGCTACTGCAGCCCGAATATAGAAACAAAAGAAAGTTTCGTTGGTAAAACAACTATCTCTGTACTAATTCTATTAATATAAGAGACACAGAAATCAACATTAACCCTCCAAACGGTTTCGACGAGATATCTCGTCCATCAAGAACTGACCAATTTAGCTAATGTCTCGTCATCAAGATATTGGCGATTTTTTTTTCTGATGACGAGATCAATATCTGGTCAGTTTTTTCGGATGATGAGATATCTAGTTCATCAAGATCTGGTCAGTTTTGCTAATGGCGAGATATCTCTCGTTTCCCTCGTCATGGCAACCACCGGAAGGGTTAAACCAAAATCTTGATTATCCGAGGAAATGTGGATCGAGACCACCTCGGATATCCCGGAACTCTGATAATACAGACGTAGTAACACAAAACAGGCTGATACGAAACACAGAAAAAGTTACTGTACTACGTGTTACTACTACTGGTACTGAAAGATTCATAAAGCTGGGATTAAGAATAATCTATACCTGGATTTGTGTTGCAGTATATATTGTGATAATTTTACAAAAAATCAGGACTTGAGATATGTATATTTTAAACTCTGGAAAAAGTCCTTAAAGATCTTCTGAACCTCTCGTAAAG
This sequence comes from Meta bourneti, assembly GCA_933210815.1. Lineage (NCBI taxonomy): Eukaryota > Metazoa > Arthropoda > Arachnida > Araneae > Tetragnathidae > Meta > Meta bourneti. The sequence continues at coordinate 18,027,421 of OW119922.1, forward strand.
TAAAACCTCGATTATCCGAGGTACTCTCGTAAAATGAAAGTAAAACCTTGATTATCCGAGGTAATGTCAATCGAGGCCACCTTGGATATCCAAAAACTTTGATAACACGGTGTAGCAACACAAAACAGACTGATATGAAACAGAAAAAATTACTGTACTTCATGTTATTACTACTGCCACTGAAAGATTCATAAAGCTAAGTTTAAGAGTAATCTACACTCGAATTTGTATAGCAGTACGTATTTATAGTCATAATTTTTCAAAACATTTGGATTTGAGATACGTAGAATTTAAACTCCTTTGTGAAAAAGTTCTTAAGAGTCTTTTGTTTCGCAGCACTTTCTAACCTCTTTGGACAAAGTGCGCGCACTGTTGTTGGAAGCTTTATTTAAAGCTTCAAAGAAAAACAAACCGCGGTAGAAAATTTGGCTCGGATAACCACGGACACTTTTAATAGGCGCTTGAATAATCAAGGTTTTACTGCATTTGTATATTGATGCGTGGCATTAGACGTTTATCAACAAATAAAATCAAACGCTACGAGACGCAATCGGCAGTTATGCCTTTTCGTTTAATCGCGGTTTGGTCCGAGAGCAAATATTTTTGATGAGAACAAAATGTGCTTTCGATCAATTTTAGTTCATTAAGAAATATGCAATTCAAGATGAAAAAACACAGGCTTGAAAAACTACTTACATATGGGTTATTCCGATATTTTCAGTCTGGTGAAGGCATAAATTGAAAAAAATCGAACCTAAAATAAAAAAGACATCCATTAAATAATTTGCTATTGCTAAATAAAATATTTATATATAAAGTTGAAAGATATATATAAAGATATATATTCAGTAAGTAAAATATAGAATAATGAATCATGTATTTTGCTAATTGCTTTCAGTGCATTACATAGTTTAACTGTTTACAAAATATAGTAATTTCATAAGGATTGGTGAATTTAAGTCAACTACTTGTGTTGATGTATGTTGTATACTGACTTAGCTAGAGAGTAGTTCTAGGGATCGAGCACCCCTCGAAAACAGTGTTCATTTCCTATTTTCCAAACCCCTAAAAACTAGATGCTATAAATTCGTAAAATACTTGAGTAATAGTTTTAAATCGCAGTTATGAATTAATTAATAATTCAATTCTTAATTAATAAGAGAGAGAGAGAGTTATGAATTAATTAATATTAAAGTAATCATTCAATAAAAATGGAATATGTGAAAACTGACTTTTCCAACTAACCATTTCACGTATTCACATATATACGAGGTCTGTCCGGAAGGTATCTAGCCATATAATATGAAACAAGATACAATGCACCTAGGACTTTTGGCACCTAATCTCCTTCAAAGCAGGCACCTTTGGACCTCACACACTTCTCCCAGCGTCTTTTCCACTTTTCAAATATCCTGGAAAGTCTATCGAATCGCCATCGCCTTCCGAATCGTGTTCTCCTGAATCTTATTCACGGTCTGAAATGTCTCAGTCACACACTTTTCCCAGCGTCTTTTCCACTTTTCAAACATCCTGGAAAGTCCATCGAATCGCCATCGCCTTCCGAATCGTGTTCTCCTGAATCTCATTCACGGTCTGAAATGTCTCAGTCACACACTTTTCCCGGCGCCTTTTCCACTTTTCAAACATCCTGGAAAGTCCATCGAATCGCCTTCCGAATCGTGTTCTCCTGAATCTCATTCACGGTCTGAAATGTCTCAGTCACACTTTTCCCAGCGTCTTTTCCACTTTTCAAACATCCTGGAAAGTCCATCGAATCGCCATCGCCTTCCGAATCGTGTTCTCCTGAATCTCATTCACGGTCTGAAATGTCTCAGTCACACACTTTTCCCAGCGTCTTTTCCACTTTTCAAACATCCTGGAAAGTCCATCGAATCGCCATCGCCTTCCGAATCGTGTTCTCCTGAATCTCATTCACGGTCTGAAATGTCACAGTCACACACTTCTCCCAGCGTCTTTTCCACTTTTCAAACATCCTGGAAAGTCCATCGAATCGCCATCGCCTTCCGAATCGTGTTCTCCTGAATCTCATTCACGGTCTGAAATGTCACAGTCACACACTTCTCCCAGCGTCTTTTCCACTTTTCAAACATCCTGGAAAGTCCATCGAATCGCCATCGCCTTCCGAATCGTGTTCTCCTGAATCTCATTCACGGTCTGAAATGTCTCAGTTACACACTTCTCCCAGAGTCTTTTCCACTTTTCAAACATCCTGGAAAGTCCATCGAATCACCATCAGCTGCTTAGTCGTGTTCTCCTGAACAGCATTAACGGTCTGAAATGTCTTCCCTTTCAGAGGTGATTTTAGCTTTAGGAAAAGCCAGAAGTCGCAGGTAGTCAAATATATATGGGCTGTAGGATTACCTGATTTGGCTACCTTGGAAGTGATTTGATGCTTTGCCAAAAAGCCTTGCATGAGACGTGATTCGACGCCGTAAGTGGACACTGTTTCACCTGTCCGGCTTTCAGTTGTATAGTATGCCTTATCGAGCATAAGGCATACTATACAGCTGACGTGATGAACAGGTGGGCCTCGTTGTCGCTTAGAATAACGACGTTTTTTATTCTAAGGAATTTTCTGTATAAAAAAAGTCCAGCATTGTCTTGATGAATCTGCCAACCACCGTCGTTTCCTTCGTACTGTATCTCTTGACTGGCAAAGAACATCGAGGTAGTACTCCTAAAAAATTGTTTGGCCTCGAGTAGCGTATTTGTGTTAATAAACGCTTTCACAATAAAAAAAACGCATTCAACAGGATCTTGGTGTTGCTGTGACTCGCCTTCTTTGTGCGGGGAGATCTAGGCGTCTTCCACTGGTATGATTTCTTAACTATCTTAATAGTTTCCGCAGACGAATTTTAAAGTTTAACGTTTGATGCAAATTCGCTGCTGTACTCTCTCGGCATTGAGAAATGCGATGGTCTCGCAGAATATGCGATCACTCAAGAACGTCTACACTCAACTGATGGGTCCAAGAGGTTTGTGACTTTTCACGCATGAGATTCAATGCTTCTCTCTCCTCGGCTGCCAGGATACATTGCTGACATGCAAATCTCTCAATTTTCTCGATTTTGTTATATGTAATGGCTGGATACTTTCATGACAGAAATCGTGTATATATTTAATCAACGCGTCAAAAGTAACAAAATGATTACAATTGAATATCGAAAAATATTCGAATTTTCGCTAGTAATATTCTGTTGGCCCATTCTGTAAAATTGAATCTCTTGGAAAGATCCTTTTGTTCCTTTCCTTAAACCTAAAAGAATCCTTCCTTCCTAACAGAATCCTTTAGAACGATTCTATTAGCCCATTCTGTGGAATAGAATCCTTTGGAAAGATACTTTTGCTTCTTTTCTAAGAATAGATTCCCTTGGAAAGACATTTTTGCTTCTTTTCTTAGAATAGAATCCCTTGGAAAGACATTTTTGCTTCTTTTCTAAGAACAGATTCCCTTGGAAAGACATTTTTGCTTCTTTTCTTAGAATAGAATCCCATGGAAAGACATTTTTGCTTCTTTTCTAAGAATAGATTCCCTTGGAAAGACATTTTTGCTTCTTTTCTTAGAATAGATTCCCTTGGAAAGACATTTTTGCTTCTTTTCTAAGAATAGAATCCCTTGGAAAGACATTTTTGCTTCTTTTCTTAGAATACATTCCCTTGGAAAGACATTTTTGCTTCTTTTCTTAGAATAGAATCCCTTGGAAAGACATTTTTGCTTCTTTTCTTAGAATAGATTCCCTTGGAAAGACATTTTTGCTTCTTTTCTAAGAGAATCCCTTGGAAAAAAGAGACGCAGTAGCCCGGTTGGAAGAGTAAAGGATTAGCAACCGAAAGGCTACGAGTTCAAATCCAACAAATCCAACTAAAGACCGTCGTGTATATGGGGGTTGGTGCATGTTAAATTTGTCGCGGTTTCAAATGTCCTCCCGTTGGCGTGGTGTAGTAATTTGGAGGGTGGTGTACCAGCTCAGGAATCCCTCAGCTTCATCCCTTGGAAAGAAGAGACGCAGTAGCCCGGTTGGAAGACCTCGTCATCTGACCGTGGTTCCAAATTACGTGGTGTTGACCTCGGATGTTTCCCTGAGATTGATCCCTGACCGTCGCCGATAGCCAGTTGCGTTGCCTTGGTGCGACGTTAATTAAATACCTACCTACACTTGGAAAGATTCATTTCTATTTTCCTTAGAACAGAATCCTCCGAAAAGATTCTGTTGCTCATTTTCTTAGAATAATCCTTTGAAAGGATTATATTGACCAGAAAGGTCGAAATTGGTTAGAAGTATTGCAGGTTCAAGGTTACAAGTATACGTGTGAACCCCTCAGAGGGTTAAACGTAGCAAGCAGGCCGAAGCCACAGTGACAGAGACCCCGAAACAGCCTATAATTAGCAAATCCGAGAGAAAAAAAAATGAACACCTCCGTGTGAAAAAAAACGCGAAACACATCCCGTTAGCGTCACCCGTTGATTAGAAGAGTTGCAATTCAATGTAACACTCACCCGCCCCCACTCTTTCTAACGCGAGTGCTGTCAAATATCAACTCATCAACCCCTTTTGCGGACTCCCCGCGGGCGCTACGGGAGGCACACCCGAAAAAAATTAAGCCAGTAACCCATCCTACAACGGAAATGAGATAGACTTCAAAAATCCTGCATTCTCTTGCAAATAATGCATTGATGGAGTTAAAGGAGATGGAGGAAAAAACGAACCTGTCACGGGACTCATTGAAGCGTAAGGTACTTCTTAATACCTGGTCGCAGCCTTTTTTTTCACGCTACGATACGCTAATAATATTTTTTTGTGTTGTTCTTGTTATTATTCATTTTGGTGGTGTTATTTATTTGACGTCGGCTGAAAGCGAGACTTTGAACTTGCGGGACGGATATGAGCGCGACACGGTTGGACAGTGGTGGGGGAGGACGGAATTTATGGACGGCATGACTTGAATTCACCACTGGGCGCGGCTGGCAGTGCCGCATTCGGGGAAGAAGAAAGGACGAGTGAGAAATGCGAGTCGTAAATCAAAATTGTACGGAGGTATCGGTGAGTTCACGCGCTGCTGTCTGCTTCCTTCGGGTTTGGCAACTTTTTCTTCTGACACTCGCCAATAGAAGTTGTTTCTTATTTCTCTTGGTCTAGCCGCCTGCTAGACCAAGTCCGACAAGACATTCGTCTTCATATATATCCATATTATAACTCGGTCCAGCGGTCCTCGAATCCAATCATAGACCGTCGTGTAAAAAGGAGACTGGTGCAAGTTAAATTGTTGGGCCTCAAATGTCCTCACGTTGGCGTGGTGTGACAGCTCAGGTGCTGACCTCGTCATCTGACCATGGTTCAAAATTACGTGGTGCTGCCCTAGGATCTTTCCCTTTGGGTTTGATCCCTGACCGTCGCCAAAAGGCCGTTGTGCTGCTCCAGTGCGACATTAATTAATTACCTAGGTACATACATAGTATAACTAATTGGAAGCACTATTGGAACGAGACCCAATGGCCTTCGAGTCAAAATTTTAATCCTCACCACTCAAATTCTTATATACATCTTTTTCCAAACTGGTCATCGTCTTTTCTTGCACTATCATCATCGTTTCAAATTCAAAAGTACCCCATACTGTCCTTGTGGAGATCTTGGCGACGCAGATCATTATCTATTTGAGTGTCAATTAATTAGCAAATACCATTTAAATAAACCATCGCCAACAAACAAAATTCAATGACTAACAAACGTTAGCATAAAACTAACTTATTTGGACAATATAGGAAATAGCAATAAAATTTCTTCAGAATTTGTGGACACCACCAACTAAGTGCTATCCTGTAATCTCTCCCTTTTCCAGCAAAAATACCCGCTTAATAATATTTCTTCGGAAATCAATCTCGTGTTGCTCAGTTGTAAGAACTATTGAACCTCACTTTATGACGTGATTTTGCTTTTCTTTAACGTCTTGAATTTTTACGTTTCGAAGTCTACTTGACCTCCCTCCAACTCTTGGATTCTCTCATTGTTCAGGCTTTATCGTGCCAAGTACAAGCATCCGATTGCACTGCGCGATAAATCAATTCAAATCCAATAGGATGTAAAGTAGCCGTTTAGTTTAATTGCATTTTAAAACAATATCTAACGAGATGCGCAGAATCCAATTAAGATTGATGCATATTCATCAGGAAACCAGCAAGGTTTACGGAAGTCATTGATAACAAGTGTAGCGATGGGAATGGAGGGGACACCGGAAATCAGTCATTTGCTGGATGAAATACACAAAGGAAGACGGGCAGAAGAATGCTACGATGAAAGGGGAATTGAACCCTGAAGGACTATTTTAGGTAGGCAAATTTAATTTTATTGGCTCCAATAAATAAATCGATAAATATTTAAAATTTTATACTCAGAATTCACTAGAGGGGATCACGGTTTTAATAAACCCTAATATACCTAGGGTGTTCCATTGAGGACTACCAATAAAAGAAAAATTTGTAACATCGAAACCAAAGATTCGAATGACTAGAAGTGGGTATTCTGAGTGAGAAGTTCTGGTTAGAAGTATTCCTAGTCTATGTATGTACGTAGGAGATTTTGGAAATAAATCATGGTAAGTAAAGAAAATGATACTTTCTTTTACTATAGTCCTAAAGCGGAACACCTTGTATGCGTCATATGAGCATATATCATCCATACCACAGTAGACGAAGAGATACTGTTAATATTTTTTCAGTAAACTATTGTCCAAACTAATTTCGTGATATCAGATGTGAAGGTGAAGTAGGCTTTGCTTTCAGTTCTATCCTCGAAATCGTTGCTTGAACAACTGATTCTCAATTGTTCATATGAGAAGGATTTTCAGTGTAAATAAGAGGAAAATTTTATCTTCCTGTACCCAAATTCTCTCACATGATGCATATCGCGGTTTCCTTAAAATGCAGTTTATCGCCATTTTGGCGACGTATGGCATTTAATATAATTGACGTTCACCAATCAAGTATACAGGAATTCATTACTTGGAATTTTCATGAAAGACGTGCTGAAATTGTATTCAAAACTCAAGCCAAGTAACCCCACGTACTGAATACGCACAGGAAGCACATTCCCCGTAAAAGCATAACCTCCACCTACATTTCGTTTGATTGAAAAGCCTCTCATATACGATATTACAGTAGATAATCTCCTTTCTTGTAGTATATATACTATAGTAGTCGATATAGTATTGGTGGCTATATTATAGATTATTTCCTTTCAAGTACTATATTATATTAGATCATCTTCTGTGTCGTCTGTCCTTCAGGCCAGTTTATTCAACTCTTTGAGCTAGTTCTTGAAGCCTCATGTCTCACGAGATAATAGACTTGGTGTAATTTTATCTACATCAAGCGGAATAAGTAACAACACTACATAGTATATACACCACATATATAAAGCAGTGCAACAAATCTCTACCACGGAATACTTTTTGGTGGACCGAAGCTGCATTTTCTTTCCATGTTCTGTCACAACTGGTGCTTTGCGTGGTTTCCCACTTCAGGAAAAATATGTCCGGCTATGTGAAAACCGTGAAGGGTTAAAGACTCGGATCTGAATTTTGACTAAACCCACTTTCCAACGCAACTCAACGGACACCCCTTTTTTCAGTCCTTAACCTTTCCACAGAGAATTTAAACAGGCATCGCGGAAGGAAAAAAAGAGGAATAAAACACGAAAGGCATTATCCGTACCATTCCTCCCTAAATTACTTGTCACTCAAAAGTTTACTCGATGACGAAACATAAACCATTCCGACTCGTCTCTTTCGGAGAAGGAAAACAAAAACAAAGGCGGCTGCTTCAAAGGGGAAGGAATCACCGAAGGGGGAAGTGGCGTTCCATTCTCACCGATAAGGATCTTTCTCTCCCCTCCCTCTTTCTTCATTTGACGAGCGGAGCGAGTTAAGGTATGCATTAAATAATCTAAATGGAGCAGATTTGAGATGAAAGGGAGCAGTGTCGATACGCAGGCTGATAAAAAACGAAAAGAATGATGAAAAAGCGACTTCGGTAAGGAATAATATGGTTTTTATGAAGGAAATGAAAAGGTTCATTTCGTGCGATGTGGAAGCCAAAGAAAAGTCCGTATATTTGCGAATGATATTCCAACTCGAGTGTTTGAGAACTTGACATTTGTATAAAATGGCCGCTGTTGAGTTTCCTTTTCAGTGGAAGGGACACATTTAATTTCTTTATTGCTGAAGAGAGCGCCCAGATGACCTGTCCTTCAAGTTCTTTGATAACGTGTTTGATGGGTCTTTCTGTGCTGCGATTTCTCGCTGGAGCTTTTGTTTTTCTTTTCGTTCCTGACACGCATTTTTCATCTTTAATTTCCCGATCTGCGCATAATAGAGCGGAATGCTTTTTGGGTGGCTTCTGTAATAACTTATGGGAAATAAATGAAAAGGCCATTAGCTCTTTGGAAGATGGGTTTCATTAATTTGATTTTGTTGCAGGATATTTCGTGAGCTGCGAAAGATGCGCCATTTGTATGAAAAAGAAAGAGATGTGTTAATATCTTAAAGATGGATGTCAATGGGCTTTAGACTATGTAGCGTGATTGATCGGATATCGAGTAGTACTCCTAATTTATGTGATGCTTTTAATTTCTGCTCTTCATCAAAATGAAACAATCAATGATAAGGTTAGCAATTATTTTCCTCAAACGTTTTCACAAGCGTTATAAGAGTAATTGTAAAGTAAGATAGCTTGCTCAAATAATTTTCCTTTTAATGTGGTGGGTTTCTATTTATTACTTGAAAACAAAACCTTCCTAAATTTGCTTAAAGTTCTTTGAATTTAAGTGAGAAAATGGAATACTTTTGAATAAATTCAATTACATTTCATATATAATTTTGAAAATAACTTCCAACTCAGACGTGCATTCATTGGCAAAATAATTCCACATTCTTCGACAATGGAACGGTGATCGGGCAAAAAATGAAACACTGACAAAAAATTATAACACCTTTGTTGACTTGAAATCACAAATGCAGCCATAATGACAATGCCTCTTGATGATTAAACCCGCATATCCTTGAAGTTTTATTGATAGCTAACGTTGTTCTTACACGATCTCATCCAGTCTATTAACCATCTGAGTGACTGTGAGATCACCACCCCTAACTGCAGCCACAAAGCTACATGGAGATGTGAAGGGAAAATTCGGAGCAGATGAGGGGAAAACAAACTCGCAAATCTAGAGCACCAAACAGTTAGACGTCAGCGAAATTAAATACGCATCTTTAGAATATGGTTTTTGAAATGAACTTACGGTGTAATAAACTCTTTTGTAAATAGCGAACGTATACATTGTAATGCCCTCGTCTAGTTTTTAAATAAACGTGCTGTCCTCAAAGCTCAGTGTTTTTAATCAGATACCAATTCATCAAATTGAACCAAAGAAATAATCTTACAGGGGCTCAAGCGTAACTCCACCCTGCAGACTTTCCTGCTTGCCTTTTAACCAATTTTGACCTCCTTGACCAATAGAATCTTTCCAAAAGATTTTTTTTAGGAAAAGATCAATAGAATCTATCCAAACGATTCTTTTCTAAGGAAAGGAGCAATCGAATATTTCCAAATGATTCTATTCCAAGAAAAAGAACCTATTAATCTTTCTAAAGATTGAAAGAAACCATGGATTCCTTCAACTAATAGATGAAATTATTTAGTCATCAAGTGTGTTACGGGGTAAAAACAATACTATACTACTCGGAAATAGCTCAAAGCGTTAACATAGTCACTCTACATAATTTACCCTAGCTCCTTAGTTCGAAATATATCCGTTTTTCTGAACATGAATTTCTTATAGATAGACATATTTGAGATGTTTTAGATCTTGACAGAGATTGAAAAAGAAAAAAATATCTTTCATCAGTGAGGACTCTGGCTAACTCCTTTTGCCATAGACCATGAATAAGAACAAAAAGGAACAAACTTTCAACGATAAGGGCTAAACTTCAGGAGCCTAACAAAGGAGGTATCGCCAATACCATGTGTACGCGTGATCTATTAGGGGTAAAGAAAATTGTTTAAAATTTAAAACATAAGGTGTCTAAAGTGGCAATTTAAGCACCATGTGTTCAAATTGCACACGTAAACATAAGAGAGGGGTGTCGCCAGTATTATGGTATCGGGTTCCGAAATCCATGAGGGGTGTGAAAGGATTGTTCTGCAATGTGCAATCTATTTTCAAAGTTTAAATATTTTATTGTATTTATGTTGGACGTTGGACACATAAAACGTTTCATGCAAAAGTTGTACACGATCAAAGCAAAGAAAAAGTACATACGCGTATGCGAGATAACGATTGAGTACTTGGAATTCATATTTTTATTTCGTGAATACCAATAAAAACTGAATACATGTTTGCATTATTTGTATTTTACCTCTAATGAAATTTATAGTATTTGTATTTCATGAGGGGACAGTCGTTTTAACTGGCTACACTGGGCCCCGTCGTCTATTTCTGTATCGGGGCCCAGGGTGCAGATGTGACAAAATCTAAGACATTGTATAGTACGGCTACGACGAGAAGACAGTCGACCTTGGATCAGTCGATTTTTGAATAGGTGGGAGAGCTCGACAAGAGACGGGCTGTCTTATCAAAAACATGAATGGCGATCTTCGTGATTGTTTTTCCCGGCGCTAATTCATTATCATTGTTACCTCTTTCGGCACAGAACGACAAACTTAGAACTGAAGTCCGTGATAAAGACGCCAATTGTGGAAGCACTTAGTTTAATTTCCAACCTATCCCCTGATTTAACGATTGGACTCGTTCAAAATCGTGGACTCGACAGACTTCTCTCGTGAGCTGGACTATATATAGCATGGATGCCTACTTTCTACAAGGCTATTGAAATCGGAACTTGATAAATGAGCCACAATTTTAATCGGCTGACTCACTTAAGGTACTATTTCTCATTATGAAGTTTAGCTAACACTTTCTGTTGTAAATTTGTATCATGATTCGGTATTAGGGGTGTTAGTGAACTGCACCCCTACTACTTTTTAAACCCCCTACTACCTTCACAACTGGTATGATGGTTTACAAAGACTGGTTGGGTTTTTTATGGAGCAAATCTGGCCAAGCAATAGTTTACAGTGTCAGGCTGATAACAATCGAATGTGGAACATAGAGGCGTCAAATAGCAACTGGATGTTACCACTTAAATTTATGAACCATATGGGGTTATAGAAATGACATTCTACATTATAGAGGGGAAAATGTCCACTCTTGAAATACAATACATGGTTTTTGTGTACCACGTCCACTCTATTTTGTAAGCGGTAAGAAGATAGTCACCAGATCTGTCCAAGCAATAGTTTACACAAGTCAGGCTGGAACGTCCGATAACAATGACCGGACATGGAGACTTGGAAGGGCAACCACTAAATGTTACCACTTAAATTTATGAGCCATGTGGGGTGTCATTCTACACGGTGGAGGAAATAAATGTCCACTTTTGAAATACGATGTGGTTTTTAGCGTACCACCTCCACTCTATTATGGTAAGCGATACGAAGATAACCAACTTGCAACTTAATCCCACTTTCCCTGGAACTACGGGGTGGCACAACCCCGGTAAGCTCCCACTCGATTAGATGAAACACTACACCTCCCAAATTCAAAAGAATGACCGCCGATATCATAAAGAGTAAATAAATCAACAACTGAGCGGGAAGAAGAAAGTGTTCTTTGTGATGCGAAGTTCCAGAGGCTGTCGACCCCGTTTGACACACCTGGTGCCCTCTGTTAATGCAGGTGCGAAGGAAAATAATAAGGGGCCACCCAGGGTGATGGGAAGGGCGGGGAGGGGAAGATGCGAAAGGGTCGCGTGGCTCTCTCGCGTGTCTGCTCACTACGCATGCGTGAAAATACGCCCCGTAGAACATCTCTGATGAACGGACACGTGCCAGGGGGATGAATGGTCCGCAAATGACATCTTCGCTATTAAAGGTGGGATGGAGATACGAAAGGTGCGTCATTCGCCGACGGACATATACCTGATGTGCGGCACGCGCTCGAAGAAAGGTTGGGCAAATAAAAAAAATAGGCTTAACAGGAAATTGACTTACCGAACTTATCGTGTGGCTTTCAGAATTACCAACTAGTATTCTGTTTGCAATTAACCCTCCAAGTGGCTTCGACGAGATATCTCGTCCATCAAGATCCTATCAATTTTGCTAATGATGTGATATCTCGTCATCAAGATTTTGACAATTATTTTATGATGACGATCGGGTCAGTTTTCTTCTGATGACGAGATATCTCATACAATGTCTGGTTAGTTTTGACCTAATCTAATGAGATACCTAGACAAGACAACCACCAGAATGGTTAATTAACTTCTAAGATGAAAATAAATTAACCAGTAAATGCATTTAGAAGAATATTATGAATGAAGAGACTAGAGATTTGAAACGAACTTTTGCCCTTCGACACACTTTGATTCTAAATTGGTACACAAGTTTATGTTCGCTAAAATGTGGCGTATCTTTACCCTAGCGCCAAATTCTCTGAGGTATACAGCTTCCTTGCTCTAAGCTGCAGAAGTCACTTGCTTTCGACTTCTCACCGGATGTGACTACCTACAAAGACACGTTCATTATATTTGAGTGGCAAGAACAGCTATTTGTCCCTTTTGCGAACTGGATGAAATAGCTGGAGATCACCTCAAGGGACTGCCCTAAAATTCCAGATAATACATTTGAGAATTATACTGCAGATATCGTTTTTAAATCATTTAATCACTTCAGACCTCTATTGGACTGCTAGTTGGGCCTAAAGGCCGAATTTGGGCATAGGATAAAAAAGTACTTTTGATTCCAAATTGGTACACAATTTGTGTTCGCTAAAGTATGCGTAGCGTTACACCTAGCGCCAAATTCTCTGAGTTATACATTTTCCTTGCCCAGATCTGCAGGGGGCCGCGGTAGCCCGGTTGGAAGAGTGACTAGCAACCGGAGGGTTGTGAGTTTGAATCAAACCGAAGACCATCGTGTACAAAGGGGGCTGGTGCACTTTAAATCTGTCGTGGCCTCAAATGTCCTCACGTTGGCGTGGTGTGGAAGTTTGGAAAGGGGTGACAGCTCAGGTGTGACCTCGTCATCCGACCGTGGTTCAAAATTGCGAGGTGCCGTCCTCGATCCTTCCCTTCGGGATTGATCCCGGACAGTCGCCAATAGCCCGTTGCGTTGATCCAGTGCGACGTTAATTAAAATAACTACCTAACCACCCAGAGCTGCAGGAGACGCTTGCTTTGGACTTCCAACTGGCCATAACAACGTACAAAAACCATATTGGAGTGGCAGGAACAGCTATCTTTCCCCTTTGCGAACTGGATGAAATGGCTGGAGACCACCTCAATGGCACTGCCCTAAAAATCCAGTTACGTTGTTAATTGTCCTGCAGATAATGTTTTTAAACCACACTTAACCCTCCAGGTATTTCGACGAGATATCTCGTCCAAGATCTGGCCAATTTCGAAATGACGAGATACCTCTTCGAGATAATAATTCCCTATTACTCCAAGGGGAATGACGATCCATGCAGGAAAAACAAATTGTCCCATGTCCAAATGAAAGGTTTTTGCACCAGAGGCTGGTCACTACAGGACAGTTTTCGACACGAAGATAGACCACCAGGGAGGTTAATAACTTCAGATCTCTATTGGGCGGATGAAAGAGAAGCCGGAGACAGGAGTAGGTTAAAAAATATGTATATTGACAGTGTTTTGATGCTCATTCTCCGAAACAATACGAGACATGCAATTTCCCTTTTTCATATTCCCCCTCGCATCCAGAGAATCATTATAATAAACAAGCGAGACATTCGACACGGAACTCAGTTTCCCCTTTTATTGACAGACACAACAAACATCATTACGCGCAACGCGATAAAGCCCCGAGACTTATTTAAGAGGAAAGTCCTGTTCTTATTTTTGTGTTGCCAACTACCCGACACTTATTCCAGCTGTACATTTCACAAGAGGGGGTGGGTTCAATCCCCATCCTTCCGCCGAACTGTCAAATATTAGAAGAAGGGGGGGGCCTCGATGTCAACTAACGGAAGTAGGGGTTCTCGACATGCCTCATCCATCATAGAGAAACGTCAGAAATGGAAAATGGCTCTCCGTGTGACAGTCGTACGGAATGCGATGCAATTTCTACAGACACGGACAACGTAATGGGATTTATGATTAAACGAGCTCGAAACCGTGGCGAAACCGCATTCTTTTGGAAGTTCCATATTCCGCTCGGGTTTTTTTTCTGGGATGGAAAGCAAACAGGTTTTTTTTGTTGTTTTTTCAGTTTTTGAAATCAAACTGAGTTCACGGGCATTTTGACCTTCGTTTGGACTGTGAGCTATCGCGTTTAATTGCGCTCGGTTTGCTGCGTTTTTGTGTGAGTTGCGCCGACTTCTGAAGGATCCAGCGTCTGCCGACTTTCGCCAGTGGCGACGTGTCTTCCGCGGAGCTCAGGCGAAACCTAACCAAACGAAAATTGAGGCACAAAGGATAACGAGAATTCGCGAAATGCTCTCGTGCGTCGGAGGAATTTCGGAATATCTTCAAAGATTCAGTTTGATGGAGAGTCAGTTTTGGAAAAATGCTATTTAAATCCATTAAGGAAAAAAGTACGATTCAAATCATGCATGAAATATATACGCTCGCTCTGGGCCAAAAAAAAATTGAATCAGCCCAAAAGTACTCCATCGGAACGAAACTTGACATCTGTAATGAATATGGAGAGATAAAGAAATTTTACTACATCAAATCTAGAGGTAGTTATTTGACGTTGCATTGGAGTAACGGGCTATTGACGACAGTCCGGAATCAATATAACCCCAGCTAAATATTAACCCCCGTTCTACTCGTCTTGTGTGTGCAGAGGGATGTAATGCCCCGTCATCCTGGACAGAGCACTTGCTAGGGGGCGCTCTCTCCTGGTCTGGCTGTGCAGATGACGTCAGAGGTAACATCTACAGGAGTCGCTTCTCAAGATGACCTTGAAGTTTTTTTAGAATCGCAGATGGATGCGTCACGCTGAAAATCACTCAGTATCATATCGTTTATATCCCGTCCGTAAATTCTCAAACTGTAGCTTTATTATTTTTATGTAAATTATTATTTAGAATGTAAATTTGTGTAATATAAGGTTATTTTTATAGAAAGTGGCTATCGTCGATTCGGTACAGAAGGCTAAAGACAATTCGAAATCCCCATAGGAAGAGCATTGCGTATTTATACAATCAATGTCAGACCAATTCACACTAAATTTGGTACATTCATCCTGTAGAATTCTGCGGGACACATGGGCTATATATATCAAATGTTCTCACGTTGGCGTGGTGTGGAAGTTTGGAGAGTGGGGTTGCCAGCTCAGGCGTGACCTCGTCATCTGACCGCGGTTCAAAATTACGTGGTGTTATCCTCGATCTTTCCCTTCGGGTTTGATCCCGGACCGTCGCCAATAGCCCGTTGTGTTGCGCCAGTGCGACGTTAATTAAAATTCCATTCCCTCTTAAGGCTTCAAGACCTTGTGCTTTATTAGATGCTAAAAAATCGCCTCATTTTTACTTTCACCACTCGCATTTTCACGCTTTTCTTCTAAAAATTCTATTAATTAAATTCTAAAAATTCGTACTTAAGTCGCTTGAGCATACTGCAACGTTGTTACATATAGTTATATAGTCATTTTCGTTAGACTATCTAGTCATGTTATCATGTTATGCGGTCATGTTATGTAGTCATGTTATCATGCTATAGCTATGTAGTCATTTATGTACGCCCACTTTCATTTGTGATCTCAAATACATTAAGTAAAGTATCAGAGTCGGAGTCCTCAGTTTCGACTTTATTTTGTTTTTATCATCAGACACAAAATCTGCATGTTCAAAGACCTTTAATGACGAGTTCTCCGGCGTAGCATTTGAATTCGCTACGAGTAAATGCGAGTTTGATTGCATTGCCTTCTATGAGAGCCAGACGGACTGAAGATAATTGACGGGTTATCGAGGTTTTAATGTAATTCAATTTCAACCAAAATAAAAACTGATGATCACCGACTTCAAATGAAGCCAAAGTAAATATAATTTTAATCAATCACCTCACGTGTCTTTAAGTTAATTACGATCAAACATAAAATCGTAGCCGTTGAAAAGAGGCTGTTGCCATGTAACGATGATGGATCGGGAGATAATAACAGTGCGATTTATAACTAGTAGGCGAAAATGACGGAAACACAGAAAGCCTTGTTTAACGTACATGTCTGGTAATGTGTGTAAAAGATGATGAATGTATTTTACATTTGTTGATCCAAAGGTTTCAGCAATCCGAAAAAAAATAAAGTGCCCGGCACACTTGTTTTTTTCAGTTTTTACAAAAATATATTTGTCTATTAACCATTTAAGTTTCGCGAGTTTGCTTTTATCCCGTGGCACTGAATGACTAAATAACTACATATCTATTGGTTGAAAGAATCCATGGATTTTTCAACCTTTAGAAAGATTCTATTGGTCCTTTCCCTAACACAGAATCCTTAGGAATAATTCTATTGGCCCATTGTGAAGAATAGAATCCTCTTAGAAAATTCTATTGCTTCCCTCCTTAGAATAGAATCCCTTGGAATGATTCTATTGGCCCATTCTATAGAATAGAATCTTTTGGAAATATTTTATTGCTCCTCTCCTTAGAATAAAATTATTTGGGAAGATTCTGTTGCTCCTCTCCTTCGAATAGAATCCTTTGGAAAGATTCCAGTGCTCCTCTTCTTAGAATATAATTATTTGGTTATATTCTTTATATTACTCCTTCCTAAGAATATAATTATTTGGTAATATTCTTTATATATTACTCCTTCCTAAGAATATAATTATTTGGTAATATTCTTTATACATTACTCCTTCCTAAGAATATAATTATTTGGTAATATTCTTTATATATTACTCCTTCCTAAGAATATAACTATTTGGTAATATTCTTTATATTACTCCTTCCTAAGAATATAACTATTTGGTAATATTCTTTATATTACTCCTTCCTAAGAATATAACTATTTGGTAATATTCTTTATATTACTCCTTCCTAAGAATATAACTATTTGGTAATATTCTTTATATTACTCCTTCCTAAGAATATAACTATTTGGTAATATTCTTTATATTACTCCTTCCTAAGAATATAATTATTTGGAAAGATTCTATGGTCAGAAGGTCAAAATTGGTTAAAAACCATGCAGGAAAGACCGCAAATCGCAATATGGAATTATGCGTGTGTAGAGGTTTAAATTGTGCTTTGGTAAAGAATCACTCCAAACACAAAGTCAGTTGAATTTTTTGTGTTAGTTCGAGCTAGATTAATTCAAGAACTCTCCCTCAATATATCCTTTATCACGCTTGTATTTTATTAATGATCCGCTGCTTGAATGTAAATTTCGAGAACAAGTAGACAGGTAGAGAAGGGCAGGTGGATGAGATAGCACTTGGACTCCCGTATTTCTCCTGCCTTATCCCCTTCCGAGTCGCAGAACTCCGTCTCCGTTACAAAAGCAGCGAGTGTGGCAAAAAGGCACACGTAGGGAGGGAGTGCAATGACTGAGCGTGTAGATAGCGTTCTGATAAATTTGAAGGGGACACATCCGGTTCGCTGTGGAATGGGAGTGCACCTTATTTTGGTAAGCATTTCTTATCGTCCGGGGTGCAAAGTCTGACATGTTTATTGTGTGGAGACCAGAGGAACGTTAACTCTGGATCGCTTTCATGGGTGATGGCGCCGAGGGGGAAATTCGCAGCACCTTTACTGCCGCATGGCGAGGTGTGCTCTGCAAGAAATGGTTGAGGAAGGAACGGAGCCACTCTCTTAACCCTCCGATGGATTCGACGAGATATCTCGTCCGTCAAGATCTGACACATTTGACTGATGACGAGATCAAAATCTGGTCGATTTTCTTCTAATGACAAGATATCCCTTATCGAGACAACCACAATTTCAAATAGGGCGTTGTTTTTGTATTCGATAACTATAAGCCCGGTCACACACTGGAGCAGCATGGACACTGGACTAAACATACGACACGCGCATGCGTTCTCCGTTTCTGCACTGAAAACGGTACGTCAGCCAATTGCACCGACCTTGGAATGAAATAGACGGTGTAATGTGCGCGGAGTTTCATGCTATTTCTTTTTGTCTCTCGGTTTGAAGATCTGTCAGGTGGTTGTGAGAAAAACTTGAATCCCAAATGCGGGACAAATTATAGATTGGTTAATAATTATCCAACCTGATTAAAAACACCAGTCTGCGCTTCGATAGCCAATCGGGCAAAGTCGACTCATAAGCCCACATGACTTACCCTGCCGAGATCTTACTACAGTGACTCCACCTATATACTGTCTAGTTCATTGAAAGGACGATCATTTACTGTCGCCGGACTGATGTGTAAAATATTCATCCTAAGTATGCAAATATATAATTATTCAGATACCAAAGTAGCAGCTTTGTATTGTATTGGTCGTACGTAAAAACTATGGTTTGCATGTAGGATAAATAACAATGCAACAATCCATTGTTTTCTCCTTACAGTGGGTTCGATCTTAGATCCAATAAGTCACAATTTTAGTGAATTAACAATGCTGTGATGATCAGTTAGAAATGTGGTATTTTTGTAAGCGATATAACAGCCTTATATCATATTTGACTGATTCTTTCTATGGATTAATCGTTTTTATATGTACTAGCAAAGATAAGAACACAGCGGACTCTAGAAATCACTTATTGCTATTCAAGCTCTTATTATCTTTTGTGGAGTAATCGTAAATAATTGGGTACGCATTAAAACATAACCTTGGCATGCTTCACTGTTCTTGAATATTCATAACTCAAAATACTGAGAGTAGAAAGTCAATTAGTAAATCTCAACACAAAAAAAAAATACATCTCCAGTCTCAGTACTCATAAAAATTCAGTAATACTGTTAATAATTCAATTTCATTCGCATCTCAAAACTGCATTTCAATAAATAATTATAAACGTAACTAACAAAAAAATTAAACATGTTACTGGAGTTGGCAAATATAGAAAACAACATACTTATTAATAATTAATTTATACTATCGCATACACGTTTTCTCTTTCTGTATAAATATTGCTTGCGTTTTTTTCTCGTTTCTTTCATCTGTCTCACGCTGGAGTGACGTCAAAGTTCGAAGAGTTGGGGTGCCAAGCTCAGGTGTTCACCTCGTCATCTGAATGACGAGGAGTTGGCCTCGGATAATGTTCTTCGGGATTGATCCCTAATTGGGATTCGGCACTGTCGCCAACAGCCCGTTGCAAGTTTGCTTTTTGTTTAGGATTCATATACTCATTTGATACTTGAAAGTACGCTCTCAGGGACTCATCTCTGTTAAGTGTATGCGGGCTTTCCCGAGGTACTCAAGTGATCTTTTCTTTTTCAAAGGGGTTAACTGTCTTTAGTAAACACAGACGGGGGTAGCGTTCCCGAGATACCCAAGCTATCTTTTTCTGCTTTCATACCACAACTGTACTCCCCAATCATTCTTTTTTGTCCTTTCACGACATTCTTTACTTGACGTTATCTTATGTTTGGTGTAACTTGGTCAAATATAGCCCCTTGAATTATAAAACGTAAAAATAACCAACTTGAAAGCACTCGAATAACAAGTATTCGATTCTTAAAAGTACTCGAATACCAAGTATTCGATTCATAAAAGTATCTGAATACCAAGTATTCGATTCTTAAAGTACTCGAACATCAAGTATTCGATTTTTAAAAGTACTCGAATACCAAGCATTCGATTATTGAAAGTACTCGGAAGTACTCGAATATCAAGAGTAATACCGATTCTTAAAAGTACTCGAATACCAAATATTCGATTCTTAAAAGTACTTGACAACGAAGTATTCGATTTATAAAAGTACTCGAATACCAAGTATTCGATTCTTGAAAGTACTCGAAAGTGCTCGAATACCAAGAGTAATACCGATTCTTAAAAGTACTCGGATACCAAGTATTCGATTTTTAGAAGAACTCGAGCACGAAGTATTCGATTCTTGAAAGTACTCGAATACCAAGAGTACTCGATCCTCGAAAGTACTCGGATACCAAGTGTCCGATTCTTAAAAGTACTCGATTCTGCCCATCTCCAGTCCCGAGGAAAGCAGGGGGACTGGAAAAGAAAACTAAATTCCTGTTTTCTCCTCTAAAAGCCGCTGGAAATTCCTGATTTATCTAAATGGCGTCGGCAGGGGGAAGAGACTCAAAACGCGCGGAATGCAGCCTCCAAACCACGGGATTGTTGACATAGCTGTGGCAACGTTATAGCGCGGGGCCTCGCGCTGGGGGCTCCTTGTCTCTCATTCTCGCGCGCCCATTAAGAAGCCTCTCCCTGTGGTTATGAATGGGACCGGAAACGGCGGGATGTTTCCGTCGCGGACGACGTTAAGCAGTTTATTATGGGACACCGCCTCGAATTTAAATCGGGGCGCGTGTCTTGTTATTGGGACAATTAGACGCGTTTGCTGTCCGATGTCTTCATCGGGGGAGAGGGGCGTCGGGAACGCCTTGCACGCGACTGTTTACTGCAGATGACTTTATTTCTGTCAGTGGGGTAATTTGTTTCGAAAACTGTGAGCTTGTGCCGAGTGAGAAACTTCGAGAAGAACGCTGTGGAGGAAAAGGCGATGTGATTTGTGAAGAACTCTGGAATTTTTAATTAATTGACGTGGATAATTCGATGGGTTTTGGTGTTGGGTAGTTAAAATTCAGAGTAATTACACCTCAATGTGAAATAAATGTGTTTTTGAAAATTAAAACTACCTTTTCATTAACTTAGGCCAACGACTTTCAGCCGGCGTGCCACAAAAATGGCACTAACGTGCCTTAAGGATGGTGTAACAGGATAAGTTGGGGAAGATTTATTTCATCATTTCAGTGGTTAAGTTTTGAACTTTTGACAAGAGTTTTCACGAAACATTTGGAAGAAACAAAACACTTTGGATCAAAAAGGGAAAGTAATTACTATTATTATTTTTCGTAAATCAATCAAAATTATATCTAATTTTTTCAGTCAGATCGCCAAAATGTTCAATACATTTTTGTTATGCCGCAGAATTTTAATTATTAGTTTATGAGTGCCATGATATAACAAAGGTGGAAAATTACTGACTTAGACATTTGGCATATTTAGATACGCAAACTTTAACTCCATTTAGTTTTTCTGCAATTCAAAGAAATTTGTGTCAGTGGAAATTTTTTAGTTTTGTGATCATTAGGCAATATACGAGGTCAAAATTACATCAAATTGTTTTTCTATACAATAGACTAAATAATCTCAACATAAACTTAGGAATATTCTCTTCTGGTAATTTTAATCGATACCTCTAAATGGGTTCTTCATATCGATAACAATAAACAGACCATTTATTTTTGTGAGTAAAAGCTAGCTTAAAAATAATTTCCAGACCAGCAAATATTAATCTCATCAAGGTTGAAATTTACTTATACAAATCAAAAAACACAAAACATGGTCTGTTCCTTGTTCTGTTCCATTCTAGGTATTCCGCACGATATTGTTATTGAATTTAAAAAGCTCAAGACTGCTTGGGCAAGACTTAGAAGATGGCACACAAAATAAATGACATTTATGAGAGGACTTAAGAACTTTCCATCTTGTCCGTGCTCCACAACGGCATAAATTCCTTCCCATATTTCAGATTGTATCTATGTCTCTGTGGAACGTCTTCTGAATAAACAGGAGTTTGGTCGCTGTGCAACATGCAAAACAGTCTTTTGGAATTGGAGGTTACATTTTGACCAAGGAGATTAACAGCAAGAATTATTTCCATAACCCCTTGTACTTCCTCTTCAAGTCACAAGAGAATACTATCAATATATAAATCGAGTATTTTCTCTTATTCGATGAATTTACGGGCTTTGAAATTTACGAAATTTATACCTTTGGATTGAATACTATTAATATATAAATAGAGTATTTTCTCTTATTCAATAAATTTATGTGGCTTTGGGCTTTCAAATTTACGAAATTTAATGCTTCAGGATTGAATTGCTGATATTCTTTTGAGTGGACGGTAAAACGACAAATCACAAATGTGGAAACAAAAATGAATTCAAATTTTCCTGTTTCTATTTGTAAAAGTATTATACAAGTATTAAAATTATGCAAATTTCCTGTTCGTGAATGCGTTTGTTATGTATCTAAGATCTCGAGAGATGGTGGAAGTTTAATGAATACGGAGATGAGATTCTACTTTCCCACCTCTGAGAAATTGCATCAGCGCCATCTATCGCCGATATTCTCGACAACTTATTGAATCCGTTAAATGTTCTAGTTCTCCCTATGTCTTAATTGATAATATTTTAGATATATGAATTGTCAATTACTCTTGAAAACAGTCAGTGATTTCACTGGGTCTGTTAAGTTGAACTGATATCATGAATTCGGCGTGGACTGAATTAAATCCTAAGCATAAAAACAGTACACAAAGAAAGTGAAAGAATCTAACCCATGTAATGGAATATTTTGCTTATTGAAATACAACTCGAATATCTCGAATCCCATTTTGTATTGCAAAGTTCCAAATTTGTGATAATTTTGGGTCTAGAACATGATCTATCTAAATAAGATTACAATGGGTGTTACAGAACAGTTGTTTTCAATGGGGGAATTCTCAGATTTGCTAAGGTTCTCCAAAAAATCTTGATAAATAATTCAAATTCTCTGAATAGATTTTTAAATATTCGAACAAGAATAATTTATTGACCAAAGAGCTTATGTCAAAAGTTAGAGCTAGAAAGTTCGATACATGACATAACGATTGAACAATACGTGCACAAGATTAGTAGGATTTAAAATGTTATATCGTACATAGACGACTAGCTTTGATAAATATTTTTCAGGGTTTATTTGAAGTAATGGAATAAAAATGTTTTTATTTGAAATTGATTTGCGGAGGAAAAAAATTCCTTAAACTCATCACCAATTGTGAAGGAGATTTGTTTACGTCCCAATCTATCTCCTAATTTAACCCTCCAAGTTGTTTCGACGAGGTAACTAGTTCAAGATGGGACCAATTTTGCTAACGATGAGATATTTCGTTATCAAGATATTGCCGGTTTTTTAATGATGTCCAATTCATGATCTGGTCAGATGTCAATTCATGATTGTGATGGACGAGATATCTCGTCCATCACGATCTGGTCAGTTTTGTCATCAACTGATCTGGTCGAGTCATCAACTGATACCAGTTTCACAAATAGGTATCAGTTGATGACTGGAAACCTAGTTGTGAAACAACCACCAAGAGGGTTAAAGAATAGACTTGCTCAAAACCACTCGACTACCAACTCATGGCATGCAGGTAGCGGCCAATAGTCATCATAACGACACCACATCGAATTGCATGTTTCACAGCGTGGCGTTGCATCGATTTTATAAGCAGTAGAATTACCTCAAGGACTGTCGCATCCAGGTTCAATCGGCGATAAGCGGGAGTGAAATCCCCATAGGGATGACGAAGTGCGACCGCGTGTACTGGTGTAATGACTCAATTGGAGATCAACAATGCTCCAACAGAAGCGAGATTCACTTCCATTTGTCACGCCAGGTATCTCTGGTACACCGCTGCAATCATTCATGATGGTACACAGCAGATTTCTCAAGTGAATTGCTGATTTAGGAGCTTCCAGCTTGCGTTTGGCGCAGCTTGTCCTTTTTCGGACCTTGCGCCATAACACATCAATCAGCGAACCAATCCAGTAGAGTTTGCTAAATGTTCCTTAATGACCTTGCATTCTGCGAACGCTTAACTAAATTGGAATTTATAGTAGGAATTATTGGAAATGTATAAATTCAACCTGCTCAATGAAGATAGGAAAACGCCTGTGTGCGTAGGCGGTTGAATTAACGTCGCAATGGAGCAACAAACACAACGGGCTATTGACGACTATCCGGAATCAATCCAGAGAGGAAAAATCCGAGGACAATACTTCGTAATTTTGAACCACTGTCAGATGACGAGGTCAACACTTGAACTGGCACCCCATTCCTCAAATTTCCACGCCACGCCAACGTGAAGATATTTAAAACCGCGACTGATTTAAAGCACCATTTCGGTCTTATTGGTCTGGATCTAGTTTTGAAATCGTAACCCTCGGGTTACAAATCCGCTACTCTTCCAACCGGGCTACTACGTGTGTTGTGTAAAAAAAGCAATCCTATACTCCTCGGGATTATCGTGACGCTCAGATAGTTAATCCCTCTTGATGGCTTACCTTCGCGTCGAAAACTACCCTGTTGTGCCCAGCCCCTGATACAAAAACTTGTTCTAAACTGTCACCAGTTCTGGGCAAAGGAAAATTTGTTTTCTACTTGGGTCCCTTGGAGTAATAGAGCAGTTTAGTCTCGACGCGATACCTCGTCCTTAGCAATTGGTCAGATCTTGAACGAAGTATCGCATCGAAACACTTGTAGGGTTAATTCTGTTCATCACCCGTTCCCAAACCAGCCTCCTACCAAGGCATGGAACAAGATTCCAAGTCGCTGTTCGTTGCTCGGGATATTGAATTCTCTTTGAAGACCAAGCAATTGCTCAGAGTTAAACATCCTGGTGGTTTGTCATCGCTTCGAAACTGTCCTGTAGTGGCCAGCCTCTGGTGCAAAAACCTGTTCCAAACTGTCACCAGTTCTGGGCAATTTCTTTTTCCTACTTGGGATCTTCATTTCCCTTGGTGCAATAAGGTAGTCTTGTCATTAGCAATATCTCGTCCTTAGGAAAATTAATCAGATCTTGAACACTTGTAGGGTTAATTATGTTCATCACCCGTTCCCAAACCAGCCTCCTAACAAGGCAAGGAACAAGATTCCAAGTCGCTGTTCGTTACTCGGGAAATTGAGCCATGTCTTCTCTTTGAAGACCGAGCAGTTGCTCAAAGAGTTAACTATTCTAGTGGTTTGTCATCGCTTCGAAAGTGCCCTGTAGTGGCCAGCCTCTGGTGCAAAACCCTGTTCCAAACTGTCAGCAGTTCTGGGAAATTTCTTTTCCCTACTTGGATCTTCATTTCCCTTGGTGTAATAAGGCAGTTTCGTCATTAGCAATATCTCGTCCTTAGGAAAATTAATCAGATCTTGGACACTTGTAGAGTTAATTATGTTCATTACCCGTTCCCAAATCAATCTCGTACCAATACATGGAACAAGATTCCAAGTCGCTGTTCGTTGCTCAGGAAATTTGAGTCATGGCTTCTTTTTGAAGACCAAACAACAGCGAAATTTGCCGGGAACCTAAGCCCCTTCATCCCCAGCGCTCAAAATACATGCACTTGCCTGGTTGGCAAATTTGCATACAACACACTTGATTGACTTTTACAGGCCACCTATGTTTACTCAATCGGGTTCGCTGAGCAGGGAATTTAGCGGAGCGCCAGGAATCACGTAATCCAGTTTTCTTCCTCGGAGCCGGGAACCTCTCCACCTTTTACCGGCTCCTAAATAAAGCAGGTGACGACTTTATGGGCCGAGCGGCACTCGTTTCAATTTGCAACTCCCTTTTAACCCTTTCACTGGAGGGAATAAAGTAAGCAAACTTTTGTAACGAACCAACTCGTGAAAGGAGAGGCCCCTACTTTGCATGCTTCGGGAGAGATCGTCAAGGTGCTCGCCGAGGCAGTGCAGCTATTTTATTTTTTAAGCAGGAGTTTGTCTAACCCTGTCAAGTTTGCTTATGACAGGGGGGTTGCTCTTTCCTTTTCTCCTTTTTCTTTTTGACATGCATAGACTTGAAAAAGCTCCTCTTGAAGTGGATTGTAGAACCTCCCGTTAAATACGAAACGGAATATGAATTTCAACTGACTCAACCTTCTGAGCATTCCGGAATTTCAGAGTTGTGTAGGATTGCTTTTACCCCACAACGTACTTAACCCTCCAAGTGGTTTCGACGAGATATCTCGTCCATCAAAATCTGACCAATTCTGCTAATGACGAAATATTTCGTTATCAAGATATTGTAGATTTTTTTATAACGGCGAGGTCGATTCAGTTTTTGATGATCAACCGACAGATTTCTTCCAATGACGAAATGGCTCGTCGTGACAGCCATCAGGAGGGTTAATGACTGAATAATTACATCTATTGGTTGAAAAATGCATGGGTTTCTTTTTTCAACCTTAGAATACATTCCTTCGGAAAGATTCTATTGTTTCTTTCCTTAGAAGTGAATCCTTTGGGAAGATTCAATTGCTCCTTTCTTGAAATAGAATCCTCTGGAGAGATTCCATTGTTTCTTTCCTTAGAATAGAATCCGTTGGACTAAATCATGGCTTCTTTCCTTTTAATAGAATCCTTTGGAAAGAACCCATTGCTCCATTCCTGAGAACAGAATCCCTTGAAAATATTCTATTGCTCCTTTCTTTAGAATAGAATCCTTTGGAAAGATTCTACTGTTCCTTTTCTTAAATTAGAATCCTTTGAAAATACTATATTGCTTCTTTTCTTTGAATAGAATAATTTGGAAATATTCTATTACCCCTTTCCTTGGAACAGAATTCTTTGGAAATATTTCATTGCTTATTTCATTAGAATAGAATCCTCTAGAAGGATTCTATTGCTCCTTTCTTTAGAAGAATCCTTTGGAAAGTTTATGTTAGTCAAGATGGTTAAAATTGGTTGGAAGTAATGCTGGAGAAGATTGCAGGCTGAAAGGTGAAAATATGCGTATGAACCCTTTGAGGGTTAAAATCTTCTTTGAGGAAATACTTAACGGTGTTAAGCTTTTCTATTGTATAACTGAATAGTTGGAAAAATTTTAATACATCTTTTTAGTAGAGAAGATGGAATTACTTTTTTCGAATGCCTCTTTTGAAAGAGAACTCAGTTTTTAAATACAAGAAACTAATCTAGTTTCGACTGGGCAAAGCCCCAACACTTTTACTTTTTGAATTTTAGATAAATATACTTCCCTAGAAATATACTTTTGAATGAGTTGGTTGGGTTGATTTTTTTATGGCGCAAGGGCCGGATTTGGCAAGCTAAACAATGTTTTTCGTCAAGTGAATGGATATCGATATACAAACACAAAAAAAAGATTTTTAGTGATATAGAGAAGAGAAATACACACAAGATAGTTGCAGGAATCGAACCCCCTTTTGAATGAGCAAAAAGGCTAAGGAAAAAGTATATTTTAAATGAAAAATATTCTTATAAAGATCGATTTGTGTTCTCCGAATACCTCTCAGGTCTTAATAAATTAACTCAGGTTGCAGGCAAGGAAACTCGGGGTTTTATCTATAAATTGAAACTACCAAGTTTAATTATTATTTTATGTCAGGATTTTTACCGCATATTTATATCGAACTTTCAGATTTCTATTACTTTTAGGTTATAATTAAAATATTTGAAAAAATTGGAAATTACACTAAAAAAAAATTGGCACCCTCTCAGAGACCGTCTTGAAGATCAGACGACCATTATGGACCTATGCCTTTAAAAACGCCTTTCTTTAATTACGCCTTTCTTTAATTACGCCTTTCTTTAATTACGCCTTTCTTTAATTACGCCTTTCTAAAGCAGCTGCGAAACTTAATTGAGGGTAATATATACATAAATGATTTTACTGTAGTCTAAAATAATGTAAAATGCTTTGCATTTTTATATTTCATTAAAGTATATCTTCTCTATTTTATACACGCTATTAATCAAAAAATGTATAGAAAATACCTTGTGTTTTTTAGATTGTTTATAAAATCCAAGCAAATGGATTCGTTCAAGTCAAAAAATTTTTCTCAGTGATTTTCACTCGTTTAAAGTCATTACTTAAAGGTTCTTCTCTTCAATCACCATATTTTAGCAACACAATAGGGCAAAACCCATTTTGGATCGAATGGCCTGCTCATATTTTTCTTCTATGAACATCGCACAATTAAAACAGGATGTGACTGATGTGAATACGCCCGCTGTGTTTAACCTAACCTTAACCTTTTTCTAAGTGGTTTCGACGAAATATCCAATTTTGCTGAAGACGAGATTCTCGTCCATCAAGATCTGGCCAATTTTGCTGAAGACGAGATTCTCGTCCATCCAGATCTGACCAATTTTGCTGAAGACGAGATTCTCGTCCATCAAGATCTGACCAATTTTTCTGAAGACGAGATTCTCGTCCATCAAGATCTGACCAATTTTTCTGATGAAGATATTCTCGTCCATCCAGATCTGACCAATTTTGCTGAAGACGAGATTCTCGTCCATCCAGATCTGACCAATTTTGCTGATGACGAGATTCTCGTCCATCAAGATCTGACCAATTTTGCTGAAGACGAGATTCTCGTCCATCAAAATCTGACCAATTTTTCTGATGAAGATATTCTCGTCCATCCAGATCTGACCAATTTTGCTGAAGACGAGATTCTCGTCCATCCAGATCTGACCAATTTTGCTGATGACGAGATTCTCGTCCATCAAGATCTGACCAATTTTGCTGAAGACGAGATTCTCGTCCATCAAAATCTGACCAATTTTTCTGAAGACGAGATTCTCGTCCATCAAAATCTGACCAATTTTTCTGATGAAGATATTCTCGTCCATCCAGATCTGGCCAATTTTGCTGAAGACGAGATTCTCGTCCATCCAGATCTGACCAATTTTGCTGATGACGAGATTCTCGTCCATCCAGATCTGACCAATTTTGCTGAAGACGAGATTCTCGTCCATCAAGATCTGACCAATTTTTCTGAAGACGAGATTCTCGTCCATCAAGATCTGACCAATTTTTCTGATGAAGATATTCTCGTCCATCCAGATCTGACCAATTTTGCTGAAGACGAGATTCTCGTCCATCCAGATCTGACCAATTTTGCTGATGACGAGATTCTCGTCCATCAAGATCTGACCAATTTTGCTGATGACGAGATTCTCGTCCATCAAGATCTGACCAATTTTGCTGAAGACGAGATTCTCGTCCATCAAAATCTGACCAATTTTTCTGATGAAGATATTCTCGTCCATCCAGATCTGACCAATTTTGCTGAAGACGAGATTCTCGTCCATCCAGATCTGACCAATTTTGCTGATGACGAGATTCTCGTCCATCAAGATCTGACCAATTTTGCTGAAGACGAGATTCTCGTCCATCAAGATTTGACCAATTTTGCTGATGATGAGATTCTCGTCATCAAGATATTGCCGATTTTTCTATGATGACGAGATCAAGATCCGGTTAGTTTTTTGTAATGACGGGACATCATGTCCATCAAGATCTGGTCTTTTTTGCTAATCTCAAGATACCTCGTCGAGGCAACCACCAAGAAAGTTTAACGCATAACTACGTATGCCCTGTCTTATTTTCAACCGTCCTGGTGGTTATCTCGACGAGGCAACCCGTCTTTAACAGAACTGACCAGATCTTGATGGGTAAGATATCTCCGTTATTAGAAGAAAACTTACCAAACTCACCACTAATCTCGTCATCATAAAAAATCGGCAGCAACTTGATGACGAGATATCTCGTCATTAGCACAGCTTGTTAGATGTTGATGGACGCGATATCTCGACGAAACCACTTGGTAGGTAAGTATTCAACTAACATCGCAATGGTGCAACACAACGGGTTATTGGCGACGGTCCGAGATCAAACCCGAATGGAGATCCGAGGGCAACACCAGTTAATTTTGAACCATGGTCAGATGACGAAATCACACCCGAGCTGGCACCCGACCCTCCAAACTTCCACACCACGCCAACGTGAGGATACTTGAGGTCACGACAGATTTAACAGCCCCTTCGTACACGACGGTCCTTGGTCGGATTCGAACTCACAACCCTCCTGTTTCTTGTCCTTTACTCTTCCCCCGAAACCACTTCGAGGGTTAAGCAGAGCAATAATAATAAAGCAGTGTTATATTACCTTCTCTCTTATTTTTAAAGGTTGCAAATTTAATTTTTTAAGTACACACGACTAGTCTACAGTGTTAAGATTAATGAGTGCCAAAATCAACGTTCAATCGTCTTCATTTTAGAAATATTGGAAACAAAACGAGAAGTATATTCTCGGCGCAGAACACAAAAGTGACCATCCACTTTGACTATCCGCCCCAAGAACTGCAATTGATCCGCCTTCCACACCACAAAAATCGTCACCAAATGTCATGCATGTGATGATTCACCTGCATTTGATAGCTCAAGAATATGCCTTCAAAACGATTTGAGAAGAGTGGGTAAAACATGGCCAGAGAAACAATGTTTTTGTTGGATCTAATCTGCCTTTCTTCTCATTTGTCAAGTTCACCAAATCTTGTAATTTTAGTTGCATTTTATACTCCACTGTTTCTTTGATAAATCAACTTCTGTTCGCCCTGTGTTGTATTTCTGTGGTAAGCACGGGGAGTTTGCTTTTGTTCAATAAAGAAATGTCATGTATGCGCCATCAAACAATACTAACGTCATTGCCACGCCCACAATAACCCCGGAGTAATTACGAATTCGTATCTACATAATTATGTCGCGCCCACTGCTAATCAGTATCGCACCACAAACCGTAGGTCTGTCAAAAAATATTCATACTGAGTAGATGAGGGCCGCCTCATATCGAAAGAATCCGGATCAATCTGAATCCAGTAGAAATTGATTAACTTAGTGTCGGGTGCATGAAAGGTGATTCACGCAGTGTGCAAGGTTTTAAAACGAACCTATTTCTTATGGAAATGGCTTTCCCGAATTCCTGAGTCAGTTTGTACTGAATTCTGATTGACCCGGACTCTTGGTGTGAAGCGGTCCTAATAAATTTTATGAATGAATCAAGTGATACAGGTTTTTAATTTATGAAACGTTCATAGATTAAGATAATTCACGACACTATATCCAGACTGCCATAATTTTTAATAAAAATTCAGTTTTTGTTGTATTATGAGTTGAGGTGTTCGTAACGAAAAGCAGTCCTTTCTTATGAATGACTCAAGTGATACAAGTTTTTAATTTATGAAAGGTTTACTGATTAAGATAATCAGCAACAATTTATCCTGACTGCCATTACTTTTTATGAAAATTCAATTTCTGTTGTAATATGAGTTGAGGTGTTCGTAATAATAGCAGACCAAAAATATTGTGTGAATGAATCAAGTGAGTTTTTAATTTATGAAAGGTCATAAATTAAGACAATCCACAACAATATGTCCCGACTGTGCCATCATTTTTAATAAAAATTCATTTTTTATTGAAATATGAGTTGAATAAGTAACAAAAGCAGTGAACTTGGAAGAAGCTGGTACTTTTCCCCGGATAGTTGAGAATCTAAATCTATTTCTGCAACCACAGTATTATACATAGTTACTCGAATCGAATTTTACAGCAGGAGTTTTGCTTCTTCCAACTCATACCAAGAGACGGGAATTGTTCTTCGAACTATATCACGCGCGTGTGGATTTTGAGTAGGCACCGTTACAGTGACCAAGGGAGTCCAAACTCCTCTTAGAGTCCTGTGATCGCTTCCTCGTGTACCGAGACATTCGATTTGAGGAGGAACCCCATTTCTCGATTCGTAGATATGATATAATGATGTAAAGAAAATTGGTTTTTACTTATGTCATACATCAGATCTCGTATCTGGCACGTTGATGGAAATCTGGGCTTCACGGAACAGCTGATATGACTCACCACAACTAACTCCCCAGAAAAGGCCTCTAATAAGCAAGGCTGTTAACAACATACCGCTATTTCTTTCGACACTGTTTTCTGTACTCTCTAACAGTTGTCCATGATAAGGATATCTAGTCTGCAGGAAAGAGTAATATTTAGCTTCGAATTTGCTTGGGTTTAGGCCTCCTGGAGTAATTTCAGCGATAACAACATGCTGTGATACGGTATTCAGTTGGTTTTACTTTTTGCTCATTTGTGCGAGTCGGAACGATTTTGTGTTATGACTACGTACATTCTTCTCACGCCAGAGCAGGATCAAGTCGTTTTGAGGAACTAGGCGCAAGTAACTTGGAGGCACCTTGGCTGTGCTGATTCAAATACATTTCGATATTTTTGTTGCAAAAATATAAATTAAGTTGTTATGATTAATCAAAAAATATTATTTATTTCGATTAATATGAACATTAAATAAAAAAAATAATAAATTTCCATAGAAATATATTTCCCCGAGGGGGATTTATTGAGGGGTTCGCACGTATATATCCGTTTTGCAGCTTGCAGCCCTGCGAAACTTATAACCAGTTTTGAACTATTTAAACTTTCTAAAAGTTTCAATTTTCCAATAGGCCTGATTATTTGGCCATTTTGTGGAGTAAAAAATTGCTTGGAAATCCCATGAGACTCAGAAGGCTAAGAAATAAAAAAAGTAGTAAGTAAAATTAAGCATTTCCCCAATCAACTAGATATTCGATACATTGTCCTGTATACAAATGCATAGTAATTATCACTGATTGTTCAAATTTGTTCGGATTTTAAAATTTGCTCTTTAAATGAAATTATTGTAATAACATTAACACACTATTCTTCGAAAATTATAACTTCTTGATATTGCAAGAAATTTTTCTGTTATGAAAAAGGATATAAAAATAGGTTAACCCTCCAAGTAATTTCGACTCTTCATCAAAATATTACCGATTTATTGATGATGACTTGATCAAGATCTGGTCAGTTGCTTCTAATGACGAGATATCTCGTTCATTAAGATCTGGTCAGTTTTGACCTAATCTATTGAATGACGAGATATCTCGTACGTCAAGATTTGGCGAGTTTCGCTAATTACGAGATACAACGTTGAGACAACCACCAGGAGGGTTAAGAGCAATAATTGGACAACATATCCCAAAAACAGTGACCTCAAATCATTAACATTGGGTTGATGCAAAAGTTCGTCCCGTTTTTGGCGCTAAATGGTATTGCATCGCAAAACCGAAGTGTCATCTACTTCACACGTGCAAAGTTCTGATATTGTTTGAAAGAAGGAATTTCAGCGAGTACTTGAGAAAAAAATTGTGTTATTTGTTACTGTTTTTTAAATTTTGTTAAATATTAAAAATGGCAGAAAATAAGGAGCATTTTCGACACATGCTTTTCTTTTCCAAAAAGGCAAGAATGCTTCGCAGACGCAACTGAAGAAATGTGTTGTGTAGGGTGAGAGGTGCCGTTGACGATTCCTCGTACCGTAAGAGGTTCGGAAAGTTTCGTCCCCTGGATCACTTCTTTAGCCAGAAACCTCAGAACTATATTTATGCAGCTACCGGAGAGAGAGAGAGAAAAGAGAGAGAGAGAGAAAAGAGAGAGAGAAAAGAGAGAGAGGGGGAGAGAAGAGAGAGGGGAGAGAGAGGAGAGAGAGAGGGAGAGAGGAGGAGATGGAGGAAGGTAATCGACGTTGACGATTCCTCGTGCCGTAAGTGGTTCGGAAAGTTTCGTCCCCTGGATCACTTCTTTAGCCAGAAACCTCAGAACATCTATGTTTATGCAGCTTCCGGAGAGAGAGTAGAGAGAGAGAGAAAAGAGAGAGAGAGAGAAGAGAGAGAGGGGAGAGAGAAGAAAGAGAGAGAGGGGAGAGAGAAGGAGATGGAGAAAGGTAATCGAACAGAACGGCACATACTATATTGATTCAATGTAATTTTTAGAAAATAATTCTCTTCAATTTTTGTCAAAAAAAACGGGACGAACTTCTGCATCAACCCAATAGATCAAAGAAGCTCATACTGCTCACAGAAGCGTTTTGTCGTCCGCTGTTCAAAAACTTCCCGAATCAGTCACCTTTCCACACAGAAACAAAAAGCGCACGGCAACCTCAAATTGAATACCAGCCGCACTTATCCCCTGCGTTTTTCAGCCGTCTGCGGAAACAACTCCGACTGCAACGCAGACTGAAGCAACGCCGCGTCAGTCCATTCGGGAGCCAAATAACTCAGACGGCGCACGCGTGCCACAGCTGCGGAAACCCATGAAAAATGTGCCCGGAATCGGGCAAGACCGCGGGGAGTGATTCAAAAAAGTGTCGGCGAAGGGGTTTTGAGCGAGAGCATGTGTGGTGAAGGATAACTCACCCGAACGTCTCTGGGGTGGGGGGAAATGATGCCAGAAGTGGAAACAAATATCTGAGCGTGTGAGTCGCATCAGCATCACTGTCTCGGGAGGATGCCGGCATCTCCTCCCAAATTTATCCCGACAAGTTCTCTCCCGGTTTTTTCCTTTCTCGGTTTCGAGGAGCAACAGTGAAGGGTCGCCTTCCTGCCTCTTCAATCCCTCATCCCCTGTGGAGGGGGATTGTTGAATCGGGTTCTGCTCGTGAGATATCGGAACGCCTCGGCGGAGTTAATAGCAGGTGCGGCGTTGAAATGGAACGAGATGCTCGGTTTCGTTCGCGTTGTTGCCCGGTAACGGCATTGCGTCTGGGGGCATGGTTTTACCGAAGTTGCAGGTTTGGAACAGTCAATCTCGTAAGCTAAACAATGACACACATTAACCCTCCTGGTGTTTGTCTCGATATTAGGTGTATCTCATCATTAGAAAAATATTGCCCAAGTCTTGATCTCGTCGTCATGAGAAAAGCAAGAATAATGTTTTCTTTTGTTTGCGAATGATATTCTTTTTCTGCTTTAAAGTGTAATTTGACTGTCCAAGACTTAACAAAACCTGGATTCAAATGGGTTTGACGCAGAGGCCATATGTGGACACGGATATCTGATAGGAACCAAATGTCTCTTTTGATGTGACACGATTCAATGTATCCCAATGTATTTTTAACTATCTGAAGAGTTCACAATTTATAATTCCCACCTCGCAACTTGAAGCCTTCTCTGCATAACATCTAACTAGCTTCAATCTTCTTGATCAATAAAATCTTTCTAAAAGTTCCAATAGAATCCTTCCAAATATTTTTATTCTGAGAAGACAAATGGAATCTTTCCAAAGGATTCTGTTCTAATGAAATGACCAATGGAATCTTTCCAAAAGATTCTATTCTAAGGAAAGGCCAATTGAATTTTTTCAAAAACATTCTACAATTGCGAGGGTCTAAGTCCGAAAACACCCAATTCCTCAGCACAGAATGTCCTGAATTCCAACCTACGAGTGTCTCAAGGTGGGTATGAATCGACCAAAGAGTGATTGAATTGGAAAGCCAAAGATTCAGAATTCCAAACTCACAAATGGGTGACTCACACAAATAGGGGTAAATCCAACATTTCCATGGTAACCCTTCAATTTGAATTCTAGTAATAGATCTAATTTAACCCTCCTGGTTAAATTAGATCTATTACTAGATTTCATTATTTATTTATTTATAGATTTATTAGTTATTTCGTCCTTCAGGATCTCATCATTAGCCAAACTTCCCAGATCTTGATGGATGAAATATCTCGTCATTTCAAAAACTGACCATATTTTGATCCCATCATCATAGAAACAGTAATCCCTTGATGACGAGGCATCTCTTCTTTAGCAAAACTGGTCATGTCTTCATGGCCGAGATATCTCGTGAAACCATTGGAGGTTTAAGAGTTATCAAAACAAATAGGGATGGTTCTGGACTGTCATTGCATTTTAAAGCTTCAAGACTGAATGAGACTTCTCTGGCAAGACACACCATTAAACCCAATCAACCAAGCAACAAATCTTCATGGATGACATTCTAAATTCAGCCAACTGCTAAAATTTAGGGGAAACGATTGAATACAATGGATAGGATTGAAGATACCACATATTCATACCCCAATAAATCTTTGAAATACATGCAAGAGCCATTGGCGAATGGACCGCCACCATGTTGACAATGCGTGTCGACAACTATGCGTGAAAAAAACATAATTAATAACGTAAGAGTATCAAAGTGGTTGGCCAAGCGTTGTCAATATTTTGACTCACTACACGGGGAAGAGCCCTTAGTGTGTTGGTTGAACCATGGGTTTTTAGCGACAAAAGGCGGGGATAATTTGTTAAGCACACCAAAAGGATTTACATTTTTGGAGAACCGCCAGCTTCATTACAATGTCAAAGTTAATCTCATTGTCTTAAAGTGAGCCTACATACGTTTGGATGATGAGATTAATGACGATGAGATGAAATTGCCTTTCACGTTACAATGAAATTGGCGTTCCACCCAAACGTCTTTTTTTCACTACTTTGGCAAATATATAGTTTTATTCGTTGCACTCTTTGCTCTGATTTGAGTTATCAATTTCAACCGAATTCAAAAATCAGATTATGATATTGTTCTGTGAAATTAGAAAGGCAGGAAGCAGTTCTATCGATTTCCTTCAAAAGCCACTGTTCATGTATTGAAACTGTTTTGTTCATAAACAAATTTCATGTTCGCTTGTAGTGTAGAATTCACAGATCTCAGAAGGAAACTTAATTCCGGATTTTAGCTTGAATTACTTACAGATGAAATGTTTGATTTTCAGTCTTATTTGAATGAGAAAAATACCATAACTCTCTGAACGTCACTAGATTTCCGTGTGGTGAAGTATTGATTTTACCCCACAACACACACAATGGCTAAATAGCCTTATCTATTGGTTGAAAGATTCCATGGGTTCTTTCAACTTTTAGAAATATTCCGTTGGTCATTTTCTTAGAATAGAATCCTTTGAGACAGTGATCTGTAACATTATGAATATTTCAATAATAAAGAACACAGTTTTATCTTTAACAAATTGTGGATAATCATGTTTCAGAATTAAAATCTACGCCCCTGCAATTAGTGTATATCCGACACCTCAGACCATGACCCGTTTCGGCCGTTGCCTTCCCTCAGTGACGCTTATGGATCATTTTGAGGCGAAATTAAGTTGAATAACAAAATTAATTTTTATATAATATGCAATGTTACGAATGAGCACTAACAGGTGCTAATAGGTTTGCATCTCGGAGGGTCCTTTGAACTCTCTAAGGGTCACTAGTATTGTCTATTACCTCACGACACGTTTGGTGATTAAATAATCACATCTATTGGGTGAAAGAATATATGGTTTCTTCAACCCTTAGAAATATTCTATCGGTCATTTCTTTTGAATAGAATCCCTCTGAAAGATTCTATTGCTCCGTTCTTTGGAAGTGAATCCTTTGGAAAGATTTTAGTGGTCCTTTCCTTGGAATAGAATTCTTTGTTGCGATTCTGTTGCTCCTGTCCTTAGAATATATTTTTGGTAAGATTTTGTTGCTCTTCTCAGAATAGAATTCTAGGTATGATTCTGTTGCTCCTTCCCTCAGAATAGAATCCTTTGGAAATATAATGCTCCTATCCTTATAATAGAATCCTCTGGAAAGAGATTATATTGGTCAAGAAGGTTAAAAACTGGTTAGAGGTCATTCAGGGGAAGACTGCAGGTAGCAAGGTGGAATTATGTGTGTGAACCCCGCAGACGGTTAATAAATTTGCTACTTGTGTGAGATACTTGTTTATAAAATCTGTTCGTTAAAAAGGTTTTATGGTTCATTTCAGCTAAAGCAGGCGTATCCAACCCTCAGTCCCACAAAATCGCAAACTTTCAATAATATTGTTATGATTTTTAGCGATATTTTTTCTTGACTTATTTTCCCTGAGAAAAATGTCCCTTCACAATCAAGCTGTCTTCGTGTTATCGCTGTTTGACATAACTACATTTGTGAACAATTATTTTCAAGGATAAAGCATACATGAAGAATAAAATTAGATCAAAATTTTCTGACGAATACCTTGAGATAATAACTGTAACTAATAACTACAATCACTTCCATCGAACTAGACTGATACATTAGTTTCACAAAAACAAGGACAAATATCTCACTAGAGATAATGTTTCCCTCTTTATTTACATGTTATAATAGAAGTATTTAAAGTAAGAGCAATTTTATTACATGCATTAACCATATTATATTTTATATTCGGCCCAAGCCAGCCAAAAGGATGGATACCCCTGACCTAAAGAAAGGAATAAGACTAACACAAATGTTCTTCATACTTTTTCCCACAAGGAATTGATTGGAGACTGCAGAATTTGAAAAATTACTCTTATTTACTTACTCGTTTAAGAAAGAGTAGTTGTATTTGATCTTCATAAGCTTGCTCGAAAGATGAGAAAAAATCGGAAGAATAATCAAACATGCAAAAGAAATCGCTATTTAAGTTCGCATATTTATGATCATCGTTACCAAAGTCGTTCCTCAGATTGAGCACATCAAAAGCTGAAGTGTGGAAAACCCAGCACAGTGATCCACATTTGGCGACTTATCCCTCTGACGTTTCGGAGAACCGTAATATTCAGTTTTGCTCTCCCGAAACAGTGTGCACCCTTATGAAAACATCAAGCAGCATTCGCTGACAGACGGACTTCTGCTCTGATAAAATCATACGTCTTCGCAAACTACTTGGATATACACGGGACCGTCTACTTCGGAAAATTCAGCATGACGGATGTGCCGAAAAGAACAGTGACTCACAGTAGACAGTGAAAGCAAAAAAATAAGGCAGAAAAAATAGCTACTAAGTCGCTGAATCACGCATTTAAACCTAAACTTAGCGGAGGGAAAGCGCAGGGGAAAAAACGGCCCCAGACTCATCAGGAGTGCAGCCACCATCTTCTAAATACAGCAGCAGTTTGAATAGGTGTAGACGAAGATGGTAACAGATTGAAAAAAGGGAAAGGAAAAAAAGCTCAAAAGTGAATGTCGAAGCACTGTTAATAAGAAAGTAAATAGATAAAGTAGGAGGGGGACTCCTACCAACGAAATCTAAAAATAAGAAAGCTTTGGGTGAGAGGTGGCAGAATGTCGCCGCTCTCGAGTACTTGAACTGCGGTTTTGTGACGTCGCAAACCTCAGGGAAATATTCCCATTAGTCACAGGTAGATTAACGACATCACTCCTTGGAAATTCCCGAATAACATGCTTCATTTTCTGTTGTACGGTTGGCTTGGGGTTTTATGGCGCAAGGGCCATTCTCGGCCGAGATGAGCCAAACAATGTCAAGTAATTGTGAAAAGGAAGTTTGGTTGGTTTGGAGTTTTATAGGGCAAGGGCCATATTTGGAGATGCTGCGCCAGACACAAGATACACAATATCAAGAAATACACACACAGTGAAAGTTTTTGACACAGAAGAGAGAAATACACCCAGGGAGGAATGCACCTGACAGGAATCGAATATGCGCCGCATACAACTCGAAGGTTGGACATACCTACTGAGACACGACCCCGCCCCCTTGAAAAGAAAGGATGGAGAGAAGAAGGTACAGGTATGTTGTTAAATTAACGTAGTACTGGTGCAACACGACAAGCTATTGGTGAAGCTTCGGGATGAATCCAGAAGGGAAGATCCAAAGACAACGCCTCGTAATTGTGAATCCAAACTTCCCCACCACGCCAACGTGAGGACATTTGTGGCCATTGCAGATTTAACTTGACCAGCCCTCCTATTCACGACGATCTTCGGCTGGAGCTAATTTTGAATTCGCACCCCTCAGGTTGTTGATCCGTTGCTCTTCCAACTCGGCTACCGTGGCACGAAGAAGAAAGTACAGGAAGATCACTTGGACATCCGGGGTCGAGATCCCCATGTTTACCAGAAGCAGTAAACCCCATGAGAAAAGATCACTAGAGTACCGTGAAGCCCGGAGTATCGTGAAGCAGTAACGTGATATCTGGAGTATCGTGAAGCCCGTACATACCTTAAAAAGATGTGCCCTCGAGGGATTTCTGTCGTACAAGGGTCGTTTGATAAGTACGATAAGAAAAGTTAACATCGTTTTATTTTAAATCGATTTTTTTCTCAACATAGTCACCACTGAGGACTGCACACTTGGTCCAAAGAATTTCTAAGTTTTTTCATCCCGTCGGAAAACTACCTTCCTCAAACGCTGCAACATACGGATTGACGACGCCAATGACATATGTATTCGACGGGAATTTCTTCCCACAGAGCCAATTTTCAAATTTGGAAACAAGGTGGAGTCGCATGGGGCCAAATCTGGAGAATTGAGTGGCCATCCACTTCTTTAAATAAAAATATTTCATCACTGTACGGAACTCATTGTATTTTCCACTTTCGCGCAGCTGCTATAATACTCGCTTCAAACGTCTGTATAACGCAAAGCATTTACACTGAATCTTTTTATTACTGCTTTATAATCTATACTGAATCTTTTTATTACTTATTTAATCTTTTTAATACTGCTGGTAGGTATGTATTTTTAATTAATATCCCACAGCAACACAGCGGGCTATTTTTAATACTGCTGGAAAAGGAAATAGATAAACATAGAATATCAAATATTTATCATTTTCTGCTTCAAATTATTTGAATAACAAATTTAATTTATAAAAAATCACTGACATCCCCACAAACACAGCTTATTTTAAACTCTGATAAGGAACATCGTATCTTCAATTTTAAATTTAAGTTTACTTTTAAGTTTTTCTTGTACTATAGTTTTAAAAAATTGTCAGCAAAATGATGTTAAGGATATGTATTTTTCTATACCCACACTTCAAACACAAATCCAAATGTAATTATTTAACATTATTAATGACTTAGTTCTCAAAACTGCAAAACAGATTATGCATGTGTTTTCTCGAAGACAACAACCATGCTCATTCACAATTTCCCACAAAAGAAACCCAGTCACCACAAAAAATTTCGCGCTGGCTTCAACTTTATTTTTAAAAAAAATGGACATTTTTTTTTCTGTGGAAACCCCTTTAAAACTCTCTTAACACCAAACACAATTATTTCCCTATCGATAGACCCTGTTATGCATTAAACTTTCACTCTCACACAGCGCTATTGATTGCACGAAACATTTCCACCCCATTGTAACCATTTTTCCAACTTCGAAAGTACTTTTAAGTGCTTGCATATTATAATGAAACAAAACGATTTTTTTCCCAGGACTCTAGAGAATGTCCATTGTGCCATGACTCTCCCTTCCTCTTCATCAGCTGAGCCCTTCTGGAGTATAACACAAAATTTAAATTAAAAAACACTCAGACCGAAGAATGGAGCCTCACCTCTCTTACCAGGAGAGATGCTAATAACACCACCACACCATCTCGTCCATTATTTTTCGGATAAAAAAATCTTTTCTCTCTCCATCTCGATGTTATTTTTTCCTAATAAACATAATAACGGGGAGAGGGGTGTTACAAAAGAAAAAAGACGTTTCTTGTGGGGGTAGAATCAGACAATGGACCAATAACACTCCAGCTCGATTGAGAACCGAGTCCGCTTCGTCGTGTGGTGCGTAGATAAAGAGAGTTAGAATTGCTTGATCGGAAGTGAACAAACGAGAACATCCGCTGGATGTGCCAGGATAGGAGATGTGGTCTCCTTGATGGTGAAGGGGTCGTCGCCAAAGTGCAGGCAACAGCTTTCTAATGTGTGCAGAATTCAGTTGGTGTGTTGCAGTCTTTGTTTGACTGCTGCGGGAAATTAACCCTCCATTAGTGGCAGTGACTCTTCGATGTACAGGGTGATCCAAAAGTCAGAGAAAGTAAAAATTCAATAATTCGAAAAGTAGTCAGTAGCACGATGCGGTTTTCCCAGAAATGCACAGAAAGACATGAGATTTTTTTGACGAAAATTTTTATTGACCAGAATGGCTACATTTAACAACGGCAGGTGGCGCAAGATGCAGGCAAGAGCTTTCTAATGTGTGCCTTTCTAATAGTTCTTTGTTTTATACTATGTCCTTAAATATACTACCGGAGGGTTGCGAGTTTGAAACTTGGTCCAACCGAAGACCATCGTGTACGCGTGGGCCGGTGCACGTTAAGTCTGTCATGCTCTCAAATGTCCTCACGTTGGCGTGGTGTGGAAGTTTGGAGGATAGGGCGCCTCGGTGTAGACCTCGTCAGCTGACCGTGGTTCAAAATTACGAGGTGCTATTCTCAGACCATTCATTCCCTTCGAGATATATATCGGACCCTCACCAATAGCCCTCTGTGTAGCTCCAGTGGGATTTTAGTTCAACTACCTACCAACCTTGATGAGATATTGCATTTGGTGGTGTAGTTATACCGATGCTGCAGGTTTGGAACAGTTATTTTTATCGTGTAATAGAAAATTAATATTTTTATCGTATTATAACACATTAACTGACCAAATATGGCCCTTGCGCCATAAAACCCCCAAATCAATCAACCATTAACCCTCCTGGTGTAGGTCTAGATGAAGGTATCGTCATTACAACAGTACTGATCAGATTTTGATGGACGAGATATTTCGTTGCTAGCATAATTGGTCAGATAGTATGGACAAGAGAACTCGTCGAAACCACTTGGGAGGTTAACTACAATATTCAAATCAACAAGTAATGTTTTTATCAGGACGTTGGATATATGGTATTTTGGTGTGGTTATTTAGTCTACGTCTGTTGTGGGGCAAAAGTAATATTGCATTTTTAGGAAACTCAGAGGGTTATATATTCTTATCATATCATAAGTAAAACATGAGTAACAATGAGCAAGAGAAGACTGAGTCACCCACCGAAAATATTTCAGGAATATGTGTCTGTGTCGAGATCTAACCGGTGTCATTTCATTCCTGTTTCACTTCTCCAAATAATATGAATGCTGGGGATAAGGGTTTCTATGCCTTGAAGCATCTTGTAGGATCTGAAATGGTCTCGTAATGCATCTCTTAACTGAGTTCTAATTGGATTCCGATACTGGAAGATAGTCTTGTATGAAAAAGAAGTGCTGGAACTTTTGCAACTCGTGAGGATTTGCATTTTTCTGAAAACAGGGTTGGGTTCACTTTTTTAAGCTGAGATACAGAACAATCTGGACAGTGGTTCCTATAAAACTCATTGTTTGTTTTATTAAAATCATGTAAAGCAACCCATCAGTCATACGTACAAAGGACGGCACTATTTTATAGTGTTTGGCCACCTTACCAT
This sequence comes from Meta bourneti, assembly GCA_933210815.1. NCBI lineage: Eukaryota > Metazoa > Arthropoda > Arachnida > Araneae > Tetragnathidae > Meta > Meta bourneti. The sequence continues at coordinate 18,070,345 of OW119922.1, forward strand.
CAACATTGACAATAACCATCTTATATGTTAAATAGTATCTCTTATTGTGAATTGTATTTAAAATATGGATCCGCGACTACGCATCAGGTGGATATATTTCAATCAATATCTAATGGGGGCTGCGATTGACCATTTGAGTATTTACACAATCAAGAGAACATTTTCCTCGTAAATCCAATTCCCTTTTTCCTACCTTCGAGTTCCAGTTTCGATTCCTGTCAGGTGCATTCCTCCCTGGGTGTATTTCTCTCTTCTGTGTCAGTAAAACTTTCACTGTGTGTGTCTATTACTTGATATTGAATGTCTTGAGGGTCTTTCGCGCAGCATGGCCAAATATGGCCATTGCTCCGCAAATCCCCCAAACAACCAAACCCGTTTTCCTTTTCCAATCAAATGGTTATCGCATGTAATCAAATTATTATTTTGATGAAATGTAAAATCTGTTTATTCCCTTTATACCTATGCGAACACCTGGGTTGGTTGATTGGATTGGGTTTTTAAAGTGAAAATGCCCTATTTGGTCAAACACAAGACAGATAACATCAAGTGATGGACATATACACACAAGGAAAGTTTTACTGACAGAGAAGAGAGAAATACACCAAGGGTGGAATCGAACCTACGCCTCCTACAACTCCCAGGTTGACAGCCCAATGGGCATACTCACTGAGCCAGACTCCACATACACATGGGATTCAAATCTATTTGATAACTATTTGGATTGTGGGCTTAAGTGTAGTTTTATAATAACTCCCCAGTCTAAGCACAGCTATCTTCATTGCTCAATTGAAGAGTTTGAAACACTGCTATTAGGATGGTTGAATTGAGTAGGATTTTATGTACCCTTGTACCTTTCTTTTTTTGTCTGTCTTCCAACGTTGTTTTGTCGTTGGTTGCACTAGAGACTTGCTACAATTTCTCTCATTACCTTTTCATTTATTTCATCCTTTTCCGATTATTTTTCTGTGGTAGCCCGGTTGGAAGAGCAACGGACTAGCAACCGGAGGGTTGCGAGTTCGAATCCAACCAAAGACCGTCGTGTACAAAGGGGGCTGGTGTGCATTAAATCTGTCATGGCCTGAAACGTCCTCACGTTGGCGTGGTGTGGAAGTTTGGAGAGTGGAGTGCCAGCTCAGGTGTGACCTCGTCATCTGACCGTGGTTCACAATTACGTGACGTTGTTCTCGGATCTTTCCCTTCGGGGATTCAGCCCGGACCGTCGCCAATAGCCCGTTGTGTTGCTCCAGTGTAACGTTAATTAAATACCCTACCTACCGATTATTTCATATCATATTATGGTTTTCTATTTCCGTTTGGGCTTGTCTCCAAAAGATTTTGTTTTGCACTTTTGGGGATAACTTGTGTTTATTTCTTGTGCTAGCCTCACAAAAGTACAGAAAAACTGAAAACGTCTTCTATTTCCCACTTTACTCTGGATAAGGATAAAATAAGTGGTCGTTCTCACTCTTCATATCCTTTAATTCTCTAATATTATTGTTTCTCATGTCCTTTAGTAAATATTTTATTTCCCTTTTTGTTCTATGCGGCTTCTAGCGTTATTTATTTAGAGGTTTCATAGCCAACTAGCAGAATTACCCGGCGTTGCTCGAGTTGAATTGGTTGTAATTGATAGTAATATTACTGAATGCTATTCCTATAAGAATTTCGAATTGATCGCACACTCAGGAAAAAAAAACGGTGGTTAATATGCAGCCTATGTTTCCCACAGGGTTCAAAAGCATAAGCACACAAAATATGGTGTGGATCTGTCAAACAGAGTGATCGTAATAATACTCAATGTTATTCCTAAGGAGATTTCGATTTGAATTTAGCCACCTCTGCAGACCAGGGACAAATCGAACCGGGGTTAATATGTAAACTACTTTTCTTGCAGGGGTCTAGTATACCAAATTTGGAGTGAATTGGTCAAACAATGACCGTAATTGTAATACTCAATGTTATTCCTAAGGAGATTTCGATTTGAATTTAGCCACCTCTGAAGACCAGCGACAAATCGAACCGGGGTTAATTTGTAGACTACTTTTCTTGCAGGGTTCTAGTGTACTAAATATGGTGTGGATCTGTCAAACAGAGTGATCGCAATAATACTCAATGTTATACCTAAGGAGATTTCGATTTGAATTTAGCCACCTCTGAAGACGAGGGACAAATCGAACCGGGGTTAATATGTCATCTACATTTCTCGCAGGGCTGTTAAGAATGAGTATGCCAATTTTAGTGTGGATCGGTCAACGGTGTAAATTTGTTTAGAGTAGAGATAGACACCAACTCTGCTCTATATACAGATGTTTCGGTTTCCCCTTCATTACAAACTATTCTTTTCCATGAATTTGAGCTTCCAAGTAATCGAATTCAAGCAAGGAATGACACCGGAACGGTATGTACAGCAGCGTGCCTTTTTATAAACGTACTTAGGATATTCCGAAAAAAAACACCGTATTTTAAGCACCTAATACACCCTATTTTTAGCATTTTCTATTCGACATTTTATATCTGTGCCTCTGGGTGGAAACAGTGTATAAAAATGTTTCAACTAATGCATGCGCTAGGTGCATGCATTTTTAATGCTTTCGTGGCAGCAAGGGCAACACTCACTGGCAACCTAGAGTGGAAATAAAAACATTTATAACGGACGGGTCCAGCGAATCGTTACACCTGTTAATTTATTTATGGCGAGAGGTGATAGCGGACCATCTCTTAGTTACGGTACAAGCGAATGATTGAAATGAGGTGAAATAATGAAATATGTACATCTCGGAGAGAGTTTTTGTTTGTAGTCTCTTGTGAACTTTTCATGACGGCATTTTTTTAGCTGAAAAGATAAATATTTAATTCGACTATATGGGCAATGGTAATTCTGGTAAACCAGTGAATGTGGCAGCGGAAATAATTCCTACAGGTTTCTTTCTTTTCCTTTAAAAACAATTTTTAATGATGAAACGCGTAAATAATGCATATGATTGAATGAGGTAGGTATTTTAATTGACGTCACACTGGGAACAACACAACGGGCTATTGGCGACGGTCCGGGATCAATCCCGAAGGGAAAGATCGAGAACATCACGTAATTGTGAACCACGGGCAGATGCCGAGTCACAATGACTGAACTGGCACCCCACTCTCTTAACTTCCACACCACGCAAACGTGGGGACATTTGAAGCCACGACATATTTAACGTGCACCAGCCCCCTTTGCACGCGACTGTCTTTGGTTGGATTCGAACTCGCAATCCTCCCGTTGTGATTCAATGAAGCTAATAATTTTTACACATTTTTTAAAAATTTAGTTAACCTTTTCATTACGGCTGGGACAAATGAGTTCTATCAGAAGTTTCCTTCCTAGAGCGGCTTGGGATTGCTTGGAATTTTCCCCCCTTTTAAGGGACCGCTGATTCCGATCACGATTTACGAGCTGTCAGCGACTGGCCTTTAAGAGGATCCTTCATTTTGTTCGGTGGCCTCACCTATCTATCATTGTGTGAACTCTTTGGGAAAGATAGTAAGTGGCGCAGGGGATATCTCTCTCACGCCAAAGAATACGCCAAGAAGTACAAAGGCATGTATGGGAGCGCGAGTGTCACATGCCTTTACTTGAACTATCACAATGACCCTTGCATTCCATCTTGTTAACTGATGACACCTGTATGCGGGAAATAACATGTCATACCTTCTGTAGGGGGAAGGAAGTTAAGCGAAATATGCCGTTCTACGAGGCGTTAACGAAATTTGGCCGCCGTATCGTAAAGGTTAATTCAGTTTACAGTTGGAGTTTAAAATGAGTATAAGTATAGGCATGGTAAATATGTCTAGACGAAAAAGTACGCGATTGAAATTGAAATTTGAAGAACTAAGAATTCGAATTATGCGTAAATTAATATATTCAAACAAGTATGTTGAAAATAGCTGTAATAACGTATTCATATGCATTCCGTGAAAAAATAGAAACACCTGAAAAGAATTATGTGGTCACGAAGAAATTATTCCTTTTTACCAACGATACAAGCCTTCAGGGGCATTTCTTCTATAAGTGCGTAATAACTTCAAGGTCCCGAGGTACTCTAGTGATTTTTTCTTTTCACATGGGGTTTGCTGTCTTTAGTAAACACGAGGGTCGAGCTCCTGTGATATCCAAGCGATCATTTCCTGCTGATATCCCACAACTGTTTTCCCCTATCCCTCCTTTTTCTCCTTTCGCAACCTTTCAAACTTGGCGTCCTGTGATGGCGCAGCTTGATCGAATATGGTTCTCCTTGATCGAATATGGTCATAAAACACCAAAGCAATAAACCAACCAACGATGCAAATGGTCAAATTTTTGTAGTCAATAAAAATTAATTGCGATCACATTTCTATATGTTGCGCAGACTGTACCTTATGAAACAGGTCTCCAGATGCTGGCTGTAATAATTCTGGATATGCCACCTAGCTGGCCTTGTCTGAGTAGATTGCTGTTTCGAATCCCGGTTTGTAAGCGTATGGATGTCAGTGATCGTCCTTGTTAGGAGTAGCGGCGGCTTAACCTATGGGTGATCCTTCACAAGTAGCCGTCATTTCGCCCCTGGGGTCAGTGGTTGGGCTTGGAAAAAATAAATATAAATAATTCTGGTTATTGTTGGCGTTACATGTAACTGATTTGACTGCGAATAATGTCACCACTACATACCAGGACGTACTACACCCAATTGGACCGTTTTGAGAGAATCCTCAGCCGGGCTAACGAGAAGCAGATTGGTCTTGTCTACAAATGTTCGTTATATGGGATGTGCACCAACTACCGTGAGAAGGTAGAAGTGGGACAGTGAAACTACCCATGAACATCACAAAGGCTCTGATCGGCCCAGAAGGAGAGTCGGTCTCCTCAAGTAATAGTATAGTCCTGCTCCCACCAGAAGGCAGTCTAGTCACGGGGTTCTGAATGAGGCCATTCTTCAAATTAGGTGGTAAGTTGGAACTTAAACAAAGAGCTTCCACCATTGGCGTCTTTATCGCGGATTCTGGTGTGTTCTAAGTTTACCGTTCGTGCCGAAAGCGATAGCAGTGATAACGATTTGGCGCGAGGAAAACCAACAACGGCGATCGTCATTCATGGTATGGCAGCCCTTCTGAAGAACTTTCACACCTATTCAAAAATCGACTGACCCAAGGCTGACTGCCATCTTGTCGAAACCGCACTGTACGAGGTAGTTTGACAGCACAGCGATACGTCTGGCAGATTTTAGAACCTGTTGTTTTGCATTCCATGTCCACGTGGATAAAGGTCTATTTACCAGAATGATAATACTCGGTCATTTACTTTCCTCTTCCAGGAGTACCTTCGTGGTGTCCAAACCCTTCCCTGGCTGGTGAGACCCCCAAATCTGTTTCCCATTGAGTTCACTCATTTCTAAAAGAACAAATCCCGCTCTTGAAATATTTGTTTAGATTACACAACAGCGACCTCTGCCTCTGGCCTGGAAGCGGACCCTATACAGAGAGATCTCCAGATATGTCTATCATATCTGAGATATGCTAGGTCTTCAATTGCACCACCCCATAAATATAAGGGATCTGGAGCATTAGCTCGTAAAATGTTTGGCATAATTTGCCACGGGATAGCTTGAGGACTCCATACCACACCGTATATCGACATGTATCACCACGAGAGAGGACTGTACAACTTATGCATTTATGAATATCTGAAATAATTCTACATTGATGAAGAGTCCTCTAGATTGTATATTGCAGTTATCTCTTTAGTATTTGTTTATGTACATCACACATGCTAAGTTTTATTCCGATCCTCTTTCTTTAGAAAAGAATCCTTTGGTAAGATTCTATTTTTCATTTTCTTAGAATAGAATATTTTAGAAAGATTCGAATGATAATTTCCTAAGGATAGTACCTCCAGAAAGATCCTATTGCTCCTTTCCTTAGAATAGAATCCTTTGGAAAGATTCCGTTGCTCCTTTCCTTAGAATGGAATCCTTCGGAAGGATTCTATTGGTCAAGAAGTTCAAAATTGGTTAGAAGTCATGCAGAGGTGCGAGGTGTAATTATGCGAGTGAATACCACAGAGGGTTAAAAATACAGCCGCATGGAATTTCTACAAGTCGATCGTTCACTTTCAAGGACTGAAGTACACTTGAGTTATGACAAGTCCTGACGCTGTTTTGTGGCATGAAAGAGAAATAAAGAATATTCTAAAAGTGTCTGAGATAACGATGACGGGGTCCCAAGGACTCGGCGAAATACAATTTGAAGAAAACTCCGAAATATGCGACTATGATAGAAAAACTCAGCCAAACTTGGGAAATTCCTCTTCGTGATATTGTGTCTCATTCCAACCGTAATAGGAACTCAACCCCCACCATCCTCTCGCCTTCTCATTTAAAGCCTTCCGGTTCTTTTCCTGATAGAATGTCAGCAAGAGAGTAGAGGTCGGACAACCCTTCTTATCCAATCACACACTTCGAATGTGACCTCACATTCCTCAACTCTCGGGAATGAATGAACGGCGAGTTCTCTGAATGAACAATACGGAACTTGGGAAGCCTTGGAAGTTGTAGTAGTAGTAGTACAACTCTCTCGGGTCGCTTATTTGGAAGGGGGGTAGAGGAAGGAGCATGGATAAGTTCCCGGCGATAAGCTGCACGCATGTTGAACCGGCTAATAGGTATTTTCCTCCAAGAAATAGCAGCGCATGGAATGGATGAACTTGACCCGCTTCATGCTACTTTCATAAATAAGACAGTTGGGGAGAAATGAATGGAATTCCGACCTCTTCGCGAAAACATTTTGGGCAGAACTTCGGAGTTATGATTTACGTCGGGATTTGTCCCACCAGGTTGTTAAATATCTTGCGCATTTTCATTGAAACTCTACGTTTGGTGATTTAAGATTGGTATGGCAGGTATTTAACCCTCCAAGTGGTTTCGACAAGCTATCTCGTCCACCAAGATCGGACCAATTTTGCTAATGATGAGATATATCGTCAACAATATATTGCCGATTTTTTTAGCAGGACGATTTCAAGATCTGGTCAGTTTTCTTCCAATGACGAGATATCTCGTCCATCAAGATTTGACCAATTTTGATAATGACGAGATATGTCGTCAACAAGATGTTGCTCAGATAAGCAGGTCGGATTCCTCCCTGGGTGTATTTCTCTTTTCTGTGTCAGTTAAATATTTTTTGTGTATGTGTGTATACATTATTTGATGTTGACTGCCATGTGTTTGGGGCAGCATGTCCAAATATGCCCTTTAAGCCATTTTCCAACCATTGCCAACCCACCTCAAGTTTTAGAGTCCAGTTATTTTGATTTCGTATGACTTATGAGCGGCAATAAATTGTAAAGTTGATTCAGATTGGTGGTTCAGACGAGATGAATGTACACCCGAAGATTCGTAATTCTTAAAATAAATATATCTTAAAAATATATCCGGTAGTCGCAATAAGGATTCTAAATAACAAATCCATATTCCAGTCCCGATCCAACATAACATTTTGTAAAAAAAATATCGTGTTGCTATTACAAAAATCTCTTCTTTTTCCCTTGATCCAACCAAGTTTGTAGCCAGCATATTTTCTATAGATCTTATATGGTAGTTAAAGTAAAAACCCGAACCATAATGAATACCTATCAATGAAATAGCTTTTTTTATGACTCATTGTCAATCTTCCAAATGGTTTCGACAAAATATCGTCCATCAAGATCTGATCAATTTTGCTAATAACTAATCGCCTGAATTATTGAATGTTTTTTGACATGAAATATATTTCGCTGAGGACTTGAGCCCATGGGCACTCCCTATGAATACGTCTAGGCGAAAGGACATGATGTCGAGCATTTAGCTATTTTTCTTCTTTTGTCCCATCCATGCCCATTTGACCCTCCAAATGATTTTGACGAGATATTTCGTCCATCAAGATCTAACCAATTATTCTAATGACGAGACATTTGTCATCAAGGTATTGATTATTTTTTTTTATGATGATGAGATCAAGATCTGGTCAGTTTTCTTTTAATGACAAGATATCTCGTCCATCAAGATCTGACCAATTGTGCAAATGACGAAATATCTCTTCCTCAAGGTATTGCTGATATTTGATGACGAGATCAAGATATCTGGTCAATATTTTTCTAATGACGAGACACCTGGTCGAGAGGAGGGTTATCAGGAGGGTTAAAACAAGATAAAAAATTCGATCCAAAACCAAACATCGATTCATGAGCAAACTCACACATATCAAAGGAGAACATCTCTCAAAGAAGACAATCCATCAGTCCAGCCAAGCGGCTGCAAAATTTTTAATTAATGTCAATGTAACTTTCCTATTGATTTACAGCGAGGCATTTCCGCTTCCGTGGCTCCGAAATAAACACCGCCCAGAGGAAGACAGACGCTGAACACCCACCGAGTGTGCGGATTACCGTACACACACACAAACATCTGCCGCCATTCTGTTCCACATAAATCAAGGTATTTCTTCAAATTCGGAATCGAAACCCACAATCTTCGTCGCGCGCTTGCAATCACTGTACTCCCCTAATATGAAGTATAAATAAATCATGCAGTCTAATGAGAGGCAGACATTTTCCTCCCACGGAAAATCGGGACCTTAATTCTAACATCACGAAGGCTTTATTTGGAAGCGACCAATAATTATGTTCTCCGTAGATTTCTTTCGATAGATTTTTCCTCGTGGATATGCAGAATGGATCTACGTTTTCAAAGTTAGAAATGGTTGCAAGATAGTTGGGATAGATTCACCCTCATCAAATTTCCTAGTAAGTTGTATAGCTTTTACTCCTCGACACACCTTGAGTCTGCAGGACTGGTCCTAACAGGTGCACGGTGGCTTTTTCATTGTTGGGCAATTAAAAGGTTGGTTTTTCACGGCACAAGGCATAGATTTGGCCAAGCTGCGCCAAACAATGCCTATAATTACTAGCTAGTTTTCAAGTAGGTAGGTATTTTGATTAACGTCGCATTGGAGCGTCACAACGGGCTATTGGCGACGGTCCGGGATCAAACCCGAGGACAACACCACGTAATTTTGAGCCACGTCAACTGACGAGGTCACACCTGAGATTGTTTTCAAGTAGGAAAAAAAATTAAAAACTATTTATAAAATATTCATAGTTGTAGTTTAAATTGAGTTATGGTCAAATATAAAATCTAGATGTAGTTCATAAAACCAATGTCAGTAATGAATAAAAATAAGTTATGGTACGTGTTCATCACAAGTCCCTCAAGCTAATAAGAGAGATGCCAAATCGGTTTAGCCTATGAGGATTAAAATTCGGGCATTCTGTCAAGATGTGTCTGATGGATAAAACACTATTGCATGTCGAGCATAAAGAAGCAGGTTCTTCGTGTAGCAATTGAAAGAATAACAGTAAAAATGTAAAAAAATGAACTAAAAGTTTTTTGTTTATCCGTGTTTAAAAAAAGAGTAATCATGCGTGTCTAAAAAGTAGACTAACTAGTAACTAGTCACGCTTGTCTAACTCCTTGGGTGTATTTCTCTTCTGTGTCAATAAAAAATTTCCTTCTACCCAAACTTCTTGTGTATGCTCATTACTTGACGTTGTTTGTCTTGTGTTTGGATCTGCTTGGCCAAATGCAGCTCTTGCACCATAAAACCCAAATCATCCAACCGACCGAAGAGAAGACTTCACCTTCGGTCAGTCAATTTTTGAAAAGGTGTGAGAGATTATTAGAAGGCTGCCACATGAAGAGCACATAGATGAATGGCGATCACCATGGATGTTTTCCCCTTGAAAAATCATCAATGCTGCAGCTTTAAAATCGAACGAAAATTTTAAATCAATCTGGGCTAAAGAAGCCAGTTGAGAATATTGTTTAAGTTACCACCAAATCCCCTAATTTAACTAATAGACTCGTTCAAAATCATGTCACTCGACTGCCAATTTATGGGAGCCGAGCTATACACGACAGCTAATTAAAGCAGACTAATGCAACATTCCTGTGGAACATATGTCGGATTTCAATAATACACGGGGGACATACAAATTACGGACTTTTCATAACCAAACCGAAGATCAATTTGGTTCTACAGATGTTATATGCTCGTACTTTTGGATCACAAGAAACTTTTGAGGAATTTGGTGGAACTTTGATTGGAACTCTCGAAAGATAATGCTTAAATGACAATGAGATGTATAGTGACAAAATATCCCGCTTGTCCCCAATAGGATAATAAAATGCTGATACCCTTTTCGCTTGAGTTTGCGACTCAAAAGTAACTGAAAAATGAAATACCGATTTCGATGAAAAAAGGAAAATTGTGTTTTTGAAGACAAAATATGAACAAATAAAGACATAAAATATGACTCGAAAAACAAAAGTGCCATTCTATAGCTTGTGCTATGTTTGATTCGAACTATATTACATTCCGATCAACAAAAAGATAAGCTCTTAATGAAGTTTCTGAGTTTCAAAACAGCATAAATCGGTGTTTGGATTGGTAGAATGATCAGCCTAAACTGTTTTTCTCTCACCTTATCAGTCTTTTGATGGGGTTTTACTACTATCGTAATATAAAATCGCCATGGAGAATTGTTATACAGTGTATTACTCCGTAGATAAAAGATACGATTCAAAGCTCAGTACTTTTGAGAAAATGAAAACAAATCGATTTTCTATATTAATACCATATTTGGTAGAGAAAATGACTCAGTCTAGTTTTCACAACCTTATAATATAATATAAAAGCGTCGCTTGGTACTTTATCAAATTTTATTTTGGAGTTTTACATATCTCCTCTACTGGAAAGTTTCTAATTTTCAGATGTATTATTTTCTATAGGTGAGTCAATAGATCTACGAAGATAGTAGGGTTGCTGAGTTTTCTGTAGAATTTCTTTTATCAAAAATTCAAAATCTTTGAAAAGTTGTTGCTAATCTTCACGTCTAGCTCCAGCTAGACCAAATCCACAAGTCCATTCATCCGCACAAAGTCATGCACCAAAAGAGATTCAGGAAACAGGTCGTCTCGGGACAACTCCAGCCACTCGAGAATGCATGTTGGGGAGGCCTGGTCAGAATGGCATTTAAAGCAAACATGAATCTTGCGACCACATCAAAATGTGAGACATCTCAGATGACCACTGAAAAAGCGGGAGAGCTGTCTGAATATGTCTGTCGCAAATGACAGCAAGAGATCTTCCTTTTCGATCCCCACGATACCAAGAGTGTACCGGGGGGACGTTCCATGCCTTCTTATCGAGATTTTTACTAATAGAGTAAAACTCAAGAAACGTCAATGAGTTGGTATCGGACAATAGTTCATCCACACCCGCCTTCGCCAAATCATCCGCTACTTCGTTTCACCTGAGGTCCACGTGTGAAGGAATCCACTGTAGGTGCACCTCACAGAAGGATGAGACATGCTCGAGTTAGGTAAGGATAGCTATGCCAGTTCTATCTCCCCCACAGCGCCAATTAGACAATTAGATAGGTGTTAGATGGAGCTGCGATTGCCGGACAAAATCCAAATATTGTATTTTTTACAAACCGAAAGTTTTCAACTGCTTTCACACAAGGAATAGATCAATGAACGCATAATTTTCTCTGAAGACGTGGTAGTAGAATTTTTTTGAGCGATTGCAAAACACGAATTTTTTTATTAGATCACACTTGTCCCCAACGTCTGGATGGAACTATGATTACATAAATTTTAATGTGCTACGAGATACATTTCAAATGTGATGCATAATTGTTCAATGTATCGAAGAATTGCTATCAAGGACATAAATTTGAAAAGAAAGGTAGAATTGAACGAATAAAAGCACTTCTGATCGACAAACTGAAAAATCATCAAGACTGTTAGATGCTGCCTATGCATTTCTTGCTATCTTTACGTAAGTTAATCTAATTTTCCGAACACTACAATGTAGCTATGTGACATTCAATGCAGACACCACCGTATGTAAAACTGCCTTTACTTCATGCATTTTAAAAACACACTTGAATTTTCACAACAGTATTGATTGAGTACATAACATGTACTTAATTTCAAGAATCCGCCAATGCGTTTTATTTGAAATTCTCGTTGACTCTTTATAGTGTCGAATAGTTTCACATGAATATTGAAATATTTCCACATAAATATTGAAATAGTACATATATATTCATAGCGTGACGAAGTGAAAATTGAAGGGCATACCATAACAGGACTTACGACATTGTGAACGTAATGAATTGGGAGTGGTCAAAGAGCTAGTGACTGAACATGGGATGAATAGATTTGATGGCATTGGTCGGAGCATTGGATATGGAGCTGGGTTTTGTAGAGGGTGGAGCCGCAAGGGGCTGAGAGTGCATGACCGGTTCCAAGGAACCCCAGAAGTCAAACCGTGCTTCTCGAGCGCTGAAGAATCATCCTGACAACAGCTATCCTTGAATCAACGACACCCCAACGCCCAAATGACATAGACCAGTCGGTGAGTTCCACTCTCTTGAACTTCTCACCTATTCATACTTGACCCCTCACCATACCTATCAATTTCCATTATGCTTCAGCGATGCCATTGTAACATATAATAACTATTAACGAACTGAGTGCTTTTATGACCACAGTGCACAGCTCGATTGAGCTAGATTAGTGTGCAAACCTTTTCTTCAACGTTAATGAAAAAATTTATCTTTACTTTTAACAACTCATATACGCCGTTATCACAGCATCTACAAAGACGTCCTTTTTTTTAAGTCAAGCAGTGATACAAGTACCTACTGATAAGTGTGTTCAACTTTCTTTTTCGACTTTCATTCAAAATGCAAAAGGACTAATGTTCAATTTCCCCCATGACCAAAACTAATAACTATTTCAATGGATTGGATTTTACTGTAAACAAAAAAAGGTCCACGCGTTTCTAAGAATTTCCATATGAGAATAATTTCGCTTAATTTAAATTGTTTTCCATTTTCTAAATATATTTTTAAAAGTATTGCATTCATTTTTTCTATAAAAGAAAAAAATAATGAAGAAAATGTTTAAAAGAGTATTTCATGAATTTTATTTAAGGTTGTAGATTATTTTTAGAAAAAGCATTAAGATCTGCAGAATCCATATTCAATATCTAAGTATCCATTAAAGGAAATAAATCTATCATTAAAGCATTTTTTATGTATTGCTACCAACATTAGCAAGCAGCTGAAAACCATTGGATTTGTTTGGCACTTAAAATATTCTTCGGCAAAAAAGGATTCATAGAAATGGGAAATGAAACAATATGTTAATATGTAGTGTTTTACTTATTTTAAGAATTGATTATTTTTTATGTAAAAATTTCATAAAACTTACTTTTTCTTTTTGTGTTTTCTCTTGATTCCGCTGCATTACTATAGCATGGCATTTCATCTAAAAGAGAAAGAAATATTCGTATGAGATTTTTTGCTTCAATAACCTTAGCTTTTAAAATTTTTATGATATATTATTAACAAATTTATTCTAATAACTTATCAAAATTGATTCCTCTATTTTCCTTAAGAAACAAAAAGTTTAGTTGCTTGTATGTTAGTATTATTTTCTGACTATTTTTGTCTAAACCGTTTTAGGTTCTCAAATACATTTAAAAAATTATAAAACATGACTTTTTCATAAAAATATCACAAACTATAATTTAAAATTTTCTTATCAATAAAGAAAGCCATCTTTTTCTGTTGATTGTTAAACTTTCTATTAAAATCTACTATTACAGAGGTACACATACAAGAAAATTGTTGAATACTAAATTTATGGTTATGTTTTACATTTTTTAACCTCAATTTTTCCGCTTAGTTTTGAAAAACTTCAGCAAAGTAATGGAATGCATTTATATATAGTATGATATATTTAATAACGATGCATACTTGGTAATAACCATAATATTCAGAACGGTATCTAGGAATATATTTCTTTTGATAACCTTCATAGTTTTATGTATTATTGGTACTTGAGATAACTGGAACATATAAAGTGGTACTTCATGGGGAAAGACTACAAAATACTGCACTGCTATAAAATTATTCAGAATTTCAGTACTTTGGTATTTAAAGCCTGAAATATGCATCTGAGATATTTAGAATAGGAAATGAATGATTAGTTTACGTATCATAACAATTTAAAAATATATTCCTAAGTGTTCCTAAATATTTTTCTTGGGTTGATTGTGTCGATCCAGTTAACATTTCTTTGAAATTTGCTTATAGGTAAATTTCCACGAAACTTATTAATAAAATAGATGGACACAAGCACACACATATAGGTATACATTTTAAAAATTCTATACCCTATTCATTGTATTTTAAAGTTATTTTTATTTACGAGGATGAATCAATAATTATCGGCAAAGCAGTTGTATTTGTATTTCCGTTGTGGCAACTCTGTTTTCTGCCATCACTGTTTCCCAGGATTGAAGTTACTAGGCTTGTTCCATTGTCGCTACTATGACGTAAATCATGGCGACTGCCGCTGTCCGTTTACACCTCAGAGGCCTTATCTGTTCTTTGTAAGGTCAGAAGTGTATCAGACCGAAATCCATCGAAGATTTTCACTTCCGCTAACACAACAGCGATTTATACTATACGCTACATGAGTCTGTTCGCACATACGAGTGAGAATATTGTTGATGAATTGGCGAATTAGTCATTCACCCGAACCAAGAATTGATAAAAGCGGTTCAAGAGTAGCTTACTGTTCAGTACAAAACCTCCTTTAAAGGCAAAAAATCTTGTGCACCAATAGAACAAATATACGTTGAAAAGCAAGGGAACGATGTTGAAAAATGATATTACAGTTTGTGTTCTAGTTTAATGAAATTAAGTTTATAGCTACAGTGGGGACAAGTGTTGACTCATCCTCGCAAAATTTTGATAAAACTATTTTTATAAATTTTATTTCCGATACACCAAGAGCATCACTTTGGATACATAAAGTTAAGCATGACTACAAACGAAATCTGAGCATGTCGTAAGCACATATGCAACAAGTTGAAGCACACAATTCCAGCACAGCAAAAACCAACATCTTGATCGAGGCAAGTACAAACTGGGTCTACAGCAAGCCGCCGAGGTTCCTTCCAGCATAACCCGGATTGGGATTATAGAAATCATAGACAAACGGTGAGTTCTTCAGAAGAAACAAAACCCTCTCCCCCCGCCTACTGAGCTGTGGGGTTTCCAATTCACCTGCTTCCCCTGGCAGATGTTTTAGGTGACGCAAAATCCTACGGGGTGCCAAGTAATTGGAGAAATATTTTAGTAGAAACAAGAGCTTTTGTTCCTAACTGCGACTCTGTGGATTTTCCACTCATTAATTTTCCCCAGAGAATGGACTTGTATTCAACGTCGGAACCGAGATCATAAACAACTATAACTGCCCTCATAAACTATCACTTCTGCTTGGAGGGTGCAGTTGGAGTGGTATTTTATGTAGATGGATCTTATTCTTTTGTTTTATTTTGAATTTCTTAAACGTGCTTTGAATTTTGCTTTTGTTATTGGATTGGAAATGCTTCCTAATCATTCCAAATGAATGGAATTTGTAGAAACGTATGCAGTAAATATACTAACACTCCTTCCTTTTTACACATTTTATTCTGTTTAAAAGGGCAGTTTTCGACGGGTAGTGAAGGAATTCCTGTGGTTCGGAGAAGTGTTCGAATGGCTTCGTGTAGAAAATTCTGTTTTGGCTTTTCCTAACCTCACATATGGACATTTTGCAAGATTGTTTTTACATATCATTAGTAAACACAGCGATGAAGTATTTTGATAAAATTTGTGCTCATTGCCTTGTGCAGTAATTAAATACCGTTCAATGTGTAAAATACGAAAACTACTTTATGTAAAAATATAATCGAGATAAAAAAATTTCTGCTGCATCCAGCAACTACAAGTTGTAACTTTTTACAACTTGTAGTTTTACCTCCAAATGAAATACCAGTAAAAATAAAGAAATTTTGATCTTTATAAAAGTGTTCTAAAGCAAAATATTTCACATTGGATACCTTACATGCATTGTGCTTTTAAAACTTTCGATGGAAGCATAATATTCTATTATTCGCTAAGTACTAATTAATATGCAGCACTACGATATAAGCAGCACTACGAATGATGATACTAAAAAGGTTCTTTTTTAGCTGTTTTTGAAACTAATGCAATAATCAAAATTGCGCTTTTTTAATTGGTTGATTGGTTTGGTTTTTTATGGCGCTAGGGACATATTTAGTCATGATGCACTAAACACAAGACTGACAAATGGAAGCAAATATTTACTTTCACAAACGAGAGAAATACATGTACAGTGGCTCCCAAAAGTGTTCGTACACTTACGAATTTCAATGAAATATACTGCTCTATCCATTAATAAAAATCAATATTTCAGAATGGGAATTTTTTAATAACATCTATAACTTGTTCTTAACAAAACTACATAAAATATTTTGAAAATATAGTAAAATTTTTTTTTGGAAAATCAATAATCAAAAAGTAACAAAAACGTTACCTCACAAAAATCTTCGTACACTTTAAAGAAATCTCTATATATTAGTAAATATTGTAATATTTCGGTAAATTAGTACTTAGTAGGATATCCTATAGCATCCACAACAGCTTTTAAACGTCTGGGAATAGAGTTCACTAGTTTTTTTTTGTAATTTCTGCATCAATGTTCCTCCATTCTTCAATCATTACTGTTTTTAGTTCGTTTTTCGTTTTAATATCGTGTCTTCGTACTCTAACCTCCAGTTCTCTCCAAATGTGTTCTATTGGGTTTAAATCCGACGATTGAGGTGGTGTTTTCAGAACTTGTGGACAATTATAGAGACACCAGAGGCGAACGTTGAGAGCCGTGTGCTTAGGATCGTTATCTTGATAAAAAACAAAGCTGTTTCCAATACCCAAATTTTGGGCTGATAATTTTAAATTGTCTTTTAAAATATTTAAATAAAGAACATGATTCATTATGCCATCAATAAATACCAAATTACCTAGTCCTGATGCTGACATGCACCCCCCCCCCCCCACAAGGACACCTCCACCGCCATGCTTTACTGTTCCAGCTAAGTTCTTGGGATTAAGTTCCTCATTTTTTCTTCTCCATACAATTATACGACCATCGAAACCAAACATGTTAAATTTGCTTTCATCTGCAAATAAGACATGATTCCAATACGTTTCGGGCTTATTTATCATTGATTTTGCGAAGGAAAGCCTAAGCTTTCTATTTTTCGCACTTACAAAAAATTTTCTTCAGGCAGAACGCCCATTTAATCCAGCTGATCTGAGCACTCGTCGAACAGTTTCAGATGAAATTGAAGTAGAAAATTTTTCAGTAAATTCTGTAGAAATTTTTACAGCACTCAAACGGGGATTTTTCACAAATTTTCTTACTATAAATCTCTGATCACGTTGAGTTAACTTTGCCGGACGACCTTTCCTTACCTTGTTTTCGATCCGATTTTATTCTTTAAAGCGTTTTATCACATACTGCCCCGTAGAATGGGATAAATTTACTAATTTAGAGATATTCCGAACTGATTTACCACTACTATGATGAAAATTAATCAATTTTCGAATGCTGTTTGTTTCCTTACGACTACGAGCCATTTTTAAATAATAAATAGAATATTACGAAGTAAGCAAGCAAAGATTAAAGCCAAACGATTTTTTAAATGTCACCACAATGCAAAAATAAAAAAAAGCGATAAACGATAATTTTATTTATGAATTTATCCGAAAATGTTTTGGTGTACGATCACTTTTGTGGCGTGTTCTTTCTCTGCATCCTTGCATCTTCATTTTTATAAAAAGAAAATGAGTCAATATTTTTTTTAAGAATGTAGGGTTTTATTCAGAATCACATGGAAATGATATGAAAAATATTGAACTTTATATTCGAATTCAATTCCAGGTTACAGCGCTTTTTCTACAAATTTTTAAAGTGTAAGAACACTTTTGGGAGCCACTGTAGGGTACGCGACAGAAATAAAACCTGCACCTCCCACAACTCGCAGGTAGCTAGAGCAGTGGGCAAACCCTGTAAGCCATTTTTAAAAAAAATGGAGCTGCGATCGTAAAATGAGTAGTCTCATTTAAGAACTCGCCCTTTTTTAAGCCTTTCTCATTCTCTTCTCAACAGTGACATGTGTATTGTTTTCCTTTATTCTTAAAATAATTTTGTTTGCAATATTGGATGTAAGACTCTTCAGTTTTTTTAAATGTCAAAATTTAAAAACACCTAGAATTTAATTAACACAATGCTTAATAATGTACATTGCCTATCATTTGATATCCACAAAGAACTTCATATCATCTGAGATTTCATTCTTCAGTTTATATAAAGATTTGAAAAATTGTTCGGTGTGATCACACATTTTGTGTGTAAAGTAAGAATGTTCCTTCATTTCTTATAGAAAACTGAGAGGTACCCATACAGAAAATGCACTTTGAACTCACGAAAACTAAAAACGCCAGCTCTTAAAAATATTTATAATTTTCACGTATACTATTCGAATAAAACCTTGATACAATGCGAAATCAATTCCATGTTTAAAAAATAATTTAACGATTTCTCAGTTTTCTGTCCCCGCTTTTTTATGTTAAAAAACACATAACCAAAAGGTAAAATGCAACAGAAAAACGCACGAATATAGAACAAAAAAAATAAGGAATAACTTTAAAATAAGAAACAGCTCCGAAAATAAATAAACTAGAAACAATTTCAACTGAAAAAAATTGCAGAGTAAAAAAAGTGACAAAAGTGTCTGGTGAGTTTCCGTTGGAAATTTAATGCGGTAGCTGGAACGACAGGGTGAAATATGATAAAAAAATAAGTTTGTCTGCGTGGAGGGAAAAAACAATTGTAAATGGACACCACCCAGGGAAAAAACACAAAGCAAAAATACTTCACCCCACCCAGAACTTTTTTCAAACGTTCGACATTTTTATTCATTTTGTTTTTATTCTCTGCCCGTGTGGCAGCTGCCGGCAGAGAACAAAGGTAAGTACAGTTAGACAAAGTGAAAAAATAAAAAAAAACAGTCCTCAGAACTGTCGCCGAAAACAATAATAAAAAACACAGTTTATATTATTATCTGCTTATTATTCATTCGACCGGCCTATTGCATTACCCGGATTTCTGGAATTGCAGATGGCCAGTTCCGATTTCGATCGAAAGGGTTCGGCTCTGCTCGTTAAGATCGTGGTCGCTCGGTCGTCGGACCGTGACCTGCAGCACCCCGTCTGAGCGGAAGAGGACAGGAAAAGAAGAAAAAAAAAAGAACGAAACTTAACTGCATCGATAACGGATCATTTAATAAACGACGGATAAACTAAAGCTTTTAGGAATAATGAATTTTTAATAACCAACGGCAGATGTCAGCTCAGACTGAATTATTGACCGCGTTGTTAAGGTTCCCAGCACCATTAAACAGCTAATAGAAGTGCACTTGAGACAGAATGATTAAGACAGGGCTGGGGAAATTGTCAAGGGTAATGTAAGAGCCCCTTCACCAAATGGAGCTTCTGCCCCGTGCATGCTCTGAATCATGTCTCACGACGAAACTGTTTTGTGTAAGATTCTGAGGAGACTAAGAGATATGGAACCATATCGATTCGATGTGATCCAAGGTATTCCAATCGATATGGTCCAAGGTATTCCAATCGATATGGTCCAAGGTATTCGAATCGATATGGTACAACACTCAGGAACGGCCATGAAGTTCGATTTTCTGTACTTAGGCAAATGGTAGGTAGGTTGTTTATTAACATCACACTGGAGCAACGCAACGGGCCATAGACGATCAATCCCGAAGGGATAGCACCTCGTAATTTTGAACCATGGTCAGATGACGAGGTCAACATCTGAGCCGGTACCCCACTTTCCAAACTTTCACACCACGCCAACGTGAGGACATTTGAGGCCACGACGTTTTTAAAGCGTACCATCCCACTGAATACACGACGGAATTCGGTTTGGTTTGGTCTTTGATTAGTTTCGAACCTTTCTGGTTACTAATTCGTCGCTCTTCCAACTGGTCTACTGCGGCCCAGCTTAAGCAAAGGGAATGGGTGCTAACTAATAACTAACTGACATCAAGTGGGCTTTTAATGGAAGAATAATGTGGTATTCGACAAGGAGGGCTTATTTCGTACAGTAATTTAAATGTTTTTTTCCAATTAGAAAGACTAAACAGTAGCATAACCAATGAAATTTACTATGTATAATTATAAAACAACTATTTCTGTTGCAATTGAAAGAAGGCTAATCGTGATTGAATATCGATGCAAGAATTTTAAGGACCTATGTCCAGGAAAAGACGACACTGATGTGAGAAACCCATGCTATATTGGTAAAGGGTGTAGGTATGCCATTCCTTTAGTTCAAAGGTATAGATCATGGCAGTTTCTTAGAAATAATTTTCAATTTCATTAATGGATCTGATCTTAAAATCTAACTTGGATTAATAAGGTTATGTCTTTTACTAATATTTAATCAATAAATTTGACTAAATTAAACTAAAACCTTTTACACAAGATGGCAATCAAAAAGGCGTTTTTTCCTTGAATTGATGTTGCTAATCTGTCGTGTAACTGGTATAGTGGTCCTACCGTATGTCTGCTATACAGTTGGAACCACGTTCAAATCCCGGTTTGTAAGCACATGGGTATTGTCTCTGTAAGGTTGAATTAAACACAATTAGGAAAATCTGCACAGGTGCCATTGACGCCGGACTTTCTGCTCCTAATTTCAAATCCCTGGGTGTATTTCTCTTCTGTGTCAGTGAAACTTTCCTTGTTTGTGTGTATGTTCATTATTTGACGTTGCTTGTCTTGTGTTTGGCGCAGCATAGCCAAATATGACCCTTGAGCCGTGAAACTCAATCCAACCAATCAATTTAATTTCTTACATTGCTAAAAGGATAAAAATTGTTAGGATAAAGGGCAAAAATCCTAAATTATACGCATATATCCATTCTGAACCTGCAGTCTTCCCTAGATTACTTCCAGCCAGTTTTTCCCATTTTTGACTAATAAAGCAGAATCTCGACTATCCGAAGTAATGTGGACTGAGACCATCTCGGTAGGTATTTTAATTAACGTCGCACTGGTATCAACACAAAGGGCTATTGGCGACGGTCCGGGATCAATTCCGAAGGGAAAGATCGAGTGCCTGTAAGGCGGGTTGGATCTTTATGGAGCAAATGCCATATGTGGCCAAACAACGTCGTTATTGGACATACATACAACGAAGAAAGTTTTACTGATAAGATACATACAGAGAGGAATCAAACCTGCGCCACCTACAACTAGCAGGTTACAAGCAGGGGGCAAACACACGAATACTTGATGACCCCTGTCAGGAAAAAAGGGTGGCTTACCCACTGGGTGATCCTTCTCAAGTTGCCGCCGATTCGCCCCTTGTAATGCCGAAGAGTCAGTGATAGGGCATTTGATAAAGTATTCCTATCCTCGCTTAATTTATAAGGCGTCAAATATATATAGTTTAAAATTGTATATTTTACTTTTAAAAATGTGGCTTTGCCCCCACTTGAATCGTGTAGATGGCAACATTTCCCCGGACCAATCAGCACTCATCCTCTTTAGGCATCTCAACCCCGAGGTACCCGAATGATCTGTCCACCCTTCTGCTTTTCCCCCACCCCATTGTTGTTCTGTTCATTTCCCTCATGGACCACCAATTTTTATTATAAGTTTTTTAGGGCCGCTGTAGCCCAGTTGGAAGAGCAACGGATTAGCAACCGGAGGTTTGCAAGTTCGAATCCAACCAAAGACCGTCGTGTACAAAGGGGGCTGGTGCACGTTAAATATGTCGAGGCCTCAAATGTCCTCACGTTGGAGTCGTGTGGAAGTTCGGAGAGTGAGGTGCCAGCTCAGATGTGACATCATCTGACAGTATTTCAAAATTACGTGGTGTTGTCCTCGGATATTTCCCTTCAAGTTTGATCCCGTATCGTCGCCAGTAGCCCATTATGTTGCTCCAGTGCGACCTTAATTAAAATACATACCTACATACGTTGTTGTCCTGTATTTGGCGCCGCTTGGCCAAATACAGCCTTTGCGCCATAAAACCCAAAGCCTACCAACCCTGACTGATCATCCATGGCAGTCCGTGACTGTGCCCCGCCCGCAAAAAGTGCGTCAGCTCAAAAAGGAAAAACCCGTCAACCTAATGCAAGATCCCCGGAGAATATAATTTTGGCTGGCGCCGCAGCGTTTTGGACAGCAGATATTAAACGCGTTGATAATAAATTGGGAAGATGAGTTGTGAATTTTCATTTCCTGTGTCTGGGAAAACAGGGGGGGGGGTGTTGGACATACGACTGCGCATCCCCCCTCAATCAAGAGAAGACGACGCGAACGCCAGGGTTTCGTAAAAGTCAGCTGACGAATCGTAAATATGCGGAAATACAGAAAATGCAGACCGAGGTCGTAATGGATTTGGAATCTCGAGGTCCTTCAGAAGGACGAGGTTATTGTAGGAAGAAAACAAAAGAAGCCGCAGGAATTCCATTGCAGGCACCGCAGATTGCAACGCGGCTTTGCTTTTTCCTTATATATTTCGGATTCAGGATTCCTGGGTGAGAGAAATTTCTATTTTTTCATCTGATCATTAAACGACAGAAACCACCGGCACTTTGAGAAGGCTACATTCCGAAGAAGCAATGACCTTATAAACATTTCCCTTACTTTGCAACTGGTGTGAGGTTTTTTCTCTTCGTCTCATTGTCTGTAATCTCGATATGAGAGGTGCGCGCTATAATATTCAAATCATTGCGATGATCTGAGTCCAGGGGAAACGAGGTATTTTTTTCCCAAGCTGTGGTGTAATTTTCCGGAGATTTATAAGCTTGTAGAAGGTGAGGGGTATGAAATACATTTTATTTGCATTTGAGAGATTGTGTTGGCTTTTCGCGATGAGATAAAGATGTAGGGATTATTTGAGCTTTTCTTTCGGGTCTCAAATTAACGTTCCGTGAATATCATTTGCATTAAACTGCCTGACTTCACACCGGAGAGCAGAAATCCCAGGTATTCGCGTTGTCGTTGATGAAGCTTGTAGTCCCTGGCGGCTTCAGCTTAAGGAATTTTCTCATTTTGTTGCTTCTGTTGCAAAAGAAATGCCACTCGGGACATTAAACACGAATAAATTTAGGAAGACTATTCCATGGAAGTAAGTTTATAACCTACTAGCTGAATTACCCGGCATTGCTCGAGTTGAATTGTTTATAATTTATCGTAATATTCATCGTAATTCATCGCGGCCAATAGTAGCGTTGCTCCAACGCGACGTTAATTCAACTACCTACTTACCGCATTCGCACAACAAGCGAACTGACGTCATGTTCAGAATGCGTACAGGAAACACCTTCCGTCTCAGAAACACTACCGCCACCTAGCTTGGCAGAAGAAGCCTCTAAGGCCAAGCGCGAGGTTCAAACGAGACTTGGAACTATGGCCTCACCCCCCCTGTCGTGCAATGAACCTGGCGCAGGCCTCAAATAACTGGCAACTCTGCCCTCCCCCGTCTTCTGAAAAGAGCCCCATGTCTCATTACCTCCCCAGTCGGCAGTGCCCATTTTACATCGTTTTAATGAGCCATTAATGAATGAAATGAAAGCGAAAGTTAGATCTGGGGGGTTCCTAATACTTTTCCCACATCTCTTCGATACACGACGTCGAAATTATGAATGGGCGCCTCGTAAAGAAGTTAGTTATGAGCTCCGTACCTTTCGTATTCCACCTCTCTCGCAAACATTCGAAATAAGAAAAATAGGGTGCGACCACAAATTGTGGTTGGGTGTTTTAAGATAACCCACTGCACGTTCATGGGCGTTGTAAAAGTATATTTTCGATTATTATATAACACATTATATATACATATAATGCATAATTATAATATATATTCATACATATAATACACAATTATTATACATAATACAAATAACATTTTTTTTGTCACAGATAAGTACTACTGTTTGTTAGCTATATATAAATGAAAAGCAGGAATTCTTTCTTGAAACTTGGTGCAAGTTCCTTTTATTTTATTTGACAATTAGGAAATGATATTTTACAAATTGAAAGAATATCAATTAAATTTTTACCTCATTTGCAATAATATTTAGATCATTTTACGCATTTTATTTGTCAATTTTATACTTTCTAAGTTAACGAAATCCGGATCCTTGTGAACACACAAAAAAACAATTTTAGGTTTCTCTATTGGAAAGAAAGATTTTCATCCTATTTTTAAAGTGTAATAAGGCTTGTAAAATTAAAACAATCGATTAGGGGCAACAAAATATATTATTAAAGTGGCATTCCCTTTAAAAACGAAGTAATACTCCGTTAATGTTTAGTATAAAAGGAATATCCGCGAAAAGATTCTTGCGACAATTGAGAAAAAAAGAAAATTCATGTTTTGGTATCGATCTGACGTAAACTTTTTAGACGCAGATTTGAAATCCATTGAAAATTTCACTCTATCTTCAACCATCGCAAAGATAGATATTAGATTAGGAGAACAAAATACATAATTTAATGCATAACGGAAACTGACCTTGAAGAACGCCGAGCTGTATACATGGAGCGCTCAAAAATCTCTTATCAAATGTGCGTTAGAAAACTACACGTAAACAGGGCCTTATACCGTTATTGTATACATTGCTATTCGACAATAAATACATTACATCGATTTCAGTGTCACGTAGTGAAATATATAGAGTGAGTATAAATTGTTTTTACAAAATAAGAGGGGTGATAGTACCCATCCAGACGAGCAATAATTACCATGGAACATAGGGTCCCATTCCACTCTGAGAGGCAGAAAAGAGTAAAATTAGAATTTCAACATGAACTTACAACAGTGTTGAGAAAGCGAATGAACGATACCAAAAGTTACACAATCTGAATTATCGATCAGAGAAAAACTCACAGCAAGTGCTCAAAGTGGCGGCCACGCGTGTCGTTGCACAGTTCACACCGGCGAAGGAATGACTGGAGCACCCTCTCGAAGATTCCTGGTGTTATGTTAATTTTGTCTGCAGCAACACCTATTCTCGCTACGAGATCTTCAGCCGAGTCCACAGGCGTCTGGTACACTAAAGATTTCATGTGCCCCCAGAAGAAAAAGTCCAGTGGGTTGAGGTCCGGTGAGCGAGGAGGCCAAGCCACAGGTCCGCCACGTCCAATCCATCTTGCTTAGAAGATATGCTACGTAGGCAGGTACAAAACGACGTCAGAGGCGATGACTTGTTCATGCTCGACGCGTTTCGACTTTACTCTTGTCTACCTCTCAGAGTGGAATGTGACCCTATGTTCCATGGTAATTATTGCTCGTCTGGATGGGTACTATCACCCCTCTTATTTTGTAAAAGCAATTTAGACCCCCTGTATAAATAGACTGATTTTTAGTAAATACTTTTGGTAACGTTAATTATCGAACAAAGAAATGTCGTTTCACATTTCCGTCACGTGTAAAAGAAGACGTAGAACTCTCTCCAAATATCCAAATCAATGTACCATCCCCAGCTGTTTTCACTTTAAACCTTTTCCCAAAATATCTGATGGTTTTGGAGGGAAAAACCTCTCAGCCAATTGCGCTTGCGCAGACCAGACCGGGCTTACATTTCTACCAGAAACCGAACAAATATCCTTTTCCTGGGACTTTTATGAGAGAATTCCCGATTCTTATCGAACAACGAATAAATATATCTGAAAGCAAAGGGAAAAAAGGAATATTTTTCTAAACGGCCGAAAGTTTGGGAAAGGCCTGCTCCTGCGCTTCTTACTATCGAATCTGTTCTTCAATAGGCGATCGATATTTCTCCTTTTATGTAGAAATCGCTAAACTTATCTTTCCTCCTTCGTGTAATCATATTTTTTTGGATAAAAATGTGCAATACCAATAAATAATATTTTTCTTTTCAGTGGAGCATTCCATTATTTATTTCTCCTCTCCTTGGTTGCCTATCTTCACGGTTCCGCTGGGGGATTTCTTTGCCCCTTGTTACGCGTTCTGTTGGGCATTCGAACACGTCGTTCAACGAAGTTTTCAAGTGGAACACGAAGTATTTGGTGGATTGCATGGTTATTTTTCTTCTTCAAGTGGCAGTTGTCGAATTTATGTGATAAAAATAAATCCGGATATTTCCATAAGGGTGGTCAAGGCCATGAGTCGGACCTTTGCAGGGACCCATACCCAAAGGGGGTGGTCAACTGTACCGTAGTACCTAGGCAATATGGAGTCCGGGAATATATGAGGCGTTTGTGCTGTAATGGGTAGACCATTTTCTAAGTTCTAAAAGTTACACATATTCATTGTATTTATCTAAAACTACAATAAGTCCTCAAATGAATAGATAAAGTGATGCATTTGTGCAAGTCTAACTCTCTGAGGGTCATGCGCACATTATTCCACCATGAAACCTGCAACTCTCTTTGCATGGTATCTGATTTCTTGACCAATAGAATCCTTCCAAGATTTTTTTTCAACCAATAGATATAGATATGTGTAGTCATTACCCCTGTCAGGAATTAACACGTATAATTCCGCCTTGAAGTCCGTAGTCCTCCTTGCATGACTTCTAACCAATTTTGACCATCTTGACCAATAGAATCTTTATAAAGTATTATATTGTATTATGTATTAAGTATAAAGTCAAGTATTATATTGTATTATGTATTAAGTATAAAGTTAAGTATTATATTGTATTACGTATAAAGTATTATATTATATTATTATATTGTAAGGAAGTGAGCAGTAGAATATTTCCAATAGATTACATTGTAAGGAAATGAGTAGAAAAATCGTAGAATCTTTCCAATAGGTTATATTGATGGGAAATGAGCAATAAAGTCTTATTAAAGGACTCTATTCTAAGAAACGGAGCAATGAAATGCTCCCAAAGGATCCTGGTTTAAGAAAAGAACGAATAGAATACGTCAAGAGGATTCTAATGAAAGGAGCAATTGAATCTTTCCAATTGATTCATTTCTACAAAATGGGCCAATAAAACCGTTCCAAAGGATTCTATTCCAAAGAAAGGAAGAATACAATATTTCTGATTTGTTTGTGTGGTTTAACTTTTCCCCTAAATTAACAGAAACCTCTTAACTCCAATACCAACATACCAGAGCCTATCTATTATCATTACTTACACTCTAAGCTACGCGTGCTTAGCGAGTAGTGTTGTTTTCCCCTTACAGCACTAAGCGACTTCGTCTCGCCTTCGGGCGAGAAGAACTAGACGTCTTTTATCGGGAATACTTGCAAATCATCTGAATAATTTCTACTGACGAATTTTCAAGGTAGGTAAGTATTTTATTAACGTCACAACGGGCTATTGGCGACGGTCCGAAATCAAATCCGAAGGGAAAAATTCGAGGACAACACCACGTAATTTTGAACCACGGTCAGATGACGCGGTCACACCTGAGCTGGCATCCCACTCTCCAAGCTTCCACGCCAACGTGAGGACATTTGAGGCCACGACAGATTTAATTTGCACCAGCCAGTAAGCGACGGTCTTTGGTTGGATTCGAAATCGCAACCCTCCGGTTGCTAGTCCGTTTCTCTTCCAACTGGGCTACATCGGCACACGAATTTTCAAGTTTAACGCAAAATTAAAAGCAAATTTGATGCACTTCTCTCTCGGTCATTGCGAGTGCACGGTCTCACCATCGACCTTCTAATGAAATAGACGTATCATGTAGACGGAGCTGCTGTCGTAAGATCTCTGAGGGATAAATCACAAATCAACTTAGCCGATTGGCTGTGGTTGGATCAAATCTGACCATGGATCAAAATTACGTGTTGTCCTCGACCTTTCCTTTTGGGATTGATCCCGGACCGTCACTAATATCCCGTTGTGTTGCTCTAGTGTGACGTTAATTAAATACCTACCTAACCCGCAACACGCAACTATCTCATATACCAACACAAATTCCTTTCTTTACACACGAACACTATTTAAAATTTATCGATTATTTAAGATTATGGCAAGAAAGCTTTGAGACTTAAAATAACACTAGCACATGTTAATATGATTGTGGCATGACCTACATTTCGGTTGCCAGTAGCGACTGAATTGATTGAGTACACTTTATATTCCGACTTCTGTGATCTCATGATCTCCAAGAATTCGCCCTCTTCGCGTTGGCTTGATTCCGGACTGTCGCCAATAACCCGTTGTGTTGCTCCAATGCGACGTTAATTCATCCACCTACCGACACAAAAGGTAGGTAGATATTTTAATTAACGTCGCACTGGAGGAACACAACGGGCTATTGGTGACGGTCCGGGATCAATCTCAATGGAAAAGATCCAAGGACAACACCACATAATTTTGAACCACGGTCAGATGACGAGGCAACACCTGAGCTGGCACCCCACTCTCCGAACTTCCACACCACGCCAACGTGAGGACATTTGAGGCCACGACAGATTTAACGTGCACCAGCGCCCTTTGTATTCGAAGGTGTTCTACTGGATTCGAACTTCTCAACCCTCCGGTTGCTAATCCGTTACTCTTCCAACCGGGACACCGTGGCCCACCGACACAAAGGGAGAAATGCACTAAGAGTTCGTTTCGGGAATCGAACTTGCACCTCCTACAACGCGCAGGTGGTGATCGGTTGGTTGCTTTTAGGGGTTTTATGGCGGCAGGGCCATAGTTGGCAATGCTATGCCAGACACAAGACATACAGCATCGAGTAATCGACACAATGAAATTTTTACTGACTCAGAGGAGAGAAATACACCTAAGGAGGAACAGGTGGTGATCAGGTTTGTCAATTCCTTTGAATACGAACTCATAAAAAACTTCTGAAGGTCATGACAACATGAAGCAGATCGTGGGGGCATGGTACCCATTACACGTGCTTCTGATAAAATCTTTATTGTATCGTTTTTAGTTTTATATTGTTACATTTAAGTAAACGGAAATAAATAGACAAGTTTAAAAGAGAGATTTTTAGATTTATATTTAGAAATCACTCCCATTTATAAACCCACCATTGTGAAAAAACTTTTAAAACATTTCGAGACGACCGAGCAACGCCACCGTGCAGAGTCATCAACCTGCACGCGACGACAGCTGCTGCGCTCATTTACCCTCTCCCCGGCCCTCTCACTTAAAATAAAAATTAAGTGTCGAAGGCTTCATCAAAATAAACTTCGCCAAAAATTGCCTTCTCCCCTCTCAAAAAGAATACTCGTCTCTTAAGCAGTAAATACTATGTTGCAAAATGTTCGACAATTTTTTACAACTTGTTTACTTAAAGAGGTTTGTGATCGGTCGCGAAACGCATTGGCTGACTTCTATTTTTAAGATCGCGGCCTCTCAGTGGGATTGCTGGCGCGCTGTCAATGATTTGGCGATGGAGAAAAACAAAACGTAATGCTGGGACGGAAACTGAGCGTCTGGAAAGCGATTATCAGACGGTGAAAAAACGCATCCGCCCATCTACACTCTCTTACTCGCTTAGGTACGTAGTACATGGCTTCGTTTTCTAAGATGGATCTTTAAAAAGAATTCGCATCAGGTGGAGATTAAATCACGAAGTTAGACAATGTTTATATCAGCTAACGACAGGCAACGGAATAATATGAATACTTAAGAATGAAATAAATTCAAAATTAAATGAGGAAACCGCCTCTCTTTTACTGGTTCTTTACTTGGTTAGGTACGTAGTACATGGCTTCGTTTTCTAAGATGGATCTTTAAAAAGAATTCGCATCAGGTGGAGATTAAATCACGAAGTTAGACAATGTTTATCAGCTAACGATAGGCAACGGAATAATATGAATACTTAAGAATGAAATAAATTCAAAATTAAATGAGGAAACCGCCTCTCTTTTACTGGTTCTTTACTTGGTTAGGTACGTAGTACATGGCTTCGTTTTCTAAGATGGATCTTTAAAAAGAATTGAATACTTAAGAATGGAATAAATTCAAAATTAAATGAGGAAACCGCCTCTCTTTTACTGGTTCTTTGCTTGGTTAGGTACGTAGTACATGGCTTCGTTTTCTAAGATGGATCTTTAAAAAGAATTGAATACTTAAGAATGGAATAAATTCAAAATTTAATGAGGAAACCGCCTCTCTTTTACTGGTTCTTTACTTGGTTAGGTACGCAGTACATGGCTTCGTTTTCTAAGATGGATCTTTAAAAAGAATTCGCATCAGGTGGAGATTAAATCACGAAGTTAGACAATGTTTATCAACTAACAACAGGCAACGGAATAATATGAATACTTAAGAATGGAATAAATTCAAAATTAAATGAGGAAACCGCCTCTCTTTTACTGGTTCTTTACTTGGTTAGGTACGCAGTACATGGCTTCGTTTTCTAAGATGGATCTTTAAAAAGAATTCGCATCAGGTGGAGATTAAATCATGAAGTTAGACAATGTTTATATGCTAACGACAGGCGACTTGGCTATTTTTGAATTCTTAAGAATGAAACAAATCAAAAATTAAATGAGGGAAAACTCCCCTCTTTTACTTGGTTAAGTTCGTAGTACATAGCTTCGTTTTGTAAGACGGATCTTTAAAAAGAATTCGCATCAGTTGGAGATTAAATCACGAAGAAGTTAACAATGTTTATTAGATAACGGCAGGCAACTAAAAAAAATTACACGTCTTCCCGAAATGGCTATTTTTGAATTCTTAAGAATGAAACAAATTCAAAATTAAATTAAGGAAAACGTCCTACATTTACTTTCGTTTACTAGATTAGGTACGTGTACATGACTTCGTTTTGTATGACGGATCTTTAAAAAAAAATACGCGTTGTGTAGAGATTTAATCACAAAGAAGTTGGACAATGTTTGTTAAACGACAGGCAACCAAAATATTGTAATTCTTCCCAAAATGGCTATTTTTGAATTGTTAAGAATAAAGCGAATTCAGAAAATAAAATATTCTTCATTGTTCATAAAATCTATCAAAAGGAGTTTAATGAATTGAATCATAAACCCCCATTGGTTTTTATTCATTTGGGATCATTACAAAGCAGAATATTATCCTTTATATGGAAATTGTATGATTGTATTACTTTTCAACAAGTATATCTCAATTAACAGCATAAATTCCAAAAAATTTGTCAACCACTTTATACATGCTTACACACAAAGTAATGATTTTTGTGTTAATCAACAATCATCTTTATTTGGTAACTAAGTAACTAATAATAGCTAATGGTCTTCATTGGCTCGACAGCGTGAGAGCCTTGACTTTCTCGATGTGATTCAGTTCCAACTTGATAATAGCTATCTTAAATGTATACAGTATTGAATACATTTAAGACTTAAAAAGCCAATATTAAAATTTCAGAAGAGTATTCTTTCCTAATTTTCCTTCTAATTTTAAAATGCACATGTGTGCAAAAGCGTAGCAGACTTTTTATTTTTCACAGTTCATGATCTTAACTTCGTTATAAATCACGTAATAAATGAAATACGGACAATTTTTCATACTTTTTTAGTTTTTTGAAATCTGATGCAGTAATTTATTTGCTTTCGTCAGTGTGACCTTGATAAACCAGCAATCGACGTGGCAGATTGTATAATCGTAAGACGATGCTATAAAACGATGTTCACAAGCCAATGCATTGGTAGTTCATTGCGAGTGAATATTGTGTGATTTGTGGTACTTTTTATGATACAAGATGGGTAACGAATTAAAATTAGAACCTCGGAAACAGAAATGTATCGAAGTTTTGTGCTTTACAAGGACGAATAGGGGAAGTTAAGTTAAAATTGTTCTGTTAATCAGTTGTTTCCAAATTATTGAAACTTCGCAAAGAAACTGGAAATATTAATCCAAATCACCTTACTTTCATCTAATCATCTAAGACTATCTTACTCTAGGGAAGACAGAGTTGTCTGACCAAAAAGAACAGATTTAGCAACTCTACTGATCTTACTGAGCAATGGTGACAATCCACAGGTGTTACTGCAAGCCCGAGTATTGTTAGACGCCGCCATTCTAGGTTAAAGCCATTATTAACTACAGCAATAAAGGAGAAACGCCTGGAATGGGCCAAACAGAACAAATCATGAATTTGATAGACGGCAAACAGTTTTGTTTTGGTGTGAAAGACATTTCAGTTTGTGTAATGATATTTCCTCTTGTCCACCACACTTCAGGTGAAGCAATGCTTTCAGAATGTGGTCAGAGAAAAACTAAAACACTGCTTCTGTTATGGTTTGGAGAGCTTTTAGTTTTAATGATGTTTACCTTTAAATTTCGTGACAAACACCATGAACTCCAAACAATATGAAAGAGTTTTGACCTTCTTGACCGATAGTATCTTTCCAAAGTTTTCTCTTCTAAGGAAAGAACCAACAGACTCACACATTCCAACTAATTCTATTCAAAGGAAACGAACAAATATTCTTTTCTAATAAAAGGACCAATAGAATCTGTCCAAAGGATTCTATTCTAAGGAAAGGAACAATATAATATTTTCAAAGGTTGAAAGAATCCATGGATTCTTTCAACCACTAAGTGTGGTTATTTAGTTATCAAGTGTATGTTGTAAGATAAAAACAGTACGGAAATCGTAAATCTCGTGACGCTCAGAGGGTTTGCCAAGAAAAAATAATGTGACTAATAAAAAACAAGAGGGATAGTCAAGAAGAAAAGAATCTCAATAATGTTCCGCATCGAGAGAAAAACGATTCACCACAAACTTGTCTTAAACTCTCGCAAACAGCAAACTGCCATCAGGCACTAAAAGTACATCATGTCAAAACAGATAAAAATAATGCAAACTCAGATTGGAAAAATATGTAAATATGGTGACATTCCCACCATACGCTTTTAGGGCCGTGCCATATCGGCGCTCCACCTATTGGAATCCAGGTGCAGAATCAGATTCGAACGCGGAAACATTCCAAAACAAGGGCGCTGGAACGAGGGTGGGGTTAATAGCTCCCGTTACAGGCATCCTCCTGTTCACAGTCATTCCCGAAATCTCAAAAAAGTAATTAAATCCAACTTATATCCTTCCATAATTAGATTCAAATGACTTTTATATGCGTGGTTATTCCGAAACATGTGGTCGACAAGATGGTAGAAATAGTGGCACGAGTCCCAACTTCGACAGACTGAATGTCTAACCTTCCTGGTGGTCCAGACTGTCCTTTTGCTGGGAACAATGGACTGAATTTGAAATGTATGGTTCACAGATCATGGAAGTTATTATAAAGGATGTGTAGAGATGAATAGCCGTGCGCTGTTCATGGAAAAAAATTACCTGCTTCGTGAGATGCAGATGCTCTTGACTTAAAACAGTGTTTCTCTCGCCGAGTCATCCATCGACTGGAAGTCAACGTTATTTTAATGGGTGGGGCGGTAGTTCAGCCCCCGATCGTGTTTTTGTTATTGCCGAGGATTAAATTTCTACAACTGTAATGGCAACCGAAATTACTTTTTGATCACTTCAAATGTTTATAGCTCGGGATCACGAATATTTATGCAGCTTCGGGATAGTTGTGTTGGGATGAAGGGGGGGCAGTGTTTATTTAATTTCTGTAACTTTTGCGAGGGCTGCTTTAAGCACAGAGGAAAGGGTGTTTTGAGAATCGGTGTGTCGACTTCACTCTGATTTATATTGCGATATATGCTAATTCAAAATTTTGGTACAGATTTAACTACATTTTCAAGCTCGCAGACATTTATTAAATACGAACAAATTCTCCATTTATTTGACTTTACTCAACGAACATTATTTTCATTTTTTTTTCGAAAATTCTTAAAAAGCATATTCCCACAACAATAATGGACGCTTTTATTCTGGTACTATCTGTTATTTATAGTCGAATAATATGAATAAAAGTATTTATATTACCTTGAAAGTTTTCTTATCCTTTTCTTTCTTTCAAAGATTGCGTAGATCTATCTAGAACGAAAAAAGGAAACTCTTAGCACAATGTAAAACACATACAAATATTTTAAATATAATATTTAATGTAATAAATAAAAGAATAAGCAAACTAATTCTCCAAACTATTCCAGTCGTTAGTGTTAGTCTTAAAAATAATTGTACTTTCACACTTTTAATTCTTGCAACTTCAAAATGATATTCTGAAAAGCAGATATGAGAAATCTGTAAAAAGGATTATATTTCTATATGAATTTGTCATTCTTAGAAAATTAATTTTGTTACGTATATTTTAACTGAAAAATGCAATTCTTCATCACTTTGGGGAGATTTTTCCGATCACGTCATGATAATTTAAATTTTATATTCTGGTAAAAGAGATTTAACATTTTGAAGCTATCCACAGATTTGTTTCAGAATGAAAGCTTTCTTTATTTTATAAATATTCATGAAGTCAGTCATTTCATACCGATATGTGCGTCTAACTTACTTTTAAAGAAAAAAATCTGTTTTATTTTTCACAAAATTCAAGACAACAAAGATTGGTACTTTGGGGTAATCAATTATCTGACGTTTAACATTTTTTAGGTTTGATTTGTCGCTCAATAGTCATATTTTACTACACGAGGGCTAATTATACGTAATACTTCATACATGTGATCAACGCATTACATAGTGAAGCATACGAGAGCCTTTGGTTGGTTGATTGCTTATGACGCAAGAACCAGATCTAGCCAATCAATATTTTCCTGTTAAGTAAATGGACATACACACGAACAAGAAAATTTGGCAATATACATTTTTTAATAGAGAACTCTTTCCGCCCAAAATAATCACAACTGATCTCCTGATTCAATAATCCTCCCGTTTAAGGCAAAAAAAATGGGTGGGTCATGAAAATTGAAAAAAAAAACTTAAAACTATGCTTTGTGTATGTGAAATTCATGCATCAAATTTATCAACAAATTGATTTGAACAAAATCAATTGTGCTTGACTACGGAATATTAAAAAAAGTTTTATTTAACTATTGAGGCCCCCCGCAATTTATACAATCATTCTTCTAAACTAATTCCTGGCTCTGGGTTTGCCTTTTGCAATAGCAAACTACAAGTTATATGCGGCGTAGGACCGATTCCTGTGACTTACACCGGGTGTATTTTTCTCTTGTCAGTCAAACTTTGTGTGTATCCATTACTTGACGTTTTCTGTCTTGTGCTTGGCACACCTTGATTAAATATAACCATTGCGGCATAAAACTCAAACTAAACCAATTCCATAAGCTTAAACAAATTCCATACCACTTACTTTTAACCACGTTTCAAAAATTTTCCAGCTAAAAAATAAAACGATGGGATACTTTGACCCTCAAGTGGTTTCGACGAGATATCTCGTCCATCAAGATCTTCTAATGATTTTGCTAATGACGAGATACGCCCTCAGGGACACGTCTTTAGGTGTGCTCGGGCATCACAATCCCGAGGTACTCGAGTAATCGTTCCTCCCTTTCAATTTTACCCTCACTTACCCATCTGCTTTTTGCTTTTTCTTCTTCCCTCTTTATGTCTATCTTGTGTTCGGCGCAGCTTGAACAAATATGGCCCTTGGGCCATAAAACCTCAAAACAACCAAACAACCTCGTCAAGACCTCGGTTTGTACCAACCAACCTCGTCAAGACAACCACCAGAAGGGTTAAAAATATGGTGGATTTTACACCACCACACAAAAAAAATATCTTAACCGATGAACCTCGTCAAGACCTCGGTTTGTACCAACCAGCCTCGTCAAGACAGCCACCAGAAGGGTTAAAAATATGGTGGATTTTACACCACCACACAAAAAATATCTTAACCGATGAACCTCGTCAAGACCTCGGTTTGTACCAACCAGCCTCGTCAAGACAGCCACCAGAAGGGTTAAAAATATGGTGGATTTTACACCACCACACAAAAAAATATCTTAACTCATGAACATTTAATTCCTGTCTGACTTTTGGAGTGCTGAGACCCATCAACCACTACTATTACCAAAAGACTCACTACTTGGCTAACAAAAAATACACTTCGATACCTACAGGAAACTGTCCTTTGGGCTGCAATGTGACATTTCGTTCGAAATCGAGATCCATGAGACAAATAAAAAGAGTAACGGACAGGAAAGAAAATGTTTTTTATCAGATACATTTTTCAAAAAAGGAGTAAAAAGAGAACGAATAGACACGGAATCGAATTCAACTTCTACGTGTCAAGCGCTTTGTCACGTTAGAATTTAAAACCCCCATTATAAGGGCCAAAAGATGTTATCTCTGGCGAGAAGTCTGTCATTCAGCCATTTAGCGTCACTGCGCCTCGTCCTGGGGAAAGGGAAGCTCGGGAGGTGATGAGCTCTCTCTACCCCTTCTCCCCCCTACGGGGTAGTAGAGGAAGAAAAAAAGAAAAAGGGAGTAGAGAGTTCCCATCCCTTCCAAACAAAAGAAGAAAAAACTTCCAAAATATCTTTGTTCACAGTTGGCAGTGTTTTCGTATTCAATGCCGACTTCCGAAAATACCCCAAGAATGCCAAGGAACAGAACGAGAAGCAGAATTGTATTTGCAATAATCTTAACCCCGCATCTTTACGGGGTACGGTATGTGTTTGTGCCGGGCATTTTCCATATCGTTCTCTGCCCCTCCAGTACATTCGAAATTTTTTCGGGGGATTTCATCTTCCGATCACGTTTTCGGGAAATCAGCCAAATTACCAACTAGGCCGATGATAATGCGCAGGGAAATAAATATAACGCGCACTCTGCTGCGTTGTGCGTATTGCGTACGTACCGCGAGCGCTTTCTTCATTCTGGTAATACGCACGAGACAAATGCGGGGCATATTGCCAATGCTTCTGTTTGTGTGGTACGAGCCGTGGAAATTTCGTAACCCCGTTTTCGGTGGGGAATTTTTTTGTTTGTTTGTTTTGATTCATTTGCATTTTGGATACGACAGGAAAGCATTTTGAGATTTTCTTTCTTGGGTTCAAGCAAATTTGATGCGTTGGAAGGTAGATTCAGTTGATGAAAATATTCAATGTCGAATTGATAACTGGGGAAGAGAAGGAACAAATTTGTACTTCCAGTGGAGTAGCCAGATGGGGGGTGTTCAATCCCCCCTTGAAAGTTATTTTCTGATCTTCTCCAAATTAAATAACTAATATTTTACGAAGTTATGAATTTTAATAGTCGTTATATCTCTCATAAATATTTCGCTAGTGAGGTGCACAATATTACTACTCTACACTCTTACTCTTAATAATGAAATTCTTCAGCAATCTAATAACTGAAAATAATGATAGAAATCAGAGCAATGAGAAAAATATGACCGGAAAGTTAAATTCAAAAAATGCCGAATCGCCTTTGAACTAGCGAAAGGGATGAAATTGAAGGCGTTTTAAATCTAACTGTGGTAAAATGACTGAGTAATTTAACAAGCTTTTTGCCGTGTATTTTATTGGTAATAAGAATTGACATCAGTAAAAGTAAACGAAATTCTGTTATATACTTCTAAATCATTTTATTCCATTTAAAGGTATGAAACCCATTTATGTGAATATTGATGCTATATTCATTATAAATGGATTGAATAAGATATGAAATGTGAATAACAGCATTTTGTCACGAATAGATAAAAGCAATTTAGAGCTGATACATGCCCGAGTCTGCTATAATATTATAGTAGTTTAATTACTCAATATTGCTTACGAAGTATGAAAGCAGCTATAGGCAATGTTTACTCTGCGTTGTGACTTGTGTATTGTCTCATATTTATGCATCCTGAACTGTAACACAAAAGTAAATAGTAACTTGCCAAAAGCGATGTTTTAATCACTGCCATTTAATGTAATCTAGTTTGTAAATATCAGAGGAATAAACATTGTAGTCATTTGCGTTCTTAGATCAATCGAGATACGTCATTTTGATGGCACTCGCAGTGATGTTTTTAATTTCAGTTTGATAACAAAAAAAATCTAGATTTGTTTATAAAATCTGACACAAAATATTTTATTTCGAAGGAGGCCCAAAGTTGAAAATGAATTTTTTAATGAAATGCTAAAATCATGAGATCTTCTCTGCTAGAACAACACAGGACAGATGGTTAGGGATGGATACATATGTAACTTTTTGAATCTAGAAACTAAACAATACAAAAACGTTTCACATTTCTCAGGGCTTCTCTTATGCAAGCCACATATTTGTCCAGTCCTGCGACACTAAATTGGCTTTCTGTTTCTACAAAAAATCTAGTGCGCATGCGCATGTTGTATTTTTTGTCTCATGCTGCTTCAGTGTGTGGCAGGGATCGCCTGTTCCGGTACCATTGTTCTGACGACCACGCAAAGTACGGGTCCTGCATTGAACACAATTCAATTGTCGATTGATTAATGAACGCATTCATTTCTTATATTATTCGCTAAGTACACTGCTGGCCACCCAAATTGCAACACCAAGAAAGACAAGAGATATCACAACAAAATTTATTTTGTAGATAACATGTTGACCAAGTATCAAATGATTAAATTTATAGACTTCTGTGAAGTGTGGTTCCTGCCAAAATCAGTAGCCAGAGTAGCCGCCATTGTTGGAGATCACCGCTGCCACACGCCTCGGCATTGATTCAAAGAGACTTTGGATGTGTTCTTGGGGTACAGCAGACCAAGCAGCTTCCACACGTTGCCAAAGTTGATCTGGTGTGGCAGCTGGGGATGTATTCTGGGTCAATCGTTGAGCAACCATGGACCACATGTTTTCTATCGGCGAAAGATCCGGAGAGCGAGCTGGCCAGGGAAGCAATTCAATCTGGCGATTGACGAAGAACCCTTGGACAATGCGTGCCACGTGTGGTCGCGCATTATCCTGTTGAAATATGGCTGTGGGCAAGCCCTGAAGGTAAGGAAGGACAACTGGCTCCAACACCTCGGAGATGTAGCGCTGGCTGTTTGAAGTACCGGCAATGCGTACTAGAGGAGTGCGAGAGTGATATCCAATACCGCCCCATACCATAATACCCGGTGCAGGACCAGTGTGGCGGTGCATAACGCAGCTGTTCAGCATCCTCTCTCCACGGTGTCTCCAGACTCGAATCCGACCATCGTGGTGTTGCAGACAGAAGCGTGACTCGTCAGTAAAGACAATTTCATTCCATTCTGCCGTCCACATCCTTCTTTCATCGCACCATTGGCGGCGGAAACGTCTGTGGTTCTGCGTCAAGGGTAGACGAAGCAATGGACGTCTTGCGGACAGACCACTCTGCTGTAAACGGCGTCGAATGGTACGCGCAGACACTGGATGATGCGGTACAGACTGAATGTGCTGTGCTATGGTTCGTGATGTGGCTGAGCGATCCGTCACTGCCATACGCACAATATGCCTGTCATCACGTGAATTGGTGCACTGAGGTGGATGCGATCGAACACGTCGGTCCGTCGTACCCTCCTGCATCCAACGATCACATATCCGCATTACAGTTGTTTGGTTTCGTCCAACACGACTACCGATTTCCCTGAAAGATAATCCACAATCTCGGTAGGCCACTATCCTTCCTCTGTCGAACTCGGATACTTGATCAAAAGATGATCGCTGTTTTCTACGAGGCATAATTGATCGTTTTTTTTGAAAAAACCACAAGAAAAACACAATTGCCGTACTTGAAATCGTCGAAATCTCCAAGCCTTAAATAGCGCTTTGAAGTGGCGCCACAGGCGCGCGTGATGTGCGTCTGCGCTGAAATTCTAATCATTTGCATATCTCACCTCCGCTAATGCATGTTGTAAATTTCATATTATTTGCATGCTTCCTTCAGGGTGTTGCATTTACGGTGGCCAGCAGTGTAGTATACGAATGACGAAAAGTACGTGGTAATCTTGTGTTGAGAAAAAGTAAGAAAAGAATGACATAATCGAAAGAAAAAACGGATGCTGTTTAACCCTCCTGGTGGTTAGACTATCTGGTCATTACAAAAAACTCGCTGACAAACGCACTGTTAAACTTTCTGTTCATACACTTCAAGTCCTTGAACCAGTCTATCACAAACGTGTCCGAATTCGTTACCGTTGAATGTCCTTTGTACGTATGTTATGTACTTTGATACGTCTACTGTCTAATGATATATTAAGTATCCCCGTTGACTTTATACTTTCGGAGCTACAGAGATTCAAGTGTTTGACTTTTAGCGTTTCATCCGTTTCTTCGTCTACGGACGTGATATTTCGTCAAAACCACTTGGAAGGTTAAAAACGAGTCGTTATTTCGGAATCGCAATACGTCTTTCTTAATTCTGATACCCAAGAAATACCCGAAATAATGTCGGAAACAGGTCGTTTCGAAATTCTGTATCTATTTTAAAGGGAGGTTGAGAACATAAAATTAAATCATACTCACACAGGGTATGTCAGTAAGTCTCGTGAATTTACCAGAGGGCGCTGTTGTGCAATTGGGTCAAGATGCTGTGCAAGATGGTCAATTTCAGATGATAGCCTCTCTATTTCGTTTTTTTATGTAGCAGCACTAGTTTTATGTGTAGAACTTTGTACAGTGCTTTGAAACCCAATGAATCATTTGTAATAACCCTATGTGTTAGATTGATGCAAAAGTACGTCCCGTTTTTTATCGACAAAAATTGAAGAAAAATTTTATTTATCCATGGATCTTAAGGTTCATTTAAGGGGCGTCCGGGATTACAATTATAACGGATAAATAGTACATCACAGGTAAAAATATAAAAAAGATTAGAAACCAAAGAATGAACCATCAGCACATATTTAACACAAGGGAGAATAATAATAAAATCAAAATAAAAAAGACCACCAAAGAATCATTTTCTACAATAGCTCTTTTTACATGGAAATATTCTATAATAAATTATAACGGCAATCAAATCTCCGGCTGCAACGAAACAAAAATATTCCAGCGATATAGATAAAGTAGTGAAAATATTAGGTTGATGCAAAAGTTCGTCCCGTTTTTTTGACAAAAATTGAAGAAACATTTTGTTTGCTAAAAATTGTATTTAATCAATATAGTACGTGCCGTTCTGTTCGATGAACTTTCTCCATCTCTCCGGTAGATGCATAATCCCGCGCTCATAGAAGTTCTGAGGTTTCTGGCTAAAGAACTGATCCAGGTGACGAAACTTTCTGAACCACTTACGGCATGTGGAATCGTCAACGGCATCCTCACCCTACACAACACATATCTTCTTTTGCGTCTGCGAAGCATTCTTGCCCTTTCGGAAATAAAAAAGCCTAATAAGTCGAAAATGCTCCTTATTTTCTGCCATTTTTAATGCTTAACAAAATTTTTAAAAAAAACCATATAATACAATTTTTTCCCAAGTCTCGCTGAAATTCCTTCTTTCAAACAACATCAGAACTTTACACATATGATGTAGATAACACTTCGGTTTTAGGATGCAATGCCATCTAGCGTCAAAAACGGGACGAACTTTTGCATCAACCCAATATTTAACCCCAAAGAAATTACAAGAAAAAAAAATTTCAAATGTACTGTTTAAAAAAATATATTCTTCGAAATATCAAGATTCTAATATTGAACGTGATTGCAACGAGTGAGCAAAATCAGAAAGTCTGATCAGAAAGAAAGGGGAAAAAACCAGGAAGAGAAAATTCAACCCCAAAACAATTCCCCCACTCCATATCCCAAGCCACGGAATCGTTTCCGCCCCAACCCCAAACACCCCAGCTTTGATCAAGCGGGTTACATTGACCGTTACAAAACGAATCTCACAAACATCGGCGCAAAAGTAATGGACAGAAGAAAGCAAACCAGAAGAAAAAAGTTACACTTTACCTTTTATTGCACGGATTCCGCGGCGGTTCATTACAAACGCTATCCACGAACGAAATACCCTGATATTTACACTTTTTTTCCCTCGATCCTCTCTCTTGTGTGGATTTCCGAGTATCTTGGGGGGTCTCCGATCCAATAGCGGTAAATGAACGTTAGCAGCCCGCCCACATCTCTCACGTTCTGTCTGTTTTTTGCTCTGCCGCTCGTGCGCCATTAAACCCTGTGTTCTTCGCCTCTCAACTACCAATATTTGTTCAATTTCGCCTCGGCAATTTAAGCTTTTTTTCTTCTTTTAACTGCCCGCGTTTTGTGAAGAAATCTGGAGGAAGTAGTGAGTTATTCCGGGTTCGCTCGCAGGTTAAGTTGAATGAGGAATGGATTAGTTGAATGGCTGTCTCTGCTGATTTTTGTGCATTCTTTCGGAGCTTGTTCTTGATGGTTGGTTTTTAACTTTATTTGGCCACGTCTGGCCAAGCACAAGGCATGCAATATTAAGTAATGGGCAAACACACAAAGAAAGTTGAATGCCAGTGTCAGGTCAGTCTATACCTTATGCATTCTTTCGGTGCTGGTCCATGATGATTGGTTGGTTTTTCGGACTTTATTGACCATATTTGGCCAAGCATAAGGCAGAGAATGTTAAATAATGAGCATACACACAAAGAAAGTTGAATGTCATCTCAGGTCAGTTCACACATGCATTCTTTCGGAGTTCTTCCATGATGGTTGGTTTGTTTTATTTGGCCACATTTGGCCCAGCACAAGACAATGTTAAGTAATCTGCATACACACACGAGGAAAGTTATACTGACACAGAAAAGAGAAATACACACAGGGTAAGATACAGGACCTACAACTCTCAGGTCGGCAAACCGCCCTCCTTAGCTACGCCATTGATGTGAGAACTAAGATTTTATGACGAATTGAATGCGACTGGGGGCTGCCGCATCTATTTCATGATTTGACAACAATAAAAACGTTTTAAAATGAGCGAATATAACAAATCTCCAAATCCCATTTCAAAAGGTAGGTATTTTAATTAACGTAGCACTGGAGCAATACAACAGGTTATTGACGACAGTCCGGAATCAACCCCTGAAGGGAAAGATTGGAGGACAACACCACGTAATTTTTAACAACTGTCAGATGACGAGGTCTCCAAACTTCCACACCACGCCAACGGGAGGACATTTGAGGCCACGACAGATTTAAAGTGCACCAGCCCCCTTTGTACACGACGGTCTTTGGTTGGGTTCGAACTCGCAACACTCCGGTTGCTAGTTCGTTACTCTTCCAGCCGGAATACTACGTCCTCCACTTCAAAAGAAAGCAACGCATTCGCCGCTAATTCCCTGATCCACTGTGCTCTTCAGAGGCGTTAAGACGTGTATTGCGCAGTGAATGGAAACGTCGTACAAAGATAAGGAAACGAGAGGAAGATGTTAATGAATGGAATGCACAGCTTTGCTGAACAAGTGAATCAGTAAATGAGTTCATTCTGGACGCGGGAAACCGTAGCGGATGTGATCGAGCCCCATGCGCAGTTTTTGGACAGGATGTTCTCCCAATCCATCCTTCCAAAACAAGAAACTTATCATCTGAAAGCAGGAGTCTGTTTACGACTTGGAAGGGAAAATCCCTATTGAAAAATCTCGTGAATATGATTGTGTTCGATGAACTGAAAATGCTGTTATTTTTAACATTGAGATAAATTGTGGTTTCTCGCTTATTGGCTTGTGGTGATCGTTGAATATAATTATGATGGTGTAGTGTTTTCATTTTACTAACTACTTGCAGACTCGCTCCTTGATTGCTCATAATTTTGTTGATGTCCATATCATTACTCACATTTGTTACCTTATTCAAGGGGTTCTTAAAATGGGGTGTGTACATCCCTGGGGTATGAGAGAAGTTTCTAAATTTTCGATGGGAACTACCGCCTGACCACCTGTGAGAAACTAGCGAACGTTACGTCGGCTTTTGTGGGACCCCTACCCTGTCTACCTTTGCCTCAGCCACTGAGATATTATTTTTCAATAAATAAATTATCTTGAAATAGATGTAATTTCCTAAATAAAGAAATAGCATATTTTTCAAGGGGGTGAGAGAACTTATTTTTAGATTCAAGTGTGTGCCGATCACTAAAAAGTTGAGAACCATTGCCTTATTCAAATCCACTGCATTAGATAAAACGGGGATGCCACAGACGGCTATAAAAAGGCGATTTTTTGCTACTAGTTTTCAACCTTGATGACTAGGAGTATCTTAAAGCAAAACAGGGTACTTATGTATTAACCGCATGCCAGCGATTAATCGCCAAATCTGTACGTATTAACCGCATACCAGCGATTAATCGCCAAATCTGTTGGAAGGGGGTATAAAACGGAAGAACTGGAACAATCTGGTTATATTCA
This sequence comes from Meta bourneti, assembly GCA_933210815.1. Classification (NCBI taxonomy): domain Eukaryota; kingdom Metazoa; phylum Arthropoda; class Arachnida; order Araneae; family Tetragnathidae; genus Meta; species Meta bourneti. Next base: position 18,114,514 of record OW119922.1, read on the forward strand.
CTGCCAAGTAAACCACAAATACAATTTCATTGATTCTGATTGTTTTGCAAAACTTTTTTAGAACCACAGTTCAGTGTTTAGTGCGTAGTTGCATTAGATACTCGTGTTCTATTTTCTCTGTTTTTACGTCGAAGTAAATTTTTACGTTTCGCTTGATCGTTATGAAATAATGCTAGAATATTCCCACCCCAATGGATATTTGGGGGCATCTGTCGCGAAACAAGAGAAACATTTCTTGTTATGGTCCCCGATAGTAGTGCTACCACATTAATGAACGAAATAAAAAAACACCTTAAAGATGGATCGACCATTCTTTGGTTTGGAAGGGTTAAAGACGGAAGAACTGGAACAATCTGGTTATACTCACTGCCAAGTGAACCACAAATACAATTTCATTGATTCTGAAACTGGCACACACACACAGAATATAGAACGCATCTGGGGAAGTGCAAAATGGCGAAATGAAAAACATCTCGTCACTACCTCAAGTCCTACCTCACGGAGTTTATGTGGAGGAAAAAACAAGCCTCAAATGATAATGATGTTGATGCCAACCTAAGTTGGTTAATTGCTAAACATTTTCCGCCCGAAGCAAAACTTGGTTGATATTCGCCAATGGGCATGCGGTTAATACGTTTACTCAGAAGTCTCAATAGCTATTTTCAAAATCGTGATTTTTTGAAAATTTTGTTGGCTTTTTGAAAAATTACCAAAAGGTCAACGAAAATTTGGCCTCCTTTTTTTAATTAACAGCGGACGGAAGAAATATTTTTCTTCGGGAAGAAAGTTTTCCAAGGGACGCCAATTTCGAAGTTTGGGCGCCAAGCTATGACAAGCATAAAAGAAAAACATCAGAATCTGTGGTTGCTAGATTTTCATGAAAACCTATAAACAAGAAAATATTTAGTTTTTCTATTAAACATTTTTTGGCGAGATCTTTGTATCTGAGCAACTAATATTACTACTTAAATAAGGTTCAATAGGAGAGATTTTTCTGGTTCTATTTTTTTAAATTTATGCTATTTCACAAGTGCTTTGGATGCGGCAGCCTTGTCATAAGCGTCGACATGCACATTTCTTACCTCAAATGAAATAAAATCAATTATTACGGGTGATAATTCTTATTTCTAATAGTGCATGACAAAAAGTGCTCACCTGAGTCATTTATCACATTTATCACAATCAGATTCTGAAATCCGCTTTAATTGCATCCCATACACTTGTTAAAGGCGATTTTCTTTTGCTGACTAACCTATTTTTGCGTTCGCTGACATTTTCTTTTCTGTACTAATTTCTATTTTCCAGATTTCTCATTGCCTCCCGTCATCAGGCTGATGGTGAATTTCATAAGAGCGGCGAGCTCTATGAGTTAGCAATACTAAGCAGCTCTAGCTCAAGACAAGCGTATTTAAAGTTACGCGGCAAAATCTCGTAGTGGTTCATTTTACTTTACTTATATCTCTTTGTTGCCATTCGTCAACATACAAATACCATCGATTTAAGTGCCACGTACGTCAGTGAAATATGTACTTAGATTGATCTTTATTAGACAGTAATATTTCTTCTTCGCATGGGGATTATAAGTCAAAATGTTTGGGGGATAAGGACGTGAGGGATTTTTTTAGATTTTCTAGATCACAATGTCTTTAGACTGGTGAAGTCCAATAAGTCAATTTTTTCTTTGTATGAAGGTTAGAATTCTTGAAACGCTCTTGGTGAGCATTGTTAAAATTTTTCCCCTTAATTTTTACACAACTGTTTTTCGACTTTGTGTGTTTCACGTGTCAGTGGCGATATTTAGATTAAATCCTCGTCATTCTTTAAACATTTGAATAAATATTGTTATCTACATTTTAAGGGTTCGGGCAATTTAATGGTAAGCCACACTTTTCAAATAGCAATTTTCAAGTTTTAAAAATTTCAGAAATTATAATGGTTTATCCGAGGTGGTGTTATCTTAAACTTTCACGTATTGGGCACTAATTCAAACAATCAGAAATTCTTTTGATCCTCTTGAATGTAGCTTAAATCTTTTTCATTAGGAACTTATATTTTGCGGCTTATCGCTATGTTGCCCGGAGTCATTTTTGTAAAAGTATTGTAAGGAAATGCAGTTTTCTCTACTTTTCTTGAAAGTAGTTTTTCCAGCAATAGTCAAGTCAAGTCAGTCAAAAGAAAATTGACTAAGGCTATGGAAACACATTAGGACGAAGGACGAAAGTTTAATAGGAACAGCGATTTTGGAATTGATCAAGAACAAAATAGAACCCGTCAAATTAATACATGAGCTGACGCCAAGCAATATATTCTAATTCAAAATATGAAATCATTCCGACAGTCATCTATACATATAAAACAGAGTTGACATCTGTCTTTCTGTTCTCCACAAATCTACACCATTTGACCAATCTACACCACATTAGGTACACTTATTCTTTGGAACCCTGCGGGTAACGTAGGCTACATATTAACTCCCGTTTTATTTGTCTTGGGTGTGCAGAGGGGTGTAACGTCCCGTCATCTTGGACAAAGCACTTGCTAGGGGGTTCTCTTTCACGGTCTGGGTGTGCAGATGACGTTAGAGTTAATTAACATCCACAGGAGTCGCCTCTCAAGATGACCTTGGAGTTTCTTTTTAGAGTATGATGCAATCGCAGACGGATGTGGTTGCGCTGAAAATCGCTCAATATCATATCGTTTATGCATCCGGTCTGTAAATTCTTAAACTGTAGCTTTTATTATTGGAAAGTAAATTTTTATGATAATATAAGATTATTTTCAAAGGAAGTGGCCTTTTTTCTATCGTCGATATGGAACAGGGGGCTAAAGACAATTCGAAAACCTCATAGGAATAACATTGCGTATTTATACGATCAATATCAGACTAAATTTGATACATTCATCCTGTAGAATTCTGCGGGACACATAGGCTATATATTAACCCCGTTCGATTTGTCCTGGGTCTGCAGGGGGCTAAAAACAATTCGAAATTTCCATAGGAATAATATTGAGTAATATTACGATGAATTATAAACAATTCAACCCGAGCAACGCCATGTAATTCAACTAGTTACATATAACCCAAAGCATAAAACATGCCACTATTTATAAGTTGTTTTCATGACGCCTAATTCTTTTCATCTATTAATCGCAGGGAGTTGCAATACCGGGAAAACGAAAGTTTTTCAGATAACATCCTCCGATGTTCCCACAATTGCATGTTATAAATCTGTAATTTCTCATAATCTGTAGCGATTCCATTCTCTCATATCCCACCAAAACAACTTCGACAACAGAGGACACCCCATATATTTTAGACTTTCCAAGAAAATATTCTTTTTCCATTGTCTATAACCTGAAGAATATTAAAACCTGTCGAAGAAATAGACAGACTCGGATATGGCAAGAATGATGGAACTGTCTGTGTGTCATGTTTCTCTGTTGGTGTTTGATCCCGTGGGAAAAAGAAATATATATAGAGATAGATCTGTCAACACATGCTTGGTGAGTATGTAGTTTTCAGATTTCGTCATTTTTTCCCGTTTGCGTCACCGGCTTCCTGTGACGTTACGTCACAAACTACGTTACTCGCACGAGTCGCCGAAGATTTCTCAATTCTGTCGCCTTCTAAGAAATGATAAGATATCGTCATTCTAAAACTGGAGGTTTTATGATAAACAGAATATATTGGGATGCAGAAGCAACGTGAAAAGGGGATTGTAATTATTCGAATATTCCTTTTTACCTCTTAAGACAACGTCAATTGTATTCCATTCAATTTCTGGCACATTTCTGTGGTGTTTTGATTCCCTTTCCTTTGCATCGTAACTCTTCGCGATTTTTAATTACTGAAGATTAATTTTTATAATCGATAACGTCAAAAGACCTGAAATGAGTATTGGTAATCTTTTATCAGAGATTAAAAAGAATGTGAAGGAAGATTCTCAAAGAATGGATTCGTTCTCTGAGTCATTCCTTCTCCGAGAGAATGAATGAGCAAACTGAAAGTTATTTCTGAAATTAATTTTATTGATTACTTTTGCACATTTGATAATAGGTTCAGGGTAGAAAGAGACTTCGTTTCCACGAAATTGTGTATTAAGCTCTATGGAATCGATCTTTCAGTGTCTCGTTCAAATATTTTATACCCCCGATACTTTCAGATCAAATTTTCTTCTTGATAAATAAAAAATTCCCTTTCCATTTTTCTCACAACTCAAAGAAAACTTAAAACTTAAGTTAAGCACAGTCGACGAGATTATTTATGTTAACGAATTTCGTAATAAAGTCTGATTAAACGAACATGACTAGCCTGAAAAAGATAACAGAAGTTTTGATGTTTTTTAGAATGTTAAAATAGCAGCCAACAGACATTCTTTCTTCGTATTGTAAAAGCCACGGAGCGTTTCGTTTTGCATGTTGCTGTTGTACATTTCTTTATTGTTTTACTTTTTAATAAACGTTAATTTGAACAACGATATCTGCATTGAATTTAGAATTACTGTCCACAACATTTGCACATGAGTTGGGATTAAGAAAAATACGAGGGTTTCTATCCCAAACCCCGGTTTCAGAATCTAGTCATCAACCCAACTAGAATCCGATCCGAAGAGTCTTCTTGTACTAACCCGATTCTGTAACTGACAACAAAAGTGAAGCATTCTAACCACCGACGACACTTGTAGAACAAAACTCGAATTCTAACCGGGACTTTACAGAACCAATTATCTTCAACTTCTCTCAATCCTCTTTGATTTTTATTTGAAAATGAGGACTTTATACCAGTGTTTCTCAACTGCAGAATCACGGCCCGGTACCGAGTTTGGGTATCAGTTATACCCGATAAGTATAGTAAGGAATTAAGTAAGATATTAAGGAATTTCATTTTTGTTTTCTACAATTTTTTTATGGACAAAACTTTTATAGAAATATTCCGAAAACAATATCCGTGAATGTCTCAACGAGCTTAGACCCTCAATGCCCAAATAGCATGTATGTTAATCCAATGTCAGTGACCAATCTGAAAAGGATGTATAGAGAAAAATTTTCCAATGAAATTGAAGATCAATGCAGTCTATCTTTTCTCAATTCTCTTCGTAAGTTCCCATTGCTGTATGTAAGTGCTTGTTTCGAACCCCGATTTACAGATTTGTGAAAAGTAATAGGCCTACAGATTCAAATATTAATGTAAATAAGAGACAATGGACTTTGCTTAATTTTGGTGTTAGAAAGTCTCGTATAGAAGGTGCTAGACCCAAAAAATATACACTTTGGTGATCTCAATGATATATGTAGGATGTCAATAAAAATCAGCACAAATTAATTTTATAATGTTAGCCTTATAAAACTGCAATAAGGTAGAGTTTAATCTATTTTAATAATTATTATGATTCAAGATATGTTCAAAACCAATATTATTCCAGATAGCATAATCAATACAGAACCGTTAATCTACTTTTCATACTGCCGTCTTTGATCTCTTTTGCGTTTGAATCCTCCAGACCAGTGATGCGCAAACTATTTTCATTTCAGACCCCCAATTTTGTGTACTATTTTGTCGCGACCCCTGGATAGACAATAGACGTTTTTTTAATCATCAACGTAATTAAAGTTGAATTTTTTTTGGGATTTGCGCTTATGTTTGTGCCTTATTAGAGGTCTGAATAATATACATAATTTTATGAAGCAATGGTTTTATTTATGCATATGGGTATAAATATTTTTAAATGGAAAATACTTTAAAAAAAATTACAACATAAGAATTCAACGTGAGGTATGCGCTTGCAAAGAGCTCATGATTACTTCTATGTTCGGATCTGTATTGGAAATCGCAAGCCGTAAGTCATCCTCTGGATACAATCGAGATCGATATTTTGTTTTAATGGCAACTAATTTTGAAAAGCCGATTTCACATAAGTAGGTCGATGCAAACCGAATCAAAATATTAATTGCCTTTTTCTTCAAATCGGCATATTCGTTTCCAATCGGTAACCAAAATTTTTGGCAAGTCAGACTTAAATGGAATGCGCAGTGTTTCGTCGCTTGAAACATCAATTAACTGTTCTTTTTCATTTAAAGAGATATTGAATTTAAAAATATCAAACGAAAATGGATCACGTATCCAACCTAATTCATTATCTAGAAATTTTCGAAAAGTTTTCTCCCAATTTTATCATGACGGGAAATGGTGTTTTTAAATATCAAGAAATCTATTATTTTCTTTATTAAATTCTAAAAAGCACGGGAACATGTCTGTGTTGTTTTTGTTCAATTCTCCTTGCCAAAGTATCAGCTTATTCTTAAAAGCTTCAATTTTACTGCTCTATGTTAAAATATGTTTGTATTCTCTCCCTATAGACAAATTCAAATCGTTAAGTTTTTCGAAAATGTCAACCATGTAACTGAGTTTTCCGAGCCAATCTTCATTAATGAATGAACTTGCCAATATGTGTTTCTTTTCTACCAAAAAATGTAAGCTTCGTTTCTCAAATCGAAAATACGTCGCAGTATTTTGCCGCGTGAGAGCCATCTGACTTGGGTATGTAGTAATAATGTTTCATGCACAAAACCCATCTCATTACAGAGTATTGAAAAGAGGCGACTGTTTAGGGCGCTGTTGATTTTAATGTAATTAATTACTATAACAACATCCTGTAATATCTTGTATAATTCTTCATCAATGTCCTTTGCAACAAGAGCTTGTCTATGTATCATGCAATGGTTGAATACTATATGGGGAGCAATTTTCTTTATTAACCCTCTTAGTCCTTTATTACTACCTGTTAATGCTGCAGCACCATCAGTGCAAACCGCGACACAGTGTGTCCAGGTAAGGTCATTTGTTTCAAAATATCTATTAATAATTTCAAATATTTTCTCTCCATTTGTTTCTCCTTCCAATTTTTTACAACATAAAAAATCTGATATGTATCTCACATAAACAATTAGTTGAGACAGTTTAGAAATGTCAGTAGTTTCGTCAAGTTGTAGAGCAAATACAGGAGAGTTTTGTAATCGATTTAACAGAACTGATTCTATATTACGTGATATGGCGGAAATTCGGCGAGAAACGGTATCTCTTGATAATGGTATCGTTTTTAAATCGTTACCATATTTTTCTCCATGCATAATTGATGCCATTTTAATTTCTGAAGGAAGAATGAGTGATTCTGCAATAGTATGTGGTTTCAAAAAATTTTCCCTATTAAATATGAAACTTCTAAAAATGCCCGTAAAGCCTTCTCAGGAATTGTTGTGTATTTTTTCAAAACTACATTTTGATTTTTCATACTTTCAGCTCGTTTTTTAAAAAATGTTTCAGACTTATTTGCTAATTCTTTATGTTTGATTTCCAAATGTCTTTTTAATTTAGCAGGTTTCATACTTTCATTTGCTAATTTATCCCTGCAATTAACACACAACGGATGTTCTTTCCCATTAACAACGCAATATGTAAATCCATATTTAATAAACTCGTATTGATATTTTCTCAATTTTTTATAGATAGCACATTTCGTTCGATATTTTTTGATGTAGAAACAGTGCTATTGCATTCATTCACAGTTTTTGTAAGTTCAATGGATGTTGGTCCATCATTCTCATTTATAATGTCATTCTTTTCATTTTCTGGACGTTGGGTACCTATTTTTAGCCATTTATACATCATGAGGGTATTAAAACTAAAACCAAATTATAAATATACAATATTTCATTTCTTTGCGCTTGTTCAATCACGTGCGGCTACCACGTGGGAAGAAAATAAAGTCGGGTATAACTCTGTATAAATCATGTTTATTTGTAGCTTATTCAGAATTAAAGAAAATAAAACTTAATTATAAGAGAAACATCTCATACCAATTCCATATGCTCGCTACTTAATATAAAAAAATATAACATTCAAGTAAAAATTTACACATGGTAATCGAGGCAAGTAAATATCTCAACTGGTGTTGCCAGTCGAGCGCACATCTACATATATTGTACACAGTGGTTACAGTTAATCATAAAACAAGTACAAAATTAATTATAGTGATTTAATATAATTATGTCAAACATCACTTACTCCAAAGATGGGAAAACATATATTTAGAAATTACAATTAGCATTTATTTTTCAAAATTCATCTCACTATGATCTTAAATTTGTACTTGCACTTAAACTGCAAAAGCAGGCTTTGTTTAGTGTGCCGCCATCTGTAATCCCAAAACAACAGAACTAACTGTTCCCTTAACACGTTTTAAAATAGTAACTACCCTGGTAGCGTTTCCATCGAAATATCAGTTGAGGATAATTGATTTTCGAAAAAATCAAAAACGAAAAAAATAATACAAAATATTTAAAAATAACAGTTTTATAAACATTATTGCCCTCCGAGCACGCTACTGAAATGTCCTATACTTAAAAAATATGTTATGTACATACCCGATTGCAAATTTTACTTAAAATTAGCAAAAGCAGTATATAAACAGAATTACAGAATGCATTTGAATGAACGTAAGAAGCAGCAAACCGAACTACTGAGGCACAGACGGAAAGAACTCCACGGTCCTAGCTGTGATCACAATATAAAGACTAAATAGCAGGGGTGCACACCTAGATTGAAAAAGCTGTAGTAAAGATGGCCACTGCTAAACGTCAGACCGATCCAAGTTGCATATGAATCCCACCGGAGAGCAGGTAAAGGTCATCTCAAATTGACAATTATCTTTTATCACTATGTCTGTTCGCCTGCCGGTTGCCGAAGTATAGGTACTATATACTAATACAGACAATTGTTTTCGTAAAATAGTTCTTTTTTATAAATAATATTATCTCATTTCACTATTTTACTGGTACCAGATACTTGTTGAAGAAAAACATTATATTTTTTTATTGTCAAATAAATTTCTTTGAATTTGGCGACCCACAAAAATTTTCAAGCGACCCCCGGTTTGCGCACCACTGCTCCAGACCACCTACATCCTAACGGTAAACATTCAAGCGTTCTTCTATGTTTAACAAACTCAATATTACTCTAGATAGGAAAATAATTTATTTTTACTCGAAGCAAATCAGTGTAAAATCTATTATCCCTTTCAGGATCTAGATAAATATCTGATGAACTAGTACAACCATGGCATGCTATGAGATTAACGCATTATTCCAAAGCTAAGAGCCCCCCCTAAGACTACTCCAAACAAAATCCAGTGTCATTCGTTTCAGAGTATCTTGTTTTTTTCCCCTGTGAAAGTGGCCTAATGTATATTATCTGCTCTAGAGTTGTTTAATAAATTAATGTGTTTCCCACTTGTGTGCTGCAACACAGAGCGAGAAAGCCTGTTCCTCTGTTGGAATACTAAAAGAGGTGAGAGGAAAGAAGGTAAAATACAGTTTTTCGAAATGGATTCGATTTGACCTTTTGCTGTTAACAGATGTCTCACTTCAAGAACTAGAAGAAAATAAAGGTTTCTATCAACAGCCTCGATTCTATAATCCATCCATAATTCAATGCCAAGAGTATATCTCCTGTTATCTCGATCATAAAATTGACTACTAATATACTGCAATCTCCATCACAGAAGGACATCAATCTAATGTTATAACACGCTTCCAATCCGATCTTTTATGTATCCAACTATCTTGTATGGTTGGTCTTTGTTCTTTGAATCTTTACCCATACATTCTAACGTAAGCATTTAAGTCTTGTTCAATGTTTAGAAAACCAATATTACTCTATACAGCAAAATCAACACAGACTAATCTAATATTTATACCGTCGTCTGATTTTCTTTTCCTTTAAAGCTCCAGACGCTCCAATGGCAACCATTCAAGCCTTGTTGTATGTTTACGGAACCCCAATATTAATTCAGATAGAAAAATCAATACAGAACCAGTAATCTAATTTTCGTTCCGTCGTCCTTGATATTTCTTTGCGTCTAAGGCTCCAGACATCCTGATGGTAACCATTCGGTTGGTTGGTTTTTATGGCACAAGAGAAAGATCTGGCCAAACTGCACCAGATGGTAACCATTCAAGCCTTATTCAATGTTTCATGGAACTAATATTACTCCAGATAGAAAAATTAATACAGAACCATTGATCTAATTCTTATACCGTCGTATTTGATTTTTCTATGCATCTAAGGCTACAGATCGCTAAATCCTAACGGCAACCATTCAAGCTTTGTTTACCAATATTACTCCAAATAGAAAAATCAATTCTGAATCAACAATCTGATTTTTATTCTGTCAGCTTTGATTTTTCTTTGCTTTTGAGGCTCCAGAGACTGTAGTCTCTGGAGCCTCAAAAGCAAATTACCCTTACAGTAATGGTTCAGGCCTTGTTCTATATGTTTAGTAAAACCAATATTACTCTATATAGCAAAACCAATACAGAACCAATAATCTAAACTTCATACCGTCATCTTTGATTTTTCTTCGTATCTGAAGAGGTTTCAGGTCACTATCACTATATCTTAAAGGTAACCACTCAAGCTTTGTTCTAGGTTTAACGAAACCAATTTTACTCCACATACGTAGCAAAAGCAATTGTTTCTACTTCAAAGAAAACACGTGTAAACTATGTTCTCCCTTTCAGGATCTAGTTAAATATCTGATTAAACTACTACACAATGGCAGAGCCCACTAAGAGATTAAATAAGAACATTGCTCCAAACAAAAACACCTGTGCAATTCGTTTCAGAGAACTCTGGTTCCTTTCGTTGAAAGTGCAGCCTAATCTATCCTATCTGCCAGAGAGTTGTTTAATAAATTAATGTCTGTTTCCCACTTGCGCAGCGCTGCAATACAGCGCGAAAACGCTTGTTCCTCTATCACTGGTATACGGAGGCGAGGGGAAAGAAAGCACAAATACAGCTTTCGAAATAGGCACTATTCAACCCCCCGCCGTTGACAGAAGATGTCTCACTTCAAGCTTTGGAAACGCTACATTATTCAAATGAGACGTCAGAATCGATTGAATTTAATCGATTAAAAGTCACGCATATGCAAATGTGAAGCTTAATCGATTCCCGTCCACGCTGTCGAGAGACCGTTTGTTTGCAGAAGTCGTAAGGGCAAAATGTAATACAAACGGAAAGAGCCAAATATCCTCAAGCACGAACGAAAAGAAAGCGAGATTATTTGCGTGCCATTATCATATTACTTTAATTTCGTAAATTAAACTTCCGGCCGATAGAAGTCGAAGTAGCGATGGATTCATAATGTAAGAGTTTTGCATTATTACGACTTCGTGGAGCACCACATGCGATTGAGATTGTGTTTCTATATTGGTCAGAGCAAAAGAAATAGGATTTTGCGTATGCCACAACTCCTTTGTTAAGCAATGGGTGTTTTCATGTATATAATATTTTAAATCAATACACTTTTTAAACGCCATAGATTCTATAAACTTTTTATTTAAATTGAATTTTTTATTTCCAGATTCAAGCTCCAAGAAACAGCAACGAAGACAATTCTGACTGCCGTATTCACCAGTACGAGTTTAGCCTCGGATCAACGATGATCTCGATTATCGAAGAAACTATTCACAATGCTTGATCCGAGGACTGAATTGCCGTTTTGGTGTTAAATTTTGATCCTAAGAAATCGGTGGCTTTTGCGAAGGAAGCGAAGCCGTCCGTCAACAAAATAAAATGGGCGTCACACTGAGCTAAACTAAAGAAGTCTGACTAAGGATTCTCAGATATTACGTTTGATAGTTGAGATTGGTGCCGAATTTATAAAACTTATTCGTGTGGTAAAATTGATGTTATCAGCTTTCGGAATAGTTCGGAATATAGTTTATTCGTAAACATGCAGATGCGTTGACCACGGCAGGTGCAAATTCGTCGCAGAACAAAAACGCTTTTCTTGATTTATCTATACATATAAAGTAGAGTTGGCATCTGTCTGTCTGTTCTCTATTCAAATCAATACCGTCTGACCAATTCACACCAAATTTGGTACACTTATTCTTTGGAACCCTGCGGGCAACGTAGGCTACATATTAACCCCCACTCTATTTGTCTTGGGTGTGCAGAGGGGTGTAACGTCCCGTCATCCTGGACAGAGCACTTGCTAGGGGGCGCTCTCTCCCGGTCTGGCCGTGCAGATGACGTCAGAACATCTACAGGAATCGCCTCTCAAGATGACCTTGGAGGTTTGTTAAATCGCAGATGGGTGCGGTTGCGCTGAAAATCCTTCATTATCACATCTCTACTATTATGAAAGGAAGTGTTTGTGTGTGTCTGTGTGCAGTGTCCAGACGAATCTATAGCACTTACAGCCATGAAATTCGGCACACAGGTAGTCCTAAAGGTGGCTGAATGTCCCTCGAAGCCCGAATTTTAAAATTTAATCTAGAATTTTTTAAATTAATATTTCGTGCTGCGCGTACTGAAGTAGCGGTTAGTGCTTTGGAGGGAGACATCCTGAGTTCGAGCCCGGTCGACGGATAATTTTTATTTTTCGCCTCTATATTTTTTAAAAATAGTAAATATACTCTAATCCTTTCAATTTTTTTTGTACTTTTACATTATCCTTTTATTTGTTAATTCAACACAATTATTTTTAAAAATTTAATTGATTTTATGCAGCTTTTCGAATTCTGAAACTGGTTTCCCTGTATTGTCTTCTTTGTAATGAAAAGCAAACAACTGAAGCTCGACCCCCATACATGTTCGACTCCAAGTGCCAAGTTCCTATCATCAAGAAATTTTCTGCAACTCAGTTAATAAATTACATGAAATTAATTTAGTATTTATTACTATTTAATTTGGTTTTGATTTCGCTGGCATTGTGATTCATTTAGGTTGTAATCAGTGAGGTAACAGGACTTTTTAAAAGAATAGAGTTATATTTAAAGATTGAATCGCATTTTTATTTCAGTAGTGGTTATTTCATAACTTACTTTTGTGAATTTGTATAATTTCTGCAATTTTAATCTCATTTTTATTTCAGGCAAATAACTACATTACATGAAATGAAGTAACAGTGTTTATTACTGTTTAATTTGGTTTTGATTTCGCTGACATTATGATTTATTTAGGCTGTTTGTTGGAATGAGTGAGGTGACACAACAAGACTTTTTAAAAGTATAGCGTTATATTTAAAGATTCAATCACAATTTTATTTCAGTAGTGGTTATTTCATAACTTACTTTTGAATTTGTATAATTTCTGTATATGTATAATACAAATCTATCGACACTACATGGGACATAGATGAGGCTGTGAACTACACAACAGTTTTTGAACACATTGGAGCCATCTGGAATACCAGAGTTTTTGAATACATTGGAGCCATCTGGAATACCCTCGCATATATTGCAGCTAGAAATTGGGGCACCGATTATGCTTCTCAGAAATTTGCATCCACCTCACTCTGCGATGAACAAGACTATCAAGAAACTGATGCCGAATATTATTGAAGCCACCATCATGACTGGACATACCGCAGGCGAAGACGTATTCATTCCAGGATCCCAATCATCCCTTCGAATCTCCCATTCCAATTTAAACGACTTCAGTTCCCTGTTCGTTTAAGTTTCGCAATGAGCATCAACAAGGCACAAGGACAATCACTGAAAGTCGTAGGACTCGATCTCATTAAACCGTGTTTCTCCCACGGTCACCTGTATGTGGGTTGTTCAAGAGTTGGAAAAGCCGAGACTCTTTACATCCTAGCTCCAAATGGAAGGACATTCAACATAGTGTTTCATGAAGCTCTCTAAGCAGGAATCAGTGAGGTGGAAGGAATGAGGCGACATGCCAGTGTCATGTCTGGTGATGATGGGATTCATTCTTAAAATTATCGTTTTTTCTTTTTAAGTTTTCAGACTCAGTGAGGACAAACAAGAATGATGTCACGGGCAACGCCATGCGGGCACTGCTAGTCGTTTATAAGGCAACGTAGGCTACATATTAACAACCCGAGCAACGCAGAGTAAATTCAGCTAGTTACGTATAAAAGAAAAATGACAATGGCAAGATACTTCCCCTGCATCAACACACCAATGCCGACGAGAAAAAAGTAATTGGAATTCAATTCTGCCGACGAAGTATTTGGCCAGTATGGAATGTTTTTAGATCCGGGCGTCATAAGAAATGTAAACAACGTCACGTGATCGAGAGAGGAGACAGTAGCCAATCTCAGCGAGCTTATCGCTTTAATCGGTGGGTTAATTCGTATTTTGTGTATACGGTTCTTGGATAATCCCTGGTTTAACTCTGACCCACGGATTAACTCGAGACTTGTGAATACGGCCGAGAGTGAAACATCTTGTTTAAGCCTCCGAGTGGTTTTCGTGGCCGTAGTGGTCCAGTGAGTGTGCCCACTGCACTAGCAACCCTCGATCTGTAGGAGGCGCAGGTTCGTTACCTCCCTCGGTGTATTGCTGTGCCAGCAAAACCTTTTTTTGTGTGTTACCCAACGTTGTCTGTCACAAAATGGTCAAATGTGGCCCTTGCGCCATAAAGCCCAACCAACCCAATTTGGAACTGGATTTTGCATCAAAGGCTGGACAATATCGAGCAGTTTTCGAAGCAAAGATAAACCACCTAGAGTGTTAATATTTTGATACTCAACCCTCCAAGTGGTTTCAACGAGATATCTCGTCCATCAAAATCTGATGAGTTTTTAATGACGAGAATCTCTTCATGAAGATATTGGCGATTTTTTGGTGACGACGAGTTCAATATTTGATCAGTTTTTTCTAATGACGAGGGACGAAGAGATCTTCATGGACGTGATATCTCGTCCATCAAGATCTGGTCAGTTTTGCTAAAGTTGAGACTACCACCAGGAGGGTTAAGTTAATTTAATGTATGAACCTTAAAAAAAATCAAAAGGAATTCACGAGTAAATTTTTTTTGGCAGCGGACTCTCTTTTTATAAAAAAGTTATTTAGCCGGGCCGTGGTCTTGCAAAGGTCGAGAACCACTGGTACAGACAATCATCACGGAAACTACAAGCTTTGCATTGGAGCACGGGTTAAAACCACCACGCCGTGATCAATTCAACTTAAAATTCGTTGCCTCCATCCGTTTTCGAACGAACCACCTTGCGCAGCAGATTGCACCGATCAAGCCGACCACCGGTTAGGGGAGCGAGATTTATGTAAGAGACAACGCTCGGTCATCGCGGGGCCCGAAAGAATAAACCTGCTAACGGAAATCGTTTGCAGCCCGGGAAAGGTCTCTGAAAAAGTGTTGCCGTATACCCCAATTTAGATCTACTTTTTGTTTCAGAAATTACTTCCGCGAATTAGCCGCCGCTATAAATCAAGATCGTTATCCATCAATCACTTTCCATTCAATCTGTGAAAAGTTTCTCTTGCGGAGACCCTCTGCTGTAACAAATGATACTCCTCGCCGCATCATCTCTCACTTGCCACGTAAACAATAAAAATAAAGCAGGTGTTTGCCAGGGGTGGGGAGAGAATCAAAAAATACATACTCGGACTGTCTGCCCATGATTTTCTTAATTACCCGACCAATAAATAAGAGGAATCCAGACTTCTTAGATGCAGTCTACTTGTGTCAGATAAGGAACTTGTGCAAGCAAACAATAACATCGTCTCTAATAATCAATGTTAAATTACACTGCGTTATCGGAATGCAAAGATAGCTCCGAAGAGAACAATGAGATGGTGCAGTTTTCGGCAGCATCGTGGTTTTTCTTTTATGTTCTTTGTTGTTCAATAACCTGTAATTGTTGTTCACGTGAAGAAATTTTAGTACCACCTCTTATCTATACATTTAACCCTCTGAAGGGTTCATATCTTGCAGCCTGCAGTTTTACCTGCGTGACTTAATTCCAACCAGTTTTGACATTCTCTGCCAATAGAATCTTTCCGAAGGATTCTGTTCTAAGGAGAGGACCAATATAATTTTTCCAAAGGATGTTAATCTGAGAGGATCAGTTGAATAGTTCCAAAGGATTCTATTCTAAGGGAAGGGAGGTCGCGGTAACCCAGTTGGTAGAGTCTCGGATTTGCAACAGGAGGGTTGTCTATCAAAATTCAAGATTCGACCCAACCAAAGACCGTCGTGTACGTGGGATCTGGTACACGCTGTCTTCACGTTGGCGCGGTGTTGAAGTTTGGAGAGTGGGTTGACAGTTCAGTTGTTGACCTCGTCATGTGACCATGATTCAAAATTACGAGGTTTTGTCCTCGGAGCTTTTCGTTCTGGATGGATCCCAGAACGTCCCAATAGCCCGTTGTGTTGCTCCAGTGCGACTTTAAGTCAAATAACCAAAACTTGCGTAACCAAAGCAAAATCAATATCGAGGAGCTTTTAAAGTTTCATACAAACCGTAAGCAGATTGAACTACGAATTTTCAAATAAAATATTGCAAACTATAGAAGCTTATCAGAATAACAGAGTACTCTCAAAGTGGATACCAAAATTTTCTAAGATTCCATAAAAAGTAATCATGGTTTCAGCAAGATGAATTTGGGTTACAATCTAAAAATGAATTTAAATTTTCTAGGGCGTAATCAATAAAATACAAGCTCAAGATTTGATATGTTGCTCTTCGGTAATTTTCTGCTGTGTCACAAGCTCAAGAGCAATTCTCAATTATTAAAGACGTCGTTGAAACTTTCACTAACGAGGCAAGGTTAATGATTGCAAATTCTTAGTTATACGGTTAATGATTGAAAATTCTTAGTTTCACAACGTGAAATTGGAACAGAAATCTAAAATACATTTGAATTTAAATTTGTTTGAATTTAAAAAGATTTTTTATTTGAGTCTTCAATCAGTTTTTGTTGATTGGACCACAAGCTCAAGGATAATGCACAATTGTTAAAAACTATAAATTATAATGAAACCGACAAACGGGGAAGGGTTAATGATTGGAAATCCTTCGCAACAATTGCAAGAATCAGTAATAGCACATCAATCATAACAGAAGAAAATTAGGAATTGATTCTCAGATGGAAGAAACTATTCCATATATTTTGTTATTTAAAAGGGTGTTGTCGAGAGAATTATAGGTTAGACCCAGGGGTGGAGGAACCTTTTTTTGTTGGAATTTTGCATTGGTTTATTTGCAATCAAGTATGACCGCATTTAAGAAACTCCAATTGAAAAGGAACATTGTTTTATGAAAATCTAACTAATATATATTTAATAATTTCAAAAAGAGGAAACTGTTAATTTTAGAATTGACTAATCTTTTAATGACTGTTGGGTGTCTGCTTTTCGTTGGAAAGCATTTGAATATTTCGTTGCAGCATGCAGATCCGCAGTTTCAGTTGTGATCTTAAGGGCGTCTTGATTTGGGTTAGGTAACAGAATGTAGATTCGCAGCAATAAGTTGTTGAAAAGTAAGAAAATATTTTTCATGCATGTTGACGAAGACGTGGGTAATCTACTTTTTTCAAACTTGGAATAAGGCTGCACTTAAACTTAGAAAGCCACAGGTTTCCCGCTAGACTCAAGAAAACGGTATCATTGCCACTTAGATAATTTCGGAACATGATAACCCGTCATAAGCCTATTCAGATAGCAATTTGGTGACGAAGATTTTAGTCGCCAATTTGGCGATTATTTTTTTTAGATTTTTACCGAATTATTAACCATAATATAAGTTAAAAAGCTGTACTTAAGGACCTAGGAAGCCAGAGGTTCCCCGCTAGACTCAACAGTATCATCCCACAGCGATAATTTTGGAATACGGTAACCCGTCGTAAGCGTATCCAGATAGCAATTTGGTGACGAAGATTTTAGTCGCCAATTTGGCGATTATTTTTCTTGAGTTTTTTACCGAATAGTATTAAAAAACACTGATATGTCTTCTGAGCAGAACGGAAAAAATCAATGATCCTGCGAGTGCAAAGAAATGAAATGGCCAAAAAGCAGACTCAGACCAGACACCTGGAGAGTGATTAAACGTGCAGAGGCGAGACAAAAGGCCATTGGGTGGCAGATGTCCCCCTTCTGTGTGATTTCACCAACCCACGCCCCTCAGAGCCATTTTCGTTTTCTCTTGGGCCATTTACGACGAAATTTCTTGTGATTAAAAACAAACTGCGAAGACGACTGTCGTGAAAATGTCCCTCCATTTCAGAATCAAAAATGAAATTTACCGAAGTTCATTTTCTACGTGCGAATATCGTTCTTATATTATGAAGTGAATAATTATCATTCGCGCGTGAAGTGCACTTAAAACCCGGTAATATAAATGGCCTTGTTGACGGAAAAGCTATTTGGTTGTGTACAAATTCATTAGAAAAGTGTACTCATACGCTGCATTCTGTTTTGCAGTTAATTTCTCTAAGGTTTTAAAGTTAGTTATTTTTCAATTATGATGGTGTCTCGCCGACATTATAAGTAAGACGTATTTAATGGAATGTCGTCTCTGTCTTGATTTATGGACCGAAGACTGCAAGATATTGCAACTGCATTGCAGTTAGAATAGCAATAAAGAAGTATAAGGTATCAAAATCGCCACCTTGAGATCCGAAGTTTATACTTAAAATTCCTTTTGTCGTCCAATCATATGAATAATCTTTTAACAAATTCTATGATTTATTTCATCTATTCAGATCATTTTCATCTATTTCATTGTTCAGAAGAGTATGTTTGAATGTTTTGTTAACCTTTACGATACGGCGGCCAAATTTAGTTAACGTCTCGTAGAACGGCATATTTCGCTTAACTTCCTTCCCCTACAGAAGGTATGACATGTTATTTCCCGCATACAGGTGTCATCAGTTAACAAGAAGGAATGCAAGGGTCATTGTGATAGTTCAAGTAAAGGCATGCGACACTCGCGCTCCCATAAATGCCTTTGTACTTCTTGGCGTATTCTTTGGCGTGAATGAGATATCACCTGCGCCACTTACTATCTTTCCCAAAGAGTTCACACAATTATAGATAGGGGAGGCCACCGAACAAAATGAAGGCCAGTCGCCTCTTAAGGCCAGTCGCTGATAGCTCGTAAATCGTGATTGGCGTCAGCGGTCCCTTGAAAGGGGGAAATTTCCAAGCAATCCCAAGCCGCTCTAGGAAAGAAACTTCTGATGGGACTCATTTGTCCCAGTCGTAGTGTAAAGGTTAATGTGTGTGTTAGCTGTATATTTCTTCTTTCTGTTCACCAGTGATGCTGAAATTTGATTCTACCTGTGTCACTGAATTCATATAAATGAATAGTTTTGTAGCTTCTTGTTGAACCGTTTAACTTTTTTAACCTGTTATAATTATCCTTGAACATCCCCTTTAAACTTCTTTAGGAAGCAAAAATTCTCCAACCATTGGATGTAGCAGATCAACCACATGCATAATTCCACTTCACAACCTGCAGTATTCCTTGCATGACTTCTGAACAGCTTTGACCTTCTTGACCAATATAATCTTTTCCAAAGGATTTCTAAGGTAAGTACCAACAGAACCTTTCTAGAGCATTCTATTCTAAGGAGGTGACTACGGTTGCCCAGTTAGAAGTGTAGCGGATTAGCAACCGGAGGGTTGCGAGACCGTCGTGTACGTGGCGGCTTGTGCACGTTAAATCTGTCGTGACCTCAAAAGTCTATCCGACCGTGTTTCAAAATGACGAGGTGTCTTTTCCATTCAGTATTAATCCCGGACCGTCTCCAATAACCAGTTGTGTTTTCCAGTGCGACATTTATGCAACTACCTACCTAAGGAAATGTTCAACATAATTCTAAAGAATTATATTCTAAGGAAAGGAGCAATAAAAATATTTCCTAAGGATTCAAAGGATAGGACGAACAGTATATTCCAAAGGATTCTATTCTAAAATGCAACCACCTTGAGTTCTAGGTGGCGCAGGTTCTATTCCTGCCAGATGCATTCCTCCCTGGTGTATTTTCTCTCTTCTGTGTCAGCAAAACTTTCATTGTGTGTCTGGCGGAGCATGGCCATGTATGGCCCTTGCGCCATAAAACTCCGAACAACCAATCATCTAAGAAAATGAATAGAATTTTTCTAAGGGATTTAATTCTAAGATAAGTAGGTATTTAATTAATGTCGATCTGGACCAACACAAAGGTCTATTGGCGATGGTCCGGGATCAAACCCGTAGGAAGAGATCCGAAGACAACAAGTAATTTTGAACCGCGGTCAGATGACGAGGCCACACCTGAGCTGGCACCCCATTCTCCGAACTTCCACACCACGCCAACGTGAGGACATTTGAGGCCACGATAGATTTAACGTGTACCAGCCCCCTTTGTATACGACGGTCTATGATTGGATTCGAACTCGCACCTATCCAGTTGCTAGTCCTTTACTCTTCCAATCGGGCTACTTTAATTCTAAGTAAAGGACCAATAGTTAATCTTGTAATTTTAGTAAAATTGTTTTCCACTGTTTCTTTGGTAAATGAACTTCTGTAAGCCCCGTGTTGTACTTCTTTGGTGCACGGGGAGTTTGTTTTTATTCAATAAAAAAATAAAAAAGACCAACACAATCTTTCCAACGAATTCTGTTCTAAGGAAAGAACCATTAGTATCTTTCCAAAGTATTCTATTGCAAGGAAAGGATCAATATAATATTTCCAAGCCTGGGTGTATTTCCCTCTTCTCTGTCAGTAAAACTTTCATTGTGTGTCTTTCTATTACTTGATATTGTATGTCTTGTGTCTGGCGCAGCATGGCCAAAATATGGTCCATAAAACCCCAACAAACCAAACCAACCAAGAAGCGATGGATTAATACAGCCAGTAGTTGTGGTTATTAAGTCATTAAGCATGTCGTGGGATAAAAACAATACTACACTACTCGTAAATCTCGCTACGCTCAGAGGGTAAAAATTCAACACAAAAACTGTATTTCTCTCTCTCGACTAGACAAGTATTTTTAAGTCCCAAATTTTAATTTCTCACTTCCCCATTTCTCTGTAAACCACGATTTTTCTAGATTACCCAGCAGCGACTGGAGACGTCATAAATATTCGTTTTATGCCAGAACATCCACCTCGCCCCTCCGTATTATCCACGTTTGATTTCCATAAATAATAGAAAATCGATTCTTCGGATATCGGATGAAAAGTGACCCCTGGTCAGATCTGGTAACTCGGTCACGTCCATTGGGGAGGGTGAGGGCAGGGGAGTATCATCATCTCTCCAGTAGTGTGAGGGATGCTCGGAGTATGCTGGGGAGGGACACTCGTGTGGAGAAATTCCAAAGGTTAGGGGAGAGCGCTTTTTCATATATTTATATAATGTATAATAGGGTTACTCTAATTTAAGTCTTGGCACGTGTAGCTCTAAGTCGCTAAAATCCAGTGTGTAGCTTATAAGTTTTCTTGTATTACCGTCGATGTGTGACATTTGACATTGTATATAATGCCTGGGATGTCTACAGAATGCCTCCACCCTCCTGGTGGTTGTGTTGACGAGATATCTCGGCATTAGCAAAACTGACCAGATCTTGATGGACGAGATATCTCGTCCATGAAGATCTCTCGCCATTAAAAGAAAACTGACCAAATCTTGATCTTGTCACTACCAAAAAATCGGCAATATCTTGACGAAGAGATATCTCCTCATTAGCAAAACTGACCAGATTTTGATGGACGAGATATCTCATCTGTGAAGATCTCCTCATCTCTCGCCATTAAAAGAAAACTGACCAAATCTTGATCTCGTCACTACCAAAAATCGGCAATATCTTGACGAAGAGATATCTCCTCATTAGCAAAACTGACCAGATCTTGATGGATGGAATATCTCGTCCATGAAGATGTCTTCGTCTCTCAAAGGCATTCTATGCGATGCTAAAAGGCAAACAGGCAAAGTATAAAATACTCTCAATTCTTTTCATGACTCTCTTTCCAAACTTTGCCTAATATTACTTGTCTTTTTGTATATGCCTAGGTATTATATACAATGCCTAATTAAGGTATATAGTACATTAAAACACGGGCATTTCATATTTTGCCTAAAAACATCACGCATTCTTTTGATTTCCTAGGCATTATATACAATGCCTACATTTCACACATCGCGGGAAACACTAAAAGGAAGAACGAAATGCATTACAACAAGTAGGTCAACACTTGTCTTTTGGTTTCCTTTTTGTTTTTTTGTAAGAAAGTCCTGTACTTTATTTTGTATTTCTTTCATTTTCATGTAGGCCTTTTAATGACTCGATACATGGCCTAAATATCACTTGTCGTTCTGTGTAATGCTTAGGTATTATATACAATGCGTAGGGAGAGTATATAGTATATTGCAATAATTAATATTTCATGTGCCTGAAAACGTCACGCATTCTGTAGATCCTAGACATTATACCCGAATTAATCAACCAAGGCATTATATACAATACCTGCACTGTACACATTGCTTGTAGCATTTACACTTTCGGCATGTTCTATGTTTTCTCTTCGAGACACAAGTGTCTTTTCGTGTTCAGATTTATGAATTCCAAGGGTTAGAGTTAGATTTTTCGCAGAATGAGATGTTCCTTAAATGCACTCCTTCAAACTCATCGAGATGCATGTTCGTCTAGCCTCCCACATCGCAGACAAAAGTCCTTTTTTTATTTATTGGGTTGATGCAAAAAGTTCGTTCCGTTTTTGGCGCTAGATGGCACTGCATCGTAAAACCGAAGTGTTACCTACTTCATATGTGTGAAGTTCTGATGTTGTCTGAAAGAAGGAATTTCAGCGAGTAGTTGTGATAAAAATTGTGTTATTTGATTGTTTTTAAATTTTGTTAAGCATTAAAAATGGCAGAAAATAAGGAGCATTTGCGAGATATGCTTTTCCATTTCCCGAAAAGGCAAGAATGCTTCTCAGACGCAAAAGAAGATATGTGTTGTGTATGGTGAGGATGCCGTTGACGATTCCACGTGCCGTAAGTGGTTCAGAAAGTTTCGTCACCTGGATCAGTTCTTAGCCAGAAACCTCAGAACTTCTATGAGCGCGGGATTATGCAGCTACCGAAGAGATGGAGAAAGGTTATCGAACAGAACGGCACATACTATATTGATTAAATACAATCTTTAGCAAACAAAATTTTTCTTCAATTTTTGTCAAAAAAAACGTGACGAACTTTTGCATCAACCTAATATTTTCACTATTTTATCTATATCGTTGGAATATTTCTATTTCGTTGCAGGCGGAGATTTGATTGCCTTTATAATTTATTGTAGAATATTTCCATGTTAAAAGAGCTATTGTAGAAAATGATTCTTTGGTGGTCTTTTTTATTTTGATTTTATTATTATTCGCCCTTGTGTAAAATATGTGCTGGTGGTTCATTTTTTGGTTTCTAATCTTTTGTATATTTTCACCTATGATATACTATTTATCCGTTGTAATTGTAATCCCGGAAGCCCCTTAAATGAACCTTAAGACCCATGTATAGGTTGGGCAGCCTGGGTTATGAACGAATGAATGAATGCAAAATAAAGTAGGGCTGGTATTTTTAAATGAACAGCAAAGAAAAAACTTGTGTTTAAATAAGCAAAATAAAATTCATTCAATACTTTTACACGAACAAAAATATAAATTTTCAAGATTAATACCAATTTATAATTTTAATTGTCAATTTAAAATGTTCTAACAGACAACAGAGACAAACTGAACAAAGAAACCAAAATCAAAAAGCAAACTAAAATAAAAGACAGCGACTCGTATTTTTTAGCAATCAAAATTGAGTTTAAATCAAGAATAATGATGATTATATTTTCTTATTATATGACGATGATTAAAAGTGTGTTCTCATGAAGAAATCTAGCCTTCATGGAAAGAAAAAACAACAGTGGGGCACACTTCACCAGTCTAAAAATCACCATATTTTGGTCTAGAAAAGTTAAAGAATTCTTTTCTTGAAACTTTTGGCTCAGTAAAGAAGTCCCTATTACCATAGAAATCCAAGGATGACATCTTTGGTGTGTTTTCATTTAAAGGTATTTGTTAAAATGAATTCAAAAAGAGAATATCGTAAATTGAAACAGGAAATCAAAGGTTTTGAGAAAATGAGAAGAAAAATTCGACTCCATATGCTTCACTCACTAAGCATGTTTCTCAAGAAATCTAGATTCCTGGAAAGAAAAACTGACAAAGTGGACTTCACCGGTCTAAAGATCACAAGATTATGGTCTGGAAAACTTTAAAAAACTCATCTTGAAATTTTTTTTGATTTAGCGTTTCACTTATAAGGTGACGATACTTCCTCACTGTGCATTGCAATATTTCTCACCCAAAAGGCGATAATCGGCCAGATGCGGCAGTGCTTCCGACAGTTAATGGGAGCAATATTCGAATCGCAGTAGAATCGCATTGACTTTTTCCGGTGAAGTCATTAATCAAGAAAGCAATGATTCATACGCATGCTCTCTCGAATTTTCCGATCATTTGGGATTCGAAGTACCCGCTGGATGTCGTATAGGTGACGCAACGGATCATCAAAAGCATATTCATAAAAACTTTTATCACTCAAAAGCTCTCTCAGCGTTCTAGTATATCGACGTCTTGTTTCATTACCTCATGGGTTCCGAATTTATTAAGCGGGGGCACACATCGGGGGAGGGAAAGGCCTGATCAAAGAACGATGCAAACAAGAATATGCTTAAAATCAAGTTCAGAATTCTAAAGGAGATTGAACGGATTTGTATTTTAAGCTTTATTCTGTTTTCTGTTTCTTAATTGCTATTTAACAGCGTTTTATTTGCTTAAAAAACAAGACATGACAAAATTTCAAAAGAAAGTTCTTTCAAAATTCTAAAGTAGATTCGAATGGGTTTGTATTTTCAGCTTTGTTCAGTTTTGTTTCTTAATTGCGATTTAAAACTGTTTTATTTGCTTAAAAACAAGACATGACAAAATTTCAAAAGAAAATTCTTTCAAAATTCTAAAGCAGGATAGAATGGATTTGTATTTCGAGTTTTTATTATTTTCTGTGTTTCTTAATTACGATTTAACTGCGCTTTATTTGACTTGAACGCAAACAAAAACAGACTTCAATCTCGACGAATCTGCTGTAACGAGAATCGAAATTTTCAAAAGAATTGAATTAGGGATCAGGTAAAAAAGGAAATAAGAAAGAAAGAAAAAGAAGAATCGAAAGAAAAACAAGGCCAAATAAAAATTAACTTGTATAGTCAATTACGAATAGCACAGCAGATTTAAAAGGTTTATACTATTTTAGAAGTGTGGAAACATTTCATAAAATAATTTTTCAGCAAAATAATTTATTTTATGAGCCCATGTCTAACCCCATATTTGATGGGAAATAGTTCAAAGTGATTTTCTTCTCAAGAATCAAAATCTCAAGCAAATTAATCGGCTATATTCCATCGTTTGGGGGCGCTGCAGTCTGAATGTGCCCGAAATAAATTAGCACAAATTAATTTTAGACATTCACGACGGAAAATTATATATATTTCGAATGCAAATAAATGTTTGATGAATCAGAAATCTCATGGATGAAAATTTTGATCCCTTTCGTGGAAGGCCGCAAATTGTCCCCAATGTCCTTTAAGCGCAACGATGAATTAGACTATAATATCTTTTCTGTTTTACAACAGCAAAGATTTTATAATAGCAAAGAATTTTTAACATTTTTCAAAAGTGCATAAGTTCATGGACTTGGGTTTGCACTATCTAGTCCACTGGTTCCCAAAGTGTGGTTCACAGATCCCCAGGGATATACATAAGATTTCAGGGGGCCACAGAAAACATGCAATACTTCACCAGCCAAAATAACCTCCCAGAAAAATAAAGATTCTTTTATGTTCTAGAACCTGAATTTTAGAAAAACATTTAGTTGGTGGTAGTACTGGTAATTAATTAACATCGCACTTAAGCAACATAACGGATTATTGGCGACGGTCCGGGATCAATCCGCAAGATCCGAGGACAACACCACGTAATTTTGAACCACAGTCAGATGACGAGGTCAACACCTGAGCTGGCATCCATTCTCCAAACTTCCATACCACGCCAACGTAAGGACATTTGAGGCCACGAAAGATTTAGCGTGCACCATTCCCCTTTGTACACGACGGTCTTTGGTTGGATTCGAACTCGCAACTCTCCGGTTGCTAATCCGTTACTCTTCCAACCGGGCTACCGCGGCCTTACCGAAAAAAAATATCCGAAGATCTCGTAATTCTGAACCACGGATCGCGATCAGATGACGAGGTCAACGCAAAGTGCTGAAATCGTATTCGAAGAACAAGCCACGTTAGGTTAGGAATTACAAGACACGTTCTGTCGCAGAAATACTACCACCGCCTATATTTAGCTTGACAGTTGGTTGATGGTTGAATTAAGGTAGCACTGGAGCAACACAACGAGCTAATTCGACGGTCTGGGATCAATCCCAAAGGGAAAAATCAGAAGACAACGCCTCGTAATTTCGAAATGGTCAAATGACGAATTTAGCTTGACAGAAAATGCCTCTTGTATATGAAATGGACAAGTTTATATCATTCAATAAATTATATTTCTTAGATTCATACCTTATAACAAAATAAATGTCAAATGTTTTGCTGCTAGACGGCATTGCGAGCAAGTGCATCTAACCAATCAAAACATTGCTTCTTAATCTTCGGTGGTGGGAGAGTCGAAGCGTTTAGGGGGTGGAGCCCCTAATAAGAAAAAATAATAGAAGATAATTCCCTTAAAGTAGATGGCAAACCGTCGTCTGTTATTTTCTTTTCCTCCGGTAGAACTTGTACTCTGTTTTGAGGACGTTTGGCACAAGCGCATTTGGTTACTGGTACTTTCCTTTTTAGGGTTTATCACCTATAAGAACAGAGGGCCTCGGTAGCCCAATAGGATAGCAACGGATCCTTAACTCGGTCCAGCCAAAGACCGTCGTGCACATGGAGGATGGTACAAGCTAAATCTGTCCAAATGTCCTCACGCTGGCATAGTGTGGAAGTTTAGAGAGTGAGGCGCTAGTTTAGGTGTTGATCTCGTCATCTGACTGGTTCAAAATTACGTATTGTCCTTGGATCTTGCTCTTCGGGTTTGATCCCGGACCGTCGTCAATAGCCCGTTGTGTTGCTCCAGTGCGACGTTAGTTACCCCATCCCCTGTTTGAAGTATACACATGAGATTGTTTCAATCAATTTCCTCTTCATTTTATGTTTCCAAAATTAAAAATTTCTTTTTTTATAGACTATTTAGAACAAGACCTCAAAAACCTGATATGAGGGAAATGTCCATGATTAAGGATTGATCAACCCTAAAATATAGATCGAATTTTTTCTTTGCAAATTTATATTTATTCAGCTTTTATATATCCACTGATCACTCACTTGGATTTGAACTCGCAACTCTCCGGTTATATTCCGTTACTCTGCCAACCGGGCTACCGCGGTCCTTGTTAATCTAAACGAAAATGAATTGATGCAACGGATTTTCATCTTTAAAAGCAACCTCACAATAACACTGAATAAGCACAGGCAATTTCTCCCAATGCGAATATTTTCATAAATAATTTCACGACACAATGGCACACAACGAATAAATTTGTTCGCATACTACTAATAAAAGAATAAAAAAGGGCAGTGGGGAAAAGGCTGGAATTCCGGAGGGTCGAAAATCTGGCCATGCTTTTCGGTAAACGCCTGTCGCTTCCGAGAATTCCAGGTGCAATAGCGCTATCTATCCCTCCCCTCTATCGAATCCCTCACCCTTTCGTAGAAAAAGGCCTCCAGACACCCCTTCTCGGAATGGAATGTACTGGCAGACGGCTATTGACCCGAAACTACAACCAAACGTCCGCTCCACCACGATACCTCGTACGTACGAGACGGCCGGAATACGGCTTGGAAAAGAGGCTATTTCAGAGAAAAATCAGGAATCGGAACATATTTTTCGTCGTTTCTTTCTTCTTTTCCTTCTCTCTTTTTAAGTCCGTGCTGAGTGACAGTTACATATCCCGCGCTTTTCCAGAAGAATATTCGGAAAGAAATTCTTGCAAGCGATTTTTTGTGAAGAAATTGCGCGATAGCTTATTCGAGTTCTGGAAAAATGACGTAACGCAAACGAGTATTTTTTTAATTGGCAAACGATTATTATTAAACCGATAACGCCCATTTTAGTTTCGTGTATTGATTCTGACGTCCTCAGGTTTATCATCAAGAACCGTCAATTATTTTTTGTTAAACCTGTAAAAAAGAATGTAACCATTTCGTTACAAATAAGATTTTTTTAAACAGAAAATTCTTTTTCGGGGGTTGATTTAATTTTTACTGATTTCGTTCCAAAAGTAATCACCCTCAATGAAGTGTTTTTTTTTAAAACTATTTTCGAATTATTTGTGTCTTTCTATATTTTTATGGATTATATTTTTGTTCTCTATTGTTGAATATTTTTCTGTAGAGAAATATCATTTCAATAAATAAATAAATTCGAACACCCCCAGTGGATATCAAATCAGGAAATGTGTTGAATTTTTAATGAGTGGATGACAGGACTCAAATTGATAAATGAAATATTCCAAATTTTAGTAATAGGCCGTGTGTTGCTCCTCCCGTAGTAACAGTCCGTTGTGTGACGTTAATTCAACTACAACCAACCAAATTTAGAAGTATTATTTTTCTTTAAAGGTGAAATTTCCCAGGTTCTAACACATCGTGCCTATGCTTTGTAAGTGGGATGATTCAATGTTTTCGGAATTTAGATTGATTCCGAAATTTCAGAAATTATGTACAAAATCATCTAATTTAAATTCAAAGGTAACTGAAATTATTTTTGCCTGATAAAACCAACACAAAGATATTCGTAAGTAATTCGTAGTTAACTCTATATCGTTCGATATAATCTTACTCAATTAAAAAATTAACAAAAAATTTTTCGATCGAACGATTTCAAGACATTTTCTTTTAAATTAAAATGGGATAATGAAAGGAATTTCCGATGAAACGATTTCTATGAACTTTATAATAATAAAAATAGGATAATCAAGACAATTTACTGTTATCGAAAATTTATGGAACCATTTAAAAGAAAAAATTCGAGAGCATCGTATTTCCGCAAAACCAATTTTAATAACTAATTTTAATGGAAATATGGACCGAATTGTATTAGTTTATTCTAAAAATTTATTGAATCAGAGCCTTAAAGATTTTATTTTGTCAAAAATGTAAAAGAATGTACTCCAAGTACTAAAAATTAAATTTGTTTACTTTTCGTAATTAAAAAATAGAAATCCAAATGATATTTGATTGATCGATGCCGATTATATTAATCGCTAAACGTCGCCAAAACGGCGATAAAGTAAGGCAACCCTAAGTGGTATCATGGGAATATCAGGGTAGATGAAGTAAAATCTGCATTTCGTCTAGCCTGTTTCACTAAAAAACCCTCTTAATAATTTGTCAATGCCTATAAAAAATGCTGCTTATAAAAGTTTTTTTTGTCATTAATTATAAATATTATTTTAATGTTTCGCAAAGTAAGCTTTTAACTTTTCAGATAGAATTTCTCAATTTTCATCGTTTAAATATTTAAATATGGCCCAAAGCCAGAACTCTCTTAGAGAAACAAAAGCTCACAAAAAACAAAAATACCGTGAACAAGAAATAATTTTTTAATTTTCCAT
The DNA here is from genome assembly GCA_933210815.1 of Meta bourneti. Taxonomy (NCBI): domain Eukaryota; kingdom Metazoa; phylum Arthropoda; class Arachnida; order Araneae; family Tetragnathidae; genus Meta; species Meta bourneti. The sequence goes on from OW119922.1 coordinate 18,144,033, forward strand.
TGGCTGTTCTAAGACAATTAAAATTTGCATAACAATCAAGCTATTATCAATGAAGGCTCTGCTCTCGTAACCTTTTTTTTCTGTTCTTAATATCGTCTGAAAACCTATTCAATAGAGAATATCGTCTTAATCTACGGAACTGTAATGATGATTACGTTCAACTAACGAAATACAATTCAAATTCCAGACTTCATCTACCGTGAAAAGAATAAAAATCTTTTAAGAAAAAAAAATTCTTTTGTTTTCTCTTGTGATTTCGCCCCACAATTTTACTTTCCACTCGAATTAACTATAACCGGAGAAGAACAAGATGCAAAGCTCTCATCCTTACAGTGCCGAAATAGCGTATCTAATAAGCCAATGGTCGATACTTCTCTAGCCCTATCGGTAATTTAAATCCACTATATTCTTTCTGAGATATTTTCTTTTCGTGTTAGATATAATAGCCCATCATCTGCTGGAATTCGATTGTTTCTGTCAATCTATACATAGGGCATGACTTGATCGTAATCGCACAGATTGGTTTATAATGATATGTGAAGTTCACGTGTCATATTGGTGTCCCAATAGCGTATGAGATGCTTTTTCTGTCACGCTAAATATAGCTGGTGGTAGTATTTCTGTGCAGAACGTTTCCTATACGCATTCCAGATGTGGCGCCACTTGGATTGCTTTTGGAATACCATTTCAGCATTTCGCCAAGAAGAAATTCCAAAGTGTGAAATCCGAATGGATATGATGATTGATTAAGCGTATCCAAAACGGCTATAAATCAAGTTTTAAGGTAATCCCGATATGTATCATGCGAAAGGGGCGAGATTTCCTAGTAGTGTATTATTGCTTTTACTGCACAGCACACTTAATGACTAAATAATCCATGGATTTTTTTAACATTTAGTAAGATTCTATTCGCTAAAAGTTGAATACCATGGAAAGTTCTATTGCTCATTTCCTTGTAATAGTATGGAATATGCTTTTAGAAAAAATGTTGTAATTTTGAACATTTATCATTGTCACTGAAGTATTTTCTGTTGCTAAACGTGTGAAGTGCTTTCATGCATTCCATCTTTAAAGGGATAGTAGACTCAAAATCGTTAAAATCGATCGATAAATCGTTTTTTTTTTATTTAAAAATTAATTCATAGCAAATTCTGTGGATAGCCCAAAATGTAATATACGATAATTTTTGAACGATTTTCATGTACATCATCATGTGGTAGATGAATGCAGTAAGTTTACGACAAAAACGCGTTTTTCTCTGAATGAGATTTTCGGCATTTTTCTGATTTCAAAATGTTGTTTCTAATTTATTTACTTGCATTTGTTTTGGATAATCTTTGAAATTTGTTAATACATATTTGTACATATTTAAGTATGAAAATGATAAATTCATCATGTTTCCAAATTTTGAAATTTGGTTTTAAAATGTAGCTTAATCCATGCTTTTTTTGCAAAATTTTAGATGCTTTAGTACACATTTTTTTGCTTTACAATTGAGCGATGCACTTACCAAATGGAGTTAATTTGATTTATATGTATACAAAATATAATGTGAATTAAAATTTTGACTACGATACGTTGGAACTTAATGCCCTCGGGACCAATCAATTTTTGATAATTTATCAAATTTCTTGATCGTTTTATGTAATAGCTTTTGAGTGATTTAAAACTTTTTGCTGGTTTCTTTAAATGTTTAAAAATGCTTAGTTTTCTTTTTCCTGTTTATTGACATACTTCTGGAAAAAGAAAAAGGTCTCAACTGCATGTCGCTCGTTTAAAAAAAAGTCATGTTTGTTGCTCCTGCATTCAGTACGCGAGAAACATTGAGATTTTTCTTTCATCGAATGTTTTAGAATAGTACCTGATTCAAGCCCTATTATCACGTCACTCAGAGCTTCCCTCTTGGGAAACAAAGCAGAACAAACCAAAGCTAACTCCTTATGAAAATGAATTGAAAACTATCTAATGAAGAAATAATAGCAATTTAACGAATCGTTCTACACGAATCCGGAGTTTATATTTTTGTCTTCCGGTTGGCGTAGTTTGTCCGATTTTGGAGCGCCATAAACCCCAAATGCAATCCAACTCCTGTTTTCCCATGGGGATTGTCACAATTCGTACTACATATATTTCAAAATGTGAATACGTCAGTACAATATTTTAATGTTTGACCAATAATTTATGTTTGATCATCAGTTTTGATGAAATGGTCGAACGGTCTAAAACAGTGGTGCGCAAACTATTTTCATTTCCGGCTCCCCAATTTTGTGTACTATTTTGTCGCGACCCCTAGATAGACAACAGAAGTTTTTTAATCATCAACGTAGTTAAAGTTGAATTCTTTTGGGGATTTTCGCTTATATTTGTGCCTTATTAGAGGTCTGAATAAAACACATAATTTTACGAAGCAATGGTTTTGTTTATGCATATGGGTATAAATATTTTTTAATGGAAAATACTTTAAAAAAACTTACAACATAAAAATTCAATGTGAGGTAAGCGCTTGCAAAGAGCTCATGATTGCTTCTATGTTTCGATCTGTATTGGAAATCCTCTCGATCCAATCAAGATAGATATTTCGTTTTAATGGCAACTAATTTTGAAAAGCCGGTTTCACATAAGTAGGTCGATGCAAACTGAATCAAAATATTAATTCCCTTTTTCTTCAAATTGGCATATTCGTTTCCAATCGATAATCAAAATTTTTGGCAAGTCAGACTTAAATTGAATGCGCAGTGTTTCATCGCTTGAAACATCAATTAACTGTTCTTTTTCATTTAAAGAGATATTGGATTTAAAAATATCAAACGAAAATGGATCACGTATCCAACCTAATTCATTATTTGAAAAGTTTTCTCCCAATTTTATCATATGACGGGAAATGGTGTTTTCAAATATCAAGAAATCTATATTATTTTCTTTAGTAAATTTTGAAAAGCACAGGAACATGTCTGTATTGTTTTTGTTCAATTCTCCTTGCCAAAGTATCAGCTTATTCTTAAAAGCTTCAATTTTACTGCTCTATGTTAAAATATGTTTGTATTCTCTCCCTATAGACTTATATTCAAATCGTTAAGTTTTTCGAAAATGTCAACCATGTAACTGAGTTTTCCGAGCCAATCTTCATTAAAGAATGAACTTGCCAATATGTGTTTCTTTTCTACCAAAAAATGTAAGCTTCGTTTCTCAAATCGAAAATACGTCGCAGTATTTTGCCGCGTGAGAGCCATCTGACTTGGGTATGTAGTAATAATGTCTCATACACAGAACCCATCTCATTACAGAGTATTGACAAGAGACTACTGTTTAGGGCGCTGTTGCTTTTAATGTAATTAATTACAATAACAACATCCTGTAATACCTTGTGCAATTCTTCATCAATGTCTTTTGCAACAAGAGCTTGTCTATGCATCATGCAATGGTTGAATACTATATGGGGGCAGTTTTCTTTATTAACCCTCTTAGTCCTTTATTACTACCTGGTTAATGGTGCAGCACCATCATCAGTGCAAACCGCGACACAGTGTGTCCAGGTAAGGTCAGTTGTTTCAAAATATCTATTAATAATTTCAAATATTTTCTCTCTATTTGTTTTTCCTTCCAATTTTTTACAATATAAAAAATCTTCTGATATGTCTTCTTCATAAACGTATCTCACATAAACAATTAATTGAGACAGTTTAGAAATGTCAGTAGTTTCATCAAGTTGTAGAGCAAATACAGGAGAGTTTTGTAATCGATTTAACCGAACTGATTCTATATTACGTGATATGGCGGAAATTCGGCGAGAAACGGTATCTCTTGATAATGGTATCGTTTTTAAATCGTTACCATATTTTTCTCCATGCATAATTGATGTAATTTTAATTGCTGAAGGAAGAATGAGTGATTATCCAATTGTATATGGTTTCAAAATTTTCCCTATTAAAATATGAAACTTCTAAGGATTCCCGTAAAGCCTTCTCAGGAATTGTGTATTTTTTCAAAAATACATTTAATTTTTCATACTTTCAGCTCGTTTTCTAAAAAATGTTTCAGATTTATTTGCTAATGCTTTATGCTTGGTTTCCAAATGTCTTTTTAATTTAGCAGGTTTCATACTTTCATTTGCTAATTTATCCCTGCAATTAACACACAACGGATATTCTTTCCCATTAACAACGCAATATATAAATCCATATTTAATAAATTCTTCTCGATATTTTCTCAATTTTTTTATTAGGTAGCATATTTCGTTTGATATTTTTTATGTAGAAACAGTGCCATTGGAGTCATTCACAATTTTTCTAAGTTCATCGGATGTTGGTCCATCATTCTCATTTGTATCATTCTTTTCATTTTCTGGACGTTGGGTACCAATTTTTAGCCATTTTTCTATCATGAGGGTATTAAAACTAAACAAAATTATAAATATACAATATTTCATTTCTTTGGTTTGTTCAATCACGTGCGGCTACCACGTGGGAAGAAAATAAAGTCCGGGATTACTCTGTATAAATCATGGTTATTTGTAGCTTATTCAGACGAGAATTAAAGAAAAGAAAACTTAATTATAAGAGAAACATCTCTTTATACCAATTGCACATACTCGCTACTTAAAATAAAAAATATAACGCTGAAGTAAAAATTTATACATGGTAAGCGAGGCAAGTAAATATCTCAACTGGTGTTGCCAGTCGAGCACACATCTATATTGTACCCAGAGGTTACAGTGAATCATAACATACAAATATTGGAGCTTACTTAAAAAATACAAAACAAGTACAATATTAATTATAGTCATTTAATATAATTATATTTAATATTATTTGCTCCAAAGATGGGAAAATATATATTTAAAAATTACAATTAGAGTTTATTTTTCAAAATTCTTCATACTATGATCTTAAATTTTTACACGCACTTAAAACTGCATAAGCAGGCTTTCTTTAGTGCGCCGTCATCTGTAATCTAAAAACAGAACTAACTGTTCCCTTACACGTTTTAAAATAGTAACCACCCTGATAGCGTTTCCAAGGAAATATCAGAGTAGGATAATTGATTTTCGAAAAAATCAAAAACGAAAAAAATAATACAAAATATTTAAAAAAACAGTTTTTCTTTATAAACATTTTAATATTTATATTGATTTTTAAATTAATTGTTTATTATTGCCCTCCGAGCACCCTACTGAACTGTCCTATATTTAAAAAATATGTTATGTGCATACCCGATTGCAAATTTTACTTAAAATTAGCAAAAGCAGTATATAAACAGAATTACAGAATGCACTTGAATGAACGTAAGAAGCAGCAAAACCGAACTACTGAGGCACAGACGGAAAGAACTGCACGGTCCTAGCTGTGATCACAGTATAAAGACTAAATAGCAGGGGTGCACACCTAGATTGAAAGAGCTGTAGTAAAGATGGCCACTGCTAAACGTCAGACCGATCCAAGTTGCATATGAATCACACCGGAGAGCAGGTAAAGGGCATCTCAAATTGACAATTATCTTTTATCATTATGTCTGTTCGCCTGCCGGTTACCGAAGTATAGGTATTATATACTAATACAGACAATTGTTTTCGTAAAAAAATATAGTTCTTTTTTTATAAATAATATTATCTCATTTCACTACTTTACTGGTACCTGATACATGTTGAAGAAAAGCCTTATATTTTTTTATTGTCAAATAAATCTCTTTGAATTTGACGACCCACAAAAATTTTCAAGCGACCCCCAGAGGGGTCGCGACCCACAGTTTACGCACCACTGGTCTAAAACAATCGATCATTATTTTAGTCTGTCCGACATAAAGTAATGAGACAGTAGAAAATGTTCTTTAGAACGAAATTAAAAATAGTTCCATAGAGATAAGCGGGGCGTGTTTCAGTTCTTAGACTATTTCTTCATTAATCCTTTGAGGCACACGATATAAAAAAACAAGTTGTACAGAATTGTTTATTCACTTATTCAGCTTCAAAATTAGCATAAAACATCAAATAACATTTTTTAAATATAAAACGATTTATTCACTCAATAAATTTTTACGAAAAAAAAGGCATTTACCGCCATGAAAGACAAAAATTCACGGCACCATACAATTCGCCAACCTCAATCAGTGTCAACTTACTAATGCAAGTAAATTTTTGTTTTCAGTAATTTACACATTTAGCGTTACTTCATAGCATCGCCAACTCAATGAAAAACTTCAAATAAAATATTAAACTGCATGACTATGAGTAATTTCAACTTTTTGAAGTGGGTTAAAAAATATCCCACCACGCGCAAAAAGCTATGCAAAAAGGTGGGACAGTTTTTAACCCACCTAACCCCAAAGAGAGTCAAGCTATGGAAGTATAGTTTCCATCAAACAGTTTCACGTAGCGCCATCTGTATTTCAAAATGAACATCGCTTCTCTAAAATTCGTTATTCAGTCTGTGGATTGAATCGGTGAGTGGCAAGAACCAGAGTCCAAAAATTTTAGAAACTTCATTGCACAAATGGGGTCGTCTTACTTCGGCACGTAATGTATGAAGAAATATCACCCTAGCCAGTGCCTTCAGTTAGTAAATAAAGTGCCATGATAAAACGCGTTACAGAAATTGCATGAGTCTCAATTTACAAAGAATTTCTTGTTGGTTGTCTCGACGAGGCATCTCATCATTAGCAGAACTGACCATATCTTGAAGGACGAGATATCTCGTCATTAGAAGAAAATTAACCATATCTTGATCTCGTCATCATAAAAAAATCGGCAATATCTTGACGAGGTATCTCGTCTTTAGCAAAATTGGTTGGATCTTGAACGAGATATCACGTCAGCAGCAAAATTTGCCAGTTCTTGATGGACGAGATATCTCGCCAAAACTTGGAGTGTTAAAAAAGTGATTTTTATCAATGGCTCCTGCTGTTGAATTTCTAGCTCGGAAGTAAGAAAAGGCGCCCCTATCTTGTTATATGCTCTCCAAATCTTAGTGGGAAGAGAATTGTATTTCCTTATCCTATTTTGCTTTTTTTGAATAGTAGTACGATTGAATTGGACTACATTAAAGGAATAATTGAATTACTAAAGGAATGTACTAAACGAATTTTAAAGATGGTGTGCATGAAAGCATTTACTTCACAAACATAGCAATGGAAAATACTTCTGTCACTAAAACAATGTTGTGTTTAAAGTTTAAAAACAGCTTTTCCAAAGCAAATCCACAAAAATTTTAATAAAATATATCGGAAATATTGTCCTTTTGGACTCTGGGCACGTGGGGCATCCACGCCCCTATGGTTTCCCCCCCTCTAGTTAAGCCTCTGGTTAAGATAGTTTAAAACAGATGACCTTAAGCTCCCAAATCTATAGAAACATTTAAATTTTCTCTACTATTCACAAATTTAAAATTCACCGGGGATAAGTAAAAATGACTGATACAAATGACTGAGATATCGAGTCTCATTGCAACGAAGGGCTATTGCATTGACTTAGGATCTTCGTGAACTACATATTATCTCCTCCGTATGGAACAAAATAAATAAATTTTCTTCAAATAATTCTGAATAAACAAATACACTGCTGGCCACCGTAAATGCAACACCCTGAAGGAAGCATGCAAATAATATGAAATTTACAACATGCATTAGCGGAGGTGAGATATGCAAATGATTAGAATTTCAGCGCAGACGCACATCACGCGCGCCTGTGGCGCCACTTCAAAGCGCTATTTAAGGCTTGGAGATTTCGACGATTTCAAGTACGGCAATTGTGTTTTTCTTGTGGTTTTTTCAAAAAAAACGATAAATTATGCCTCGTAGAAAACAGCGATCATCTTTTGATCAAGTATCCGAGTTCGACAGAGGAAGGATAGTGGCCTACCGAGATTGTGGATTATCTTTCAGGGAAATCGGTAGTCGTGTTGGACGAAACCAAACAACTGTAATGCGGATATGTGATCGTTGGATGCAGGAGGGTACGACGGACCGACGTGTTCGATCGCATCCACCTCAGTGCACCACTTCACGTGATGACAGGCATATTGTGCGTATGGCAGTGACGGATCGCTCAGCCACATCACGAACCATAGCACAGCACATTCAGTCTGTACCGCATCATCCAGTGTCTGCGCGTACCATTCGACGCCGTTTACAGCAGAGTGGTCTGTCCGCAAGACGTCCATTGCTTCGTCTACCCTTGACGCAGAACCACAGACGTTTCCGCCGCCAATGGTGCGATGAAAGAAGGATGTGGACGGCAGAATGGAATGAAATTGTCTTTACTGACGAGTCACGCTTCTGTCTGCAACACCACGATGGTCGGATTCGAGTCTGGAGACACCGTGGAGAGAGGATGCTGAACAGCTGCGTTATGCACCGCCACACTGGTCCTGCACCGGGTATTATGGTATGGGGCGGTATTGGATATCACTCTCGCACTCCTCTAGTACGCATTGCCGGTACTTTAAACAGCCAGCGCTACATCTCAGAGGTGTTGGAGCCAGTTGTCCTTCCTTACCTTCAGGGCTTGCCCACAGCCATATTTCAACAGGATAATGCGCGACCACACGTGGGACGCATTGCCCAAGGGTTCTTCGTCAATCGCCAGATTGAATTGCTTCCCTGGTCAGCTCGCTCTCCGGATCTTTCGCCGATAGAAAACATGTGGTCCATGGTTGCTCAACGATTGACCCAGAATACATCCCCAGCTGCCACACCAGATCAACTTTGGCAACGTGTGGAAGCTGCTTGGTCTGCTGTACCCCAAGAACACATCCAAAGTCTCTTTGAATCAATGCCGAGGCGTGTGGCAGCGGTGATCTCCAACAATGGCGGCTACTCTGGCTACTGATTTTGGCAGGAACCACACTTCACAGAAGTCTATAAATTTAATCATTTGATACTTGGTCAACATGTTATCTATAAAATAAATTTTGTTGTGATATCTCTTGTCTTTCTTGGTGTTGCAATTTGGGTGGCCAGCAGTGTAGTTTAACACTATCAAGACGAGAAGTTGCCTAAAGAAAGACGAAGTGAGCTAATTTGGCCCCACGTGTTTATGGATGAAATTAGGCGGATTGTATTAGGTAACAGTTCATGGATTACAATTCAAATTGAAAAATTTATCACACTGACTTTATGTTCCCATTTGATGTGTCACGTGAGTAAGTTGTCAGACATTCCAAATGCTTATAAAAAGAATTACTACTCAGCTGACAAACTGACGCCAAAACACAGTGTTCAATGCTTGTGTTCGCAATTAGGGAGGGAACATAACGTTTGTAAGCAGAATGTAAAGGGGAGAAAACTATGTGAAACTATTTTGAATGTTATTTCTGTGCAATAAAACGGGAAGAATTCGTGGTATTATTGCGAAATACCATAGAGGTCAATCTGGCTCCTTTCTTTCTAGGTCCTATATATCCGGATATCAGATAAGTCAACATAATAAACACGCAATAAGTGTTTTTAATTATTAAAACCAAATAATTAAAATCCACAAAATAGCAAACTATACGATTCGTTGGTAAGGGAACTATAGGCTGTGAAAAGTGCAAGGATCCTTCAGTCTATCTAGTCATTTTTGTGAATTAATATTGCACGAGAAACCGATACAAAAATATCCAATCGAAATAATTTGATTATAGTCAACTGTATACAGTTTCTAAACTTAAAATCTTTTATTTAACTATTCAATATACAAGCATTTACGAACAATAGATATGATATAACCAGATCGTCATACTAAACACCTTCATTTGAGCAATATGTATCGCAGCAAGAGCTGATGTCACTTGCACTGTTACTCCAAAAGGCTCTGAAGTTTTTCATTGGAAAATAATCTATTGTCAATCTTGGATCTCATCAACAATCCTCAGAGGTAAATGCCATTGAAAAAATTTATTACTTTACCCTATACTGTGTCCTTTCATTCATACAATATATCGAAATAACTCCAATGCAAAGGATATGTTATCGGAATAGTCTTACCAATATTCAATATCACGAACCCGCTTATGTTACCTTGAATTAATTAAAATCACTCAAATTAAGACAAAAACACCAATCCACTAACCTGTTACTACTCTTTCCTTCGATGGCATTCCAGTCAAGCACCTGATCCCTGCACACCCCAGTCAGAAATGAATCACAACACCAACAGTGTCCATCTATTAAAAGAATACTTTGTGCACAAGTACTGCAGCCTGATTGGTCGAAGCAGGCATATCCCAGCACCTTCACCTCACTCACACACTTCCCCTTTGCATTGGCACTTTTCTTTCGTTTTGACAAGCTTTTTTGCCCCACCAGTCACTCATAAGTGCATTTTTATAAGTCCTGATCCTCGGGAATTGGCACCAGTAGTGCTTCCTGCAGTCTGGAATCCCTACAAAAGCCCCAAACAGTATTACAGGAACTCCCAGGTATTAAAAAGGGAGACCAAAAGCAAAATCCCAAAGAAGATATTCCTGATGCATAATCCGACACGAAGTGGTGGCGACCAGCAGTGCTCAGACTTTTCAATCTTACGTCAGCGATTTTGGATAGGATAAGCCTAAGCTTCAATATTTTTTCAACAGTCTTTCCAACAGTTATTTTAATTCGCCCCATTCCTTTTTTTCTGCCCTGTCTGGGACACGCCGTAGGTGGATTGCCTCCGGAAATTTGGGTCTTAGATAAAATTACCCTTTCTGTGACCGGATGAAGCCTTACTGTGCAGTCCATGGTGGGGCCATCTGTCCATCAGGAGCTATGCGTTGGGAGATGTGTATCAAAGGGGGATTGTGTTGGACACCTGGTCAGTGGTCATTCGAGTGCGATGGCCCCGGTTGGGAAGAATGCGCTGGGTTTATGTATACTGTGTTGTAGTGGGAAGAGAGATAGTGATAACACAAAAGGGTTAGGGGCATGCGACTGCAATGTTGGGACTGTTCCTTAATGGGATGTACCATTTGGTGGGCATCTTTATGCAAATAGTGGGATAAACTAGTGACGCACAAAGGAGGAGGGGGTAAAAACTTTGGGCAGTGATCCCCAATCCTGTATGACTGGATCTGTGTGTAATTTAGTGAGGGTAGCTGTCAGCTTTTAAAACGTATGTTCCCCAAATAATTTCAGTTATTATCAGTGTACGTACATGGATGACTTTAGCATTGTTTGCATTTGGGAGACTTTTTCTCTTAGAGAAAATTTGTTTTTTAGAATCCCCAAGGGGAAATTATCCAAGGTAATTTTGTAACCTCGTAATTTTGAACCACGGTCAGATGACGAGGTCAACGTCTCAGCTGGCACTGAACTCTCCAAACTTCCACACCACACCAACGTGACGACATTTGAGGCATAGATTTAACGTACAAAAGCTCCCACGTACATGATGGTCTTTATTTGAGCCGAGTCTCGGATTCGCAACCCTCTGGTTGCCAAAGGACTCTACGAACCGGGCTACCCCTATACACGAGGAAAGTTTTCCTGTTTCGGAAAAAGGAAATGGACCCAGAATAGTTATAGGAATTGAACCTAAGCCACCTGCAGCTAAGGCCCTAGGAACAGGGATGGGTACTGACGTTAGTTTAAATGAACAAGTGTATTGTTCTGAAATTGAACTACATAAAAATAAATCCGATGGTAGTTCTGCGATGAAGTGAACAGTGTGATTCTGCAGAGGCAATTGACAAAGCATTGTGGACTTCAAAGATCCTAGAATCTTCAATCTTCCCTGCACGACTTCTAACCAATTTTGACCTTCTTGACCATCAGAATATTTCCAAAAGATTCTATTATAAGGAAATGAGATAGAGCGATGGAATCTAAGAAAATCAGCAATAGAATCTTTCCAACGGATTCTATTCTTCAGAATGGGCCAATAGAGTTGTTCTAAAGGATTCTATTCTATAGAATGGACCAATAAAATTGTTCCAAAGCAAGATATATTCTAACGAAGGAACCAATAGAATTTTTTTGAAGGTTGAAAGAATGTATGGATTCTTTAGAAAATGTGGTTTAGTGAGTTAGTTTAGTATTTAGTGAGTTGGAGGTAAAAGTAACATTACACTACTCATAAATCTCGTGACGAGAAGAGGGTTAATCATTAGTTAATTTGTTCGTTCCTTTCCTTTGATACACTTTTAAATCTAATGGTTATTCTGCTACACAAGGGTAAATTAGACAGACTAATGATTTAAATTATTTAAACCCAGAAACTATTGAACCCTGGGCCGGAGTGTGCATTGATCCGGCCACTGCAAACGGTGATATTGCTTCCTGTTACTCAAATGCTTTCACATGATATATATCAGAGTTCCCTTAAAATGTAATTTATCGTGATTTTGGCGATGTTTAGCGTTTAATCTAATTTACATTAACCAACCAATTTTCATACATCAATTCGGAATTCCCTTGCAATTTTTATTGGCGAAGTGTTGATATGGTATTCGAAAAATAAGTAATTGATTTACGTTTGGAATACGTATGAGAATCAAGCAAGCAATACTGAAACCTACATTTAAGCTTGGCTGATTCCTCTGATTAACAATACTTTACTTTGAACAGTGATAGTCATTTAGTGTCAAGATTAATGTAGGTAACTGTAATGTTTCATGTACGTTATCCAAACGTGACATCACTTGGTTTGTTTTTCGAATACGCTTTCAGCACTTCAATAAAAATACCAAAGAATAAAATTCCGAATATATGATCATTGAATAGTCAACCTCAATTAGATTAAATACCATACGTAGCCAAAACGACGATAAGCTGCTTTTTAAGATAACCCCGATATGCATCATGCGAAAGCATTTGGGTAACAGGAAGTAAAATATCTTACTCTCTGGTTTGTATGTTTGTTTACACGAAAATGCTTCCCTTAAAATTGTCCCAGTTTGAACAAAGATATGGTAAACATAATTGATAAGGGCCCGGTTTCAAAGAAAAATAATATAGTAATACTTCCCTCTACGGTGAGGATAACATTACATAAACAAAGGGAGTCCAAACTAATGAGATTACGCCGACTTGTTAATTAGAATTGATATGGTTGGTTGGTAGTTGAATTAACGACACAGTGGAGTAACACAACGGGCTATTGGCGACGATCCGGGATCAATCTCGAAGGGAAAGAGCAGAGGATAACACATCGTAATTTCGAACCAAGGTCAGATGACGAGGTCAACACCTCAGCAGGCACCCCACTCTCCAAACTTCCACACCACGCCAACATTTGAGATCACGACAGATTTGACGTGCACTCGCCCCACGTGCACTACGGTGTTCGGTTGGATCGAGTTTCGAGTTTAAAGCGCTACTCTTCCAACCGAGCTACCGCAACACCTTAGAATCGATATAAAGCGTTATTTTTTAAAATACAAAAATTCCTGATCTTCACTAGAAGATTTAAACTAATGCTTTAAGTGCGAAGCTTAACGTACACTCTGAAAGAGGGAACTAAAGTCACAAACAAAAGAATAGTAATCACCTTGATGTGGTAATCTGGTCAGTAAAGCAGTTTAACCTTACGTAAATACAAATATTAAGCATTCTAATAAACGCAGTTTAAACAATTCATTTTTATTAATCTTCAATTTACTAAAATTCATAAATTACATGAACTTCTTTCAAATGTGAACCGCGGTAGCCCGGTTGGAAGAGTAACGGATTAGCGTTACGAGTTCGAATCCGATCAAAAGACCATCGTGTACAAAGGGAGCTGGTGCGCGTTAAATCTGTCTTGGCCTCACGTTGACGTGGTGTGGAAGTTTGGAGAGTGGGGTGCCAGCTCAGGTGTGGCCTCGTCATCTGACCGTGGTTCAAATTTACGTGGTGTTGTCGGATATTTCCGTTAGATTTTGATCCCGGAGCGTTGCCAATAACCCGTTGCGTTGCTCCAGTGCGACGTTAATTAAAATATCTACCTACCTTTCAATACCTTTCGCAAAACCCTGTCTACATCCCAGCGGGAATATCTAACAAAACGAAAAACCCAAAACTTTCAAGAACGTATTTTATGTACGAAAACGGTTTCTCTTTATCTGAAATTTGCAAAAATTCATAAACATTTGAATCCTATTATATATTTTTCAGAATCCTTTCTACATCTTTGTGAATATTAAATAAAAAGGAAACAGTATTTCCCATACAAAAATTTTATTAAAAAAAAGACATTTTATAATTCGATTTTATATTTAAAGTTTACAAAAATTCCTAAACCGGGCATAAATTGTTTTCCATATTTTGCAGAAATCACGCAGTGTAAATATCAAATGAAAACAAACCGGCTGCATAAAATAAACCAGTCAAAGTCATTTTCGAAATAATTCTTATGAAATCGAATGCGTTTGTTATGACACAAATCTTTCTGTTCCCCGCACATCTTTTAATTCTTTAATTCAAATAAAGCGGAATGCTCCCCCCTGCGCTGGGAAAGAGAAATACTACCTTCTCCCCCTTCCAGCGACTCTTTGGACTGCTCTTCCCTGTGTTTTGGAAGTATCGTGCAACGTCTCAGAATCGTCTCCACACACACGCTATCGCCCTAGCAACCAGAGGAGCAAGAGCTAGTTGCCATGGCAACGGGAAAAGATCTTTCATCTTGCTACTGCTCTTTCAGACCCAGGAGGAGCTTTTCGTGCGATCGCAGCGCCATCTGAAGTGCGAAAGAGAGTCGAAATACACTCGAAAGAAGAGGATGCGGAGAGCTGTTGAAATCATACGGAAGTGAACAAGAGATCAATGCGAAGTTGCATGGGCTTGGTTAGCTCACTCGCGTATTACCGTACTTGCGGAAAAGCATGCGATGAGTGATCCTTTGCAATGACGTTTCGAAATGGGCAAACCTGTAATACTATATAGCGAGCTATTAATTCAGAATATGCTCTGAGAACCCAAAGAGAAATTGTTATTTTAATTTCAGTTATTTTAAAAGTTAAAACGTGAAAACGAATAAGTGGCAATTGTTATTAAAAAATAAAAGGGGATGAACCTTATTTCAAAGATTTAACCCTCCCACACTCAAAATTCCACCTTGCAACCTGCAGTTTTCCCTGCATGACGTCTAACCAATTTTGACCATCCTGACCAATAGAATCTATCCAAAGGCTTCTATTCTAAGGAAAGAAGCAATAGAATCGTTGCAAAGGATTGTAGGGGTCGTCGTGGCACTGGGTATGCCACTGCTCTAGCTCGTTGTAGGCGGCGCATTTTCGATTCCTTCCTGGAGTATTTCTGTGTCAGCTTTCCTCGTGTGTCTATTACTTGACGTTGTCTGAATTGTGTTTGGCGCTTGAGCCATAAAACCTAACCAATCCCCAAAGGATTCTATTCTAAAGGAAGTATCAATAGAATCTCAAGGGATTCTATTCCAATAAAAGAATCAGAAGAATCTTACCAAAGGATAATATTCCGAGGAAGGAAACAATAAAATCTTTCTAAAGTTCCGAAAAAATCCACGGATTCTTTCAACCAATAGATGTAGATTTTTAGTCATATTGTGAGGCAAAAGCAAAACTACATTACTCCCAAATCTCTGAGGCGCCCAGAGAGAGTTAACAGATCATTTGATAAATTTTTATGTAACGATGGAGATTTATCGCATGAGGTAAATAAATTGGTTTTAAATTTAACATACATTTTCCCCAAAATCAATTACTTAGTAAGTGTAAACAAATGCAATGTTATTCAGAAGTTAAGTAAAAAACGCTGAGCCTGTAAAGGTGTCGTGGCTAGATATTCGATTTAATTTATTTGACTACAACACAGGAGACTTTCACACAATCTTGCTAGACCACCAGATGGCGCTAGTGACACACACCCTACCCAATCTCTGAATCGCATAGCATTAACCCTTTGAAGCCCCTTTGCCCAAAAAGTTTTTGAAAACACTTTATAAGATTCATTATAAATAAAAATAACTGTTACATTATATGAATGTATTTTGCAGAAAACAAAAACTCTGATTTTTATATTTTTAATGTGTTGGTGGGCTTTGAAATCATATCGCCTATCTAGAACACTCCTACACATCAGAATATTAAATCAGAATATTTATATATCTTAGCAACCTTAACCCTCTGAAGGGTTCACACGCATAATTAAACCTTGCAAGTTGCAGGCTTCCTTTCCTGACTTCTAACCAGTTCCGATTTTCTTGCCCAGAAGAATCTTTTCAATGGATTCTATTCTATGGACAGAACCAATAAAATCTTTCCAAAGGATTCTATTCTATGGACGGAAACAATAAAATCTTTCCAAAGGATTCTATTCTATGGACGGAACCAATAAAATCTTTCCAAAGGATTCTAATCTATGGACAGAACCAATAAAATCTTTCCAAAGGATTCTATTCTATGGACAGAACCAATAAAATCTTTCCAAAGGATACTATTCTATGGACAGAACCAATAAAATCTTTCCAAAGGATTCTATTCTATGGACAGAACCAATAAAATCTTTCCAAAGGATTCTATTCTATGGACAGAATCAATACAATCTTTCCAAAGGATTCGATTCTATGGACAGAAACAATAAAATCTTTCCAAGGAATTATGTTATAGGAAAGGAGAGTAATAGAATCTTTCCAATGAATTATATTTGAGGGAAATGACCAAAAGATTTTTTCTAAAGGTCGAAGGGAGGTTTCAACCAATAAATGGGTTTCTTCAACCAATAAATGTGTTTATTTAGTCGTAGGGTAAAAGCAATACTACACTTCTCAGAAATCTCGTGAAGCTCAGAGGGTTTGTATACGTTGAATATTTATAGAACTAGACTTTAATGAGATCTCACCACCCCTGAAATGGTTTAATATCAATCCTTGTCACAGATCTTTTTAAGACTACCGATTCAGCGAAACGTAGAAATCGTCAATGTAAAATTCTTAATTACATAATTACTTCGTTGTGTGCATTATTTTATTAAAACTCACTTTTTCTCTCTCATTGAAAATAGATAACTCTTATAGGTAAAGTAACAGTGTCATCTCTTTCAGTGGGTTCCTGCATACTGCTGTTTTTAATGTGATGGTCGAAGAACAATTTAATTGAGAAAGGCATCAAGACAAAAAGTTCAAATTCAATTGTAGTTTGAGATTGTTCTTATGGAAAATTTTCTATGTTCTACTGTCTAAAGTGTGTGGTGTTCTTTTTGCTTAGTAAGTTGAACTATCTGGGACCGAGAAGTTATCCCATCCACTACCTTTTCGACTGTTATCTCTCAAGTCCGTGGCATTTGGCGAAACCTTCTCTACAAAACTACTCTCATTGGTGCTTAAGTACTGCCAAGAATAGACACGCCACCACAAAATCCTTAAGATGATGGAATTTCTCTGCTCCAACATTGATTATATCTGTGAGAGCTGAGAAGTCGAAAGTTCTCGAAATAGCCTAGCTTTTCTTACGAAATTAGTATATCCGTATTTTGTAGTTGTCTTTTTAGACGTTTTGCTCTTCTGTATACGTTTCCTTGTTCATTGTGTGTTGTTTCCGTTTATCGTATATGGATTATATGATTATTATCATTTTTTCTCTGTAAATTTAACAAATTTTGTTATCCTTTTCGTACGTCGTATTGTATTTTTGAACTTACATGTTTGCCCTTCACTTATCTTTTGTTTTTTATGTGTACTGTCTTGAATGTTTTATAGTATGAATAGTGAATTGCTCGGCTCTCCATAATCCCCGAAACTCCTCTGTACGGCGGACTATGTAGTTGAAAGCCTCACAGGTGAAACAGTGTCCGCCTACGGCGTCCAATCCAATCCGATATAAGCTAGGTTTATGTGTAAAGGTGTTCATCTTGCGACATGAGTTCAATTGTGAGGAGATAAATGCTTTAATTTGTTTGACAAATCAACTTTAGATCCAGAAACTTCAGACTGGAAAGTATCGAAAGCTTTTTTTACTGCATTGCGATGCAGTTATAAAATATTTAATAGTTATAAGTATCTTGATTGCATTTATAATACTCAATTTGCACAAGTAAGTGTTCAAAGGAAATGAAGAGAAATTGATCTATTTATAGATGCAAATTATTTAGTACTTGGAATGCATAGTTGTATTTCAATTGTATTTCAGAGGCCTGCTATCGAACACTACTAGGAACCGGAAATGATAATTGGATTGATGTAAGATGTGCAGTTTATTGATCTAGTAGAAATACAATGCACTTCCGTGACGAACGAGTTTTGCGTTGCAATTTAATCCATAGTATTTAGTTTTTGGGTTTAAGTAGTAATGCTCGCGATAAAACTCGCTCGCTACGCATGCATTGTCTTTCTACTAGTTTTAGTTTTCAATTACTAAAGATTTAACCCATCCTATTTAATATTTAATCCATACTATTGAAGATTTAATCCACTCAATTAAATATTTAATCATACTATTAAAAATTTTATCCATACTATTAAATATTTAATTCATACCACTAAAGATTTTATCCATATCGTTAAATATTTAATCCATACTATTAAAGATTTTATCCATACTATTGAAGATTTAATCCACTCTATTAAATATGTGATTGATACCATTGAAAATTTAATCCATACAATTAAATACTTATTCCATACTATTGAAGATATAATCCACACTAAAAATGATTCTTTATGCTTTAATAATGATACTTGATTCATATCATGAAAGATTTTATCCACACTATTAAATATTTTAATCCATACTATCGAAGATTTTATCTATACTATCAAATATTTAATCCATACTATCAAAGATTTTATCCATATTATTAAAGATATAATCCATACTATTCAAATTTAATCTATACTATTAATTAAACATTTACTCTATACTATTTAGTTTTTGCGTTTATATTATAGATAGAACTAGCCGAGATATTATTCCTCCATTGTCTGAATTGGCACACACAGGTTCTATTTGCATCCAGTGGTTACCATTCCACATTGGTTTATTCGATGACGTTGCTAGAGAATGGTAGATAGGTATTTTAATTGACGTCTCACTGGAGCAATACTAGCTAATAGATATATAGATATGGATATCTTACTTCCGCCGTAAATATACTACTAGAAGTATAAAACGAAAAACCACAACATAAGTCTGATTCTTCCCCAGATTCTCGGTACCCCGCAAAGCGCCCTAGACTGTCATTGCTTTTTAAGGGTTCAAGGGACTGCTCTGAAGAGACTTAGAAAGGACATGACTTTTTGCGAGAGCATTTTAAAACTATCCAACTTGTTTATGCTTCACGACCCCACCAATTCCTTCCCACATCTTAGAATGTATTAGTGACTCTGGGCTGACAGCTCCTGGATGATCAGGAGTACAAGATACTTGTACATCATGGTCTTTTGGACTTGGTCTAGCTTTTACCTTGATCAAGGGTTGGTTGCGTTTTACGGCGCAAGGGTCCTATTTGGACACGAGGCGCCAAACACAAGGCAAAGAATCTTTAACAAATATAAGATTTAGACATTTGCAACTTCAAATTGAAATTAGACAAGGTATAAAGTCTAAATAAAGCTTATAAAATGGATGTCCCCAATGAATAAAAATAAGCTTTAGTTGTGAGGATCTCCTAAAACATCTTTAAGAGCCGGATTTTTGAAATTACAAATCAGAGACGTGATAACCATCATAGGTAAGTAACAAAAACAGTTTTTTCGTGTATATTCGAATAATTTCCATTTCACAATTTCGGTTCATAAGTTTTTACTGTTTTGAATTATAAGATGTAAACAACCCTGACCTATCAGATAACACAGTTTTACGTACAAAACCCCACGACCGATGTTGACGGAAAGATTGGGCGTTGGAAACACATTTCTTATTTGTCATTTACGATAATGGAACATGAAAGAGAACAAATGAGAAACTCCAATTAGATCATTACAAAAGTCAGAGCAAAAAAAAATTTATCTCCCGTTTCGCCTCACTGAAATTTAATCTCAAAGTAACAATAATTCTTTCTAATAAAACCAAATCTAATCGAATTCAAAAACAAAATTTCTCACTATGGGTTAGCAAAACCAAATCTAAACTTTTACACACAAACATAAACACACAAAGTGCCTACTCATTCAGCGTCCAGTTAGCTGTCATGGAACAAGTCGATGTTAGTTATCGCGATAACGACCCGAACGACCATACCAGTCCGCATTACATATTGGCCTTCCAAGAAAATGCCAGATCTCCCGCATAACTTGGTCAAAGCGTCCAAATTCGCTCTTACCAGGACTCATATCCCATTTGCCGAACGGACCTCCACATATCTTCATTTCGCACTCAATTGCATTACTCAGTCCGTACGGAAAGTGGCAGGAGAATTATTCGGAACATTATCTGGACACATTCCATGGACCCACCATCAGTCTTACGTAAAGTACACGGGCAAGAAACGAAAAGAATCAGCAAAAAAGGGAACAGGCTCCTTTTTTTTCAATCGATACCGAAACATCGCTTTAATCGATATCAACGTATAATACCTGCAATCAAGGAACTTGGCTTGCGACTGCCTTTCTTTCGATTGGAACACCAGCCAATGACGACGGAGGGAGAGGACGGAACGATTAATACATGATTAGAAACCATGTCGCATGTATAAAACAACCCCCAGCGGACGGTCAGTCCACCCCTTCTCCAGTCCGACCCCCCGTTTCTGTTGTTATTTTGTACCAGTTCTCTTCCATTCGAAATGCTGACAGCCACCCTGTGCCTACTGACTGCACTACCTCTACGCCATTCGGCGGAATGGAATAATAATAAAAAAAGGGGAACAGCATACGAAAATAAGAATAATAACACAAAAAGGGAAGGTTTTTTAATCTCGCGGAAAATTTTCTCCGTCCTACGGTTCACTGCGCCGGTAACGAGTATTTTATGTATGAGTTCATGCACCAACACATGACTCGTTCTCCGTAGTACGCGCTTTCATGTCTGTCCGTCTGTTCCCGGGACACACATACGTACACATGCATGCCTCTAAAAGCAGATCCGTCAAATTAGTGCACCCTGTTAAAAAAGGAGGGAAAAGAAAGGGGGCCAGGAGAAGGAACAGGGAAAAATGGACCTGGAAATCCCCAAGCATTAATACTCATTTCCCCGATCGGGGGGAGAGGTATGTTAAGAGACGAAAACAGTTATGTCCACTCCTCACGATATAAGGTAATGGAGGGAGCGAATGGGGAGGGGGTTATCTGGAAAGATCTTCCACGAAATTACTTTTTCGTGGAAACTAAGTTGCTCGTTTCTAATTGGAATGACAAGCCGTGACAATTTATATTAGTGGTACACGAATCACGTACTGCGATTTCCACGAACATATTCGTGTGTGTTTGGCAGAAATTGTAATGGGAGAAGTTACGTACTGAAGTACTTGTATTATTGGTAGTGACTATCACAAAGCGCGATAGCCAACTATGCGTCTCTAGTGTGTTACTGATTCGGTGACTTGGTGAGTGATACTGTACCACTCACTACGGCTAATGTTGCTTATGAGGGGAATTTTCAGAGCGAACAAGATGGAAGACGAAGGTTTTACTTCCTGTTACCCAAATGCTTTCGTATAATACATATCGGAAGGATACCTTAAAATGTAGTACTTCGACGTTTGTTGTTTGATGTATGTGGCCTTGACCAATTACCTATCATACACTGGTATTCAAAAGTAAGAGCATTTTCACTTTGGGGCGATTATCTCAACAATTACTGGATATATTCTAATGAAATTAGTTACTTACATAGGTTGAAATAATAAAAAAATAACCATACAACAGTTATAGTACACACGCATGATCGTGAGTAAGACTCATCAGAGCAGGAAGGTCTAAAACAGAGGTTGCAATATCGACACAAAAAATGGGTTAATAGGGGATATGGTCCCCTCTTACAGTTATACTGCTCTTACAATGTGAATTCATACTGGAAATGAGGCAGTTTATGAGTCCCTGTGGCAGTCGGTCCCACTCCTCCAGCAACGCTGTTTTCAGGTCCTGGATGGTTCTGGGAGGGAGAAAGTGAGTTTCATTTTCCCTCCCAAGAACGTCCCAGATATGCTCTATAAGGGTTGGTCTGGCCAATCCATCCGGCGAATATCTTCGCTTTCCAGATATTCGTCGACTGGATGAGCCATGAGCCCTATGTGGACGAGCGCTGTTGTCCATAAAAATGAAATCAGGGTCTACTCCACCCCTGAAAAGGCGAACATAGGGGTCAAAGATCTCATCCCTATACCTCATAGCAGTCACTGAGCCTCTGTCAAAGACATGGAGGTCTGTGCGCCCATCCAATACGATGCCTGCCCAGACCATTAAACATCCGTTGCCATTGCTCTTTCTCAGATGTTGGATAGGTAGTGGGTCCCTGGTCCTCTCCAGATGAACGTGCGTCGAGAATCAGTGATTAGGTTGAACCGGGACTCATCAGTGAATAGAACGGTTTCCCACTGATTCCTGGTAAAAAGTCGATGTTCTCTGCACCATGCTAAACGGGCTCTCCTGAACGCAGAAGTGAGCGGGACGCAAACAGCAGGTCTTCTTGCAAACAGACCTCATGTAGCCTTCTGGAAACATTAACCCTTGAAACTTGGCTTCATGTTGCCACATGAAGGTCACGAGAGAGCTGAGAAGCTGTTGCACTCCTGTTACGCCTCGCTGTAATGGACAAATATCGATCTTCTCTATACTGATCCGGTATCTTTAAACTGTTTTCATAAGTTGGACATGGACGCTGGGCGTTACATTCAAGTCTCTAACAATCTGCACTTGAGACTGTCCTGCTTCCAGTTTCCCGACGATTCGCCACCTCATTCCATCATCATCCAAACATTGGTGGTCACTCATTTTAAATGTTTGTTTTTGAATTTCACCAAATGTTGCAAAAAAAAATCCACCACGAAATTCGCCGAGGTGTGCAAGCGAGCGGAACGTGAAAAATTGTCACGTGAGCTTAGAAATCCTGTTCCTCTAAAAGCACCGCCCACACGCACGTGTACGCTATTCGACACTGCAGATCTGCATCTTTATTTGGAGTAGTTTTACCTTTCGCTTAGTACTTTTCGAGAAATTCGACAAAGTATGCGAATTCTCTTAATTTTCGACACCAGTGCACATCAATTTGAAATTTTTATTGGCTTTCTGGCTGTAGAATTGTCTAAACAATCCAAGTCACGTCACGTCCGAAAGACCTACAGGAAGCACGTTCCGCCACAAAAATCACTACTGGCACCATATTTATCCCGAGAGAAAATGCATCTCATAAGGTAATGGTGAGAGTGAAGGGGGAGTATCTGGAAAGATCTCCCGGGAAATTACTTTTTCTTGAAAAGTATGGTTACTCGTTTCTAATTGAAATGACAAGCCGCGACAATTTATAATAATGATGCACGAATCACGTACTGCAATTTCTACAAAGATATTCGAGTGATTTTAGCAGAAAATATAACGAGAGAACGATTGCAGTAGTAGTGTTTCTAGTAGTTACTAGTTAGCGATAATATACTATTTCAGTGTGTGTGTGTGTGTGTGTGTGTGTGTGACTCAGTATCACTAGTGAGTGACACTAAACCACTCACCAAGGCTGATATTGGGCTGCGGTAGTCCAGTTGATAAGAATCACGGATTAACAATCGTAGAGTTGCGAGTTCGAAACTCAATCCAACCAAAGACCGCCGTGTATGTGGGGGCTGGTGCACGTTGAATCTGACGTGGCCTCAAATGTCCTCACGTTGGTGTGGAGTGGAAGTTTGGAGAGTGCGGTGCCAGATCAGGTGTTGACCTCGTCATCTCACCGCGGTTCCCAGTGAGGTGTCCTAATTCCCTTTGTGAACCGTAGTCAATAGAGCGTTGTGTAGCTCCTGTACAGCGTAAATTCAACTATCAACCACCAACCAAGGCTGATATTGCTTATGAGAGGGATTTTCAGTTTAAACAAACCAGACAGAAGACAGATTTTGCTTCTCGTATTCCAATGCTTTCGCATGATACTTACGTTAAAAATGTAGTATATCGCCGTTTTGGGGCCGTTTGGCGTTTAATCGAATTGGCTTTAACCTCCTATCCAGCTATCATTTTTCTATTCGAAATTCATTCCTAGGAATTTTTACTGACGTCGTTCTGAAAACGAGTGTTCGAAAAACAAGCCAAATCGTTCGGAATACGCACATGAAATATTACAGCCACCTCATTAAGATTAATATAAAATTACTCTCACAGGGCAAATAAGGGCATTGTTTATCAGAGGATTTTTCAGATAAATTTAATACAGGTAGCAGTAGTGTTTGCGGCGGAACGTGTTTAAGGTACGATATCGGCAATTTCCCAATGAAAATTCGGAAGGGATTCCGAATTGATATATGATGGTTTGACAATGCTAATTATGTACTATATTAAATCCTAAAGTCGCCAAAACGGCGATAAATTACACTTCAAAGTAACCCCGATATGTATCAAAAGCATTTGGGTGACAGGAAGTGAAATTTCCGTTTAACGTCTGGATTTTTGCTTACACTAAAAATTCCTCTCATGGGGAAAGTTGCTAGTGTAGTTGGTGGTTGATTCAAAGTCGCACTGGAGCAACACAACGGGCTATTGGCGACGGTCCTTGATCAATCCTGAAGGGAAAGATCCCAGGGAAACACCCCGTAATTTTGAATCACGGTCAAATGACGAGAACATCTGAGCTGGCATTCCACTCTCCAAATTTCCATACCACTCCAACGTGAGGACATTTGAGGCCGCGACAAATTTTGCATGCGTCAGTCCCTACACGACAGTGTTTGGTTGGATCGAATTTCGAACTTATAACCCTATAATTGCTAATACGCTACTCTATCAACGGGGCTTCTGCAGCCCTGACCTGGATGTGGGAAAATGATAGAAAAGGTACTTCAAGGTTCAAGGTACTTCAAGATTCAAGGTACTTCAAGATTCAAAGTACTTCAAGATTCAAGGTACTTCAAGATTCTTACTCATCGGTTACCTAACCAATGAGTAAGAATAAAACGATAACAAGTACAGAAGCGAACAGTAAAGACATCTTTTAATTAAAATGGTGACACTGAACTGGGAGCCAGACGGGTAACTGAAAACAAAAAAGATAAGACAGTCCTTGTTGGCTGTTTGATCCCGGATCATCGCCAATAGCCCGTTGTGTTGCTCCAGTGTGACGTTGATTAAATACCTACCTACCTTGTTGGCTGTATGACCACCTCGAACACTGATGCAGACTTTGCACCAAGTTTACAAACTGAGAATGAGGTTCCGTGGTAGCAGAACCCATTCCTATGTTAGAGCCTTTGACGTAACGATTCCTTAATTTGAATATGTGCCAGTGTACACCAGTATAGTAATGAAGACAAGATGTTAACGCATTGTAAGTGCAAAGGCGGTTTATATTTATGAGTGGTCCAAGTGTAGAAAACAGGAGATTAAATCTCATTGCTTGACTCTCCAAAGCCAATGTTCTCAACAAAATTGAAATTTCTGACACCAACGAGGCAATTTGCTCTCTACACGTGATTAGGCAGAGCAAAAGGCACTCGCGTATAAAGTGCTAAATTACTTGGTGATGATAATTCTTTGCCAACTCGTAAAGAGCATACGAAGGACCTTATTAACTCCCATCAGCAAAATTCATAATTTATCTGTTTTAAATCATCGGAGACTGATTATGTTTCAGAACATACTTTAACGTAACAAGAGGTGAATTCAATGCAATCAGAACTTGCTCATTCTAACTTAAGGTTGTCGAATATGTCCGCTGTAGTACAGCTTCGGGGGGATTGAACCACCCTTCCTTATTCGCACATGGTTCATTTAGAAGAAATTCAAAATTACTATTTGATAGCGAATGCTCCTATAAATTCATATGCATAAAATTTATGTAAATCACTATTCCAATCAATCGCAAATTTTGCATTGAACTTCAAAATTTGTCCGCAGAAACTATTCAGATGATTAAAAAGCCTTCCCAATAAAAGAAGCCTAGAACTTCCCCTCCGAAGCGGCGACAAAATCGCAGCAACATCGAGACCCTGTTGACTATATTTTTTTATTCAGAAGTATTTAATTTCGAAAAAGAGTTATAATTTTCAAGGTACCCTTGTTATTTATGGTGAAGAATTATGAATGTTTGTGCCAAATTATGTGTAAATACCAAAAGAGTTTGATTTCACGTATAGCTTCCACCGCCACTTTACCTAATCTGAATCCTCCTTCCAAAGATTCTTAAAAACCGAACAACCAATAAGCAGTTTAACCCTCCACCAGTGTACCTTCGTAATAAAAAGCCCATTCAAAACAGATAGATCATCCGGTGTAAGGTACCGTCGACCGAGAATTATGTGTGTTTGTGCTCTCCGATCTGGCCAGTAACTCAACTCGTGTGTGAGGGGAAGGAAATCACAGACGTAAATGATCCTGTGTGTGGGAAGCGTTTGTAGACCAGCTGTTTGTTTGGGCCATCCCCACCTTCTATTTGATCAGGGATGATACTGGAAGCAGTTCCTGAGACTGCTCAGAGTTGAAGACTGCGAGCTACGTGTACGGTCACGGGGTGCGTGGGAGTCTTGGTGGAAGTCGGTGTCTTTTAATCCTTGGAGGACTTTTAGTTGGATGACATTTTGCGCACATGACTGAGGTGATATGCGATGCGGTGGATTAGTAACCTTTGTGAGTTGTAGGTTTTAGAAACGGGAATTTTCTCACTGTGGAGCGTTTGTCTTAGATATAAGGGGGTTATAAGGTCCTGGTTCGAATTGCTGTGCAATCTTTATGGGTTTGTGCAACTTGCAATTTTTTAAAAACTTTCTTCCGATGTTGTTCATTTGTTATTCAAATCGTGGAAATATGGAAGATCTGCATATTTATCAAACAAAATCAAAACAATATATTATTGTTGTACATCGAAAATTACCCTTTCCATATATGAGCTGCCCTCTTAGACCCAATACCAAATAACTGTCTGTCTACCACGATTACTGCTACCAACATCAAGTTTGGGTGGTGGTAATCGCAATAGAAAACAGGACTAGCCCATTATGAGTAGGGGTGACTCTCGGGAATGAAGTAATTTTATTTTGTTTTACGCGAATGGGGTTGGCGACATTAAGAATTGGTTTACTGGTATAGATCTCGATGAAAAATCTTAACAATTACTTCCAAATTGTCACTAAATGCATCAATGTGACGACCGTGAATGCATTTTCAAGCGTCCTCTATGTAAAATATGATAAGGTCCGTTTCTAGTATCAGTAGACAGGAGCAGACTTTGTATCTAGAGCAATTTTTGCTGTCGACAGATAGAACATGCCAGGACCCAATACCAATTTAGAGGAAGGACCTCTTGAAATGAAAATACGTATCCCAATTACTCAACTGTTGCACAAATGTATCAAATGTTTTTTTCCTTTATACTACTGTCGTACATATTTATTATTACAAATACAATGAAGATATTTATAACTTTGAATGTACAAAGCAAGCTGCACATTATAGTACAAAAATTATTTACAATTATTAGTTCCTCTCGTAGAACTCGGTCCCCGATATCATGGTACCAGAAACTCCTCTCACACAATGTAAGGTCACCGATAACCATAAAAGGAGTTTGGGAACATAAAATTAAACCTCTAAAGGGAGAAAACTTTAAGTGGTGGTAGGGAACACAATAATTAAAGCTTTAAACGGAGACAACTTTAACTGGAGGTAGGGAACGCAAAGTTAAACAGTATTCACGTAGTGGCATGTCCATCTGTTTTTGCTAAATGGCTGGGTTGAATTGGCCACACACAGTCTGGTATGGCAATTCATGCATCAACGCTGTCAGTAGTGCTTTAATGCTGCAATCTTTCTTTGAGAACCTACGAGTGAAACAGAGTACAACTACTGTCAAACTAAAATTAGGGCCTGTAAAAATGTTGTTCTCGTACTTGCTGTCTTCTGCAACTTAGTGTACCCTCTAGCACAACCGAGTGACGCTTGCGGATATACAGGTGGTGGACAGTAATATGAACATCCATTTGAAAACGAGCCGTAATTCGTCCTTGAAGTTCAGCTAAGCCATCTAGAGCAGAAGTCTTCCATTGGTGGTCCTGCAGACGCTGCTGCTGACAGACGACAGCATCTGTCTATCAGCAGCAATCATGAGGGTTGTATAGTTGTAGGTAAATATTCTACCACAAGTCTAACGCCGTATATCCGACCTCTCTGACTTCCAAAGAGGCTTGATCATCCAAAGAGGAGTGCGCCTCGGTGCAATGATGAAGACAGCCAACCTTGTGGGTGTTGCAAGGAGCACTGTGCCAACTGTTATGGCAGCCTACACAAAACATGGCAAGACGTCATCGTAACAGAACAGGAGGCGAAAGTCAAAGCGCACTGACAAGGATAGACGAGTATTGAAGCAGATAGCGATCCGAGATCACAAGACAACCCTGTCCCAGATAACCTCCGGAATGAACGATGTTGCGAATATTCACAGCAGAGACTATTCCATAACTTTTCGTGACACTTAAGAATGCTTTGAAGCTACGACAATGATGCCGAGAGCACTGACTGGTATGTAGGTATTTTAATAAACATCACACTGGAGCAACACGACGGGCTATTGGTGACGGTCCGGGATCAATTCCAAAGGGAAAGATCCGAGGACAACACCACGTAATTTTAAACCGCGGTCAGATGACGAGGCAACACCTGAGCTGACACCCCACTCTCACTAAGACTGGATGCAGTAGTAGTGGGGATAGGTAATCTGGCTTGACGAATCTGCATTTACATTATTTCAGACCACCGGATTAGTCTTTCATGTTGAATGCCTCCGTTAGACACGTAGGGGCTCTGCGGTGGTGTGAGATGGGATATCTTAGGCGTGGTCTGGGACCACTTGAAGACCGGCATAGGAAGATCAAAGCAGTTCAATATCTCGGCATTCTGGGCGATCGTCTCCATCCTACGCTGTAAACTTTGTTCTCTGTGGAGCGACCTGTGTCTCAAGACGGCTCCAATCACACTGTTCTATATGTCCAAACCATAGTACGAAGAGCATGAAGATGATGTGGGAGACCTCGTATGAACGCTTCAGTTCCTTGATTTTAACTTAATGGAGTCTTTGTGGGATATTTTGGAGGCCAAAGTGATTTCTAGGTTCCATCTCCAGCACGAGGAATTTCCTAGAATATTGTGCATGACCTGTATTTGTACATCCCACGCTGGATGCAACGTGTAATTCAGGCCAAAGATGGGAAAATTCCCTGCTGATAAAGATTTTGTGTCGTGTCACAAGTGCGTTCATATTATTTGCCCACCACTTGTACATCCATCCCTATGTGAGTGCTGTTAAATTTGGTGTTCCCAATCTCCAAGAAGCTATGAAACTATGAAAACACATAACTTTCGGAAGGATCTGGTAAGAGAATGTCAATTTCTGGGTATGGATACGAAGACATGTCGAAATGTCTCTGAATTATTATACCTCTGATACGTTGTTTCACGCAACAAATGCTAAAATTCATATGTATTGGGTTGATGCAAAAGTTCGTCCCGTTTTCGGCGCTAGATGGCATTGCATCGCGAAACCGAAGTGTTATCTACTTCAGATGTCTAAAGTTTTGATGTTGTTTGAAAGAAGGAATTTCAGCGAGTACTTGGGAATAAATTGTGTTAGTGGTTGTGTTTTTTAAATTTGTAAAGCATTAAAAATGGCAGAAAATAAGGAGCATTTTCGACATAGTATGCTTTTTTATTTTCGAAAAGGTAAGAATGCTTCGCAGACCCAAAAGATGATGTGTTGTGTATGATGAGGGGTGCCGTTGACTATTCCACGTACCGTAAGTGATTCGGAAAGTTTCGTCACCTGGATCAGTTCTTTAGCCAGAAACCTCAGAACATCTAAGAGCGCGGGACTATGCAGTTACCGAAGAGAGACGGAGAAAGGTCATCGAACAAAACGGCACGTACTATATTGACTAAATGTAATTTTTAGTAAATAAAATTTTTCTTCAATTTGTGTCAAAAAAACGGGACGAACTTTTGCATCAACCTAATGTAATTGACTATATGGGAAAAATAATGAGATTCACTAACAATACCAAGCATGCTCATGCAATCATTCGCATACAGTACCGATACCAGTTTGATTCAAGGCCCATGATAATACATGCTACATGTAGAAGTACAGTAGTAGATAGCCTTGATAAAATTTCACTTTTCCTCTTTCAATTGTATTGCAGTCTGTTAGATAGTTTCCCAAATGAGAATCAAGTGAAGTATTTTATCAAATAGATGTCTTTTTAGAGTACGATTTTGCCGATACCCTATACAATTTGTTTCATCATTTGTTGCTTGAAATATTGTTTCAAGCAGCAAATTAAAAAATTCATTTGTAGAATTGACTATTCTAGGAAAATTGACGAGATTCACAAACAATGTCACACACGTTCATCCTTTCGTTCGCAAACATTTGAATCAGTTCCGATACCAGTTTGATGTAAAGCCATGATAATACATGCTACATGTAGAAGTACAATAGTAGAAAACTGATAATTTATCAAATTCTTCCTTTTTTCAATTCTATTGCAGTCTGGTAGGATCGTCGCTGAAATGAGTACTAGGCGACGGGTATTTATCAAATAGATATGTTTTGAGAGTGCAATTTGGCCCAAGCCCTATGCCATTTGTTTCATTACTTGTTTGCTTGCTTGTTGCAAGAATTCAGAAAATGAGGGTCATTCCGGTCGTCATGGTTACATAAATCAGGATTGTAGATTGTTAGATGTAAAGTATCCACATAGATCAGTTTAAATGCCTTGTAAGAGATTTTCAAGCTAAAAGTTATATGTCATAATTTTGTAATATTAACGTCGAATGCGAATCAGATGTGTTCGAGGATAGAGCTTAGATGGCTAAAACAATTCTGACTTAGATGTCAATCAATTTAAATAGTTATTTTAACGTATTACTAGTTGCTATTAGCATATATTGGGGTGATGCTAAAGTTCGTCCCGTTTTTATGACAAAAATTGAAGAAACATTTTATTTACTAAAAATTACATTTAGTCAATATAGTATGTGCGTTCTGTTCGATGAACTTTCTCCATCTCCAGTAGCTGCATAATCCCGCGCTCACAGAAGTTCAGAGGTTTCTGGTTAACGAACTGATCCAGGTGAAGAAACTTTCTAAACCACTTACTGCACGGGGAATCGTCAACGGCACCCTTACCTTACACAATACATATCTTCTTTTACGTCTGCGAAGCACTCTTGCCTTTTCGGAAATAAAAAAGCATAATATGTCGAAAATGCTCCTTATTTTCTGCCATTTTTAATACTTAACAAAAAACACAACGCAATAACAATTTTTTTCCAAAGTACTCGCTGAAATTCCTTCTTTCAACAACATCAAAACTTTACACATAGATAACACTTCGGTTTTGCGATGCAATGCCATCCAGCGCCGAAAACGGGCCGAACTTTTGCATCAACCCAATAGTATGGTTTGTACATAAAATATGCAACTAGAGTGGTTTTCAAAAGCATCACTAGATAGCGTCCAAAATTGTTCCCCTTTGCACTGTTGTTCTATACACAGAACATGCAATATTAAATAATGTTAAATGTGTTTCAAACGTATCATTAGGTGTCATACAAAATTACTCAAATATGTTGTGATGAACTTATTGCACCGTTAAGAAAGTGAAAGGTTGTGTGAAAGTTCTTTCAAAAATATAACTAGGTTATCCCAAAATTGTATACATTCAACGCCTGTTGAAAAGTGAAATTTATTTCAAAATATTTTTTAAAAATATCAATGTACTTACCCAGTACTTTTGTGTTAAGACAAATGATAGAGACAGAATCGAGTTTTATTCAGCTGAACAAAATTTGTAGTTAACTAGCCCTGCAATATAAAACATTTTGTGTATGAGCTTAAGAACCTTTCTCTGTAAAATTTATTTTTTCTTAAACAAATTTAACTGGATTTCATTTTTATAAGATTGAACATCTGAAGGGTTTAACCATTTGAGCGTCGCGGGATTTCCCAGTGGTATTGCTTATAGTATTGCTTTAAAGCCTCAACACAATGACTAAACAAACACACCTATTGCCTGAAAGAATCCCTGGATCCTTTCAATCTTTAGAAATATTATATATGCTGGTCCTTTACTTAGAATAGAATCCTTTGAAAAGATTCTATTGTTCTCAACTTTCATTAGAATAGAATACTGTGGAAATGTTCTACTGTTCCTTTCTTTGGAATAGAATCCTTTGGGAAGATACTACTGCTCCTTTGCTAAAAATAGAATCCCTCGGAAAGATTCTATTGCTTCTTCCCTTAGAGTAGGTTTTTTGGAAAGATTCTATTGTTTCAGAAGGTCAAATTTAGTTAGACATCGTGCAGGGAATACAGCAGGTTGCAAGGTGGAATTAAAGGTGTGAACCCCTCACAGGATTAAAATTCTCTTGAACACAATCATTTTAATGTAAAGCATTGGGTAAACCACCCAAGATTATTTGTAGTGTTCGCAATTTTTTCTTACAACTCGTTAATTTAAAAATTCTTTCGACTGTATTTGCAGTTAAGACTCGCACTGATCTGTCAAAATAGCAACGCTGTTCATTCCAAAATAGATAGGAGATAAATATTACCAACCCAGTCTAATGAAAACGTAAATTGTGACGTTTTTAGGCGAGAAGAAACTTTATAGCAGCACAGCTGAAAACATCTGCGAACGCCACGGCACCTGTTGGAGGATTATTTTTTTATGGGGAAAACCGTTTTTGACTGTTTATACTAGAAAGGCAAAGGGGAAATATACGCCTGGATAAAACCACAACGTTAATTATCAAGAACGAAAAAAAATTCGTTTTTTTCACAAAAGATTATAATCTCAGTGTTTCAACAACACCCTGAACTAAAAAAAAATTAACATTCGCGTGTAAAGTGCGCTTACGTTTTCGTGTTTTCCAAGTAATCTTAGATTCGATGATATGATTCTAGAATAAATTTAGTTTCTAAGAATTATTTTTCCACTGTAGATCTAAGAGAAATTAGTTTTTTAAAGTGGTCATTGTTTGAGGTGGAATTTTTGTATCAATTTCATTGATACAAAGGTATTATTTCAAAGGTAAGTATTATTTCAAATTTTTTTAAAGAACGAATAAAACTGAATCTGAGGATGCAATGTGCATTCCCTCATTTGAATTTTTACCCTCTAAATGTCACGAGATTTCCGAGTTGCGCTTTTGCCTCACAATAAAATTAGTGACTAAATAACTACATCTATTCTTTGAACGAATCCATGTATTTTTTTAACCTTTTGAGATTTTATTCCTCCTTTCCATACAATAGAATCAATCGGAAAGATTCTATTACTCCTTTCCATGGATTGGAATCATTTGGAAAGATCCTATTGGTTCTTTCCTTGAAATAGAATAATTTGGGAAGATTTTTTTGTCATCTTTTTTAATAGAATCATTTGGAAAGATTCTATTGGTGAAGGTCAAAATTGGTTGGAAGTCAGACAGGAACGACTGCTCGTTGCAGAGTAAAATAATAAGTACAAACCCCTCAGGGGGCTAAATGTTTGAATTTGCAAATAATATTTCACATTTTTGTAGTTCTCGCAAGACGTTTTTTCCTACAAAATAAAAGACATGGCTAAAACTACCTACATTCTTGTAGGAAACTTTCGTCATTCCTACAAAATAAAGGAATGACGGAAAACAGAAAAGGAAGACTGGGAAAGAGAGTACGAAGACAGACAATTGGTAAGGGAGAAAAAGATAATTAAATACTATAAGAGAAAAAAGAAAACGAGGGATAGAGATAAAAGAGAGACAAAGGAAAAACAATAGTAAAAAATGTGTGCGAACTCAAATAGAGTATCGAGGTTATTAACCGCGATTAACTTTAACCAGTTTTTAGTAAAAATTAAATTATTCACTCCCCTTCAGTAATGTGTAACTGAATACCTTCTGTCAGGACTGATTTATGAATCGAACTTTAATTTCTATTTTTAAATTGAAAGTGCAAAGTCATCTTACTCAAACTAAACTGTACTAAATCATCCCTTACCTAAAGTTGCTATTTTCCCTACGGGGGACGCCTTTTTACCCATTTTTCTCTCACCACCAGGTTTAATAGATAATCATAATTATTGTTGAATTTGGCGAAAGTTGGGAAATTTCTCCGTTTTTTCATCCTCGACGATGAAAGTATAAATATAAATGGCTGAGAGATTTCTTTTTTATGTAAAATTAAATTGGCTCATAGGACTCAAGCGTTTTGGTAACCTATTTCGAAATGAATGATACTTGAATACAATTTCAGCATGTCACTTGTATCAAAAACTAACGTCAAACATCCCAACGCCAATAAAATATAAAGTAAGATTTACTTTTTATTTTATTTAATGAACAATCCCAATGAGGGTGTTTCCTGTTTTATCCTCAAAGATCTATTCTCGATAAATTTTTGAGAAATTTAAATTTAAATATATTTTAACACTTAAACTGGGGTGTTATTACCCCGATGTAATCTTAACCCTCAAAAATTCATATCATATAAATATCCGTGGCATAAATTTTAAGAAACGACGAATGAAATAATCACGTCATCCTGTGTGCCTCCTTTCGTCCCTCCGACCCTTGAATTCTGTTCCTCATATTGTTTGATTGTGTGTTGTGTTGGGGGATTTCTTTGTATTCTGTTCATGTTTTTGCTGTTATGTTCCAACTTTAATCTTTGACAACTGATGCCTTTTGTTGCGTTTGTGCACTCGTATATGTTCAAATGTTATATTACATATATCTTTTTTTTATCTCATTTTCCCTCTCACTGTCCCTCCAATGAAAACTCTAAACCTCTGGCGAGTCGTAGGGACGAGGGTGCAGTAAGTAACGCCAGCCATCGTCAAAACGGCTGCAAATCAATTTATTTCATAACCGGAAGTACTTTTTTCTTCTCTGGTGTTTTTTCGTTTTCGTTTACACTGAAATCATTCTCATAAATACATTATATTTATGCACATTATATTTATTTAGAAAAAAAAGTTCGTTACAAAATTTTTCATTCAAGAATATATACATCCGAATAAAACAACCTGAAATCAATTTATTATTCTCCTTTTAAGCATTACAGGAAAAAAACCTATTTTTTTTATCATTCGCAAGCGAAAAGCTGAAAGTGTATAAGTCGTTTGCGAATATTTGAATTTCGCGTATGAGATGCTTTTTATGTGAAGCTAAATGTAGATGGCGCTAGTGTTTTTGTGGTTTCCTGTACGTTTTCTGGAAGTGAAGTCACTTGGCTACATTTTAATGTATTTCTATTATCTATTGAGGGAGAGCAGGGAATAACCGGAAGTAAAATCCTGAGGAGTCTTTGTTTGCACTGAAAATCCCTCTCCCATTTAAGAATTCATATTGTGGAACTATTTTCAAAATATCCATTCTCCTGATTTGGATACTTTCCTCACTGCACCTCAAAAAAATAATTTTTAAAGATAAAATTAAATATGTTGACTTGACGTCGCACTGCAGCAACACACAAAGGGTAACATAAACCAATAAATTCATTTGGCTCATAATTAAAGTAAATCAAGTCTGACGAGGCCGTTACAACTAAAGTTTTTATGAGGCATTTTCTGTGAAGCTAGGTGGCAATAGTATTTCTGCTATGATATATATTTTTCTTGTATGTATTCTCCATCGACCTTCTAAAGAAATAGACGGATCATGTGGGCGGAGTCGCTGTCGTAAGATCTCTGAAGGGTAAATAACAAATCGACTTAGCCGATTGGCTGAGAGCGCAGACTAGTGTTTTTGATCACGGTGGATAATCACTTTAACCAATCAATAATTCAGGATTAATGCTTTTACCCTCAACCACGTGACAGGTCTTCAAACCGAGCAACTGGAAAAAATAACATGAAGCTGCAGGCACATGTCCGTCTATTTCATTTTAAAGTCGATGGTATTCTCAACGTGACGTCAGTTGGCTTGTTTTTCGAATACAATTTCAGCACCGCCCATAAAAATTCCAATGAATGAATTCCGAATTGATATATATCGTCAAACGTTGCCTAAGAAGTGATAAACTACATTTTAAGGCAAACTTGATTTGTATCAATATGCATATGGACATTAGAAGTAAAATCTTTGCAGATCGTCTGGTTTGTTTACACAAATTCCTCATAGGTTGCCATTAAGTTATAGGTTGCCTCATAGGTTGGCATTAAAACCTCATAAGAGTTTTATAGCCAAAATACACCCAAAGCGAATTTCACAAGTTAGATTAAAAGCATTAACGCAAAATTGCGAAAATTCTCTTCAATTTCGTTAAATTTGGGTATTTTACGTATTCATGAAAAAGATCAACTATATACATTTGGATTTTCCAGAAATGAGCACTCAAAACACTATTCTGAATATCTGACTTGCACTTTAGTCTTGGCAGATGTTTAAATCTCATGGCATTTCCAACATTGCCAGATGAGGACTGATTCAAATGTAATCCAGCTATTCTGCTTACAATGTAATAAATTGTAATCTATTTTCAAACATTCCTATATAAACTCAAGAAATAAATGTAATGTCTTAGTTTTTCTTACCCCCCAAGTATTTTAAAGTTTCTGGCTACAAGCTATGGCAGCTTGACTTTTAAAGTAAAGTTAGTTTAATATTCAGAACATATAATAGAGTAATAATAAATTGCCAAACTTTCATGGAATTCAAGGGAGATTGAGTATTTGATATGGCTTTCAAATTATTTTTTTCTTTTAAAAGGTAAAATACTATTTGTGACATTATCTTGCCTCAATCTCCTCAATGAGAGGTTTTTATGTGT
Organism: Meta bourneti; assembly: GCA_933210815.1. NCBI lineage: Eukaryota > Metazoa > Arthropoda > Arachnida > Araneae > Tetragnathidae > Meta > Meta bourneti. The sequence continues at coordinate 18,180,806 of OW119922.1, forward strand.
AAACAAAATAAACTACCACAGGAGAAAAATTCTCAATTGAACAAATATGACCAATTAAAACTAATTTAAAAATACTTAATTGAAGTTAATTTCATTTATAAACGTTTTGACGATGGTTGTCATTTATTTTTAATTTTAGTCATTTTCCAATTTTATACATTATTAAAAGCATTGTGTATTTATACTATAGTGTAGAAATAATTAAAAATTCGAAAGATGAAAAAAAGTTTAGTTTGGAGAAAAGAAACACAGAAAAGCATAAAGAAAGAAGGGGTAAAAAATGATAAATAAAAATAATAACCAAGATTATATAAAATTGTAAACAGCGTTTGATATTTTAGAATTAATTATAAAAAGCTTCAAGAAAGTTCTAGGATGCCATCACCAAAAATACAAAATAAAATGTTTAAATTGTAATGAAAAAATAGTCGTGGAAAAATATAGTTTGCCATCAAAGCATTAGCATTTTTAAACCTGAAACTCTTTCTGTTTTCTTTCAGAAACTTATTGTATGTACAGTTCAGCATCTGCACTTCTTATTTAGCTGTCATGCGATCGGATTAATCTGTTTGAAAGTCTGTATAAATAAATAAAAGAGAAACGAAATTTCATTCGAGTAACATGTCAAGTTACGCTACAAGTTAGGAAGCATGTTACCAAAATACTAGCGCCCTCTATATTTAACTTTACAGAAAACCCTCTCATTCCTGGTGAAAAAATATGACCAAACCACAGCAGACATTTCCCCCGTACACTTTGGGGAATTCCAATTTTTACATTTCGAATCGAAAACTCACCTACAAGGTGAGTTTTCCCCTATTCATATTTTGTGTGTCAATAACACCTCCACACACACCACCTAAAATAATTTCCCTCAATTTCCACAAAATAGAGAAATTCCAGTACCTCACTACGCAACACAAAAGCTAAATATATTCGATATCCCTTACAAAAGGCGGGTCCCCTATCTTTTTTCTTTAGAGACGCAAACCAGGAAAAAAATGGCTGGAAATCCTTCCAAATTAGCCGTAGCAGAAACCTCAGACTGGCGTCGTCTGTGTGTTGCCACGGAAACTGATGAAATAATAATAAATACGTAGGAAATAGAAAATCTCTCCGTAGTCTATTTAACAAAGAGGTATTAGAAGTCTCTCCCCCCTTCTCGTTATTAATGGGCTCGGCCAATGATAGCGTTAATCGTTCTCCCTGCACAAATGATTAATTGAAGAATATTACTTCTTTTTTTTGTGTTTCCATAGAAGTCTTCCTTTGTGTCGGAGGTTATGAATCCCTTTTTTTCTGTACATAGATCTACCTCTTGCTGTTCTTTTGTGATCGGAGGCCGACAAAGGGTTCTGTTATTTAATGCCAAACTAAATCACGAGGGCCCGTGGGGTATGAAGATTTACGGGTTTGGAATATAGAATGTATTTGTTAAATGACTATCGAAATATACACCTCTAACCACCAGAGATTTTTCGGGAATAAACAATTAGTTTTCAAGATTTCGTATGGGATAAACATATTCTTTTGTACATTATTTTCTGTTTAAAGGAGGATTTTCTTTCCATGGGCTAAAAAATGAATTTTGTACTTTTTAAATAATTTCATTCTGTAGTCTCAAAATTTACTTTATACTAGCAAAATTGCCCGACCTCATGCGGGTTGAATTGGTTAACTATATATTGAAAGTGTCCAGAAAATAATCACTTTCCTCTTTCGTAGAAAAATGCCAAATTATTTAAGTGTGAGTAAAATAATTTTTAACACCTTTCCGACATTTTTATAATTTCTACAACCTACTTTGGACAAAAATCCTATACATGCATATCCATCCATGTAATGCAGTGTTATGGATGTTACAGTGGATAAAATGTTACAGTGGATAAAAAAGTTTCCGTACGTAAACGAAAACGGCGTATAAATTATTATAATTTCTAAAGAAATCTCACCAAAGATTCAGAAACTGCACAAGGAACTTATCACATACTAAAGAATGTGTTCACAACAAAAATTCCTTAATTTTCACAAATAAAAAGTAATTAATTAAAACTTTCAGAAAAACATACAAAATGAAAGGCAAAAAAAATTTCCGTAACCACTATGAAAATTGATTAGAACTTTTAATCCAGCAGTCCCGCATTCAATTGTCATAACTATCGAATGAAAAAGAACTTCAGTATTAGTGTAAGTAATTATTTCAAACGATTTTTATACTAGTGGATCGCCTAAAACGGAAATTCCGAAAGCTATTCGCGTTTTGGTGATAAAGTTGAGAAATGACGGTTTATCAATGAGGAAAATATTGGCGAAATCGCAAACAAATCTAAATATACGGTAAAAATCACTGAAAGATATAATTAGGTGGAAACTGGAAAATAGGAGCCGATCTCGAAGACTAGAAATTGAGCCATATACATCAGGAATATTCTGCGAAACTTTCGTAATAATACACGAATTAGGAACCACAACTTGCATCCTTGTTGAAAACTGATTACAATCTTGAAATATAGCTTCAGACTAAGAAAAGTATTAAAAAGGTTAGCTACAATGGGCATGTTGCACGTAAGAAGTCACTCATTGGCAAACTTAACAGAAGATAGCGTCTTGAGTTTGCAAAAAAAGCATGTGTGTAAGCTCTTAACTTTTTGGAATTCAGTACTTTTCAGGGATGAATCAAAATTTTGTCTCTATAGTTCAGATGGACGAGTTATGGCATGGAGAAAACCAAAACATCAAATGCAAACAAAACTTATGTAGAACTGTAAGAATGTTATGTAGAACTGTAAGAATGTTATGTAGAACTGTAAGAATGTTATGTAGAATTGTAAGAATGTTATGTAGAACACAGCGGAAGAAATGCAAAGGTTGCATGAGTTCTTCTGGTGTGAATAATTATTTTTGTTGAAGGTAACATAGATAGCTATGTGTACCTAGACATTTTGACATTTAAAAATAAAAATGTCCTTACTAGTGATACGAAACTGTCTCTTGGAACACCATTTATCTTCCAACAGGACAACGATTCAAAATACACTGCAACATTCTGTAAAGAATTATTTCTTTACCATGTCGCAGCAACTTTACACACCCATGGAACTTCCCATAAGTTCCCATACTTCCCATAAGTGTTCCATGGATTTAAACCCCATGGAACACTTATGGGAAGAAATCGGTCGTGAACTGAAAAATTATGATACCAGCAGCAAAGATAACCTGAAAAGTGTCATTCTGGACGTCTGGAACAAAATTACTCCAGAAACAACAAAACAACTTGTGGGAGTCATACCTAAACTTCTGAGAGAGGTCAGTAAAGCAAAAGTAGGTTCAACTTGCCATTAAATGAAAAAACATGCGGGGGGAAATAACGTCGAGTGAAATATTTTTCACCGTACGGAGACTTTTTTTGCTTCATATTTGCCACATTTTTGTGTAAATGCAATAGAAACTTTCTATGCAATTATTCTCATCTGTTTATCCATTTTTATTTCTTCAATATTTATATTCTGAAAATAATAAAACAATTTATTTCAAATAGTAAGGGTGTACTGAAACTTTTTTACATACTGTATATCGGCACCCCTGCTAAAGGTACACTCTGGAACCAGGTTTGTGACATTTTCGAATTTCGCCATCATTAAGGAAAAGATGACAAATTAATTTCATTAGATATTTATCACGAAGTTTGTTTAAAAGTGTACACACATTGTTTCTTGAAAATTTCGTTTTGCGGTACGTGCAATAATAAAATAACTTGTTTTAAAATTGAATGTTCTCTGTACAAAGGTAACCTATTGCCATTTTTTTAAATGATTCGATTTGATAGTTTCTTCTGAAAAAATCATTGTTTTAAGAAAACCTTCCTTATATAAGTTGCTTAAGTATAGCGTCAATTCGTAAAACAAGTCACCTTGACCTCTCGTTTTATGACAAAAAATTTGTAATATTTCAAAAGTCCTAGTTCAGATTTTTAACATTAACGATCTCTCAATAATGAAAAAATTCCACTTAAAATTTGTTTTAATCTAACTTACATACCACTTTAAAGCAAATACTTTGGGGGAGGGGGTGTTGCATGTGATGAAAATGAATCACAATTTATTAAAATAATAAATATTTAAAACAGAAAAGCAATGAAACAAAATAAAAGTTAACGGGAAAAAAGTTATTCTAAAGATATATTTTCCTCTTGATCTCGCACAGTTGCCAACTTACAACTAAAAATTAGAAAAAAATTAAAAAATACGAAATTAATTCGGAGCGAAAGAAACAGAAATATATCACTGCACGAGGCAAACGAACACGAGTTTTCGTTTTGTTGCAAATTATCGTTTGTACCAAATATTCGGAAATACTTTATAGTTCGCAAAGAAAATAAATAAGGCTAAAAAAAAACAAAAGTATTATAATTTAAATTCCATAAAAATAGTTTGAAAAAATAATTGATTTTTCAGCAGTACTGGTAAAACAATCCAAGTAATTGCAATGCTCAATATACCTTCCAGCTACTCAAAAACTATCAAATTATGGTTTATTTAAGTACAGTTACTCAGATGTTTTAAAATGAAACTTGCCTAAACATAAAAGAAAAGAAATTTTAAATAATGTATTCACTAAATTAAAATATGGTGTATTAAATATAGAACATTGCATTAAAATATGTTGCATAATTTTGATGTGATACTTGTGCAAACACACAAACACAAAATCAGACATAGAACGGGAAGACGTACAGACAGACTAACGCAACGAAGTTCAGTCACTAAATGAATGTAAGTACTCACAGTATGCAAAGTTTCATGAAAATATATTCAACCGTTTGGACGTAGCATGGGCACACACATACAGACAGATGGACAGACACAGACAGACACCAGACTCGCAAGAGATGGATTTTGCATAAGTGTCCAAAACGGATAGAAAACTTGAAATGCCTTGAAAATATTCCATGTACAAACAAACACTCCATTCTTATTTATATGGATTTAGTCTTAAGATTAAGCCTTAAGATAAAGTATCAAACTTCAAATCGAAATTCAAACAATTGTCTCAGTCATCATAAGTCACAAACAGATATAGAATTTGGTGCATGCGCCATTTTATAATAAAGATGCAAATTCTATAAAACCGATTTAAATTGTCATTAAAATATGGATCAAAAAATCCTCCCACTGTGTGGCACTGGTATAGCAGATTAGCAGGAAAATACTAATACTGAAGTATGAATACTAAATGCTGATTATGCTTCCGTTAACTTTGCTAAAACTTTAAACGCGTTTTTTTTCGGAACAGCCTTTTCGCGAATAGTTGGCAGAATATCTATAACACTATAAGATTGATCTACTTGAAGTATTTGCAAGTCGAGTAAACATTATTTTTTTATCCTTTCGATGAACCAGAAAACGATAAGTCACGTTTTTATATTTCTAAAGCATGAAACTTAGTCATTTTTATAGATAAATAGATGATTTTCGGATTTGACAAGTCACCTTTTCCTTCCATATTAAAAAAAAAAATCTGATTCATCAAAGGATAGATATTTGCGAATGAAGGGAAACACAGTTCATTTTTTTATTTAGCATCACTTGAAGGTTGAGAAATCACGCCATCCTGCGACCACGGAATTTCGAGAAGGATTAAATTCTTCATGAAAATGATTTTAAAAAATTTATGTGAATACCTGAAAGAATAATAAAGAGAGCCACAAAGTTTGGAATTATTTTATTGCATACTTCCATGAATAAAAAAAATTACAAAAATGGCGGTAAAAAAAGAGTCTCCTTAATCCTTTGAAGGGTTCATATACATAACTCAAGCCTTGCAACCTGCAGATGGAGCTATGCATATGCGCCCCTCATACCTGCACGACGTCTAACCAATTTTGACCTTCTTGACCAATTGAATCCTTATTATGATTCTATTCTAAGGAAAGGACCTGATAGAATCTTTCCCAAATTCTACTTCAAGGGAAAGGAATAGAATATTTCCAAGGGATTCTATTCTAAGGAAATGAGCAACAATATATTTCCAAAAGATTCTATTCTACAGAATGGGCCAATAGAATCATTCCATATAATCGTATATCAAGAAAAGGACCAATATAGTCATTCCAAAGGATTTTATTCTATGGAAAGGATCAATCGAACCTTTTTAAAGATTAAAAGAATCCATGCATTCTTTAGGAGGATGTGGTTATTTAATCATTAAGTGTGTTATAGGGTCTAAGCAACAATACACTACTCTCAAATCTCGCGTCGTTCAGAGGATTAAATAAATAATGAGGATAACGGATGAAATCAGAACTATTCCGAATGCGACTCACCCAGAGAGACTGTTCTGACTCAAAGGTCTCTGAATAGGGTTAAATTTTTGAAAGGCGACATTTTGCGCGTATTGAAATCAGAGTTTATTATTGATTGCTCAGGAAGCCATGCTTATTGATGACATTATTCGTGTTAGCTTAATTAGAGATGAGCTATTACTAGAATAGAGGTTGAAATAAAAGTGCTACTACAAATTATCTGTTATTGATAAATGTTGACAAAAACTTTTAAAATAACTAAATCTGTCACAGAAATTAATAAATGAAATTAAAATTAGTTAAACATTTGGAAAGAACACACATTTTTAAACTACTACTCGTTTTAGTGATTAACTGTTTAAATTACCCATTAATGTCTGTTTCTAACAGTTCATAATAACTTAAATTTATCCACTGTCCTCCTTAGTTATAAGCTGTTAACAAAGTTGTTAATATTATCACATCGCATTTTGGCAAAACCGATAAATAATATTATTGTTGTCCATTTATATTCCTGATGAATTATGGGGAGAAAATGAATATCATTAATAAGCAATTGTTACAGACTTCTTATTAATGTATTTTCATGTGTCCATAATTTTTATTCGAAACTCCTGCAAAAGATTTGTTAGTTATAAACAGTTGGCAAATCATTTGCCAACTATATGGCACTTTGCCAAAACTGAATTAACTTTTATCTATTGTTCTAATTTATTTATTTATACAAACTGTCAGAGATTAATCTAACTACAAGACACAATGGGAGAAGATCAGAAGTATAGAATATGCAACAGATAATCTATGAAGCAAAATACAATACAATTATACAGTAGCATAAACTACATGGTATAAACCCAACTAGAAGAATTATACGACGTTTCTAGGGGTGAATTGGCTGCAATTGATCTTAATATAACTCAATGTTATTCCTGTGGGGTATTTCGAATTGATTTTGGCCCATGTGCACGCCCAGGACGAATCGAACGGGTGTTAATATGCAGCCTATATTTTCTGCAGGTTGCAAAAGCATAAGTATACCAAATGTGGATTGGTCAGTGATCGTAATAGTACTCAATGTTATTTTTGGGAGGATTTCGATTTGACTTAAGCCCCCTCTGCAGACCCAGGTCGAATCCCGAACTGCATTAATATATAGCGTATATTTTCCGCAGGATTCTAAAGCTAAGTGCACCAAAATTGGTGTGTATTGGTCAAACAATGATCGTACTGATACTCAATGTTTTTCTTATGGGTATTTTGAATTGGTTTTAGCCCCCTGTACACCCCCAAGACAAATCGAACGTGGGTTAATATGTAGCCTACTTTCCCGCAGGGTACTAAAGAATGAGAGTTCCAAACTTGGTATGGATTGATCGAATGGTGTAGATTTGTATAGATACAGACAGACGCCAACTCCGCTTTATAAAAGAACTATTTATTGCACAGTACAAGAACTACAAAAAGAAGAAAATCGCGATAGAAATATACAATCAGAGAAAACAGTTAAAATATCAGATTTCAAACATTGGAGATACAGAATTATTGAAAACTACTAAATCGTCATAGGGAACAAGAATTGGGGCAAACTATTGATCGTTCTAACAAACTGGACAACTGGTTGATTGTCATCATAATTTTTGATGAAAAAATGAAATTTAAAAATAATGTGTCCTCGGAGGAACCAGGGATACACATATCTTGTAAAACAAAGTTATGAAAACGAAACAAAATAGGTTACAAAGACATAGTTTGTCTCCCGCGAGCTAGCAGTATAGTCACGTGGTTTTGGACGAGTCTATTATTTGAATTAGGTGATAGGTTGGAACGGAAACAGATTTCCATGCCTGGCGTCTTTAGTACAGATTCTAGTGCTAAGTTTATAGCTCGGTACCGAAAGCGATTGCAGTGATAATGAGTTGGCGGTTGGATGACCACCAACAGCGATCGCCATTCATGCGTTTGCATACGGTAGCCCTTCTCCAAACCGACTTTCACACCTATTCAAAAATAGACTGGTCCAAGGACAACTGCCTTCTCGTCGGAGCTGCACTATTGAACGAATCGATACCAGTGATACTGCGATATATCCCTCATCGTGGAAGACAAGAAAAAGCTTCATACATAGGGGTGATATAATAAGTAAAATCTACTCTTTTAGCCCTTCACCTGGTTTCGGCGAGATATCTCGTCCACAAACACCTTACCAATTTTGCTTATGTCGAAATATCTCGTCATCAAGATATTGCCGATTTTTCGATGATGATGAGATCAAGATCTGGTCATTTTTCATCTAATGACGAGATATCTCGTCCATCAAGATATGATCAGTTTTGTTAATGTCGAGATACCTTGCAGAGACAACCACCAGGAGGGTTAAGTAGCTGGCAATGGAAGAGGGAGTGATCGATGTCTTGAACAACAGCACTGTTACAATTTTAGAATGATGAATCGATAAGATGGATAAGAAAGGAGTGTGTTTTTATCATAAAAACCTCACAGAGCAGGAGAAACGTTTCATAAATTAAGATGATATGAATGGGAAACTAAGCCTCATCCATCCTATTTTCCTGATCAGATACCAGTCCGATTACCATCTTTTCGAAACCTTCGAAACCGAAGGCAAATTTTTGAATTCCGAATATGATGTCCGAAGATAGCTCGATTCATTCGTTGGATAAACCCTCCAAGTGGTTACGACGAGATATCTCGTCGACATTTTTGCTAATGACGAGATGTATCGTCCTCAATAATGCCGATTGAATTCCGAATGATGGAGATATTGTCGTTTTTTTATGATGACGAGAACAAGATTAGGTCAGTTCTTCCAATGACGAGATATCTCGTCCATCAAGATCTGGTCAGTTTTGCTAATGACGCGGCACCTAGTCGAGACATCCACTAGGAGGATTTAAAACACAATAGTTTCAATCGATACGATACTGAAATTTTAAAAATAAGATGGAAAAGAATTTAGGTGTAAATACATCTTAGATTTAAATCTCTGAGGGGAGGTTCGAACGCATTATTCCAACTAGCAACATGTAGTCTTCCTTCCATGACTTCTAACTCCAACCAGTTTTGACATTCTCGGCCAATAGAATCTTTCCGAAGGATTCTATTCTAAAGAGAGGACCAATTTAATCTTTTCAAAGGATGCTAATCTAAGGAAAGGATCAATTGAATAGTTGCAAAGGATTCTGTTCTAAGGAAAGGGGGCCACGGTAACCCAGTTGGTAGTCTGATTTGCAACCGGAGGGTTGTCTATCAAAATTCAATTTTTATCTTCTTGACCAATAAAATATTTTTAAAAGATTCTATTCCAAGGAAATGAGCAATAGAATTTTTCAATAGAATCTTTAATTCCTTTTCATGGAATAAAAACATTCATGGATTCCTTCAGCCAATAGATGTAGTTACTTATTCATTAAGTAAAGTGTAGGGTATACTACACTACTGAGAAATCTCGGACTCCCAGAGGGTTAAACTGAATGTTTTTTTCCAATTTACTTCAAAAAACTTCATTACTTTTGGGATGACCCTGCCTTTGACTACCGTTTCAACTTCGGCTCGCATCAAACCAAAGTTGATTGATTTTCGGGCTGCATTTGACAACGAATGCTGGATTGAACAATGCACAGTCCTCCCTCACATCTCCTTCAATCCAAATGCCTTTTCAATCCCAACCACCCGAGAATCCACCTTTGGATTTCATTACCTGGCGAGAGAGAGATGCCGCTGCCAAAAGCGGAAGCATCCCTACAGGATAGAGGCCGAGGATGAAAACGGTGCTTCGGAGCATTTCTCGTCGCCATGGCAACGGCCTGCGATAACTGCTTTGTTATTGCTCGCAGCAATGGAGGATGCGGCTATTGCTAGACCGAGTATCAGGAAGCGATTTTTCAGCATTTCCAGCTCGCAGTGCTACAGAAGCCCTGGATGCGATTCGAGAGGGGTCGGTTACAGTTAATTTTGCAGCAAACTTTCCCGTCTTGTCCGACTTGTTTGCGCCCGCCTTTGAATACAACCCGTGCTTTATTTGAGTTTGAGTATTTCCTGCTTTGGTACGTGCTTGGTGATGTGGTTTTTGAGGTGCCGAATAGCTGGTGGAATTTTGTTACATTCTGTGTGTCGTATGATGCACAAAATGTTAAGGAAATAAGTATTTTGAAATTCGATTAATGTTTTAAAAATTTATTTTTAATCCACCAAACAGCTAGGTAGTTGAAGCAACGTCAGGAAGAGCAATACAAGAACTAAGGCAGGATGACAAGGACAACATCTGAGCTGGGATTCCACTGTCAAAACTTGCACACCACGCAAACGTGAGGATATCTGAACCCCGACAGATTTAACGTGCACCAGCTCCCACACTTCTTTCACCCACCACACCAGCCCAGACCATTTTGTTACCCCGAGCTCGCAACACTCCGGTTGCTAATCAGCTACTCACTAAGATCTCCGAATAGTGAAAAATTGCTTTTCCCCCGCAACACACATTTCATGGCTAAATAACCATATCTATTGACAGAAAGAGTAAGGAAAAATTATATTGGTCGAGAAGGTCAACACTGGTTAAACGTCATGCTGGGGAGACTAGAAAGTCGAACATTATACATATACATATACACACACACATATATATATATATATATATATATATATATATTTCTGAGCCCCTCAGAGGGTTAATGTCATCTGTAACAATGGTAATAATATTCGTTTGTGTCCATTAGTACATTTATTTTAAGTGCTCCAGTTTGGAAATCGCTTTCAATTCATACATTTACTTCGGTTCCGTCGTTTTTGAATCGTTACAAAGGATTCCTTTCTAAGGAAATGAGCAATATAATCTTTGTAAAAGGTTAAAAGGAAATGAGTAATACAATCTTTCCAAAGGAATCTATTCAAAGTAAATGAGCATTTTTATCTTTCCAAATTCTTCAGTTTTAAAGATAGGACCAATATGATACTTCCAAAGGATTCTATTCTAAGGAAATGAGCAATGAAATCTTTACATAAGATTCTATTCATAGAAAAGGAGTAATAAAGTTTTTCCAAAAGATAATCTACAGAATGGGTCAATTGAATCGTTTCATATGATTCTCTTCCAAAGAAAGGATCAACAAAATAGTTCCAGAGGATTCCTTCCTAAGGAATATTTCTAAAAGTTTAACAAATCCATGGATTCTTTCAATCAATAGATGTGGTTATTTAGTCATTCAGTGTGTTGTGAAGAAGAAATTCTACACTACTCACAAATCTCTAGATAATCAGAGGGTTAAGGAGAAGGAAAAAAGGTTCCAAGATGTTCACATTTTTCATTTCAGTTTGATATTCGAAATATGACGCACTCTTAAATTAAAAAAAAGAAACGAAATTTTCAAATAGACGTTTCTCAATTTGTATACCGTCCCCTATCCAAGGTACGGAAACAAACAAATTGCGCCACCACAACCGCAGTACGGACGGCTGAAGAAAGCGACTGCAGTAAAATTCATTCACAAACTGCGTGACTGTTTTATTCGAATGAGAATAACCTACGACGTCTCGGAATGAGAGACAATGGAATTCGATACCACACCATGAGATATCCACATGAGATTCCTTCACGAAGAAAAGGAAGCGTTGTAGGAGCAGAAGAAAAAAATACACCAAACGATTTAGAGGACGAGGAAGAAAAAGAAAACAAGAAATTTCAAACCATTCTCTTCCTGTCTTTTATAGTGGGTGGCTTGCTGTACGACGTTTTGGAATGTTCGCAACGTGGTGAAAGTTATTTTTTTTTTGCTTTTTTTTCTCTCTCATCCTGTATTCGTTGTGTATTTTTTCACCGTGTATTTACCTAGATATAGTTGTACCTTTTTTTGTTCTTCTCAGAAGTACAAAAATTGCTCGGAACACAAAGAGCTTGTAAATTAGGTCAGAAGGAACGCAGATGTTGGGTAAGTGAAGATGGTTTCTGCGGAATATTTTCACGTTCTGGTTCCCTCCGTGAACCGTTAACTGTTGTTTTCTCTGTGATCTAGAACAAGAGTTCCTAATTGTTGGTACTTAACCCTCCGACTGTAACGAAGTTCCGAGTAGTGTAGAATTGCTTTTTCCGCACAGCACATATAATGACTAAATAACTGCATCTATTGGTTGAAAGAATTGGAAAGATTCAACTGTCCCAGAGGGTTAAAAATGGTTTCAATCTTGCTAGGCAGAACGGGCAGCGGGCGAGTCACTTAAAGGGAACTCTCTGAACATCACCAGATTTCTAAGGAGTATAGCATTTTTTTTACCCCACAACACAAACTAACTAAATAACCACATATAACTATTGCTTGAAAGAATAAATCGATTTGACACCGTGTTCTTTTAAAAGAAAATCATTGTTTCGACAAACTTTTAACACATAAAAAGTTGCTTAAACATAACTTCAACTCGTAAAATAACCTACCTTGACATTCTGTCACCATGACAAAGAATTTTTAATATTTCACAAGTCCTAGTTCGGATTTTTAAAAAATTAACGTTCTTTCAAGAACGGTAAAATTGCACTTAAAATTTGCTTTTTTCTAACGTACATGCTGCTTTAAATGGAATACTTTGTGGGATTGTTGCGTGTTAGGAAAAGGAATTAAAATTTAATAAACAAAATAAGTATTCAATACATTTACAACAGAAAAAGACGAAATAAAACTAAAGAAAAATTGCCCGGGAAAAAGTAGTTCTGAAGATATTAATTCGTCATTCTTTTTTATCTCGTGATTTCTCATAGTTGCCACAACTTACAACTAAAAATTGGATAACATTTAAAAATACGAAATTTATTTCGTATGTAATTTGGAATATATGCTACAGTAGTGGGGCTGGCTTTCCTTCTAGTGTTCCAGAAAAATACGAAATTAATTCCGAGCGAATAAAACCGAGACTATCACTGCACGTGGTCAACAAACATGAGTTTCCGTTCGTTAGAAAATATCGTCTGTCCCAAATATTCGAAAATTGTTTATATTTCGCAAAAAAAAATAAAGCTCAAAATAAATACATTGTCAGAGTTAAAATTCCGTAAAAATAATTTGTGAAAAAATAATTGCATTTTCACCAGTACTGGTAAAACAATCCAAGTAATCGCAATGCTCAATATACATTCCAGTTTCTCCCAAATTACCAAATTATGGTTTATTTAAGTATACTTACTCAAATGTTGTAGCATGAAACTTGTCTTAATAAAAGCAAAACACTTTATAATACATCTATTAAATTAAAAATGTTTTATAAAATCTAGAACATTGTATTAAAATATGTTGAAACAGTTTTACGTGATACTTGCACAGAGACATAAAATAGAAGTAAAACGGTAAGGACAGACAGACGCAACCAAGTTGTCATCAAATGAATGGGAGTACTAACATTATGCAAAGTTTCACGAAAATACCCTCTATCGTTTGGACGTAGTACGGACAAACACATACAAACACTAAACACGTAAAACACCGATTTTGCATTAGAGGGACCAAAAACGGATAAATAATTTGAAATGGGTCGAAGATATTCAATATACAAACAAGCACTCATTTGTAATTATATAGATAACTTGCATGGGCAAAAAGTACACCTACCTCATGTTACAACAATTAGGTTCTGAAGGTTTACTTCAATTTCATATCATTCAAAGGCGCATTTTTGGACGCTAAACTTGTTTTCGCTTACACTTTCTTTCTGGGATGATTAGTAGCTTCTATATTTCTCATTGCTTTGTGCAATATTATGCAGACTCCACAGTTCCAATCAAGACTGCTTAAACAAAGCAGCAAAATTGGCAAATGAATCCCGTAAAGTTTGATTTTATGCTATTTATATCCATTGTTGCCATTCCACAATAAACAAATAACGTCGATAGCTGTGCCACGTACGTTAGTTAAATATATAGATATATTTTCTTTAGTTCTGTTCGGTATTAATAGATGTAAGACCTTCGAAGGAGGAATAGAATCAGCTCGTGTCCCTTATGTTGTACAGCCCTGAGTTTGATATATTGCATCATAGAAAGTTCATGTAAGAAATTAAGTAGTTCTAGTTTTGTTTGAGTGAAAAGTAAATAACGTTGCGAAATATTATTCACTTGAAAATTTAGATTGAAAGATCCCATTGAAATTAAAATTCTGACATCGAATAATCGGTGACAATTAGCACTTTTATTTAACCCTCTTGGAGGTAGGTATTTTAATTGACGTCGCACTGGAGCAACACAACGGGCTATTGGCGACGGTACGGGATCAAACCCGAAGGGAAGGATCCGAGGACAACACCACGTAATTTTGATCCACGGTCAGATGACGAGGTCACACCCGAGCTCTCGAAACTTCCACACCACGCCAACGGGAGGACATTTGAGGCCACGACACATTTAACGTGCACCAGCGCCCTTTGTACACGACGATGTTTGGTTGGACTTGAACTCGCAACCCCCTCCGGTTGCTAATCAATTAATCCTCCAACCAGGTTATAACCCTCTGAGAGGTTCAAACGCATGATTTCACCTTGAAACTTGTCTACCCTGTGTGACTTATAATAAATTTTGACCTTTTTGGCCAATGGAATCTTTTAAAAGAATTCTTTTCTAAAGAACCGAGCAATATAATTTTTTCAAAGAATTTTATTCTACACAATGTACCAATATGATACTTTCAAAGGATTCTATTCCTAGAAAAAAGGAATAGGATCTTTCCAAAACATCATATTCTGCAGAACGAGTCAATAGAATCGTTCCGGAGGATTCCATTCTAAGAATAGGACCAACACAATCGTTTCAAAGGATTCTATTATAAGAAAAGGACCAAAGAATCTTTCTAAAAGTAAAGATTTCATGGATTGTTTCAACCAATAGATGTGGTTATTAAGTCATTTAGTGTATTGTGGGATTAAAGTAATATTACATTACTCGGAAATCACGTGACACTCAGAGTTAAGTAGAGAAAAAATGCATTCATGATGTTTCATAGCACTCCGATTTCAGCCTGATACCCGACATCGACATTCTAATGAAACAGACGGAGCATGTCGCTGTCGTAGGATGGGTAAATCATGTGGACTTGCGAATCGACGTAGCCGATTGGCTGTCGAATCGGAGACTAGTGTTTTTGATCACGGTGGATAATCACTTTAACCAATCAATAATTTAGGATTCGTGCTTTTACCCACAACCACGTGACAGATCTTCAATCCGAGCTACTTGAAGAAATAACATGAATAACATCATGAAATAACATGACGGCACGTTTTCCGTCTATTTCATTTTAAGGCCGATGGATACCCGAAACATGACGTCCCTTAAATCAATAATTTTTCTAAAGGATTCTAAATTCTAAGGAAAAGAGCAAAAGAATGTTTTCAAAGGGTTCTATTCCAAGAAAAGGGACCAATAGAACATATCCAATAAATTATTTTCTAAAGAAAAAGAGCAATAAAATATTTCCAAATGATTTTATTCCAATGAAAGGACCAATAGAATCTTTCCAAAGGATTCTGTTCTAAGGAAAGGAACAATAGAATCTTTCAAAAGATTGAAATAATCCATGAATTCTTAAGAAAGATGTGGTTGTTTTGTCATTAAATGTGGTTTAGAAACATGCCGTACTTCTCGGAAATCTCGTGACGTTTCGAGGTTAAGTTTCTCATACAAGAGTTCAACTTCCAAACCTAAAATATCACGTAGCTTTTAAATAGAGCTTCCAGGACATGATCCGCAGCTGATTTGTTCTCTATGATTGCTTCGAACGTGTTTCGAAATTCAAATCATTTTTTTATTTTCTTTGAAATATATGTTAAATGTTGCTCTAAGTAACAATTTTTGCACTCACGAAACAGTTTTATTATTCCATTCACGAACATGTTCTGGAGCCATTTTCAATTATTTGGAAGATGCTCTCACACTGATTGCTACAGGCAAGAGATGAGAAAAACTGCTATTTTACGTTAAGTATTAACTGTGTCATTACTAATTTGTAATAAAAGCTATTGTTAACTGCGAATTTTAACAGCTATGTTAGCAGTTTATAAACAAATTTAGAAGTTATTATTAACTATTGGAAAAGGGTTTTAACAGTAAATTTAACAATTAATAATTTCTTAAATAATGACACTTATTCTTACCAAATGTTTAATAAATTTCAAGAATTTTTAATTAATTATTTTACTGTGATAATTTTATTAGGTAAATTTAGTTAACTAAATGTAGGTAGCGACAGTGTTTCTGCGTCGAAAAGCATTTTCATTACTTAATTCGAACGTGTTATCAATTGGCTTATTAATCGAATACGATTTCAGTACGTCGTCAATAAAAATTCCAAAAATGAATTCCGAATTGATGTTTAGAAGTTGAATAGTCAACTCCAGTTAAATGCCACACTTCATCAATACTACATTTTAAGGTAATCCCAATATGTATCATGAGGGAGCATTTGACCATCGGTAGTAAAATCTTCAGACCGTCTGGGATATTTGTTTGCACCAAAAATACTCATCTAAATCTAAAATCTTGAACACATCAGTAACAATCATTTTGGGAGAGAAAAATGGAAGTTTTAAAGTAAGCAAATCTTGAGTAGTGAATGTTTTATATACTTTGCATTGGCTCTGAAATATACGCTCGAATCTAGCCATTCTAACACTAACAATATCATAATTATTAAGCCTGTTAATAATATGATGTCATTGGGTTGAATTGACACCGCTTCATCTGTACGACTTTCAGATAGAGTCCGCCTTGGAGAAGAGTTAAATAAATTAGGGAGGGCTTAAGCAATCGGTTGTACTTATATAAAACCTTTAATAAACAAGAACATAAGACAAGTGTGGATACAAAGAACATGAAAAGCATAATTTGCATTAAAAATTAGTTGATATACATAAAAAGCATAATTTGCATTAAAAATTAGTTGATATACATAAAAAGCATTAAAAATTAGTAAAAATTACATAAAAAGCATTAAAAATTAGTTGGGCAAAACAGAAAAGCATAGATGTACACAAAAACATTAGAAAATGATAACAAAATTTGTAAAATTTAGAGCAAAAAGTAAAATAAGATACAAACTGTATACTATTGACGGAATAAAAAGACGCGATGGAAAACGATACAAATTTAATTGATGCATGTAAAAAGGGTTAAAAAGGAAATCGGCCCTTAAAAAGATTATTGTAAAATATGGATAAAATAATTTACTAAGAGAAGCTGTTTTTTCGAAAACTCGATTTCTCAGCTCTCACAGATATAATCAACGTTGGACCTGAGAAATTCCTTCTCTTTGAGTATTCAATGGTGACTGTTCACTGATGTATTTAAGCTCTAATGTTAAAAGATTTGTAATGAAATTATTACAAAATGCTATGGACTCGTGAGGACAGTCAAAAGGGTAGTGGATGGGATCATCTTCTCTACCAGAAATGCACAGTGCACTTGTAACCGGATGCCATTCTATATCAGTAAATTAGACTCAATGGTTAACCCTCCTTGTGGTTTGTGTCCGTTTCGAGAAGGCCTCTCTTGTTCTCTTGTGGCTAGCCTCTGATTCAAAAGCCTGTTCCAAATTGCCCTCTGTTCTGGGTAAGGGACATTTGTTTTTCCTACTTGAATTTTCATTCCCTTGGACGCAATAGCAAAACTGATCAGATCTTGATGAACTAGGTATCTCATAATTGCTAAAATTGCTCAGATATTGATGGACGAGATATCTCGTAGAAACCACTTGGAGGATTAAGAGATTGAGGGCCACAGTCTAACGGACATAAAACTCAAAAAGCGAACGTTATCGCCAGTTCCGTTCTGTTCCCAAACTGTTCCACGTGAGGCATATGTTTCGCATCTGCTTTTCTTTTCTTCTGCACGAACTTCACCATTTATGCCACAGGACAACAGTTATGTTTTCAATAAGGCTTCATTTCACCCATTCAGGTGGGGTAACCGACATCCTGTCCTTAATGGTCGCCACTTCTCTTTCGGGAACAATTTGCAGATTCATTCTGCGATCAAAGAACAGGCAGGTGGATTAAAAAAAACGCTAATCGTCATTTTCCGAGATGCATCTGTCAGCATAAAATACTGCCTTTACGTTGATTTAGAAAGTGTTCAACCTCGTTCATAACTGGTTTACTGGACTCGACTTAAGTCCTAACCAGAAGTCTATTGAATCCTGCAGGTGCTCGATTCACACACTGTCTCTCTCAATCAGTATCTATGTATCTGTACCATAGTAGACAAAGGGTCAATGTCCAAATTCGTTGATTTTGAGATGCCTTAACGAATCACTTTAAGGTAATGGAATGGAATTAGGGGTTTATGGCGCAAGGTACAGAAGCGGATAAACTGCACCATTCGAAATAATGCAAAAAGTGAAACTATCCTGTGAATACATAACGGAATAGGTAAGTAGATAATTGAATTTACACCATGCTGGAGAAACACAACGGGTTATTGGCGGTGGTCTGAGATCAGACCCGAAGGGAAAAATCCGAGGACAACACCTCGTAATTTTCAACCCCAGTTAGATGTACTCATGATCTGGCACCACACTCACCAAACTTCCACACCAAGCCAATTTGAGGACATCTGAGACCACTGCAAATTCAACGTGCACTACCCCCGTACACGGTTGGATCTAGTTTCGAACCTTAAGGAAGAATGAAAACACTTTTAAAGTATTTTTTGCACGATTAAAAATTTTATAAAATTGAAATTACTAAATCAGCTGTTTCCAAAACTTTTGGTCTTTTATGGCCCTTTTTCTACCAAGGTACAAATATAGAGTTTACTAAATTTCGTGGCACAGAAATCGGTGTTATTTGCATAGGGCAAATGGCAACAAACGTATACATATAACCACTACAGGGTGAGTCTAAATTGTTTTTACAAAATAAGAGGGGTGATAGTACCCATCCAGACGAGCAATAATTACCATGGAACATAGGGTCGCATTCCACTCTGAGAGGCAGAAAAGAGTAAAATTAGAATCTCAACATGAACTTACAACAGTGTTGGGAAAGCGAATGAACGATACCAAAAGTTGCACAATCTGATTTATTGATCAGAGAAAAACTCACAGCAAATACTCAAAGTGGCGGCCATGCGTGTGGTTACACAGTTCACACCGGTGAAGGAATGACTGGCGTACCCTCTCGAAGATTCCTGGTGTTGTGTTAATTTTGTCTGCGGCAACACCGATTCTCGCTACGAGATCTTCAGACGAGTCCACAGGCGTCTGGTACACTAAAGATTTCATGTGCCCCCAGAAGAAAAAGTCCAGTGGGTTGAGGTCCGGTGAGCGAGGCCAAGCCACAGGTCCGCCACGTCCGATCCATCGTGCGGGATATGTGGCATTCAAGAAGTGCTGGAAAAGTGTGCGACGTCAGAGACGATGACTTGTTCATACTCGACGCGTTTCGACTTTATTCTTTTCTGCTTCTCAGAGTGGAATGCGACTTTATGTTCCATGGTAATTATTGCTCGTCTGGATGGGTACTATCACCCCTCTTATTTTGTAAAAACAATTTAGACTCGCCCTGTATATGATCAACTACATTGAGATTAATGTGCCAATTTCGTTGCAAAGTTTGAATACTCTGAATTTGAGCTTGTAACAGCGTAATATTGCCAGAACTACACAGAAGAGCTCTTGCTGCTCTAAGAAACTGCTTCAGCAGTCTGATGACAGAAGGCAATGTAGGTGGTATGGTATGCAGGTATTTTAATTAACGTCGCACTGGAGCAACACAACGGGCGATTGCCGACGGTTCGGGATAAATCCCCAAGGGAAAGAACCGAGTACAACACCACGTAATTTTGAACCACGGTCAGATGACGGATTTGAATGAGGTATGAAATATGAATAGCGTGCCAATATTTATCAATAAATATTGGCAATTAAGAAACTTTTGCGCAGATGCTATGTACTGGTCTGCTGGTATAACTGAAATATACGATTTGAGGTTTGCGAATTGTGCATTTTCATTAGTGCATTCCTTCATAGCATTTTCTAACGTTTCATTTGGTTCGTTTTTGAAAAAACTAAATTCAATACCAGGTTTCGCCTGAGAGTTTTACGTTAATTTAGGCAAACAGAAAGTCGATCCTCTATTTCTTCAGAAGTTTCGTCGCGTCGTCGAATAGCTTTTTGAACTTAATCCACTTCGCATATTTGAGTTCTTCCCCCTTCCGATTGCTCGGCTCGTGAAGTTTTGTGTTGATTGATCTCATTTTGCGTAATGCTCTACTATGAATTATACTATGGTTCTAAAGGCCTACAGAGAGAGAGAGAGAGAGCCATAAATAACAGCTCTGACCTAGATTTTCCAGACATAATAAGCTGCGCTTATTTCATGACACCAGAGCGTATTGTTCAAGATTTTTGCTGCTTCGTGTAAAAAATAATATTCCTCTGATAAAAAAAATAGCTTTACGTGTTCGTATAAACAAACCTCAGATATAAAAATTTTCAGCTTCGACAACGTTAAATGTTGACGCCGTAGCAAGGCTGTCACAACCAAAGCACTTGTGAAATAGTAGCATAAATTTTTAAAAACAGTAGCAGAAAAAGTCTCCTTTTAAAATTGCCTCCTAGTTTAGTAGCAATTTTAGTTGCTCAAATACAAAATGAATCGATTAAAAAACAAAATGTGATTTTTAGTATGAAACAAACGTTGAAACCCCCATCTCAATTCAAATTTTAAAATTAAAAAAAACCATGGTAGTTGTTAATTAATTGACGTCGCACTAAAGCAACACAACGGGCTATTAACGACGGTCCGGGATCTCGAAGGGAAAATTCCGAGGAAAACACCACGTAATTTGAACCCAGGTCAGATGACGAGGCAACACTTGAGCTGTCACCCCACTCTCCAAACTTCCACGCCAACGTGAGGACATTTGAGATCACGAGATTTAACGTGCACAAGCCCCCTTTATACACGAGGGTCTTTTGGATTTGAATTCGCAACCCCTCCGGTTGTTAGTACGTTACTCTTCCAACCGGGCCACCGGGTACCATTTAAAAACTAAACATTTTCTGTTTTCCATGGCAATCTAGCGACCATAGATTCCGATGTTTTTCCATTTTTGCCTTTGCTCGTCAAAACTTCGAAATTGGCATCCCTTAGAAAATTTTCTCTGAAGAAAAATCCCCCAATTTTTTTTCGTCCGTCTTTTTGTTAAAAGATAGACGGATTAAATTCGTTTAGCCGAGGAGAATTTTCAAAAAGTCACCAAAATGTTATAAGAGTGGCCAAAATTCTTTTATTAGTAGCTTTTCAGACGATTTAAAAAGATACTCGCTGTCGCCAGGATTGAAAAGTAACAGCAAACAATCGCCTCTCAGTCACCTGCGGCAGCCCTGAATTTGGCGTCATGGCTGTGAGAATATTGGCAAACACTTGGCGACAGTTCAGTATCTCCATGCATTCCCAAGTATGACAGCAAATACACAAGCCAAGACCATCTTGACAACAAAAAAGTAACTCAGGGCAGAGAGTGGACACGAGGGTTCTTGGAATCCTTGGGGAGTTATCCATAAATTTCACGCGCTTCTGGACACAGGAGGTGGCGTCAGACAAGAAAGGAAGTGAAGATGAAAACATACAAGATGCTTCTCTAGTAATCACATAGAGAAACTTCCATGCATTCCGAAATAAGGAGCTAACACACTGGAGATTGAGGGAAATTCCATGCGATAACTTTGTTATTTTACTTCTGTTTTGGTAGACAAGTGCGGATAGATGTGATGGATAAATTAGAGATGGTTCCTTTGCTAAAATGCTGAACATGGAAATAGAATACAGGCTCGAGATTTTTCCTGTTCCATGGAATTATGCAGAAGTTTAAACTCAAGAGGACTAAACATGCAATTCTCCATTCTCTGTTTAGACTTACCTGTAGCCCGGTTGCAAGAGTAGCGGATTACTGGAGGTTACGAGTTCGAAACTCGATCCAACCAAAGGCCGTAGTGTACGTGAGGGTTGTTGCACGTTAAATCTGTCGTGGCCTCAAATGTACTCACGTTGGGGTGGGATGGAAGTTTGAAAGGTAGGGTTTTAGCTCAGATGTTAACCTAGTCATTGTGGTTCAAAATTACGTGGGATTGCCTCGGATCTTTCCCTTCGGGATTGATCCCGAACCTTCGGTAATGGCCCATTGAGTTGCTCCAGCGTTGATTCAACTGCCAACATACCTTTTATGGGCCTGGAGCTTTCTGGTGGTAATTAATTAAGGAGTACTAAAGGAATACAACGGGCTGACGACGGTCCGGGATCAAACCCAAAGGGAAAGACCCGAGAACAGCAACACTTAATTTTGAACCACGGTCAGATGACGAGGTCACACCTGAGCTGGCACCCCACTCTTCAAACTTCCACACCCGGCTAACGAGGAAGATTCTACAGGTTCCTTCCTTAATATAGATTTCTTCAGAATGATTCTACCGCTCCTTTTCTTGGATTAGAATCTTTCGAAATTATTATATTAATCATTTCCTTAGATATGGAATTAATTCCATTTTTTGCCTAAAATAGAATATTTTGGAAAGATTCTATTGGAACTAAAATGCGCGTTATAGCCGCTAATTGTAGGAAAGCTAGTTTTATGTTTTTTGCACTTCAGCCGACTCGTACAAACCCACATGACTCAAATACCAACGCACCAGAGCCGGCTAATCGAAGAAATCATGAAACTCGTGATTTTGTTTCATCGTTTCTAGTTTCTAGACCCACTTCCTACCTATTCACCGTTAGGTTTAGAGCACTTAATGGTAGGAGGGGGAAGGAACATTCTCCAGCACAAAAGGGCACAAGGGAACCATCCCAGCGGACCAGGAAAGCACACCCCCACACCATCATGTGCCGCCCGTGCAGCCCCAAACGCAGGGCATCGCCATTTATTATCTTTAAATTTTACATATTTACAGAAAAGAATACAATTTTTTTAACAAAATTCCAACAGATGTTCGTAAATGGTTCAGGCTAACAGCGCCTGTGTAAAGTTATAACATGTTAGCATATTAATAAATATAAATAGAAAAAAGTGTCTATATACAGATATTGAGGTGAGTACAGATATATGATTATTTATACATTTTAAATAACATGAATTTTACGAGGTTTTCAAAGATTAGAATTAATTTATAATATTTTAATTTTCTGTCATTAATGGCCATAGTCAGTATTGGCTTCCAATATGGCAATCTGCCTTCTATAATTAGAACAGCTCTTTGCCCGACAGTCGTGATTTATCTCATTAGTTTTAAATTTTTTATTAGTCAACACAGTTGACACATTTTTTGTTATTTTCACATTTTTCATTTGGGTGGTCTTCACCGCAATTTAGACAAATACTTTTGTCAGTGCACCGGTTCTTACAGTGGCCAAACTTTCCACATCCAGTACACTGACGCACGCTTTTAAATTCTTCTTCCCGGACTCTGAAAACCCAGGTAGATATGTCCGTCTCCCATTATTTTATTAAATGTATCTGGAGTCAACCCAGTGATTGCCTCTGATAGCAGAAATTTTAAATACAATTTCCATGCCTTCAACTATATTATCATTCTTTAGTTTAATCGAAGGTATAATTTCGTTTATATCAATTTCCTTGTCTATTCCCAGGAGGATCACTCTGGGTTTCTTTTTTTCTGGTTTATGTATTGTGAAAGTTTTACTTATGTTGTCGTGTTTTTCTAATTCCTCCTTTAAAATGAAATAGACGGAGCATGTTCCCGCAACTTCATGTTATTTCTTCCAGTTGCTCGGTTTGAAGATCTGTAGTTGTGGGTAAAAGCATGAATCCTAAATTATTGATTGGTTAGAGTGATTATCCACCGTCATCAAAAACACTAGTCTGCGCTTCCATAGCCAATCGGCTAAGTCGATTTGCGATTTACCCTTCAGAGATCTTACGACAGCGACTCCGCCCACATAATCCGTCTATTTCATTAGTAGGTCGATGGCTTCCGCGAATAACATCACTGCCACGTGGCTTTTAAAGAGTATTATTTCAATTAGGGGACTGGTAGAAACGTAAGCAAATCCCTTCATCAATTGGCGTCTTTAGTGCTGATTCATGCACCGAGTTTATCGCTTGATTCCAAAGTTGGCGAGGGATAAACTATAAATGTTGGCATTCACGTATGTTTCTCTAGTTCCTGCGTATGGCCACCTTTATACAAGAGAACCTTCAACACATATTCAGAAATAAACTGACTCAAGGTCACCTACCAACCACCACCAACGTGACCACCTTCTTTACATATATGGAGCATGCCAGCATTCGTGAAATGACACATGTTACCTGTATGAAACCAGCGTGTAAAGTCATGACCCACACTGACTAACAGTTTCGCAGCAGGTGTTCAAAGTTGCGGTCACCAACAGCCTGATAGCGACGATACATGGATTACCGTTTAAGCTGGCCAACTGCTGCGTTGTAGTAGCAAAGATGTAAGGTATACATTTTTTTGGTGGTCGAAACTTTGAGCATTTTCTTTGACACTAATTGTAAAACTATCTTTCTATAAAATTTGTGTGGGCTAATAAAAGTACATAGGGTTTATCTTAACAAGCGCCACTTGGATTTGCTAGAGGGGAGCCGTTTGGCAGTTGTCCAAATTGAACAGCAATCTATTCAGCTACCCTATCGGGCATGCATTACTGTTGATGGTCGAAACTTTGAGTACCTATTATGAAACTATAAGAGGACATTTACAAGTCAAACTAAAATGTTTTTTATATACTTGTCTTTCTCTTCAGTGTCTTAGTCTACACTCTAGCTCATCCGAGTACTTCTTGTGGACCATAGAGGCGGTGACCAAAGCTAGTAGTGACTTGACCCTAAGACTACTTCAGCCTACCGGGCCGAAACGAATATTCATCATCTATTTCTTCCACAGGAAGGGAGAAGACGACCCATTGATTCATCATCTGATTGATCCAAGCGACATATTAGTAGATTTTGGCAATTTTACCATTTTGTCTCCCCGCTATAGAAATGAGCATTCAGACATCTACCCTTTCATAAGATGTTACATCGCCCAACGAGATAAGATGCCAAATCGGTCAACCAAGTCAATTTTTACAGAGCAGTTAAGTAATTACCAATCGACGTGTTGGTTACATTTTTTGAAGCTCGGCCCACTGATATTTCACGTCTATGTTGCGGTCAGTAGATATTTAATTAACGTCACATTGGAGTAACACAACGGGCTATTGGTGACGGTCCGGGATCAACCCCCGAAGGGAAAGATCCTAAGACAGCATCACGTAATTTTGAACCCCGGTCAGATGACGAGGTCCCACCTGAGCTGGCACTCTCCAACGTGAGGACATTTGAGGTCACGACAGATGCACCAGCCCCTTTTGTACACGAAGGTTGGATTCGAACTCACAATCCTCCTGTTGCTAGTCCGTTGCTCTTCCAACCGGGCTACCGCGGCCCCGTTTATGTTGCGGACATTCAGCCCTATGTGAATACAATTTAATTGTGCGTTCCTTATCGTCCCTTGAATTTTGAAACACCCAGTATACACAAGAAAAAATAATGGAAGACAATAAAAGTTTGTTTCTGAGAAAGTAAAGTTGACGCTTTCTTCCGTTTTTATTTTAAAACAAAACTAGCAGACCCGCACATAGTATATATCTGCTCTTAACTTTCTTAATTGTACTTATATTTATTCACGGCAAAGTGTTACTCACATTTCATGCTTTATTTCAATCCATTTGTAAGGAATATAACACCTATATTCATATAAATGAAGGGGCCGCGGTGGCCCGGTTGGAAGAGTAACGAACTAGCAACCGAAGGGTTGCGAGTTCGAATCCAGCCAAACACCGTCGTGTACAAAGGGGGCTGGTGCACGTTAAATCTGTCGTGGCCTCAAATGTCCTCACGTTGGCGTGGTGTGGAAGTTTGGAGAGTGGGGTGCCAGCTCAGGTGTTGCCTCGTCATCTGACCGTGGTTCAAAATTACGTGGTGTTGTCCTCGGATCTTTCCCTTTGGGATTGATCCCGGACCGTCACCAATAGCCCATTGTGTTGCTCCAGTGTGACGTTAATTGAAATACCCAAATACCCATATAAATGGATTTCAAATCTCTCAATGAAAAAAAATCATCCAAAAATGTACAACAGCATCTCGTTTATTTCTGCTGGTGATAATTTTTTATTTCCAATAATGATAAATCTCAATCATTTTACCACAACTGTATTATGAATGTCCACTTCAATTTCATCCCATTTCCTTGTCCAAAGGAGATTCGACATTTTTTGAAGCAAAACTTATTTTCGCTCACATTTTCTTTTCTACGCTGCTTTCTGTTTTCCACATTTGTCATTGCTTTCTGTAATCAGGCTGTTGGTGAAATTTCATTAGAGTCGAACTCTTCCATGAAACTTTAAAAAAATATTCTACAGTCCCAGGGTTAAAATGAAGCATATTGAAACTAAGCGGCAAAATTGGAAAATGAATCCGGTAGCAATCAATTACATTTTTAGTTTATATGCATAGTGTTTCCATTCCACAATAGACAGATAACGTCAATTCCTGTGCCACTTACGTTAGTGAAATGTATAAAGCGATAAGTTTTACCCCTTCTCAAGTTTCATTTTGATGGAACCTGTCCCCAAATAATTTATAAGATAAAGAAACGAGAAAAACATTGGGAACTTCTTGGAAAAGGACTTCCAAGATCGACTTCAATCGCTTTTACAGAATCAGCCATAGCATTTCCATCCAACAAGAGACGGAGCTCAATTTCAAAGCCGCGTAATTTGGATCTTTCCTTGCAAAAGACGCCATTTTTTATTTCGGCGACTTTACTTATTTTCACGGAAATTGCATCTTCCTCAAAGTGTAATCGATACCAGTGCCTTCTTTAAAATCCTCGGGTCTCAGTCGCAGAGCTTGCGTCCGAAATGGAGCTGCGACTGCGTTTAACGAATGTTCCGACTAATTAATTTTTCCAATTAAAACGAAAGTGCTAATTGGGTATCGAAAGTACTTTTCCCGCTCTTGTACTTTAATTAGGTTCCCGGATTGAAAATGATTAGCTTGGGTACATCTCTTTTTTCATTATTAGTCTCTCAACATGATTTTTCCATAACCCTTAACACTTGTTTTGTGAACAAATATGCTTTTTTTCCCGTCCGCGGTTCTTTTGAAAGAAATTTTGGAATGGCCTTTCACGAGCGTTTGGAATAAATGGAATTGGATTTTCGAAATGGGTGTTGTTAAAATGCCAATTAATGCACTCTGAGGAAGTTAGGCTTCCGTGGAGGAGACTTTTTCTTTTCCGAGATTCAATTATTTAAATTCCGTTATGAGAAACGGATTAAGAGGCTCTGGTGATTTTGAAAATCGATGGATATCGATTTTTAACGATATCTACGCAGCATAACATTCATTTTAAAACCTCATTGAAGATTTCTGTGCTTGGGTCAGACACTGAAAGATGGAAAAAATTTGCAGTTATCTGAAAACAAAAACAAAAAGATTTTTTTTGTCTTTGAGGGATTTTGAACTTTAACCTTTCAAGTGGTTTGGACGAGATATATCGTTCACCAGGAGGGTAATTGGACATGTATTAGGTTAAAGGTCAGCACATCCCTGTTAGATTGCTTTTAACCCTCAAAGTAGTCGATCTGAAATCTCGCTTGCTTGCTAGCTAACGTCCACCCTGGGCTGTTGGGCCATTTGATGGCGCACCGACCAGTAGAGACGAGAAAGCTTCCTCTACTCGTCCTCCTCTATGTCTGGTTTGGTCCAAGGCCGGGCACTGATGGAGGTGGGCAGCATCCTTGACGCCCTGACCTCCCAGCCGGCATTATGGAGAGGGCAACACGTGGATCCTGTGCAGGGATCTGAAATCTTCTCTTTCAGAGGTGATTTTAGCTTCGGTGAAAGTCAAAAGTCGAGGAAAAGTCGAAAACTGAGCTGTAGGGAGGCTGAGCAAACCTGGGTGATTTGATGTCTTGCCCAAAACCAGAACCCTGCTCCAGAAGTGATGAATAAGCGGGAAGGTTGTTGTAATGATCACCAATTGTACACATTTGCTGCCAATTTCATGGTACTGCATCTTTCAGACAGTGAAGAACATCGAGATAGTAGTCCTCATTAATTGTTTGACCTGGTGAGAAATACTCTTGATGGACAAAACCTTTATAATCAAAAATCTCTACCAACATGGTATTGAAATTGCTTCGACTTAGTCACACCTTCGAGTGGGAAGAACTAGGCGTCTTTCATTGGGAACACTCTTCTTAATCATTTGAATCTCGAGTGTCTGTCGCATTGCAGCATACATAATACCACCAAAGACAGCATCAGAGAAGAAACATGCTTTAGTATGCGAATGAAATCCTTGCCACAGGATCCCTTGGACAGCCTTGTTGAAGGCATATATGAAGGTTGTGAAGCCTGTAGTAAGGTCAGAAGTCAGCACATTTCCTGTTAGGCTGCTTTCAACTGAGTAAATAGTTTTTTCGCAATCACTAAAGCTTGCAATGTGCACCAAAGCCATTATTCCCTCTCCTTTGTGAGGTCGTTCTTTAGCCGTAGGTCTTTCTTTAGTGAGGTCGGGGTAGTCCGGTTCGAAGAGTAGCGGATTAGCAACTAGAGATTTGCGAGTTCGAAACCAATCCAACCGAAGACCGACGTGTACGTGGGGACTGCTGCACGTTAAATCTATCGTGGTCTCAAATGTCTTCACGTTGGCACGGTGTGAAATCTTGAAGAGTAGATGGCCAGATCAGGTGTTGACCTCGTCATCTGACCGTGGGTCAAAATTACAAGGTGTTGTCCCCGGACCATCGCCAATTGCCCGTTATTTTGCTGCAGTGCGACGTTAATTAAACTACCAACCTACCTTACCTTTCTTTAATTCCCACGAAGCATGTAGGCGTTCCTATTTTATTCCACAAGAACTTGCGGAACATTCATTTGTCATTTGAAGTACTTCGGTACAGGTACTTGGCGCGTAACATTAATTTCCGATTGCATTGTCCTTTATTTTTGGTCATGTGCGTAATACAAATGTAATTTTTATGCTAAAAATCCACTGAGATTTAAGTTTAGTTAACGGAAGCCGTAGCGCAAAATATTTGAAAACGTTGCTGCTACAGGTCTCATTTTAATGACTCTGATACTTTTTAACCCACCATGTTGTTTCGACGAGTTATTTCGTCTGATATGACCAAGTTTGCCGATAACGAGAAATCTCTTTGAGACAAAACTGCTTTACTACTCCAAGGTGGAATGAAAATCCAAGTAGGAAAACAAATTGTCCCTTGCCCAGAACTGGTGACAGTTTGGAACCGGTTTTTGCACCAGAGGCAGGCCACTACCGGGTGGTCTTCGACGCGAAGATAAACTACAAGGAGGGTTAAAAATCAATTGAAGTATTTAAAAACTTTCTCGAAGAGAATATTTAACGAAACACGACACGGTAAATGACGGAGGTTGAAAAAAAGGACATATCTAACCTTGCCAAAATCGATTCATAGGTAAATGAATCAATTATGAGTCTTATCCAATTAAACCTCACTTTACGCAGAGACACTCAAGAAAAACCGACGATAGAGCTTTATGAATGATAAAAAACTTGCAGCGCACAACATCCAGAAAACCTACTTCGTTATTCATCTTTCGATCATAAAGAATAGCAAAAAGCAGCGATCCTTGGTCCAAGAAGTCTCAAGCTATTACTATAAAAGCATCATCATAATTCCATCGAAAACAATTTCGACTGTTATTGCATTATTTTCCATCCAGTGGGTTTTTTGCCTTTTCTGTCCATTTCCTGACCCACATTAATTTCCCCTTGCATTGCTGGGGCGGAGGGGGGAATCCCAAAATAAAGTGTTTTCCCCTTTTTCCCGATTGATGGGGGTGGGATGGGGAGTGATCCAAAACGTCCGGACATCCGGGCTCGCTTATTATGGAGGAGAAGAGCCGGAACGACCGCGAGAGTTCCATTTTTGTGATTGGTCTTTGACAGAGACCATCCTGGAAATTCAGAGTTTCGGGGGGAAAAGGGATTTTTTTGTTGTTGTTTTAAAATGGACGCACCCTTTTTTTTTTTCTCTCTTTCGGGTTTTGGAGAAGGAAATTATTCGGGGGGTTTCTCGGAGGGTTGTTTTATGGCAAGTTACCAAAACCGGAACTCGGATTCCCTGATGAAAAGTGAAGAAGAAAATATATTTGTATGGAGTAAGGAATTTGCTTATAAAGTATCTTATTTTACGTGTGTTCCTTAACCCTCTGAGGGGTTCACACGCATAATTCCACCGTGAGAGAGAAACAAGCAAAAATTGCAGGTACCAAAAACAAATATTCGAAATTAAAATAAGTCGATTGACCAACAATGAAAAAATGGTTAATGTTGACAAACCATATAAATGTCCTCTTTGCTAAAACAAACTGCCTTGCAACTCACAATGCAGTATAATGTTAATATGTTCAGAAGAAAAATAATTTTCACCCTACAATCTATACATATAAAGCAGAGTTGGCGTCTGTCTGTCTGTTCTCTATACAAATCTACATCGTTTTAGCAATCCACATCAAATTTGGTACACATATTCTTTAGAACCCTGCGGGAAACGTAGGCTACATATTAACCACCGTTCAATTAATCGGGTCCGAAGAGGAAGGTAAAAGCAATTCGAAATTCCCATAGGAATAACATTGAGTATTTTTACGATCGCTGTCACCAATACACCATATTTGGTACATTCATCCTGTAGAATCCTGCGGGAAACATAGGCTATATATTAACTCCGTTCGATTTGTCCTGAATCTGCGGATGAGGATAAAAATAATTCAACATCCCCATAGGAATAACATTGAGTATCCTTACTATTACAGTTAACCAATTCCCATCAAATTTGGTATACTCATTCTTTAGAAACCTACGGGAAACAGGCTAGATATTAACCCCACTTTTATTTGTCTTAGGATTTGTAAACGGGCTAAAAACAATATCAAATCTCCATAGGAATAATATTGAGTAGTACACGATGAATTATAAACATTTCAACCCGAATAACGCTTGAAAATTCAGCTAGTGTTCTATAAAATATAGTCACTTCTCTGTAAGTTTCCTCATCTGCATTCCCCAGCTGTGCTCCAGGCTATTGCGATAGACCTAGATGTATTTCTGCAATGTCAACGCCCATAGTTGTAGATTCGATGGCTGGGGTAGTCTTAGTAGATGTAGGTGAGCGGACTATGGTTCGTGATCAGTTCAACTTTTGAATCAAAAATCCAAGTTTCAAACTTTTAAACACCAAATAACTGCATATGCTTCTCTCTCAATAGTGAGACAGACCTACTGGACTTTGGATAACTTATTGCTGGCATAGCTAATCCAAAATAACGTTCCTTCTCTATTTTCTGTGACAGACAAGCATCTGCTCCAATAGAGGTAGGTAGGTAGTTGAATTAACGTCTCACTGGAGCAACACAACGCCTTATTGGCGACGGTCAGGGATCAATACTCAAGGGAAAGATTCGAGGACAGCACCTCGTAATTTTGAACCACGGTCAGATGATGAGGTGGCACCCATTCTCCAAACCTCCACACCTCGCCAACTTACGGAAATTTGAGGCCACGAGAGTTAGTGTAACTTGCATCAGCCCCCACATATATGACGGTCTTTGGTTGGATCGAGTTTCGAACTCGCAACCCTCCGGTTGCTAATCCAACCAACCGGGCTGCCACTGTCCCCTACTCCTATAGCAGAGGCATCAGATTAGATGATAAATGCGACTCCAATTGTGGTGTGTAAAGATTAGGAACTTCCAGCAATGCACTTTTCAATTGTTTGAAAGATTTGTCTTGCTCCTGCATGCACGGAATGGTATGAGGAACTCCTCTATTCGTTAACTCGATTTGAGGGTAAGCTATTTTAGCATAATGTGGAATGTAATCTCTATAATAGTTACAGATCCCCAAGAAACTCATTAGTTGCTTCTTAGTTTCGGGTTTAGCCAATTTCTGAAGTGTTTATTTTTTGAGGGTTGGTTTTATGTTTTCCCAAACCGTTAATACCATATGCCTTAGGTATTTAATTTCGGCTTTGGCGAAAGAACATTTCCTCAGGTTAACGGTAAAATCTAAGTCCTTCAATTTAGAAAGAATGATTTCTAAATATAGCGAATGAATATCCCAGTCGTTGGTAGGTAAGTATTTAATTAACGTCGCATTTGAGCAACGCAACAAACTATTGGCAACGGTCCGAGATCAATCCCGAAGGGAAAGATCCAAGACAACGCCTCGTAATTTTGAACCACGGACAGATGACGAGAACAATACTTCAGCTGGCATCCCACTCTCCAAACTTCCACCCCACGCCAACCCAGTCGTAGGAAAGTATACCAATGTCGTCAATGCTCTCGTAAGGCTTTTATTCTCATATAAATCACAATTCAGTATTCTCTGAAATGTAGCTGCAGCATTTCTGAATCCAAGGGAAGGATTTAAAAAATGTGCTCTGTGGATTACGAAATATGCAAATTCCCTACTATCTTCCTCCATGGATATGACACAGTATCCCTTTAACCCTTCAAGTGGTTTCGATGAGATATCTCATCAATAAGGATCTGACCGATTTCTCTGATGACGAGATAACTACTCGTAAGGAGTAACTAGTAGAAGGGTGAACTAGATCGTACGATGGGTGTAAAAGGTATCCTATCTGTTATCTTTTTGGCACTTCTTAGTTGGCCATTCTTGCATGTTTTACAGAATTCCGTTGTCTTGTGACATACTTGACCAATGAAAATTTTTACGAATTCTTTAATACTCATGACTCCGAAATACGGATTCGCGAACTAATTTTAATACTTGATCTCATCTGTTTACTAATTTACCACTTTTTATCATATCTTGTACATAAATATTAAACCTTATTATCATGAAAATTCCATTTCCCAACTCAGTAAATTGTCGTATTTTCTATAAGCAACACATTCCTCTTGTTGACAGTCCGCTGAGAGGAAGTGAATAGTTGATATATCTGCGGAGTTATTAGACAATGACATTTAGTTTATCTATTATAGCTGTGGTTAATTTTAGTTATCTATTATAGCATTTAGTTTATCTATTATAGCTGATTTCTGTTGAAATGAAAATTCTACTCCCATTTGTATTCTTTTGCGCAACAGGTAGGTACGCAGTTGAATAAATGTCACACTGGAGCAACGGGGTCCGGGATCAATCCCGAAGGGAAAGATCCGAGTATAACACTAAAATTTTGATCTTCCCCCCCAAAAAAAATCCCCAAACTTCCATATCACGCCAACGTGATGACATTTAAGGCCACGACAGATTTAACGTGCACCAGTTTCCACGTACACGACGGTCTTTGGCTGGATCGATTTTCGAACTCGCAACCCCCGGTTGCTAATCCGCTACTATCCCAAACGTAGACGTGAAATATAAGTAGCCTTAGCATTGATATTGAGAGGAGCTTCAAAAAGTGCGGCCAAGATGTTGACTAGTAGTCACATGGCTGCTCTGAAAAACGTATATGGTTGGCCGATTTGCATCTTGTCGCCTCGTTTGGCGATGTAACATCTGATGACAGGGTAAGTTTGTGAGTCATCATTTCTATACAGTGGCGACAGTAGTTAAATGACCAAAGTCTACTATTTTCAGATGATGAATCAATGGACTCATCAGATGATGAATCAATGGATGGGTGTTCTCTCATCCCGTGGACCAATCAAATGATGAACGTTAGGCTCCACCCAGCTGACGAAAGCAGTCTAAGGGTCACGTTACTACTAGTTTTTGTCACATGGTCCTTGGCACATAAAAAGGTTACCATTGCTCACTCTTTTATATTTCCTTTATGATCCCAGCTCAGGTGTTGACTCATCTGACCGTTGTTCAAAATTACATGGCGTTGACCACAGATCTTTCCCTTCGGATTTGATCCCGAATAGCCCATTGTGTTGCTCCAATATGTGACGTTACTTAAAATACTATACCTACCTTTATGATCCCAACCGGGTTACAGCTATCCTAGCTCAATAGGAATACGACATAATTTGACCTCCACTGCTCACTAAAAGTCAATATGATTTTCCTATGCTCTTTTCCCTTTTCTTCCAGAATGCAAGTGGTATTTAAAATAGGAATTTACAGAGGCTGTTCGGACATTTTTTGATCGATTTTGATGAGCTGTAAAAAAATTCTATGCCTACGAAAGAATTTTATTTTCACAGCAATTCTGCTAACTCAGAGTTTTGTTTACTTTCAAAATGGCGCTTTTAAATAAGTATTGGATGGAAGGCTATGTTTCCTCTTTCCGAAGAGAATTACGCTTATTCAATTATTCAAAAACTATGTAAAAGTCATTTTTCGATATCTAAAAGTACGATAAGTAATAGTATTAATGAGAAAGGAAAAAACGTAAAAGTGGAAAAATACTTCCAAAAAAGTATCCAAAAAAGAAAAAAATTCTGAGAATATTTGTAAGGTAAGATCTTTAATTTGAAAAGAGAATCCTCCAAGTCAAAGGACTATTGCAAAGTGAACGAATAAATCTCTTGAGAACTTTCTGCAAGAGATTTATGATTGTTGCGGGTTTTGCATGTAATGGAAAATTAAAAGTAAAAAGAGGGGATGTGAAAATCAACTCCCATATATTATCAAGACCCTATTTTATCCCCAATATTCAAAAAAGAAATACCATATCTTTACCCACAGTGCCAATAATCAGTAGAACTGCATCAGGGTAAAGCAAGCAGCCACACATCTAAATCGACTTTTAAATTCTTGAAAAAAATGGAACAAGAAACTGGTATCAAGTCAAGTCGTCTCTTTACTGATATTCCTGCTAAATCTCCAGATGTTTCACCCATATACTTTTGTGCTTTTGGACTTTTAAAAAGGATATTATCGAAACGTCGACCGAAAACCATTCAAGGACTAGAAAACTGTGGAACAAGAATGGGACTAAATACCACTGTCGATACTACAAAAGTCATTATTATCATGGAAATTAATGTGTAGAAAGATAGTTAACAATAAGGGCTATCCAATGGAACATATAAACACAAAAATTTCATGTAAAAAATTGAGCTTCAATCCATTAAAATCGTTCAAAAAATGTCCGAACAGCCTCTGTAGGTATCTGAATTAATACTAGCCTATGTTTCCTTACCATAAATGAATTTATCCATGGTGGGTAGGGATTGAATATTAATCTCTTCTGGTTTCGATTTCAAATGTTAGGACTACTTTCGCTGCAGTAGCGTTTGTATTCTGTGATCTGTTTGGAGTTGGCTTATTTTGTTTATTATCTCCACTGCAGCAGAGTATTACTTTTATTTCGCCAATCCGGACAATCCCTTGCGACATGCTGAACAGATCCACAGAATTAACACTCGTTTCTTTTTACCACAGAACTTCCGTTTTCGAAAGTGCTTGCTTCTTGATGGTGGTGGGACGTATTTGAAATTGGTGCCTGATTAGCTAGAATTATGGAATTTCTTAGCCAGACCCTACTTCCGAAAATGATGTACCTTTTGCTGAGAAATAAATCACACTCACTAGATAAATATTGATGTCTAAACCAACTTTCTTGTTTAAATCCTGTGTGTAGCGGTATCATTATCTAGAGTTTGAAGCATTTTATCCATGATAATAAAATCGTTTAATGTTTCAACATCTACTTTGCAAATACGACAATAGTATTCCCACATCGATCTTAATCTGGATGCAAATTTCTCTCTGGTTTCGTTTCGCTCCTGAAATCTTCGAAATATACATGCGGAAACATCTTCAAACTGTTTAAGTATTAATGTTTTAGATTGTGGTAATCCTTAAAATATTCCCCATTTATAAAAACCAAAACATTAGCTGCTTTATCTCCTAGAC
Organism: Meta bourneti; assembly: GCA_933210815.1. Classification (NCBI taxonomy): domain Eukaryota; kingdom Metazoa; phylum Arthropoda; class Arachnida; order Araneae; family Tetragnathidae; genus Meta; species Meta bourneti. The sequence continues at coordinate 18,217,013 of OW119922.1, forward strand.
GGTTAACTAATGTTTCCGTCTTGAATTCCGTGGGGACATTTTATGCTTAGGCTTTTATTTCTTAAGAATCGAAAAACAAATTCCACGTCTCTGCCTTAGATAGTACTGGAATTGTTAGTATTTTCTGACGCTTTTCATTAAACTTTCTATGGAAGCACCATTTTTTTCTAGCAATGATCTCGGGTACTGTATTCTTTCGGTTGGATTCTGCCGCGCGTTTTACCTCTACTTCTAATCCATGTTCTCTTTCTAATTTTGGTTTATCAGCTTCCTCTTTTTTAATTTTCTGTCTTCCACCATATAATTAATAATGTTCTTTGCACTTTCTGGGGAAATAGTTGAACTTACGTCCACTGGGGCAACACAATGGGCTATTGGCGACGGTCTGGGATCAATCCCAAAGGGATACACGTATCCGAGGACAAAACTTTGTAATTTTGAACCACGGTCAGGTGACGAGGTCGACACATGAGAAAGCATCTCGCTCTCCAAACTTCCACACCAAGCCAAAGTGAGGACATTTGAGGCCACAAGAGATTCAACGCGCACGGCCCTGCGTATACGACGGACTTTGGTTGGACCGAGTTTCGAACTCGCAACCCTACGGTTCTTAATCCTCTACTAATCGACTGGGCTATTGTGGCTCATTTACATTAACGGAAAAGTCAGTGTATGCTTTAGTCTAACATCTTATTCTTCAGCCCTTTTTATACAGAATCATCAGAGGTTGTTTACCCTAGTTCTGTAAAAACTACTAACACATCATCTTTTTTAGCGCCTTTGAATATTAGATATCCTCTTTATGCATATTAGTTGTGTTTCCCAATTGAATACCAGATATTATTACATCTTCCCAGTTTTAAAATCAAGAGAAAGAAATGTTTACAATACCTCTGCATGACGTTCCCGGTATCCTATCTCGATTGTGCCGAGATCGGTGGTGTAGTTCTTTAATTATCGAAGAAATCCAGAGGAATGGTGAAATACCCGTTTTATTTATGGTAGGGCACGGAACTTAATAATGCACACATGGAATATTTACAGAAAAATAGGTTCGCAGATTATATTTAACGCCAGGTCTCCACGAGACCTCGAACGAGACGAGAGTAAAGGTTCCGTGCTCTAAGTACCTTCTGAATCTTTTCATTCTATTGCATCAACCTGTACTGTCTGGGTGCGCCAGACACTTCACCTACCCCCACTTAAAGTTCGTACAGGAAGTTTAGAAATACCCTGTATATACATGGTATAGAGCGAGTTTACTCGTTTAGACTCATTCGTTTTTCTATGGTGAGTCAATTGGTATTGATTGTATTCATCGACATTCTAAATAAACGGGGACGTCGTGGCTCAGCGGGTATGCCCACTGCGCTAGCAACCTTCGAGTTGTAGGCGGTGCAGGTTCGATTCCTATCAGGTGCATTCTTCTCTGGGTGCATTTCTCTCTTCTGTGTCAGTAAAACTTTCATTGTGTGTGTCTATTACTTAATATTCTATATCTTGTGTCTGGCGCAGCATGGCCAAATATGGCCCTTGCACCATAAAACCCCCAAAACAAACCTAATTAAGTAAACACAGCATGTGAGGGAATAAATGTCGTTAGATCTCAGAAGTGGTGGTCGTGTGAGCTTGGGAATCGACTTGGGTTTTGTAACTATCTAAACGCAAGGGGCGCACATTCGTTTCGGGCATGTGGACATACATACCCATGTGAATACGGAGGAACTTCGTGTTATTTTCCTACTGTAGTGTAGTGGTCGGTGGTGTAGTTCTTTAATTATCGAAGAAGTCCAGAGGAATGGACAAATACCCTTTTTATTTATCTGGGACGACACGTAACTCAATAATGCACTCATAAAAAATAAAGTATTTACAGGAAAAACCCCGTCTACCTGCTATATTTGACGCCAGGTCTTCACGAAATCTCCCCTGGAGTAAAGCTTCCGTACTACCAAAATACGTTTTTCAATATTTTGTTAACAAGATGCATTTGACAACCAGGTCCCTACAAGACTTTTCAAAGTACCTTCTGAACCTTTTTCGAGCCCGGTTGGAAGAGTAACGGATTAGGAACCGGAGGGTTGCGATCTCGAATCCAAGCAGATTTTCCTGTACAAAGGGGGTTGGGCAAGTTTAATCTGTCATAGCCTCAAATGTCCTCACGTTGGCGTGGTGTGGAAATTTGGAGAGTGGGGTGCCAGCTCAGGTATTGCCTCGTCATCTGACCATGGTTCAAAATTACGTGGTGTTGTCTTCGGATATTTCTCTTTGGAATTGATCCTGGACCGTCTCCAATAGCCAGTTGTGTTGCTCCAGTGCGACGTTAATTAAAATACCTACCTATCTGATCCTTTTCACTCTATTGCGTTTATTCCAATGCGAGTTAATTAGGATTAAACAATTGTATCCCCGATCTTGTAATGAAATAGACGCAGCATACGAGGGAGTTGTCGTAAGATCCTAGAAAGTTTGTCCACGTGAGCTTGGGTCGTTTGGTTATCGAAGCGCAAACGAGGGTCTTGCAACATTCTCGTCTATTAGTTTTACAATGGGATTCGTGCTTTCTTCCAATACCACTTGACCTTCGTCCGGAGATCTTCAAACCGAGCGATGGGTGAATGCGCGCATGTTAGATAACATGAACCAGCGCACATTCCGCCTTTTCATCAGAGGGTCGAAGGTCAGTCCACATTTGCAACTACTATAGTTGCATTACAGTTGGGATCTAAACTTCGAGCACCTACTGTAAAACTGTAAGGGAGACTGCTGTACCTATGGACAAAATTCACATTTTAATTTTTCTCAGCCGCTAGGAAACATTTTCACATAGTAAAACGCTCAGGTTATGTTCTAAACCTTTGTAAATAAAGTCATATTTTTTAAAATGTAAAATTTTGAATATTGAATTTTTAATAATTCAAAATTTGGAGATGTAATTTTCGTCCTTAGGTACAGCAACCTGATATAGCTATAGACACACCCGGATTTACTTGCGGACATAATATAAAAAGTTTTTTCCCCTCCTTACTCCAAGGCATTATAGACAATTTTAGTGATTTCATATCTAAAAAAATCAATTTAAAAACTCTTGTAGGACCTATAACTTTACAACTATGTTATTATATGGTTTTTTACAGAAAAGCAAAAGAAAACACTATTTTGTAGGGAAATTTAACGAAAAACCAAAAATGATGACGAATTAATAATAAAAATAAATTTAAAAAAATGGCCGATGTACCTGCGGACACAAAAGATTGTGTCCGAAGGTACATCACCTTAGAGTGTCCGAAGGTACAATGTCAGCCATTTTGTTTTCTAAAGGGTGATAGCAACAGGTAGGTTAAGATTTCGATGACTTTAAAATCAAAAATAAATCATCAAAACCTCGACAATAAACTACGATTATGACAAATAATCAGAAAAAAATAGAGGGAAAGAAAAAATAAAAATGAGATGCACTTTTTTTTTACTTTGACCTTCAAAAAAGAGTAAAATATGATATTTACTTACCTTGAGTATTCCACGAGCCGGCTTCCAGTGAGCAACTGCCTAACACTAGTTTACATCCGCTAGGAACCGCCACCTACATTCCCACCTGTTTTCGAATTTTAAAAAGAAATGTCCATAGGTACAACTGTCCTAAGGTACAGCGGTCTCTCCTAAGTGTAAATCGTCATCTGACCGTGGTTCAAAATTACGTGGTGTTGTCCTCGGTTCTTTCCCTATGGAATTGATCCCGGACCGTCACCAATAGCCCGTTATGTTGCTCCATTGTGACGTTAATTAAATACCTACCTAAGTATAAAACTACTATCAAACTGTAAAATTAGGGCTCTGAGGGGTTTCAAAAACATAATAATTCTACTTCGCAACCTAGTCTTCCCTGCTTGACTTCTAACCAATTCTGATTTTCTTCACCAATAGAATCTTTTTAATGGATTCTATTCTAAAGTAGGTAGGTATTACATTAACGTCACATTGGAGCAATACAACGGGCTATTGGCAACGGTCCGGGATCCATCCCGAAGGCATGGATCCTGGACTACGAACGAGGACCACACTACGTAATTTTGAACCTTGTTCAGATGACGAGGTCATACCTGAGCTGGCACACCACTCTCCAAACTTCCACACCACTCCAACGTGACGACATTTGAGGCCACGACAGATTTAACGCGCACCAGCCCCCTTTGTACACGACAGTCTTTGGTTGGATTCCAACTAGCAACCCTCCAGTTGCTAGTTGGAACGTTACTTCTATTCTAAGGAGGGATAATGGAATCTTTCCAAAGGACTCTGCTCTATAAAATATGGATCAATAAAATGGATCCTAAGAATTTTATTCCAAGAGGATAATTTGAGTAGTTGAATTGATGTCTCACTGTAGCAACACAACGGGCTATGTTTATTCTAAGAAAAGGACCAATATAATCTTTCGAAAGAATTTTACTATAAAGGGGGTAGAGAGTTGTTGAATTAAAGGCGTCACTGGAACATTAAAAAGGGCTATTGGCGAAGGTCCAGGATCCATACCGAAGGGAACTATCAGACATATTTTTGAACCACTGTTCGATGACGAGTTAAACACCTGAGCGGGCACCTCACTCTCCAAACTTCCACATCACGCCAACTTGAGGACATTTGAGGCCACGACAGATTTAACGCGTACCATCCCTGCGTACACGACGGTCTTAGGTTGGATCTAGTTTCGAACACCCAAACCTCCGGTTGCTAATCCGTTATTCATCCACCCGGGTGCCGCGGCCCTTTTTATCATAAGGAAGGACAATTTTATCAATGGAATCTTCTAATGGTTCTTCCTTATGATCTATCTTCCTTATGATCTATGATTCTATCCTGGGGAAAGGAGTTGTAGAACCTTTCCAAAGGGGGGGTATTTCAATTAACGTCACACTGGAGCAACACAATGGGCTATTGGTGACGGTCCGGGATCAATCCCAAAGGGAAAGATCCGAGGACAACACCACGTAATTTTGAACCACGGCTTTCCAAAGGATTCTATTCTGGGAAAGGATCAAAAGAATTTTTTTTTTTTTAAGTTTGAAATTGAAATAATCCACGGATTTCTTGAAGTGCCAGGATCAAAAGAATTTTTTTAAGTTTGAAATAATCCACAGATTTCTTGAAGTGCCAGGATCAAAAGAATTTTTGGGCCGCGGTGGCCCGGTTGGAAGAGTAACGAACTAGCAACCGAAGGGTTGCGAGTTCGAATCCAGCCAAACACCGTCGTGTACAAAGGGGGCTGGTGCACGTTAAATCTGTCGTGGCCTCAAATGTCCTCACGTTGGCGTGGTGTGGAAGTTTGGAGAGTGGGGTGCCAGCTCAGGTGTTGCCTCGTCATCTGACCGTGGTTCAAAATTACGTGGTGTTGTCCTCGGATCTTTCCCTTTGGGATTGATCCCGGACCGTCACCAATAGCCCATTGTGTTGCTCCAGTGTGACGTTAATTGAAATACCCAAATACCCAAAAGAATTTTTTTAAGTTTGAAATAATCCACGGATTTCTTGCTGTGGAGTTCCAGCTCAGGTGTGACCTCGTCATATGACCGTGATTCAAAATTGCGTGATGCTCTCCTGGGATCTTTTCCTTTGGGTTTGATCCCAACAGCCAGTTGTGTTGCTCCAGTACGACGTTAATATAAATACCTACCTACCAAGGATTTCTTCAATCAATGGATGTGGTTATTTATTATGCGTGATGGGGAAAAGCAATACATCATTTCTCAGAAATTTCGTGACGTGTTAGAAAAGATTCAGACGTGAAGACCGCCAATCGTGCCAACATTTCCGTTAAAAGCGCCAACCCCGCCAATATTCCCCTGATCATTCAGCTGAAAGAAACACCAAATAACTTTCAAAGGTGGCATGACACTCGTAACGTGGCGTGAGAGACCCAAAGTGTCGCATTTAGAGCGCTCGAATTTGTCCTCTGGGGCTCGTAGAGCGGTGCTGTACCTGATTAAGCGTCAAGAGCTTACAAGCAGTGCTTAACGCTCTTTTAATAGTGATTGATGCAGCGACGTGCCCAGTTTCTTTAATTCCACTGCTCCAAAACTAGGAAGAAAAGGGCTCGCGGTAATAATAACCGGCAGGAGGAAGAAAATCCGGAAAAATAATACTATTTTCTTTCTCGTTTATCATTCGCTTTTTCTTCGAGCATCGACTTCGGAAAGATGTTTCGGCGGCGGGTGAATCGCGTGTTTAACAAATGTTTAACTTAACGCGGTTTATGATGAAATATTGTCTTCCCGGCAGAGGCGTAATTTGTGTGATTTATTTCGAGGCCTTTGGTTTAAGGGGTGGAATGGAATAATGAATGCCTTGGGGGTGAAGGAAATTGAACTCCGGGCTCTCTGATTTTGAGTGTTCTAGTCGTGTTAAATAAATCCTTGGAGGGCGGTGGTTTTTCAGTTCTTCGTGTAGGAGTCATTGATTGCTTTACAGCCATGTTTTTCGTGGAGAAGATTTTGCCTGTAATTTCGCCGGCTTACGAGTGAAACACACCAGGTCAATATTTTAAATATGTGATTTTTTTTAGCTTTTCTAAACTAGAATATAGTGATCTTAAGACTGATGAAGTTCAGGGGAGTAGGGGTCGACCTGGGCGATGAACCCAAGCGCCAGTGTCTAAAGGGGTGGCATTTCAGAAATATTTATTTGAAAGTTTCGTGATTTTCTTGGAAAAAATGTTGCTTTACAATCGTGTTTTCGTATTGAAGAACATATTTTGCCTGTAATTTCGTCGGCTTACGAGTGAAACACACCAGGTCAATATTTTAAATATGTGATTTTTTTTAGCTTTTCTAAACTAGAATATAGTGATCTTAAGACTGATGAAGTTCAGGGGAGTAGGGGTCGACCTGGGCGATGAACCCAAGCGCCAGTGTCTAAAGGGGTGGCATTTCAGAAATATTTATTTGAAAGTTTCGTGATTTTCTTGGAAAAAATGTTGCTTTACAATCGTGTTTTCGTATTGAAGAACATATTTTGCCTGTAATTTCGTCGGCTTACGAGTGAAACACACCAGGTCAATATTTTAAATATGTGATTTTTTTTAGCTTTTCTAAACTAGAATATAGTGATCTTAAGACTGATGAAGTTCAGGGGAGTAGGGGTCGACCTGGGCGATGAACCCAAACGCCAGTGTCTAAAGGGGTGGCATTTCAGAAATATTTATTTGAAAGTTTCGTGATTTTCTTGGAAAAATGTTGCTTTACAATCGTGTTTTCGTATTGAAGAACATATTTTGCCTGTAATTTCGTCGGCTTACGAGTGAAACACACCAGGTCAATATTTTAAATATGTGATTTTTTTTAGCTTTTCTAAACTAGAATATAGTGATCTTAAGACTGATGAAGTTCAGGGGAGTAGGGGTCGACCTGGGCGATGAACCCAAGCGCCAGTGTCTAAAGGGGTGGCATTTCAGAAATATTTATTTGAAAGTTTCGTGATTTTCTTGGAAAAAATGTTGCTTTACAATCGTGTTTTCGTATTGAAGAACATATTTTGCCTGTAATTTCGTCGGCTTACGAGTGAAACACACCAGGTCAATATTTTAAATATGTGATTTTTTTTAGCTTTTCTAAACTAGAATATAGTGATCTTAAGACTGATGAAGTTCAGGGGAGTAGGGGTCGACCTGGGCGATGAACCCAAGCGCCAGTGTCTAAAGGGGTGGCATTTCAGAAATATTTATTTGAAAGTTTCGTGATTTTCTTGAAAAATGTTGCTTTACAATCGTGTTTTCGTATTGAAGAACAGATTTTGCCTGTAACTTCGTCGGCTTAAGAGTGAAACACGTCAGGTCAATATTTTAAAGATGTGAGTTCTTTAGCTTTTCTAAATTAGAATATGGTGATCGTTAGACTGGTGAAGTGGAGAGGCACAGCTAAGGGGGGTCGACCTTGGCAGTGGCACCGAGCGTCAGAGTCTAAAGGGGTGTGAGATTATTTTAAATTCCTCTTAAACTTTGTTTATTTAAAAATTTAAAGGTTATTTACAATCTATTTCATTCATTTTATTTGGCTGCACTCAATTTAACCCCTAGATAGCTAAATGTCCATGACTTGCTCATCAGAGCGCAGATGAAGGGAAGATATTTTTATTATCAAACCAGTGCAATGGCGATATAGTGAGCAGATTATTCTTACTCGTCTTGACAACGTGTTTTGATTTGTAGCAAATTCCAATTTTCGCACATGATAACACATCGGACATCATTAATATCTTTGGTCTGTTTAAGTGCGTCCTCTCTTAGATAATATGCCCCAAAATCTCTTCTATTGAAAACCCATAGGACCTATGCAGCCGAGTTCAAGTTGTTCCATTGTACAAGCTGCCCATGCGCAAACTTCAGCAAGAGTCTTCTCAAAATCATTTTATTTTCTGAAAGATAAACATAATATGTATTCAAATCACATTTCCCAATTTTTACTAACCATCCATGTACGTTACTTTGAGCAACAGCTGATTAGCTCTCATGCATAAAGCAGCTTTGAGAAGACAGATGACACTGCAAGAGTTAGTTCGTAGAAAGGTACAATACGGTCTTGTAAATACGGTTTTATTTGGTGTAACCTCCCTCCCCTTAAAGTTTGTACAGGGAGTTTTGAAACACTAACAAAATAACATGCTGTTAGGAATGTATGCAGGATATGGCGGCCATGAGATACACTGTGAGATCATATTAATTGGCATATTTGGACGTAATATAGGTAGAAACCCCAAATTCAAGCTATTTACTTACAACTTGCTTGTCAATGTGTTTAAATCTCATTTCAAGTATTCCTTCAAGTTGAAGCATTTCTTACAAGTTATGTAATTGGAATGTTATCATTTGTAATACATAAATTCTCTTTTCTAATGTCCATGTCTGAAAGTCCTGGATTATTTTGATTTGCTTTATTCTTCGGTATAGTGAGGAAACGGCATCATACAAAAACACACGATCAACAACAATAATTTGTATCTTACCTATAAAATAGAAAATCTGTCTGATGCAACAAAACTCTCGAACTCTGAGCTCTTACACAACTTATTCTGACCAGAATTTCTAGATCAACGCAATTATTCTCAGCTAGCTGTATGTAGCTCACTTAGATTCCCCCCCATACAAGTAAAATTTAATATAAAACACTACGCAAGAAGTGACCAATCAATACAAAACGCCAAAAAATGTCATGAGCCAATCGGGAGGGAAAAAAACGCAAACACATGAAGTGGACAAAGCTCCAAAATCTGTTTGCCGCCGCTAAGAAACTGCTGAAGTAACGGAGGCGCTACTTGATTAGTTCGAAGCAGCAAAAACTCTTGAAAGCTAAGTTCTGACGTCATACAATTTGCAGATTATTCCATTTGGAATGTCTTGGTGAATGAAACTATTTTCAGCTCACTCCTTCGTTCCCTTAGAACCACAGGAGCAATATTTAATGTAGAACGTTACAAAAGAAGAGACCAATTTTTAAAATCAAACTCGAATCAACGCAAATCGTCAAAAGTATCACGAACCGGGCAATCGGAGGTGAAAAGAACACCAAGACTGCTTTGAGCGAACATATTATGAAGCAGCAAAAGCTCACGGGCAAAACTGAGTGGCTAGTACATGTATAAAAATAAGAAACCAACATTTTCGAGGTGGGCGTGGGCTACAAGCTACCCTCCCCTTCCTCTAGATATGTCATTGGCACGACAAACCAAACTGTTGGAATGAGGAACATTTTATCCAAATTTGAATTTTTCGGAAAAAGTAGACTTCGTTTACGAATCAAAAATGTAAATTTTCACGCGATTCCGTTTCTAACTCTTATTCACCAGAGAAAAAAATTCCCTTCACGTTGCATCGCAAAGCAGATGTGATTCTTTTATTTCTTCAAAAACATGCAAAATATTTGAATGTATGCGTTTGCGTTTTGCTAAGCCCTTTCTATTCTTTAAAGCTTTTTAAATTTTTAGGATAAACAGGGATATTTCCTTGGGATATTAATTCCAATCTCAATACAAGACACTAAATATTGCCAAAAGAATATATTCCGCTCGAAAAATATCGTCCGACCGAGAATTCCTCTCATTGTTAAAAATTCCATTCTTCGTTAAAAATTCGCGCAGAGTTGAAACTGGAAAACCGTTCCTTACTTATTGTATTTCAATTATCATTTGCACATCGGCATATATTTATATTAGATTTTGTTCTTTTTAAGGCTTCAGTTACATCCGGGCAAGCTCTTTTTTTGTCAGTTGGCGTTCCCTTTTCCCTAATTATTCCTAAAAAAATCTTCCTATCTTTCAGCTTAATCCGCCATACAAGAAAAATGAAGCCAAACTATTGCTTTTCGTAGCAGAAACCTTAGCAATGGCGTACGTACGTCTTAGGCCTGCAGTCAATGCCAATTAGGCTTTGTAATCTGGCAGCAGAAATGCTTCTTCCTGCTGCCACCGCAGTAGAAACTCATAGGGTTAATCTTGTGATGCGTTGACAATAGCTGTGTAATCTTGCGCTGGTTTTGGGAGAGTGTCCTTTTTATTGTTCTTTCAGGTTTATTTTCCGCTGTTTTTGCCGGAGTGGCTAAATGTGCTAAATTAGCAACCAAGGAAAAAGTTTTTGAAGATTAGGATTATAGACTGACTAAAGTAAGAAACGAGGGTGGTTTTTTGCTTGTTTGTTCCTGTTCTTCTCCCTGTGTAAGGTTTCTCTAATTCGTATTCTTTTAGTGAAATTAGCTTGTGTTTGTTTTGCGTACTATCCACGGAAGAATGGCTCGTATGAATGTTCGTTCAGGATTAGGAAATTTCTGTTGTGCTCAAATAGTGATCAGATTGCCAGATGTAAGTCTTCTGTGTGTGATATTCCTTCTGGGGTGATGCTTCTAATACACTCAACTCAACTCAACTCCATCATGGGATACTGGCCCTACCAAGGGTTTACGGTAAAAAAAAAATTCCCATAACGTGTAAGATACGTAGATGAGGACTAGGAATAATTTTTTTTGTGATGCAAAGCAGAAATGTAAAGTATTAAATGCACGTTCAGGTGCTGCTCTAAGTAATTTTTTTCCCGTGAGGGTTTTAGGTAGGTATTTAATTAAAGTCGCAACGAGCTATTGACGATGGTCCGGGATCAACCCCCTAATAGCAAGATCCGAGGTCAACACCACGTAAATTTTGAACCACGGTCAGTTGACGAGATCACACCTGAGCTGGCACCCCACTCTCCAAACTTCCGCTCCACGCAACGTGAAGACATTTGAGGCCACATTAGTGTGAATTAAAGTGTACCACACAGAAAGTTTACCACACACACAGAATTAAAGTGTACCAGCCCTCTTTGTATACGATTTGGTTGGATTCGAACATGCGACCATTCGGTTGCTAGCCTGTTACTCTTCCAACCAGGCTACCGCGGCCCGTGAGGGTTTTAGAGGCAAGAGATTAAATTTAAGTGTCGTTATTTTTAGGTGAAAAGAGTGGCCGAAGGAATATTTTGCACATAAAGGACGACTGAATTTAAACCGGCTTCTGCAGTTCAAACTCCCCGGCGACCACAAATCACACGATTTGTATTATTTTTCTTTGTAGTAAGGGGTGAACTGCCAGGTGTCGTAGTACTGTGTTGCTGGTTCCTTGATGTGGAGATGAGTTGTGTTGCGACAGGTGGTAACACAGTGGTCCGTGTCTGCTTACAAGCCACAGATGTCCCCATATAAGACTCTAAACCGTTAGGTGAATCGGGGGGGGGGCGAGGGTCTAGAAGCCACAGATGCAGAGGTCACTGCTGTGCTTCTAGCACACCAAGCTTTATATATTTTAGCACAAATTAGTAGAGAGCATTTGCGCTTAAGTTTCCTAATTGCTAATATCTATTGATTGTAGTGTCGTTACTCACATTTCAAACCTTTTTAAATCAATTTATCATTAATATCAACAATGATATGCACATTTTATACGTTTACTGAAACAAAATTAATCAATAATGTAAAATAGCCATTTTGTTTAAATCTTTCAAATATACTCTTACTTGTGGTAATCCTTATTCCAACAAAGTGCATGGTACACACCTTAGTCATGTTACTACAATTAATTTCTGAACGCTCACTTCAATTGCACCTCATTCACTTGTTCAAAAGTGAATCGATATTTTTTTAGCTCTAGGCATATTTTTGGATACGCTCATATTTTCTTTTCTGCGCCAATTTCTATCTTCCAGCCTTCTGTCATCAAACTGCTCAAAATTTTCATTGGAGTGGCTAGAGCTCTTCCGTACAGTTCTAGCAATATTAATATTAGACAAGGAGGATTCTGAAAACGTGTTATGTGTACAATTTTATTGAATATTTAACGAGAATTCTTACACACTAAAATTAAAGTTAACGAATTTCGCTTACTAAACAAAAATTCTGCATGATTGAAATGAGCTATACACAAAAACTGTGACGACGTTTTAAAAACATACATATGCCACTAAATACAACATCATTCAGGAAGAAGACTGCATAAAACCTGTCCTCTCAGTTTTATTTGCAGTTAACCCTCTGAGTTCACACGTATATATCCGTCCTGCAACCTGCAGTGTTCCCTGCATGACTTCTAAATAGTTTTAAACTTCTTGCCCAATAGTACCTTTCCTATGGTCATTTCGACCAATAGATGTGGTTATTTAGTCATTATGAGTGTTGAGGGGAAAGCAATATTCTTTGTTTTAATACTTTAGCTAGTCCATAATGCTTTGAAATGCACTAATTGGAAATCTATTGACGCTCAGGGGTTTAATTCCTATTTTTAGAGAAGCATTTTAACAAATAATTGCATCCGATATTGTACAGTACAGCTCACCTTTTTTTAATTGAAATTTTTGTTACAGTTTTATAAGGTAGATACGCCTTTTCAATTTTTATAGCAAATGTGAACATTTTTTTTATTGGAAATGTATCCACGAGTAGCATTAATATGACTATCACCGAAAAGCAATTCTAAATCATCCTGTCTAATGCAAAACCCCATATGAAACACTGTTTATATCGATACAAAGCACACTTCAAAAAGGGCCAGATTTATTGGCTTGTATCAAAGGCAGAAAATCTGCAAAGCGATTGCTGAAATCACTGAAACTAGATTATGAACTGTCCAGCGTATTATTGTCTTGAAAAGATTATGCGTGAACCATCAACTTCGAGAAAAATGTGTGATCGAAGAACAGTCCTGAATAATAGTTACCGAAGATCATTAACACGGTTAGCGAACACTAAATAGCAAAAAAAATTGACCCTAGAACTCACAACCATGCTCATTACTGGAAGCAAGAGCATTTCTACTAGCACAATGAGACGAGAGTATTGCAAAAAGAAAACCGCTGGATAGTGAGAGTGAAAGAAAAAAGACCTAGATTTGCCTAGGAACATAAAGATTGAAATGCTGAGCAATGGATGAAAAGCATGTGGTCCGGTAACTCCATATTTCATCTTCTTACATCAGCGGTTCTTAACCTGGGGTGTGTGCACCCCTGGGGGTGCGAGAGAAGTTTCGATGGACGACAGCGATTTAATAAAACTTGAAATACGAGCCAATGCAAGTATTCAAATAGAATGTGAAAATCTGGACTTAGAATTCAGGTGTACACAGTTAGAACCTTATACACAGCAGTCAAAAGCAGCATTGCAGACACTTTTACCATTTCCCGCCACCTACCTGTGTGAAATGGGATTTTCATCACTTTTGCACATGAAAACAAAAGCCAGAAATCGCTTAAATACAAGTGATGACTTACTCGCGGCTCTTTCAAAAAAGGTATCTAAAGTATTATAATGAATAAACAACAACGTAGCCATTGAAAATTCAAGTACTGTTTTGTATATATATGTAAATGTATGTGTTTATTTTCCAATAAATAAATTATCTTGCAATAGAAGAGTAATTTCTCCTAAAGAAATAGAAACACATTTTTCAAGGGGGTGCGAGAATTTATTTTTAGATTCAAGAGGGTGCCGATCACTAAAAATGTTAAGAACATCTTTCATACATGATATACAACTGGGTTGGAAGGGAATCGCATGAAGCATTAGATACTTTATGTATTGCACCCATTATACAAGCCTCAGGACGAAGTGTTATGATTTGGGGTTGTCTTCTGTTCGGCTGATCTAAGCCCAGCAAAGCTATGCAGCAATAGAAAATGAAGTCATCTGAGTATCTGAGCATACTGAATTAGCACCTTATTCTATCAAAGGAATTTTTCTTCCTTGAAGGCAATAGCATATTGCAGGATGACAATCAACGATCTAAAAGTGTCACAAATTAGTTCGAATGGCAAGAGATCTTTCGCATACTTGAATTGGCCACCCCAAAGTCCAGAACTCATCCCCATTGAGGGTATGTGTGATTTTCTAGAGAAGAATCCAAGGAAAAATTCACCCTTCCTTCATCGACGAAGGATCTTGGCGAAATGTTAATGCAAATCTGACCAAAAATATGCATTGAGATATTTAATAAACGCATTGACACAACACCTCGACAATTGCTTGTTGTAATTCGTGTTAAAGGTGTTCCAATGAATTATTAATTGTTTTGGCCACGCAGTACAGATGTTTGATCAAAACTGAAATACAACCCATAACTATTTTACGTAATATGAGAATTGAAGCGACCAAAATTTTATCTTAGAAAGAAATCTTAGAATAAATTTTATTAGAAATTGAGTCAGTAAAATAAGTCAGTAAAATATAAAATAAAAATGTGAATTTGACCTGATAAATCTTTCTACACAGAGCTATAACACAGCACCATCCACACAAAATTTGGATGAATTTTGTTAAATCATTTTTTCTACTCGTGGCTCCAGACACGCATTTAGAAAATTATTTGGGTGGCCCAGTCTTCTCCCCCATTTCTCTGCTACAATATTAAATAAGCATTACGTTTAACTAATTTTTCCGACTGCTCTTTAAATGTCTATGTGTATTTTATGTATGTGGTTAACTAAACTTCAATTTACGCTGATTCGCCTAGTTTCATCATGTAGTTTTGATTGTTTTTAACTCACAAAATATTTCTGTAAGGGCTCAAGACCGTTGGGTCTTTCCCTGAACAAGTTCCTGCAGAGCTCTTAGCACCTCTTACGTAATTATAACCACCTGTACATGTCCATACAATATTGATGTTACCAGCATTTTATAGAAATTCTTCATATGAACACTCCTATAAATTCTCCTCTGAACACTCCTATAAATTCTCCACTGAACACTCCTATAAATTCTCCTCTGAACACTCCTATAAATTCTCCACTGAACACTCCTATAAATTCTCCTCTGGACACTCTTCTCTGAAATCTCTCCTTTGAAAACTCTCCTCTGTAAAGCCGCCTCTGGAAACTCTCGTCTACTTACTCTCCTCTAAAACCACTCCTCTGAATACTCTCCTCTGAACTCTCTTCTCTGAAAACTCTCCTCTGAATACCCTCCTCTGAACTATCTTCTCTGAAAACCCTCCTCTGAATACTCTCCTCTGAATACTCCCTAAAACCACTTCTCTGAGTACTCTCCTCTGAACATTACCTTCGCAGTCAAACCTTCTTCGGTAAATCTTCGGTAAAACCTTCGGAAACCGGTAAACTCTCCTCTGAAAATTTTTCTCTGAATGCTCTCCTATAAAACCACTTCTTTGAGTACTCTCCTCTGAACAATACCTTCACAGGGAAACCCTCTTCAAAAAACTCTCCTCTAAAAATCTATGAAAACTCTTCATCTGAGCTCTCGTCACTGAAAGGTTTCTTGTGAACAATCTCCTCTGAAAACTCTCTATCGAAAGTAAAATGCACTAAAAAGAACAGAAGAAAGAGTATAAAAATGGCGGACTCCCGTTCACTTGACCATTAAAAAGGAATTATTGTTGCAACGGTGCATACTTTATGCGCGCAGGGTCAATCGGATACCTAGCGTAGCGGCCTGTTACTTTACGTGATTATACAGGTGAGCATAAAAACGAAAACACTAAAAACAAAAGATCAATTTGGACCCGAGTCCTTTGACGTAAAACTTTATGACCCATGGAAATCCTAATCAATTTTATATTGTGTACCCAATAAGCCTCAAGTCTCCGGTCATTTTGCGGGTAAAATATCTCCTCGGCAGGACAGTGCGTTGCCCTTTACTGCGTCGGCCCGTTGCCAACTCGGAAAATAATAATCAGCTGTCTATTATTTTAACGAGAGGGGAAGAGACGGTGGTCAGTCTCTCCCCTCCCCTGTACCGAACAGAAAAAGGTAATAATGGAATAAAAATGTGCTGAGATAGAACATAATTTCTAAAAATAGAAAGAAAAATGAGTCGGTGGTATTGCTCAAGTACACGATTTTTATTGCTGGGTTTTGTGCTGTGATTAATATTTCAGGGATGTGGTTTTGGCGGTAGTTATATTAAACTTCATGTCTTAGATTGAGCAAATTACGAGAAATTAGAAGGAAAAAGAAGTTAGGCACTTACGTTAAAGGTTATATGGTGGTTCGCCTATAAAATATTTTGATGGGAAATACAGATAAACGAAAGTCTGCGATGAATAGAAGTGCAATATTCAAAATCTTCGAAAAGTGCCTTTATGCAATTTTAACCCACTGAGCGTCACTAGATTTCCGAATAGTGTAGTCACCCACAACCCACATAATGCCTACTAGTCAAATACATTACTTGAGAGAATCCCAGGAAATATTCAGTTGGTTAAGGTCAAAACTGGCCAGAAGTTATTATGACCAGTACTTGAAAGAATCCCAGGAAATATTCTATCGGACAAGAAGGTATGGTTAGAAGTCATGAAGGGAAGACTACAGACTTGCAGAATGGATATGCGATGACATAAGTATATTCAAAATCTTTGAAAAGCTGTTGTTGCTAGCTCCAGCTAGACCAAATTCTCAAGTCCATTCACCCGCAGAGTCATACACCAAAAGAGGTTCAGAAAACAGGTCGTCTCGGGACAATCCCAGACACTCGAGAATGTGTGCTGGGGAGGCCTGGTCAGAATGGCATTTAAGGCAAACAGGATGAATCTTGCGAGCACAGCAAAATGTGAGATTTCTCAGATGGCCACTGAAAAAGCGGGAGAGCGCTGTCTGAATATCTCTGTCGCAATTGAGAGCAAGGGATCTTCCGGGACGATCCCCACAATACCAAGAGTGTACAGGAAGAACGATCCATATCTTCTTATCAAGATTTTTCCTAATAGAGTAAAGCTCAAGAAACGTCAATGAGTGGGTATCGGACAATGGTTCATCGACACCCTTCTTTGAAGAGTATCCTGGGGCAATTTTAACCTTCTGAGCATCACGAGATTCCCGAATAGTGTAGTACTGCTTTCCCCCACAGACACATAACTAATAGTCACATCCATTACTTGAAAGAATCCCAGGAAATATTCTATTGGTCAAGAAGGTCAAAACTGGTTCATGAAGACTGCAAACTTTCAGAACGGATATAAACTGAACATAAGTATGTTATTAAAAGTCTTCGAAAAGTGCTATGGGGCACTGCGGATATATGAATGTGAGCCCCTCAGAGGGTTAAATCACTTACTTCTGTTCACCTGAGGGAGTGGATATGGACAAACCCTCTGAGCTTTCCAAGATTTGAGAGTAGTGTAGTATTGTTTTTACCCTACAACTCACATAATGAAGAAATAACCACATCTGTTGATTGAAAGAATCCTAGAAAAGATCATATTGGTCAAGAAGGTCAAAACTAATTAGAAGTCATATAGAGGACAATGCAGGTAGCAGAATGGATTGCCCTTTGATGGGTAGAGTTGTCATCTATTTAAAACCCCAAATTGTTGTTTAATGAATTACCTAAAAATTTAGTTTCACGGGAAAAGGTTTGGCTTTGTCGGTCTTCTGTCATTTTTTGCTACGCGAAGGTTAATTAGACGGGGTTACGACTTATAGTGGAGTCTGAACCTCTAAAAACATCCTTGCCAATACCAGAATTCGAACCTAGAACCTATCAAACCAATGTCATGACTAAAGGTAATTCGAGATACTCTACATTAGGTCGTCCAGCAACCTCTTCCCGATTTCTTAAGATGCTTGATTCGTTTGAGGGAACTAAGAACACATCTTATAATGTGGGACAGCTTATACCAGTTCTAAAGCAATTTCGCCTTGTTTCTCAAACATTAACTTTCCTGATGGCTAATCTTAGCGTTGAAAACTGCCCTGTAGAATGGCCAGACTGATGCAAAAATCTTTTCCCAACTGTCACTAGTTCTGGGCAAGGGACAATTTGTTTTTCCTTCTTGGATCTTAATTCCCCTTGGAGTACTAGGACAATTTTGTCTCGACGAGATATCTTGTCCTCAGAAAAATTATTCAAATCTTGGGCATCGAAGCACTTGGAGTGTTAAGGGATGAAAGGGCAGCGGGAATGGGAAGGACGATAGGCGGTCTGTTATTTAAAAGAGCGTTGACTTGTGCTTACCGAAGTCGAGTTGACTGCTTGAAGTTTCCTGGTTTCTTGAAGACGACACACAAATGTGGACCGGCTTTCCCAAAGTCCTCGAGGAAGGCATGTCCACCCCACAGTTCACGGTGGATACGATGTGACAGCACCCCCTACGGTGCCCCGGGGTAACGCAGAAAAGGACACTTTGTCGCCAATTAGTGTTTGAAGGTCATACGATCATAAGCTGGCACAAGAAAACAAAATTCCATTGTGTGTTACATCTTAAAGTATTGGATTAACTATTAAAAAGCGACCCCAGTATAAGAATGAGTTTAAAAATTTTGAGAATGTACCATTAATTCGAATTGCAAGTAGCAGCTGAAATTATTCATACAATTAACAGATGTTTGTAACAAAACCCGCTGTGAAAAACTGTAAAAGTCAAGGGTAAAATATTTGCAGACTCCTGTAATTTATTTTGCAGACATTTTTGAAAGCTGATTGTAATAAATGAGTAACTTCAAGGAGCAATTATAATTCTTTAAAAAGACGTAGGAAAGACAGTTTAACTTTGTCTACGAAAAGTATTTCATGGTGGAGGCAGGTTGCACTGCTGCGTTATTAATGTATTATAAGCTAGCAAATTTTTGTAGTGGGGGTTAAGTTCTCGTCACAATACTCCCCTTCAGAATTTAACAGTGGATGAATTCGATAGATGCTATCACCAGATGACTGATTGCCAATTGCGTAAGACAGTGAGAGCTCTATTAAATGCAAGGGCTTACTTTCGTATGCATGATCGTGCAATGGATGATTGCAACCCTGCATTATCCTCTGTTGTCTTTAGCATTTAGCAGTCCAGTGTGAGGCACCGTGTGAAATAAAGGCTGAGTGACAATGAAGATCAAAGCCGTGATAGGAATAGAATCAGTTTCTGTTATTCAGACGCTTGTTGGAAGTGATTGCAATTACTGTTCACCACGGGCCATCCATCGAAGTGTGTGCTGATTGTTGTGATCGCCATGTGGAATTTGTCAGAAATGAAAAAAAATTTTTGTCTGTCAAAAAATACTTCACGATAGAGGTAGGTAACATTGCTGTATATACTTCTGCATTCTTATGTGTTTTATATATTTTGTACTCTTCTCTTTTGAGAAACTGCTCTGGATCTATGCTAAAATGGACACATAATTAAGAAATCAATAATTCCTTTAAAAAAGCGCGTTTCTCTCTTTTATACACATTCTCCTTACTAATTTATAATATTTTATTTAAATATTGTTCCTATAATACGTTGAAAATTAATCTGTTATATTAACTTGCAAACATACGTGTGAGTATAGAAAATTGTATTTCCTTATGCAACAAAAACAATGAAATGAAGCTAAATGAAGTTTTTTGCCTGAAGCTGAAAAGAGCAGAGACGTCAAAGTAAACAAATCAAGGATTGCATTAATAATTCCTATTTTTAAACTTGATCCTAGGAAATTCATCTCTCTATATAAATAAATTATATAATCGTGACGAACTCCAATTAACAGAAAATAAAAAAAACCTCTTCTGTAATCATAATTTAAAATAAAATTTCTATTCCTGGTTCTTTCAAATGCCGGAATTTACTTTTCTTCTACAACACACACACAGAAACCGCAACAATTGCATTTAACGTTTTTATACATTTCCCTGATAAGAACCCATTTTTTTAATTTCCGAATTCTTTGACAAACAGAATGACAGATGTTCACGTAAAAAAAGCAATTGTTTTCAAACACAAATCCTTTTAAAAGAGAACCGCGAAGTCGAACAAAAAAATTATTTAAATCCTTCATCACAATTTTCTGTGCCAAACTGAATTTCCGCTCTTCAAATGCATCGATGCGACGGGAGAAAAAAATTTACAAGTGAGTAGGCTGTTAGCGCCATCTATCGACGGAAAGCGGAGTGATCTTTCGGCCAGTACAACAGAGGCGCCAAATAACTGGCAATCCGCCAGGGTATTAAGGCTCATAGGTTAAATCTTGGCAACTGCTTTGACCGCGAGATTAATGAATTTTAGGCTAATGAGAGATGGGGCTAGGTCGGTTTATAGAAAAATGCAATGGATCATTAATGAGATTTATTGAAAAATAGTTTTTTTCTTCTTATCAATTAAAGGATGAGCTTCCATAGTTTTGTTCGTGGAAAGCCGAAACTGGTAATAACGCCTCTCGGTGGAATTACTTTTTTCTAAACCTCTCTTTAAAAAATGGGTAGTGCCCATATACGTATTTTAATCTCAAGAGTTCAATTGAGGTGAGTTAATCTTGGAAAGGAAAGTCCTGGATTAATTTTCATTCGTGCGAATGTTCTGAACGGGAAATAGAAATGGCCGAATTTTTTTACAGAGTAGTCTAAGGATATTTCGTTTAGATAGTAATTCGTATGCTTGTTTTCAAACAATTTACAGAAGTGTTTGTGAGTGTTTTACGCTGTATTTGCTACTCTGCGATAAAAAAAATTTAATATCGTGTTGGTCTTTTCAACATAAATTCAGAATTTTTCGAGGACTTTTAAGCCTCTGAGATTCGCTAGCTTTCTGAGTAGTATAGTACTGCTTTTGATTCGCACCACACTTAATGAATAAATAACCACATCTATAGGCAGTAGGAATTCAGATTCTTTCTACCTTTAGAAAGATTCTATTGGTGCTTCCCTTATATAGAATAGAACTCTTTGGAGTGTTTCTATGGATCTCTTTCACTTAGAATAAAATCCTTTGGAAAGATTCCATTATTCATTTCCTTAGAGAAGTATCCTTTTGAAAGATTCCATTGCTTATTTCTTTAGAATAGAATTTTTTGGAAAAACTCTATTGATCTCCATTGAATTTTTTAACATTTCGAAAGATCTTATTTTCCTTTCCTTAGATAGATCCTTAGGAAAGACTTTATAACTCACCTCCTTGGACTGGAATACGGCAAGATTCTATTGCTTATTTCCTCAGAATATAACCCTTTGGAAAGATTCTATTGCTCATTTCGTTATAACAGGATTATTTGGTAAGATTCCATTGATAATTTCCTTCAAATAATCCTTTGGAAATACTCTTTTGCTCTTTCCTTTTGAATAGGATCCTTTGGAAAAATTCTGGACTAGAAGGTTAAAGTTAGTTAAGGTTAAGTCATGCAGGGAAGACTACAGATTGTAAGGGAATTATGCGTGTGAACCACTCAGAGGGTTAAAGCTGCAGGAAAAGTTAGAAGAACAGAACTTGCCGTGGACTTGCGGAGAGCTTACTCAAGAGGTTAAAGTTAAATGCTTTGCCCCAATCTCTTCAAGGAGTTATTGCTTTTTGCGACATGAAATAACCACAACCTCTCGCTAACGTAAACAGACGAAAGGAAATTGAATTTTTGAAATTTTTAACGAGAAGAAAAAATTTAAGACTGCATCACAGCTCACCTGTGAGAAATTTTAAAATGTGTTTATCTCCACGAAAAGATTTTCGGAAAGTAGAATTTTTTTATAGTTTCGGAATCCAATGTTTACAAAAATACCGATGTTGAGATTTTTAGATTCAGATAGTCTGTTATTTATCCTTTACAATGAGTCAGTCTCAAAAGGGAATATACACGTGGTTTTTGTCAGATATACTTTCAAAACGGTGAAATTATTATTGAAAATAGTATTTCTGATTATTTATACAGGTGATATTATACATCTTTTTCTATAAAATATTTCACAAATTCCGAGGAATAGTTAAATTAAAATCCAAAAAAATAATTGGGTAGATAGATATTTTAATTGCCGTAGCACTGGTGTGACACAATGGTCTATTAACGATGGTCCGGGATCAAAACCGAAGGGAAAGATCCGAGAAAAAATAATTGAGAAGTAACTTAAGAAAAAACAAGAGGTCAAAAAATTGAGTAGACGGTAATAAGCAAAGCTCCATCTCCACTTTTTTGTACAATTTATATTAATAATTATTATTGATCCTTGAGTGATATGTTGTACATTAGATCCTCTTTTCGGCAAGTGTCTTGAATCGATGTGACTGATCGATTGATTTCAGTTGAAGAACGGAACTTATTTATTAAATGTTCTAAAGGATCGCAAACGTTTTCGTGAAATTGCTTCTTTGATTAGACAATGCTGTGACTACCCATAAAATCATGAAAAATATTGAAAACCCGGGCAAATTACGAATATTCCAGGAAGAAGGCATAAGCTGATCATCACTAAGAACAAAACTTGATGTAATGTTCTGGAACTCTACGACTTCATCAGTAACTAATATAAATGTTTCTGTTCAAACTGCTCTGCCGAAACTGAACTACTGTTATAATAGGAAAGTTAGTTCCGAAATAACTGGATTGTTCTGATGTTTTAATTTATTTTAGGTAATTGGGAAATTTGAAAAGTTATTAAAAATTATCAGTAGCAAGTTAAGGAACAGAAAATTGTTAAGATTTTTATCTCTATTGATTCCATCTAGGAACGGGCCCTTTACTTTCAGGATACAAGTCAGATGCCATTTACCACTCGCCCATAAGTATTCAAATGCATCTTAAATATCAATAGATCGATTCTTTTGATTAATCGAAATTATCAAATAGCTATTTTTTATTTAACAAAAGAACTTTAGAATGCTTTGAAACTTATCTAGGCTGCATTGTAGAGAGCGAAGTGGGAGTTTGGGTAGTTAATTAACGTCGTCGTTGGAGCAACACAACGGGCTATTGGCGGTGGTCCGGGATCAATCCCGAAGGAAAAGATCCGAGCGAGCGAAGTGAGCAATCCGATGAAGATTCCCTATTAGCAATTTTCGAGCGAGAGCGAAGTAGGTAGGGAGTCTCCTATGCATCAGGACAACTTAGTTTGATTATATGTATTTGTACTGCAAAGTGGATTTTTCCGCCGTAAAAAGGTAGGTAACTAATTAATTAAAGTCGCATTGGAGCAACACAACTTCCGCCATATTAGAGTTATTGAACTATAACAAATTTATCAAAAATTAAATAACTGAATAGAATTTACAAATTGAAAATACGGAATATTTATTTAAAATATACGCTTTAGTGTTTTTATTCCATTCTTTTACTGACTGCCTACGCCAGAATATTTTTAACGAATTAAATATTTCGCTCATGTGACGTATGTATAGCGTCATTTCTACATTAGTCAATCAGATCATCACATTTTCGCTCGTTAGACTTTTACTATCTGTAGAGTATTCTGCATAATCAAGTTAACTTGATCTCAAGTGTATTGTATTTACATTTATCATGCGTATTTGCATTTCACAACACGAACATAGTTCTTACGTAAAATAATAACTCGATACGTGACACAAAAATACCACTTTTAGACTTTTTTCAAGATCCTGCTTAAGAACCTCTGACAATAAAATGTGACAGCAAAATTGTCCAGTAAACATATCACAGCCAAAGACACGATTCTACAAAATGGCAGCTTCCGTTTTGACAGAAACGCGTTTAAAGTTTTGGCGCCTTAGATAAAATTGCGTTATATTGAAATGTAGGTATATCTATCCAGGTCACGAATCATACTTCTTGCCTTTGGCGTACTATAAAACATCGACTAGCAGTCTAGGAAAGTGCATCCGAGTGAGAACAGCCAAAAGCGCAGAATGTCTGGCGTGGTGCCGATGATATCCGATCAACTTTGTGCTGTAACGTCCATAGCAACAGTTTGGAGTCAAAACACAACTCCAAAAGGTCTTCCACTTACCACCGGTCATAAATCTGTCAACGTATCTATCTAAAGGGCTGGATCGCTGGTCACCCCAAAATTAACTGTCCCTAGATGTTAAATGGAGCGAAGAGAGGACTTCAAATTCTTGAACTCAACCGAGATTTTTACGCCTACCGTTTTAGATTGATCCACTAGCAGTAGAATCATCCCAAAGGCTTTTGTTCCAAGGAAAGGACTAATATAATTGTTCCAAAGGATTCTATTCCAAGGGAAAAAACAGTAAAATCTTTCCAAACGATTTTATTCCTAGGAAAAGGACAATAGGACTCTATTCTAAGGAAAGGACCAATAGAATCTTTCCAAAAGGCTCTATTCTAAGCCTTGTCAGGCCAGTCTGGTGTAATCTTGAACCTTTAACTATCTGAGGAGTTCTCACGCGTTCATATTCGTTCTGCAACCAGCAGTCTTCTCTCGCATGACTTATAAATTCTGAACTTCCTGGAGAATATAATCTTTATAAAGGATTCTATTCTAAGGAAATGAGCACTAGAATATTTCCAAAGAATTCTATTCCAAGGAAAGGAACAATAGAATATTTCTAAAGGTTGAAAAATCCATGGATTCTTTCAACCAATCGATGTAGTTATTTGGTCATTAAGTGTGTTGTGGAGTGAAAGCAATACTACACTACTCCGAAATCTCGTGATGCTCAGAAGGTTGAAATGTAATGACAGTCCACCACTTTTCGGGAATCTTCTGTATTTTGAGTTTTCTTTGCAAACCTCTCGGCCCACTGCGTCTATTTCAACCTCCCCGACCTTTTAATAGCCAAACGGGAACTTATTAGACACGCTCTTCTGCACATGATGGATAATATTTTTGTGACCCGCTTCTGATGTACCTTTAATCCTGTTTTGACACGGCTACGGGCATTTCTTTTCCTCCAGGGGAGTCAGTCGGCATATGCGTTCAGGCCAATGATCAGCGATTACCCTCCTGTTCAGACATGCCGAAGATCACTCACTGATATTGACTGGCCGCTGTGAGGACAGCATCCTGCAGATCAATTCCTGCTGTCACAAGGGACGGACGGGGACAAAACGGGGAAGACGCTTATTCGTCCTTCTTTTCCTGCTCATGTTGTCCGCCCATCTGATATTCTATGAGGCGTCCGGCAATGGGAAACACAAATATGATGCGGCAGCAGCTTGCTGTCTGTGAGTAGCATATCTTTTAACATAATTTACACGTTTGAACCAGATTGCTTGCCTCTTGAGCTTCTTTGGAATGTGAATTGGACTCCTAATTTTATAAACTACATTATATTCTATCTTTCATCTTATTGATCTTCGTATTAATCAGGTGCTTGACGTCTTTTTTTTAACCCTCCTAGTGATTGTCTCGACGAGTATTTCTTGAGGTACTATCAAAACTGAGAAGATCTTGATGGACGAGATATCTCGTCATTAGAAGAATACTGACCAGATCTTCATCTCATCATCACATAAAATCGGCAATATCTTGCTGACGAGGTATCTCGTCATTAGTAAAATTAGTTGAATCTTGATGGACGAGATATCTCGTTGAAACCACTTGGATGGTTAACTTCTCTCTCTTATAACAATGTTCAATAATTTTTTTTATTAATTATGATGTGGAGGTACGCTGATTCTCAGTAAGGTACTCAGTAATTAATACATCCGTTCTGTTCCGTACCCAACGTGTAATGTAACACACCTTTTAAGGCTGTGAAGGACACTGCTAAAAGAAACGGAGGTTTTCTTCGGGCGAAGATTTCTCCATGAATGCAATTTGCACAAAAGTTAGTTGTTTGTTGTCAAATTTCAACAATGGTATCTCGTCATTAGAAGAAAGTTGACTAGATCTTGATCTCATCTTGGTCATCATCAAAAAATCGGCAACATCTTGACGAGATATCTCGTCATTAGCAAAATTGGTCAGATCTTCATGAACGAGATATCTCGTCGAAACCACTCAGAAGTCAATGATATTCAACTGTAAATTTCACTGGTATTCATTCATAAACCTTTTCGCCCTATAACTTTTCGGGGTGTTTTCATTCTGCTGAATCCAAATGCAGCATTTGTTTTTCACCTCCATTGCCAAACTAGATTGCGATATCAAATCCATGTTAGAAATAATGTCCCAGGCTGTCTTGAATGAAGCTTTCAGCCTCTTAGACATACCGTGCGCAATAATAAAATAGTTTTTGAGGTGAATACGTCTATAAAATTGGAACAGCACTGGGGGCATGCAATCCAACATAGAAGAAACGTCCAGAAGATAAATATAGCGTCGTGTAGACAAAGGATGTCTCTACCTGACATGACCTTCGGATCACTGAGCTCGAGGAGGGATCGCAATGTCCAATTTCTATCCTGCTAGGCAAGCTTTGGGCCAGTGTAACTTTGGATTATATGGAGTGAGGACTACGTAATGGTGTCATCCGAAAGCTACCGAACTACGCTACAATTAATATTGGACAACAATTCTTTCAAACTGCACTTTAATAGTTCAAGCTAAATTAATTGTTGAATATTCACAGTAAACCATCGTTCAAACTTCCTGTCTGCTTCATTCCTTCTGCAATCTCACATCATGCCCGAGTATTTACGTCAAAATTACGATTTGTGTCTTGGACACAACCTACTAATTTTTTTCTGGCAATGACCACTATTATATTAGGAGTTTAGAGACAAACTGCTTGTTGTGCCAAGGAGTGGATCCACAATTCCGTTGGTCCGTCCACGGTATTACGCTAGGGAGTAAGAAAAATACTTACTCCCTAGCGTAATGGTTGAAAATAGACATTCTTCATTTCTTATGAAATATGAGATTTAAAAATATATGATTCATTGTTTTTTTCGTTGAGAGACAAAATAATATACTACATTTCTGCACAAAATATTATAATTTCATTTCCACAAGTACTCGTTTAAATCAAAGCTCACTCGACATTTGTAAAATATAGCAATAGTGAAAAATTACTTATGATGATTCATTGCACTGTGTATGAATACACTCAAAATTGAACTTCAAAAATTAATTGCAAAATTAATTTATAATTAAAGGACGTATTTAAAAAGTATTATATCAAGCATGATATGTACATAAACACGAAGTTATGTAACTACCACTTTCCAAAATGTCATTTTTGCGTAATTAAATTCTTATAAATTGTGGCGCAGTTTGGCAAGATCTGGCTTTTGCTCCATAAAGATCAACCCAGCAAATCAACCTTTTACATAAATCTCTCTAATTAATAAACGGCACCTTTATTTTGTTGCTGTACATTCTCTGGTAGTCATTTCTTTCACGGGGACACTGAGATTGCTTTTTTTACTTGATGTGGTTATTAGGTTTACTAAAATCTATCACCCTTGTAAAACTAATGTCTTGCTTTTTACATTTTTACTTCAGTTACATTGCTTTCTTTCTTAAAAATCAATCTTGACATAAACTTTATTTCTCAGAAAGGGAGAGTGATTCGACTTTTCATGGCCAATTTTGGAATACATAAAGCTAAGTTATACACAATATCATATGTCTTTCTCATCAAGCTAAATTCCATGTCTAATGGACCCTACGCGTATCCAAAACAGCCCCCATAGAGCAAGAAAACCAATAGTAATATGGTTGTACAGTTATCGCTTTTTTTTAATTGTGTTTTCAAAAGGCTTTACAAAACACGTATTTTATGCATAGTTTTTAGCAAAAAAAAAATCAATAGAAGATCGGTTGTATTTTTGAATTCTCCAAATGAATGTTTTCTCTTCGGTTTAAAAAAAATTTTTCAAGGATGAAAAATCATTCTCGAAGATAGCAAAGCGAGAGAAAAATGAATCATAAAATGAGTATAGGAAATTGTGTATACATGTTTAGGAAATAAAACCAATACCATATGCTTGTTATTCATACTAATACGTATTTTATTTAAATTTGTCTGATAATGTATTCCCGATTCAGGGAAATGAGAGACGGAGTTTTATTTCTTGTATATAACTCATAAATCACAGTCACTTTTACATAACATCATCGAAATTGTTTTTTCCTGTTTGTTATCAAAGTGTATGTCATTACATGTACTTAGAATTGTATTAAAAATTATAGAAAAAGACACGGATAAAGTGCTTCCGTCATCAGCTGAATATCATTTAAGTGGATGAAACTCAAACACTTATATTTATTCATTATAAGGGGATTGCTTTACTTTTAAAAGAAAATACGTCTTTTATCCCTTTTTCAAGAACATATATTTTGTTTAAATGAAGCTTATTTTTTATTTTAAGGAGTTTTTGCTGTTGTACATTTTTATTAGATAAAAACATTTTGTTCTCCGATTTAACACCATTTTAGAAACCTTTATAAGAGATATTGAACTGAAATCTACGTAAAAAGAGTGGCTCTAAAAAAAGGAAAAGGTCTCAATTTTGTTAGGAGTGCCATCTGTCGACGAACTTCAGAACTATTCAGCAAAAGTTTGGAAGAGCTTGGACCAAAGTATGAAAGAAAATTAATTCATATAAATGTTTTCAGTTACATTTAATGAAATAAAATGTTACATTTATTTTTTCTTCGAACCAGTTAAACAAAAATAAATATTGAGTTTCATCACAAAGGATTTTCCTTTTGTTGAATATTAAACTAATCAAGCTAAAGGTTAATGGAAATGGTTTAAGTTCTGTAAAAATCTTTTTGGATGCCATTTCGTTACCAGTCCAAGAAATTCAAAATCTTGGTCGTGGCATATTTAAGAAATGCATGTTTACCTAAAACTTGCGAGTAAAATCTTTTAAAAATTACCGATTGAATAAAAGAAAAATACTTACTCCCTAACATAATAGTTGAAAATAGACATTCTTCATTTCTTATGAAATATGAGATTTAAAAATATATGATTCATTGTTTTTTTTAGTTGAGAGACAAAATCATATACTCCATTTCTGCATAAAATATTATAATTTCATTTCCACAAGTACTCGTTTAAATCAAAGCTCACTCGACATTTGTAAATATAGCAATAGTGAAAAATTACTTATGATGATTCATTTGCACTGTGTGTGAATACACTCAATATTGAACTTCGAAAATTAATAAAAATTTGTAGTTTATTTAAAATGTGAATTAAATTGTGTTGGAAGATAAAGGGACATATGAGCTCACATAAGAGACATTTGATACTAAACGTAATTGAAAACAAAGTGATACATGATCTTTACTTTCCTACTCCCTAAAAACTATTTAGTTCAAAAAAGTTATACAGTTCCATTTATAAAAATCAAAGTATGGTATAGTATTTCATAGTATATAGATTCGCCCTTTTTAGTTTCTTGTATTGATTTTAACGTCCCCATGAATATAACTGGAAACTAAATTATTTTTTGTTAAACCTTTAAAGAAGATTGTATGTAAGAATTTTACTACAAATAGATTTTTAACCTGTGTATTTCTTTCTTGAGATTGATTTATTTTTCAATGATTTTTCAATTCAATAAGAAATCTGATTCAACGAAGTGTTTTGTTTTCTCTCTTATCCAACTGTATTTGTGTATGTCTTTTTCTTGTATTTTTCATATTTTTGTGCTCTGTAATTGGATATCTATCTGCAGAAAAACAATTAAATTTGAAAAATAACAAACTCTATTTTATGTTTGACTTTCTTTTATTTGTGATAAAAATTGGTAAACATTGTTACGTAATGGAGGAACCTTCTAATAACATCTTTTCATCACATAATGAATACAAATTTCTCAATAGCTTATTTTGATTTTAGAACAACGTCAATGTTTTCCATACCGAGAATGCCGAATAAACTTTTAATGTTATCTTAGCATTTTTGAGATTCGATAGCTGTAGTACCTGATTAAACAAATACCCACAACAACGTTCCTCAAATGGTGTTCCGCTGAACACATCTAAAAATGAGTAGTCAGTTCTGGAAACGATAACAATGATTACGAGTTGGCGAAAAAAATCATCTCCAATGGCGATCGTGATACATGATTTCGCGTATGGCAACCCTTTCCCATGGCATGTTTATTTACCTTTCTAGAAATGGATATTCCCAAGGTCATCTGCCTTCTTCACAGAAAGGCAATATACATGATTTCGCGTTGGCAGAACTTTCTAGAAGGGGATTAGCCGAAGTTTAACTGGCTACCCCAATTATCGACCTTAAATCTAATTCGTGGGCTGACTGTTTTGTCCATGTTGTCCTCACCAGAACCGCACTAGATTCCGCGAAAAATAATATAGTGCTTGCCAAA
This sequence comes from Meta bourneti, assembly GCA_933210815.1. Lineage (NCBI taxonomy): Eukaryota > Metazoa > Arthropoda > Arachnida > Araneae > Tetragnathidae > Meta > Meta bourneti. The sequence continues at coordinate 18,247,431 of OW119922.1, forward strand.
TATTCAGAAAAAGAGAGTGCTTAATACTCAATTTACTTGTAGTGATAACTGGTAGGTAGATAGGTAGTTAATTAACGTCACACTGGAGCAACGCAACGGACTATTGGCGACGGTACGGGATCAATTCTGAAGGGAAAGAGTCGAGGACAACGCTTCGTAATTTTGAACTACGGTCAGATGACCGAGAATAACAGCTGAGCTGGCACCACACTCTCCAAACTTCCACACTACGGCAGGTAGTGACCATTGACCAGTATCGAAACCAACTTGATGTAGCAACAAATATGCGAATACAATTGTTCCGTATCAGGGAAGAATTTGGCGGAAAAGAGAATTTTTTTTATTTCATTCAGTAAAATGAGCTGATGTGTTTCTTGCAGTGTGTAACCAAAAGGAGAAATTAATTTAAAATTCTTGTCTGTAACTAAATTTAACATTAACTCTCTGAGGGTGATGCCCGCATTATTTCACCGTATAACCTCCATTTTCTCCTATATGGCTTCTAACCAATTTTAGACTTCTAGACCAGTAGAATCTTATCTAGAATTCTTTCAATCAATAAATTGGTGATTTAGTCATTATATATGTTGTAAGGTAAAAGCAATATCACACTACTCAAAAATCTCAAGACACTCCGAGGGTCAAAAGATCTTTTTAAAAAGTTTATATCTTAACTTTGTATTAAAAATTTTCCATTTTGGACTTAGGGCCCCTCCGATATAAAATTCCGGCTACGCAACTGATTTTTGAAAATCATACTAGCTTTAACCTATGTATCACAAACAGCACAAATATCTCCTAAACCAACTACTTTCGAGTCATACTTTGAAGCCTACCATACTTTGAATTATACCCAACAACAGTTTAAAAAATCCAATCTTTTCTTGTAACGTGTCACCTTAGCATTACGCCTAGTTTCGATATTTTGTTTCATAATTTTTTTGTACTGATTAGTCAATAAAAATATTTTTAACCATGTATATATAAGCACACGTTAAGGATTTCAAACCCACTATCTGATACCTCCATCCAAGTATTTTCTAGTATTTCATCTTGTTTTCCCCATTTTTAGTCGCGTCCCTATTTGGTCAAGCCAACTCAAGCACATATTCTTGTCTTGCACTAGCTATTGCATTTGTCTACATCTGGCGACATAACTGTCTCAGCTTTATGGCTTATCCTTAACTAGATAAGATGATAAAATCGAAATATAGAGGGGAATTAACACTCCTGGTGGTTGACTCGATGAGGTATATACATATATAGTAGAGTTTGGTGAATCCGACATGAAGGTTGGACAGCCGTGATAAATCTCAAATGTGCAATAAATATATTATAATAAAAGACAAACATACACAAAATGAAGAAAAGTTAGAAACATTTTATTGCTTCCTTTAATTTTAAGTATCATGGACTGTGTTTTCAATTTGTTTTCAAATAACAAAAGGTAAAAAGAGGACAAAATGCTCCACCAGTTGATGACTTAATTTTTAAAGTCAGCTTTTCGAATTTTCTTGAGAAAGTTCTGTGTGTAGTTTCGGTAGGTCTGTTGATTCTTATTCATATAGATTTGTAGTGCTGAAACCATGGCTTGTATAATTCCATGTGTTTCCATGGCTTGTATAAACCTTTCTTTGTTTTGATTTCTAATCCCAAGAAAGAATCGAAAAGAATGATGCATACATGTCTGCGTTTTTCACAACGATGACATAATTTCGATGGATATTGAAAAATCTGCGACCATTCGACTTGGAATTTCATCTTTCTCTGCAGTGACTCTAGTTACGTAACGGGAAGGAGCACTGCGAGTCACAGGACAGCACTTTCTGAGCAATTATTAGCCTTTTTATTCATGCAGGGCATTTCTTAATTTGAATCTCCCGTGGTCTGATCCAACACATCTGAAATTAGACTAAATCTCCGTTAGCATCGGTGTTATCAGGAGTTTTGTTTCCCGAGATCATATTTTCAAGGTTATCTGATCCTGTGTTGTGGACATTTGAAGATGCTATTGGACATGAGATTCTACTCTTCACAAAAGTCGAATTCATCGTCTTCTCTGTTGAGATCTGTGCCAGCTGGTGCATGAACAGTTTCGTCCAATACGTTTCTATCAATGGAATACTTTTGTGAACTGGGCGTCGCAGCTTGTGCAGCAAGAAGAGCCCTGTCCGCCATCTCGTCTTCGATGGTACGCAGACGCAAATCCATGAATTCTTCGGGATGTTAAGCATTCCACTCTGCAAGGTAGTCACGTTCAACGTAGGGTTGCTCTTCTTTCTGTTTCTTAGCTTCCTTTTTAGCCTGTTTCTTTTTGCTTCGCTTTTCTCGAAACTTCTTTCTGAAATAGCAGGACGGAATTTATTAATTTTTAAAAAAGGATTTTTCAGAAGGACACTTTACATGTATTTAAAACCAACAGTTTATGGAAAAACGTAATATTAATAGACACCAAAATGCATGCAAATATTAATGAAGTAATATAGGGAAGAGATAAGGGGAATAGATCGCACACTTACATTTGTTTCCGAAACCAATCCAACATCTTGAAGGTAAATAAAACGTCTAAAAATGACGCAAATAGCACTGAAAAGTACTGTTTTAAAATAAAACGTCTGTAAAAGTGACGTAAATAGCACTGAAAAGTACTGTTCGTAAATAAATTGCAGCGGAAAATTCCTCTGCAACAAAAAATCGCTTTAATCAAACGTATATTAATTCCACTTGATCAAAGTTTTAAAAGGCACTAGTTAGCAGTTTGATAGACATAACATGTATGACGAAATCTTTTTAAAACAGTATTGCTCACATGCAACAATGTTTGGTTAATAATGACAGCAATTTCGATGTTCAGGTTACAATGAACTTATTGTTATTATTATACCCAAAGCAACTTTATTGTTTACGAAACGTGGAGGGGGTTCTGTTGTGTTTATTTCCATTTTTGTAGCTAGGAAGAATGAAATTTGATGCTGAATTCAGAATTAATAATATAACATTTAGCTTCAATTTATAACTCGCTTTAATATTTAAAGGTTCATACGTCATTAACACTATTTCTAAATAATAAAACTTGATACTTTTACGACACATGATATGATTTATGTTTCTTTATATTTTTAGACCCATATAATTCCAGAGATTCGATTCCTAAATTTAAACCAGGTACCTATTTAGAATAAATTTAGTTTCTTGACTATTGAGTACAGTTTCCAATAATACTCACGGAGCATGAAAAATAAATGTATGTTTAGTTGATTTCAATCGTCTTGTATGACAAAGGCAACTTGACTGGATCGTAACCCTTCTAGGCACTTATTGGCGAGAACATGGAAGACTTACTCAGGAGGCATCATGAGAGCTTCTACCAAATTGTACCTCCCATGAACTACGGGGAGACGTGCGTTCTTGGAGGACTTTAAGGGAATTGGGTGGAGATGTCGAATCCGGGGCACTAGCGATTTATCGCCAAACATGGTAACCTTGGTGTTTTGATTCAGCTTTATGGCAACCCTAAGCAAAAGGTTTTTCGCGTAGGAAAGTCCACGTTTTTTTTAATGAACTTGTGAATGGCTTTGGACGCCATCTTGATTTGGCGACAAAAATTGCTTGGCGACAAACATGCCCCGGTTTCTACATCTTTACCGGGAACTGGCCCGCATTTACGTGTTGTTTTTAAACTTCCAAGTGGTTGTGACAAGATACCTTCTTCTCCATCAAAATCTGACCAATTTTTATTATTGACGAGGTACCTCGTCAAGATATTGTCAATTTTCATATGACGAGATCAAGTCTGGTCAGTTTTCATCTAATGGCAAGATATCTCGTCCATCAAGATGTGGTCAGTGTTTTGCTAATGACGAGATACCTCGTCGAGACAGCCACCCAGGAAGCTTAAGATACTAGTTACCTTGAAGCAGCCAACCCGACTTGTGTGGAGAGTGGGGTGCCAGCTCAGGTGTGACCACGTCATCTGACCTTGGTTCAAAACTACGTGGTCGTCGGATCTTTCCCTTCGGGATTGATCTGACTGCACCATTGACGGCATGTACATTGTATACATTTATGTGCGTTTGGCTTCGTTATGCAATTTCAATTTGCTATTTCTTAATATCAAGAGGATATTCCGTAATAATAGGTTACTCATCGACTTTCCAATAAAACAGATGGAGCATGTGCACGCAGCTTCATGTTATTTCTCCCGATCGCTCGTTTTGAAGATCTGTCATGTGGTATTGGGAGTAAGCACGAATCCTAATGTGGGACTAATTATTGACTGGATAATACAAATTATATCAAACATAATTAAAAACGCTGGTTTGAGCTTCAATAACCAATCAGTTCAAGTCGATTCCCAAGCCCACGTGACCTATATTTCTGAGATCTTACAACAACGATCCTGACCCCATGGCCCCTTTATTTCATCACAATGTCGGTTGCATCGCCAGAGCATTCTACTTTTGAGTATGAATTTTGATGATTGATAATTTTAATATTTTCATTTACTATGCATAGTTGCATTTTTAAATTTGAATACATCCAAAGAAAAAAACTAATCCAAAAATAATTTGATGGAGCTCAAATTTTTTGTCAAAGCAGTGTCGCAAGAGTTCAATTAGGAAATCCACCTATTTTCCAGGACGGATCACCTAACAAGATTAAGCCTTTACACAAATGTCTTTATTCCATACACGCCATATTACTAGCATGTCACCTCTGTTCCTTTTTTATTTTTATTTCTAATGTCTGACCACTAACCTCATTAGTCTTCGGCATCACAAAGGGCGACTTGTGAAGGAGTACCCAGGGAACTGCCACTGTTGCTCCTACTAGGGACAATCACCCACATCCGTGCCCTTACAAACCAAGATTCGAACGCGGGCAGACGATCTCTCCACCATACCAGTTCCGAAACCTAATCGTGTTTGGTTTTTCTTCAATTTGGTTAGGCATGGTCAGAAATGCATACCTAATTTTGATCGAAGCTCACAATATGTGGACTTGCACCATTCTTTCCTATGCCACCTCCCACCGACCGATGGATTTGACATGCATTTTTAATTCTTAGGATCCATTATGTAGTCCATTGTGGAATCGAGATCCAATAGCACGTGGAGTTCACAGGAGATTCCTACTCGGGGAAATCCAAGTACTCTCTCTGTTAATAGCATAAGATAAAATAAAACCACAATACTTTGTTGCAATATATCTGGGAAGTATGAGTCTCTTTCAACATGAAGCTAAAAGAAAACACGTAACATTCAGAAAACCTTCAACGATTGATCTCTATAAGGGATTGACCATGATATATACTTTTTTGTGAAAGAAATTGAATATATAGCTTTTTAAAAGAACGATTCTTTTAAACACGCTTTCATAGATGGCACCACATCCCATTACGTACTTTGTTTACGGTTATTCGAATCACTCAACATCTTTCAAGAATACACGTGCCTGTCAAGAACACATTGGTTATTGTTTTATCCCAGTTCTCCGGTGGTAAGTGACTGAAAAAGAAAAAATATTGTCTGCAGCAAAGTTCGTTTTTATTTCTCTTCATTTTTAATAGATTTTTAAAATTTACAATAGCTTAACTTCGTGAATTGAAATATTTGGTTCACTTTCTCTAAACCTCTTCCACCTGAAGTGATTTCGAAAAAATGTTTAACATCCCTATTTTTATACATTTGAAGATTCGGAGGATGTTTTTTTTGTTTTCTGCGAACCTTGAATGAATTTCATGCATGACAGTTCTTGCATAACCAGTTTTTATCCTACTTAAATCACTCATTAGACTGGCTCCTATCAAAGTTCGTTGCACAAGTACTCATAACTGCACTTCATACTGTGTAATTGCTTCAAATAATTATTTTAACTGCTTAATTTTTCGTTTGAAAATGTTTAGATATTTCTCACGACTCGCACCTTCGAAATTAGTTGTGCGTTGGAATTCATCTTTAGCGATTCGTGATCCTAAAATTCATCACATAAAAGTTAGTCTGCAATATTTTACAAAACTAGCCCAATATTTAGTAGCGTTTTCAGCATGTTTGGTAACCGACATTTTTTTCTTTCAGATTTTCATCGACAATGAATGGCATAATTCTGTTTCAGGAAAAACGTTTCCAACTGTTAATCCAGCAACAGGGGATATTATTACACAAGTGGAAGAAGGGGATTTAGTAAGTTTCCCTTTCTCTTTAATTATTTCTAGTAAAATCTAGCTTATTCATTTGTCAGTTTGACATTGAACTTATTTAGTTTAACATTTTTTATTACTTACGTTTTTTCCCTTTGCAGTTTTAGACACACATTTGTTAATTTTGAGATTACGGAGTGTTTTTTATGGAACTATTTTTTGTGTAAAAAAACACAAATGTAGTAGTTGATATTAATTTTGAAAATCTTGATTTTGAAAACTAAAAATAGTAATTGTAGAAACATCCTTTGAGTTGATATTATTTTTCAACAAAGGATGCATATTTCAAACACTTAAATGGAAAACTACGTACTGCATATTTTTTTAAAAGAGAACCATGTGAATTATCCTAGATATGTTGCTCCAGTTTTGTATTAATAAATGTATGTAATAAAATTTGTGATTAGATTTAATTTGATCCCAATTAATTAAACAGTTGTACTGAAATGTTTTTAAAAAATCTGCCTCAATTTCAGTTTTAAGCAACTTAGATCTAGCAAAGTTAAAACACTATTTTATTAATGTTTCCTTAAAATTGAATTGCTGAACACAGTAACAAATTTTATAATACCTTGTATAATTATTGCTCCCATTTATGGTTAATCAGGTACCAATCCAAGTTCAAATGCAAACAATCTAAATTTCTATTAAGATGAGTAAACAATTTGATATCCCAGGAGAAGATAACCTTTTTAGCTTTTTGAATAATGGTTTGATTTGTCACTCTACAGTCATCTTATGTGACACAAGGCCTAATTATACAGGTTACTGAATAATGACTTTAGAACTATTCAAATTGATTTTTCATTGAAAAGCAGTTTATTGATTGAAGAATAGTATGCATAATTATTGGCAATATCTATAAATTTGTATAAAACCAATCAAACTTAAAGATGTCTGTCTCTGTGCTTCAACTTCTAAATTATCATTATGGGTTACTTACATAAAAGTAATTAGCTGGCATTTTTGTTAGTTGGATTAAATTTTACTGTGAGATTTTTTGTTTACAAACTTTTAAAATGGACAGTAAATTTTTAGTGCACATTAAATCATGAACTGGTAAGTCTGGGGATATCAGTCCACAGCACTGTTGTGAGCCTCAATCTAAATTAAATAGCTCGATAAGTGTGGTGTAACAGGCCACCCACGATATATCCGATTAAACACAAAATCTGTTAAGCTCTTATATCCTGGGCCATTTCTGAGTGCTGTGCTAGGTGTTGACTTGCATGTTGTCAAAGGAGAAAAGTAAAGCAGCTAAAGATGGGCAATAGTATGCCTACAACTTCAAATAAGCACATCCAGTAATAAATTCTCTGGCATTATTTTTATGCTTATTTGTTCTTCGTCGATTTCTTTTGTGATTGTTTTAAAATATACTTACGACGCTGAATATTTTGTTATCAATTTTCATTAGTATATTCAAAAAGCACTTATCAAGTTCAGGGATGTATTCAAGGGAGAGACATGGAGCTAGAATTGTTCTCCCAAAGATTTTGGAATTAAAACACTGAAAAAGGTACTAAAGGTAGTTATAGAAAATTGATTTTGTAAATCACACAGGTAAAATAGTTGAAAAAATCATTAAAATGCAATGCTCATTCAACAGCATTTGGGTACTGGGATGAAGACAAGGCCATCCTCGAAATTATTGTCTGAATAAGTTCTTGATGAAGAAAATCAATGTTTTTAGAAGAGAAGATGGCTTGGTGATTTGACCCATAAATTTGAATCCATTTTAAAACCTTGCATTTTCAGGCTGATGTGGATAAAGCTGTGAAAGCAGCTCAGCATGCATTTCAATTTGGGTCTCCGTGGAGAAGATTAGATGCTTCAGAAAGAGGAAGGCTTTTGAATAAATTGGCAGATGCTATAGAGAGAGATAGAAGTTATTTGGCTGTAAGTATATATTTCTGATCTGACTAATATTGAAAAAATATGAACACGTATGCTGAATAAAGATGTAAATTTATTGGTGATAATCTTTTGGAAAATATTTTCCAAGAGGAGAACAAGGAAGAATTTTCTTAAGGCAAAATTTTTTTAAATTTTGTAGAAAAATTTTTTAAATGCCTTGTAGTATATCTTTAATCTATAAATGACAAAATGATAAGTTTAAAAATGTATTACTTCTAAGGCTAACATTAGAAATAAAGAAAAAGAAGTAAATATTTCAGTTATTTTTATGCTCTAATCTTTTCAACAATTTTGCTTGAAGTGTAAATTATTTACTTTGACAATTTTTTTAGTGTAAATTATTTACTTTGACAATATGTCTAGTTATCTTTGAGTTCACTAAAAGAATTAATTTTTAATGCCAATAAGTTTAATGTGCATGCTGCATAACTATTTGCAGAAATATATGTAGGGGTACTTATCTCTAGACTCTCTCTTCATCTTGGCAGCAGCATTATCAGTAATATATGAAAAATGTATCATTGTTTTCAATAAAAACTAGCAATTAATAATCTCTAAAACAGTTCTGATATATCTGTAGCTTGGTACAAAAAGGGCCAATCTCCATTTTGTACGTTTTTTGGTAGCAGCTGATTTAGTAATTTTTATTTTTTTAATTTTTAGTATCGTATACAAAAAATACATCCCAATGTCTTGATTAATTCCTAATGTATTGACAAGAGGACATAGGCACTTTTTCTATTAGCTTTTATTACATTGATTTGTGGACATAACTCCAAATCAGCAAAATTGGACATGCCCTTTTACTAAGGTATAGATATATTGTAAATGATACATAAAATTATTTCTGCAACCAAAAGCTTTAAATTTCCTGAAAAATGAGGTTTTGAATAAAAAATTCTCAAGTATTTTCTAAATTTTAATGTTTGGAGAATATTTGCATTCTTGGAGAATATTCTCTGCTAACTAGTACTGAATATTTAATTTCTGTTTTTGTATTATTTATATTAGTAGCTTTGAAATTTTGGAAGTGTTGATGTAATTCACTTACATGTATACTTGTATATATATTTTGTGAAGAATACTGATTGTTTACATCAAATACATATTTAAAACTTGGTTATTCAAATCTATGAAATAAAATTTATCTGACTTGTATTTTTAGAGTTTGGAATCAGTGGATTCTGGGAAGCCATTCAATGATGCATATCATATGGATGTCCCTATAACTATCAAAGCTTATAGGTGTGTATATATTTTCTTCTCACTGCTGTTTAATTTAAGTGTCTAATGTTTTATTTTTCTTGTATATTATCTCATGAGACAGGGTTCCCACAGACCTTAAGAAGACCTGATTTTTATTTTAGTTTGAAAGGGTCCTTAAAAAGCCTTAATCTTTGCTGAAAGTCTTTAAAAATTGTTTAATCCTTTGAGGCACATGATTTTAAAGGAAAAAAACCCAAGTTGCACAGAATTGTTAATTTACTTATTCAGCCTCAAAATTAGTATAAAACATCAAATAACGTGTTTTTTTTTAAATTATAAAACGATTTATTCACTCATAATGCACCACACAATTCGCCTACCTTAATCACAACAGTGTCAACAACTTACTAATGAGTTTTGACATGTGTAAAGTTTTGTTTTCAGTTATTTACACATTTAGCGTTAGCTCAAAGCATTGCCAACTTAATGAAAACTAAATAAAATATTAAACTGTATGACAGTAATTTCAACTTTTTGAGGTGGGTTAAACGATATCCCACCATGAAAAAAAACTAAGCAAAAGGTGGGACAGTTTTTAATCCACCTATACCCAAGGAGTTAAATCCTTAATTTTTACAAGAACATGAAATTTTATTTATTTTGTGTGCATTGAAAAACCAAGGCCAAGTGTCATTAAAAATTTGTGGCATAAAAATCTGTGGCATAAATATTTACAGGTTAGCTAAAAATTTGTGTTTTTAAAAATAGGTCCATGTACCCAAACATAACACTCCTGAATGTTTCTTTACATGTGTTATGTTTCTTTAGAGTACCTCGCAGGTACTCTATTACAATCTATGTTAAATGTAGCTTAATCTATGTTAAATTTTTGTTTCTTTTTAAACATAGGGAATAAACAGTGTTATCCCTGATCCGCTCTTGCAAAGTGCTAGATTGTATCGAAAATTGTCAAAGAACACAAAAAATAAACAAGATTATGCCTCAAATTTTGGTCATTCTCTTCTAAATTATAAAAATGAAATAGATTATTTTTTCTAATTAGAATAGCATTCTTCACAACAAGATATTTTATAAGAAATGAAAATTTTTTTTATAGACAAAACAAAACACTATGAAGAATTGAGCAGTTATAAAATGCTAAAGTAAAACATTAATACAGTAAAGGGATCAATCCTGTGTTAGTTTATAAAATTGGAATTTTGGCATAATGCCCCAGTTTAATTCTAAATGCTAGTGTGAAAGAGTAGTACTTGCATAAACAATCCTCAAAACCACTGGTCTAGAGATTTAAATATTAATTTTAATTTAAATATACTATTTAAATTAAAAATAAAATATATATATTTGTTAGGGACATACATATATACAAACAGAACTACACTATACATAACAGTTGCAGTGTACATAACATTGTTTTTGCAAATTCAAAGTGGACAAGGCATATACGTGTTCTTTTCTTGTTTTATTTCATTCGCTATATTACAGAGTATTATAGTTCCCACTAGTTAGCTTGTCAGCCTTCCCACAGCACATTCCTTATGGATCATGTTCAAATATTTATATGTACTTATGTTCTAAATGTTTGTTTCATGTTGAAAATGGAAGGCAAAGTGTTTCTGCAATACATGCTTACAAATGTGGAAATAAATTATTCCAATACAATTTTTAAAAATAAATGTACAATATAAAATATATTGCCATTGCTGTTTATTCAAATGTCTGTACCTATTTATGCAACTATTAATTGATCCTGAAAAAACTAAAATTAATCCTGATTGAAACTGATTAACTATCTTTGCTAATAATCAACACACTCTTATTGCTTTGCATTTGGTGTGTTGCTGGATGCTATGAAACTAAAAATATGATCATATTTTTTAAAGAAAACTTGCTTGCGAGTATAAATAGTTGGGTTTACTAAGCTTGATTTAATGGTAACTATTTTAAAATGTTGGTTTTCCAAGATAGTTTCTCTGCTTAGTTTCTAATGTTAGCATTGTTTTTTAAAAGTTATCATTTCAAATTCAGTTGAAGTTTTATAATAAACTTACACAATTGTAATTTTTTAAATTAATAAAAACCGCAATAATAATTGCTAAGAAAATTCAATTTTTAGCTGCTAAACCAAATATTACTAAAGTAAACTCCCAACACAATTATTTTGTAGAATTGGTGCTCATTTAAACAAACCCAGTTTCACTAATCTACACAATTTTACAAAATTTCATCGTCTATTTAAATATTAGCAAATTTTAATGCCCATAAATGAACTTTCCATTTTACCTTTCTTTGTTTCCTTGGGATTTGTATAAAGTAGCACTGATAGTACTGAAATTTTATGTGTAATAGATTATTATATATATAATGCTCTTCAGTATAAAACATACTAAAACTGCCATGAACTAAGCATTCTTGAAATAAAACTTTACTTTATTGACAGATACTATGCTGGTTACTGTGACAAAATTTGTGGCAAGACTTTAACTGTAGATGGGGATTACTTCTCTTACACTAGACATGAGCCCGTTGGAGTTTGTGGACAAGTCATACCAGTAAGTTGATTTACTTATGGATGAATCGTCAATGTATGCACATAAAGGGGAATTAATAATTGAGGTGTTGACATGGAAATACATGTAAGTCACAAAAAACCAAATTTTAAAGGACTAGCAAAAACTTTTATGAGCCTGTTAAAAAGGAATTATATTTGTATAAACTAAGAGCTGCAGAAACTATACTATTTCTTCTAGCAACTTACTAGCCTTACCATGATACAGACATGGGTTTTTACTATCCTATCAGCCAAAAAAAAAATTAATTTTCGATTTTTTTTTTGTGACTTACATACTTTTCCATGTCAACACCTCAATTATCTGTAACTCAGTTGTATTTGGGATTCTGTTGGAAGCACTTCCAGTTTCATGTGTCAGTACACATGAAACTGGATAAGACTTAGATAACTTTGATAAGATATACTGGATAAGAGATAACTTTGGTAAGATTTCTTTCTTGTTACTGTTATTGCTTTCTGTTTCCATCAAAAATTATTTTTACGTCATATATTTCAGGTTAGCCTGATAGCCTAGTGGTTAGCACTCTGGCCATTGGTACAACAAACTCTGGGTCTGAATCCTGGTCTTGGTAGTGGTCTGGAATCCACTTTAAGCCAAGATCAGGGCTAATTAGCCTTCATGTAATAAAACGATCGTACAGGAACAAACAAAACCATAGGTTCCAGTCTAATTAGCCCTTCATGTATTAAAAAATATTGCAATGCAACGAACCAAAGACCAAGAAAGAACATTTAATGTTCCACTCTTTTTGTGCTCTGAAGGTGTATATATTAAATACCTTCACCGCAATGCAGGAACAGTGTTTTGCTGCATATCTACAAATGGGTTGAAAGTATAATGGTCATACAAATATTATGTATAAAGGAAACATACTCACAACTGGTTTATAGCTGCATTGTAGATATTATTGACTCTCCTAGATAATCTCATTCATAAATAATTTTCTTATATTTTCCAAACCAGTGGAATGTACCTCTTCTGATGCAAGCTTGGAAATTGGCACCTGCTCTAGCTGCAGGCAACACTGTTGTTCTCAAACCAGCAGAACAGACACCGCTAACTGCTCTGTATGTGGCACATCTAATCAAAGAAGTTGGCTTTCCACCTGGAGTGGTGAATGTTGTTCCTGGGTTCGGTCACACTGCTGGTCATGCTATTGCTGCTCATTGTGATGTCAACAAATTTGCATTTACAGGCTCTACAGAAGTAAACACTTTAAAATTTTATTTTATTACCCAATTTCAACTATTTTTTATGGAGACTTACCAAGTTTCAAATTTAGTAGCTTTTTCTTTGAATTCAAATAGACTGTCATGAAGTTAAAACCATACATGTGCCCTTGTGAATTTTTTTTATTCAAGACTCTCTTAATATTAGAAAATTTATAGTAGTTCAATTTATAAATATCAGTGGTGATCAAAATTGAGAATGATTTTCAAAGATAACAGCTTTTTAAGGTAAAAATGTAAAGCAAACATAAAAATGTTTTTGTACTTTTCATTTGTTATTAAATCTCATGAAATTCTGCCTTGTGTTTTTAAACTGTATAAATTCAAATGATTTGAGTTATGAAGAAGTTAAGTTTCTGATTTAACTTATGAAAGATGAAGAATAAGTTTTTCACTACCTCTCTAATGCTTTAGATTCTGTGTATACAGTATCTTTAATTTTTTAAAATTATTTTGTAACATAATTATAGATTGGCCAGATAGTGATGGAAGCTGCTGCTAAATCTAATTTGAAGCGAGTTACTTTAGAACTTGGTGGCAAGAGCCCTAACATTGTTTTCAAGGATGCAGATTGTAAGTAAATATTTTCTCCCTCGTTTTTCCTTGTTCTCTGATTTAGGTTATTTAAATTTTAAACTATAAAGTTATTTTTAAAGAAATGATTGAATTCAACACTCAAAGCGTGTTTGAAAATTATAAAAGCTTGTCTCGTGACTGATAAAAGCAAGAGCATTACTTTATGGCAGCAAAGAGCTGAATGTAGTTTCTCAATTCATTAAGGCACAAGTGTAAATGATTATAATATTCCTAAATAATTTTAGACATTCAATTTAAAGTGATGCTTGAGCTGTTTTTTAATTTGTTGAGCTATTTTGTACTTAATCACCCTTTGGGGCAACTTTATTATCTCAGACTAACTTTAAATTCACTATTTTATTCTCTAATTACCAAAAAAAAATACATTTCTAAAAAGGAATGGAACTAAAAATAGTGATATAAGCCACTGCTAAAACTATTTGTCTTTAATATTAAGATACTTTGGTATAGCAAAATAAGTGGGAAATTAGTTTAACAACTGAACCTGACTTTGATATTATATTCCACAATTTTAAATCAATAAAACTATTAAATTAAGAATTGAAAATTGTCAAATTTGTAATTTTAAAATAATTAAATTTCAGTGGATAATGCGATTCAAGCATCACATCTTGGAGTGTTTTTTAACCAAGGACAAGTTTGCTGTGCTGGAACAAGAATTTTCGTAGAGGAAGATATTTATCAAGACTTTGTAGAGCGAAGTGTTGAAATGGCTAAGAAACGAGTAGTGGGAGATCCATTTGATCCAAACACTCAACAAGGTCCCCAAGTATGTATTGATATTGCATAACTGATTTCAGAAAACTGGGATATGAAATATATTTTATTTAACAATATTAGTTTTAAGCAAATGTCTTGTGATAATTGCTTAGTTGGTGTGGTATCATGGACATACTTGGTACGTTGCTTTTCTTATGCGATTTCAGCGGCAATGTTTCAGTGCATCGTTTATAGTGTACCTATAATTTGTTTATTTTACTTTTGATTAAAAAGCATGTTCAGTACATGTTGCAAATGGCTGCTTCATGAAGTCTGACTAATTCTACACAAAAAATTCAATTTCTGAGGAAATTAACGCCAAATGTCGCCAAAACGAATCAATTATGAATCAAATTAGTTCTGGACCATCATCACTTTCTTCGTCTTCTGGTGGTTTGGTTATGTGCACACTGAAAATCGTGAAAAATTACTCTATAGGTGCAATTGAGCATTCTTTAAAGCAAAGTTGGGTGTTTTTTTCTTTAAATCTGGCAAGCCTGGTGGAGGTGAAAAATACATGTCTAATTAGCCTTTGAATAGTAAAAACTGACTATATGGAGCATCTAACCAAACAAAATTTTCCCAACCAATAAAACTATTGAGAACAGATTGTTTCAACCTATTTATCAGTCTTATCCAGCCTTTTTATTGGCTCTATCCAACCTAACATTGCTTCATTAAATTAAAAACAATTATACATTATTTTAGGAAACTCCCCTGCCTGTGTGAGCAGATAAAGAAAATACAAAATTTACAAACCATATTATCTTTCCAATCACTAAAAATGGCCTATGGGGCCCATCTAATTACCTAAAAAATAAATGACTAAATCTTTAATTAAAATAGATAATTAATCAATTGGAATTAATTATGTGAAAAATCACACAAATAAAAAGCTTAATTAAAAATGTATATTAAGTTATGGGTCAATTAAAATATCAATAATAAATTTTAGAATCCAGTCCTCTGCTGGTTAGTGCATTTCTTACCTTTCTAAACACAGGTTTCATGTTTTTATTTTAGATTGATCAAACACAGATGAATAAGATATTGAGTTTAATTGAAAGCGGTAAAAATGAAGGTGCTAAAATGCAGTGTGGTGGAACTCGTCTTGGAGATCGAGGTTACTTTGTCAATCCAACTGTTTTCTCAGAGGTTCAGGATGGTATGCAGATTGCAAAACAAGAAGTATGAATATAAATTCTTCCTTATGCTGAACTTTTTATCAACAATAATTTTTAGTGCTCTATTTAAATGTAATTGATATTCAAATTTGTATGAGCAAGTTTATTGTAAACTGTGCTTGCGATATATTTTAATTAGCATTCACATTGTGAAAAGAATTATTTGAGAAAATATATGGTTCAAAATATTTAAAATACCTAAAACCACGTATAAAAAGCATGAGAATCTACATGAGAGCTGTAGACAGCACAGGTTCAATTCCTATAACTTACCCTGAGTGTTTTACTTTCTTGCGTATCAGTAAAACTTTCCTTGTACATGTACGCCTATTACTTGATGTTTGTCTTGTTTGGTGCAGCTTAGCCAAATATGGCCCTTGCTCCATAACCCTCTCACACACCTATGACAATCTAGAGAAAAAACCCAAACAAAATTGACTCCTATAGATCAGAAGAGAGATTAATGTGCTGTAATATAACATGCAGCCTACATCTCAATCATTTCTTGATTAACTATTTCTTGATTCAACTGTAAAGATTTCTAGTTGCTTTATTTGGCAACCTATGGCCCTGCTGGACATGGTTTACATCAAGTAAATTTAAATATTGTTCAAGGTGCCTACCATCAAATGTTTTACTGCTTTATTATTCTCATTTTTATTATAAACAGTTCATGTAATTTATCATTTAAATGTAAAATAAATGCAACAATTGTAATGTTCATACTGTAATGAGATCTCATTATTTAATAGGGTAAATTTTAAATATTATTTTCTTATTTCACTTGTACATCTATTTAAAACTTCATTGGGGTGAAAGTAAAAAAATGCCCTGCTGTAATGCTTACAGAAGAGTTTTTGGTAAAATGACTTATGGAAACAGTCAATTTTTCAATTCAAACATAAATCTACTTATAATCAAGCATCAATTCTTTTCTCTTTGAAATTATTAACAAAAATATTAGTAAAGCAAATATCTTAGCATTTACATCTTTTTCTATTAGTAAAAATATTATATTCAACTTATCACATTTATTAAAATGATTTGTTAACTTTTTTTTATTAAAAAAATTTGTTTATATTGGAAAATTATTTGTTTATATCGTTTGAAAAATGTTATTTTTTCATAGATCTTTGGTCCTGTGATGCAGATTCTAAAATTCAAATCTGTTGATGACTTGCTTGAAAGAGCCAATAACACCAAATATGGTTTAGCTGCTGGAATTTTCACTCGAGACATTGAAAAGGCAATGTATTTTTCAAGTGGTTTACAAGCTGGAACTGTTTGGTAAGTTTTATTCTATTTCATCAGACAAATTTAAATTGTAATTAAAAAATTCTGCATTCCATTTATCTAAAAGCTAAATGGAGTGCAGAATTCTTTAATTCAGATGGTTGAGTTTCAAATTAGTTAAAAACCATTTGAAACTCGTAACCTGTAACTTTGTGTAACATGTTTCAGGGACTGTCACTTAAGCAGATTTAAAGAACCCTTAAAAAAATACATTTGGTGCATTTTTGGCAGTTTATTAAAAGTAGGGCTTATTATAGAAGATTGTAACTATTTAAATTTTTCAGAGCTGATTTAACCAAGTCTCAACTGACAATCTCACTGGCACAATCCTGAAAACACCCTTAGTCATATCTACAATTAATGGCGTAGCCAAAGGAGGCCAGGGCCGTCAAAACTGTTATCGTACAAACACTTCAAAAAGTAAATTTCAAGAAACAAAATTTGAATATTTGCTAGTCAAATATTTTGCAAGCATAAATTGTAAATGTGATTTTTAAACCTCATCAACTGGAAATGCATCCTAATGCTTTCAGTAATTTGTGCTTATTATCTGTAACCTTTCTGCCGCATAACTTATCTAGAGTGAGATGAGTATTGTATGGGGCATAAACTTTATATTCTCTGAGCTATTTAGAACTTAACTAATCAAAGTATTGTTAAAAAGCAAGAGCTTAACCATATTTTAGTGAAATGAACCGAAATGTAAAATTATTGAAATACTAGATAGTCGATATTATTTTTAAGGTCTTGCAGGATTTCGTCAGTTATGATTTTATACAAACTATGGGTAATAAGGAACAGGCTAAGATTGTTCATCCAGGAAAACGACTGTTTTTACTCAAACTTTCTAAGCTGGATTTACAGTAAAGCTTTCTAAGAGAAGTTATCTTTTCCAGTTATTTTTATCTAAATATTTATAGCTTCACTACACTTCAAAGTTGGATAAAAATTTACTCAGATACATTTTTATTACTTTAAGAGTAAAACTACACTTTTTGAACAATTATGACAGGCCATAACTTTCAGAATTGCTTGACTTGTATCAACATGTTCATGAAATAGTTTTATTCATCGGTAATTTGGAATTTTTCATAATTCGATTTTTGCTCTCAGGGTCAATTGTTATAACGTATTTGATGCCCAAACTCCTTTTGGTGGCTTCAAAATGTCCGGCATTGGTAGAGAAATGGGAGAGTATGGTCTCCAAGCTTACAGTGAGATTAAAACAGTAAGTTTTAATTTGATTGTTTCTATATAAATTTAATAACAGAATTTTTTACTGTTCTTTCTCCTCAGTTAGCCGGTTGGAAGAGTAACGGATTAGCAACCGGAGGGTTGCGAGTTCAAATCCAACCAAGACCGTCGTGTACAAAGGGGCCTGGTGCATGTTAAATCTGTCGTGAGCTCACGTTAGCATGGAGAGTGGGGTGCCAGCTCAGGTGTGACATCATCTGATTGTGGTTCAAAATTATGTGGTGTTATCGGATCTTTCCCTTGGGAATTAATCCCGAACCATCAATAGCCTGTTGTGTTGCTGTAGTGCGACACTAATTAAAATACCTACCCCAGTTAGCTTTTAATGTTCCAAAACTTTTCCCATTTCAAAGTCATTTTAATAAATCAAACTTTTCTTTTTATTAAAATGTGGAGGTTTTCCTACTGTTTTACAGTAGGTACTCCTTAATTAATACATTCATTTCGTTTTGAAGTTTGGACTTGAATATTTTGTAGACAAAAAGTGTACCAGTATTTATACTATTGCTTTTGAAAGGTGTTTAAAAGCAACTATAAAAACTATTTATGACTGCACTTGTCGAGTTGTCAGGTAGCATCATCTGACATGAAGGAAAAGCTTATCAAAGACAAAAATAAATAATTTGTATAGCTAAAGGTGTCAATTCCAATTCAAAAATTTATTTTTCCTCACTTTGACTCAAAAATTACTACTGCGTGTAGTTGATAAAATATTATTAATTTAATCTAAAACGTTTTTTCATGTAATTTGTCAATAATTTTTAATCCAGGAATGTTTAAGTTTTTATTTGACCCAGCCAATTATAATTTGATTTCTTTTGCACACAAATCCCTTTTGATATAATTCTGTTTTTATTTCAGGTTACAATGAAAGTTTCTCAGAAAAACAGTTAGCATTTTTCCTGTAAATTGCATGGGAAGCATTTCATGTATGGTAACATGTAAGCTCTATTTTTGTTACAAATTAAGGTTCTATTCGGGTAAAAATTTCACATGAGTTCTCAATAAAATGTTTTTTATATTTGTAATTCAAGTCCTTTATACTCCTAATCATTCAATACAAATGTATAACAGACATGCAAACATATTTAAAAATTACATTTACAGAACTTACATTACACATGAAAAATTTACATTTACAGAACTGAAATAATGCCATTGTACAGGGTTCCCAGTCCTGAAGTTTGGAGCAGCCTGGCCATATATGGCCTTTGTGCCTTCATAAACCCATAAAATAGGCCTTAAAAAGGCCTAATTTTACATTTTACTTTTTAAGGGCTTCGTAAGAAGCCTTAATATTTGGTGAAAGCCCGTAAAAATTAGAGGGCTGCGGTAGCCCGGTTGGAAGAGTAACAAATTAGCAACCAGAGGGTTGCAAGTTTGAATTCAACTAAAGACCGTTTTGTACAAGGGGGCTAAATGCATGTTAAATCTGTCGTGCATCAAATCTTCTCATGGTGTGGAAGTTTGGAGAGTGGAGTGCCAGCTCAGGTGTGACCTCGTCATCTAACCATGGTTCAAAATTACATGGTGTTGTCCTCGGGTCTTTCCCTTCCAGTTTAATCCCAGGCGAAAGACCGTCGTGTACAGTGGGCTGGCGCACGTTAAATCTGTCAAGTGTGATCTCGTCATCTGATACTGGTTCAAAATTACATGGTTCTTGGATTTTTCCCTTCTGGTTTGATCCAACCAAAGACCGTTTTTGTACAAGGGGGCTGGTGCATGTTAAATCTGCTGTGGCCTCAAATGTCCTCACGTTGGCATGGTGTGGAAGTTTGAAGAGTGGGGTGCTAGCTCAGGTGACCGCATCATCTGACCATGGTTCAAAATTACTTGGTGTTGTTTTTGGATCTTTCTTCCAGTTTAATCCAGGACCATCGCCAATACCCCGCTGTGTTGCTCCAGTATGACGTTAATTAAAATATCTACCTCTCTTAAAAATTAAATATTATTTCATCTGCATTCCAAAACCAAGGTCAAGAGTCATTAAAAATCAATGACATAATATTTAAAAGGTTAGCTAAAAATTGATGTTTTTAAAACTGGATTGAGACTCAAACATAATACTTGTGAGTTTCCTCACATGTGCACTTACAGATTAATCTACTATGTACTATGAAATGCAGCCTTAAAAAATGAAAGATAGCCTTGAAAATGGCATCATTTTTCTTTTGCTTGAAGAGTGGGAATCCTGCCACATAAATGAGATAATTTGTACTATTTTATAGTAAATAAAATAGGGAACATTTATTTCCCATGTTCAATTCAATTATCTGCATCAGTTTCAACAGAATAGACTTCCTTTCAGATGCACTTAAATGACAGCTATATTATTAAGTTCTCCCCATCTCTTGTGTGTTTGGAAACTGCAATACACAATTTTCACTCAAAGAATTTGAGGTAAAGTCATACTTTTTGTGTAAAAAATACATTTAATTAAAAATACAGATATCTTACAAAAGAATAGTACAAAATTAATTTTCAGGTGTCCATAGTTTAAACGTTCTGTCAAAAGATGCAGTGGCAATGTAGCGGTCATCGTTTGATATATCAGCGCCCATCACTTTCCCACTGTGACCACATAATGTTTGTATGGGTGTCCAGCCGGGATGTGACCATACCTGAAAAATAGGTTGAAGTCATAAGTTTCTGAGAAATGAACAGTCCATCCCAGCAACACATGTTCAAAATACATTGAGTCTATATCGGCATTTGGAATTTTTATAATTGCCAAATTCGTTTAATATGAAAATTGCAATATTAAATATAGATTTATGTAGAGGTAATTCTTAAAATTTTAATATTAGCAACAGGAGGGTTACAAGTTCGAATCCAACCAAAGACCATTGTGTACAAAGGGGGCTGGTGCATGTTAAATCTGCCATGTCCTCACGTGGACATGGAAGTTTGGAGTGCCAGCTCAGGTGTTACCTCGTCATCTGACCTTGGCTCAAAATTACGTGGTGTTGACCTCGGTCTTTCCCTTTGGGATTGATCCCGGACTGTCGCCAATGGCCCATTGTGTTGCTCCAGTGCAGCGTTAATTAAAATACCTACCTTAAAATTTTAAATTAGTAGCCAAAAATATTTAGCTCATTTCTTACAACAGTTGAACTTGGACATCTTGCAATTTTTGAATTTATATAGATAATAAAGAATGCCGACTGAATGGACAATCCCAATGCGGATCAGTTTAATTAGTTACTTGGCAGATATAGACATTTTCGAAGAGTTAATTTTGCAATTGTGGAAATTCTGAGCCATTATTTTCTTTCTATGGAAAGTGATATTGAAGATGGGCACCCAGTGACTATTATCTGTTTCCGCAATTAAATAAACCTACAACATGTGTGCAATTTTGAGGTTGGTTGTTTTACGGCACAAAGGCCATATTTAGTCAAGCTGCTCCGAACACACAAAAACGTTAAGAAAAATGTGAAAGTGGGAAAAAGAGGGGTTGGAGAACATAGTGGGATGAAAGAGAAAGATTGCTTGGGTATCCCAGTAGTGTGACCCCATGTTTACTTAAAACAGTAAACCCCATAGGAAAAGAAAAGATCACTAGGGTTCACGAAAACCCATACATAAAGGAGATGTGCCCTGATGGCATGCAATTTCAGGACATAAATGAGCTAATAAAGTTTTTTAGGATGGCTTAAAAAGTAGTTTCACACTGGGACAAGTAGATAGAGCAGGAGAAACAGAAATTATATTGCAATTTTTGCAATGTAATATGGACAAAAATTAATAATCCCAGAATTTTGGAAACATCCCTCATACAAGAAAAATAAATTTGCAGATTTCTTTGGATGAATTCCATTTTATCAAATTTTCAATCAGTTTAAAACTTTTATTGGTGTTTCTAAACCAATTGAAATTATGAATTGCCTTGGCTTTGTTACTAAATTTAAAATATGGTGTAAGTCATGTATTTATGCCATTTTAAAAATTATAATCTGTCAAATCAGCACTAGTTTACTTGATAACATTAACTGTAAGCTGAGACATCCACAAACAATAGAGCTAATATATTTTTTGTTCAACTAAGACGAAACATTACACTTAAAATTGAGTTCTTAACTTGATTTTTCAAAACCAAAATATTTTTTATCCTTTGTTAGCATGTTTTATTTATTTTTCAAATGCAGTGTAAAATTTTCAGCAATATGGCAAAGAAAAGTTTACTTAAAATTATAAAAATCAAATAAAAAGCTTACCTTCAGTGAATTGTCATAAGATGTCGTAACTAAATATTCACCATGTGTTTCTGAAAATAGACAGATTAAGGATCAAAATTTTAAGTTTCAAATCATTCATACACAAATTTATCAATCTTCAGGATTTCAAATTTTAAATTCTGTTTTTGCATTACTAATTTTCAAATGTTTCTAGCAATTTCAAAATGTCTTTAAATTAATGTCATATACGTATACTATATTCATTCAAACTATCAATACATATGGGATGATTTCAATCTGATAAATTAAGAATTAAGTCATATTAAATTTAAATTATCTATTACTATAATTTTATGAAACAAACGATTAGATTATCTCTTAAGTTTGATTACCAGATTTGTAACTTGTTTTAAAATTTACTTTACAATAAAACAGGCTAAATGAAAAACTGGGCACACTAAAAACAATCTTAATTAAAAATAACTTGTTTATTAATTACTCAAAACAAAAAATTTAGCATACTTATTCACCAATTTAAGGCTTGTAAAATAAAGCAAAATACAGTATTCAAAGTAATAAATAAACAGTACTTTCTTTTATCAAGCTGTTCCATATATGTTTACTCATCAATTCAAAGTGTGTAGGTTTTCAAATTTACACTTTGATTGAACTATTTTTTTAGATTATATATTTTTATTTAGGTTATTGATCCAGCTTGAATATTTCCTGACCAAAACGAAGATGTGATTAAAGTAGGATTTAGGATAATAGGTTTGTTAGGATATGTTACTATAGCAGTATCAGTACAAAAGCAAATTCTAATTATTTTAGAGAAAAGGTGGCAGCTAATTATTCACTAAAACAATTATTACTCAAGAAACTCAGTTGAATGAGAAACAATACACCACATTAAGAAATAAGTAAAAGTGAGTCCCCCTGTTACACTACAAAATCAAAAATGAATTTCATCATAAAAGCATTTCAAGCTTTATTATATAAATTTTCTGGTTTTAAACAGAAACCTTAATTTCTCCTAACTTCCCAACTACAAATTTTTGTCAGACATTTTGCTACAACAGGAAGTATCATTGGAACAAAATATTAAATAAAGGAAAGTTCATGTTTAGTGTAAAAAAATTAGATTAATAACTTACTTTCGAAAAGGACCCTTGACACAAGATTTGTGTGGACAGATATAGTATATTCACACTTTTGCCTCCTTAGATCCCACACTTTCACTGTGTTATCTGCACTACCTGTAGCTAACTGGTAACTAAATGAAAAATAGATAAATTTTTATGTCTGATTAAGTTTAAAAAAGAGATAGCAAATTCTTTCATAAAATATTACATCATTTTACAATCAAAACCTCACAAGTTCAAGGGTTTAGGTTTTTGAGGTTTAAACATTTGCTCCTTAACTTGTTTCAAGAGCTCTTACGCCAAAATCGGTAAATTTTGAAACCTTGTAATTCAACTGGTCTACAGTTTTCCACATCTAGATTTTCATCACACCTGAACATTTTTGAGATTTTCAAAGTAAAAAAATGATATATTGTGTTTTGAAGTCTATCATTGACTAGCTGAATTACCCAGCGTTGCTGAGGTTGAATTGTTTATAATTCATCGTAATATTAATATTATTCCTATGGAAATTTCGAATTGTTTTTAGCCACCCTGCAGACCCATGATAAATCGAACAGGGTTAATATATAGCCTATGTGTCCCGCAGAATTCTACAAGATAAATGGGCCAAATTTAGTGTGAATTGGTCTGACATTGATTGCATAAATACACAATGTTATTTCTATGAGGATTTCGAATTGTCTTTACCCATATCGACAATAAAAAGACCATTTTTAAAGAAAATAATCCTACATTATAAAAATTTACATTCCAATAATAAAGCTACAGTTTAAGAATTTACAGACAGGATACATAAGCGATATGATATTGAGGGATTTTCACTGCATCCATCTGCGACTCCTGAAGATGTTAACTCTGACGTCATCTGCACAGCCAGACTGGGATAGAGCGCCCCCTAGCATGTGCTCTGTCCAGGATGACGGGATGTTACACCCCTCTGCACACCCAAGAAAAATAGAACAGGGGTTAATATGTAGCCCCCAGGGTTCCAAAGAATAAGTGTACCAAATTTGATGTGGATTGGTCAAACGGTGTCGATTTGTAGAGAACAGACAGATGCCAACTCTGCTTTATATGTATAGATAAATACATGCATTAGAAAACCAAATTCATAGAACTTTCATTTGGCATTAAAAAAATTGTGATTGGGATACTTACCCATTAGGAGAAAAGCAGATTGTAAGGACAGAGTTTTGGTGACCAGCAAGAAACATGATGCAGCGTCCAGTTCGCAAGTCCCACACTCGACCGAAAGAATCCATTCCACTGAAAATTCAAAAGGAAATTATTTTATAACTCATTTTTATACATATCTACAACAGATTAGTTTACACTTTGTGACAACTAATTATAAATACAAAAGTAAAGAATCTTAAGAAACTTAAAAATAAATCTTTTTCACGATTCCCACTCTTCAAACAAAAGAAAAATTTATGCCTTTTCAGTTATTTTTAATGCTACATTTGAAGAGCAAACACAGCTATGTCCACTTTGCATTTTCAATATGAGGACTTCATAGATTAAAACGTACAGAATGTTAGTTTAGTGAGGAATCAATCAC
This sequence comes from Meta bourneti, assembly GCA_933210815.1. Classification (NCBI taxonomy): domain Eukaryota; kingdom Metazoa; phylum Arthropoda; class Arachnida; order Araneae; family Tetragnathidae; genus Meta; species Meta bourneti. Next base: position 18,272,547 of record OW119922.1, read on the forward strand.
TTCTCTTCAGAACAGTGAAAAGAAAAGTTTCTGGAAGAACAATCCAAGTGTTTGCAGCAAGAACAATAAAGGTCTCAATATTATACGACATTGCAATTCATTCAGTACGTTTTTCAAAACTCACAAAATGTAATTTCTAGATATTAAGTGAAGAACATTTACTTGGTCTTTCTCACATGATATGTGACAAAATACAATGATTTTCAGACTAAAACAATTTGTGCCAGGAAAATTTTTAAAACTCCTCTATTACAAACCTTTTATTAACTCATTAAAACCGAAATCACTGATATTTGACCTGGAAGGAACATAAATTTTGGTTTTCAAATGAAAGTGGAATAAAATATGTTGCAAGAAAGTAGGGCTTTTAACCCTTCAAGTGGTTTTTACAAGCTATCTCGTCCTTCAAGATCTGACAAATTTTGCTAAAAACAAGATATTGCATCATCAAGATATTAGATGATTTTTATGAGATCAAGATCTGGTGAGTCTTTTTTCCAATGACGAGATATCCATCAAGATCTGGTCTTGCTAATGACAAGATACTTCATTGAGACAACTAAGAGGATTAAAACCTTTTTAAGGTTTTTTATTAATTTTAAGGTAAACATTAAGGCCCTTAAAAACGAAAATCCAAAATGAAGCCTTTAGGTTATGAGAAACTTGTGTACTTTCTTCATTAAAGTTAATATGCAATCATACAAGTCCGATTCAAAGTTTTGAATTTAGTTGAAGTGGGTAAGTCATTTCAAATTCTACCTTATTTTATGGAAGATATATCCAAATTTTGTAAGGATCATTTAATGAAATCAAGCAGATGTTTAAATGTAAAGTATATAATTTAAACCTTATAATTCCCAAATAAACATACCATGTAGCCACAAGTGATCCGTCACACTGGAAACTAGCATCATACACCGGTTTGCTATGGCCTTCCTGATGCAGGATTTCTTCCTTTGCTTCCAAGTCCCATAATCTCCATGAATTATCAAACCTAAGTCACATAAATGTAACATATTTATTTATCTCACACTAAATAAACTATGATAAATAATTTTTAGTTGCAACATTCAACTTTAAGCATGCAAAATGGATATCAATTAAATATTACTAATTAATAAATGACACTAATCAGAACAGCAGCATCTCCAAATTGGTCTTTTTGAAATAATTGTTACATGCGTAAGTATAATTCTTAACAACACTAGAAAACAGTATTACTCAATCAACTGCTGATTGATTGTGCCGTTTCCTAGTTATGAGTCATCACTTTTAGGTGTACATAATTGCCAACAGGAATTTCCCAATCCTGCAATTTTTACAGGCTCATGAAATATACCTGTGAATTGTATAATATAAATAACTCCAAAAAATAAGGATTGTGTACTTTTACTACAATTTGAAGTTTTACACCAGCGGGGGTAATTGAATTAGCATCGCACTGGAGCAACACAATGGCCTGTTGGCGACAGTCCAGGATCAATCCCGACGGTTTTACAAGATTTAACCATTTTCAAGAAATGTCATTTTATCCTATTTTTGGAGAAGGAATGAAAAAGCAAAGCAGTGATCTTGATTTTTCTCTTGTTTTGTGAATTTCGTTTAAGTACACTACATGGGAAACTCCGCTTTTGTTTCAGAAAAGTTAAGCATTTGTTGACTCAGATAAAGCTACGTGTTTTGAAAATTGAACAGGCTGGGAAGGACAATGCTGTATGTTTCGATGTATGAATTTGAATAATCCAATACTTGTAATTATTGTAGATCTAGGAGACTTGTATCTTGCTTAGTCTAGGAGATCAATTTATATTTAATGTTTGGTTTGTTGCCCTATGGTTATTCTGTCACATGAGCGTTAATTAGACCTTGTTTGATATTAGTTTTTGCCAATTTCAATACAACAGTGCAAAAATGATTCACTAATCCTTTTGGCTGATGCTTCTTGGCAATTGAATGATCAGGTATGTGTCCAATGTTTGGTGGAAGGAGAAACTGTAATTACACAAAACAGCTAGAAGAAACACAAACTTTGAACTCTGATAGAATTTACTTTCTCATATGCAGTTTTGAATGTTTTCTTGTAGAAACTAAGGAGAATCCATACTAGTTGGCATCTAATACTTAACACTTGAAAAAATTATGATTACTCAACCAACCGTTGATTGAGTGAACCCTTTTTTCTAGCTTTTTTTTCACTTGGTTGAGTTTTATGAAGTAGGAGCCATATTTGTGGCCAATCTGCATTACACACAAGACAGACAATGTCAAGCAATGATCACACACACACAAGAAAAGTTTTACTGACACAGAAGAGAGAAATATAACCAGGGTAAGTTACAGGAATTGAACATGTAACAATCTACAACTCAGATTGCTAGTGGCAAGCAGCTGAGCTATGATGGTCCTATTTTTTCTGTTGAAAACAAAATCTAAGATCTATTTGTAAATGTTTACCACATGACTACAATTCAGCCCAAATCCTTAAATTCCACAGCCAAACTGTACAAGTTAGCAGGAAGCATGCAGCATCTTAACTACTCCTAATCCTAAAGAACAAGCTTGGAGATAATGCCTTACTACCACAGAAGTATAAAGCTCAATGTTTTAACAATGACAGAACTAAACAAAGCCAGAAAATTCCGAGGCTAATGTTTCAGTTGTGTTTCTAAACCTATCTGTTAATTAAATTAGTCATGGAATTATTAATTTTTAAGCTTACACGCATGTAACTAAGAAACGTCCTGATGGATGAAAGATGAGTCTGGACACTCGAAGGGGAGCGTGGCCTTCCAGATCTGCTATTGGTTCATCACTAAAAAGAAAGAATAAAAATTAAAAATTATTTCCATTACAATTTTATAAACTAATTTTTATGATGGCTTAAAAATATACCCCTCCCTATTCAAACTATAATATCAGAAATTGAATTCTCACACAAAAACCATCCAATAGCACACTTATATGAAACTAAACTTTTATTTAAGCTGCATATCACTGTATCTGTTTATAAAATGGATACAATAACATGCAGTTCAGCTAAAACTTTTTATTACCAGGGAAGTCATTATATACGAAAAAATTGAAATTAAATCAAAATTAAAGTTGAAACAAGATAATGAGCATCAAAAGTTTTCAGTATTTCCTTCCAGTTTACCTGCTATCCACAATACTAGAAATTAAACATTTAGTAGTAGTGTAAGGTATGTATTTGAATGACTGAAAATGCTTCTAAGAGTATAAGAGTAACAGATTGAGGGTGTGATTAAAAATGAGATTTCCATTGTCTTAGTCAAGTTACAAAAGGAATAGACCACCAGAAATCATGTTCACAAGGTGGAATTAAATATACTTATCTGCCCATATAAAGATTATAATGCAAAAGACAGATTCATCAACCTTGAAAAGAGCAAATAAAAAAAATAGTGAGAACGTTTTTTGGAGTAGACAAAAAACAGACATAAAAAAGACAAATATGTAAAGAAATGAATAGACAAATAATTCAAATTAAAGTTTAAGAATAATTTAATTTCATATTTTTTACTTTACAAGCCAAACTGAATTCAAGTAGGAAGCACAAAGTGACATGAACAGACCAATCAGAGATGGCAAAAGTTGAAATGATTTCAACTTGAAGGCACTTGTACCATTACCTGATTGGTCTACATGTGTTGCTTTGTGCCTTGCACTTCCTACTTGAATTCAGCTTCAATCTACATAATTTCAAAAACTGTTCAACTCTACTCTATTTGTTTTATAAGCTTCCTTTTAAGTTGAGTAATTTGTGTGATTCTACTTAGTATTTTAAATGGAAAACAGTCCCTTCGAAAACACCATTAAAAGTAGGGAATCAATTTACACAACATTCAAACACTCTTTGGAAAATCAAATTCCAGGGAATACTTTAAAATTTTCCATCAATTTCCACAATTTATTTTTTCAAATTGCAATTGAGATCAAATCTGGTGGAAGTGTGATGACATCAGTGTGAAAACAACATGTCAATCAAAAATATTCATTTTGTTTAAAAAATTTCTTCATGAGGCCACATAGGAGATATATTTTGAAATAGTTTTCTTTTTCCTTGTTTTTCCCAAAAAAACAGGTTTAAAATCAGTTTGGGAATTTGAACAATTTTCTTGCATTATAAATAATCAGAAATAAAAAATTTTCAGATTATATTCAAGCTTTCCAGGAGTCTTGAGTATACTTGAGTATATTTGTCCAGGGGTTTTCCAGCACCCTTGAACAAAATACTAAATTTCCAGTTTTCAAGGATTGCTTGTTAGATTCAATGAGCAACATACCTTTTCAAGTCCCACAGTTTGACAGTGCCATCTGTAGAACAAGAAGCCATGTTAACACTGGTTTCAGACTGGGTCAATGTTGCTTGTGGATGGAAGACAATAGAGCCAACATTGCAATTATGACCTTTGAAAGGAGACAAACAGAATCAAAAATAATTATTTTATGCTACATTTACAAACATACAATCCCTATCATTGTATCACAAAAACTATGTTCTAACTCAAGAATATCTCAATTAAAAATTTTAGCATACAAAAATCAAACACAAGAATTTCTCGCAAACTTGAAATCTAATATTGCGCATGATCATCTTGTTTAAAGGTGAAAACATTTTTTACATAAGAGCACAGGAAATTATGAAACTGCTTCTTACTCTAATACTCACCTCTTAAAGTTCTTATTAATTCACAATCTGGAACTGACCATAATTTACAAAGTCCACTCCTATAAGAATTAGGAAGCAGATACATGAGCAAGAAGATTACTTAGGTCAAGTGCTTTTTAAAGAGTACAATATATCAATCCTTACAAATTTTTCAATAAAAAACAAACTAAATTTAAAACAAATTCTTGATAAAAGGCAGATTACTCACAAGAAAATCTCTACAAGATTTTCCAGGGTAATGTAAAAATGAAACAAACTGTTCAGCATCTATTGGCAAAGTTAACATGTATTAAATCCTACCAAATATTTTTACATTTTTTCAAACATTTACTGAAAATGGCATATTACATAGAACACTAGTATCATCTTGGATTGTTCATATCTGGAGTGTATATTTTCACTAAGGCTTTTCAAAATGGATAATTTTACCTATATTCTATAAAAGTTTTATAAATTTCTGCCCTTTTTATATGCATTCATTGTTGGAACATAATGTAGAATTAGTATTAGAGTTAAAAAATTAAGTAAAAATATCAAAGCAACAGATTTCTTAATTATTAAAATATTTAAAAATACTTACCATGATGCTGTTGCCAACATTTTCGAGTTTGGACTGAATTGGCAAAATGATAGAGGTCTTGTATCACCTATTTGACTACAGCTAATATTTAAAGACTAAAAAGAAATATGGTTATCGAACTATTTGAAAACTTGTTTAGCATAACATAAAAACAGAACAAACACTGCAAATAAAAACATTGAAAGGGAAATATTTTTTGCAATCTATTTTTTCAGACAATTGTTATTAACAGATTTTGAAGATACATTATAAAATGACAAAATAACAGGCTGATTGGTGTTTTATGGCGCAATTATGGACCATATTTGGCCACGCTGTGCCAAACACAAGACAATGTCAAGTAAAAAATGTCATGAAAGGTGAAAAAGAGGTACTGGGAAATAGAATAGTGGGATGAAAGTAAAAAAGATCACTTGGGTATCCAGGGAACGCGACTCCTGTGTTTACTAGCAGACCAAATAAAACAAGAACCCCCGCGGTATGAGTATTCAAATTTTTACATTTTGTAAAACATCTCTACTCTCCCATAAGTATGTTTAGACTAGTGAAAGTCAACAGGATTTGGAAATTCATTTCTTCCAAATTAATAGTTTTCATTTCCTTTATTGAATTGTCAATTAATTTGATCTACAATGTCTAGTAGGGTTTAAAAACTGGTAATTAACAGTTTTGAAGATTGGCGAGAATTACCATTACTGGTTTCTTTAGATGTGATACTTGATTATAGTTTTTGCTTTGTTTACATTATGTTTGAAGGTACTAGAGATCAATTTATACAATCACAGTACTAGCAAATCAGATTGGAATGTAATATTTTGACAAAATCTAATCAGAATACCAATTTTTGGCTGTAAGATCTAAGGTTAAGGAAATGACATCCAACAAAAGTGATTATCTTATTTTTTGACATAGAACTGCGTCTTATGGTATGACACAAATTAGAAGCAGATGTGAGAAAATTGTGAGACCGATTTCAACTTGCAACAACTACAGGGTTATGGTAGGGGGTATCATTTGAAAGTGAGTGGATGACATTTAGTGACAATTATAGGTTTACAGGTGGTAGGACTGGTGGATCATGACAGCACGTTGAAGAGGATGGTAATTTTTGTGCTCTGCATCCTGAGTAACAACCACTGTTGTTCACATAATTTGTGAGAAAAGGATTACTATATTCCAGGTTTCAAAAATCATTTTAGTTTACTTTTCACGGTTCACATATTTACTTCTGGAAAAGAAGTCTCCACTGCATATTGCTGGTGTACAAAATGAATTACACTAAGTCAAACTTTTTTAGATGAGTTCTCCACCTATACCACAATGAGATTATCTTTAGATTAGTGAAGTGTTCACTAAGTTATTTTTTCTTTGCACGAAGGTCAAATTTCTATTGAAAAGACACACTTAGTGCACAAAGCATAATTCTTCTCTTCCATTTCCTCAGAACTGTGTTTTGACTTGTAAGCTGATATTTAGTACTCCCCATGCACATAGAACAAAATACCTTGAGAATTTTTGTCATTGACTGCATTTCGCTGTAAAAATATTACCATTTCTGGTGCACTGTATGCAACACACAAAATACCTAAAAATTGTATTGAATGTTCTAGTACTTGTTTGAAGTTCCATAATACAGCCAATGCGAAGTAGCTAAAAAGAGGTATTGAGAATTTCTGTCTAATTTATCAGTTTTTAGAATGCAGATAATTTCAAATCCCACATTTGAGTGATGCCAGTTCTTTTACATGCTTTAGTGTCTCTGATGAGTATACATTAAAACTCATATGTATATTTTAGATCTTAATCACTAATAATCTTTCAGGAAGATTTATAAATATATATGTTTACTCCAATTATTGTCAGTTCAGTTATTCAAAATAATTTGGATTAATTAATAGTTTAAAATTAAATTTAAAAAAAAAAGATAAATACCCTTAGCTTTTTGTACTGTTCTTGTTTTTTGGCATTTTTTAAAGAGTCAGGCTCTTCTTTTTCTTTCTTAGCTAGTTGAAGTCTTTCTTTTGCCCTATAAGTGAAACACAAAATACAGTATTTTTAGTAAAAAACTACATATTAAACATCTTTACTTTTTAACCTATAGAAACATTTTAACATTAAACTTGTAAATATAGAGAAAAATACATTTTAAAAACAAATTTCTTATGTGATGTGAAAATGCATTGTGTGGATCATGGAAATTCATAAAAGTTTATAAAAATATTAAGAATCAATCAAACAAATTTATTTTATTGAATATTCATTTTTGGTTGTCGAAGTTTTTCAATTCAATTCTTCTCTGGATTGAATTGTAGGTATAGAAGTATTTTTAAATATTGTCACGAAATTAATATTTCTGCAATATAAGGGTAAAAGTTCTTAGATATTACATAATAAGTAAAATACAGTGTTAAATTTTATATAAGAACTTGCAGATTAAAACAAAATTCTCGTAAAAAAATAGTTGAATTGCATGCATAATAAACAAATGACAGTTAATTCAAAATTAAACAATACCAGAAAAAAATTTAATGCAGGATTTAGAAACTCAATTTTTCTATTCATACAACAAAAGATGTCATGACATAACATTTGATTAGTGCATGTTAATTAATATTCAATTTGAGATATTGCTCATACAAAATCATAAAATGAAAAAGCTGTGATCGAGGTAAACTAGACTATACTTTGGCAATGAATAAGCTGCGATCCATTGTCGAGCTCGGAATAAATTCTCTGTGCCTTCATGATACCAAGTTGTTTCAGTCTATAAAAGTAAATAAGATATTAACACACATTTTTAGACAAAACAATTTAAGCAAGATTCCCTTTAGTTAATTTCTTGTTAGGTTCAAAATACAAGGAGAAATGTCTTTGCATAATTGTTTAGTAAAGCATTTTTAAATTGTGAAAAATTAAACTGATACACTTTTTTCATGTACTTCACAATAGAATAATATGGATAATGCAGATAATTGTTCAGATTTATATCAAAAATAAATAAGAATAGTTCAGAAAATTTTGATTTTTGCAGTGATTAAAATGACATGTCATTTAATACAAGCATTGCCATGTTTAAAAAGTACAAGGTGATGACTAAATTTTCTCATCAATAGCAATAGTTTAAGGGGTTCAAAGCTAATGTGTGTAATTATCTAACTACCAATGTAAAAAATAATACACAATTAAAAGATATTGAGTACAAATAGAGTTATCAATCATATTACAAAAGTAATGTGAGATGAAAATGATCCAAGCCCTTGAGGCTTGGCTAAATACTCAAAACCAACAATTTTCAACCAAGATGTAGTGGCACATAGATATGCTGAAAGAAAGGCATTGGTATGCTGTATGGATGGTAAAGAGGTTAAATTTGTATACAATTTATTTCATTTCAACTGTTTAAATTTGAAATTCTGACACACACAAGTATGTTCACAAATAATTTCAATACCTGTGTATAAATAATTTTGAGTACAATTTTTTAGTAAAATCAAACTTATGTCTATATTTCTTTTGTCAGACTGGCAAGAAATATAATGTATTTTTTGGTGTGCTGCAGAATTTTATTAATTATTTAAGCGTGCCATGATATGAAAAGTGTTGAAAATTACTGTTCTAGAAGTTAAGTCATTGTAGAATATTGTGACATGATTTTCAAATCCCACATAATCTTAAATGCCATTTTAGAGTAGTCACCAAGTCTAGCTAGAGTCAACAGATTTTTTGCGTGCAAGTTTTGTGCATCACTTAAGGAGAAGAAATAACCTGTCTGGTATGAATGTTATGTTTCATCGCAAGTGATAAACTAGAATAAATCCTAAAATGCTTCAGAGATTATATTGGCATACATAGTTGTTCATAGCTAATGATTTATTCAATTGAGCTAAATAGTGCTTTCCTTTTAGTTTAGTCCAATTACTTACTAAAAACATGGAAATAATCTGAAACTCTCAAAAACAGATAAATAAGGTGGAGAAAAGATAAGGTGAGAGAACCTTCCTTGTTCCAGTTAGATTGAAAAAATTCAAAGATGAGTGTAATCAGCAAAGACCGAAATTCGTTAGCCTAAAAAATGCATAAGAATCACCTACCTGACCTCAAAATGTGTAAAAATGATTTACAAGTTTTGCTGATTTGATTAGCAAAATATTTTCAATTACAGACAAATGATCTGTTAATGAAAAAACATTTTTTCACAATCATGCACACATATATTATAAAAGAAATCAGACTCGAGGCATGGCAGGTCAAATGGATTCTCTGGGGTGTGCATAGTGTTGGAAAATCATAAGTGGAGAGGTACAAAATTTCAGAAAAGCAATTTATTAAATCCAAGGATGTGCATGTGACACATAAAAGTTTGCAGAGGGTTTGTGTAATTAATGGTTTTTGAAATGGCTCTGGGCTCCTTACCCATGAAAGTTAGTTAAAAATTAGTCAGCTAAGGGATTAAAGATTTCAAGAAAGGATATTGGACTTGGGGACCTACTAAAAAGTTTATTGGCAGAAAAGGCAGTGTTTTTACAAACATCACACATGCATCTTAAGTTCCGAGGTGGAATGCATTGGCAATCAGAAAGGAAAAAAATTTGCATGAGTAGGTCTGTTTGAAGCCATAAGTGAGGTGGGAAAGTACAAAAGGTAAAAGTGATGACAAGACATATTGGGCCACATAGGATTCCATATGGTTAGCAATGAAACAGATTGGAGGGTGAAAAGATAAGAAAAAAGGGAGTTATTCTGGAACACTAAAGGGCTTATATGTGGTGAATATATAGAGGCATTTAAAATCGAAGTGTTTCTAACAAGTTTAGATACTGTTCTTGACAACCCAATCAAAAGTTCGAGAGCCTCCAATTTAATGTTTCAGAGCAGTGTTCAAGAGTTGAATCAGAAAATCTACTTACCCACCATACATCTCTAAATAGGTAAACCCTTCATAGGGTAAATGCAATGCATTACTAATGCAACAACATTGCTTTCAATTTGATTAGTACTCAGATATTTTTGTATACCTTCAGGGGACTGGTAGATTTTGTCCTGGAACTGGCTAGGATTGCAAACTACAATTTAGGTAACAATGCTTTACATGTTTACAAAACTATCTTGACCTCTTTTTGGGGTCAATGATTCAACCACCAACAGAAAAGCATAGAAAGGTTTATTTGCTTTGAAAAGATAGACCATGGACATTTTTTATGCTAAAAGTTGGGAAATGACCATTTGTAATGTTTTGTAGTAAAAGTGACATCATAGATGAGATTGAGTTGGGAATGTTACAAAACTAAAGCTCTATTCCAGTATCCAAAAAATGCCCTAAAAATCTCAAGTGACCTAAAAATCAAAAATACAGAAAAAAGACAAAACTTTCCTAAAAATATGTACATTTCTGGAATTTAGAGATTGCAAATGGAATTTCTATCTATACTGGCATTGCATACGAAGTGCTAACAAAAAGATCACACATCAACAAAATCCAGACCCTGGTAGATAAAGTGTGTCATGAAAAAGGCTAATGAGTAGCTAAAACAAAATCAACACAAAGGATGATACAGGATGTTTGATTGGGTTTAATGGCAACAAGACAGAAAACATCAAGTAAATGGAGAAAACAAGGAATACACAATGAAAGTTTTACTGACACAGAAGGGAGAAACACACTCAGGGTGAATTACAGGGACAGGAATCGAACCAACACTACCTACAACTTGCAGTGGGTAACCCATTGAGCAATGGTGTCTCTGGTAATACAGGAAATGGGTAGGTACTTCTAATTAACGTCGCACTGGAGCAACACAATGGGCTATTGGCGACGGTCCAGGATCAAATCTGAAGGGAAAGATCTGAGAACACCATGTAATTTTGAACCAGTCAGATGACGAGGTCACACTTTAGCTGGCACCCCACTCTCCAAACTTCCACACCATGCCAACGTGAGGACATTTGAGGCCTCGACAGATTTAACGTGCACCAGTCCCCTTTGTACATGACAGTCCTTGGTTGGATTTGAATTTGCAACCCTCCAGTTGCTAATCCGTTACTCTTCCAACCAAGCTACTGTAGCTCTACAAGAAATGGGTTTAAAGACAAATAAGACAGTATAAATACTAAGGAGAAAGTGTGTATAGCTCCTTAGAATGTTTAAATCACAATAACCATGGCGGCTTATATTTGTGTCGTATCTCCATCAATAATAATGCAAGAGAATGTCTAAATTTATAAAGGGCATTTGCATCAAATCCTGACACCTATTACACTATATTGAATCTAAGATTGTACACTGAAATAAAAAATTTTAGGTTAAATATCAGGAACTTAGCACTGTTGTAAAGGGAAGGGTTACTGTAGTGGATTCTCAAGTTTTTAGAATCTGGTCTATTAAGGTACATCAGAACACTTGTTGGAACAGAATGAAATAATGCCAAAGTCTAATTAATTTGTAAATGTTTTTTTCAACTCAATTTTATCTCATAAGAAAAACATACTAATTTTTCTTTAATTTCCTCTTTTTCTTCTTCTTGTTGCTTCTTTTTGATAGCATCTTCACCAAGCCTAGCTAAAATTTGTCTCAACCTCTCACGTCGCTCAGCAGGACCTTCTCCAAATAAACCTAAACAAGAAGTTACAAAAATAAATGTGTGATTCAGCTTTCGTAGTTAAACATGTAATGTTTTAAAATGAACTCTGATGAAACAGAAGTCTCATTTCAAAATTTAATATTGAGGAATAGAAATTATCAACTGACACAGTACAGAATTTAGATTGGACAGTCAAGATGGTTGTTCATTATTCAGTGAACGGTCATATTGAATGTCAAACCTTGAAGACTCACTCCGTCCTTTCCCTTGGCACCAATGATGCAGTTTCAAACATTTTCTTAGACTGATGGTAAAGGTGACATTTATTATGAAAAGGGATCTTATCAAAAGCTAAAACAGGCACCACCAGTGCAAACTAAAATGTGTGTGTGTGAGTAACCATTCTCAATTCCACATACACTCGCAATAAAATGAAATTTATAATTCCTGCCAAGTTTTAAAATTACGATTCATGAAACATTAAAATGAATTAAACATTAAAATTATTAAAGAACAATTATTACTCAACATTATTCATTTAAGTAGTTAAATAATAAAAGTTTAGAACAAAATCAAAAGGGGGTAACATTGAAAGATCTCTTACAGCACACAAATGTATTTAACAAAATGTGCTAATCAACACAGAAAACTTTCTAATAGACTAGACAAGGCATGAAAATGCTGCGAACTATTTGAATACATCATGTTACTTACAGATAGGTTCTCCTATTTGTCTCAAATGAGCTTTCACTTCTGCATCATCAGTAGATACATTTATTTGACGAGCCTGTATAAAATTATCGTAATAAGTGAAAATCACGGTAAAGAGAAATAAATAGTGCAATTTTATTTGTATACGTAGTTTACTTGCATGAAATAACTTCTAACAAGAGAACCATATAAATATTGTTATAAATGATAACTATAAATATTGTCATACTGATATGTAATACATAAATTCTAAAGGAAATAGAGAGGGTCTTAGTCAAACATACTACACTAATTATAAAGTAATTAATTTAAACTAAATATACATTTTGTCATAAATTTAAACTTATTTATCCCCACAAATTTTAACTTTCGATCTTCTCTTTTTTACACTATTGGTTAAAGTTATTAAAATAATTTCTAAAACATATTTAAACTAAACACTGAAAACTCAGTAAAAATCACATTTGAAAATGAACATTTCAAAACCTGTATTCCTTTTTAACTTATCATATTTTAGGTTGAAGTTTTTCTATAAAATGCATAATAATGTATTCCTTTCAATTACACCTGTTACACTTTAGAAATATCCCAAGATTAATTACCGTTTTATCATATACTGCATTTTACCTGCATGTAGAGAAAACTACAGTTCGACCACTGAGAGTTAAAGTACAAATAGAATATAAAAAATATGATGTGTGAAAAATAAAATATATGCAAAAAAGGTTTGAACATTGCAATTTAAAGTTTTTAAGAAAACTTGATAAAATATTTTATTCATTTTTAATCATAGCATATTAAATTTAAATTATGCAGACACCTGAAAACATGTAAACTTAGAAGATAAATTACAGATGAACTAGTTTAAATTATTTATTCTGATTGTCAAAATGGCATTCCTTGAATGCAGATCTCACAGATGGTATAATACTCCAAAACGTTTGTGAGCAGGACTAAAAAACCATAATATTCATCTAGTTTACTAACATTTTCTGAAATTTACATGAAAAGAAAATTTTCAATACAATATCGATTTTCAAATGGCCCTTTCAAGGTTAGTCTGTGGTCATTATTAGATGGCTTCATTTTGCCAAAAGTCATCTAACAAGCCTAAGTGCATTGCTGAACAGACTTTCCTCAGTCAACTCCTTTCCTATATTGGAATTGGCAAAGACAATCTTCTAGGGAAGCCTGATGTGTTTTTGGATTTTTCAACAATCTGAATTTTATGGATCGGTCTAGTTAGCACTTGACTATGAGGAATAGAAAACATCAACAAAATGTATAGTATACAAAAGATATAGAAGACATACACAAATTTGGTTTGTCATTCTAGCCATTTTTTGCTATACAAGGTCTGATTAGATCTGGATCTGCAGCTTAGATGATTATGAATCACTATAAACATCCCTGTGCAGACAGGGATTTGAACCGATGATCTGTTGAACTGAGAGACAGAGTGCTAATGTATTACTTAACTACCAAATTGACAAACACAAGACAAGGTTTATGAACTATTCAATTTTTGGTTGCTTTTTGCTCTATTTTACTAACAAGGACCAATTAAGATTGGAGTCTGTGTTTTAAAGGATTCCAAACTAATAAGAACGTGCATACTTAGACTAAGATTCAAATTCAGAATCTGCGAAATACGGTTTCCAGTTCTTACCAGTTTGTCTGAGCACTGGTATTTTCATGCATAATGATTGACCTACTGTCAATATCTACTTTACATGGAGCACAAAATTGGATTTAATTTTAGAAACCCAACAGGCCCATACAAACATACTTAATGGTAAAAATAACAGAATGTCTTTAAACCAAAATATATAATAGTTTTAATAAATTATTTATTTCACAGAAAATAATTTGTAGAAATATGTAATTGAAACAGTTACTTCACAAAACAGTAATTTTAAAATATTCTTTAATTTAAAATTTTATTTGATTAACACAAGTCAAACCTTTTTTCGCCTTTCAAATTCTTCTAAAAGCAACTGTTTTTCTTTATTGATTTCATCTTCTAGATCCATATATTCTGTTCAAAAATGAAAAATAGTTATACAAAAGTAAAAGATGTTTCATAAAAAAAATATTTTTTCATACAAAGTATTTTTATAACACTAAGCACTATAATTAGATATATCAGTGAAAATTAGTGTTCATCATGATATTATAACCATTGGGAAATTGAAATATTGTACTTGTAGCTAACAAACTATGCATACAAGCTAATGCACAATAATAAACATACATTTTCTCAAAGAAAAAATTTCTTTTGTTTGACTTCTGTAAAATAGTTTTAAGCTCTTAGTGCTTGAAACATTAAGAATTTCCTAATTTGTAGAATTTATGCTAAAAGAAAAACTGTTGAAAGGTATTTTAAAAGTACGTTACAACTTAAATATAGGTAGGTATAATACATATATTTGACTAGAATCCTATAAGACTAGGAACATGTAAGCTTTTAGAACTAATATTTGACTCTATTAATGGCTATTCAATGGTGTTTTACCCAAATCATCAATGCATAATTAAATCAGCAATCCCATTCACAAAATAGAACAAACAGCACAACAAATGTAATGGTTGAAAACCTGTGGCAGGCATCACATGTAGGTTTTTTATAGGCATTAAGAATCAAAATGAAAATTTTGCAAATAGCAAAAAATTTAATACACATCATTTATACTTTCCCCTTTTATACTAAGCTTAAACTGTTTAGTAAATTTACTTTCTACTTTTATTTCCTTTCTCACCTGTTTGAACCCTCTCATTTAAATAGGTATGTCCCAATGATAATTGACTCTTTTCCATTGCCAAATAAGATGATTGCAATAACAGATCTATACTCAAATAAATTCCCAGGCTATCTTCAATAACTCTGTCCCGTCGACATATTGTGTTGTTTTCTTGCCATGCCAAGCATCAGGAAGTGAGTTTGAAACAAACTGCCAGTTGCAACAGGGATTGGACCCACTGTTCAAATGTTCAACCTGCGACTGCAAAACTAATTTCTTTAATAAAATTATATTGTTAAAACATATTCAGGTCGTATATGTTTA
Source organism: Meta bourneti (assembly GCA_933210815.1). Taxonomy (NCBI): domain Eukaryota; kingdom Metazoa; phylum Arthropoda; class Arachnida; order Araneae; family Tetragnathidae; genus Meta; species Meta bourneti. Next base: position 18,288,171 of record OW119922.1, read on the forward strand.
TATATACTTACCATCACTAATATTGACATTGCCAGATGCTGAAGTCTCTTTTTCAGGTTCATTATCTTCCCCATCACTACTGTCTTTATTATCGTCACTGTCTTCATCCTTCTGTTTTTCCTGTTCTGCAGCTAACTTTTGTCTCTCTTGTTCTTCTAAGCTGCCAAAATGAATGATTTTCTGACGCTTGACATAAGCAATTTCTTCATCGTCAGACATTTTTTATGCAAGACACTAAAAATGCATAAACATATAAACACAAGATATATAAAGGTACAAAAGTAATGAAATCAACAATGTAAAATAAAATTTTAAAATAATGAATTTTACTATATTAAAACTGCCAATCTAGTAGTGGTCATAATGCTCATCTGCCACCCAGTATGTCCTGGGTTTGTAAGTGCATGAATATTGGTGATTGCACCTGTTAGGAGTAGTGGCAGCTCACCCACTGGGTGCTCCTTCACAAATAGCCATCAGATCACTTCTAGTAATTCGGAAAGTCGAAGTGGTCAGGGGCCTGGCATTCGAAATATTATATTAAATAAATTTTGCATGTTAAGCCTGTGTAATGAAGAATGAGTGTTTTATCCATATCTGTGTTTTCCAAAATTTGTCAGATATATTAAGTACAACAGAATAGAACATGGCAAGTTACTCATGTTTAGTACATGCCATATTTTATAGTAAAAAATAAAATGTGGGAAGCACTAAACATGAGTAATGCCATATATTATTTTTCAAACTGAAACTATAGAACAGAAGGAATAAGTTGAAAAATAATGCTTTATTGGAAAATCGATAAAATCCTAGTGTGGCCTTAACATGATTTCAATATTTTAGCTGCCAAGCTAATGGCAGTACTTAAAATTGCTGATAATTAACTTGGAAAACTGGAAGCAACACCATATACCAGGATTCAACCAGAAAATCTGTTGGAATTGGTTGACAATTGTTATAAATTGTCAAGACATTGGGTTAAAAAATGTTTTCAAAGATTTTGAATCATTTTTCAGGGACATAGAGAAAAAAATATTGGCTGATTTAACAAAGGGAGCATGGACAAAATATAACCAGCATAGCAAAACAAACATTTCTAATTATATTCAAAATCACACCAAAAGTTAAGCACTCATGGCATTAATGAACAATGAAAGCAATTCATCTAAAAAAGGTGAGAAACATTTATGTGATATTCTGATTTGAATCATTTCTGCTTCATAAGATAAGTTTTAATGATTGGTGAGATTATGATTTTTGTTTTCAAACCATTTGTTATTATGTAAGCTTACATTCAGATATAATTGAATTTTGTGTTATTTTAAGGAGCAGAAAACATAAATGTGGTATAGCCAATATTGGCTGGAAATGCTTTCTAATAAAAGAATTCACATAAAAGCAAATTTAGGATAATTTTCAGTTCAGGACAATTGAACAAGTTCCATTAAACAAGTAATTTTTAATTCAGGAGAGTTTTCATCAGTGGTGTTACCAAAAGGAGGTTCAGGGTACCAAAGCCCCTACCCCCAAAAAGAGTTTTCTGATTTTTTAAAATAGCTCTACAAATAAGAAACTAAATGCACATTCATCTGCAAATGAAAAAATTTTATTCTTAAAATAACTAATATTTATGAATTAATGTTTCTTGTATAGTACAATAGTTTAATGACTTAATATTTGTAACAAAGTATGAAAGCTATGGTTATGGATATTGTTTTTTCTGCATTAACTTAAATATCTTTTCACACACCAACAACGAAATCCATCAGCAAACAGTGGTACTAAAATAAAAAATTGAGATTTCAGAAACAAGGTTTGGATATCTACTTCAGGTTATTTAATGCAATTTACTTCGTAAATATTTGCAGAAAACCATTTTAGTCATTTGTTACTCGTATCAAAGGAGATGTGTCATTGCTTTTGAACTTACAGTAATCCTTTTAAAGTTCATAATACTCTGGTAACAAAAATTAATATAAAAACATTTTTTTTACAAATTTGATAAAATCAAAATTTGAGAAAAAAATATATAATTCCAACTTCAAGCTCCCTCTAAAATAAAATCCTGAATGTTACTGGTCGCCATGTAATGAAGACTTAATTTTAGAAATTTTTCTAAAACAAATTTCTTATGAAATGTTTTGTTTTACTATTTTCCAAAGGGAGGTAAAATCTGTTTGTCCCCAAGGGGTCTGTCCATATTTTATGGAAACTCATTTTTTTACTTGCAGCTGATTTTTATAGCACAAGTTTTTCTTTCTAGTGATATCCACAATAATTGTAATCTCAGAGGAAGCAGTGAGCCAATAGAGGATACACACACTACACAGCAGGGTAGGTAGTAGGTATTGGCACCCCACTCACCAAGCTTCCACACTATGCCAACGTGAGGACATTTGAGGCCACAACAGACTTAATGTGCACAAGCTCCGCTAGTACGCGACGATCTTTGGTTGGATTTGAACTTGCAACTCTCCGGTTACTATCTGCTAATCTTCCAACCAGGCTACCGTAGCCAATACATAGCAGGGAAGAGGGTCAATAGTCATAACAACCCTGATAGTGCATGCATTAATCTCTTACATGTAAATGCATTATATATTCTTACCTTAATGATCCACAAATGGGTAGTTTATTTGTAAAACCTTCCCAAAAAGGATTTCCTGGAATCACAGAACAAAAACAAATGGCGGTTGGTGTGGAAGAAAAGTTTCACTCAATAGAAATTAATTTTGTCTATGAGATTGAATTTGAATTGAGATTTTGTCTTTGTCATTGAATGTCAAAAATTCAATACTTCTAGGCTTTGTGAAACTATTGATAAAACATAAGTCCGCTAAATTGAAATTTAAAGAATCATACTAATATTAAAAGTGTTGCACATTTCTTGATTTGGTTACCATGGTTTGTTCAGGTTCAAAACTCTTCTGTTAAGTGAAAAAAATCTTTCATTTCGCGATGTCACTTTTCGAGAAGATGCAAAGTGGCCCTGAACAAGTTAAGAATTAATTGCATCAGTCTCAACTCTTATTTTTATTACAGTTCACTGTACTTGGTTAAATTTCATTTACTAAATGTAGTTGAAATTTATGTGTATAAACACAATTTTGTGTCGTTTATACGCATAATAACGAAAAAATATTAAGAATTATTTGTATGAAAACATGTTGTTTATACACATAATAAATATAAATGAAAAGGTTATTAATTTAATAAAATATTTTATAGGAAATCTCTTTTTTAAGTGGCTGAGTGCTTTCACTGAGTTTGTGAATAAAAAAAATGCGTGAAATGTTAAAATTTGAATACATTAGAACTTCTTTTTTCAAATAAGAATGAATCAATTCAAAGAAATAAATTTACCGTTCTTCCTGATCGTTGGTTTTATTGGTGAGAAGTTGAATCGTGTTCAAAATTTGGCTTCTCTCCGGTGTGCACTTTGTTTATTTTCTCACCGTTATCCGGTAAAGCCAGATTTCAAACATAAATTTGTTGAAGTGTTCTGATCCCCATCTGGGAATGATTTCCAGAACTATGGTGAAATTTATTAAATATTTTTCTGATATTCGAATCCAAATATTTAATAAAATTACCGATTAATGGACTCTGAATTTTTCCTTTTGAGGTTTGTTCAGGTTTTTGATTTGTAAGTAACTTAATGAAATCTGTGCGGATTGCTTCCTTTACGTTTTCTAAACTCTACTTTTTTTTATCACTTTCTGTAGGCAAATCAATCAATGGTGTAAGCGGTGATTTTAAATCGCGCTCTAAGTAAACGTGACGCCTACACGTTCATTAAATTTCTTTAAGTTTAATATCAAATTCGTGAATATGAGTGAAGTATTACGGTCAGGAACTCAACTGATTCGAAACGTAATTATATTCCATATTTCTTTTGTCTTAACCCTATCGCCTATGATATTTCTCGATAAACTTAATTTCACAACTTTTCGTTATTGTAACAAAAGTAGTTAAATGGAATTAGAACTGTGTAAAACGAATTCTATCCACTATGAATTTTAATTCGTGTATTTATGAGTATTTTCCTGTTAAGCTAAATGTTAGCAGGTCTAGCGTTTTGGTAACCTTTCGTAATTGTGAAGTAACTTTGTATGTTACTCGAATGTAATTGCAGCAAGTCGCTTGCATTAAAAATTAGATGACGAATCAAATTAGTTTTTAACAGAAATTATTTTTCTTCAATAGTTCATATTACTGAAAAAGCCAACACAATATGTCCTATTTATAGACTCTGTTATTTAGCCAATCATCAATAAATATTTCTAGAATTCTATTTATGTTAATGTATCCCTGGCTGAAATATTTAATTTGTGCATGCTTAAAATGTTTTATTTTCTTTTACTTTTCCGTACTCGAATCTTTTTCAAGTCTTTGGCCAAATATGGGCCTTGTGCCATTAAACTCAATGCAACTTCCAACCTTTTCAAGTCGCTGTATATTATCTAAAAATTGTAAACCTAGTATTTTCTGTCTCAAATTTTGCTAGTATCTTTAGTTGGAAAAGTAGATAGGAATTAGAAATTTTATAGACAATAGGTTCTAGTGTTTTTTGGATTCCATGTTTTTATTGATATTTTTCTGTCAGGTATGTCAACATAATTGACCATGAAATTTAAGGTGATTAAATTGCATTAGTGAACATACAATGTGCATCTTGGCTCCCATTTTTTTTAACTTGAAATCTGCTGTAATCTAAATTCATGTTTTAGATGCAAACTTTAAAATTGTTGCTGGCTTATAAATAACACTTCATTGTCATTGCATGTTTGATATGTACAGTACTTGTTTTTTACCTTTTTCAGATTTATATTTACATCTTAAAATATTGATTTCTCTGATCGTTGATACCCATTTAATCATAAGAAACCTAACTTTTATGGTTTATATACTGATAACATTTTCTAACATTGAAATGTCTAAGAAGCTAGTTAGTATAAAAGGTTACTTCTAAAATTGCAGATGCTAGAGCGTTTTCTGATAGCTCTTTCAAATACTAAATTTTATGATGCAAGTTACAAATGAACCTAAACCCTAAAATGAAAAATAAAAGATTCAGATCTTAATGGTTGGGCTGATAAAATAATAAAATTGTCAAAAAACTTTTTAAAATTAAATTGAGCAATCAGAAACATGGTTGTTAAAACAAAACTTATACATAAAGGTATGAGCTGCTGAAAGTGATTATAATTGCAATTTTAAACCAAAATAAAGCAGCATGAAATTAGTTCATGTATTTCTAAATGGTTGGTCAACTTCTAATTGAACTTTAAATGTCCTTAAATCTGTTGATCATATCCTTTAGCATGTCTTATATTCAAATTAATTACTTTATTGTCTGATTTATTTATACATATTGTAATAAAGCATGTAGGCATTTACAATGGATGTCAAACCAATTATTTGTTTTCCAATAAGCTTACATTCTTTAAAGTAAGTTTCTAGTTGCAGGATTCATCTTTCGTTTGTAAAAGGTTTTCATTTTGCTATCAGCTATTATAGTTGAAGTTTTAAGAATCTATTTTATTCTTTAGATTAGGAGAAACAGGAATAGAAAAACTCTTCAAGTCTTGCAGCCTTCAGCTGATGATCGTAATCTACTAGTGCCATCACCGATCATGGTGAATCGTGCTGGAAAGGTATGTTACTATTCAAAATAAAGTAAACCCTCTAGACTCACTACCTGGATAACTCATCACTCTGAATAAGTCTTGTTCTTCAGTACCATCCATCTCTCCTAGACTACAATGTAATCAAACCCTTGTTTACTTGTTGAGAATTCATGTGCTACCTTGTATAGCTTATCACAGTGGAAAGGTCTTTAAACATGAAGGGTTTGTTTCTTATGACAAACACAGTGAAGTCAAAAATGATGACTGACCCTGATTCTTTATTGAATACATTCTAAATCATAAGTGAATGTATTATTCCTGACAAATAACTACATAGGTGTCGATAAAAAGGTTATAGTCTGTTCTCAAGTGATGAAAGTAAAAAAGTTTATCAATCTAACTAAAACACAAGTTCATGAAGCCCTAGAAGCAATTCCACAAAGTGTTAGAGATGAATTCAAAGCACTAAATGTGTTAGAGAAGGAAGTTAATTATTTTGACAGGTGTTCATTTCAGTCCAAGTTAAACGATTACTTTGCATTATAATGCTTGTGTAGAGAAGTAAAGCTCTAAAAATGTTCAAATAAAACTCAAGAGGTAAAGTTAACATTTTTTTGTAATTTTTATTACTTCCATTAATTTATATTTTGAATACCGTGGTAATGTTTTTTTAGAAAAAACATGATCGTTATACTGATGCATATAAGTACCTTCTCTTATTCTGCTTTAGTGGTCAAATTTCTTGGTTCCTTGAGTGACGACTTAATCGAGGTTTTGCTGCATTTAAAAATCAAGGTGCACAAATATAAAAAATTGCATTCAAGTTATGTAGAAGCATCTGTTTTTCCATTTTAAATAGATTACTAAAGATCAGTATTAATATTCATTTCTATGCTTAATTTTAATTAATATATTAATGGAAATATAAAATTAATGAATTCCATGTTCTTGGTCTTTTCCCTCTAGGAAGTAACCAAATCCAATACTTTTAGAATTCCAGAAGAAGATTGTTTAGAAAAAGAAAATTCTTCTGTGGTTAGACGATCAAAGCGTAAAAATGTATGTTTAGATGGGCAACCTGAGACAGAACCATCCAAGGAAGATGTAGCCCCAACTACTTCAAAAAATCAAAAACCAAAAGTGTCTAAGGCTGTTTCAAAAAGCAAAAAGGCTGCTGTTACTAAAACATTGGAGAAAAAATTGCCTGATGTAAAGCAGTCAAGCTTGGACTCGTTTGTTTCTGTTACTTCCAAGTCAAATGAGCAAGGGGAATCAAGTAAAAATGTTGACGATTCTACTTCTGCTATAGCAGGTATGTTTTTGGCAAGAAATTATTTCATAATTTCTTTCCTTTAATAAATTGTTAAAATTTTGCAAAATAGCGTAACATTTCTCTTCAAATCTAAATATCTCTTGGAATGTTTAAAGTTTTGTGGTTACAAGATTTCCATAAGCCAAATCATATCTTTAGGTTCTGCTTTTTCTCATTGAAATATTGCTTTTTAAAAATATGTCAGTCATCGTTTTATTTATATTGTTTCAAACATTTAATTTATTTTAATTGGAAGGATAGACTAATTTAAACAGGTACACAAACTTTACAGTCAGTTTTTCATAACATTTGTAGCAAGCTATTAAGAGTAAATAAAACATTTTAAATTGAAACCAATAGCAAACCTAAAATTAAATCTTGAAAATCAGCACCTCAACTCAATAAAGAATTGGTATGAAGTAAATTGAGTTCTTTTAAAGCATAGCAAATTTCTTCAGTGCTGTTAGAGAATATTTTATTGTTAATTATTTAAATCCGATTTTAGATATTACAAGTTTTACCAAAAATATGTTCATGCCAAATTAGTAATAAATGTAACTGTCTCGAGACAGCATTTTACATGTAAAAGTGCAAAACTGTTATAAATTATTTATTAAAGTGGGATTTTAAATTAATCAAAATTAATGGGGGGTTAAATACTTATTTTTATTGACTCCGAACAATTTTCACAACCATGCGAGAGGAAAGACCAAGTTTAGTGACAAAGTTGGTGAATGAGAAGTTTTTGAAAAGAGTAAATTTATTCACATTTTGGCTAGCACTTATTTTTAGGGTGTTATGTACTACAAGGACAATGCTTTCTTATGATTGCTGCATTGTAAATATGAGTGAAATCATGGAATTCTTTACTAAAACATCAGATATTCAAGTCTAAGAACAAAATAAATTTTCCTTTTTAAAACGACATTGCAGGGACATTAACTTCTAGGCAAAATATATGTCCAAGCATTAGTTTAACCCTTTAGGCATTGCGATATTTCCAAGAAATTAGTATGTTGCTTTTACCCCACTTATTGACTTAATAGCCACATATTTCTAAAGAATCTGGATTCTTTCAACCTTTAGAGAGAAAGATTCTATTAGTCCTTTCCTTAGAATATAATCTTTCTTTAGAACAATTCTATTAAATCTTTCCTTGGAATAGAATCCTTTGAAAAGATTCTATTGTTGGTTTTCTTAAAATGGAATACTTTGAAAACATTATTGATCCTTGACTTGGAATAGAATCCCTTGAAAAGATTGTATTGGGCCTTTCCTTATAATAAAATTTGGAGAGATTCTATTGGTCACCAACTTAGAATAATTGGCGTGGTGTGGAAGTTTAGAGTGGGATTGCAGCTCGGTGTTGATCTCATCATCTAACCTTAGTTCAAAATTACGAGGCCATATAGCCCATTGCATTGCTTCAGTGCGAGATTAATTCAACTATCTACCTGCCTCAGAATATAATTATTTGGATAGATTCCTTTGCTCCTTTCTTTAGAGTAGATCCTTTGGGATTCCATTGGTCAAGAAGGTTGAAATTGTCTAGAAGTAATGCAGGGAAGACTACAGATTATAAGGTGGAATTATGTGTTAATCCCTCAGATGGTTGAGTAGCATTAATTTCCCTGAACTATCAAGGATAAAACAAGTATGTTTAATTCAAGGATGAAACAAGAGTCAAAATATAGCAAATGAAGTGCTTATTTAATTTTCCTGCAATTCAATCAGATCTGAGGAAAAGATAAGGGTATCATAATTTTTTTTCTAAATATGTCTAATTTATTGATTAGACTTCATGATACTGGAAACTTGTCATTATGATCATCAGTTATGATTTTATGAGAATAAATTTATTAGTTTTGACTTTTTGCTTTTAGATAGAACAGTTTGTGTTTTTAAAAGTGTATCTGAAGAGGTTGATTTACTAACTTCAGGTAAATATTTATTAATTTTGTTTTCACTCTGCTATACCCCTTGGGGTCACATTTTTAGGTGTGTACTGGCTTCACGAACCTGAGTGAACTGCTCTTCTCCCATGGGGTTTACTGTCTTTGGTAATAACCGGAATCGCACTCCTGGGGTACCCAAGTGATCTTTTCTCTTTACTTCCTATTGTTCTATCTTCCATCCCCTCTTGTTTTTCCGTTTCATGTATCTTGTGAACAGCATTGAAATTATGAACAATTTTGCTTTGAAATCCAATTATCAATCATATCAAGACTCCATTTTGAGTTTTCCAATTTGATTTGCTTTTTTTAAAAAAAATTATCATCACTGAGTTATGTTTAATTTTTACTTTATGAAATGTCAATACTTTTTCTGACCCGCATGTTTGCCATGTGCGACATTCCGTATTTGGGGAAAATGGAATCCTGGGGTACCTGATGCCCTTTGGCCCATGCTTCAATGTAGATGGGTGACCAGAGTGAGCCCATTCTGGTCAATCGGCTCACTTTTCTCTGGGTTTCACCACTTCAGAGTGCTTAGCCCCTCTGTCATGCTGGACTTCATTGGTCTTAAGTATTTTGTGTTAGTGCTGCAACTAGGGATGCCCTGGGTGAACCTGCGAATTACCATCCTGATATGGTAGCATTGTATTATGGTGGTATCTTGAAGTGGTGTGCTGAGGCTGGAATGTTCCAGAGCCAGCAACCACTTCCCCTTGTTGGACTCCGTGGTAGGTATGGGTTCACCATGAAGATAATTATTTAATATATGGAATCCGAAATTTTCTTTGTACCCTAGAGAGGAGGCCTAAATACCTCCAACAACAATACTTGCTCAATACCTGAATTGTTAATCAATAATCCTGAAGGGAAACTTGCAACATTTTCACCATTTGTTGTACAAAAAATACATTCAGTCTGCTGCTGGCGAACCAAAAGCAATAAAGAAATTGCGATCTGGTGATCTTGTCATAGAAATTATCTCTGCATATCAATCTGAGCAACTAATGAAATTAAACCAAAAGTTAATGTAACTCCACACAACTCTAAATTCTAGCCGTGGAGTTATCTGATCTTTTTAATGTATTTGAACAGGAGTGTATCGAAGAATTGAAATCTCAGCATGTTTGTTCAGCCCAATGCATCTGCATCAGATGATAAAAGTATTAACACAAAACATGTAATATTAACATTCAACACACCAGACATGTCGACATCTATTAAAGCAGGATACTTAAATTGCACCATTAGACCGTTCATTCCAAACCCTGAAAGATGCTTTAAGTGTCAGTTTAGGTATTTTCGGGTTTTATGCCGACCACCTGCAATTTGTGCCAGATGCTCAAAACCCGACAAAAACTGCACTGATGAACCTGTATGCTACAATTGGAAGGGAAATCATCCTACTTACTCCAGGTCTTGTCCTCAATGGAAAAAAGAAATCCAAAGCATAAAGGTTAAACAAGATTTCATATCTCGAAGCAAAAACTAGTAGAAAGTCAGGCACCAAGAGCAAATATTTCATACACATTTTTAATTAAAATGGAAAACCGTTGTTATCCGAACAGATACCATTCCCAATAAAGAAATTGAAAAATCCGTTACTGTCCAAACGGATACCATTCCCAATAAAGAAATTGAAAAATCCGTTACTGTCCAAACGGATACCATTCCCAATAAAGAAATTGAAAAATCCGTTACTGTCCAAACGATACCATTCCCAATAAAGAAATTGAAAAATCCGTTACTGTCCAAACGGATACCATTCCCAATGAAGACATTGAAAATACAATTGTACAAAACAAAGAAACAATCGTCCAAGAAAAAGATGCAACCATTAAAAATTCAACAAAAACCAAACATTCCTAAACCATCTGGTCCTAATCTTAAACACTTCTAAAACAAAATCACAAATGAAATCAGATGCTATAAAATCTCAGAATCCATGAAAAATACTGGGAGATCTATTCTTCATCTGGTGAGAAAATGGAAATAGACAAAAATAAAGAGTAGGCACAAACGTAAAAATCCCTGAAAGAATATCAATGAATAAAATAATATTTTGTAATTGCCAATGCTACTGTAACCATGTTGAGAATGAAAGCTTTGATTGATTGTTGCCATCCTGTATGCAGGAAACTTTTGACACTAGCATTATGGCACAAAAATTGGAAGATAATTTAAAAAACAATCATGCTAGTGGTGGTGTAGCGCTTCTGACTTGTCTGGATTGTCCACCTTCGGCTGTTTAAGTTTCACACTCAAAATTTTATGCATTTTTATTTTGTACATATGTAAATTAAATTCTTCAGAGTCTCATTAGTTATGCCTCAGATGATCTTGTTTTTATTATCTGACTATTTAGATATTTTTATTCTCATCTACACATTTTACATATCTTAAATCTACCTTTTATCTTTGCCTTGGACTTCATTTTTAAATGCTTTTATTGGATTGTATTCTGTCTTGTGTTTGGTGCAGCTTGTCCACTTTTAGACCTTGTTCCATAAAACCCCAACATCCAATCCATTCTGCTATAAACATATTGAAGCATTAAAGTTATTTCTAAGTTTTATTGGATTTTTACAAATTGGAGTTTTAATAAGTTTATATTAATGTGATGCTCGTTTTGAAAGTTTTAATTTTTATGTTAGTGTAACCTACGTTTTTATTTACTTGAACTACCAAGGTGTCAAAATTAGGTTTTTCAGGTTTCTTGCATTAAAATTGCTGACATACAGGTATTGGTGTAGGAATTTACAAGGACTTAAGAATATCCTTATTTAATTTCCATTTTTTTCCTTAATAATTTCCATTGAACCACTTTAATTTTCATTATCTTTAATGTATACCTAAATATACCATAACCCATCAAAATGCAGTGGTTTGTAATTTCAGTCAAGTATATTATAAAATATGCAGTTATATGTACTCAAATTAATTTTGTATAATGCTTCCCTCTATTTCTCTAGAAAATTTTGATCTACATTTGTTGTGGAAAAATACATTTTTCTGATTTATAACTGCAAGCAAAGCAATATATATTGCGTCGTTAGGAAATTTCCACCATGTGTCACAACTATTGTCAACTTTATTTCTGTTCAGTGAAATTGGTTCTAGTGTTGCTTTTGTTCAATTAGTTAACTTTTATATTAAATAAACTAAGAATAAAAGCATATTGTCTTTTAAATAACAGTCAAATTGATGAATATGGTAAAACTCATTCAACATTCAGTTATGGTGTTGATTGGAGGAAAAATATTCAGACTATAATTGAGCTGTTAATACTTGTAAAGTATAACTATTTTCTTTTATTTCTCAGATGTTCCTTCCGAGACATATTGGAAAGAAATAGCTGAGCAAAGAAGGCTAGCTTTAGAGAAAGCCTTGTATGAAAATGCTCAGGTACTTGTGAACAACAATAATATTATCTTAAGAGTTTGGTTTGAAATAATGAGCTTTTATCATGTTTATTTGAATACTGCATTACAGTAGTTTCATCTTTTCTTTTAGCTTGTTGATCAATTAGAAGTCCTTGAATCTGAGAATGGACAGCTTAAAAGTACATTAAAGGAGTTCGAAAAAGTTATTGAAGTTGTAAATGTAAGTTATAGAAGACCATATTTTGGTGTTTTTGATCCTACTTGTATATTTATTGAAATGTTCAATTGTTGTATGTTGATATTTTTGCATGTTTATTTCAGGCTTCGCTGTAAAGAATGTCCATAGTATGTTGTGTTAAAGAAATTAAATTATATCTGTGATGCAAATTTATTTCCTCAATTTGTTTCTGTGTGACTAAAATAAATATTAATAAATTTTTATTGTACATACACCTGATTTGTTTGTCTTAAATATACTGTGTTACTGTAAAGTTTCTACTATTTATAAAAACATCAAAGTAGCGCATATATATATAAAAATTCCTAAATTAGGGTTCAAGAAATGAAGTCTAAACTAAAAAGAAATATTTGAAATGTGAAGACTCGTTTAGATTGATTTCTTGCAGACATAATTAAGAAAATATAATTAGCATAATAATACAATTGTATTCTGTATCTTAAAATCTTTCTACTTAATAAAAACCTTTGATATCAAATAATTTATAGTTTAAAAATAATTACTTTAAATGTTATCAGAATTCTGAATACCATCAATTTTGTAAAGCATACAGAACATTTCTTCATTTCCAAACTTATTCAATTAAAGATAAATTCTTTAGTTGTATTTCTAAAATTAACTATTTCATGTTTCAACAAATTTTACTTTTAAATGCAATTACTCTTTGAGTCATCATTCCAGCATTTAAGGTAACATCAGCAATCATTAAACAGGTCTTATTTGATTTTAGTATGACATTTGTGCTCATTTACGCAACGTGCATTCACTATTTCATTTTTAATTATCTTCTCACTCCAAGAAGGAACTCATTATCATTAAGTATTTTTTACATCGATGTGATGTACCTAAAATATCGACTTTTATAACATTGTCCTTAATTAAACGGTTCTATTTTTGACACCCAATGGCAATTCATTTTGAAGATGATCCCCTTGGAAAAATTAAATACAGCTCTTCAAATGCTATAAATTTATCTAAAAATAAATGAATGCTGAAAAAATTTTGAATTTGAAAATTATGGAATATGTTGTATGATTTTCTGTTTTGATTTTTAATAAAATCTTTTGCACATGACGAATGTAATACAAATCGGTGTCACTTTTATATTTGTGAGACTTTCCTCTCTAGAGTACTCTGTATAATCAAGTTGACTTGACCTGATATAGTTCAAGATATGCCTTGACAATTTTTCATAAATATCAGCAAGACTAAAATTCGAAGTCTACTTTTACCATTCCATAAAGTGACTGAATTGAATGCAGGATATGAAAAAAATCAAAATCATCGGATTTATTTGATTTAAATCACGCTTTTTTTATTTACATCAGATTTTTATGATTTAAATTAATTCTTTGCCTGTACAAGTTTAAATATGTTGGACATGAGGCACAAATTACAGTGTAGTTTCTAGATAGTTTTGATCTATTTAAACATTAATATTTATGACGAAATAACATTAATGCATTAAGAAATATAGTCGGGTAAATTTTTGAAAGATTAAAATGCGACACAGGAATTAGCAAAGTAAATCACATGATAGATCAAATAGATCCCAAATGCCAAGATGAGCAATGTTTTTCCATCTGTCTCAAGCAGTTTAGATTGAGTTTAATTCATAACCAGTGACATGACTTTTTTGGATCCAGATAAATAAGGTTGGCCAGATCTCACGTACACTATATTATGAATTTTTTTCAATCATACAAATTTCAGAATTTTTTTCATTATATAGTTATATCGTCACTCAAAGTGCCAAAGGTCGTTTGTCTCAAAGCTGCATTTTTCAGGAGAGCAAAATGCCACATATACCAATAATAAAAGAAAAAATGGAATTTTTGACATATGACCTTTTGGCACTTTGAATGACGATATATGAATAAAATGTTTTGAATTACTTCAATTATTTTTATATCAAATAATTATATATATATAATTGGTTCAAGACTTGCTTTTGAGAAAAAATCATGTCACCAACAGAAAATAAAATAAAAGGAACTTGCATCTTGAAAAAATTCCCACTTCTCAATAATTTTTAGCTTGCAATAGTAACTTATTGGTGAAATTTTTTAAATTTTTGTAAGTTCCGTAAAAAAAATTAGACGTCAAAATACATAAATTTAAAATTAAATGTCTATTTTCCAAATTCTGAGCATTGACAAGTATTTCATTGGTATTTTTGAAGCACACAAAATGGGTTTATGCATAAAACAAAAAATACACTTTTCTCTGAGCAGCAATAGAACAAGTGTAATAGCATCCCCCAGAACATGCCAATTCAGTGGAATATTGAGCTTGCAATAAAAATATCAATTCCAGTAGCTTTCTGCTTCAACCCATAATTTTCTCGACATACTCTATTATCAGATGAGTGAATTAACTTACATTTCTCTATTCCATAAATATTGAATTGTTATTCTAGCAGGGTAAAGAATTCTAAGGGATCAATGGATAAAATTTCCCAGTAAATTGAAATAAAAATTAACCATATATTAACACAAAACAAAAAAAACTTAAAATTGCCAATTATAAAGATTTATGTGGAAAATTGGAATGCTTTTGTGATACTGAAGAAAATCTTTTTGTTGTGTCTATTTTTATGAACAGACTACAATACTAAATAACTAGAACATCTTAAAAAGAAAACAAGTTATCCAATTTTAATAATTTGATTCAATATATTTCAAGCATCACTCAGCACATGGTGAATGGTTTAAAATTGGCCATGTGTGATTTATAGTCAGATGTTTAAAACAAAACCAACACTGATGAGCAGGCTTGTGAGTGACACTTATATATTGGTCACTGGCCCAAGATGAAAATACTTGACTGGTAATTATAATACCAATCAGCAAATATTGTTTAGTGTCTTCAAAGGATTGATGATTTTCAATATAATTTTGAGGTGAACTCAGTATAAGCGAAGTTAACTTATTTGAATAAAATAACACTCATCTTGTTGAGTATTCCATTCTTAATATTGTTAAACAAAGAAAAATAAAATTTTGATTTAAATCAATGATTTTTTAAATAAAAATCACGATTTAAATCTCAGCATATCCTAATTGAAAGGTAGGGAAAAATCTAACAAAACAGAATTGCTTTGCCTGGAAACAAGGACAGTTGCTTTTAGTTACACTGGAGTTGGGAAAAGTACTGAATAATACTAAAAGCCCCTTTGCTCTATTAATCATTTTTTACTTTTCCCTTTTTTGTTTATTTAATGATTTGCTCAGATATTTTTACAGGCTTTGATGTCATTACCTTTGCAGCAGATGGGACAAATATGAGATGCTTAGGTGATTATGGCAGCAAATAGGAATTTTCATTGACAAAAATTAATATTTTAATGCATCTGGGGTTTTTAACTGGAAAAGCATCTTGTAATGAATGGACAGGGAATTTGTATCTGTTCACAAAAAGGATTTCAATTAAACTGAAATGTATAAAATTCCCTAAATTTCTTTTCCAAAAAGGTATCAAAACCAAATTTAACTTGGTTTGAAAAATCATGCTTTCCACACGTGCAGAGCGTGGATGATTGATTTAGCATTTACAATCCATAAACTTGCCAATAGACTCGGAAAATAGTGAGGCCTTGATAAAAACACTAATATTTTAGATGATATTGTGTTTTGTAAACTGAGTTTTTAATTTTTCCTTATGTCATACAAGGTACAAAATATAAATGTTACAATTCTCTACTTTTTCTGATTAGATTTTTGACTAACTTTCTGGAATGAGAAATTTAGCATATAATTAGTTACCGATTTTAATAAAATGAGTGATTTCAAGTCATGAGTTTATATTAAATCTATTTAATGAGCAAAACATTTCATTTTAGTTGCGTTACATTGATTTTCTTCATCAAAAGTGTTTTAAGTCTTCCAAAATGCTTCAAAGCTGTTCTAAATTGACCAAATATTGTATTAAAAACTCATCAAACTTACTCCAAATTTTCTATTTTGCTATACTCCAACACATTAGGTTATATTCCATATATCTATAAATAATTGCTGTGAGCAGTGCTCTAAAAAATACATTAAAAGTTAACTGTTTTGAGTATGTGCTATGTTGTACTAAACAGTAATACAAAAATGTACCTTAAAATTTTATAGGAGTAAAACTAACATTTTATAAAAATGCAATAAATTTGTTAGTGAAATGTTTATTTTGGCTTTCTGTGTATTTTGAAATACTGGAATCTATTTCAATATGAATGCTACTGTTTGTCAACATGGTATATGCAATTACTAGAAATGCTTCTGCTAATTCCGACTGTTCGAAACTCAAATTCCATATTAAGAAAATATTTACTTTTTTAATATAAAAATATAAATTTCGTGGTGAGTTCTTTTCTGTTTGTTTCATACTTAATTAGCGCATTTTGTGTTTTATTGATTCATTTTGTGTGTCTGAGTAACTAAAATAAAGTTTTTAAGAGGCGACTAATTTGCTACCATTTTTTAAGAATTTGTTCTAATGCTACTATTTCACGAGTGCTTTGACTGGTAGCCCTGTAAGGATTAAGTTCAATTGGCCTGGCATTAGCACGAAATGAGAAATATAAGTTTGTTTTCACTAAATGTCTTGGGAAAGGTCTGTCTGGAATTGCTTCTTTGCCTCTGTTAAAGTTTCCGGGCATCGCATTAATTTCAGTGCTGTCAATGCCATGGCTTTGGCCGCTTTCAGCGTTGGCTCCTGGGCTTTGGGAGATCCTGCTTCTTTGGCGAACTCCTTTGTATGATTGACAGCTTGTGTACTGATGTCATAAAATGGATGAATTGATGGTAGAACCCACGACACGTTTCCCATGTCTGTGGAGCCTTTGGGTAAGTCACCAATCTCCTTGCGATCCATTTGTACCATTCCTGAAATGTTAGAAATGTGTATTAACCTAACGATCTAATTTGCATAATTTTTATTAATAACATAAAAGTGCTCTTCGAGGTTTATTAGCAATATTTTAAACGTAAAAACGATATATTGTAGACCTAAAATGAAACACGTTCAATAAAGAAAACAGTTCTGAGCAATGCCATGACTTTGGCCGCTGTTCTAAAATATAATGGATAATTTTTAATTTTCAAGCAATACGAAAAAATATGTACATTGATTTATTTGTTTCCTCTTTCTCAAGAAAAATTGGAACTTTTATGCAAAGAAAAAATGAGACTTCACAAGTCTGAAGATATTCGAATCTGGAAAGACTAAACTCATTTATAATTTAGTGTCTCACTTGTAAG
The DNA here is from genome assembly GCA_933210815.1 of Meta bourneti. NCBI lineage: Eukaryota > Metazoa > Arthropoda > Arachnida > Araneae > Tetragnathidae > Meta > Meta bourneti. The sequence continues at coordinate 18,305,929 of OW119922.1, forward strand.
CCGACGATGTATTGTTAATCTTTTAAGAACAGGCCTTTCTTTATACCTTCAATTTTTAGATTTAGTGATTATCATAAACTGAAAGCAAAACAAAACCTACAGAGCTCTCACAATAGTGAGGGTAAGGGCTAATGGCTTTAGACAGGTTCATTCTTTGAATCTGAAATTTATTGAACTTTATAGTATTCTTTATCAATGCTAGTTATATTTGAAAATCTTTACACGATCTTTGTTCAAAATTCTCTTCCAAGGCAAAATATATTGAAAATATTTTAATTACAGAAAACTGGTTGCAGCAATCAAATTTTGTAGTCTTAATCGTATTTAAATTTTTTAGAACTAACAAAATAGTTTTATGTTTTAGTTTTTATTGTCCTGATTTAGAGTTCGCAAATTGGTAATTAATAAACTTTGAATGATTAATAATAAAAGTGAAACATTTTTCCCAACGACAAAACTGCTTCACAAATTTATTTACAACATTAATGCTTTCAAAGACTGAATTTGGAGCAGCTTTTCCACTTTTGGACCTTGTGCCATAGAACCCCAACATTCAATCCAATCCAGACTGAATTATAAAAGTGCCTTCAAATTACTTATTTTTACTTTTCTAAATTAGCTACGTAACAAAAAATGGTTAAAATTACTACACTATTTAAGTCTAACAAATAAAAGACACTCTTTTTATAGTAAATAAATTCGATGAAAGGCATAATTCACGCACACACAGAGAGAGATTAAAAATATTTTTATCACATTCTTCCAAATTCAAAAGGTAAATATCGCCTGCAGTAAAACAATGCAAGTTTTTTAAATCATGGAAAATAAAGTGCTTAGCGTAATGATATTAAACAAAATGTGGCATTGGATTCTCATGACAGATTTTGTTGATGCGTCATCTTTGTTAGCCACTTCGTAGACAATCCTCTAATAAATAGAAATTCCGTTTACAATCATTCTGGAGATTGTCGTTAATACTGCAATCTCGCATCTTCGACTTTACAAGGATGGACATAAAGCTTTAAAAAATACGACTTAAAACTTGCTTTTTCTATAAACAAAGCGCTCCAAATATCGCAATACATAGCGTATGGGATAATGCCACTCATGGCCAGTTGGAAGAGCAACCGGAGGATTGCAAGTTCGAAACTCGGTCCAGCCAAAGACCACAGTGGAGCTAGTGTGCGTTTAATCTTTCGTGGCCTCAAATGTCCTCACATTGGCGTGGTATGGAAGTTTGGAGAATGGGGTGCCAACTCAGGTGCTACTCTCATCTGACCGTGATTCAAAATTGCGAGGCGTTGTCCTTGGATCTTTACCTTCGGGGCTGATCCCGGACAGTTGCCAATAGCTCGTTCTGTTGCTCCAGTGCAACATTAATTAACTACCTACAAATTTACGATTTGCCAATATTAAAGTATAATCAATTGTTATTAAAAACGCGTCAAAAATTACTTGTTTTAATGATGAAAAGGCTGGGAAATCTGAAAATCTACATATTGGTCAGCTTACTTCTATGTCAACAAAATCCAGATCCTGTGATTTATAAAATTACATTTAAAATATGCTCAACCTAAGCGTTCCGCATAGTCTTCGAATAAGCTTGCCATGACTTTGTTCGTTAAGATGCTTTCATAAATGGTTTCTTCATTTTTGCGGACGGTGGAGGTACAGCCTGCAGTTTCCGCCGAGCTCCTGATGCATGTGAGGATCCTCGTGTGCAGCTTTCTCACCTCACCCCTCGTGGTTGCCCGGAACCGTATCTCCATGGAGGTGTGAGCAGGAATGATGTTTGTCTTTGTTCCGCCTTTGGTGATAATGGCTACAAAAGAAAGTTTTGATCAGCAAATATTGCATTTAATTTCGTTTTAAAAAAAATTATACTTTTCATCTAAGGCAGAGGTATACAACTTCATGTTTGCATCGGGCCGGATTGTGAAGAAAGCGGGCTGCATGTATTAGTTTGAAGAGGTGGTATGGTGTAGAGCAGGGATGGGCAAACTACGGCCCGCGGGCCAACTCCGGCCCGCCGGAAGGTTTTATGCGGCCCGCGGATAGAATTTTAATTTGCCGGTCCGACGGAAATTAAAAGAAAATATGATTTATATATTATATATCCATCTCCTTTTCTACTTTGTTTAAATATTATTTTTTCCTTCCTTTTTTTTCAAAGGACTGATGATCTTTTTACTTTCTCTACTTTTTGTTCTACAAAACATAAATCGACGGAAATAGCAAGCACAGACAGCTTTCAATCGGTAAAGTGTTAAAAGCGGAAGTTCTTTGTTAGTTATAGCTGTAGACTGGCGCCAACAAGCGTTATCTCTTTCTCGGGGAGCAGACCTATGGGAATCCAATATAGGTGATTTAGACCTCACATGTGGCAGACTGCGCATTTTAAGCTCCAGCCAGAGCGGCTTTTTCTTTTGGCGCGAGTTTTAATATTATTGATTGCGTATGGAAAGATTGCGGACATATAGCATCATTGTGAATAGTGGTGAAAGTATAAAAAGTATAGCGTAGCTAGTGCTTGTTTGGGTTATTCGTAAAATATTTCAACCCCAAAATGGCTACTAAAAAACGTTAAGTTGATTCAGAGTGCCGTGTTTTTAATGATGAATGGACCTGGAAATATTTTTTTACAGTTGTTAAAGATAAACCAGTGTGTCTCATCTGCAATGAAGCTGTAGCAGTCTTCAAAGAATATAACATTTCCCGTCATTTCACATCTAAGCATAAGAATTCCAATTAAGAAGCAATGTCCGAATATGAAAGAAAACAAAATGTAGAAAGTCTTTGTAAAAAATTATCAGGCCGACAAAATTTTTTCAAGAAGGTAAACACTATCCAAGAAGCAGCTACACATGCAAGTTACATTGTAGCATACAATATTGCTAAAAATAATAAAGCTCTCAGTGATGGGGAGTTCGTTAAACAATGCATGCTCCAAGTTTGTGATGTTTTATGTCCAGACAAGAAAAATAATTTTGAGACTAAGCTTATCTCGAAGAACGGTGACTTCTAGAATCGAAGCCATCGATAAAAATTTGACATCACAATTAGAGTCAAAGATTGGCCAGTTTAAATTTTGCTCCATAGCTATGGATGAAAGCACTGATATAAATGATACTGCTCAATTAGTATTATTTATAAGAGGTGTTGATGAGAACTTTGAAGTTACCGAGGAACTGGCGTGCATGCGTTCTTTAAAGGGAACTACAACGGGATGTGATATTTTTCGTGAATTTCAGGAAGGGCTTTTAACTTTGAAAGTGCCTATAACAAATATATGTAATATTACGACCGATGGAGCACCAAATATGACAGGAAAAAAATCTGGATTTCTTGGACTCTTTAATCAAAACTATCCCGGAAACAATGTTGTTTTTCTACATTGTGTTATACATCAAGATGCTCTGTGTAAATCTGCATTGCATATGAAACCCGTGCTTGATGCAGTCGTGAAGCTTGCAAATACTATTCGATCTCGTGGGCTTACTCACACACAGGCAATTTCGAGATTTTCTTCAGTCCGTGCAATCTGAATACTCTGATGTACTGTATTACACGAAAGTAAGGTGGCTTAGTGCAGGATGTGTTTTCGAGTGAGTTTGGCAGCTGAAAGACGACATTGTGTCGTTCTTCCATGAGAAACAGTGTTCTGCGGAGTGCGAAATGTTAGAAGATACAGAATGGCTTTCGGACTTTGCATTTTTCACAGATCTTCTTTGTCATATGAGCAACTTGAATGTCAAGATGCAAGGGAAAAATCAATTTATCGACGATATCTGGGCCCATCTCAAAGCTTTTAAACTAAAACTTAATCAGTTTGCTGGGCAACTAGCTAAGAACGACTTGTCTCATTTCTCGAGGTTAAATTCAATACCTTCAGTAAATGAAGAGAAGCTTAAGAATTATGAAGATGGCTTGAAAAAACTGCATTTTGAGTTCGAACGCAGATTTCAAGATTTCAGTGCCATTCAAACAGAATTGGATATTTTTACCATGCCTTTCAACGTAAATTGTGAAGCAGTGAGGTCAGATTTGCAGCTTGAATTAATTGAGTTGCAATCTAACAATCATCTCAAGCAGCTGTTTCTAAATATGCCAAAGTTAGAGTTTTACAAATCATTATCGAAAGTAAGTTTCCCAAATTTAATATCTCACGCTCAGAAAATCAGTGCTATGTTTGCTTCATCTTATATATGTGAACAAGTGTTTTCAACTATGAACCTTAGAGAGAATTATTTCAGAAGTACTGACAGATGAGCATTTAGCCTCGTTCCTTAGAATCAGTACATCTCACTTCGAACCTCAATATAAGGAACTTTTAAAAATGAAATCGCAATTTCATTCATCTCATTAACATATTTAAATTGTAATACTTGTATATTGTTTTTAAAATTTTAGAAAAATTTATCTTGGCCCGCCAAACTTTTTTTTTTTTCGATTTTTGGCCCGCGACCGAAAAAGTTTGCCCATCCCTGGTGTAGAGTGAGGAGAAAATTGAAAAGCAATCCATTTTGAGAGGAATTATTTAATATTAATGAGACACGTTGCATTTTTATTTCACTAACAAGGCACGTAGTCGCGACTTAATCCTGCTGTAGAAATCAATGTCAACCAAATTCTTTTTTATTAAATTCAGACTGCAATCTACGCTTGTTTCCGTTCATAATTGAAAATGTTTGCTCTCACAAATTAGCTTCCAAAGAGGCTTAGTGTTTTCTTGGCAGACGCTATCAAGTTTTTAAACGTACCCTTTTCCAGGATCATTAAGAAATTAATTAAGCAAAATTCTTTAAATTATGTCGTTGAACAGGGAAATTATTTCTAATTTGAGTTCAGTACATATCTGGTCCAAGAAACACTGGTCCTTATAGGAAAAGAAACTAAGGTTTTACAGACATACAGTAAGACCCTGTCTGCGTATTAGAATACAATTGTGTTCTAAGACAAAGACAGGGTTTTACAAGTGTAAGACTCTTTCAAGTGGTTTCGACGAGATATCTCGTCCAGTAAGATCTGATAATTTTTACATCAAGGTATTGCCCGTTTTATTCGATTGATGAAGAGATCAAGACCTGATTAGTTTTCTAACTACGAGGTACCTCGTTCATCAAGATCTGGTCAGTTTTGTAAATAACGAGATACCTCGTCGAGGAGGGTTAATTTGCACCATTTTCCTATTTCATCAGGAGGGTTAACTTGCACCATTTTCCTATTCCACCAAATATTCTCACATCTCACTTTCCCCCGAACCAGCCCTCTAAATTAAAATCTAAATAATTTTCTCTTCTCCAGTGTAAAAAGATGTAGCGCTTTCGCAAGCTGTATATTCTGCATTCCTGACATCATATCAATATATCTTCCAAACATTTAGAAACCTTTGAACTTCCTACCATGTATTCTGCAAGAAGGCTTCATTTGCTGTCTGAGGAGGGCAAGGCTCTGGTAGCAGGCCACAGCGGCGTCTAAGGCATTGCAACCTTCCCATGGAAAGGCTGCGGCATGGGATTCCTTGCCGTAGAAGTCGACATACAGCTGTGTAGTTCAAGTAATATGGGTAATTTATAACAGTATACTCGGATATGAAAGGCATTTTCTGTCAACCTAAATGTAGGGAGTAGTGTTTCTGCGGCTGAATTTGCTTTAAGTACGTGTTCTGAACGTGACGTCAGTTTGGCTTGTTTTTCGAATACAATTTCAGCACTCCGCGAATAAAAAGTCCAAGGAAAGAATTGCGACTTGATAGATGATTGGTCAGCACCATTTGTATTAAATGCCAAGCGTTGCCAAAATGGCGACAAACTACTTTTTAAGGAAATGCCGAAGCGTATTATAACAGAGCATTTGGACAGCAGAAGTAAATTCTTCGCATACCGTCTGGTTTGTTAACACTGAAAATCCCTTTCATGAGAAATTTTTTACCGGATACACTGAAAATCCCTCTTAGGAGGGGTTATCCCGTCCAAAAACTTTATTATACTATCGGGGTTTCTTTAAAATGTAGTTTATCGCTATTTTGGAAAAGTTTGGAGTTTAATCTAATTGGTATTGACCAATCAGCTATCATATTAATTCGGAATTCATTCTTTGAAACTTTTGTTGGCGAAGTGCCGAAATCGTATTCGAAAAACAAACCAACTGACGTCACAGGAACACGTATCAACACAGACCGGGACCAGCTTCACGTTAGCCCCACTCAGACACACCACCATCAATTACATTTAGCTTGATAGATCTCATGTTAATTCTATTTAAATCATTAGTACCATATATATATATTTGCAGATATAAAATATTCAATAACGGGAACATGTTTGCTTCAGTGAGAATGCTCATTGTGCATTTCGGATTTTTAATCCCACCAATGATGTACTAATAAAGTAAACTTTTAATTTAATGGAATGTTTGGATATTTATATGCAAATTCTTATTTCAGTTTAAAAAATGAGTGAACAATAGAAAGGTTTTAACAATCCTTGAAGATTTATACATTATATTGTTTATAATCTATTCTTTTCATGATATATTCATATATTTCTTTAAAACCATAGCTATTTTTAGTATTGTTCTTTCATAGATTCTGATTTATATGAAATTTTATATAGCACCGTTTTAGTTATGATTATCTTGACTTCTAGGTAGGCAGGGACTAAAAGACTAATTCTGTTATATTCGTGATTTCTGGTATATTCATCATTCCTCATACCTCTTTATTCCAGACGTAGTAGTTGACCTTGTTATGAAATAGACAGTGCAAGTGTGTGCAACTACATGTTATTTCTGTCGATTGCTGTTTGAAGATCTGTCATGCGGTATTGAGTGAGAGCGCGAATCCTAATGTAGGACCAATTATTGATTGGTTAGTACGTATCACACTGGTACTGGATATCCAAAACTGGTGTTCTGGAGAATTTGCATATTTTGACGAATTTCTCGAAAAGTACTGAACGAAAGATAAAACTAATGCTTCCAAACAAGGATGCAAAACTTCAGTGTCGTATACGTAAGCGTACACGTGCGTGTGGGAGGTGCATTTAGAGGAACAGGCTTTCTAAGAGCACGTGACAATTTCCGCGCTTCGTTCGCTCGTACACATCGGTGAATTTCGTGGTGGGTTTTTTTTTTTGCAACATTCGGTGAAATTTAAAAACGAACAGTTAAAATGAATAACCACCAACGTTTGGATGATGAAATGAGGTGGCGAATCGTCGGGAAACTGGAAACAGGGCAGTCTCAAGTGCAGATTGCTAGAGACTTGAATGTAACGCCCAGCGTCGTGTCCAACTTATGGAAATAGTTTAAAGATACCGGATCCGTAGAGAGAAAACCTGGGCAAGGTCGTCCAAGAGCCACGACAACCAATGAAGATTGATATTTGTCCATTACAGCGAGGCGTAACAGGAGTGCAACAGCTTCTCAGTTTTCTCGTGATCTTCATGCGGCCACAGGAAGCCGAGTTTCAAGGGTTTACTGTTTCCAGAAGGCTACATGAGAGAGGTCTGTTTGCAAGAAGACCTGCTGTTCGCGTCCCGCTCACTTCTGCGCACAGGAGAGCCCGTTTAACATGGTGCAGAAAACATCGACATTGGACCAGGGATCAGTGGGGGACCGTTCTATTCACTGATGAGTCCTGGTTCAGCCTAACCACTGATTCTCGACGTGCGTTCACCTGGGGAGAACCAAAGCCCCGATACCTGTCCTCCAACATCCAAGAAAGAGACCACTATGTCAGCGGAGGTTTGATGGATGTGCGCACAGACCTTTGACAGAGGCTCTGACTACTGTGAGGCATAGGGTTGAGATCTTGGAGCCCTATGTTCGCCTTTTCAGGGGGGCAGTTGGCCCTGATTTCATTTTTATGGACGACAACGCTCGTCCATGTAGGGCTAATCTGGTCAACGAATATCTGAAAAGTAAGGATATTCGCCGGATGGATTGGCCAGCCAGATCTCCAGACCTAAACCGTATAGAGCATATCTAGGATGCTCTTGGGAGGGCAATTGTAACTCGCCTTCCCCTCCCAGAACCACCCAGGACCTTAAAACAGCGTTGCTGGAGGAGTAGGATCGATTGCCCAGAGATTCATAAATCGCCTCATTTCCAGTATGAATTCACGTTGTGAGAGCTGCATATTTGTACGAAGGAACCATACCACCTATTAACTCATTTTTGTTATTGTAACTTCTGTTTTAGACCTTCCTACGCCGATGAGTCTTACGCACGATCATGCTTATGTACCATATCTGTTGTATGGTTATTCTTTTTGAATTATTTCAACCTATGTACATAACTAATTTCCTTAAAATATGTCCAGTAGTTCCGGAGATAATCACCCAAAAGTGAAAAATCTCTTAATTTTGAACACTAGTGTATATTAAGCACAATTAAAAATATTGGTTTAAGCTGATACTCAATCCTAATAGATTGATTCCACGTGGTCATACACTTCTGAGACCTTACGACTCTCTCAACACGCCCCATCAGAAAGCCCATGGGTTGAATTATTGTTTACCACTTTTCCATGGGTATTCACATTTCTTAAGTATTTAGATAGTAAATTCATCAGATTACCGATAAGGTGCACAATGTTGGGGGAAACACAGAAGTAAATTTTGAAGGATGCACCATCAGAGCAGCATCTATGCCGTCGAAGGCTTTTGCATTGATTAGCTTGATTTTACCACCTCGATTCTCCTCAGCAGGTGTGCCCAGTAGCAGCAACTAAAAAGAGGATAATTTTTATTCTACATTTCAGAAACATCAATCATACGAATTTATTTACATGGTCGCTTCCTGTAAATCGGAATGAGAATTATTCAATAAAATTCTGTGCAGTTCAGCAATCATATTCTTTAAGCAGCAAAAAAAAAATGAAATATAATTCCTTAAGGTCAGTAATTGACATCTCATTTTAGATTTGTGTTTAAAATAACCAAAACTTAATACCCCTTTGTGTTACTCCAGTGCGAGTTAATTATAATTACTCACCTATCTAGACATGTTTTAAATTTTAGTTTTAAATACCGTAAACACCTTATTTTAGATTTTAGTTTTAAATACCCTAACCACCTTATTTTAAATTTTACTTTTAAATACCCTAAACACCGTACTTTATAGATAGAGATTTATTCAAAAACTTTATTTTGCAATTCAAATGACGATCACGCTCTTCACGTTGGCTTGGGAAAATTTGGAGATTTTGTCATACGCGGAAAATCAATTTTTGGATTCAGATGTCTACGTGAAGGATCTAATTACAACTATAGCGAACCAATATGTCAAGACACGTATGTATGCTGACTATCGTGCTTCATGGACTTCTCAAAGAAAAACCATCGAGAAAATAAAGAGCTCATGCGAATGCCTTTTGAGCTACAGGCGCATGTGTCTCATGTATGAAACAATATGAAGATGCTAAACTTTTTCAAAGTTTCAAGCGACTTAATGCCTTTACCTTTCCCACTAATGCGGGATCCTCTTCCATGGCGGCTTTGATGGCTATTCCAGCAGCTAGACCTGCCTCGGCAATGAGATTATGACCGCAAGCGTGACCAATGTCCGGGAGAGCGTCATACTCCAGCAGAATGGCCATCACTGGCCCGCCAGCTGCAAATGATTACACAGTAATGAGAACACCCACACACAAGACGAATTTAAGGTATATTTTCATCAAAACATAAATTTACTTCTTTTTGAATTTGTGGTCCAGATTTTTGATTTGATAAAGAACACTTTATTTTTGTATAAAAAAAAGAGTATGGAACAAACGCAAAGCAGGTAGATAATCAAGAGATGTAAATGCCCTCAAAAACTGAGAAAAAAATACTAAATGCCTTAAATACTCACTTGAATTCATTTGTCAGCACCTACGATTAGAAATGCGTGTAACTGGAAACTATAAGTTCTTAGGGATATATTTTGTAGGCTAAAGTGTAAGATTTGGAAATGTTTGCTCAGAGGAGGTTGACAAGAACCTTTTAATCATGCATGTGTAATTACAGAACAGTTCATTAGAGTTTTATGTAGAATCAAGTGGAGGTTTTGGATCAGTTGAGGTTAGAGGTAATTTGACAGCACAACGATATGATCAAAGGATCGTATATACTGTTGATTTGCCTTTGATGTCCTGTGTCCAAGGAGCTATTTACCAGTACGGTAACGTCCTGCTCGCCTCTTCCAGAAGAGCCCCCCGTGATGTAGAAACCCTTCCTTGGCCAAAGATAACCCAGATCTGAACAGGTGCGTCAGTGGGTTTAACAATTTCGCTTCCTACCATAAGTAACCGATCGTGCTTAATTTGTATATAACCATTTTCAATAAACGCCTCTCATATAAAGTGGATTTCATTACTGAAAAAAACTAAAAATATTTGGTCATGTTTGTATTCATTGAAGTCTAACTGCTTTGGACAGAGTTTTTTCATGTAGTTAGAGAATGATTCATTCAGTATGAGAGTTTAATAATATTTATATCAGATAGTCTTTAAACCGGTAAAAGTATTTTATACATTATTTCATATGATAAATCTTTACCTGCTTTTGAACTGTATTCTGCTCTGAATGCGGTTGACAATATGTAGCTTCTCTGAACACTGAATCCGCATTGTTGCAAAGTCGTTGTCAACTTATCATGAGCATGAACCTCTTCTAATCCAAGTTCTGGAGTCTCCCAAATGTCTTGACTTATTTCATTCAGGAACTTCGCATTTTCATCTATTTTAGAGCACACTGTAGCGAAATCGTTTTCAGACATTTTTTTCACCACATTTCGCATACAGCTGCAAGATCTTACCTTTAGGGTAGTTAAAACAAAACAATAAACATTTCCAGAGGCTTGAGTTGCTCCCTTATATCTGAAGTAGACATTATCTGAAAAATAAACCCATGCGATGTGTTTTCGTGTTTTTGCTCGTACATACAGTGCTAATCTGATGTAGAGATTGATGAGGACCCTACACCTGTTTAATCTGTCATGACTTTTATAAATCTCACGATATTGCCATCGTACAGATAACACAATGCACGGTTTATGATGTGTTTATTAGATTGTTTCCGTGATTTTGCGAACCATGTTTAAAAGTTTATTTTTAGATCAAAAGTTTTTAAGTGGTGGTGTGTAATAGGTATTCAGGGATACCGCCGAAGAAATTTTTTATACATCTCGCTTTTTGTCAAAGATATATTTTTGATTACCGCATTTTCATCTGCTTAATCCTCCTGGTGGTCGTCTCGACGAGATATCTCGTCATTAACAAAACTGACCAGATCTTGTTAGACGAGATATCTCGTCATTTGAAAAACACTGACGTGATCTTGATCTCATCACTATAAAAAAATGGCGATATCTTTATCATTCGAAACTCAATCGGCAATATCTTCATGACGAGACATCTCGTCATTATTAGAATTGGTCAGATTTTGATGGATAATATACCTCGTCGAAATAGTTTGGAGGGTTGACTTTTTGAAACTTCACCCAAAAATATACTTTTCTGTAGGTTTTATTCTATTTTACTTCCAAGCCAAGTTATTTGAAAGCCTATAACGACTCACATTTCTGGCTAATTTTATGTCTAATGCCGTACAGAACATGAGTGTTCAGTTATCTCTACGAAACAATCGTGTATTCTTGGGCAAATAGAGAAAAAAATGAAGTCTAGTTCGAAATTTCTCCAAGTTGAAATGCCAAGCAAAGCAAGCTTAAATGTAGCACCTTCGAACGTATAATAGGTACAAAAAATCACCTACAATGAGAGGATTTTCCTGTCAAGGCTAAATGTAGGAATGGATGTAGTGTTTTTGTGGCGGGAAATGCTTCCAGTGTATTCCAGATGTGACCTCACTTGACTTGCTTTTTCAATTCGATTTCAGCTCGTCGGTTGCCAAACGAAATTCCAAGGAATGAATTCCGAATTCATAAATGATGGTCAATGCCAAAACGACAATAAACTACATTTTAAGGTAACCCCGATATGTATCATGAGAGTATTTGAGTAACAGAATGTACAATTCCCTTCATCTGTCAGGTTTGTTTGCTTGCACTGAAAATCCCTCTCATACGGGAAAATTTATTTTGCCAAAGATGACAGTCTCCACATTCTTAGCAAGAACTTATATAAACTTGATGCAATATCGTTTTTCATCATACACGGTCCATTACAAAATCGCACTTATCGTCGCAGAAAACAAGTGGGTAGAGTGGTTGATTGAAGCACTTTGGTGGAGTTTTCTGGTCTCTTCAAGTTGACCCGTGAATGCAGACCCCGGCATCTCCAAGATTTCATTGGAGCCCCTGTCTTTCGGGAACGGCTAGCATAATTCGAATAAATGTTATCCGGGAGTTATTTGCCAGATAACACTAATAGGATTGTATTGTACCAAATTGAGAATACCATTTAAGTAGATGGTTAGGTCAGGCAAATGCTGGTTACGCCTGTTCAAACGAGTAAATCTCAAAAGGAAACAGCTAATGGTTCGTGTACTAGGTTATTTCATATTACATTCTATGATATAATTTTCTATGCTTCTGTTGATTCCCAAAAATAAACAACTACCTAGAGTGTAAAGGTGGAAGGAACAGCCATCGGAACATGTGCTGGCATTATATATGAGAGATATGTGAATTCTAATTGTAATAAACTTACCAGAACGTATGCTGGTGTTATATGATACTTGATGAATCCTAATAACAAACAACTACCAGGACGTATACTGGTGTTATATAATATATGAATCTATAGAAAAGTTCCGTATTGGGATTAATTACATGATATGAGTTTCATTACGGAATAGCTACCCGGATGTGCTGGTTTTATACGATATAATAAATCCCTATGGGGAAGAGCTACAAGGACATGTGCTGGTACTATATTATGAATTCCTATAGGGAACAGCTATCAGGAAGTGTGCTGGTGTTATATAACATTTGATGAATCTCAATAATGAACAGCCATCAGGATGTGCTGGTGTTATATGCTATGATGAATTCCAATAGAGAACAGCTACCAGAACATGTTCTGGTGTTATATGACGAATCCCAAAAGCGTTGGTTGGGTTTTATGGCGCAAGGGCCATGTATTGCCAAAATACGTCAACACAAGCCAGGCCACCTTAAATAATAAATCTTAGTAGGGAACAACTACCAGGGTATGTGCTGGTTTGCATTTGGGGTTTCATAGCGCAAGTTCCAAAACCGGACTAGTTGCTCCGGACACATGCTGGTCAAGTTGCACCAAACACAAAACAATGTCAAGTAATGTATCCCAATAGTGAACAACAATCAAGACGTGTGCTGGTATTTATATAATGGATCCCAAAAGGGAACAGCTACTGAAACAAGTGCTGGTGTTGTATGACATAATATTCTCCCCGTGCTTCGAAAGAACTTTGATCTGGTGTACTTAGTGTTTAAAACCCAGTAATGACACATTGTTTTTCACCGGTTTGGGAGATTAATGAAATTACCTAAATAGCAAATACTGATTTCCTCAGTTATGATATTTTACTATTATTTTAACTTTATTTGCCTTATGTTTTTAAGATAATACATCATTCATAGACTAATATGACGGCAGTAACTGCAAACACCATCAGTATAGGACATAATGCCGTCGAAAATCTTATCTGAACAAAGTTGTTCATTCTTAACTAATCAAAGTTCTAAACTTCCTGTCAAAATAGCCCTCGTGTCGATAAAAATGACCGTAGAAAGAAAAAACAAATCATCTGTCACATTTATCGACACCTAGCTATTTTGAGAAATTTTTTTATAACTTTAACATGTTTATACAAATGATGTTGCAAAGGTGTTTTTAAGAAATAAAATTTTAGTTTTATCAACCAAATAGCCATTTTAATCTAATTGACCTATAGGAGACTTTCTACAGTCGGTCCATAGTTCTTTTCTTCACTCATTGCAGTCAAGTTGCTCTACACTCATTGCAGTAAATAGAGAAGTCTTTCATTATATTATAGATGAAATTTGTCATTTAAAAAATTAGTTACAAATCCTGTGAAAGCCATCTACGACTTTCAGGATTTCGGTTAAAGTGAATTTTATTAAAATTCCATCTCATCTCTGAGAGTATAGATTCGGAATTCATGTTTGATAGTTAGGTATGGAAGGGGTACTCCATTGTTCTCGATTGACATTCTTTTTTGTTTGTCTTTATCTATTACGCTTATCAGAGGATAAGATAAATGTCATTGACATTTTTTGTTGAGTAGTAAAAATAATAATACTCTATTAAGGAATCTCTAAATAACTTTAATTTCTCCATCAAAACGAACAAATGGCCAAAGGATTGCATAATTCAAATTATTAGTATAAGGACTGTCTATTTGTCCTTACACAATATACATTATTTTCACTATAGAAAAGCGGATTCCTCCTGTGAGCTATCATGCCAGATATGGTTACATTAATATGCAGTAATATAAATGTAAACATTTGTATTATACACATATTAAATGATTCCCAACTTGATTAACAAATACCTATCCACGGTAAGTAAATCACAGCGTTTTCAGTAATTTTGACATAGAGACAATCAATTCATTTTTATATGGATATTTTTGGAATAAGAGACTACTTATATCGAAAGTTTATAACTTAAAATTGACAATGTACCATGAAATGATTTCATGTAATAACATTCCACAATAGCCAAGTAGTAGTTGTCTAATTGAACTTGCTTATCCTTTCAATGTTTGCAATAATTTGATTGATGCATATTTCCATGATGTAGTCTTTAATTAGAATGTTTTGGAAAAGGGTAATCTGTAAATAGACGCATTAATTTCAAGTTAAATTATTTTATTTCATTTCGTTATCAAATTAATTTTATGCTTTAAACAAAGCGTTTTTCGTTGAAGTTTTAAAAATCTTTCTTCTCTTTCAGCTTATTGACCAATTAGAAGTCCTTGAATCTGAGAATGCTGTGCTGAAATGTACATTAAAGGAGTTTCAAAAAGTTATTGAAGTTGTAAATGTAAGTTAGACTATATGAAGGTATTATTTTTGGTCGTACTTGTATATTTATTGAAATGTCTTGGTATTGTTCGACAATTGTTTCTTGGTATGTTGATATTTTTGTATGTTTATTTCAGGCTTCGCTGTAAAGGATGTCCATAGTATGTGTGTTGAAGAAAATTAAATTCTATCTATGATGCAAATTTATTTCCTCAATTTGTTTCTGTGTGACTATAAAATAAATATTAATACATTTTTATTGTACATACACCTGATTTGTTTGTCTTAAATATACTGTGTTACTGTAAAGTTTCTTCTATTCATAAAAACATCAAAGTAGCGCCTATAAATAAAGATTCCTAAATTAAGGATTATGAAATGCAGCCTAAACTAAAAAGAAATATTGGAAGTGAAGAATCATTTAGAATAATTTCCTGCAATGATAATTAGGAAAATATAATTAGCATAATAATACAACTGTATTCTGTATATTTCTTAATAAAATCTTCCTGCTTAATAAAAACTGATGGTATCCAATAATTTATAGTTGAAAATTACTTTACTGCCATTACTTTGCCTGGAAGCAAGAACGATTGATTTTTGTTCCACAGAAGTTAGACGTACTGAACATGCATATTACTAAAATCCCCCTTTTTCTTTTATTAAAAAAAGTTGTTTCTCTTGTTTAGTTTTCCCATTTTTCTTTAATGATTTGCTCAGATATTTTTTCAGGCTTTGATGTCATTTCCTTTGCAGCAGATAAGACAAATAAAAGATGTTTAGATGATTAATTATGGCAGCAAATAAGAGTTTTCATTGACAAATATGAATATTTTAACTGGAAAGCATCTTGTAATGAATGGATAGGGGTTTTTAGTATCTGTTCGCAAAAGGGTTTCAATTAAATTGTGAAACCTGGAAAATACCGAAACTCTCTTCCAAAAAGTGATCGAACCCTTTTACTTGTTTTGAAAAATTGTGATATCTTCCATATATGAGCAAGTCGTCTGTATGAAACTGAAAACATATTTAAGTCCAGTTCAGCAGCTTTTTTATATTGAAGATTTATTAAATAAAAAAGTCAATTATATATGAGAATATACTGTAAGCGATCAGAACTATAATAGAATTTTAGGAAATTGGCAAAGCGAACATGACAAGTCTTGCTTGCAAACGATAACAGAAGTTCTAATGTTTTTTAGAATGTCAATAGTGGCCATAGGGCATCCATTTTGTAGTTTAACGCCACGGGTGCTTTTTAGTTGTGTATTTTAAATAATGCTTCAACTTTTTGATTATTAATTTGATATATACAACGCTAGTTTAATTTAGCATTTAGTCCACAAGCTCGACGTAACTAATTAGTACTTGGTGCACCAGAGTAACACTAAGGGGATCCGCCCTTGTAGAATTTGAACTTCAAAATATAAATGACAGGGCGACACACACACAAATATAAATGACACAGGCGACTTTAGCTACTAATTTTCAACCTAGAAGCAAAATTGTCTAAAAATTAATTTCAGAACTTTGGAGACTTAAAAATTCACCAACGAAAATTAAGTGTGTCCTCCCTTTTTTTAAATAAGCATGTCCTTATCACCGTTACGAGTTTATCTTTACGCTATCTATTTCTTTAACTTGAAATTATCTGTAACTCGGATTTCCATCGTATTTTGCTATAAAAATCTATTTCAATATGAATACTAAATACTTTTCGGCAACATTGGCATATGCAATTTCTAGAAATGCCATTAATTCCGACTTGGAAATTCAAATTTTATATAAAGAAAATATTTAGCTTTTTAATATCAAAATTTAAATTTCTTGGTGAGTTCTTCAACGTTTGTTTCATACTTAATTAGCACATTTTGTGTTTTATTGATTCATTTCGTGTCTGAGTAACTAAAATAAGGTTTAAAGGAGGCTAATTTGCTACCATTTTTAAGAATTTGTTCTAATGCTTTCACTAGTGATTTGACTGGCAGCCCTGTAATGATTAAGTTCATTTCGCCGGGCATTAGCAAGAAATGATAAATATAAGTTTGTTTTCACTACATGTCTTGGGAAAGGTCTGTCTGGAATTGCTTCTTTGCCTCTGCTAAAGTTTCCGGGCATCGCATTAATTTCAGTGCTGTCAATGCCATGGCTTTGGCCGCTTTCAGCGTTGGCTCCTGGGCTTTGGTAGACCCTGCTTCTTTGGCGAACTCCGTTGTATGATTGACAGCTTGTGTGCTGATGTCATAAAATGGATGAATTGATGGTAGAACCCACGACACGTTTCCCATGTCTGTGGAACCTGTGGGTAAGTCACTAACCTCCTTGCGATCCACTTGTACCATTCCTGAAATGTTAGAAATTTGTATTAACCTAACGATCTAATTTGCATAATTCTTATTAATAACCCAACATAAAAGTGCTCTTCGAGATTTATTGAGAAATATTTTAAACGTAAAAACGATATATTGTAGCCTAAAATGAAACACGTTCAATAAAGAAAACAGTTCTGAGCAATCTCGGAGGAATTTTTAATTTTCACGCAATGCGTAAATTGTTATGCAATCATTTTAACAAAATCATAATAAATAATGTACATTTATTTCTTTTCTGTTTCTCAAGTGTGTTTTCTAAGTTTCGTTTAAGAAAAATTTGAACCGTCTGGTAACGAAAAAATTACAGTAGCCGAATCTAGAGACTGAAAAACTCATTTAAAATTTTTGATTTACTTTGTTTCCCTTTTAAACCGACGACATCTTTAACCAAATAAGAAAGGGCCTTTGTTCTTTATACCTTTAATTTTTAGATTTAGTGATTATTATAAACTGAAAGTAAAACGAAACCGACAGAGAGCTCTCACGATGGTGAGGGTAAGGGCTAATGGGTTTAGAGACAGGTTCATTCTTTGAATCTAATAATGTTGATAAATAATAATGTTGACAAGATCTTAGTTTAAATTTCTCTTCCAGGGCAAAATATGTTGAAAATATTTTAAGAACAGTGAACTGCAGTAATCAAATTTTGTTGTCTTAAATCTTATTTATTTAAATTTCTTAGAAATAACGAAATAGTTTTTATTTTAGTGTTTGAGTGAGTCCTGATTTTACATAGTTTGGAAATTAGTGATTAATAAATTTTGAATGATTAATAATAAAGTTATACATTTTTCCCAACGACAAAACTGCTTTACAAAATTTACAACATTAATGCTTTTAAAGACTGAATTTGGCGCAGCTTGTCCGCTTTTGGACTTGGCGCCATAAAACCCCAACTCCCAATACAATCCAAAGACTGAATTAGAAATGTGCCTTCAAATTGCTTATTTTTACTTTTCCAAATTGGCCACATAATAACAAATGTTTAAAATTACCTACACTATATTTAAGTTTAACAAATAAAAGTATGAAAGGCATAATTCACGCACACACACAGCTATTGAAAATATTTTTAGCACATTCTTCCAAATTTAATTGCACTTAAAATATAAATATTGCCTGCAGTAAAATAATGCAAGTTTTTTAAACCATGGAATAGGAAATAAAGTGCTTATAGCATAATGATATTAAACAGAACGTGATATTGGATTATCACAATGACACAAATATTGTTACGTGTCATCCTTTTGTTAGCAATTCGCAGAAAATCCTCGTATAAATAGAAATTCCGTTTACAAACTTTTGACTTCAGATTGTAGTTTTTAAGGTTTATTTTGGTGTAAATATTTACTAATTTTGATTTTTAGATATTTTTGGGCTTTTTAGATTTTAGCATAATTTTTTTATTTTGCCCTGAGTCGAACTAAGAACTTTGAATCTCAAATATTTAGTTAGGCTATCAAAAAGTTATCCCAACTTGAATACCTTGATTTTATGTTCCTAGATAAAAAAATATGTTTTTTTAATTCTTATAGTTATGCATGAGCGAAAAAATTATATTTGCAGATCATTTGTCCGAAGCGGAAAATATTTTGCAAATTGGAAGTACACCAATTAAATATTTTACGTCATTTAACAGATCTCTTATAAATTGTGCTTTTTAGGTAGACTGCCATATTTCCTTCAGACTAAACGGGACATGGTTATGTAATATTCTGTATTTATGAAAAACAATAAATTCATTCTGGAGATGGTCATTAAAACTGAAATTTCGCATCTTCGACAATGCAAGGATAGACAAAGCTTTAAAAAATAAGACTTAAAACTTCTCTATTTTCTTTAAATAAATCACATCAGATATCACGATACACAGTATGGAATAATGCCACTCCATGGTTATAAAAATTACTGGTATCCATGGGGACAGTGATGAACGATTTCCGCGGTAATTAATACATATTTACGTTTTACCAATATTAAAGTGTATTAATTAGTTTTCATTAAAAACGTATCAAAATTGGGGACCGGTTGCAAGAGTTAAGGAATAGAAACCGGAGGGTGTGAAATCTGTCGTGGCCTCAAATGTCCTCATGTTGGCGTGGTGTGGAAGTGGAGAGTGGGGTGCCAGCTCAGGTGTGACCTCGTCATCTGACCGTGGTTCAAAATTACGTGGTGTTGTTCTCGGAACTTTCCCTTCGGGGTTTGATCCCAGACCTTCTCCCATAGCCCGTTGTGTTGCTCCAATGGGACGTTAATTAAATACCTACCGTGTCAAAATTGGCATTTTTATTAAAATGACGGAAAGGCTGGGAAAATATGAAAAAGGGGGGAACGGTACACATATTGTCAGCCTACTTCTAGGTCAACGAAATCCGGATCCTGATTAATAATATTACATTTAAAATATGCTCAACCTAAGCGTTCCGCATAGTCCTCGAATAACTGTGCCATGACTTTGTTCGTTAAGAGGCTTTCATAATCGGTTTCTTCATTTCTGGTGACAATTGAGGTGCAGCCAGTAGCTTCCGCTGAGCACCTGATACAGGTGAGGATCCTCGCGTGTAGCTTTCTCACCTCACCCCTCGTGGCTGCCCGGAACCGTATGTCCATGGAGGTGTGAGCAGGAATGATATTTGTCTTTGTTCCGCCTTTGGTGATAATGGCTGCAAAAAAAGACTTTGATCAGCAAATATTGCATTTAATATGGTATTGGGAAAAAATTACACTTTCCATCTAAAGCAGTACAATTTCATGTGTGCAATGGGCCGGATTGTGAAGAAAGCGGCCACATGTATTAGTTTGAAGAGGTGGTAAGGTATAAGAGAGAGGAGAAAATTGATAAACATAATCCATTTTGAGAGGAATTAATATAATATAAATGAGACACGTCACATTTTTATTTCACTAACAAGGCACGTAGTCGCCACTTCATCCTGCTGTAGAAATCAATATGTTCCCAAATTCTTTTTTGTTAAATCAGACTGCAATCTACGCTTATTTCCGTTCATAATTGAAAATGTTTGCTCTCACAAATTAGTTTCCAAAGAGGCTTAGTGTTTTTTGGGCAGACGCTATCAAGTTTTTAAACGTACCCTTTTCCAGGATCATTAAGAAATTAATTAAGCAAAATTATTTAAATTATGTCGTTGAACAGGGAAAACTTAATTATTTCTAATTTGAGTTCAGTACATATGTGGTTCGAGAAACACTGGTTCCTATTCCTTATAGGAAAAGAAACTAAGGTTTTTCAGACACAGTATAAGACCCTGTCTGCGTATTAGAATATAATTGTGTTCTAAGACAAAGACAGGATTTTACAGGTGTAAGACTCCTTCAAGTGGTTTCGACGAGATATCTCGTTCAGCAAGATCGGACAAATTTTGCTAATGATGAGATCTCTCGTCATCAAGATATTACCGTTTTTTTTCGATTTATGAACAGAATATTACCTGAACAGTTTTCTTCTAATTACGAAATACATCGTTCATCAAGATCTGGTCAAGTTTACTGCTAATCTGGTCAGTTTTGCACATGACGAGATACATCGTCGAGACCACCACCAGGGGGGTTAACTTGCACCATTTTATTATTTCACCAAATAATCTCACATTTGCCCTTTCCTCGAAACTAGCCCTCTAAATTAAAACCAAATAATTTTCTTTTGTCCAGCGTAAAAAGATATAGCGCTTTCGCAAGCCGTATATTCTGCCTTCCTGACATGTTATCAATATATCTTCCAAACAATTAGAAACTTTTGAACTTCCTACCATGTATTCTGCAAGAAGGCTTCATTTGCTGTCTGAGGAGGGCAAGGCTCTGGTAACAGGCCACAGCGGCGTCTAAAGCATTGCAACCTTCCCATGGAAAAGCTGCTGCATGAGATTCCTTGCCGTGGAAGTCGACGTCCAACTGTAGTTCAAGTAATATGGGTAATTTATAACAATGTGTGTGTGTGTACTGATATATGAGAGGCATTTTCTGTCAAGCTAAATGTAGGAAGCGGTAGTTTTCTGGAGAGAAATGTGGAATCTCCGAAGTGTATCATAACAGGGCATTTGGACAGCAGAAGTAAAATATTCGCAGACAGTCTGGTTTGTTTGTTTACACTGAAAATCCTTCGTAGAAAGGATTTTTTTAGCGGATACACTGAAAATCCCTCTTAGGAAGGGTTATCCCGTTCAAAAGCTTTATTATGATACAATCGGGGTTTCCTTAAAATGTAGTTGATCGCCGTTTCGGTAACGCTTGGCATTTAACCCAATTGGTGCTGACCAATCATCTATCAATTCGGAATTCGTTATCGCCGTTTTGTCGACATTCGGCGTTTAATCTAATTGGTGTTGACCAGCCAACTATCATATATTAACTTGGAATTCATTCTTTGAAATTTTTGTTAGCAAAGTGCTGAAATCGTATTCGAAAAACAAACCAACTGTCGTCACTTTCAGAATATGTACAGGAACACGTATCACCGCATACACACTACCGCCAATTGTATTTAGCTTGATAGAAAATATCTTTCATGTTAATACTAAATCATTAATACTATATATATATATAATTTGAAGTTATAAAATATTCAATAACATTAACATAGTGAGAGTGACCTCAGTGACATTGCCCAATTCATATTTAAATTTTAAAAATGGGTGGACAATAGAGAGGTTTTAACAATCCTTGAGGATCTATACTCATATATATCGTTTATAATCTATTTTCATGATATATTCGTATATTTCTTTAAAACCAGTCATTTTTAGTATTGTTCTCTCATAGATTCTGATTTATTTGAAATTTTATATAGCATTTGTTTTTTTATAATTCTCTTGACTTCTAGGTAAGGCGGGATATCTTAAAAGCTCATTCTGTTGTATTCATAATTTCTGGTATACATTTACCTCTTCATTCCTGACGTAGTTGTTAGCCAAACCGACTCTTATGAAATAGAAGGTGTATGTGTGTACAGCTTCATGTTATTTCTCCTGATCACTTGGTTTACAGATCTGTTACGTTGTATTGGGTTAAAGTACTAATCCTATTTAGGACTAATTACTGACTGGTTAATGCGAATTATATTATGCATAATTAAAAACACTAGTTTAATAGTTTAAGCTTCGATTGCCAATCAGTTCAAATCGATTCCAAGTGGCCTACACTTCTGAGACCTAACGACTGCGACTGTCAACATGCTCCGCCTATTTCATCAGAAAGTTTGTGGGATGTGTTATTATTCCTATTTTGTTTCCAAACATTCACTTTTCCTATGTATTTAGATAGTAAATTCACCAGATTACCGCTAAGATGCTTAATGTTGGGGAAAACGCAGAAGTAAATTTTGAAGGATGCACCATCAGAGCAGCATCTATACCGTCGAAGGCTTTTGCATTGATTAGCTTGATTTTGCCACCTCGATCTTCCTCACCAGGAGTGCCCAGCACCACCAACTAAAAAGAGGATAATTTTTATTCCACATTTCAGAAACATCAATCATACGAATCTATTTATATAGTCGCTTTGTGTAAATCGGAATGAGAATTATTTAGTAAAATTCAGTGCACTTCAGCAATCACATTTTTCTTTAAACAGCGAAAAAATGAAATATATAACTCCTCAAGGTCAGTAACTAACATATCATTTTATACTTGTGTTTATAATAAACCAAACTTAATAACCCCTTGTTATAACTAACATATCATTTTATACTTGTGTTTAAAATAAACCAAACTTAATAGCCCCTTGTGTTGCTCCAATGCGACTTTATTTATACCTACCTACCTAAACACCCTATTTTAAATTTTAGTTTTAAATGGACTAAATAATTATTTTATAGATAGGCATTTATAAAAACTATATTAAGCTTCAAATGATGATCATGGCGTGGTGTGGAGATTTGGAGATTTTGTCAAACACGGAAAATTAATTTCTGGATACAGATGTCTACGTTAATGATTTAATTACGGAAGATAGGATATAAAGAATTAATTAAAGAAGGATAAGACGAATGTCTTTGACATTGATTTTTCATTTCGAGCTATTGAGTAGTAAAACCAATACTGCTCTCGATAGATACGCTTAATGAATCTAAATAACTTCAATTTCTCCACAAAAATTGACAAATGGTCTCAATGAATTGCATAATTTAAAGTATACTGTATTTATACTTTCTTTTCATCATAGAAAAATGGATTCATCCAATGAACTGCCATGCCAGATACAGTTACAATAATACTCAGTAATATAAATTGAAATATTTTTTACATAGATTTAAGTACACCAACTTGATTATAAAAATCACCCACGGAAAATAAATAACAGTTTTCAGTAATTGTATCATGAAGACAATCAATTCGTTTCGATGTGGATACTTTTGCATCGAGACCAGTTATATTTAAAGTTTATAACATAAAACTGACAAAGTATCATTAAATGGTTTCATGCAGTAACATTCCACGTCAACCAAATAGTAATTGTCTCTTCGAACTTGCTTATCCATTCAAAGATGTATTCGTAAATAATTTAATTACTACTATAGCAAACCAGTATCTTAAGACACGTATATATGCTAACTATCGTGCTTCGTGGACTTCCGTCCCCAAAAAAACCATCGAAGAAATAAAGGGCGCATGCGAATGCCTTTGGAGCTACAGGCGCATGTGTCTCATTATGAAACAATATGAAGATGCTAAACTTTTTCAAAGTTTCAAGCGACTTAATGCCTTTACCTTTCCCACTAATGCGGGATCCTCTTCCATGGCGGCTTTGATGGCTATTCCAGCAGCTAGACCTGCCTCGGCAATGAGATTATGACCACAAGCGTGACCAATGTCCGGGAGAGCGTCATACTCCAGCAGAATGGCGATCACTGGCCCGCCAGCTGCAAATGATTATACATTAATGAGAATTAAAGGAACAATACGAATTTAATGTGCTCTGTGTTCAAAACATCAAGTTATTAAACTAAACATGTAAATCAAATATATTTTTTAATTTGTGGTTCAGATGTTTGATTTGATAAAGAATATTTTTAATTTTTGTAATAAGTAGAGAGTCTGGAACGAACGCAATGCCGTACATAATCAAGACGAGAGGTAAATGCCCTCAGGAGCTTAAAAGAAATACGAAATACCTAAAATATACTCAGTTAAATTTGTTTATCAACATAATTTTTAGGAATATATTTCGTAGACTAAAGTTTAAGATTTGAAAATGTCTCTCAGATCACAAGAACCTTTTATTTAAGCAGGTGTAATTATAACATAGGCTGATCAGAGCCTTACGAAGAATCAATTAAAGGTTTTGGATTAAACCTATTGACGCAGCAGTTTAGATATGGGTTCTCTGGCCAATCAAGGGTTTCATCATCCCGTTGGCACTCTTGGGAGAGGACAGCCGGGTGTTACCATGCTGGTAAATAGCCCCTTGGACACGTGATATCAAAGGCAAAACAACAGGTTATGCGATCTGTTGATCATATCGTTGTGCTGTCAAATTACCTCTAACCTCAATTAATAATTTCGCTTACTACCATAGATAACCGATTGAAGCATATTTTCTAGGCAACCATTTTTAATAAGACTCATATAAATTGCATTTCGTTATGAAAAAGCAAGCCTAAAATATAGTGTCATCATATTTGTCTTCACTGAAATCTAACTGTAGTGCAGACAAATTTAAACTTTTTAAAAGTAACTAGAGAATTATTATTTTAATTGTTAGAATTTAATACAGAGGCTGTTCGGACATTTTTTGAACGATTTTAATGGACTGAAGATCAATTTTTTACATGAAATTTTTGTGTTTTAAATGTTCCATTTGATAGCCCTTATTGTTAACTATCTTTCTGAACCTTAATTTCCATGATAATAGACTTTTGTAGTATCGACAGTGGTATTTTGTCCCATTCTTGCTCCACAGTTTTCCAGTCCTTGAATGGTTTTCTGTCGACGTTTCGATAATGCCCTTTTTAAAAGTCCAAAAGCACAAAAGTCCATGGGTGAAACATCTGGAGATTTAGCAGGAATATCAGTAAAGGGCTTGATATTGTTGATAACAGTTTCTTATTCCATTTTTTCCAAGAATTTAATAGTCGATTTAGATGTGTGGCTGCTTTCTTTAGCCTGATGCAGTTCTACTGTTGGCACTGTGGGTAAAGATATGGTATTTATTTTTTTAATATTGGGGATAAAATAGGGTCTTGATAATATGTGGGAATTGATTTTTACATTCCCCCCTCTTTTTACTTTTAATTTTCAATTATATGCAAAACCGGCAGCAATCATAAATATCTTAGAGAAAGTTCCCACGTTCACTTTGCTATAGTCCTTTGACTTGGCGGATTCTCTTTTAAAATTAAAGATCTTGCCTTACAATTTTCTCAGAAATGTTTTCTTTTTTGGATACTTTTTTGGAAGTATTTTTCCACTTTTACGTTTTTTCCTTTCTTATTAATAATATTACTTATCGTACCTTTAGATATCGAAAAACCATGACTTTTACAGCGTTTTTGAATAATTGAATAAGCACAATACTCTTCGGAAAGAGCGGAAACATAGGCTTCCATCCATTGCTTATTTAAAAGCGCCATTTTGAAAGTAAACAAAACTATAGATTAGTAGACGATAAGTTATACTTTAACTATTTAATTGCTGTGAAAATAAAATTCTTTCGTAGCATACAACTTTTTTACAGCTCATCAAAATCGTTCAAAAAATATCTCAACAGCCTCTGTAATACATGTATCAAAAATAGTTTCTTATTTCCGTTAAGGAAGGATTTCATACATTACTTTGTATGATAAAAACTTTACCTGTTTTTGAGTTGTATTCGCCTCTGAATGCAGTTGGCAATATGTAGTTTCTCTGAACACTGAATCCGCATTGTTCCAGAGCCGTAGTCAACTTATCATGAGCATGAACCTCTTCTAATCCAAGTTCTGGAGTCTCCCAAATGTCTCGACTTATTTCATTCAGGAGCTTCGCATTTTCATCTATTTTAGAGCACATTGTAGCGAAATCGCTTTCAGACATTTTTCACACTTTCGGATCCAGCAGAAATGTCTTATTTTAAAGTATTTAAGACATAAGGCTAAAAACATTTCCAGAGGTTTGAGTTACTCACTTATATTTGAAGTAGAAATGACCTGAGTAGATAAACTCGGTGATGTGTATTCGTTTTTTTGCTCGTGCATGCAGTTCTAATCTGATGCAGAGACTGATGTGGACTCTTATATCTGTTTAATCTGCCATGACCCATTTGTAAATGTCACTATGTTGTCATCGTAGAGATAACAAACAATTCACAGCTTATGATATGCTTATTAAATTATTTTCGTGATTTCGCGAACCATGTTTAAAAGTTTATTTTTAGAACAGATGTTTTTCATTGGTGTGTAAATTTCTGTGTTGTGTAAAAATTGTGTGTAAATTTCTCGGCGGTATTCAGGGAATATCGCCGAAGAAATTTTTTATACATCTCACTTATTGCCAGTTATATTTCTGATTACAGAATTTTCATCTGGTTAGCTTTGTGAAACTTCATCCAAAAATATACCTTTCTGTAGGCTTTATTCTATTTTACTTCCAAGCCGAGCTTATTTGAAAGACTACGACTCACATGTCTCCCTAATTTTGTGTCTTATGTCGCACAGAACATGAGCGTTTAGTTGCTGAAAAGATCGTGTATTATTGGACAATAGAAAGAAAAGTGCAATTTGTTCGCAAAATTTCTGTTGAAATGTCAAGCAAATCAAGTTTAAATATAGCACCTACGAAAGTAACATCGGTAGTAAAGATCACTTATAATGAGAGACTTTTCCCGTCAAGGCTAAATGTAGGAATGGATATAGTGTTTTTGTGGCGGAAAGTTCTTCCAGTAGTATTCCAGATGTGACCTCATTTGACTTGTTTTTCCAATTCGATTTCAGCTCGTCGGTTGCCAAAAGAAATTCCAAGGAATGAATTCCGAATTGATACATGGTGGTTGATTGGTCAATGCCAAATTTCTCCAAAACTGCATTTTAAGGTAACTCCGATGTGTATTATGAGTGAGTATTTGGGTAACAGGAAGTAAAATTCCCATCATCCGTCAGGTTTGTGTGCTTACACTGGAAATCCCTCTCATGGGAAAATTATTTAGCCACCATGATGACAGTCTCCTCATTCTCAGGAAAAGCTTAAACAAACTTGATGCAATATCTTTTTTGATCATATATAGTTTGTTACAAAGCCGCACTTACCGTCGCAGTAGACAAGTGCGTAGAGTGGCAGATTGAAGCACTTTGTTGTGTATTAGATCCTCGCATGTGGCGATGGATCAGTATGGGATATGGAAAATGGCCCATTTACCAGATACCTCCGCAGATTCGGATTACAAACACAATACCCGAATAAACATCCGTCCCCCCATCTCATAAAATCCCAGCAGTAATTCTGTGCAGGTAAGAAATCGACCAACTCCTAAGGGCCGCTTCAGACCAAAAGAATCCCAAGTTCAAACCAACAGGTCAATCTAAATCTAAAAGGAACTGACAAATGTGGATTCGGGTGCGTTGAAGCGGAAAGCTCCAGATTCAGACAGCGTGAAAAGCTTTAAGACGAATAAGCTTTTTCTTTTGAAGCGGGTTTCCTGAAACTTCGTTTGTATCAACTGGATTCAGATTGATAAAGATTAATCTGTTGTGGATTAAATGGCCCTATGGAAGATCACTAAAACGGTAAATTCTTAAAAGTATAGGTACGGAGACCCCTTCCAGAATGTTTAAGTGGAGTTTTCTGGTGTCTTCAATTTCACCAGTAAGTGCAGACCCCCGACATGTCGAATTCATTTGGAGCCCTGTGTTTCGGAAATGACAAGCATAATTCGAATAAATGTTATCCGGGAGTTATTAGTTAGATAACACTAATGGGATTGTATTGATACCAAATTGAGAATGCCAATAAGTAGAGGGTTAGGTTAAGCACATTCTGATCACTCCTGTTCAAACGAGTAGATCTCAAAATAAAACAGCAACCTGTACGTGTACTAGTGTTATTTCATATACTCTACAATTTTTTTATGCTTATGGTGATTCCCAATAGCAAACAGCTACCAGGGAAAGGTGTAAGGAACAGCTATCGGAACATGTGCGGGTGTTATATATAATGAATCTTAGTGGGAAACAAACTTACCAGAACGTATGCTGGTGTTATATAGTATTTGATGAATCCTAATAGCAAATAGCTCCCCGTATTGGAATTCATTGCATGATATGAATGTCATTACAGAACATCTACCCGGATATGCTGGTTTTATACGATATGATAAATCCCTATGGGGAAGAGCTACAAGAGCATATGCTGCTACTATATTATGAATCCCAATAGGAACATATATCAGGAAGTATGCTGGTGTTATACAACATTTGATTAATCTCAATAACGAACAGCTATCAATATGTGCTAGTGCTATATGATATGATAAATCCAATAGGGAACAACTACCAGGACATGGTTTGGTGAATCCTAAAAGGGTTGGTTGGGTTTTATGGCACAAGGGTCATGTATTGCCAAAATACGTCAAAACACAAGACAACGTCATGTAATGAGTCCCAATAGAGAACAGCTACCAAGACATGTGCTTGTGTTAGGGTTTATAATGAATCCTAGTAGGGAACACATACCAGAATACGTGCTGGTTTGCATTTAGTGTTTCATAGCGCAACTTCCAAAACCGGACTATCTGCTCCAGACATGTGCTGGCCAAGTTGTTCGAAACACAAGACAATATTAAGTAATGAATCCCAATAGCAAACAGCAACCACAACCTGTGCTGGTGTTATGATATATATGATGAATCCCAAAAGAGAACATCTACTAAGACAAGTGCTGCTGTTGCATGACATAATATTGTACTCCTGCTTCGAAAGAACTTTGATCTAATGTATTTGAGTTTAAAAATCAGTAATGACACATTGGCTTTCACCTGTTTGAGCAATTAATGAAATTACCTAAATAGCAAATGCTGATTTCCTCAGTTATGATATTGTACTATTGTTTTAGATTTATTTACCTTATGCTTTTAAGATCATACGTCATTGATCAACTTATATGACGTCAGTAACTGCAAACACCATCAGTTTAGGACATAATGCCGTCGGAAATCTTATCAGAACAAAGTTGTCCATTCTTTACTAATCAAAGTTCTAAACTACCTGTCAACATGAATGTGATCACCATGCTGTGTGTATTTTTTCTGTACAAAAGTAACTATTTAGAAAGCATTGATATTTTTTACAGATTATCTACTTACACATTTGTAATGTTTTGCATCAAATGTTTTATCACGGATATAGATCCGATTTAAGACAAATAATCACGCTTAATTAGTGCCTCCCGCGCTAGCAAAAAATATAATATATCGCGGTGCTAAGTATTTCCGTCGATAAATAAAATTGACTTTATTATCGGTCTTAGTCCTCGTGTAGATACAAATGACCGTAAAGCGACAAACCAAATCATCTATCACATTTATCGATACCTAATTATTTTGAGAAAAAATTTTATAACTTCAACATGTTTATACGAATCATGTTGTAAAGATGTTTTTAAGAAATGAAATTTTAGTTTTATCAACCAGTCATTTTAATCTAATTGATCTATAGGAAACTTCCTCTAATAGATCCATACTTCTTCACTCATTGCAGTCCAGTTGCTCTTCACTCATTACAGTAAATAGAGAAATATCATTCATTATATTATAAATGATTTGTCTTTTAAAAAATTAGATACAAATCCTGAGAGCCATTTACGACCTTCACGATTTCGGTTAAATTGAATTTTTTAATTAAATATCATCTCTGAGGACGAGAATATATATTTGGAATTCATCAAACGATATCAATGGAACTATCAAACGATAGTTAGATATGGAAGAGGTACTTCACTGTTCTCGATTGGCATTCTTTTTTGCTTGTTTTTATCTATTACGTTTATCAGAAGATAAGCAAATGTCATTGGCATTTCGTGTTAAGCAGTTAAAATAATACTATTCCAGATAGATATACTTAATGAATCTCTCTCTATATATAAATAACTTTAATTTCTACACCAAAATGAACAAACGGTCAACGGATTGCATAATTCAAAGTATACTATGTCTATTTGTCCCTATACAATATGCATTATTTTCACTGAAAAACAGATTCCTCCTGTGAACTGTCATGCCAGATACAGTTACATTAATTCGCAGTAATATTAATTTAAACATTTGTATTGTGCACATATTAAATTATTCCCAACTTGATTAAAAAATACCATCCACGGTAACTAAATCACAGCGTTTTCAGTAATTGTAACATAGAGACAATCATTTCGTTTTTATGTGGATATTTTTGCAACAAAAGACTAATTATTTACAAAGTTTATAATATAAAATTGACAATACATGATGAAATGGTTTCATGCAACAACATTCCACAATAACCAAGTAGTAATTGTCTCTTCGAACTTGTTTATCCATTCGATGTTTGCGATAATTTGATCGATGCATCTTTCCTTGATAAAATCTTTAATCTTCGGAATGTTTTGGAAGAGGGCAATCATCTGTAAATAGTCGTATTAATTTCAAGTTAAATAATTTGAAACACATATAAGTTAAACTTGAATGACTAAGTTTTCAAAACAATATTATTGAGTATGATAATATAATTTTATAATCTTAACCCTCCTGGTCTAGATGTTAGCAAAACTAACCAGATCTGTATGGCCGAGATATCTTGTCATTAAAAGAAAACTGACGAGATCTTGTTCTCGTCATATAAAAATCGGCATTATCTTGATGGACGAGATATCTCGTCGAAACCGCTTGGAGGGTTAACTATTAGAAAACTAACTCAAAAATTACCTGCTATTGACAACACAAATATATTTGTACTGCTAAGAATTAAGATTAAAAGAAGTTAAAAAATTTTCAACTGATGAAAATAAACTGAAAAATTCTTTTTAACGGATATCATCTAATTAACCCTACGAATAGAAAAAAATGTCCATAGAATGACAAAAGAAACCGAAACCTTTCGACCATTAATACATACTCGTAAAATTGAAATCCAAAAATTATTAAGTATTCTCTACCAGTTTGTATTTTTTGCAAAGGAGCGCTATTTGGCATCACTGCAGTTGACCAGTTTGGACCATAGATGTGAAATCTAAGTATACTGAGTATTGCTATTGAAGATAGCTTCAAAAAGTGACCAACTTGTCGACTTGTAGTAACGTGACTGCTCTGTGAAAATATGACTTGGTTTATCGATTTGTCATCTTATAGCCTCGTTTGGACGATGTAACATATAACAGGGGAGGTGTGTGAATGCGCATTTCGTTGGGGTGACGACAAAAATGGCGAAATCGCCAAAGTCTACTACCAAGTCGCGCTGACCAATCAGATGATGAATAGATGGATGGGTGTCTTCTCCCGTCCAGTGGACCAATCAGATGATGCATGTTCTTTTCTATTCGTCAGTCAAAAGTCACGTTATTACTAGTTTTGATCACATAATCCTGGACATATATAATAGCCACCATTGTTCACTCCACATTTAGATTTCATCTATGGTTAGGACATCGAAATTCTACACACTGACTTCTTACGCGTAACATGTGACATTTCACGAATGCTGAGATGTTTCACAAGCACCTATCATATGGAGAACAGCTACGTGCAAGCTGAACATGAACGATCCTCCATTCGTCGAAGCTATCAAGGCTGCATTTATTGCAAATGTTCGGGACTGAGCATCTACAGTGAAACTGTGCAAGGTATACAACTTCTATCAAACTAAAATTATGTCTGACTCGTATATTTACACATATCATTTGAAATGTTCGTATATTTGCTGTCTTCCATTTCTACATCTTAGTGTACCCGCTAACCAGATGGCGCTTCCGGACTTACATCCCTTGGTGTATACGATTTACTCCTCAAAGTTTGTACGGGTTGTTTTGAAACGCCCTGTGTTATGGTTTCGGGATTATAAACGAACGTTTCAAGACTTATATGGGTATAACAGTTAAACCTAATTTTATTTAAGTATGAAAAAAGAAAATATTTTTTCTTACCTCCTCCAAATTTTTCTGTGTATTTAATTTTTCACAAAATTGCGATAATCCCATGGTTGGAGAGTTTTCAACATCCAGTCTGAAAAAAAGGGTACTTAAAAATGTGTTTTATGAATACCCTTGGGAATGTTGATTCTTAAATTATAACTGTTTAATACAACTTTCTTATGTCTTACTAGACTATAAGTAACAAAAATCTCATTTGAGATTAGGCTTCAATCTTTAAAGCTACAAATGAAGTTCCATAAATCAATTAAGAATTTCTAAAAACTTTATTTTTCATGCGTTAAGAAAATTCAATAGAATATATAAGACGACATACTTGAAACTTGCTATAAAATTAAAATTGCTATTCAAATTAAAAAATATTTTAAATATTATGCGTAATTTTAAGAGAATATTTGGCTTAATTAGTTTTACCTTCGCATCAGTGTTTCCATATTGCGCCTGGTAAAATTCCACAAAGGTTGTAATGCTTCTTGCTTTTTACCTAATTCACGAAACATGAACTGTGCCAAATCCGTTTCTATTCTACGATCGAATGCCATGGTTTCAATTGTCCTGAAAAAATATAAAAAGTTACTATAAATTTAAAATTGAAGGGCTAATTTCTAAAACTTATCTTTCCCATAAAATTTCCCGAATCAGATGTACCCTAGTGACAAGCTCGTGGAACGCAGCAAGGTGAAAATCGTCCGGCTTCGTGAATGGTTGAGAAATTTCCTATAGAATTGAATAAAAATTGTTCTGGGCAATGAGTTTTCGCCAATCGCTAGCTTGCCAACCTTGAACCACCAAAACATAGAACCATTTTTAAAAATTTCATTTGCCATCCATATTCTTCAGTACGCTTCACTTCATTCGTGCTCTGTGGATGGCAAATGAAATGAAAAAATGGCCCTCTAATTTGGCGATCCAAGATTAGCAAGTTGGCAGTTGACGATAAATCATTACAAACGACAATTCTCATTCGATATAATAGGAAATGTCTCAACCACTAGAGAAACCAGACGATTTTTTACATTGTTGCGTTCCACCCCTGGGTGTATTTCTTTCTTCTGTGTCAGTAAAGCTTTTACCGTGTGTGTCAATTGCTTGATATGCATGTCGTGCCAATTACTTGATATTATATGTCGTGCCAAATACTTGATATTGTATGTCGTGTCAATTACTTAATATTGTATTGTGTCTGTCGTAGCATGTCCAAATATGACCCTTGCGCCATAGAACCACCCAAACCAAACAACCAACTGGTGCTGCGTTCCACGAGCTGTGATCTATTTTTTTTCAGATGGGATTTATTGTCTTTGGTAAATAGTGCAGTCGCACTTCCCGGACACCCAAGCTTCTATACCTTATTGTACCCTCTAGACTATCCAGGTAGCGCTGGCGGATATACATCCCTTTAAGAATACGGTTTAAACCTCCAAGTGGTTGTGACGAGATATCTCGTCCATCAAGATCTCACCAATTTTGCTGATGACGAGATATCTTGCCATCAAGATATTGCCGATTGTTTGATGATGACGAGATCAAGATTTAGTCAATTTTCTTCCAATGCCGAAGTATCTTGTCATCAAGATATTGCCGATTTTGTGATGAGATCAAGATCTGGCCAGTTTCCTTCTATTGGCAAGATATCCCGTCTATGAAGATCTGGTCAGTTTCGCTAATGACGAGATACCTCGTCGGGACAACCACCAGGAGGTTAATCCTGTGTTCCTACCTCCCCTCGAAGTTTGAATAGGAAGGTTTGAAAACCAACCCTATAGTATTTCTGTAACACTAAAATATCTTCAAAAGTTTTATAAAATCACAAAAATATTTTGAAAAGTACAAACTTCTGTATCTGAAGGGGATTCTTGAAGCTCACAAGTCCTTCTGCCATCAGATACTTTTGATTTTCTTCAGTACTGCTTGCTGTGAGCTCGCCATATAAATCGTCCCATAGAGAGTCGTTTCCGAAGTGAGGAATGGCTACATCAAAAACTAGTGGCAAATCCGATGTGATGCTATATCAAAGTAAATAATTAGTCGATAATTTTCCTAAATAATGTAATTGTAATTTTTAATGACAAGTGTGTGCTGAGTTGATATTTCTTTCATTATAAATCCTAAAAGGTAAATTAATCTACACCAATTAATTGCATATGCAAAGTGTTATGAGCAGTAACACAGACAAGATTGTATTTTGGAGGGTTCAAAGGATAAAATGAAATTTTTTTTAAGTGGGTAAAGTACAGCTATCAGAGTTAAAAAAGTTACTATGAACTGGTCATTTTTCATTTTAAGATGATATTTAATTTTATATTTTCGTTGCTTTCTCATAAATACAAATTGTTATAAAAAATATGAAGGCTATCAGTAAAATGTCCTTTAATTCAGTGAAAGCTTTTGTAAAATTATTTTTGTTTCCGAGGTTACAACTATTCTAAGCAATCTCGTTGAGGGGTATCGATTCTTACTGACTCACTCAGAGAAGCTTTTTCTTTCAAACTAAATGTAGGTGGCGGTAGCGTTTTTGAGGGAGAATGTGATTCCTGTGCGGATTTCCAACGTGATGTCACTAAGCTTGGTTTACAAATGCAATTTCAGCACTTCGCTAAAAAGTATTCTAAAGAATGAATTCCGAAATGATGTATGATTGTTGGTTGGTCAACGCCAATTAGATTAAATGCCAAATGCCACCAAAATAATGATAAGCTACATTTTACGGTAATCTCCTGATATGGCATTAAGCGAGAGCATTTGCATGACGGGAAGTAAAATCTCAGTTTTCTGTCCTGGTTTGTTCACACTGAAAATCCTTTTCATAAGCGAACAAGAGGTTTATTCAGAGTAGTTATTCACCCCAACTAGCAAAAAAGGTGATTTTCCGTCTCAAAAAGGTAGCAGCTGTCTCATACACGTCGTGGTAACAGAAATATACCAACAATTATGTCTTTATCACATCCTTTATGCGATGTGCTGCAAACGCATAGCGTCGTCGCACATCACTAAATACATCGTTTATGTTTCTATTTTAAGGCCAGACGATCAAGGTAGCAGCTTCAAGTGGTAACTGTCTTCTAACTAACCGGTCCCTCCCATATCCCTGATGTGAGTATGTCATTAGCAGTTCCGCCACAGGGGAAGCATAGAAAAGTGTAGGAGGAATACGATTCTTCTCATTCGCGTTGCGAACAGAGTAAATGTGATAGGGAAGAAAACGTAATATTACATTGAGATCTGAGCATCACGCACCTATGACACCTATCGATTATCGTCAACACATTAAATATGTGGCTGTGCTACTTGGGATAGTATGAATAATTTCGAAAATTCGCGTGATTTCTATAAAGTGGTGACAGGAAATGGTGTTACAGCCAGTCTACTACTGTTTCGCGCAGACTAATCAGATGATGAATGTTTGTTTCCACCCTCCAGACGTAAGAATCTGAGGATCACTTTACTTATAGTTTTGGTCAAATAGTCCTGCGCACATGAAAAGGTTACCATTGCTCACTCTACTTTTATATTTCCTCTATAGAGCGCACCTAGTCGTAGAAACGCTTTTCTTTGTTTTATGAAAAGAAACTTGACACTCCGAAATAATGTAAACATGTAACGTTTTCGTAGAACAGAAATCGCTGACTTTTTTCTTATTTCACCGACATTCTTATATCCGACGGTTAAAAAATTTAGCTCACTAAATTTTTAGAAAGCTGATCAAAATGAAATTTAATTTTCTATAGTCTCATCCGGCGTTAATAGATGTAAGACCTTAGCGGGCGTATGTTGTGCACTCGTATTGTAGAGGAACATAACAGCTCTTTGTGTAAATTTTACCCGCTAAAAGCGAGGAACACGGTTATACAGAACTCGTGTGGTATTTACGAAGTGTATGGCAATAAAATGATTGATTTGTTAGCTAAATTGTCAACCCCAATAGTCCCAGTTCCTTTGTCAGCAACTGCCCTCTCTAGATGTCTGGATAGGGTCAGGAAAGAGGCTTGATAACTTTGGTGCACTTTATTGGGCATACCTAGTCGGCCCATAAAGTACACCAAAGGAAAGAACACTAGAATGAATCGCCATTCAATTACAGAGTAAGAAATCAACCTCCATTACTTAAAAAAAATCCCTAGATCAATTGCTACTTTTCCAGCTAATGTCAGAATAGGCCGTATTGTACTCAGGCTTACTTGAATCGTTTTCACTTGGTCGACTCCAACAAGTACCTTATTTGCCTTGATTAGGATTGGATTTTGGGGTTTTATGGCGCAAGGTCCAAACACGGACAAGTTGCGGCAAGCCCTGATGAGGAAGAGACTTTGGAGTATATCTTGTTCGACTGCATCGGAGAGAACATTTTTAGAATTCTCTTAAAGGAAGTGATTCCTCTTCTATTCTTACTTTTTTTCTTATATTGCTTCATTGGTTTATAAAAGACCGTGAAATTGGCGTTAATACGGACTCATGTATCAAGATGTAATGTGGAATTTACGAGAAACCCTACACATATTTGTCAGTCGGTTGAACATTGAGAAGGGTCGACTTTCCTGTATTATCTGAAAGCTAATTTCGTGCATAGACACTTCACTCTAGTATCGGAAAGAATGGATTCGTTTTCTCTCGACAGATTCCGTTTGCAGGGGCAAAGATCTAAAAGGGAGATCGAGAAGGATGCGTGTTAACTCGATTCAAAATATTCACTATCACGGTTAATTTTTATTTGGTAACGAAGCAGTGTTCCTATTTCTTCAAAAACATTTATCTTTTAAAATCGACCCAAATTATTCTATTTGCAGTTCAAAGTGTCTTAGACATGTCTTTTGCATTGCATAATTTGTTTCCAAGAAAAGTAAATTTAGTTTTAGTTATTACCATTTGGAACAAAGTGATACACATACAAGGACTAAATAAGGCTGAAAACTATAATAATACAATATATCAAAAGCGATAGTTTAGCTTACCTCGTTTTAACACTCTAATACAAGTAACTAGGAGGGGATAAATTATGTTTTTTATGACACTAAGCACGATAAGTCTGCTGGTTTCAGTTGATAAAATTCTTACTTTTTCCCCAGAAGCCATTGATCTAATTCTTCTTTCATTTTTTCCAGACATTTTGTGTTTGAGGTGTGACAGGCCAAATCAATTATGACTGATATAAAATCCCTGTTAATAAAAAATTAAAACATAAAAATGCGTGCATCGACATAAAACATAAAAATATGTGCACTGTTAACAACTACGTGAAACAAATGTTCTTAATACAGTAACAGAAATACATGATCTTGTGAACTTTAATTGTTTCAAATACAAAAATAATAGAGAAATATATTGTAACGAAACTAAGAAAATACGCTAAAACTTTTTAAATATACCAAATGGATGTACTCTTTAATTACCAAAGATTTAAATATGGTAAACCTGAATGGAATGAGATGGTTATGACCATGGCAATAAAAGAGTTGTTATAGAACTGGCATGTTTCGAACTTTAAAATCACGCCCGTAATTGTTTGACATCTACTTTTGAGCTTTGAATTAAAACAAAAGAAAAACAAATCGGCAGCGAGATATTCCAAGTGCACGAAGAAATTTACTTAAAAACCATATTAATGAAAAATATTTCAAGAGTCTATAAGGACTCAGCGCATCTAGAGCTGGTGGATGCCCTTGTATGTACTTTAATGTACTTTACGTCATTCCGTGATAAGGTAGCTTAGTGAGTTCGAAGTACTTCCGAAAAGTCAAAAGCTTCAGAACAAACATATTTTCTATTCCAATATACACTTCAAATACAAAAATAAGGCTTGTAGAGATTTACTTTATTTCCTAGAGGTACAGCAACAACTCAATCTAATTGCAGTGATACCTCATACAAACCAGTGACCTTAATTATGCGTCAAAAATTACTCATCCATCCAACCACAATGAACAGATTAAAGGGAAACATTGGAAAGATCTTCAGTTCGGTTCCATGACAGTCTTAGATCAAAGGCTGCTGCCGCTATCAGGATGACTACTGACCATCATTGCCTTGCAGTCCTATTGCACCCTATTGGAATTTTAGGCAGCCTCTTTGCACGGGCACCAGGATTATAGATGCCAACCATTCTCCTTCATTGCTCTGCCCTATCAAGCAAATCTGTTTCTCACCGTTATTGGGTAGTAAGAGATTTATTGTCAAATTTGTCATCGTAATTTTTTTCTTTGTATTCTATGATTTTTTATATTTTCTTATTTCAATAATTTATCTTTGTATTTATCCATGCTTAATTTTTTCGGACCCAAGGATGTAATGTACGCTAGAGCGCCGTTGTATTTGTAGTAAAAAACACCTTTACTTCAAAACTATCAGGAAGTGTAAGCATAATTTCAGGATACGTTGACAATTATACAAAGAAAACATTTTATATAAAATGTTTTCTTTGTATGGTCTTTAAAAGTATATACTTTTTTGCAGATATAAATTTCTTACTTCAATCTTCAAAGCAGAAAACTTCTCAAATTTTTGTGTTTTCTTAAAGTTAGTTAAAATATGAACGCGTATAAAAAATTATTTCCCTATTGGAACTACTTTTCAATGAAAAATTTAGAAGTAAATATGCAACTTACAGTTCTGTATCCGTATATAAGCAGCGAGATGCTTTGGAGTTCCACTTTTTAAAATTTCTGAAAACGTCAAAATTGTAAACTATTAATCAGATGAACATGAGAAGATATATTATATTTGAATAAAAAGAGGAAAAGGATTTATACTTTCTATACGGAAGAGCAATCACATAATCGTCATATGATCCAGCGGTCAGCTTATTAACGTACATCTGTTTAAAACAAAAGCATAATTTTATGAGTAAACACAGTAGCAGTTTTAAAATTTCAAAGGTAGTACAGAAATATATTTTAAAAGAAAAGTAAATTTTAGAGGTATAAGTCAAACGTTTGCAATAAATGCATTAGAGCTCTGAAATCTGCAGTTTTCCCCTTCAAGGCTTCCAACCAGTTTTAATCTTTTTGACCAAAAAATGTGTCTTAGTATTCTTTTATACTTTTGATTGGGGTTGGTTTAATTTGGCTGAGCTTTGAAACCTGCTGTTTTACCCCCTGCATGGCTTTTAATCAGTTTTAATATTTTAGACCAATAAAATATTTCTTGGTATTCTATCAAACACTCGATTAGTTGGTTTGATTTGTCGCTTGGTAAAGCTTTGAAATCGGCAGTTTTCCCTGAATGGCTAACTAGTTTTAACCTTTTTCTAACAAGTTTTAACCTTTTAGACCAATAAAAATTTTCTTGGTATTTTTACAACCATTGGATTGTTTGTTTGTTGCTTAATGGTTAGTTTTCAACCAAATGTGGCTATCTAATCCTTAATTGTGTTGTATGGTGAAAGAAAGAATAAGATTCTCGGAACTCTTGTGATCATCAGACGAGTGAGAAAATGGTGTGCGCTACTTTGTATGCACTCGATTTGTATTATAAATATTTAAAATATTTTACAATGTTTGCTATCATTTTGAGGCTGAGGTTAGAAACTAGCGTCCGCTCGCTTCTCGGTCTGGATTCGCAACTCCCTGATTTTCCCATCGTTTCTAGGGCAGCATCTGAGGAAAAATCCACTTGAATATGGAATTTTGAGTGTAGTCTTGATGTTTATGAGATCGTGATTGTCAATATAACGTCAGATGAAGATGTTTTATGTGAATGCTTGAAACTTATAGCCGATGTAATGTCAAATGAAGTGCTGTAAGAGTACTTCCATGGTAAGTTATGGAGAGCTAGTTACTTGAGAAGAATTTTACGATCTCCAATTCAGATAATTCATGAACATGACGTTTTGGTTAGGAAAGCCGTCTTATTAGAGAGAGTTAAATGGGAAGTGCTACAGCGTTCATTACTGACGATAGTCGCAACTTTAAACATGTTTTGTCTTGTTTTCATGCATCCTCCCGACCCCCTGTAGTGTAGCCTAACACTCTCTGGGTAAGCTTGGCGGTTGGAATCTCAAAATGTTCTCGTAATTGCTCTTTCGTTTAGTACTTGCCAAGACATACATCCTTATGCGATTACGGTTTTATTTTGTATTTCCAACCTTCCCTTAAAATGTGTATAGGAAATCATAAAACCCCCTGCATGATATAAAAATGAGCAGTTTCATGGATACTGTTAGTCTCTTTATTTCTGAATGGAGAGTTTTTAATCCACATTCACTATAGAGAGGCTTCCGCGAGAAGGCGGTCGATCTTGGGTCAATTGAAAACGGAGTAGGTGTGAAAGGTTGTCTCGGACAAAGGCTGCCATACCCAGAAGACAAAGAAACATGTGCGACGATCGCCATAGATGGTTTATCCTTCGCCAACTTTGGATGGTTGGTTGGGATGACTCAAGACAGCCAACATCAATGGACTTGCACACACAAAGAAAGTTTTCGACACAAAAGAAACACACCAAGAAAGGAATCTAACCTGACAGGAACTGAACCCACACCGCCAACAACTCGCAGGTTGCCAGCGCAGTGGGCAAACCTACTGAGTCACGATGGCCCCCGCCAACTTTGGAATCAAACGATATAAACGATTTCTCTCTCTTTTCTGTCAGTAACACTTTCATTGTGTGTGTATGTCTATTACGTGATACTGTATATCTTGGGTCTGGCGCAGCATGGCCAAATATGGCCCTTGCACCATAGAATCCCAACCAACCACTCGGTGCCAGAATCAGCACTAAAGACGCCGATTGAGGAAATGATTTTTTTTATGTTCCTACCAGTTCATTAATTGAATTAATAGACTCGTTCCAATTACGTGATACAATTTCTCACGAAAGCCGAACTATATATCGCTCTTCTCGATCGATATATCACACTTTTATTCTTGTCTGTTATGAAGCGTGATATATCGAAGCATATTTTGAAAATAGTCTATAGTACAGCACAAGGGGCTGTTGCTAATAGCAAATAATATATAGAGAGAGAGAGTACAAGGGGATATTGCTAATAGCCTCCTGTTCGGATAGAGTACTAATGGATGTAACACACTCACTAACCTGTGCAGCTCTAACCGAAACAATTCTCAATGAACGTTACTGACATGTGAGGGATCTTTTGGCTTTCCAACAGTTTCCCTAGCTTTTTGTATTTCTATTTGCTGCATTTTATCCTTGAATGTATTTTAACTTTAAATTTGTGTTTTTATTTGTGTGTTCTTTTCTCTGTAGGATTATGCCCGCTGCCTTGGAAATTAAAAGAAAAAGTATATTTTGAAATAATTATGGAAATTTTGGAAGTAGGTTGGATAAAAAAATATTTTAACCTTAAACAACACAACTTCGTTGCTTCAGACTGAGGATTCTGATACCTTTTTATAGCTGAATGGTGAATTTTTAATCAACATTCACTATATCGTTCAGTATACTAGTCGGTATGTCTCACTTTATTCTTGTCTCTCATGAAGTGCGATATATTCAGGGGTTATACTTTGAAATAGTTATTGGAGTTCGAGAAGCAATTCGTAGATAAAAATGCTATTCTAACCTTCAGCAACTTAACCGCTTCGGACTGGGGATCCAGGTGTCGCATAAAGTACAGGTACTGATCCCGAAAGAAGTTCCATGTCATCGACTCTCTCTCCCGATTCAAATACCTGGTGAGATGCAGAGGTACATCGTACGTCAAACGACTCGATTCAGCCAAAACGAATGCATCGTGAAGAAGATTGTAGCGGTCGGTGGTGCTCAAATCCTTTAAAAAAATAGTCATAGAAATTACAATCCTAAGTAAAAGTATTGAGTCAATTTATGAAACTATTCGGTCAAAATGTCATTTAAAGTAAGGATGTATAATTTAGGTTTTGTGAACTTTTATTCTTATATACAGCTGGTCATTGGAAATACAACACCAAGAAAACAAGAGAAATAATATTCATATTTATAGAGCACATTACTTATGGTAAGAGGTAGAAATTATCAAAAACAAAACTTCATTAGACTTGGTGAACTCTACTTAATCACTATTTTGTACAGTCACCATGTTCTGCAATAACAGGTACAATTCCTAGGTATAAGAATTTAGCCGCCTTCTATACTGGTGTTCAAAATTAAGGGAATTTTCACTTTTGGCCGATTATCTCCAGAACTACTGGACAAATTTTAATGAAAGTAGTTATGTACATAGGTTTGAAATAATACAAAAACCGTACAACAGTTGGTACACACGCATGATCGTGCATAAGTCTCGTCAGCGCAGGAAGGTCTAAAACAGAGGATACAATATCGACAAAAAATGGGTTAATAGGGGTAGGGAACCCTATTACAGTTATACAGCTCTCACAACATGAATTCATACTGGAAATGAGGTAATTTATGAGTCCCTGTGGCAGTCGGTCCCACTCCTCCAGCAACGCTGTTTCCAGGTTCTGGATGGGTCTGAGAGGGGGAAAGCGAGTTGCAATTGCCTTCTAAGAGCGTCCCAGATATGCTCTATAGGGTTTAGGTCTGGAGATCTGGCTGGGCAATCCATCCGGCGAATATCCTCACTTTCCAGATATTCGTTGACCAGATGAGCCTTATGGACGAGCGTTGTCGTCCGTAAAAATGTAATCAGGGCCAACTGCGCCCCTGAAAAGGCGAACATAGGGCTCCAAGATTTCATCCCTATACCTCACAGCAGCCACATAGCCTCTGTCAAAGATATGGAGGTCTGTCCAGATCATGAAACCTCCGCTGCCATAGTGATCTCTTTCTCGGATGTTGGAGGACAGGTAGCGGGTCCCTGGTTCTCTCCAGATGAACGTACGTCGAGAATCAGTGGTTAGACTGAACCGGGACTCATCAGTGAATAGAACGGTCTCCAACTGATCCCTGGTCCAAAGTCGATGTTCTCTGCACCATGCTGAACGGGCTCTCCTGTGCGCAGAAATGAGCTGGACGCAAACAGCAGGTCTAGAAAACAGACCTCTCATCTAGCTTTCTGGAAACAATTAACCTTGAAACTCGGCTTCCTGTGGC
The DNA here is from genome assembly GCA_933210815.1 of Meta bourneti. NCBI lineage: Eukaryota > Metazoa > Arthropoda > Arachnida > Araneae > Tetragnathidae > Meta > Meta bourneti. The sequence continues at coordinate 18,349,367 of OW119922.1, forward strand.
CACACGAAAGTCGCGAGAGAACTGAGAAGGTGTTGCACTCCTGTTACTCCTCGCTGTAAAGAACAAATACTGATTTTCATCCGCCGTCTTGGCTCTTGGACGACCTATCCTAGGCTTTCTCTCTACGGATCCGGTATCCTTAAACTGTTTCCATAAGTTGGACATGACGCTGGGCGTTACATTCAAGTCTCCAGCAATCTGCTCTTGAGACTACCCTGCTTCCAGTCTCCCGACGATTCGCCAACTCATTATTCCATCATCCAAACGTTGGTGGTTACTCATTTCAACTGTCTGCTTTTGAACTTCACGGAATGTTGCAAGAAAAAACACCACGAAATTCGCCGAGGTGTGCGAGCGAACGAAGCGCGGAAATTGTTACGTGTGCTTAGAAAGCCTGTTTCTCTAAATGCACCGCCCACACTCACGTGTCCGCTTACGTATTCGACACTAAAGATTTGCATCTTTGTTTGGAAGCATTAGTTTTACCTTTCGATTAGTACTTTCGAGAAACTCACCAAAATAGGCAAATTCTCTTAATTGTGAACACCAGTGTTGTATTAAATCAAGCTGAACATATTTGTAGCCATACTGAAAAACACAAAAGATTACCTCGTGTCTTTGAAGAAGTCTGTGACCAAGCTTCGCCCAGTCCTGGGAATCGTAGTTCACGATATAAAACCCGGAAAATCCCGGATTGAATTTTATGACATCATGTTCCGCCACTCTCATTTCAAAGGTTTCTAAATAGAAAGCACTTATATACTCTTGTCTCGGAAACAAAATGGATAAGTTTTGATTATCACTCAAGCAAATTCAAATATGTAAACTCACCGTTTTTGTTATTGAGCCACAGAGTATATTCATCTCCGGTGTCCAAATTATTGTACGTGAGAGGTATTTTCCAGGTGTATCTGAAATATTTCAGAAAAGACTTGTGTGAATAAGGGTAATTGTATTGATGACCGTATGATGGTAAGTAGTTAGTGGATTAACGTCACTCTGGAGCATTACATCGGACTATTGACGGCGGTACGGGATCAATACCACAGGGAAAGATCAATGACAACGTCTCGTAATTTCGAACCACGGTCAAATGACGAGAACAACACCTGGCACCCCACGCCAACGTGAGGACACGTTAGATTTAACGTTCACCAGACCCGTGTACACGACGGTCGACTAGACCTAGTTTCGAACTCGCAACCCTCCGTTTGATAATCCGTTGCTCTTCCAAATTGGCTACCGAGCCTCCCCCGTATATTATGCAGTGCAGTGAAATAAATAGTGTTGAATATTCTTAGGCTCTATACCTCTGTTGAATTACGAATAGTAAAAATTATTGTCGCGTAGAAATAACTGAAAATTCGAAATAAAATTTAAAAGATTTATTTCGAGAAAAGAGAAAGATAGTACACAGCAAAGCATAACAAAAGTGGAATCGGATTAATCAATAAAGAATAATATTTAAATACTTTCACGAGAAATTACTCGTGCAAAATAAACATTAAATCAGAAACGAGTAACACAAGCGATAATATTTATGATAAAATAGCAGAATGTGCAAGATATATATACAGAAACTTGGTGAAAACACGCGCATGCGATAGTTTAATTAAATTATTAATAAGTATGTAATTTTCTAAATTTGGCAACGCTATAAATATGTTTTATTTTTTAATTCTATTAAGTATTATGAATTTAAATCCAATTTTGAGCTGTGATTTTAATTCAATTCTTAGTTGTGAGAGTATTAACTTATATTGAGATATATTTTTGAATTGTGAGATTTATAAATTGACTCGCATTCTCTGAGTATTTTGAATGAATTGTATTGCTTCCGAAATTATTTGCATGAACAATGAATAACATCAAAGATATGTCTTAATGCGCACTCATTATTTGCGACTACTCAGGCGAAAGATAATAAGCACTTGAATAGCAAATAGTGATTTCAAGAGTCGTATTCTTATTTAAATGGGCTTTATAGCTAGTATATTTATAATACTTGCATAGATATATTAAAAAAACAGAAACCAACACACAATTTCGAGGGTAGGGGTTGCTTCGCTTCTACCTACTTCGCCACTGTTGTATGGTATTCATTTAGATCAGTAGTTCTTAACCTAGGGTGTGTGCACCCCTGGGGGATGCGAGAGAAATTTCGATGGACGAGAGCGATTTAATAAAAGATGATCTTATTGAAATACGAGCCAATGGACGTATTCAAATGGAATTTGAAAAACTGGACAGAACAATTCTGGGGTACACAGTTAGAACCTTATCCACAGTTGGCAAAAGCACCATTGCAGACACTTTTAACATTTTCCACCACCTACTTGGGAGGCCGAGTTTTCAGAAGTGGCAGTCACCAAAACAAAGTACAAATTATGATTAAACGTCGAGACGGCAATACAAATTACTTTCCTACATTGTTTCCTGATTTCTCTGAGGCGTATACAGTTTTCAGTACGCTCGGAAACTTATCTTCAGGCCAAGTGATAATTTTGTCATTAACATTTTTTAGAAGTGGTTTGTTTTCTTGTCAGATACTTCATTGTTCTGAGGAATAATCGATCAACTGCAGGTTGAGTACTCAAAGGCTTCTTGAAAAACTGAACTGAAGAATGTTCAAAACCCAAAAGCATATATTTTTAGTGGGTAATAATGCGTTTTTCTGTCGATTTGTAAGCGCTAGGCATCCATATGTAGCAAACAATGACCATAGCAAGATAAACCAAATCAAGCAAATTTGCAGATTGCTTATTTTTTTTACTTTTTACATATTTTATATTGTAAACATAAATATTCAATGAAAAAATTCAATATTTTAAGCATAAGTAAGCAATTTTTAACATAATATAGTATTTTCTAACCACCAGATGAAAATATTTTTCCTGGTTGTATTGAGCTATGTGGAACTATAAAAAGTAACAAAATAGGGCAGGCAATAAATACCCTATAGGTGAAGGATGATTCTTTGCTTCTTCATCCACCATCGAATTATTCATATTTCTCAGGAACCATCGTTGAGTTGCTGATAATGTTCTACCTTTTCGTTCGAGTTCGATACATGGAAAGCCCATCTGATGAGTCCACGTGTACATCATGTCTGAGATATTGATATCCTACAAATCATAGATATATTCTTCTAATGAAATACTGTCCATTCATATTTAACGAAATAGACGGAGCTGCTGGTATAAGATCTCAGAAGTGTGGGTCACGTGGGCTTGGGAATAGATTTGATCCGATTGACTATCAAAGCACTAGTCTTTTTCATCACTCTTGCCAAGTAGTCTTACATTAGGATTCGTGTTTTCTCCCAATACCACGTGACCTTCATCCGAAGAGCATTGTCAGACATTCATAAACCCACGAGAATTTACTTTAAAACAAATAAAATTTTAATGGCCTTTTAGTATGAAAACAAAATGGGTCCGAATAGTGCAAAGAAATGCATGACACGGACTAAAGAAATTTGAATTAATAAAGCGTTTAAAAAAAATCAGATTCTGGATTTTAAATTAAGCTTTACATATATACATACACTGTATATAACATAACAGCATGTACATATATACATAAGCTGTAAAAACTTATATTATTTCAATTCGAATCAAATATGAGGAAAACCCAATTCCTTTTAACAACTTTTACGAGCTAAATTTATTTTAAGGAATGATCTTTTCAAGTGCTTCTTTTGAATATAGTAAACGAATTGTACATTTTCAGCTTGGAAACAAAATTGGAATGTAGATTCAACTGTATAAAAATTAAAGTACAATATGAAACTCGAGTAGTAGTAAAAAAATAATTCATTCATAATATGAGACATCATTTCCGCTGTATAACCCATGTTTAAACTGTAATTTTCCATGTTGCATTATTTAAACCTATTATCAAATTGTATTTATAATCAATGCACCTTATAAATAGTTTGTTAATGAAGTAGACTACTCTCTCTAGTGCTTTTTAAAAGTACATGTTTAAGAATTTTCAATATTCCATTTAATTGGCAGATGTAATCAAAAAATCAAGAACAAGGACTTACCATAGTTGTTGCCTTCGTTAGTTCTGTCCATAAATCTTCAGTTTTTGCGGTCTTGAAGGAATATTTTCGTAGAAAGTTCTAAAAAGAATAAATATACGTACACAATGGCTTTCTATAAAACCCCATTAAACTTGTTTAAATACTTCTGGTAATGCAAAGCTTTGTTGAAAAATAAGTGAATAAGTATTTTTACAGATAATAAAATTGAAAAAAAAAAATTACTAACTTTTAATATGAACTAAACTCGATTAACCAAACTAATTTAAATTTACATCTTTACTTCGGATTCATATCTATTACAGAACATACCTAACAAGAATGTAAGCAAGCTAATGGCAGAGTATTTTAAACAAATTCTGCGATAAACGAGAATTAAACTTTTGAAGCATGAAATACATTCAAATGATATACTATTTACTGAAACTCAATTTTTTTAATGGTCATGATAACCTTTATTCGATTTGACTACGGATCTCTATACCTTTATCCTAATTTTGATGTCTTAAGCTCAGTATAATTTTTATTATCCCTAAAATAAAAGTTGAACCTATATTAAATATGTAAAAAGATCTGCTACAATTTACTTTAAAGCTCTATTACACTTCTTAGGAACACACGAATAATTAAACAATTAGGAATAACTAGTTTCCAAAATAATTACTTAATCTTATAAAACGATGTGTGCATCATCAGATATGGTTGAAAAATATCTTAAATATGATTTTCTTGAGATTCTTAATTGTTACTCATAAAATGAAAGTTACCATTATATAGTTATCCTATACATTACCTCATTTTACAATTTATTGAACATCATTTTTCGCTTTGTTCTTTAGAAAAGTGGTCATTTGTACAAACACCGGATTGATTAATATTAATATACGGGATTTAAACAATCTTTATTTCCTTTATAAACTTGTACTTATCGATATTTTTCACATATTATATGTTTATATCTATACATATAAAGCAGAGTTGGCATCTATCTGTCTTTCTGTATGTTTTCTATACAAATCTACGCCGTTTGACCAATCCACACCAAATTTGGTACACTTATACTTTCGAATCCTGCGAGTAACACAAGCAGCTACATTTTAACCCCAGTTCTCTTTAACCTAGATGTGCATTGGAAATAATTGCCATAGGAAAAACATTGAGCATAAAACGATTGTTGTACATAACTCAGTTTGTTTTACCAGTATTGATCGGTTTCCATATAGAAACTGAGTCACTCAATTGAAAAAAGTACCTTAAGGATTCGATTTAAAACTATTCTTCATTTTTCTATTGGAGGAAAGCGAATTTTAAATGAGACTTTGCTGATCTTGGAATAATATCATATTAAGAAAGTATTTAAACAAGGACTATTGAAAAAAGAAATGTTTTGTCTTAAGTGGCAGAAGGTCGAGGTTGCTTACTTGAAGTTGAAACTGTTCGTATACAGCTTAGGTACCCGTGAAACATTCATTGAAAGCAGTTATTTTGTAAAAAGGGAAATAGATTAAGTTTGTTTTGTCTACACTGATGACATTTGTTTTAAACAAGCTCCGTTATTCCACGTGAGGCTGAATAGGATTTTCAAGAAAAAAATGTGTGCTTCAAAATAAATTAACCTCGAATGCCGTAACAGTTTAATTTGCCATCATCTCATAATGATAATGTAATCCGAAAACAACGAATCCATGGTGCAAAGGTACCCCAAATAATTAATATTGATTGGAAAACTGAGTGCAAGAATATACGCTGAAAGTTCCTCATTTTTACAGAAAAAGTACTTAATTGGCATTCGTAATCACTTCAAAACTCAAAATCGACTTCTGAAGTCATCTCATAAAAAGCTTTTGTAGTTTGTCTTACAGTAAGAGTGTGATGAATATGAAATGGATTATATGGATGGATATATTATGTATACATATTTGTGTCCGAAGTAAATTGTAGAAGCTATGAAAAAGTTAAAACAATGTTAAAAAATATTTTCTGTACACTTAAATGATCCTTACACTTTTCTATGAAATAGAATCAACATTTAACCAATTCAACCCGTGCATCGCCGGATAATTCTGCTAGTTACATATATTATGTTCACGCGTTATATTACATATGTGTTTAAATTGTGTAACCTTTACTATTGTTTCTATAAAGCTAAATGTAGATGGCGCTAGTGTTTTTGTGGTAGAACGGGCTTCCTGAACGTATTCCGTATTGAGTAACCGAAAGTAAAATCCGCGTATTCCGTTGGTTTGTTTGTTTGCACTGAAAATCCCTCTAAAGCAAATATTTTAAAAGTTAGTTTTTGATACGAGTACAATTTAAAAGCCTTGGTGTACAATGGGGCATACACTAATGTCTCTAAAGAACGGAACTGTTTATATTTAACAGTTAAAATACTGGAATAAATGAATTTTAAGGATTCCTAATTTGTACTTACTGACAAGCCTGTTCGAAAGTCATCTTTAAGAATATGTTCAAGCATTTTTATGACTGCGGCCCCCTATATTAAAAGATAGTTATATTTAAGTAAAGAAATTACATCATAAATAACTTGCTTAATTCCAAAACCATTTAAATTTGCATTCCAATAAATGAGCATGTGAGAAATTTTGATAGGTATTACTTCAAAACTTCACTTGAAACTATCGAAATTTCCATAACAAATTTATTGAAGAAATCAGAACGAAGTCAACTGAAGATGTATATCTCAAAAAGCAAAGTTAATTATAATCAATTCATAGATGTTTTTAAATGAAAAGAATTAAATTGTCAGTTTCATATACTATTTATAAACAAGAAAATATAGCACATGGCATTTAAAAAATTTTGTTCTTAGTATCATGTAATTAAAGTATAGTAGTGTATAACAATCTAATATTTTTGTGCATAAAAGTTCTGAACTTTATTAAAGATACATGATTGTAATTTAAAATCAAGATATTTGGTAAAAATTCAAAATTATATTTGGCAAAAATTCTGTCCAGTTGAAAATATTATTAAATTAGAAACAGGTACAAAATAAATACAGATAAATTAAGCATATAAATAAAATAAATATTTTAGATGTAGTCTAAAACAAGCATATATAGATATGTAAACAACATATAGGTATAAGGGTGTTCCTCTTAGGACTAAAGAAAGTATCATATTTTCTTGAATTATACCATGATTTATTTCCAAAATATTTTTTCTTATAGTCTTAAACGGAGCACCCTGTACTTGCGAACTCATTATAGCAATCTGAGAAACTTTTCTTTTATTATAATTTTTGAATTAAATGTTTCTTTTATTATAGTTCTAAGCGGACACTGTATAATAGATATAATTGGTTATAGTAATAAAGTAAATATTATATTGGATGGATGTGTTAATGCAATGTCAAATTAATCGAAAACGAAAGAAGTGAAAATGAACTTGCCTTTTCATACGCTATCGAATCGAAGACCTCTACTATTTCATATGCAGTGGTTATATTAAGAACTATCGGATGAGACCTTGTACTTGAATCAATACACATCATTCTCGTCTTCTTACTCACATCGATCTGCATGAATGTAGAACCATCATATTCACACGAAAACATGGTTTCATTTAAATATGGATTACAATAACTATTTGAAATTAAATAATTACTGAACGCAAAATGTGTAACAAACTATGAATAAGATGAAAACTGAAAAAGTCAAGGAAGAACAAATCTGAAATTTTCACTACACTAACTTCTATTCGTGCAATGACTTTTGAGATGTAAAGAAACTATTTAAAAAATAAAATGGAAAGTATAGCACGTAATATAGAACACCCGATTTTAAACATTTCCAAAAGTAACAGAATCGATTCTTTTAAATGCAACCTACCTCAACTCACGAAAAAATTAAATAAAATATGAGTGAAGAGATAATTTCGTCGGCTTACAAGTAAAACACATTTAGTCAAAATTTTGAAGATGTGAGTTTTTTAGCTTTTATTAGCCAGAATATAGTGATATATAGATTGGTGAAGTGTTCATTAAGCTATTTTTCTTTGCATGGAGATAATTGCTTTCTTGAGAAACAAAGCGAGTAAAGCATAAATAGTAAAATTTGCCCCTTTGTTTTCTTAGAACTACATGTTTTTCTTGACTTTTTGCGTTTTACAAACAAAAGCATTTAACGATGAATCGTGCAATAAAAATATTAACCTAGCATTCTCTAAAACAATTTGCTTTTATAAATAATATTTTCAGAGCCTCAAAATGCAAAAAATGCAGCAGTTTTAGCAATCGACTGACGTTCATAACAGGATGTGACTATTCCGCCTACTGAGAAGCATTTTGTACTAAATTTGATAGACTACAATTTTCCTTTTTCTGTTCTCTGCTGAAATATTCTAATTGTAGACATGCTTATTTTATACTATAAGGAAAATATGAAATTCTTTGGACTAATATTAATATACTTGATTTATAAAGCATGTCCTCAATGTAGTATGTACATGCTTGAAAATAATCTGTAATTGCAAATATTACAAATACATGAACATTCTTGAAAATTTTCAGAAATGAAATAAATGGATCATTGCAGATACAAAACAACTTACATGCCGCCACACTTTTCTAGAATTATTTCTAAGTTAGCTATTAATTTCTTTATAAATAATTACTTTTGTAGAAGTTTTCATCAAGACGACATTTGGGCAGGTCAATTCCCCCAAAGTCATCCAGGAAGGCAGGTTCCTCAACAGTTCGCGGTGGGTGTATTTTGGCAGTCCCTCCCATAATGCCTCTGGGTAATGAAGTGTCTGCCATATTCTTGTCAATTAAAGCTTGAAGGGTTGCGATCCATTCAAGTTGGCATTTGGGGAAAAACTTTGGAATAGAAATGAAGATTGTTCGATTTGGTATTTTTCCAATTCGGTTTATTTTGAGGGTTCATTTTCTTCAAAGTTCATTCTTCAAAACTTACGCTACTGTTTATGAAGACTGCAACACCATGAAAGAATTGTGGCGACAACTATCCAACAGGACCCTACATCATCATGTCTGCAATTGGCCATTTTGATGTTCTACGAGGCATTCTAGAAGATTGCATTCATCACAAGACCTAATGCAGTCACCATTGTAGACTAAGTTGAAGCGGGGCTCGTCCCAAAACACGACATGCGTCCAGTCGGCTCGCCACTGTCTGTGTTTGCGAGCCCATTGTAGCCTGAGTCGTCGATTCCTCAAGGTCGAAGATAGAGACAGCAAAGGAAAGCGTGCAGCTAGCCCCTCTCTGAAGCACAGGCCATCGAATTATAGAAGCATACAATGCTATACCTGTTACAGTGCCCCCACCGTTGTCCCAACATTTGTGATGAAGCTGAACCGTTCGCCACTGCCATACGAACGAGATGCCTGCCATCCCGTGGTGTCATCTTATTTTGTGGTTCACTGACGGAGTTACCCAGTTACCCAAACGATCTTTTGCTGCTTTCCATCACACAACTCTGTTCACAAATCCCTCTTTTTTCCCTTTCGCGAAATTTTTTACGTGAAGTTGTTTGTCTTGTGTCTGGCTCGGCTTGGCCAAATATGGCCCTTGAGCCATAGAACCACAGCCAACCCAACCAGTAGTGTATTCAGAACAAGTAGTACATGCTAATGATTTAGATACTATGTATGAGTGATATTTTCGTTGTATAGTTATGGTTAAAAATTAAAAATCGCAATTTTTGGTAGCGTCCGTAGTTCACAATCTCCTTATCCTTCTATCATTATCAATGCGAATATGAAGAGCAATCTCCAATTAATAAGTTCGATTAAAATTGCCTTTCAGTCAATCTTGATAAAACAAACAGATTAACATCGCTCTTCACGGGTAAAGATACTCTCAGAATAGATTAGAATAGCCTATTCAACTTTTCAGAAACAAAAGGATTATTCTTATCGACTACTTACCTGGTCGATAGACGGGTAATATTCTCTTAGAGGCACGTACATGATCAGAGTCGAGATGCCTTCGTTCAACCATATATCATTCCACCAATCCATTGTCACCAAGTTCCCAAACCACTATAAATAGTTAAAAAAGCATTTGAGAACTTAATGTTCCATTAAACAAAATTTACTGTTGATGAATGTCGATAAGAAGTGATACGCAATTAATTGTCTGTATCGTAAGATATAATACGGATTTGCATAGTTCAAATAAGATTGGATACTTGGGATACAGCTATAAATTATTCAAATTTTAAATGTTAGGTGCACTATTATAGTACCTGTGTACAAACTCGTGTGAAATTATTCTTAAATACGAATTTCTGTGGCTAAATTATTGATGCCACACCAATAACAGGAGTTGGTTATCCTCTACCTCTGATCAAGCCACAATTCTTCTATGCATAGATTCTAGAAGGTGATGTGGAACCGTTGCTCAAAAATATTAGTCCATGCTGACATAACAGCCCTTAGTTGGTTTTAATTGGATGGTGGCTTTTCTGTGCTTTAAATGGATTTTTCCACCTCGTCCCACAGATTATAGATGGGATTGAGGTCAGGTGACTCAGCCGTCCACTGAAGCAAATGGAACTATTGGATATTGAAGTTTAAACTAATGTTTTTAATTGTGCTCAACATAATTCGTATTAGCCATTCAATAATTAGTCCGACACAGAGATTCGTGCTTTCACCCACAACCACGTGACATATCTTCAAACCGAGCGACAGGGAGAATTAACACGAAGCTTAGTGCACGCACGCTCTGTCTATTTCATTTGAAGGTCGATGCCATTTTCTCAACACTCGAGATGCTGTTGCACGATGATGTTAGCAGTTTCCGAAACATTGGAACCATGTCCCCATGAATCATGCCTTTCTGGAAGTCGTTTAAATCTCTTATCTTACCAATTTCCAGGCTAACTGTAATGATAAACAGTTCTCCATGCCTTTTTGTATGTTACGCGTTGCTGTTACTTCACCATGCGTCACTCATTGAACCTTCCGATCGCTCGGGTTGAGGATCTGTCACGTGGTTGTGGGGAAAAAAGCATGAATTCTAATGTGGAACAGATTATTGATTGATTAAAGTGATTATCAGCGTGATTAGGTCTAGTCTGCGCTTCGATAACCAATCGGTTCAGTCGATTAGTAAGCCCACGTGGTTTACCCTTCTGAGGTCTTACACCTGCGACTCATGTTGTCTGTTCCATTAGAAGGTCGATGGCGTTACTTAAGGATCCATCCAAGTTAGAATGTAGGTAGTGTAATAATTTATCCACTCAGTGTTTATTTAATATAAGATTGGATACTTGGTCTGCAGTTATCAGTGACATAAATTTTAAATGGTGAATATATTATAGTATCTAATGTACAAGCTGGTGGCTATGTTATAGTACCTGATGTACGAGCTCGTGTGAAATTACTCTTTCTATATCAACAATCCTCTTGTAAGGTGTTAAATTTTCATCCACTAAAAATCGCTCTGTGTTGTATGATATGGATCCCCAATGTTCCATTCCTGGGACATCATAACATGGAATCGCAATGGAATCTGTAAAGAGAAATATTAAGTTGTGCATACACACATCTTGAAGATAAGATGATTTATGATCAAACATCATAGTTTAGAATGCAGTCTGAAAAATTTCTATACGTAAACGCTCTTCTAGTAATTCGGAACAGAGTATATTTTAAGTAAGTATTTGACTTTTAGATTACAAAATGAATCATATTTACCAAGTTTGGGAAGGGCGTAGGGTACATCAAAATACTTTTCAAAAGCTTCCAAAAGCTTCAAAGTTAAATTCAAGCCATACTCAGCTTCTTGAAGTCGATCCGGAGGCGCATATACTCTAACCTTAAAATAAACAAAATTACATTCAAAAATAAACTTTAGCAATATTTCTTTAGTAACTGTATTACATTAGACAAAAAATGGTTAATGGTGTCACATTCTCAAGACAAGCAATTATAAAACACATTTTTACTTTAGGTTCATTTAAAAAACTGAACCATCTAAGAAATAATGAAAATTATAATTTAATCCATTAACTTCAAAGTACAAAGTTTATGTAGGCAAGAATGTTAAAAAGTAAGCCTTACTTTTTTCCCATTATAAGTTGTTTCAAGGTATTCAAAATCCGATACTGAACAGAAAAGTAAGTAAGTTGACATAGGAACAGACTCCATGAATACAGTTTTCGTTAGATTGCTTTGCGTGACTTCCTTTGCCTGAAATTTCAAACAAAATATGTACTAAATGTAGGAGTCATGGAATACGAATTTCATAGGGGAGTGTTATACAAAAATTTGTCCATAAAACATTGTAATTTCATTTAACTTTGTTGGGACTTATTTCGGTGAATCCCCCAAGTGATATACACAATTACTCTTCATTAAATAAATAAGCTTTAATAATTAATTAATATTTGTTTACTTATTTTCATAAATTGGGCTTCGATTATGATGACCTAAAAAGTTCTAGAAAATTCACTATAACTATGCATTCAAATGAACTACAAAAATGGTCTAAGAAACAACAATAATGACCTAAAAATTACATTGTTTTTGCGAAACCTTTTATAAAAAAGATTGCAGGACACAATAACAAGAAGGAACTACACATCATTTAAAGAAACATGCAATACATTTCCAAAAAATAAACATACGACAAAAAGTTTCACTTAGCAGATTCTCTGACAAACTGAAAATCTTTATTTTATTAATAAAAAGTATAGGCCCTATAGAAGAAAAAATACTAATATGCACCTTATATTTGTTGACAGATCCTGTGTCAAATTGAAGGTTTAAAAGTTACTAGTGGAAAATTTTAATTGAGTACTTTTAGTTCGCTGTGACAAACTAAAGCTTTTATTTCATCGATCTCAAACTGCAAAGCAGAACATAAACCATGAACATATTTTCAAAAGAGAATGATTATCTTTTGTCAGAGAAGAAAGTTTTAAACACCGAAAATCTTCCTTTCACTTCTTTAACCAAAGGAGCTTAATTTAAATAAACAATGTCATACTGTTCAGTATCCTGAAATTTTTTGTCTGGCAAAAATAAGAAATGTAGATCAAAGGAAACTCATCCAAAAACTTATTTTTCTTAGAAAACACCAAAATATGCAAAAAATTGACTACAAAATTAGTAAAAACAAACGAAAGTACCATAACAAAGGCACTTTAATCAGATTTCTTTTAAAGGAACACATTTTATATACTCAAATAACGTTTCAATCTTGCCAAAAAGATATAAAATCACCAAAATTTTAATCCGAGATGTAAGTAAATGTTAGAACAAATAGTAAAAAATTGTTAAATGATAATTCCTTTGGTCTTATCCAACTTGAAATCTTGCACCCAGCTTTCCCCATTCCGATATTAACAAATATGATTAAGTTTGTTTGTATGGAGGTTTTTGGTAGTTTAATTATAATAGACACACACTCAAAATAAAACATTTTATTACTTTGATATGAAATCAGATACTTTTATATCTATGTACAACGGTTACAAACCGGAATATAGAAATTTTAACAAAGCAGTTGACAAAATTTTGTATGTATGTCACATACTTTTATGATGTATTCATACCGATGTATAAAATTTTCATCCATAATGAATGAAATATGTATAGCTTCAACTAACCTGTATGTTGTCTTTCATAAAGGACAAAACTCAAATACTTTAAAATAGACGTCCCAAGGTCACGTGTTCTCCCACACTACCCTATTTTGTAACCATGGAAACGTCTGCACTATCAAAGAACCAAACTTATTTTTCCACATTAGTTGAGGCTATTAAATACTTTACTGAGGCTTAAGGTGGAATCCAAACACAAAACAGTAGCTAAGTTGGAAAATGTGACCTCAGCATTTAGACGGGGGATGCTACCATGATAGGTGAGAGGGAAGGATGGAAATGGGTGTGACTTTGAGACGGTTATTATAAAGTATAGGATAAAGTATCGAAGCCAAAAATACAATAGAAAGAAAAGCACAATTCCTTGTAGGAAAATTTCAAATTCGTCTTTTAATTTAAATGTACAATAAAAATAGTTATCTTCAAGGTAAAATCTTGTCAGCGGTGCGGCGTTGGCATGATTTCAATGTTTTGCTGCCAAAACGGTAACTAAACATTACCGATAAGATGCCATCTTGGCGACCGCACCGAATACTAGGATTTAGCCTATCTTGAATATGCGTATTTTATCTTCATAAAATCTTTATCTAGATAAAAAGCTTTATAGAAATCTCACCTTTACAGGCATGTTCGACACTGCCCTATAATCTACATCATGTATCACATTAAGTTGAAACTTAGCTTTCATGCCCGGCTCATCGAAACAAGGGAATGCTTTCCTTGCGTAAATTGCTTGAAATCGTGTAGCAACGACATACCTGTAGGATACGAATAAAACATTTCAATTCAAAACAGAATATATTTAAACTGCATCAATAGATAGATTCCTAACCACATTAGCGTGCTTTTAGAACTGTATAATTCCTACATACTTATTCAACAATTTTAAGAAATCGAAACGATAACTCTTGATGTTCACAAATAATGGTTTCCACATAATCTGAAAGTGATAAAGACACTAATTCGGGGATGCACAAAATGCGGTCCACGAAGATTTTACATCTATTAATACTGAACAAGATTAAACACATATTGTAATTTTAATAGTTTTTTAATTTACAGGGAAATCTTTTGTAAAAGGAAGATATAAGAAAGTCGATGAAATAGGAAAAACTCGAGTTTGAAAGCAGTTCATTATATTATACGTCTTAGGAAGTCAAATTTCTATTCTCAGAAGGACCAACGTTTCTCAGATCAGAAATGCACGACTTCCAACAGGAGATAATTGATATTCAATGTTCAACAACATCTAAGTCAAAATTCAAAGAATTTTCTCTAAAAGCCTGGGAAAGGGCAAGTTTAAAATTTTGATAGCAGCTGCACAGGAAGGCATTAGGTAACATTTCCTGTTTTTTGGAAGTATTTTTGTGCTACTTTTTTAAATTATGAACCGAACTTTACAATTATGAACAAACTTTATCAATAATAAGCCAAAATAAGTATAAATTGAAGACAGATTTAAGAAACGAGGATTTAAGGGATATCTTGAAGATTTTTTTCAACAGGATTTACTCCCGGCTACAAGTCTTGCCAGTGAAAAAAATGTCACTTTGATGTTTAATGACTAATTAACTCAAAAAGTGAATTATTGTCAGTTATATACTACCTCACACAACACATTTTCCCCCTTCTTTAAACTGAACATTTCTTCACAATTTAATGCTACCCATTTTTTTCTGATAACAACAGTTCATCACATGAAAGGAACTGGTATAGAAAACCAAGAACAATTTATAGAGAACTTATAAGCTTAGAGGTTGAGAAAATATCAATTTAAGAAATTATATATCCGACGATTTTGACTTGAATTTTAAGTCACAGTTCATTTCTTTTATAATTTGATGCTCAAGATTTTGAATAAGCTAAATGACTCTACACATCAAGATTTTTATTTTATAATTTCTTTCTTGCTCTTTTTCTTTAGTACAATTTGAGGAAAAAATTGCGCTTCTATGGATTGAATTGAATATTTGTTTCGTTGTAAAAGGATCTGAAAACAGAAAATAATGTTTAATGTTATGTGATGACACTTTTGAGATAAGGTACTTTTGTTAGTATTCTCTTTGATGCGCTATGAAATTTATTGTAGATAATACTGAAACTTTAAGGCTCACATTGCTCTCTCTCTCTATTTCCCTAAACAAGGCCCATTTGAAAATTAATTTGTATATTTGAATATTCTATGTATGGAATACAAATAGTCCATTATATGTTTAATATGTGCTATGTGACCTAACCTGCATGAAATGCAATCGAGGTCTGATCAGAAAGTATCCTGACTAGATTAAAAAAACATACACCTGAGACTTGAATCAACTTCAAAGCAGTCTCCTTGGGAAGCCATCAAATTGAACCAGAGCTGGTCCTTCAGCTGAACGTAATCTGACCGTGGTTCGAAATTACGTGGTGTCGTCATCAGATTTTTTCCTTTGGGTTTGATCCCGGACCGTCGCCAATAGCCCATTGTGTTGCTCCAGTGCGACGTTAATTAAATACCTACCTACCTACCTTCAGGTGAAAGCACTATTAAGTCACTTTGAAGTGGCTGAATAGCTATCTCCGCGCAGTTTGTTATGCAACCTCGATGTCTTAAAGGGGCACAATACCTTTAAAATTTCAAAAAAATGTTTTTTTTTCCACTTTGATAAATTTAGAAAGTCTGAATGTTCTAATTCTGTTAAAAAACGAAAGACAATTCGCATCAGGTGTTCACAATTGAGATTTTTCTGACACCCCTATTTCAGTTTTAACCTCTGCAGTTTAACTTAAATAGCATTTTTTTCAGAATGAGAATTTTCAACGCTGCGCTCATTATAACTCTTAAACTTAGACACATACACACATTATACCTCACATACATACCATACATCCAAGGCACACCCCTTTAGTTAGTAAATATAGGGCCATGAAAAAATGCGTTGGGTGCAGAAACCACACGAGTCACCTCTTATATGGTCTCTGCGACCAGTTTTATTTTCTAATTTGAAAAATGGGACTCGTTTGATTTCTGCACTCACCGATTCATTTACAGTATCAATCGACCTATTCACTTAGATCGATTGATAGCTGTAATCAACTCGATCCTTTTGGGTTTGAGTTCATACCATGTTTAGTTAGCCCACGATCGGGGTGAATGAATTTCATCAATTAGAAGTCAATACTTTACCTCGTTTCATTCGTCACTCTGTGATTGTAGTCATACAGACTAATGCCTCCTCCAGTGGTGCTAAAGTCACTTGAAAACTTCAATCTCAGGACATAGTATCCAGGCGGGACCTCCTCTGCCAAACGGACCACATAGTACTCATACCTGGAGTAATGAAATTTCTCCTCAATGGCGATAGACTTAGCACCCTTACCTAAACTTGCCACTTCTACCTCAGTGATTCTGAGACGTCTTTCGTGAAGGGATATGTAGTCCGTTGAGTCTGTAATGTTTAGTTCAATGGATTCTTCACCTTGGAAATTGGTTTTAGTTATGTTCGGGTGCAGCGTTAGGTTGTATCTCAGGGGGAGGATGTGCCTTGGCAGTCTGGGGTTCTTCCAAGGTATGTAGACAGAGTCCTGTAACCAGCTTCGAACATCGTGCTGATGTTTCTTGCACCAATTTATGTTCAGAATGATGTTTTCGATCGCTTGGGTGCGTGCTTGTGTTCCGGCGTCTGCTACATGTTTCTGGTAAAATGCCTTCACCTGTACAATAGTAATGATAGTTAGAGTTCACATACATACATGCAAAGGGTACACATATTCACATATATTGAATTTATGAAATTTGTACATTTAAATCAAATTTAAAACGAACCCATTTTCCTTTTCTTAAAAGAATTGCCCCGGTGGTTAATAGTGAGTTATTTAACACAATCTACACAGACGTATGAACCATTACAATATATACAGTATGGCTTCAGTTTCTTAACCAATTTCCGGTGACATGTTCGTGCAGGTCCTTACATGCCAATCGCAATTTGTTCGAACCAACCCCAACTAAGCTCGGAAAGAAATGAATTTTAGACTACACCCACGTGAATTCGATTGGTTAAATTGATAACTAGGTGACTGTTGTCACTTCATGATAGGATCGAGCTCAGCTGAAGTGTTCGCCCAAATCACATTGTCTAGAGCTTCTGAAGTGTTATGATGTTTACACCTGTACACTTGGGCATATTTATGCGTTCATTGCTCCCTTCATGGCTGGCAATGTCAGCTGTATGACAATATCCACCACAAGTTAACTCTCCAAGTGGTTTCGACGAGATATCTCGTCCAAGAAGATCTGACCATTTTGCTAATAACGGGACACCTCTTCGAGACAACCACCAGGAAGGTTTAATCAATCAAGTATGTAAAAATTTTTATAAGTAGGCTTTCCTACATCCTGGCTTAAAAATTGTGTCCCTATATCCCTGCTGGATAGTCCCTATGTCCCGATCAGAAATAAAACACCAAGATCGTTTTCCTTACAGGAATACAGTACGGCAAGCAGTAATATATGGAAAAACAGAACTAATCCTTTCAGGATCATTGTACACTGATGATGTTATAAGTTTCATTTAATGCCAACCACTTCTGCTCCTGGTGTAAAGGTCCATCAGGGAAATTAGTTTCTTCAAGTAAACTTCTTAGATTTTGTAAAACACATGAATCTAATTCAAAATAGTTTTGTTAGATTTTCATATTTTATCTGTTAGGAAGAAATTTAATCGAAATTTCGTGATTTGAAAAAGTTGCATAGTAGTTTGAAATTGTGGTATAGACCTGTTGAAAATGTAAGTTATAGAACAATATTTAGCACAGTTGATTTTTCATCCTGTATTCTAAGGAAAGAAATTGCTTTAACTTCAAATTCCAAGTGAGATATAAAGTAAACAATCCCTGTTTGTCTCAAGTAGCAAAAAGTCTTAAACACCGAGTTCTGGCTTCACGGACTTTGCACAGTTTATTTTGTCAAAGCAACTATTTTCAGCACTACGTTATTCCCTTGGGACCATAAAAGTAATATTTAAAAGGAACATTTCGGGAAAGACTGATATTTAATCAAGCTCGAATCGACACAAGTAGTCAAAAGCTGTCACAAGCCGTTCAATCGGAAGAGGGAGAAACACAATCACGTGAAGCGAACGAAGTTCAAAAACTGTTCACCGACGCTACGAAACTGCTGCGGCATGTACATAAGGTAATTTTAATGATAAATATAAAACTATCTCATGGATAAGACCTCGGAAATTAGCTCAGCTTCCTACCGTACATATTATATACGAAGCAGAATACCTATTTGTCTGCAGCAGCAAAAATTCTTAATTCTGGCGTCATGAAATTTACACAGGTAATTCTGTCTGGAATTTTTAGTTCAACGTAATTATTTTTTACTCACCACATCGTTCCCATAGAAGAAAAATTTAATATTGAACATTACACAAGAGACCAATCAACACAAAAAGTCAAAAGCTACCACGATACGAACAATCAAAAGATGAAAAACGCACAAGCACGTGAAGCGGATGAAGCTCAAAAAGCTGTTCGTCGACGCAACTAAACTGCTTAGAAAACAAAGACGCTACTTGGTTTGTCTGAAGCAGCAAAATCTCTCAGTCAAGCTAGTATACTAACGAATGATTCGACGGATTTTTTATTTTCAGGATAATTTATTTCTCATTACACAATTTTTCGTAAGAGAGAAAGAAAGCTTAATGCATTAATACTTTTTATTTACATTGAAGAATGATTATAAGAAAAGATAAAATAAAGGATGGGACTGAACAAACCTTTTTCAAATCTTTTTCAGTGGTGAAGGAGCTGAAGATTTGGCCAGCGAATTTTCCACTTCTGTATTGTCCATGAGATCTATAATTAAAATAAATAGTGCTAGATAATTTAACAAGTAGTATTAAGTCCTACACTCACACCCAGTCGGCGCCATCGGCTAAAGAAAAAAGTAGAACTAAAAACAGGTATTCAGAATTCATGTGAGTAATTACCGGTATTGAGAATGTTGATAACTTTTGAACCCTAAACACCTATTATGAACATACATATTATGAATTACGTATAATTACAGGAAAGAAAATTATTAAAAGTAATATTTGCCAGCAAACCAAGTGCTATCTCCCGAAATACATTTAATCAAGTAATCTTATTACTAAAAATTAATAGTAACGACATCAAGATTATAATATTAGGAGAGTTACTGATTTTAACAGCCTCGTGCTTTTGAAATTAAGGTTTCTTCTTTTAATTTTCAAAGCTTAAACATGGAAGCTTACCACATTCATCTGAGACACTGCATGTCTATTCAAAAGAGCAGTAATGCAACTGCAGCTACGAAAGAATTACAGGTGGTGGACAGAAGAATATTAACACCCACATGAAAACGGGAATTATTCGTCCTTGCAATACAACACGTAACCTAGCACAGAAGTCTGACACTTAGTAGCCATGAAGGTTGAAGTATCAGCCGCTGTCGTACGGGTTGTGTGAACATTCTGCTATCAGTTAAACCCCGTTATGTCTTATCTCTCAGACTTCGAAGAGGTATGATCATTGAAGCGTGCCTCGCTGGAGCCTCTGTGACCAAAACAGTCAACCTTGTGGGTGTTCCAAGGAGCACTATGTCAACAGCCTACACAAAAAGTTGTAAGCCGTCGTCTTCGAAGTAGAACCGTGGGCAAAAGCCAAAGCTCACTGACAAAGATAAACGGGTGTTAATAGTGGTCCGAAAGAAAGCACAAGACAACGGTGTCCCAGATAGCTTCCGAGATGAACAGAGGATCCAGGACCCAACATCAACCATAACTATCAAACGGGAACTGCATGCAGCGAACATTCATAGCAGAAAGAGTATTCCAAAAACACATCCCGCAGAAGCCTTGCACGCTGACTGCCTCCTTTCTACTGTTAAGCATGGTGGAGGCACTGTAAAGGTGTGCAATATCTAGGAGTGGTCTGGGACCACTTGTAGTCCGGGAAAATCAAAAACAGTGCAATACCTCAATACTCTGGGAGATCATCTTCATCCTATTCTCCAAATTGTGATCCCTGGCAAACGACCTGTGTTCCATGATGACAACTCCCCCATTCGCACTGTTCTGAGTGTCCAAGTATGGTTCGATGAGCACGACGATTATGTGGATCATCTTGCCTAACCTCCTCAGTTCCCTGATACTAACATAACTGAACCTTTGTAGGGTATTTTGGAGGCCAAAGTGCGTGTCAGGTTTCCACAGTCTGCCACACTTATTTAACTAGAGACCGATCTGCACGAGGAATGGATGCGCATCCCCTTGAACATTGTGCATGACCTAAATTTGTCCATACTACTTTGGATACAAGCTGTAATTCAGGCCAATGATAGGACAATTCCCTACTAATAAAGATTTTGTTATTTCACAGGTGTTCATATTATTTTGCCACACTCCTTCCTGTATGTACTACATTAGGGGATGATATTATAGGTCTTAGGACAGTTTAAAAACTTCTTCACTTTTTGAGTGAAAATGTCAATATCGGTGATGAGATGCATACAGGCAGGTGCTCGAACTTCAGAACTTAAATGTCCTACTTCTTGAATATTTCCTTATCTAGTAGGGTCATAGCGGGGAAAATAAATTTTCTATGCTTTAACATGGCAGAAATTACGTAACAAATACCATATGCTTAGACAATAAGAACCTAATAGCCGAGGAAAATAATAAAGTAGTAAAGGTGAGTCAAAGATTATCTTCAATGGCAGAATAAATTTTAATCCAATGAAAAGAGGCAACATTCAATAACATCATTTTTCAACCTAGTCCTCTTTCTCTTCAACGAATTTGTTCATTGTTTTTTCAATGTCCTACCAATTGAACATTAGTTATGCCATTACAAGGGTGGAAATGTGAATCCACTTGGCATTAACCTGGTATACTACGGAGGCTGGGTTCACGTTACACCTCACATACCATACATTCAAGGCACAATCCGTTTATAGAGGCCACACATTCACTCCAGACGGTCAAGCATGTACGTCTTGAGCCGGATTTGAACCAGCAGCCTTTCGATCTAGAAGCCAGCATTCTGACCACTAGACCATAGAGGAAATATAAAAGTAGATTGAGCAATGGCGACCTTTTTATGTGCCCAAGATCATGTGACCAAAACTAGTAATAGCTTGACCCTTAGACTATTTTCATTTACCGGGCGGAACTGAACATCACCTGATTGGTCCACGGGACGGAAGAGGCCCATCCGTTGATTTATCATCTGATTGGTCCATTGATCATCTGATAGTAGTAGATTTTGGCGATATCATCACTTTTGTCGTCACTATAGAAATGCTCTCTCACACACCTAACCTGTCATAAGATATTATATCGCCAAACGAGGCGATAAGATGCCAAATCAGACAACCAAGTCAATATTTCGCAGAGCAGACATGTGACTACTAATCGACATGTTGGTCACACTTTTTGAAGCTCCTTTAATAGCAATGCTCAGTCTTCTTATATTTCAGGTCTATGCACAAGACCGATGGATCAGCTACTTGTTCCATCGTCATACAAACTTTTTATACCCTCAGAAAAAAGGATTTGAGCTGATCAGAGAACCGGTGCTTTCAGTTCTTTGTCCGTGGTGAATAACTAATTTGGCACTTTAACAATATAGTGACTTGTCAGTGTAACAAAGCCATGTCTCGTACAACATAAATCGCTTTTGTCGTCTGTTGTGGTAGCGACGGTCATATGGTTTCATGCTTAACTTGTACGATCATTTGAAGACCTTCAATATCCATCCATTGAAGACAATCCATTTGAAAGTCCTCAGTTGCCGCAAAACAATGTTCCCGAACTGTGCCAAAAGTATTCCATGATTTAACTTGAGACCAAAATAAACGGATCACGTATAACTTTTTGGGTGTTAACAGAAAGCAGTCACGGTTAACGTCACGGCAGCAACCAAGGAACTGACCTAGAGACTTCAAACTTGGGTAGCAATGATAAGATGAACTTCGCATAGCGATGCGCTCGAAAAAAACAGTGCTGCCAGATACAAATACAACTGTGTTGAAGAAAATTACTGACTCACCCTTGTACAATTGAAATATTGAGAAGATTGAAATATTAGAATTACGTCTTACTTTACGATATCTGTCCAACTGTCGAAAATATAATGTGTGACGAGTACAAATCCTTCATAGCTTTGTGCAATTTTAGTTAATACATCAAAACGCTCGTGTTTGCGAACAAGGGTTTCATTTTTCGAAAAGTCCATCAATCTAATGTAAAAGAGAAACAACAATTGTACAATATTTAATGTTTCACATATAATACCTATGTTATGCTAAGAATTCCAAGCAAAATAATAAAAGAAACAATA
The DNA here is from genome assembly GCA_933210815.1 of Meta bourneti. NCBI lineage: Eukaryota > Metazoa > Arthropoda > Arachnida > Araneae > Tetragnathidae > Meta > Meta bourneti. Next base: position 18,372,363 of record OW119922.1, read on the forward strand.
TTTAAAAGAATTCAATAATCCTAAAGAGAATTTTCCCTTTCATATAAATACGTGAAAAAAGCTTTCCTTATAATTTCATATACTTACCTCTTATATACCTAAGTTATACTCCTATATTGTGCGTTATAACGCTTTGAATATTTTACATTTTTTATGACACACTTGACCCATAAATTCCTGATTTCTATATTTATATTTTTTACCACTTCCATCATACCACTTGTACCAATTTCATTTAAACAATTTAGATTTGATTGAAAATTATGTAATTAAACTATTTAACATTATAACATTCATTTTACAGTTTAACTTAATGAAAATAACTAACACCAACGTATATAAAATTTAAATACTTTACAACCTTCATTAAATCCAACAGTTTATATCGGAGGCGAAAATAAAAAAAATATTATTTAAATCCACGATTAATACAGTTACAAAATTGAAAAGAGGAGATACACCACAATTACTTTAAGTGATAATACGTATAATAACGTTTATTCCATTCCCATTTTTTCATTCCATATGATGAAAACTATACTACACGAGTGTTCACCTCCTCCCAACTCACCAGTAGGTTTAGAGTTTTTGGTGGGAGGAGGGTACACGAGTGTTCAGGACTTTAACACATACACTTCTACTTTCAACTCGAGGTTACTTTAATGTATAGTAATTCTAGCCAACACGTTTGAATGCACGGTCGTTCGAAGCTATGCATCGCAATACAAACTACTATTCAACACAAAAAATTGAGAAATTCTAATTAACACATCAATTCTAAAATATAGAATCAAAGTTTTAAAAATTAGTATACTCATGCACCTGCTGAGAAGGGTGACATTTTCAACTTTTGTCAATGCATTTCTAAGTCGCTCTCGCTCGTAGAGATCATTTTCCTCTAAGTACCTTTGCCATACATATTGCCATGATTCCTCATTCTCGTTAGCTTTCAATCCATAGACATAAGCCATCTCTCTCGTTTCGACGTCCAGCCTGGAATGATGCATAATTTATATTTGGATAAGATATAAATTTGTAGAATGTGCTAGGAACATAAGTGATTTCTCTGATATAATTGGTTTAGAATTCAACTACGGCATGGATGAGAACTTGATTAGTTGTGCACTCACAACTAATCAAGTTCTCATCCATGCCGTAGTTGAATCCATGACGTAGTTGAATATACATCCATGCCGTAGTCGCGCATGCTTGTAGAATTTTAACCAAAGCAATGCACAGCACATAGGTTGAGATGATATTGCCTCGAAAACATATTTACATAGTATTCGTTGAGACACGAAACGTACGGATGGGGGAATTCGATCAGTTGTGAGTGCTGTGCCTACCTGTAAAATTCGAATCGAAGCAATAGATAACACACAGGTTGAAATGAGATTGTTTTGGCAACATGCTCACATCATTTTCCTTAAGACACGAAACGCGTGGATGGGAATTCGATCGGTTGTAAGTGCCGCTTCCTCTAGAATTTTAACCAAAGCAATTCATAGGTTTGAGATGAGATTGCTCTGGCAACATACTCACACTGCTTTCCTTAAGACAAGAAACGCATAGAGGTGTAACGGTAGCTTGGGAAAATGGACAATCTTGCCGGCTCAAGTGTCGAGAGGGAAAGACAACACACCAAAGCGACCACCCGAAACATCTTTTTAACGACCTTTTAACGACAGCCAGCCAGCAGGGGTCGGAAATCGTTGTGGTTTCGAAACATAAGGGCAGGCGCCTTTCTGTCGCTCTCTATGACAGTTCGAGACAAAGAGGACAGAGATAAATCACGATGACCTTTGCCGACAGGGTTTTATGGTCCCCTTTCAAGTCCGCCGAAGTCTGTCGTAAAAGTCGAGGGGAGAGGCCAACATGAGAGAGCCATTCGGGAACGTCCGAAGATGGTGAGAATTTTCAACAGCCAACCAGCACCGACTAAAAGGCGGACCCGAAACGAAAAGGAGGAGTTGGTAAGCACCCAATATATATATAGTTTTTTGAGATCGAGAGAGAGGTTCAGACAGAGGGAGAGAGGATCAGAGAGAGAGGAGCAGACAGAGAGAGAGAGCTGAGAACAGCAGAGAGGCGGTCAGCAGAGAGACCGTTTTGGAGAGAGACGCGAACACCCGTTCACTGTCGGTGCATTTATCCCGCCGTGGGATTCTATACTCGCCAGAGTATTTTATTGAGAAGGGCTCGCCGTAGCCGTGAAGGAGACCCCTCCGAGAAACCTGTGTCACTACTCACCCGAGTAGTGGAGACTTCACCGAGATCTAAAGTTCGCCAAAACTGATAAGGCTGATTTATCCCACCTTGGGATTCTATACTCACCTGAGTAGTTTATTGAGAAAGGCTCGACCGTAGCCGTGAAGGAGAAGCCTCCTAGAGATCCGTGCAACTGCTCATCCTAGTAGTGGAGATTGATCTGATCCTATATATAAAGACTGAGATATCCTGCCTTGGGACTCTATACTCATCTGAGTACTTTTGTTGAGAATAGGCTCACCCGTAGCCGTGCATTAGACCCCCCCCCCCTCCGAGCGAAATTGTGAGGCTCGCCAGCAGCCCTAAGCGCCTCGATAGAACTTTGGACCTTCCAATGAACTAACATTAATGAACTCTTCATTCAATTTTCCGACTTTTGCACAAATTGTAAAATAAAATTCATTAATCCAGAAACGGCTACTTTCAATGGTAACTAGTCTAGCTACCCGTGAACCAAGACGTTACAGAGGGGAATTCGATCAGTTGTGAGTGCTGTGCTGCCTGTAGAATTCGAATCAAAGCGATACACAACACACAGGTTGAGATGAGATTACTTCGGAAACATACATTTTTCCCCTTAAGACACAAAACACATAGATGAGAATTTGATCAGTCGTGGTTTTCGTGCATGCCTGTTGAATTTTGCCAAGGCAAAGCACAACACATAGTTTGAGATGAGATTGATTCGGAAACATACTTGCATCGTTTTCGTTGAGACACGAAACGTATGGATGGGGGAATTCGATCAGTTGTGAGTGCTGTGCTGCCTGTAGAATTCGAATCAAAGCGATACACAACACACAGGTTGAGATGAGATTACTTCGGAAACATACATTTTTCCCCTTAAGACACAAAACACATAGATGAGAATTTGATCAGTCGTGGTTTTCGTGCATGCCTGTTGAATTTTGCCAAGGCAAAGCACAACACATAGTTTGAGATGAGATTGATTCGGAAACATACTTGCATCGTTTTCGTTGAGACACGAAACGTATGGATGGGGGAATTCGATCAGTTATGAGTGCTGTGCGTGCCAGTCGAATTTCAACCAAAGAAATGCATAAAATAGTTGAAATTAGGCTGGTTCGGCAACACACATCATTGTCCTCTTAGGGAGCGAAAATCGTTACTTTTCCTTTTGATGGAATTTTAAATTTACATCTATCAGTAAAGTTTTTAATAATTTAATTACACGAATAATTTAATTTTGTATAAAAACTTTTCAATGGAAATTTTGAAATATCCTGTATAAACCATACATTACAGTTGATCAGTAATTGAATATGCGTTGAGATAATTAGAATACATTCATATATAGATGCTTAAATTGAACAAACAAATGAACGGTGCCAAAAAAAAGAGAGGAAAATTCACTTTGAGAGTAAGTTTTTTAGGACAGGAGTTTTTCGCTTTTAGAGTTCATTATATTTTAATGTATTCAATAAACTTACGTTTTGCCTTTCATCCATTGTTCGAATAATTCCATTGCAGTTTGCAAGCAGTTTTGATTTTCACTCTCACAGGCTGCTTCAATCAATATATTTCTTAACTTCCTATAATGAATGAGAAGTCCCCATGTAAGAAATGGTCAACCAGTTAGGAAACAGAATTACACACAAACTTACATGTTTTAAATATATAACTTATATAATCATTATTATAAGTTCCAACACTTTATGCCAAATATTTGAAAAACAATTTGTTTTGTTTTTAAGTCAATTAGAAAAATATACGTTATTTTTAAATAAGGAATGAATAACTTAAACCAGTAATGTAGTCAGGATTTTATATCGCAGGGAGCCCAACGTTGTAAATGGAGTTTTTATTACGCAAAATTAAGATCTGATCATATTTAAAAATATCTTTCTTGTGTTACTTTCAGTGATACGGCTATGAACTTAAAACGTATGACTTTAAACGCATAAAAAGGGACGTTTTGATTGATCTAAGTATATTCATGACTGCTGTGCAATGGATATTTCGTAAAATTTACAAATTAAAGTAGGTTAATTAGTATTAAGCAAAATATTCAAACATGGTGTGTGGAAATTTATATTTGTACCACTATTTGAGGATTGATACGGAAAGTATAAATTTGAATATGTGAGAAAACGGTTGAGTCGCGCAGAAAAATCAATGCCCATAATCATTGCTCTCATACTTCGTATGAAATATATGTAATGTTGCTCCAATATATTATGTATGTAATGTTGCTCCAGTATTTTATGTTGCTCCAGTATTTTATGTTACTCCAGTGCGAAGTTAATTCAGCTTCCTACCTTCCTCACGTTACCTCGTGCTGTAAAGAAAAAATTTCTCGTTGGTACAGTTCAATTCAAAATTCACGAAAACGCATAATATTCTAAACAAAAATGTGCAAATGTGACCCTTATTTTGGGACAAGGAGTATTTTACTGAGGAATATAAAACGTATTTCAAGTATTTATAGTATTTTATTCGTACAGAAATATATTTAAAATCAGTAACACTAATACTTTTGAGAGCTTCGAGTCTCTTAAACTTCCCATCTGGCTACACCACTGACTTAAGCAGAAATTATAATTGCACTATAGTTTATCAGTAATTGGACACTAAAATGTTTTCAGGTTTCGTAAAAAAAATCGAAATTAAACAATGAGTAACACTCAAATTAAGTAATACTACTCTCTAAAAGTTTAAAACTGAAGAATTGTTAGTAAAATCACCAGATTATCTCCATACCTTTCTGAATAGTTGCCTGAGTCGTTCCAAGTGTATGATTGCAGAAGGTCTTTACTTAAAGTGCGGATGTATTCCTGTGGAAATCAAATGAATAATAAAATATAGCTTCAGAAAGAAAATATGATCTTGAAGTACACCAAAACATATTGTCTGTTTGCATCAAAATGGCTTTTATGCCAAAAAAATTAAAATGCTAATTAGAAGTACGGGTAAATGTAATGTTGACATGAATTATGCTTACTTTTATTGTTTCTTCCATTTCCTGATCTCCTGTGAAATACCACTTGATGCGCATTAGTTCTTGGAACACCAGATTCCAAGCACCGTGATAAGTTTCAACTCGTAGATAACGGGTTAAATTCAGTGGCACTTTGTAATCCAAGTAACCAGCGGAAGCCAAGGAAAAAGCATCGAAGAGAAGGCTCATGCGATCCGACGGACTAAGTACCTAGAAACATTTAAAAAAGGGGCTATTTATTAATTGATGCTTGATTCTACGACAAAACATCGAAGTTTTACCTCTGCAGTCACAGATCCAATGGGAAATGTTTGAAAAATTCGTAAAATGCAATACATTGTGTCCAGTCTGCCAAAGTTCCTGTTTTAAGAAGATTTTCAAAACGAATAACAGACAGTTGTGGACATGGAAGTGGATACGGTGGAAGTGTGTGTGAATTTCTAATAATGTGAATGCAGAGGCAGGGTCTTATGCCTAAATGGACATATTTTGCCAAGATGCTCACGAAACAAGACAGACTACATCAAGCAATGGACAAAGAGAAGAAGAGGCAAGTAGGTAGTGGAATTTACTTCACACTGAAGCGATGCAGAGGTCTACTGGAGACGAACGGGCGAAAGATCCGAAGACAACACCTCGTAATTATGAAACACGGTCAACACCTGAGTTGGCACCCCACTCTTCAAACTTCCACACAACGCCCTGAGGACATTTGAGGCCACGACAGATTTAACACGAAACCAGCCCCCACGTACACGACGGTCTTTGGTCTGATCGTTTCGAACTCGCAACCTTCCAGTTACTAATCCGCTACTCTTTCAATCGGGCTACCGCTGACAGGTATTTGCAAGGAAAAAGATATCGTTGGAAATCCGAGGACAACACAACGTAATTTTGAACCACGGTCAGATGACAAGGTCGATATCTGAGCTGGCACTCCATTTTCCAAATTTTCACACCACGCCAATGTGAAAACATTAAGGCCAGAACAGATTTAACGTGAACCAACCCTCACGTACATGGAGGTTTTTGGTTGGATCGAGTTTCGAACTCTCAAACCTCCGGTTGCTAGTCCGCGAATCAACTAATTGGGCACTGGGAAGAGAGAAATACGCCAGGGGTAAGTTATAGAAATCAAACTTGCTCCACCTACAACTCACAGGTTCCTAACATAGTGGGCAAACCCACTGAGCCACAGAAATGCATGGGGAAAATACAAATGGCTTTAAGCAAGATGACCGCTTTTTAAAGACTATGGAAAAGAGAAAATAAAATAAGAAAGGTCTTTTTTTGGAGGGAGATTGATTTTCGTGAACTCTCATTCAGTCCACATCCTACGTATTTAGGATGTGTTGACGATAATATGAGTAGTAGTGGGAAAAAGTGGGTTCCAAAACAGTGGTGGAGAAATCGAGTGGAGTTGAATGAGCATGAAGTGACGTCACAACCGCAAATGTTGAGTTGTAGCGGAACTCGAGTATATAACAATTATAAGTATCACATAAGTACGCGAATAAGAAACTAAGATGTCAATTACAAACTACCTTTTCCTCTCTTACATATTTACGCTGTTTGCATCGCGAATGAGACTAAAACATCAATTAGTGAACGATGAAGTTCAATTAGTGAACAGAGGAGAATCCGTGGTAAACATTGCTATCTTAATAATGTGCTCTTAAGATCGAAACCTAAACTATGCATCTTCAATGTCTTCAGTGGTGGTGTTTTTGCGATGAAGCGATGTGTTTGCAGTATAAAAGATGTGCTAAACATAATTGTTGGTATATTTGTGTTACCAACACACGTCTGAGACAGCTGCTACCTTTATGAAGGAAAAACCACCCTTGTGTTAATTGGGACATTGGGTCTACATCGATTTTACAAAATGAAGGAGGTTGAAATCCATAAGAGTACGGCCATGTTTTCTGTACAGAAACGGATCGAGCATGAGCTGCCCATGTCGGATGTTTGTATCGCACATCTGGTCAATGTGTGGCTTACCCAAGGCAAGCCACACATTGATCCTGCGATCGATATGAACATGCGCATGTGCATTCCGGCTCTATAGAGAATATATGGTGGAACGCATGCGCAGATCTGCATATACAGCGGTTTGCCCAACACGTATCGGAAAACGATTGAAACAAACAAGGAGTTCCTAAACTAATCAATGTTAACTGGATTCCTAAACTAATCGGGGCAGCCCGGTTGGAAGAGTAACGGATTAGCAACCGGAGGGTTGCGAGTTCGAATCCAATCAAAGACTGTCGTGAACAAAGGGGACTGGTGCACGTTAAATTTGTCGTGGCATCAAATGTCCTCGCGTTGCCGTGGTTTGGAAGTTTGGAGAGTGGGGTGCCAGCTCAGGTGTGACCTCGTCATCTGACCGTCGTTCAAAAATTACGTGATGTTGTCCTCGAATCTTTCCTTTTAGGTTTGATCCCAGGCCGTCATCAGTAGCCCGTTGTGTTGCTCCAATGTGACGATCTATACCTATACCTACCTAAACTAATCACTGTTAACTGGGGTAAAACTTATCACTGTTTCTTAACATATGGATTTGCGTTTTAAATTCAAGTCCTCTGGGAATTTTTTAAAGTTAAAATCCAATCATGAAATTAATTACAGATGTTATTCAAAAACGAGGAAATATACTTACAGTGTAATTTCTTTGCAGTACTCCTATAAATTTTTCCCAGTCTTTCTCATCATAGTTCACGGAATAGTAACCATTAAAATCGACATTAAACTTGACCCATTCAGACTTTGGCAAAGAGAAATGTACTGAAACACATTTAATGATCCATATAAGTAAAATTACTTACAAATTAGATACGGAATATTTCTTTTATTATTTCAGAGCACAGGAATATTTAATTGAAGAAGAATCAAACACCTATTCAAATCAACATAAAATTAGTCGTTTTAAAACACGCGTTGCATTACATTTATAATGGTCCAATTGATAAAGATTTATATTTGTGACAGTGAATATATAGTATTTTAAAAATAAATTTGTCCTCAAGTCTTACTTAGTATTAAATAACCCATCAGTATTAGTTTATCGTGATTTTTAGCACTAAATCGTGCAAATAACATTAGTATTAAATAATGCCATCCCACAACTTTAAAGTATCTTATAACAAATAAATATCAAACGATAAAGTATCAAACGATATTCTTTATAATCCTGGTTATTATTTATCTATCATTCCACTTCTGTTATATTTTGCCCTGCTCCCTCTTTTCCAAATATATCTTTTAAATTTTCTTTCTTCTAATTTTTAAATTATTTCTACGCGTCGTTACTATCAAGTTAGAAGAACAAAGAACAAGATGACATGGAATGTTTACGGCACTGAAACTCATTGAAATCAAGATATCAAGATGATATTTACCTGGTTCAGAAGAATTCAAAAGTAAGTAAGAAATCTCTTCGCTTTCAGACGTACGGTAAGATAACGGCACATTCCAAACGTAACTAAAATATATTAGGAAGTTGAATAACGTATCTTCTTAACTTAATCTTAAAGAAACTTAATCTTTAAACATTTAAATCAGCTTTTAAAAGAAGCTATTTAGAGAATTTATAAAGAAAAATATTGACGATATGAAAACTTGTACTTCCGAGACACGTCCTAAACACACGTTTATCAAATTTTCTGTTTTCCAATTTAGCCAATTATTCATTTCTTAAAACCTTCGAAACAAAATGTTACATGAAACTGCATAAAGAAAGAATATCACCTGTGAGACGATTGAACTGAAGTGAACATATCGTTCTCCAAATTTTTCAGAAAATGGTGTTGCTGGATGATGTAGCTGTCAGTGTAAGGTTCATCCCTTTTGATCGATATGAATGGATAATTCGCTTGCTTCGTCCATGTTTCCATCATAGCACTAACATTCAAACCCTGAAAATAAAAAAAGTTTAACTTAGTGCACTTTTCACAGTATGAGAAGTATTTTCAGTGCAAACAAACCAAACGGAAAACAGAATTACTACTACACAAACTGCTCTCGCATGAAACGTGTCGGGGTACCTTAAAATGTAGTTTATCTCCACTTTGCGGCGTTTGACATTTAATCTAATTGGTTATGACCAATCAACTATCATATACCAATATGGAATTCATTCTTTGGAATTACCTTGCAACATCAAATGTAGTAATTGTACGCATACATAATATACATATAACAGTACATATGTGTATTATGTATATAACAGTTCTACATATCAACACGTAAAATATACAATATATCTACAAATACCACATATGCAAAAGTCTGAAGCAAAAGATATGATGTATTACTTGTTTTGAAGTGACCGATAATTGTTCCCACAAATCTTCTGTCCTCGCATTTCCGAAGGCGTGTTTTGTCAAATAGCACTGAAAAAGCATAAAATTTAAGGCCTAAAACCTTTAAATACTAATGAAAAATGTAATGAAAATGAACAAAATGTAGTAATTCAATGTTTTTTAATTTCATATATTTTATTTAATAAATCCTCTAAGCAAGACTTCAAAATGACGAAATACGTAAAATTGAAGTACTAGATAGCTAATAGATAGCAAGAGTCCAAAAACAGTCTATATGGACCTTCAATTGGACTGTTAATATCTACTAGTACAGATAATAAATCCACAGATACATTCTAAATGTATTAAAATTATATCCTTGCTGGTGGATGATAAAAGTAGGCCGAAAGAATCTCACGTAATTGCAGTTAAAAAATATGTTTAATAATATTTACCGATATGCCTTCTCTGAAGTCCTCTCCCATATAGCTTTCCAACATTCTCAGAACAGAAGAACCCTGCAAAATTTGCGTTTATATTACATTTCCTTCATATTTAAAAGCTTTCGGAATAAAAACGAGGGCAAGTTATACAACAAAGTTATAAGGAATAGTTTTCCCCTTTGTCGTCAGACTGACCACTAGGTGACGCTACGATCGTGCGTTTTATCCAATAGTATTGTAGGGATCCTACTTGCGTGAACTTGCTGAGTTCTCAGATATGTTTTCCTGAAGTAGAAACTAATCTAACAGTATCGGTATGTTTGGAAAGAATTTTTAGGATGAGGGAAATGTTAGTCTTGATCTTGCTTTTTAATAAAATTCATAGGCTTGGGAACTTCTGAAAATAATTCTTTTGCACCGAAAGAGAAATGAAATTTTAAATAAAAATTAAAAAAAACTAGAGATGTAACTGCTAACAGGTGGATTATCTACTGACAGCAAAAAGAATCTATCTCTTCTCAAAAACTAGAAGGGATGTTTTTAGCACTCGAAAACTTCATTTGTTACTCGATGAGTAAAAAATCGAAAACATTTTCACTTTACACATTAAGACTTAATATTGTAAAAAAATATTCAACACTTATTTCTGTTAATTATACTAGACAACAATGAATTTTTGAGTTAAAATTATTACATTCTGAATGTGATTGTAATGTGCTGAACATAAATGGCGACCATTGAAAGTTTTAATTTTTTTCTCTGTTTTAGGAAATTTCTGTGGTCCGTAATCAAGATCACGTTACTTAATATAATATTTCAAAATATAGCGTTAATATTGCAACAGTCTGTCATACGAACCATATTCTGGAGCTTCTACGTCATTGTTGGATTTAATTCAATCGGTTCAGTTCATTCAGACATCGAAAGAGAAATTTAAAGTCATAAAAAAGCCATAACTATGATAATGAAAACGGGATACAGATTTATTTCGAGCTACAAGAAAAGTAACCAAGACAAAGTATAGACCCCACGCATATGCTGCCAAAAGTGCGCAACAGAACTTTTGCATTAACTTAAAAGTAAATGAGGTACGAGGTATTTCATTAACATCGTACTGGAGCAACACAAGGGCTATTGGCGACGGTCTGGGATCAAACCCGAAAGGAAAGATCGAGGGCAACACCAAGTAATTTTGAACCACGGTCAGATGACGAGGTCAGCACCTGAGCTGGCATCCCACTCTCCAAACTTCCACACCACGCCAATGTGTGAGGACATTTGAGGCCACGACAGTTTAACGTGCACCAGCCTCCTTTGTACACGACGGTCTCCGGTCGCTAATCCGTTACTCTTCCAACCGGGCTACCGCTGCCACGAAAAGTAAATGAGATGCGATACTTTTGTGGTTCCTGTGGTTTTAGTGGTCGAGCAATCACATACTGACTAACTAACCCTATGTCACATTCCCGTGCCTAGATTCGTGGTATCACGAGGAAAAATAAGTGAACAATATAATACAGTGGACTCCCTCTTAACCAGCCACTTCGGGACCGGGACCCAGACCGGATAACGATTTGGCCGGTTAAACCGTCGTTCCCTGAATAGCATTAAAATACACTCCCGAAATCGTTTTTATTGGAATAAAATTAAGTATATAGCCTACTTTATTGTAATATGATATGTAAAATTAAGAAAACTTAACCTGGAAGAACTTCCTTTGTTGGGAAAAAACTAAACACATGTTACTGTAGGCTACTGCATTTACAGTACATAACTGGCCAGTGGCCGGTTAAAGCGGAGGCCGGTTAAAAGGTGGCCGGTTAAGAGAGAGTCCACTGGTAATAGCAATACAAATAACTGGCAAAGCAATGTCATAAAAAAAGCGGGGATTCCATTACCTATACTTCTCAAATATGTAATAAACTAATATGGATCTCTAAGAATCTTTAGCCAATTTAGCATTTCTGAAGACATTCGTGCTCAGCACTTCAAAAATGGCAAATTTTATCTATCAAGCCTGAATTTTGTGAAAGTTTGTTGTCCAGTGATAAATAACAATTTTCAGCAATACAACTTTTATCGTGGATCATGTTTCCAATAAATATATTTTTAATGGAATTATCTTACTTGAGATTCCGTATAAAATTATATATTGTATTTTTATTTCAATTGATCCATTTTCACGTTTAGGAATAATTTATACAATATTTATTTTCACATTCATATAACATGTTTCTCATTTTCTTTTCATAGTCCGTATCTGAGTGAATTCTTTTCAAAGATCAGTATTTCATTAAAACTACAGATTCGCGCATATCTTTTAAACTTTCTTAATTACTTATACATATTGATGGCAAAGTGTCCTTACTCATATTTCATACGTCATTTAAAAAAATCCATTTGTAATAAAAAATATCCTATTCACATTTCAACCTCCAAATGAAATAAAATTATCGAAAAATATAACACAGCATTTCGTGTACTTCATTCTGGTGTTAATCCTTATTTTTAATACAATACATAGCCACACAAAAAGAGAACACCTCAGTCTCCTTGTTATCTCAAATAACTTTAGAACTTAAATTTCAATTGCATGCTATTCCCTTGTTAAAAGGGTGCATTCCGTATATTTCTCTCTTCTATGTCAGTAAAACTTTCATTGTGTGTGTCTGTATATTACATGATATTGTATGTCTTGCGTCTGGCACAGCATGGCCAAATATGTACCTTGCGCCATAAAACCTTAAAACCAACCAACCCTTGTTAAAAGACGATGCGGCATTTTTTTAAAGTTAAACCTAATTTAGTGTCTGCTCAGATTTTCTTTTCTGCGCTTATTTCCAGATTTACCCTTGCTTTTTCTGTTATCAGATTGTTGAAGAATTTCATTCAAGTGGTGAGCTTGCCCTGTACAATTTTGGCATTTAAAAAGGCTTCATTTTAATGAAGCCTTTTTAAAACAAGCTGAAAAATTGGCGAACAAATGCCGTAACGGTTGATTTTATATTATTTATGACCACAGTTGGTAGAGTCACTGATTAGCTGGAAGGTTGCGAGATCGAAACTAGATCCAGCCAAACTGCGGGGAATGGTTTACTTTAAATCTTTCATGGCCTCAAATGTCCTCATGTTGGCGTGGTGTGGAATTTTGGAGAGTGGGGTGCCCAGCTTAGGTGTTGACCTCTTTATAATTCAAAATTACGAGGTGGTGTCCTTGGATCTGTCCTTCCGGAACTGATCCCGGACCGTCGCCAATAGTCCGCTGTGTTTCTCTAGTGCAACGTAAGTTTAACTACACTATACGGAGAAAAGTATTTGGACACTGCATGTTTTTCAGACAATGTGCTTTATTTAGTAACGGGTAGTTCCTCCTTTTGCTTGTATTACAGCTGCAACACGTCGAGGCATACTTTCCACAAGTTCTCTGTAAGTCTGGGCAGGAATAGCTCGCCATGCCTCTTGCAAGGCTGTGAGAAGAGATTGTTGGGAGTGCGTGGCGGTGTCGTACCCGCTGCACCAGTTCGTACCACAAATGCTCGATCGGATTGAGATCGGGGATCTGAGCAGGCCAGTCGAGCGAATTCACCTCATTTTCAGGAAACCAGTCCAGCACACGTTTTGCAGTATGACATGGAGCTCGATCCTGTTGGAAGAAACAACCATCATCGCTGTAGTATTGCCATTGTGTAGGCAAGGCCGAATTATCCATAACGTCGAGTTACACGTCAGCTTTCATGGGTCGAGTCTTAACAAGGAAAAACAACCCCACATTTTCTGCAGTGTCCAAATATTTTGTCCATATAGTGTATTTACCTGCCGATATTATTTATATCTGTTGTTAACATTCGACAATAAACACATAGTAATTTTTGCTCCACGTAGGTCAGTGAAATATAAATTATATATGAATGTGATTAACTGCTAAAAAGTAAATCCTTCAAGAAGTAATTGGAAATTAGTCATAACTTGCTTTTGAATATGTTATCGCATCGAAAATTTCGTTATGAACTTCTTTGACATTCTGCACAATAGCGTGGGAGTTGACGGTTTGGTCGCTTCTCATTGCTTTCAGGAGACAAGCAATGCTTCCATAGTTCTCCTGTAAATAAAAATATAAAAAAATATTAAATGGTATATATATATATATATATATATATACGAGTAACAAATCCATACAAGTTTAACTGTAAGCGAGAACATTTCTTTATACCTCTGAAAAAAATTCCTGGGATTCAAACTACAGCTTGAAAACTACTTGATATTTGTAGCGTTGACTTTTAAAGTTTCTAGTTTTCTTATGTGGGTTTGCATGTCCATTAGTAAATTGAATTGCAACTTAATTTGTGTTTTCATTAACTTCTTTTGGAGATTTTTAATCGAAACTATCGAAAAAGCATTTATGCAACATTTTATGCGTCTTAAAATGACGCTAGAGCTAACATAAAAACAGCTTAGTTAGCGCTTTCAAATCACGAAGTAAGTCACAGTTTCTTTTTATATCTGAACTCTATTTACTGTCTACCTCGAAAACTACTCCAGACAATCTGTCCGTCTCGTTACCTTGGAAACGGAACATCACATTTTCCATAGGGGATGCTTTAAAAAATATATTCAAGTTGCCACACTATGACAATTTGGAAGTATATTTGTTTTTATTTGTCGCGGAGAAGATTTAAACTACTATACGTCTATCAGAACACCTACACCAGACACAAAATCTGTCATCTTTTTTATTGTTGCCTTAGAAACTGACTTTATCATATTTTCTATGCCCGTTATGTTGATCATATGTATTTAAGAATGTATTAAATGTATTTAACACTTACTTGTCACCGAGATCTATTATATATTAGCAAACTACCTCTTTCTCCAAACACGATTTGCTACGTAACCATTTTTCCAATATTTGCGAAAAACCGAATAAAATTATGTCAGCCCCAAGAATCCCCTACTAAAAATGAACGAGTCCTGTCTCTATAGCAACTGACCCCATCAATCAGACTTGGTGTCGGGAGTTGTTCTCGGGGTGGACAGTATTTGTTTCTCGTAAGCTATGAATTGAACAATTTATAAATAAATAAAAAGAAGTATTAAAAATGTAAAAACAAAAAATGTACAGTTGCTGACTCAACATGGTAAATTCGGCAGCTTTCTGAAATGTCAAAATATTATTCTTGATTACGTGGTGGAATTTCAACAAATAATCAGAGAAATCAGTACGCTAATTACTTGCCACATTTAACTTACACGCATTACTTAGAAAAGTGCTCTCTTTCTTCTGACTTCGGTAAGATAGAATTTAAGAGTTGTTTTAATTTCTGTCAAAAACAATTTTTATTTTCCTGAATTAAAAATTACACTCCTTTTTTATGTATAGCCGCGATACAAGAATGAAGACTAGCGCAAGAAAAATGAACTACGCTATAAAACGAAAAACGAAACTATCATAAAAATATTTTATATGCGAAACTTTTCATTTAATGGCTCATAAAGTGCTTGTTGACAAAACATTTTAAGAGAAAAATGGCATCTCATAAGATAATTTTAGTGATAAATATAAAACTATCTCATGCATAAGAACTCGGAAATTCTCTGAGCTTTCTTCCATACATATTGTATACGAAGCAGAATGCCTATTTGTCTGAAGCAGCAAAAACTGTCTGAATTCTGGAGTCATGAATTTTGCACAGGTAATTTTGACTGGAATTTCTAGTTCAACACAATTCTCTTTTACTTACTAGGCCGTTCCTTAAAACCATAGAAGTAAAATTTAATATAGAACAGAGGTGTCAAACTGGCGGCCCCCGAGGTAATTTTTTGTGGCCCACGATGCTCTGAAATAAAATGAAAACAGGATCGATTGAGATCACTTAACCATCGCCAATTTACTTCGTTCCTTAAAGGTTTAGAATCCGAATTCGAAGATCTTCCTTATTACACAGAAGTTCGTTGGTTGTCCTGCCACAAAGTCCTGAAGAGCTTCTATCTGCTTTTGGAGGAAATAATTGTATTTCTTTAAATGAAAGATAAAAAAACGAAAATATATCGATTATAAAAGATCCTTTGTGGGTAAAAGATCTGGAATTTTTAACAGATATTACAGGTCATCTGAATAATCTTAATATTACATTGCAAGGATCAATTAATAACGAATATGTACGACGCAATAGCAAGTTTTGTACAAAAACTGACTTTGTTTGAAAATCATCTACAAAAAATCGTTTTGACATATTTTCCTACGTGTGAGCAGTTAAAAGCACAAAATCAAAGTTGCTCATTTTCACAATATTGTGGTACAATTGAAGTACGAAAACGAATTCTATAAACGTTTTAATGATTTCAAAGAGTTACAAAAAAATTTTCTCTTTTTATTAGGCCTTTTTCCTTTGAAGTTGAAAATGCTCCCACTTCGATACAACTGGAATTAATTTATTTTCAGAATGATTCGGTTTTAAAAGACAAATATCGAGAAGTAGGAATTCCCAAAATATATTCTTATTTAGATGAAAAATACCCGGAAATTAAAAAAGTTTGCTGCACAAATTTTATGCTATTTTGGAGTACGTACTTGTGTGAGCAACTATTTTCGTCCATGAAATTATATAAAACGGCCTACAGATCAAGATTAACTGATAAACATCTATCTGCCATAATGAAGATTGTCTGTTCTCAGTCTCTGAATCCAGATATTGGAAAACTAGGAGGAAAGCGCTGGCAAGTTTCCGGTAAAAAAAAAATTAATTTTAGTTTTATAAATATATTAAATTAAATAAACGTTTAAATAAAAGCAATTATATACCAATATTATAAATTATTACCCTAAATTCACTTAATTACATAATTTGTTTTAATTATCCTATCCATATTCCTGAATGCTCACTTCAAAATATAATTTTAAGAAAATTTGTAAATGTGATGTGGCCCGCGTGAATCTTACCAGTTGCATTAAATGGCCCGTGTTTTAATTGAGTTTGAAACCCCTGATATAGAACATTACACAAGAGACCAATCAACACAAAAAGCCAAAAGCTATCACGAGGCGAAAAATCAGAAGATGAAAAACGCACAGGCACTTGAAGTGGACAAAGCTAAAAAAATTGCTTGCCGACGCAATGAAACAGCTTAAAAATAGAGCCGGGACTTGGGTTTGACTAACTCTGGCACTCGAATGCTGAACTGTGGCATCATGAAATGTACACAGCGTGGAATGTTTAGTTCAACACAACTATTTTTCATGTGGCTACGTTGATCCTTGGAACTATAGAGGTGATATTCAATGCAGAACATTTCGCTAGAAGAGACCGATTTTTAATTAAACTCGAATCAGCACAAAAGCTGTCACTGGCCAATCAAATGAAAGAAAAACACACAATAACGTGTAGAGGAAAAAGCTGTTCAACGACGCAACCAAACTGCCGAGGAAATAATGGCATGACTTGGTTTGTCTGAAGCATCAAAAACTCTCGGATGAAGTCAGTTAATAAAGTTAGTTTGCTATAGAAAAATAATTCGAAATCGATCATATTGTTTTATATGCCTACCTTATCAAAATCTGGCTCCAGGTGTTGAACTCCCTTTTGAGACATATAGGTGGCGAAACCTTCATTTAACCACAAGTCATTCCACCATTCCATCGTGACTAGGTCTCCAAACCACTTTCGGATAAAAGATATTTGCATGTTAAAAATAGTTTTAAATATAAAGATCATACCATTTAAGAGTTTCAGATTCAAACAGTTTGCTCTGTCCACAATGGTAATTCAACAAGTAAAGGTAATTTAATTTTACGTACCGAACATACAAGGTGATGCAAAGTTAATAATTTACCTACAGTTAATAATTTCACCCATTACTGTAGATACTTTTGCAGTAGTCCAGACGTTTACGAATGCTTTGTACACGATGACAGGATCCCTCGCCGAGACAACCACCAGGAGGGTTAAGTTATTTGTATTATTTAAATTGTATAATTTATTTCTTGTAAACAATTAAATATTATCTTAATAATCACCTTAAACGAAGAGTAGAATTTCAAATATTTTCCCTATTGTGAAAACTCCTGACGTGGTGGAGAAAAGAGGCTCACATTTTTTAATTATGCATTGAAAATTAAATTAAGGTGCACATACACTATAAATCACGAAAATCGATACTTTTTTATTAATTCAAAATATTGTTCAACTTCTTAGCTTTCAAACGATACCAAGATCTTGTACATAGACAAACATTATTCCAAAACTTTAAACTCAATTGAGGAACTGTTTCTGCAAATTGTGCAAACGATAACTCAACAATGAAATTATTTATTATAATTATTTTTGGTGTCATTATAATCCATATAATACAGTGGATGTTTTGACACTCAGTAAAAGTTATTAGTTAAGATATAAATTTTCAGTTGATTTCTAAATGTTGAGATTCCTGAAAAAATCTTGATGTTTTTTAGACTTCCTTGGTCAAAATTGTCAAAAAACCTATTCTTTCTAGCAACTTGATGGAGGGTCAAATCATGAAGAATAATATATTAGGAATAATTTCCAACGGGAATTGTCTTTCTGAACAAATTAGAATTTGAGATATCACTGTTCGAAAAACATGCTAATTAGTCAATCAAATCTAAATTAGATAATTAAAGGTGAGATTAATCTGAATTTTTAACACTGAAATGAGTTCAAGGACAAACCAATGACCCATTGTAAAAAAATTAGACTTTTAAAGTCAAAATTAAAAAATAAATCTTGTATACGTTATGTATACGTACACCTTAAAATCACATAAAGAATGAAAACAAATTTTTCATGGTATACATGTGTTATGTATTGTGAAATATGAGAAAAGTGGAACTTACCATATGCGCCATCTCGTGTGCGATTATTCCCGAAATATGCTTCTTTGCAGCCATTGATGGCGGATTTTCAGTGACCAAACTTCGCTCGGAAAAAGTTATCAGACCCCAATTCTCCATTCCATTCGCGGAGAAATCTGGTATGGCTATCATATCTAAATGGATCATCATTAATCAACTACAATGTGTAGGAAACACGTTTCAAATAATTAAACTGATTTTTAACTCGCCTCCAAACCTCCATTAATATACAGTGTTTAAAAGTTTCCTGCACAATCTTTAAGAGAAGTCACGACACACAAAATTAAGCCCAATTCACAAGTGTCACCTGGATTTCCCAGAGGGTGCTGTTTGGTAGCGAAACATTTGGCCAATTTGTGCGGCAATCAAAACTTCGACAATGTCGGTCGTGCATTACTGATGGTAATCATGAATTCGAGCTCCTACTGGTGAAACTACGCGTACAATTACTGTCAAACTGTTCAACTACTGTCAAATTAAACTCAGATCTAATAAATATGTGTCTTCACTTCACATCGTAGTCTGCACATCTCTTACCCTCTAGAACATTCAGGTGGCATTTGCGGACATACATCCCTTTGTGAATATGCTTTAATTTTGTGTGTCCCCTATCTCCCCTTAAAGTTTGCAAGGAAGGTTTAGAGACACCCGTAAATTAAGTGGTTTGCAATTACATTAATTTGAAATGCATTATGGTCTAAGGAAATAGGCAATAGAATCATTCCAAAGGATTCCATTCTAAGGAAATAAGTAATCGAATCATTCCAAGGAACTCCATTCTAAGGAAATGAGCAATAGAATCATTCCAAAGGACTCCATTCTAAGGAAATGAGTGATAGAATCATTCCAAAGGATTCCATTCTAAGTAAATGAGTGATAGAATCATTCCAAAGGATTCCATTCTAAGGAAATGAGCGATAGAATCATCCCAAAGAACTCCATTCTAAGGAAAGGAGCAACAGAATCTTTCAAAAAGATTCTATTCTACAGAATGGTTCAATAGAATCATTCCAAATGATTCTATTAAGGAAAGCAGCGTTAAAATAGTTTCAAAGTATTCTACTCTAAGGAAAGTACCAAAAAATCTTTCTAAAGGTTGGAAAGAGTCCATGGTTTCTTTTTACCAATAGACGTGTTTACTAAGCCATAATATGTGTTCTGGGGTAAAAGTAGTACTACACTACTCGGAAATCTGACAACGCTCAGAATGTTAAGAACGTCGAATTCAGTGGGTTGTTATGTGTGTGGGTGAGGTTATTTTCTAAAAATAACTTTATTCATATATAAGTATTTTAGTAAAATCACACATTTATTTGGGTATTGTAAATTGAATACGTACCAAGTTTCTTTAATGGAAAAGGAATTCGAAAGTAGTTTTCGTAAAAGGGCAGGATGCGACTTCCGAGTTCCAGAGAGTAGTCAATCTTTTCGAAGTAGTGTGGAGCAACATACAAGCGAAGCTTAAAAAGAAAGAAGAAAATCTTAAAGTTGAGACACGCGTTTTCAAGACACCATCATACCAAGTAAGCAAACATTCCATTAGCATGTAACGGATTTAGAAACGGTTATTAAAGTATGGTAGGTAGGTATTTTAATTAACGTCGCACTAGAGCAACACAACGGGCTATTGACGACGGTCCCGGATCAAACCTGAAGGGAAAGATCGAGGACAACACCACGTAATTTTGAACCACGGTCAGATGAAGAGGTCACACCTGGAGCTGGCATCACACTCTCCAAACTTCCACACCAAGCCGACATTAAAGTATGGAAATTGGATTAATTGAATATTTAACTATATTTTTCAAAATTCAAATTGAAAGGTGGCCATAAAATAACTTTCTGTGGCTAAATCGAATGAGCGGAATGGAACCAAATTTGGTACTGAGACTTTGGTAGACGTGGGGAAACGTATACCGCCAGAAAAAATTTAGTACCAAAAGTCGCCGATAGGGGGAAATTTGATGCTGTTGGAGTCGAAAATAGTCGAACATTTACATTATAAACGTTGTAAAGTTAAATCTTCAAAGTGGAGAATTAGGTAATGTCCAAACATGGATAACCTTTGAAGGTGATAATATCCCTGTCGTATAACAGAATATGTAATTATCTTCCAACGGTGAATATGTAATAGTCTTCCATAGTTGACTATTTGTTTAGGTAGGTAGGTATTTAATTAACGTCACACTGGAGAAACATAACGGGCTATTGGGATCAAACCCGATGTGAGAATATTTGTTGGAGAATCAGTTTTTTTAAAGACTGATCACGTTCCTATTTTACTTGCTGTCCTTCTATTGCCGTGATTCTGTGGTGTATCCGGGACCCGACAATTTGAACAGGTGGCGATACCCAAATTTGTAAACTAAACTAAACTACCACAAAATTTGAAATGTTTCCTGCAATTCAATGTTTCATTTTCACTTCAGATGTTGACTTAAAAACTTCATTATGCTGCGGACACTACAAGATGGGACTTGGCTCTTCTTACGTGATGTGTTAGTTACCGAACGATCCGTTTTTAAGAAAATAGGTAAGCGTCAACTACTACGAACACCATCACACACTCCCGGGCCTAGTGGCGTGAGACACTGTATCAGTTTAAATAAGTGTGATTGGGACGAATAAAGGTGGCATGTCTGTCCAGAATGTTGATTTTCGCTTATTAATTACGTAGTAAGGGTCAACTGAACTTAAGCGGGATAGCATTGATGATAAGACGCCAACTTGGCGAGCTTTGACGACCATACCAGTTATTAGGATCGAACGCATAGAGGAAATATAAAAGTAGAGTGGGCAATGGTAACATTTTTATGTGCCAAGGGATCATGTGACCAAACCTAGTAGTAACCCTTAAACAACTTTATCCTGCTGGGTGGAAACGAAAAATCATCACTTGATTGGTCCACGAGGAGGGAGAGACGCCCATCCATTCATTCGTCATATGATTGGTCGTCACGAGATGGTAGATTTTGGCGATTTCACCACTTTTGTCGTCACTCTATAGAAATAAACATTCATACACCAACCTTGTTATAAGATGTTGTATCACCAACCGATGCGATAAGATGCCAAATCGGTCAACCACGTCAATTTTTCACAGAACAATCACGTGACTACTAGTCGACATGTTGGTCACACTTTTTGAAGCTCCTCTCAATAGCAATGCTCAGTCTATTTGTTTTCACGTCTATGATCGAGCATCAATGGGGTCCTCTAGATTTCATATTGGGACCAGTTTTTTATATCTTCATGAACATCCCACATGCTGAGTTTCATTACAATCAAATACTAACATTTGGTGTTTCCCTTATTTTGGCACAGAGTGCATTTAAAAAGAACACAATTAGTAGCTTTCGTTTCTTTTAAAATGTCTTACCTTTGCTCTATTTTCCATATATTTTTCCTTGTATCTGAAATCACAGACCGCAATAGTCAGCAAATATGTGACCATAGGCAGGGATTTTTCGAATAATGTCGAACGAAGACCATGATCAAGTACTGTTGTATTCTAGATATTGAAAGAAACATGGAAATAAAGTACATTCGTGTTTCAAGTAATCACTTGTTAAAGTAACATTTTAAAAAGATAAGATCCTAACTTTTTATAGTACACTTGAAATTTAAAACGAGTGAAAAATTTATTTTTTTAAATGCTATTCAATATAAAGCTTCGTAATCGATAGCATGTATTTCAGAAATACGTGCTCTGAGGAATCAGCATTTTTCTATTTAAGAGTACAAAGTACCATTTGAACAGGAAGTTTCGTAATTTACAACAAAATGTTTTAGTATATCAAAAAGTATATTTTTGTTCACACGAAAGGTACATTTAAAGAGAAGAAAATTATTTTCACATGAACAATGATTAAAATTTCCTTTTTACCCATTTTTTAAACTTTCTACTACTGCAAATTTAAAATGTTTTCCAAAATTTTTATCTTTTTCCTTTTTTCTTGAAGTATTTTCCAAATTGTTTTGCATAGGTTTGCATTTATCATTAGTATTTATTTCATAATTTTTTCCATCAGGCGTGAAAAATAGTAAAAAAACAGTTACAACTGATTTTATCAATTAAAAAAGTTACCTTTCAAATCTTTTGTCCCATGCACAAAATTATTAAATATATCACAAAAAAACCACAAAATGTATCAAACCTTTATATTAATAAGAAAACGTCAGGATTTAAAGCAATGTCATGAACAAGAGAAATCTCAGAAAAACACTGTTTAAAATATAATAGGTTTCGCTCAGGACATCGATGGAAAAACTCTAATAACTTGTTGCTAAATAATGTTGTTACAGCTATAAAATTTTGCACAATCGGTTTCATGACCATTTTCTTAAATCTGCTTCATTAACCCTCCTGGTGGTCATGTGAACGAGGTATCTCGTCATTAGCAAAACTGACCAGATCTTGTTGGATGAGATATCTCGTCATTAGAAGAAACCATCATGGTCATCAGAAGAAAACTGACCAGATCTTGATCTCGTCGCCATCGGCAATATCTTGCTGATGAGATATCTCGTCACTAACAAAATCGGTCAGATCTTGATGTACGAGATATCTCGTACCACTTGAGGGTTAGTAAAACAACAGTTTATTCTCGATATATTGGTCATTTTAGGGAGCTGGTGCCAACTTAAGGGTTTATGCTGTACTTACACTCCCCATTTAACGACCGATCTGTTTAATGACTGTTCGCATTTACGATCAGCTCTCCAGTGGGAGGAATCCTCTTTCTCAGCCTGAGACATCAAATTCAAGGTTTTTGGAGCTGATGGAAAAGCCGGCACAGGATACAATGTATTCAAATAAAGGTTTCCACTGGTAGCCCTGTCTGGCCAACAACACCGGCAAACACAGCCGACATTAAAGTCTACAAATACGATGCTAGAATGTTTTCATTACATGTTCTGTTGGTGATCGACAAGGCTTGCTTATCCTGCACTTGTCATTCCCTGTTATGATTAATCGAAGGCACCAAAGTTCTGGATAATTCCCTGAAACAAATTAGTTGTCGACCATCGTCTCCGTAAGACCTTTTCTTTATTCAGAATAAATAAAAATAATTAAGTTCCTCGTTTATCGACCAGTTCACTTAACGACCTAATAGCAAGAACGGAACCCGGTCGTTAAGTGAGGTGAGTTTGTACTTCTCGATATATGACTGCATGGAACTGTTTTGTTCCTTGTACAGGTGAAGCACCTTTGACATTTTGACCCCCAAGTGGTATCAACGAGATATCTCGTCCATCAAGATGTGACCAATTTTGCTAAACCCACCGGTGTTGTCTCCCCAAGCTGTTGCTAAGGACGTTACAGCTTGAACTCACGGACTTGGTCTAGTTGGTATTAACCAAGTGAGATAAGAAACAATAATAAAGCTGAATGTCTCTTACCTCGACCATTGTGTTGGAAAGAGCGTATTGGCCTGAGTTGTGAATGACGCTGACAGTGAAAGTTGCCTTAAAATTGGGTTCGTCAAAGCAGGGGAAGGCTGAGCGAGCGTCAATTGCTTCAAACTGAGTTGCAGCTAAATACCTGATGAAACAGTAAAAGAATATAGTTACCACATATAACCAACATTTAAAAATGCATTACAGACATAAAATTAAACATAAGGAACTCGGAATAACTCTAAATGCTCCTTGCCTGCACGAGACAAATGAAAAGATAATTCATTCAATCGTATAAATTATACATTTTTAAGTTTATTTTTTATAGAAGTTGGGTCTCAAACAATTTTCACTGGAAAAATAATCGACTTTAAATAATCAGTACAATTTAAAATCTTTCTGCATAATGTTCATCTGACTTTATAAAACATCCTTTTTCAAAAACAAAAGGAAGAAAATAGATTTTAAGCAGTAAGTACATGACACTTTTTAGTGCCATTAAAATTAAGGTTAATTGGATTTTATGGCGTAAGGGCCATATTTTGGACATGCACGCAAGGAAAGTTCTCTAACACAAGATAAATACACCCAGTGTAAGCTATAAAAATCGAACCTGCCCCTCCTATATCTCGCAGGTTACTTGTAAAAAGAGAAAACCCACTGAGCCACGGTGACTCCACCATTATTAAAATTACGAAACTTAAAATAAATGAAACGTGTAGTCATAAGTCATTTGGAAAGTAATCCCGAACACAGGTATATTTTGAATAGATGCTACTTTCAAAGTCATACTGAAATGCCATATGACTTTGTAAGTAACATGTGGAAAAGTTGTCTTTAATACAAGTGGTCTCAAACAGAGATTTTTCTCACTGCATTAGAAAGTATTTCTGAATGAGTCCTGCGAGTCAGATCGCGATAATGTTATTTTTAATGATAAAGCATTTGCAATAAAGCAATACCTTCTTTCTTTATAATCAGAATTGAAGTATGAACTTTTATACAATCCATTTAAAGACAATGTCAAAGGGCCTTCGAACTCAAAGTACAACTTATAAAATCCCACTGGCATTCTCTTCTTCGCTTTCAGAACCACATAGTCATTTTCCTCAAATCGAAGCACATCGTCAAGTATCACAAGTTTGGCGTCGTCGTCGGAGATAACTTCTGCTTTTGAAATATTCATCTTCACCGCATGGACTAGGAAGTAGTAGCCCGGTTTCTGCAAGGCCACTGAAATGGACACTGTGCCGTTGAAGATGTCCTTGTCCAACATTGGAAATAGCTTGAGATCGTAGTGTTGCGGGACAATGTAGGACGGTAGTCGGTAGTTGTACCATGGAGCAGATCCTTCGATTTCCAACCAGTTCTTTAAGTCCTGTACATGCGTTTTAAGCCAGTTTATGTTGTCCTGGACGATTTCTAAGGCTTGTTGGCGTCCCCTTTTGCCCGCACCAGCTTCAGGATACTTGGTAAAGAATATTGTCATCTATCAAAATACAAGTGCAATTTAAAAATACAGTAAGATTGTGAGATTCGCACGTGATGTGAATCTCATAAATTTATCATTGGTAACTTAAGCAAATACAGAGGCTGATCGGACATTTTCTGAACGATTTTGATGAGCTGTAAAAAAGTTGTATGCTACGAAATTTTATTTTCACAGCAGTTAAATAGTTAAAGTATAACTTATCGTCTGCTAACTCAGAGTTTTGTTTACTTTCAAAATGGCGCTTTTAAATAAGCAATGGATGGAAGGCTATGTTTCGTCTCTTTCCGAAGAGTATTATGCTTATTCAATTATTCAAAAACGCTGTAAAAGTCATGGTTTTTCGATATATAAAGGTACGATAAGTAATATTATCAATGAGAAAGGAAAAAAACGTAAAAGTGGAAAAATACTTACAAAAAAGAACAAATTTTTGAGAATATTTGTAAGGTAAGATCTTTAATTTTAAAAGAGAATCCGCCAAGTCAAAGTACTAGCAAAGTGAACGTGAGAACTTTCTCTGAGAGATTGATGATTGTTGCCGGTTTTGCATATAATGGAAAATTAAAAGCAAAAAGAGGGGGGAAATGTAAAAATCAACTCCCACGTATTATCAAGACTCTATTTTATCCCCAACATTCAAAAAAGAAATACCATACCTTTACCCACAGTGCCAACAATCAGTAGAACTGCATCAGGGTAAAGCAAGTAGCCACACATCTAAATCGACTATTAAATTCTTGGAAAAAATGGAACAAGGAACGGGTATCAAGTCAATACCCTTTACTGATATTCCTGCTAAATCTCCAGATGTTCCACCCATGGACTTTTGGACTTTTAAAAAGGGCATTATCGAAACGTCGACCGAAAACCATTCAAGGACTGGAAAACTGTGGAACAAGAATGGGACAAAATACCACTGTCGATACTACAAAAGTCATTATTATCATGGAAATTAAGGTGTGGAAGGATAGTTAACAATAAGGGCTATGAAATGGAACATTTAAAACACAAAAATTTCATGTAAAAAATTGAGTTTCAGTCCATTAAAATCGTCCAAAAAATGTCCGAATAGCCTCTGTAATGTAAACACATTACTGGTGCAGTGTAGAGTAATTGGTTTCGTACGAACTTTGAATATTTTGGTTCGCAGTTGCCTTATCTTATTTTAATCAATATACTTAGGAATGGAAGAAAGAAGAGACATGTTACGAGAAATTCTTAGATGAGTAAATAAATGATGACACGATTGATCTAAAAAGTGTTTATCTTGACCACCCTTTCTGTGGTGGTGTGAAGTCTGGTGTCCTATCTCCTTGAAATGGTCAACGCTAGATATAAAAATTATTACTTTTACCCCACAACACACATAATGACTAAATAACCACATCTATTGGTTTGAAAAATCCATTGAATCTATGAAAAATTTCATGAATCTGAAAAATTTCATGAATCTATGAAAAATTCTATGGTTTCTTTCCTTAGAATAGAATCATTTATAAGGATTCTAATGGTCTTTTCCTCGGAATAGAATCATTTGTAAAGATTCTATGGGTCATTCTCTTTAGAATATAATCTCTGGAAGGATTCCATTAGTCCTCTCCTTAGAATAGAATCGTTTGGAAAGATTCTGTTGGTCCTTTCCTCAGAAAAGGATCGTTTGTAAATATTCTATTAGTCATTTTATTAAAATAAAAGCGTTTGTAAATATTCTATTAGTAATTTTATTAAAATAGAAGCGTTTGGAAACATTCTACTAAATCCGTCGTTCAAAATTACGTGGTGTAGATCCGAGGACAACCTCGGATCTTTCCCTTTGGGATTAAATCCTTTGGAACAATTTTATTGGTTAAGAAGATTAAAACTGGTTGGAAGTCATACACAAAGAAGAGTACAAGGTGTAAGGTGGAATTATGCGTGGGAACCCCTTAGAGAGTTAAGGTATATAAATATTTTCTGATTTGGTATTCTGATAGCGGTGAGAGATAGACATGTGGAGACACCATTCACTGAAAAATTATAAAAAATTTTTTACTGCAATAGTATAGAAAAATATATGCATGTCAGATGATAGGTCTTCAATCATAAAATTTTGCTTTCCAAAAGGTATTTTTAGAACGGTGCCTTTAAAAGGATATAGGGAATATGTTAGGGAGAAAGTCTCCTTTCCAAAAAATATTTTTAGCATGGTGCTTTTAAAGGATACAGGAAATTTGTTAGGGGAAATTTACACAAATCAATATGTATACCACACATTTTTAAATACAGCTTGCAATTAATGTAGTAAATCATTTATAAAGGATTACCTCGTTGAGTTCGTTGTCAGATGTAAAGTAGCTGCAAATCTTTTTCACAGTATTTCCCAAATATCTGTCGTTTAGCGTGAATCTGAAACAAATGTTATTTAAATATTAGAATTCAATTTATATTATTAGGAAACAATGGACATAAATACAAATTCCAATTGATAGAATCTGGTTTTACTCTTGCGAAATAGGTATATAAGTGTGGCAGAGCGAGAAAGTGTAATTTCAGTTCACCAAAACATTAGATGAGTTCCGTTACCCTGTCGTGCATACACTATCTATCATTAAGTATTTAGACACCCATGCAAATGACGATATCTGCGGCCCTGATATACGTCACGCCCTCCGCAGTTAAATATCGTGTAGGAAACAACATTGGCATTAATCGCATGCAAGATGCCACGAAGTGCATAGTTATCTGATTTCGAGAAAGGTGTAATCGTCGGGTATCACAGAAATGGCCGATCCTTAAGGGACATATCTAGAGCTGAATTACCCAAAATCGACAGTGGCCTATGTGATTCAGAAGTGGAAGGTGAGCGGTGATTGTCGGAATGTGCCCCGAGTCGGCAGACCCACGAAACTGGGAGATAGAGACCGACGGGTGCTGTCCAGAGAAATTCGGAAGAACCGCACCCAGTCGATGGCCCACATACTCCAGGTGTTTCAACAGGCATCCGGGAGTGTTGTTTCGATGAATACCATCCGTAAGGAAGCACATCTCCTTGGTTTTCATGATCGTGCTGCCGCCCATAAGCCTTTGATCACAAAGTCCAACCGCGCTGCTCGGTTAATGTGGTGCGAAGCACATCGAAAGTGGACCGTAGATCAGTGGAAACGGGTTCTCTGGAGCGACGAATCAAGGTTCACCCTCTACCGTTCAGATGGCAGGGTCTAGGTCTGGCGTCTGCCTGGAGAACGCCTCCTGCCAGAATGCATTGTGCCCACAGTAAAGTTCGGAGGAGGTGGAATTATGGTCTGGGGGTGTTTCTCCTGGTATGGATTGGGACCCTTGGTCCCAATTCATGGTAAGCTCAACGCCGTCGCCTACTGCACTATTTTGGATGGCAGTGTGCTTCCTACGTTGTGGCAGTTTTACAGGTTGGACCCATGTTACTTCCAGGACGACAACGCCAGCTGTCATGTTGCGAGGTCCACCATGGATTGGTATGGTGACAATGGGGTTAACCGAATGGACTGGCCTGCCCAGAGCCCAGACCTGAACCCTATCGAGAACATCTGGGACGAGTTGGATCGCCGAATTAAGGGGTGCAACAAGCGTCCAAAATCGGTGAAGGAACTTACATGTCTTCTCCAAGCCGAGTGGAAGAAAATACCACTAGCCGACATACAAGGACTTGTGGAAAGCATGCCCCGGAGGGTTGAGGCTGTAATTACCTCTCGTGGAGGCTCTACCAACTATTGAATATGAATAAATTTTGTTTTTCTTTTCTATCACATGTGTCCAAATACTTATTGGTAGATAGTGTATATACTGCTATATCGAAAGTTAATTATTGTAGTGTTGATTGATTAAGTTCCCCACATAAGATTACCTTTCAACCAGGGTTGTCCACTTATCACGTACAAAGTTCCAGACAATAGGTTTTCCTGTGGGATTCCCAGCTATATACATTAAAGTCGTGAAGAAATCTTGCCTACGAACCTTTCCTTCATCCATGGCATATTCTAAATATCTAAAACGAACAGAAATGGAACAGTGAATTATGTTAAAAAGTAATAAAGTAACGATTAAAATTTTCGTTTAATATGCTTTCCTGACGTGGATCTACATCTGCGTACCGTCAGATGAAAATCACAGAAATATCCATCTCTAGATTACCAGGTCTTCCAGATATAGTACTTTTGATACCTGGTCTAAATTTGGTCAAAACCCAAGCAAACTCTGTACCTAAGAGCGAGGAGAAACAGTACCCTACAAATTACCCAAATATTGAAATATTCTTTTATCATCTAACTTTAAATATACACTTCTTATACTTAATTGTATTTAAATTATATATAATTAATTTCCTAATTAATATAAAGATCCGTACCTAAGAACGAAGGAGAAACAGTACCTACTAATCACCCAGATATTGAACATTCTTTTACTGTCTTACCTTAATTATACAGTCTGTCCTTGCAAAATTTCATAGCTATTGCTACATTATTTTGGAAGTTATTGAAGCATCTACATCGAATTCAGGAACGAAAAGATTAACTTTAAAGCTTCATTTTCTCCTAGTTCTATTTTTCATGACGATCATGGATTCAAAATGCTAAGGTTTTTCCAAATGATATATAAGGCCGCATAGCCTGGTTGGAAAAGTAGCGGATTAGTAACCGAAGGGTTGCTATTTCCAAACTCGATCCAACCAAAGACCGTTGTGTAGGTGGGGGCTGGTGACCGTTAAATCTGTCGTGGCCTCTAATGTCCTCACATTGACTTGATGGGGAAGGTTGGAGAGTGGGGTTCCAGCTCAGGTGTTGACCTCGTCATCTGACCGCGTTTCAAAATTGCGAAGTGTTGGAACTTTTCCTTCGAGATTGATCCCGGACCGTCGCCAGTAGCCCGTTGTGTTGCTCCAGTTCAACGTTAATTTAGCTACCAACCAACCTAATTAATAGAAATTCGAAACATTTTGTGTTTGTTATTTGAGAATTTTGTGCATGGGATAGAATGTAAAAGAATAGTAAGTTAAAAAAAATTAATCGAATGAATTATGACTGTTTCTTGTGTTTTTCTGTGTCACGTGGTCTCAGGGGTAGGTAGGCAGTTGAATTAACTTCGCACTGAAGCAACACAACTGGCTATTGGTGACAATCCGGGGGTCCAAAGAGGCATCTGAGAGACAAAATTGTAAAAATAAATCACAATAAATGTATGCAAACTCACACACAAAATGTAGAGAACGCTTCAAGAAGGATGAATGAAAAAACTTTTGAAAAACATCTAAATTTGCAGAAACAGTAAGAAGTTGAAAAATTTAAAGAAATAACGAATTTTTTAGTTGTACAAATAAAAATTTGTGTGCATTGAAATGAGGCTTTGACACTGCGGTGCATTGAAAATGCAACAGCAACAGACTTTAATTACAGTAATGAAATTCATTTGAGCCGATGACATGTGATACAATGTATAATTATTGAAATTACAGAACTGTAAGTCAAAAAGAACATGCTAAAATCAGTAATTTGTGTGTCCATTGTTAGTAGTTATAATTGCTTGCACACGGCATGACACTGACCGACGAAGAATGTCTGTCTGTCTGAAATATCGTTCCACGCAGATTCAATTCGCCTTAGTAATTCGTCAGTCGTGACTGCAGGTGATGGCATACGATCAATTATTCGAGCAATCGCAACCCACACGTGTTGATGGGGTACAAATCGGGTGACCGATCATATCAAGGAAATTAGTAGCTTATATTAATTGGGGGAAAATGAACTTCGCCTCTTTCTAATTCTTACCTTTGGATGAGTTGTGGTTTCTTGACGTTTGAAAGGCCTTCCAAGTATGCTTTCTTTTGGGTTGGTGATTCTTCACTGAGGTACTTGTCCCACATGTGATTCCAAGCATCATCTCCACCTTTCTCTGTCATCCCGAATTTATACATAAGGCTGCGCAGAGCTGGAGGAATTCTGAAATAAATCAAATGTGCATCCATACCATAAAATTTATTTCATAGAAAAACGTACAACCTTTCTGATGATATATTACATAGTAATATATTTTAGGAAATAAGTAATGAAATACTTTTTTTGAAATTCATGGTCAAAGCCTTGAATTTCAAAACTTCAAGGTAACCTTTCTGATGATATATTACAAAGAGATATGGTTTTAGGAAAAAAGTAATGAAATACTTTTTTGAAATTCATGGTCAAAGCCTTGAATTTCAAAACCTTCAAGGTAACCTTTCTGATGATATATTACAAAGAGATATGGTTTTAGGAAAAAAGTAATGAAATACTTTTTTTTACGCTGATTTGAAATCCGTTTAAATTTTGACTCTATCTTTAACCATTCAAAAGATAGAAACTTGGATTAAGGGAATAAAAAAACAATTTAATGCATAACGGAAACTGACCTTGAAAAGCGCCCAAGTGCTGTTCACGTGGTAACGCTCGAAAATTCTTACCTAACGCGCGTTGCAAAAAGTCCATGTGAACGGGGCCTAAGGGTATAAGAATACATTTCATGTCAGCTATGCAGAATTGAAATCCGATCACACTACCGTTGAATCAAACCCCAATCCTCCCTGCATTCAAAAAAGAATATCGTCTGCGTTTAAAGTTTCGACCCCCCTGTATGATTCCCACAGTGAGCATGTTATGGCTCCGAACTCTGACCTTGAGAAAGAATTTTTATTTTGTGTTAGCGATGCAATTCATTTGAACGAAACTGATCTATCTAGCATTATTAGTGATAAACACAAGACAGGAAGTACTATCGCTTATTCAGAATTACGAGCCACGAAAAACAAAAATAACAGATTTCAAAATGAATATTATTCTAAATGATGAATTTCCCGTAGCAGAACGACCACGGCGTTTTGGCTTCGCTGAGCAAAAAATAATTGACGATCAAGTTCAATCTTGGCTATCGGAAGGAATTATTCAAAATAGTTGTTCTAATTATTCAGCACCTGTTGTGCTGTGTAAAAAGAAAGACGGCTCGCATCGGCTCTGTATTGACTACAGAAAACTAAATAAAAAAATCATTAAAGATGAATACCCTCTCCCTTTAATAGAAGACGTTCTTGATAAATTAGAGACATCGAATGTTTACACCTCACTTGATCTAAAGAACGGATTTTTCCACGTGGAAATCGAAAAGGCTAGCAGATAATATACTGCGTTCGTACTCATAACGGGCAGTATGAATTTGTAAAAGCTCCATTTGGTCTGTGTACATCTCCAAATGTATTTATGCGATTCGTTAATAATGTCTTCAGAGAACTAATTCATGACAACACAGTTGTAGTTTATTTAGATGACATTATTATTCCCTCACAGGACAAAGCAGAAGGCTTAAAGAAACTGGAACGCGTTTTAAAAGTCGCCGCAGCAAATGGCCTGGAGCTTAATTTCAAAAAGTGCCAATTTTTAAAAAAAAATAGAATTTCTTGGATATGTAATTGAAAATGGTACAATTCAACCCTCCCCTAGTAAAACTAGTGCTGTAAAAAAATTTCCGATCCCTAAATCAGTAAAACAAGTGCAATCATTTCTTGGACTGACGGGATATTTCCGTAAATTCATCCCACAATACTCATTAATCGCTAGGCCATTAAGCGACTTACTACGAAAGGAAAAAGTATTCACGATTGGAGCACAACAATTGTTATCGTTTAACAAATTGAAGGACATTTTGTCTCAAAAACCTGTTTTACACATTTTTAAACAGGGCGCACCTCTGGAATTGCATACTGATGCAAGTAGTCTCGGATTTGGATCCGTACTGTTAATGAAAACCGATGACGGAAATTTACACCCGATACAATACATGAGCAAAAAAACAACACCCCAACAGGAAAAATATTGCAGTTACGAGCTCGAAGCGTTGGCAGTGATTGAGTCTTTAAAAAAAAATTTAGGAACTATTTGTTAGGTTCAAAGTTCAGAATTGTAACTGACTGCACTGCTTTCCAGAAAACACTATCAAAGAAAGAACTTGCGCCAAAAGTAGCTCGTTGGGCTTTATTCCTGGAAGAATTCGATTACGAAATTGTTCACAGGTCAGGAACTTCCATGAGGCATGTAGACGCTCTTAGTCGTAACGCCGTTTTGGTTGTTACACGAGCACAAGACGAATTAACAACTAAAATAATATCTGCTCAAAATGGGGACGAACAGATCAAATTATTCAGAACCTTGGTTGAGAAGGGTGAAGAAAAGGGTTACTTTGCCAAAAACGACATCTTGTATAAATTTGAAAACGGAAGAGATCTAGTAGTGGTACCAGAAGCGTTACAAAACGAAATTATACGGAAAGTGCATAAAAACGGCCATTTTGCTACTGCAAAGACAGAAACAATACTAGGGCAAGAATTTTATATCCCTAATGTGCGAAACAAAATCGAAAGTGTAAAAGCTAATTGTGTAGAGTGTATCCTGTATAATAGAAAGCATGGTAAGGGTGAAGGCTTTTTGAACCCTATACCCAAAGAAAACATTCCGCAAGTACATGCCATATAGATTTTATTGGACCCCTTCCCTCTACAAATAAACGATATCAACACATTTTTACTGTCGTAGATGCGTTTACGAAATTCACCTGGTTTTACCCTGTGAAATTTCCATCCTCACAGGAAGCTATTGATAAATTAAAATTACAGCAAACGGTTTTTGGAAATCCTGCCAGGATAATCACCGACAGAGGTTCTGCCTTTACTGCAAACGAGTTTGAAGCTTATTGCACCGACGAAGGAATAGAACATGTGAAAATCACGACTGGAATCCCCAGAGGAAATGGACAGATTGAAAGAATGCACAGGATACTAATACCTGTTTTAGCAAAGCTTTCTCATGAAGACCCGGCCAAATGGTTCAGATATGTGTCCAATGTACAACGTGTGATCAACAGTACACCGCCAAGAAGTACCAAGTACACCCCATTTGAACTGATGTTGGGAACAAAAATGAAAAATAAAGAAGACGTGAGAATCAACGGAGTACTGAATGAAGAGTATTTAAATCATCTAATGTATAAACGTGATGAGATGAGAAACGATGCTAAAAGAAATATCCTACAGCTACAAGAAGAAAATAGAAGACAGTTCAATAAAAGAAGAAAGAAACCCTACCTCTACAAGCTGAACGACTTAGTTGCCATTCAAAGGACTCAGTATGGGGCAGGCCTAAAACTGAGGGCCAAGTTTTACGGTCCTTACAGAGTCACGTCTGTCAAATTCAACGACCGGTATGATGTGGAAAAGGTCGGATGCCATGACGGGCCTAACAAGACATCTACCGCTGCCGACCACATGAAGCTATGGTCGAATGTCCTACACTAGTGAATTCACATAGTGTGAAGAACTAGATACTTTCTTTCCTTTTGTATTTTTCAGATTCATCTTTCTATATACCAATTCATTTGATGCTGTGGAGTTGCCAGCCGAGGACGTCTGTGCGCAGGACGGCCGATTCTGTAGGGATGAAAACTGCAAACCTCCCCCACTTCTCTCACCAGCGCCCTCTACCTCCGATGGGCTGCGAAAAGCGCGAAGGGAGTCCGAGCTGAAATCGAACAAGGAAAGACGTTCCTCTGATGTTCGTGAAAGATTATCGAATGGGCAATACGTGCTCAGGAACTGTTTGTGATGCCAGACGGGCATTCATCATTTTTGCACTTGTAATAAGAACGCTTCATTTGTACATATTTCACCAGCTTCATCTCTTCATAATTAAATATTAATTTTACCGGAATATTGTGCACCCTATTCTTACATATATGTGATTACCTAGTCATGTGTTTTATAAGGTAAAAGTAACACTACTCGGAAATCTCGTGACGTTCAGAGGGTTAAAACTGAATTGTTAACATTATAACGAGAAATTTAACATGCTTGAAATAATCTTACTTGTGCCCTGAAGTCCAATTCTGAAATAAATCCGAAGCATACTTTAGACAGGCCTTATTTTCAGCAATGCATGCTAATTCAATGATAGTGGTTCTCAGTAAACTATAAAATAAAGAAAGTACATTTCAGTAACAATCAGTAGATACAGTAAAACCTTCCAAAACCTAGTTTTCAATGTACTTCTAATTAAAAAAGTATCGGACCATATCTATTGCGTTAACCAGCTGCAATTAGGATACAGGACGTTGGCATGTGCAACCTAGTACCCTAATGTGCATGTATGGTTTTTTCACGATCATGCAGCCCTTCAATTTCTGTGAAGAAGTTATCGCAGTTGCACATGTGTTCGTCATATTTTTGTTTCTAGCTGAAATGACGGAACATAGGACATACTAAAAGGCGCCAATGGTAATCTTTATTTCATGTAAAAGTCATGATCGAAGTCTACGGTCCTGGGTCTACGGTTTATCCTGAAACAAAGTCAAATTATCACAAAACGACAGGGTCTTCACAGCCAACAAAGACAGCAATCAAGACGAAATCTTCAGATCTTGTTAAGGGAAAACTATGGCGTAGTTCATCACGAGTGTACTCCTTAACCCTCCTGGTGGTTGTCTCGACGAGGTATCTCGTCATTAGAAGAAAACTGACTAGATCTTGATGAACGAAATATCTCGTCCTTTGAGAAAACCCGAATAGATCTTGATCTCGTCATCATAAAAAATAGGTAATATCTTGTTGACGAGATATCTCGTCATTGGCAAAATTGGTCAGATGTTGATGGACGAGATATCTTGTCGAAACCACTAGGAGGGTTACAGACAAACTGTCGACGAGGAATATTAACTGATAGATATCCATCGTCTACGAGAAGTTGTTAGATGAAAGAGACCACAATTAGTAGAGAGTGGACAAGAAGATCTTTGATTACAATTCATCATCTCACGCATCATACCTCATTTAAAATTTGTTTTGATCTAACAAGGTTATACATAAGTTCAGTAGTCCTGCTATTTCCCACACATGATTCCATACATTAGTCCGATCCCCAGACTGAAGAGACACTCACAAAAAAACTAGATTTCAGAACTCTGGAGAAATGAAGGTTTGTGTAACGAAGCACCTAATGGAGATCCCAAAACGTGACATTAAAAACTGAAAGGATCATTGGGGGAACTGTATCTTCACCCGGTGATCTTCTGTGACTCAGAAAAGACCGATTTTGATGGGGTACAAAGTTTGAACTAAAATATGTCAAGTAGCTTCATTTTTCTGACCTAAGGACGGATACTTATTTATCAGACCTCGTGTGTTCATGAGTAGCTTCATCCAAATGATTCTAATTGTATTTTCAAAATTTTAAAACGTACAGATAATGGTAAATGAGCCCAGTTTTCAGAACACAGGAAAAGATAAACGATTACTTATAAAATGATAAAATAGCTGTTCACATGTTTTGTTTTCACGTAGTATCTATTAAGTAATTTGAATAAAAGATGCTGAGAGAATCTTATACCTACTTATCTAAATGATTTTCCGAAACGCTCCAACCTAATTTTCCATACAAGTCTTCAGTGAGATCTCTAACATAATTCTGCAAGTAAATTAAAAATTATGTACGTTTTTATGTAAAAGAATATAATTAAATATTCTTTCAGACAATTTTTGTTGTGAAATTTGTAAGACTTTTTGCTCATAGGCTTTGCTATGTTCTGAAGACAAAAACTTACATCCCTTTTATAATTCATGGATCGCTCATAGTAGAGAAAATTCAAAGATACTATTTTACAGGGGGAAATTTCATCTATACAATCACACGAACAAATTTGCTTAAAGGCACCATCCTCATATTATATTGCTCACAAACTTCATAATTTTTATTGTTAGCATTTTGACACCAAATTTTTACATTGAATACAAACTTTCGTATCATTTGCTCTAATCATTTCTGGAATCCAGTACCTAAAGTTTACAGCTCCTGATGTAAATATTTCCCAGAATTTCATTAACATCTGCTGAAATAATTTTCCTATCACACTGATATTTATAATTATCTTACTTTAAAAAAACCCAAAATCTATGCATTGTTTCTTTTTTAAATAATTTTAGTATGCAATATTTATTATGGTATCAATTTTCGGAAAAAATATAAACATCGACCGTTACATATTTTGATGGAAATAGACTCATGGCTTCTTTGATTATGCAAAATTCAGCTCTTTTTTCCTGGTAGAATTTTGTCATACCTTTTCCAAATAATGGAAAAGAAAATGTAGCAAAAATCTACAGAGAAAAGGCTGAAATCGGGATCCATGGTATGAAATTAGATTGAAATGCAGGCTGTCGTAACATCCTGGTTAAAATTCACTAACTTAATCCTAAATGCTCACAGCTAACAATGCACGAAATTAAAATCAATTTACGTAACTTTGATTGTACACACAAATCCAAAAATTGAGAATAATATACTGAATTCGTATCAAGCAAAGTCACCTAATTCCAATCCAATAGAACATGCTTAGGATTATTTCGGAAGCAAGAACAAAGAAGTGCTCTAGTGCGTAAATGGGACTCCTGGCCAAAAAAACTCTCAAACAGCCTTGTGGAAAGTGTCTGCAAATTGGGAGATCTGCATTAGTGTCAGAAGCCTGCATATTCCCTATTAGGTTGCTTTTAACATAGAGGAAAAATGCTTTTTTTTCTCCACAGCTAAAACTTACAAGGTGTTCACCTAAGCATTTTATTTCATTGTTTTAATTCCCAATAGTAGCACGAGGGGATAGTAACCAATAGTTCCAATAGTAACACGACAGTACATATTGCCATATATATTCTTATTCCACATAGCCTGTGGAATAAGAACATCCGCATATTCCACATAGCTTGTGGAATAAAAATAACCATAATTCCACATAATTGGTGGAATAAGAACACCCATATATTCCCCATAGCTTGTGGAATAAGAACACCCGCATATTCCACATAGCTAGTGGAATAAAAATAACCATAATTCCACATAATTGGTGGAATAAGAACACCCATTTATTCCACATAGCTTGCGAAATAAGAACACCCATATATTTCACATAGCTTGTAGAATAAGAACACCTATAAATTCCTCATAGCTCGTGAAATAAGAGCACCCATATATTCCACAATGCTTGTGAAATAAGAACACCCATATATTCCACATAGCTTGCGAAATAAGAACACCCATATATTTCACATAGCTTGTAGAATAAGAACACCTATAAATTCCTCATAGCTCGTAGAATAAGAACACCTATAAATTCCTCATAGCTCGTGAAATAAGAACACCCTGTAAAGACTTCAGACTAAGATAGATGGCGCTCTTGCGCATGCCCAGAAGGACTTTGAGAAAGGAAAGAGTTAAGAACGAGTGTGGCGAGAGACGTGTGGGTTGTGTTTTTTGGAGAGTGATCGAGACTGAGATGTGTGGATTTTGATATATACTACCTTTTCTATTTATGTTGTGTGTCGTGTTTGTACTGTGTCTGTGAGTTCATTAAAATGGTTTAAACCAAAAGGGGAGTATTCCTTGTGATGGTAATTAAAATTTTGAGCAAGTCAGTACAGACTACGAAGAAATGGTGGCAGCCGTTTGGATACGATCCTGGTATTGCTGATATCTCCAGTGCAAATTATTGGGTGAGTACCAGATTTCATTAGCAACAGTGCCTTTTTAATTGTAATTTGTAAAGTTTTGCATGTTGAGTTTTGGTTCATTGAAGAATCGTTGTTTTGGTTTCATGCAGTTTTGGTTTTGTAAAAGGCAGTTGTAATATGCAAAAATGCTCTCTTATTTTAACTAGGCTGATATAGTTAAAATTTTGTTTGGTAAAAGGAGTGATAATTTTGAAAAAGTGTTCTTATTTTAACTAGGCTGATATAGTTAAAACTTTGTTTGGTGAAAGGTAGTTGTAATTTTGCAAGTGTTCTTATTTTAACTAGGCTGATATAGTTAAAATTTTGTTTGGTAAAATGGAGTGGTAATTTTGAAAAGTGTTCTTATTTTAACTAGGTTGATATAGTTAAAATTTTGTCTGATTTTGAAAGGCAAATTTATTCTGTTGATTTGCAAAACTATTCTTATTTTAGCTAGACTGATATAGTTAAAATTTTGTTTGATTGTAAAAAAAAAAAAATTTAGGACACTCATGTGGTATATAAAAAAGAATTTTCTGTTCTGAATGGTTAGAATTAGAACTATTCAAATGGTCAGTTTGAGTTTTGTTTTCTGAGAAAAGAGAATTATTTTAAAATTTTAAATTGAGATAGCCTAGTTTGTTTTGTGTTCTTTTGTATGATGCTATCTGATGACAATTGAAGTGTTGTTAAAATTTGATTTGATTCTGTTGTATGATTCAAAATAGAATTAAAAATTTGGTGTAGAAGTATATAGTTTGAATTACAAGTATAATTCTTTTTGATGAGTGTTGTCAACAGCACCAAATGCCTAGAATTTTCAATATTTAGTGCGTCTTGGGTTATTTTGCTTTGGAAAATATTTTGTTATATTTCTGAATGAATCGGAAATTCATTTAAAAGAGTTTTGGAGTGTTTTGAAATTGTCATTTTCATTTGTTGCTCATTTAAATGACTAAGAAACCCCTTAGAATTGTTTATTTATTTTGCGGAATTTTGAATGTCTAACTTGTGTACTTAAGGAAATTTTTGTTAGTAATTTGAAATTGCTTTGTGTAACTAATTTGGCAAATGTGAGACCATTTTGTGTTCAGAAAAAGAACTCGAAAAAAAAAATCTGAAAGTGTGGATTTGAATTATTCACTTCCTGTGTTTGTTGACGAAAAAAAAGAAAAGGAAAAGAATGATATTCTGTTTTATATTTTTGTGTGTGCATTTATGCTTCTGAGTGTGAATCAATTGTTCATAGAGAAAAGGGAATTCTTTTGAACTGAAAATACCTTTTCTTGATTAGACAGGAAAGTTGAGTTTATATTCTGAATTGTATTTTAATTGTAGTATTATTTTCAAAACAGCTGTTCTTTAGTTGAACTTTTCTTTAACTGTTTATTTTCTTCTCAATTTGAAAACATCTTTAAAAAAAGATATTGTTTTAATGAATGAAAATTTTAATTTGTTTATGTGTTCGAAAATTATTTCTATTGATTTTTGGTTGTTCGGTAAGAAAGTTGTAACGTAGAATTAGCGAATTTAATTCTTTGATAAAGTCTTGTGAATTCTGTTGGAATTTAATACCTTAATAGAGGTTTTTGATAGTGTTTCCCCTGGCCCTTAATCATGGCATTTCTTGCAATTGGTAGAAAGCAGGACTTAATTGCTGTTGCGGAAGAAATTGGTGAGAAGGTACCAACTTCGTGCAAGGTTGCGGATATTAAACAAATAATTTTAAAAAGCCCAAATTTCGATCGGGAGGAGGTAACGATAATCATGGAACGAGTCATAAAAGATAGACTGGAAGAGGAAGAATTAGCTAGACAAGAAAAAATTCGTGAGGAAGAATTAGCTAGACAAGAAAAAATTCGTGAGGAAGAATTAGCTAGGCAAGAAGAAGAACGACAAGAACGGGAAAGGGTCAGACAACATGAACTCGAAATTAAAAAACTAGAAATGGCTCAGAAGGAATTTCGCCGGTCTGAAGAGGAATCTGAAAATGGGGCGGATAGAAACAGAAAAATCCAACTTACCCAAATCACTCCCAAATTTGACGAAAAAGGGGATGAAATGGGATTGTATTTGATCAATTTCGAGAGGAAAGCAGAGATGGCTCGAGTGCCGAAGGAGGACTGGGTGGCTTATTTGCTGGCCGTTTTGCCAGCCGAGTTATCTAACATGCTTGCCCGAGAACCTCCTGAAGTGGCCAACAATTATGATGTTGTGAAAGATCTCATTCTGAAACGATACAAAATGAACGCTGAAAAATTGAAACAGTGTTTCTACAGACATCAGAAAACAGCAGAGAAAACATGGAGAAATTATGCTCATGAACTGTACAGCTACTTCACTGAATGGCTTGCTGAATTGGAAATTGAAACCTTTCAGCAACTAAAAGATTTAATCGTTGCCGAGCAATTGAAGTATCGTGTACCAGATCAAATCAAGGAGCATTTTCTTGACAAATGGATGAAGTTGAAGACACCTTTTGAATTGGCAGAAGTGATCGAGGAGTACGAAACCATCAGGCAGAGTTTCAGGAAGAAGGAATTTCCAAAGAAGTATGGCTATCAAGGTTCAAAGGGACATTTTAGTGGAAGTAGACCCAAAGTACCATTCAAGGATGACAAGAACAAACATCCGGTCAAAACCGAACCCGCAAGCAACGAAAACCGTGAAAGAGAGTTTGAAAAGAGAAGACAGCTCCGATGCTATGAATGCGGTTCGTTATCACATCTGAGACCCCAATGCCCGAAGCTCAAGAGATCTGAAGTAGTAGCTGCCAATGAAGTCTTTGGAAGACACGTGCCTGAGTTGATGTCTCCTTATACTAGTGCTGGGACAGTAAATGGAGCCCAAATGTCTATCTTGAGAGATACTGGTGCCAGCATCGATCTTATTCCCAGAAAATTTATCAAACCACATATGTACACAGGTGAGCATGTGTGGCTCGCTTCTCCATTAGTAGACAGCCCGGTCTGCTTGCCCATTGCAGAAGTTGATTTGAACTGCGAATTGGGACATGTCCTTACGAAAGCTGCTGTAAGAGACAGTTTTCTGGATCAAGAGTATTACCTACTAAGTAACAAAACCGTTGCTCTGATCGAGAGTATGAAAAAAGATAAGGAGCTGGAGATCCAAGTTATTAATGCAGTTCAGACGAGAGCTCAGAAAAGTCTTTTGACAGCCGAAGTTGAAGAGTATCCAGTTGAGTCGAGTCCTGGAGAAGAGAATGACAGTACCGTGTTAACAGAGGAAGACGGAGAGGTATTGCCTATGGCGGAAGAAGCCTCACTTCCAGATCTGATTAAAGCCTCACGGAATGATTTTGTCGAAGAGCAGCGCAAGAGTAAAGAGTTGAAACCACTTTTCCTAGAAGCTGAGGAGTTAGCAAAGGAAACCAAGTATGCAATCGTTAATCAAATGCTGTTCTATCTGAAAAGTGACAAGGATGGTACGCAGAGAAAACTGCTGATTGTTCCAGAGAAGTTTCGGGACCAATTAAAGAAACTGTCTCATGAAGGAACAGCGGCTCACTTAGGAGTGACCAAGACTAAAGATGCTCTTTTTAAAACTTTTTTTTGGCCGAATTGTTACAAAGATGTTGAAGAATTTGTCAGATCTTGTGACCAATGTCAGCGAGTCGGGAAACCTCGGGATAAGAAAAAGGCACCCATGAAGATCGTTCCTGTCATCTCGGAGATCTTCACAAAGATTAATGTGGATGCTTGTGGTCCTTTACCTACTACACCATCTGGAAACCGGTATCTCATCACTGCAATTTGCATGTCTTCCAAATATCCCGATGCAGTTCCTGTCCCAAATCTTAGTTCTTCAACCGTGGTCGATAGTTTCCTGCAAATCTTTAGTCGGATGGGTTTCCCGAGGGAGCTGCAAAGCGATCAAGGAACGTCGTTTACAAGTGCACTCACAACGGAGTTCCTGGAGAAATTTGGAGTTAAAGTAGTGCGAAGTTCCGTACATCATCCCCAGAGCAATCCTGTGGAGAGACTACATAGAACTTTGAAGAGAATTCTTCGAGTCCTGTGTCTGGAGTCAGGACCTGATTGGGAGAAAATCTTGCCTCATGCCCTGTTTGCTCTACGAGTTGTTACTCATGACAGTACTGGATATACTCCAGCTGAGCTGGTTCATGGACAGAATTTGAGGACTCCCATGACTCTACTGTACGAGAACTTGACGGAAAGCGAGGAAGAGAAGACTAGCGTAGTATCATATGTCTTCAAGCTACTAAACCGCATGAAAAGGTGTCAAGAATTAGCCGTCCAAAACATGGAGAACGCCAAAGACAAACAAAAACTATGGTATGATCGCAAGGCTGTGAAGCGTAAATTTTGTGAAGGCGACCTTGTGCTGGTTGTCGCTACATCTAGGCCTAACAAAATGGCAGTTCATTGGATCGGCCCAGGGAAAATCGTTAAACAGCTTTCCGAAACCAACTACATTGTGCAGTTTCCAGAAAAAGACAAATCCCATGTGTACCATGTGAACATGCTCAAGCCATATTTCCAGAGACCCGAAAATGTGAATTTAATCTGTCTAAAAGAGATTAGGAACTGTGACAACGAGGAGGACATTCCAAGTCTCGAGCAGAAGCCTGAAGTCTCGGAAATGACACAAATTTGGCAAGACATAGAACAAAATGGTCGCTTGTCAGAAGATCAGAAGGAGCAGCTGAGAGAGTTGCTATCAAAATACTCTAGCTCATTCTCAAACCAGCCGGGGTGTACTGATCTTACTGAACATGACATTGAGTTTGAATCTGAGAGGCCCATCTGTGCCAAACCTTACAAGATGTCTCCACGCCAAACAGAAATTTTGAAGATGGAAGTGGAGAAGATGCTGTCGCTCAAAGTCATTGAGCCAGGAGAATCTGATTTTACTTCTCCTCTTATTCTGGTAGAAGTACCAGGAAAGGATGCAAGACCGTGCATCGACTATCGAAGACTCAACAAGGTCACTAGAACCCAGTACTTTCCTCTGCCAAACATTGAGCAGCTTGTTGAAAAAGTGTCAGCTGCCAAGTATATCACCGTTCTAGATTTGACCCGAGGTTATTGGCAAATACCTCTGAGTAAACGAGCCCAAAGATATTCAGCTTTTGTAACCAGTTTTGGGACATTTCGACCGTTGAGATTGCCATTCGGTTTGAAAAATGCCCCTTATGACTTTAGTCGTTTGATGGCCGAACTGTTGAAAGACTGTGGAGAATTTGCATGCCCTTACTTGGATGATGTAGCCATCTATTCCCTAAGTTGGGAAGATCATTTACAACATTTGAAAACCGTCTTAGAAAAGATGAATGCAGCTCATCTGCACATCAAGCCTTCTAAGTGCCAGTTTGCTCGTGCGTACGTAAAGTATCTTGGGCACTTGGTTGGTCAGGGCCAGAGAACACCTGGAGAATTGAAGATCCAAACTGTAAAGGACTTTCCGACCCCTGCGACTAAGACGCAGATCCGATCTTTCTTAGGACTTGCGGGGTATT
This sequence comes from Meta bourneti, assembly GCA_933210815.1. Taxonomy (NCBI): domain Eukaryota; kingdom Metazoa; phylum Arthropoda; class Arachnida; order Araneae; family Tetragnathidae; genus Meta; species Meta bourneti. Next base: position 18,417,147 of record OW119922.1, read on the forward strand.
ATCGAAAATACATTCCTGACTTTTCAGTCCTCTCAGCACCAATTACAGATCTGCTGAAAGGAAAAAAATCGTCGTGCTGCTGTCATATGGACTGATGCTTGTCGAGAGGCGTTTGACAAGTTAAAGAAACGGTTGTCGGAGAATCCGGTGTTGTACAGTCCAGATTTCTCGAGACAGTTTCTCGTCCAATGTGACGCGTCAAATCTTGGGATTGGCATCGTTTTGTCCCAAATTAATGACATTGGTGAGGAACATCCTGTCATGTACTTGAGTCGGAAGTTCTCAAATGCAGAACAAAAGTACAGTACCATCGAGAGAGAGTGCGCAGCTATCGTGTTCGCCATCCAAAAGCTGCGATGTTATTTGGATGGACACCAGAAGTTCATCATCCAGACGGACCATAATCCCCTTGTTTGGCTGGACAAAAATACGGGAACCAACCCTAGACTTTTACGTTGGGCTTTGATCCTGCAGCCATTCAATTATGAGGTTGTCCATAAGAGGGGGAAACAGCATCAAAATGCTGATTCATTAAGTCGCATCCCATAAACCTCATATCCTTTTATTTTATATTAGTAAGTTTATTGTTTATTTTGATATTTGTATTATGTGTGAAAATTTTAAATTTTTCTTATCATTAGTGTAAATTGTTTTCCTAAATTTTTAATAAGTATATAATTTTTTGTATAATATTTTTGAGTTCAAGGCACTGATTGCTATAATCTGGTACATGTGCAGTGTATTTTGTGTACTTGAACTCTTGAACTTTTCCAATGACTGCACCTATCTGGAGACTTTTTCAGGCAGTGGAGTCATCAAAACTTTTCCCTCATTCTTCGAGAAAAGTTTCCTCCTTGTGGGGAGGAGTTTATAAGTCTGTAAAGACTTCAGACTAAGATAGATGGCGCTCTTGCGCATGCCCAGAAGGACTTTGAGAAAGGAAAGAGTTAAGAACGAGTGTGGCGAGAGACGTGTGGGTTGTGTTTTTTGGAGAGTGATCGAGACTGAGATGTGTGGATTTTGATATATACTACCTTTTCTATTTATGTTGTGTGTCGTGTTTGTACTGTGTCTGTGAGTTCATTAAAATGGTTTAAACCAAAAGGGGAGTATTCCTTGTGATGGTAATTAAAATTTTGAGCAAGTCAGTACAACCCATATATTCCACAATGCTTGTGAAATAAGAACACCCATATATTCCACATAGCTTGGGGAATAAGTTCACCCACGTATTCCACATAGCTTGGGGAATATTAAGTTTTCATTTGAAGTGTACTTCGGTGCATGTAATTGGCACGTGATTCATTTCGGATTGCATTACCTTTAATTTTTGGACGTGTATGTAGTTAATTGTTTTAATGTGTATCGGAAAATCTGCATTATAATAAACAAATAATTTTGCTTTCTTGAACAACGTCACTTACTTTTAACAATACATTCACTTCAGTGCCTTCCAGCAATTTAGAAAGCTTTTTAAAGGTTGCATAGGCTGTTCTCCATGGTACAAGATGGGTTTCGTTTTTCAGGTACTTAGTCATAGATAAGAAAACAGTCATGTTGATATGCCCAGCCTCTGAGAGGAGGAAGGAATCAAATAATAAGTTGGATCTGTCTGATGGAGTTAATTCCTGAAATAGAAATAATTATTTTAACAAATTGCATTTAAATGCTAGAATTATTTAATTATAGAAGGGTTATTATATATCCTGTGCCATGTAGTTATGTCTTTGATTATATTAGCAGCACTGTTGTTTTCGAGCGCATATCTACGCGAGGTTTTTATCTTATGCTGCCTAAGTGTAAAAACCCTTTGTTTGAGGGCATGAAAAGTTTGTGCAACGAAGGAACAGGGAGAGGTAGGTATTTTAATTAGCGTCGCACTGGAGCAACGCAACGGGCTATTGGTGACGGTCCGGGATCAAACGCGAAGGGAAGAGATCCGAGGACAACACCACGTAATTTTGAACCACGGTCAGATGACGAGGCCACATCTGAGCTGGCACCCCACTCTCCAAACTGCCTCACCAAGCCGACTTGAGGACATTTGAGGCCACGAGAGATTTAACGTGCACCAGCCCCCCCCCTTGTACACGACGGTCTTTGTTTTGGATTCCAACTCGCAACCCTGCGGTTGATAACCTTGGCGTGGGGTGCCATCTCAAGTGTTCCCTCGTCATCTGGCCGTAGTTCAAAATTACGTGGTGTTGTCCTCGGATCTTTCCCTTTGGGATTGATCCCGGACCGTCACCAACAGCCCGTTGTGTTGCTCCAGTGTGACAATTCAAAATACCGTTACTCTTCCACCCAGGCTACCACGTCCCTGAAGGAACAGATACATTGAAAAGCAAGGTGACAATGTCGAACAACGTTATCTGTATTGAAATCAAAGTTTATTCTGCATTGCACAAATTATTGACTCATCCTCCTACAAGAAGTTGGAAAAGTGAACCATTTCGTCTAAGTATTAAAGTGCATAGCAACTGAAAATCGAAACTCATTAACACAAACATATTTCAGAAACAATAAAAGAATTTCCTGGAATTTAATTTTCTGCGTCCGTATGTACACCAACATAAACATTAAATCTGAAATTTTCTGGACAAAATGGTTATTTATCAACACTCAAGTTAAATACTTCAATATTCAAACAAGATGCAAGTAAGTGAATTAAAAGTCACTTTTAATTGTTCAGGATTCTACCCTTAAGATTAAAGATATTTAATTCATATATTATAATTTATTCTATGTGCCTACAAACTTTTGAAAAACAGTTTTATGTAATACTTCATACACGTACTTCCTTTCAACTTCAAACATTTATTACTAAATGACCTAAAAAGATTCTACAACCCACGTATGTATTTTAATGATATTTAACACTGATAAGTGATTGTGTTTATACTCGTATTTTCTAAATTTGTCCGTTTCCTGCATTCTGAATGCAGTTTCATTCAAATTTATTTTTTAATGTTATTTTAATCAAAACGTTTTAACCTTCTCTCAATGTTCCTTAATGCCAACTCATTGATGACAAAGGTTCATACGTACCTGGTGATTAGTTAGTAACAAATTGGATATTATTTCCCATTCTTCTCTATCATAATTCACTATGTAATACCCAGTCTGGTTCACATTGAATTTCACCCACTTCGAACTATTCACAGGTATGATATATTCCCCTGCATTATAAAAAAGAAAACACAAAACTGGTTAAAATTATAAAAGTGTGAACTTTTATTCATAGTTTGCAAATATAAGCAGTATTCATTTTTATTTTATACCTGTTTCATATTAATCCGATTGAATTTAATTAAACGACTTTAACGGTAGGTAGGTAGGTATTAGGTATTTTTAACTAACGTCGCACTGGAGCAACACAACGGGCTATTGGCGACGGTCCGGGATCAAACCCGAAGGAAAAGATCGGAGGACAGCACCACGTAATTTTGAACCAAGGTCAGATGAAGAGGTCACACCTGAGCTGGCACCCCATTCTCCAAACTTCTGCACCACGCCAACGTGAGTACATTTGAGGCCACGACAGATTTAGCCCGACGGTCGGTTGGATTCGAACTCGCGACCTTCCGGTTGCTATTCCGTTACTCTTCCAACCGAGCTACCGTGGCCCCAGCTATTTTAACGTATTTCCCTGCTATATTTAAATTGAATAATTAAGGGGATGTAACTTTATGGAATAGTTAAGGAATTGCGAGTGAAAAGCAATGTTCTCTTTCAGAAAAGAGAGAGAATTTTCAATGTTATATAAAGAAATATTTTTCAGGGGAATTTTCAAATTTAGGATCCTTTCTTAATTTTATTTCCTGTAAAATTGTGTTAATTCAAAGAGTAAAAACAATAAATCTATGACGAATAGTAACAAATGCTAGTTTAACGCTTCGGAAAAAGTATTGGGTTGATGCAAAAGTTCATCCCGTCTTTGGCGCTAGATGGCATTATACATATATATAATAAACAATCAAACATACAAAACATTAAAGCTTAAAGTAACAGAAATGCAGACCAGCGAAACGCCAAAAGGTCAAAAATGCAGACAAGTAAAAAGTCAAATGGCTGAAAAGCCAAAATACTGGGGGTATAAAAATAGTCAAACAGAAGCCAGAACTGTCCATGTATGCGCGCTGAAGCTGCAGACATAACATAGATAGCGATATAATTCAATATTACAAAACAAAGAGCAATTTAAACTTAAGAATACCAAGAAAATTTCGAAAAAAAGAAGTGTTGGTGGATCAGGGAGGAGCCTCACCCAGTTAGCACAATATGGTGTTTTCTGCGTGTGAGTGGCAGTTCGCCACAAAAGTAGCCCCCACACCACTCAAAAGCACACTCGTACTTGTCTTTGGTGTGTGTTCGTTCGATGTCCCTGGTTTTGATTTTCCAATTTTGATTTTCTAATTTTGCCTTTCTGCTTATGGTGTTTGGAGGTGTGTGTGGGCTACTTTTGGTGAACTGCCGCTCACACGCAGAAAACACCATATTGTGTTGACTGGGTCAGGCTCATTCCTGATGACGCCCTGATTCACCAACACTTCATTTTTTTTCGAAATTTTCTTGGTATTCTTAAGTTTAAATTCCTAAATTGCTCTTTGTTTTGGGATATTGAATTATATATATATATGGAGAAAAGTCATCGAATAGAACAGCACATACTATATTAATTAAATGTAATTTTTAGTAAATAAAATTTTTCTTCTATTTTTGTCAAAAAAAACCGGGACGATCTTTTGCATCAACCTAATAATTAAATTTATATTTTTAATTTACGCTGATTGAGCCATTAAACTATAATTTTTCTACAGATAGATGTATTTTCAGCTGACTCTTTTCAGTCTGTTTTTCGTATTAAAAAATGATAAAATCTGTAGTAAATAACTTACGTTCCTTGTCATCATGCAGCCACACCATACCCGTCTTTCCATCACTTGTTTTATAACTGAGAGGAACACTCCAGATGTAACTGCATTTAAAACATTATGTTATGATTAAAATGTGTACAATTACACTAGTATTACATTTAACTTAAAACAGTTTACAAAGAGTTCCAGATTTTCTCTTCATTCGTTATGCTTTTGCACTTGCAAATATACAAATCACTCTTGTTAACTATTTTTTTTATGAAAATGGCAAAAATTTATCCGTTTTCTGATTTAAAAAATACACATACACTTTTGTTGTACATTAAAAAATATCCGCGGAACAATTAGATTTAAATTAAATATGTGTACAATTACAACACTAGTATTACATTTAATTTAAAACTGTCTACAAAGAGCTCCAGATTTTCTCTTCATTCGTTATGCTTTTGCACTTGCTATTGTCTATTACTCATTCTATGTTCTCTTTTTTATGAAAATGGCAAAATTTTTTCCGTTTTCTGACTTAAATTATCCACATACTTTTGTTGTGCATTAAAAAAAATCCGCGGAACAATTAGATTTAAATTAAATTTGGGTACAATTACAACACTAGTATTACATTTAATTTAAAACTGTCTACAAAGAGCTCCAGATTTTCTCTTCATTCGTTATGCTTTTGCACTTGCTATTGTCTATAACTCATTCTATGTTCTCTTTTTTATGAAAATGGCAAAATTTTTTCCGTTTTCTGACTTAAATTATTCACATACTTTTGTTGTGCATTAAAAAAAATCCGCGGAACAATTAGATTTAAATTAAATTTGGGTATAATTACAACACTAGTATTACATTTAATTGAAAATTGTCTACAAAGAGCTCCAGATTTTCTCTTCATTCGTTATGCTTTTGCACTTGCTATTGTCTATAACTCATTCTATATTCTCTCTTTTATGAAAATGGCAAAAATTTATCAGTTTTCTGATTTAAATAATCCACATACACTTTTGTTGTGCATTAAAAAAAATCCGCGGAACAATTTGATTTAAATTAAATATGACAGTGCACAACTACTGTTAAACTTAAATTGGGTTGGTAAGAATGCTGTTCACTTGTTCACATACTTTCTTTCGTTTCTGCAACTTAGTGCACCCTCTAGCATACACGGGTGGCGCTTACTTGCATCCACCCCTATAAAAATATGTTTAATATTTTGTGTCACTACCTCCCTTTAAATCTGAACAGAAAATTTTAAATTACCCTGTACAGATTCATTCCTAGATAAAATTACAACATCCACAATTCAGGTTCTTTAAACCTTAAATTATCTAAACGTGCACAGGATTTTTGAATTTCGCTTTCAATAGATTAATTAAAACATAGTCATTTTTCTTTAAAAGCAAACAATATTCAATAGAGCACTCCACTCAATAGCCCAAGGCTCATTATCGTACAGAAATCCGTAGACAGACATATTTTTTTATTTGTAGTGCCCAACCACTGACCTCTTCGGTCTTCACCACTCGCTACAAGGGACTAACTGACGGTCAACTGTGAATGACCACATAGTAGGTGAGCCGCCGCTACTCCTAACAAGGACAATTGTCAACATCCATGCACTTAGAGAAATCGATATTCGAACCTGGAACCTACTGGATGGCAGACAAATGCTATGACCATTGGGTTGACCTCCAGCTATACCAGTTAGGCTGCAGCAGACGGACATTTGTTTTGATTAGTCCAATAAAGGGTATGTCGGCAAACCACCACGCTATAAGCACTAGTCAAACGCCGTACCATACAGGCAGGAGACAGATATTTGTTTTGATTAGTTCAATAAAGGATGTGCCGACAAACCACGCTATAAGCACTAGACAAACGCCATACTAGTCAGACGACAGGAGACGAAGATTTGTTTTGATTCAATGAAGGATGTGCCGACAAACCACGCTATAAGCACTAGTCAAACGTCATACCATTTAGACGAAAGGAGACGAAGATTTGTTTTGGTTCAATGAAGGATGTGCCGACAAACCACGCTATAAGCACTAGTCAAACGCCGTACCATACAGGCAGGAGACAGATATTTGTTTTGATTAGTTCAATAAAGGATGTGCCGACAAACCACGTTATAAGCACTAGAAAAACGCCATACTAGTTAGGTGACAGGAGACGAAGATTTGTTTTGATTCAATGAAGGATATGCCGACAAACCACGCTATAAGCACTAGTCAAACGCCATACCATTTAGACGAAAGGAGACGCGGACATTTGTTTTGATTAGTTCAATGAAGGATGTGCCGACAAACCATGCTAAAAGCACTAGACAAACGCCATACTAGTTAGGCGACAGGGGACGGACATTTGTTTTGATTAGTTCAATGAAGGATATGGCGACAAACCAAGCTATAAGCACTAGTCAAACGCCCTACCATTTAGGCGACAGGAGACGACATTTGTTTTGATTAGTCCAATCCAGGTGTCCTCCCTATACCAATACTAGATACGTAATGATGAAAATGTACTTCTAGATTTTGTACATTAGCTTGTTTAAGTATGTGAACTCACCCCAGTTTTCTTTTGGAAGCTAGTATTATCTTTAAGCAATTTGTGCTATTCATATATTGGTATAGTCAGATTCTTATACTCAGACATATAGTTGTCTATAAATAAATCAATTTTATGAACGGAAAAGACATTTTACTTTTTTGAAGGTTCCGGTTGGAGGCTTTCATTGTTTTTCAAGAATCTTCTCTGTTTGATGATGAATGTGGAAGAATTTTGTTCTTTCCTCGTAACTGTAATGTACGGGAATCCCATTTGCTCCGTCCAAAATTTCATGATACTCGAAATAGTACGGTTTCCCTAAAAGAGTATTATTTACATTATTCATACTAAATGGTCAGATCATATTGCATTCTGCAGTCTGATTTCAAGAGAAAATACTAGTACTCTGAAAGTATTCCGAAAGTGAAATCTATATTATTTTTATCTAAGAACATAAATAAGCTCGCATATATAAATTTAAAATAGTAAACTGAAATGTAAACTATAAAAAGCAAGTATCATAAAATAAGGTAAATTTATCAATTATGTGCAATTTTAAAAGGTCCAGAAAAAGTTTCTTTTAAGAGCATAAATGGTCATCTTTCTTGGAAATTGGGTAATTTATTCTTATTTTAATTATCGGTAGCGTTTATTATTTCGCGAATACAAGGAAAAGTATAAAAGAGTGACATTTAAATGATGATGTTTCGAATTAAGAAAAGGTAAAACCTAACATTGAAACAAAATTTCATTCCAAAATGCATTAATGCAAAACTGATCTCTTTAAATTTGCATTTGAGTTTATTATAAGCTTTATTTGTGAATTCAAAGAACAATAATGCTTATCACCACTTATATAATGTCTGATTGCCATGGAAACTGCTCCCATCACTTAATCTATGCATGTCTGTTGTCAGAAAAATGAACTGTATCTCATTTTCCACGGGACGTGTTAGCACTGTGGGAAAAATAGCGGATTAGCAACCGGAGGGTTACGAGTTCGAATCCAACCAAAGACCGTCGTGTACGTGGGGGCTGGTGAAATTTAAATCTGTTGTGGCCTCAAATGTCCTCACGTTGGTGTGGTGTGGAAGTTGGATGCCAGCTCAGGTGTTGCCTCGCCGTCAGACCGTGGTTCAAAATTACGTGGTATTTCTTTTAGTATTTTTTAAATTAACGCTTTCCCTTCGGGATCGATTCCGAAGGGAAAGATGAATAGCCCGCTGTGTTGCTCCAGTGTGACGTTAATTAAAATACCTACCTACCTCGTGTACTGTAAGTTAATTTTTCTGTAGAGCTGGCTAAGTTCGACACACATTTCAAAACGTTATATATTTAGGCTTAAATATTACTCCTTTTCGTACGTTTACTGTCACATATGATCGTGATTAAAAATAATTGATTACCAAGGATAAAAATTTACATACAAAGTGGTGTGGAAGTTTGGAGAGTGGGGTACCAGCTCAGGTGCATCTCGTCATCTGACCGTGGTTCGAAATTACGTGGCGTTATCCTCGGATCTTTCCCTTCGGGATTGGTCCCGGACTGTCACCAATAGCACGTTGTGTTGCTCCACTGTGATGTGCACTGCCTAATAAATGCCTTAAAATATACCTAAGTGCCGCGGTGCCTATTCAAAATGAACTAGACCTATTCCTATAGTGACCGCCACTACTCAGACGTAGCTGTGAGAGACGTTCTCGAGGTATTCAGATAGTACTCGTATTGCTGATGTTACATAAATGATACTGAAACTCTAGGAATAGTTTTCGATCTTTGGTATATCACAGAAGAAAACGAATTCAATTAATCTAATAAGGTATTTAAAAGCAAAATTTATTATGTCTTCCACAAGTGCTATACCTTTTTATACGGTTGTTTTAATAACTGACGTCAGTTGTGCGTAATGAGAATATGTTAAACCTGTCGCATCTCTCATTAGTTTACTTAAATTGAATCATCTTTGCTAATAATAGCTAAATTTTTTGTAATGCTATTTATTATCCGTTACAAATTATCTAATCTGTTTTAAAATTAATTTAGATAAATTTTGAAACTTTTCTTGGTTGGAAAAAATATTTAAAATACACATTCCAATGCTATGGGACTGTTTCAATTTCTACATTTCTGGTATCGGTTATTTATTCCCATAGATTTCATGAAAAATAAATATTTATTTTTCCATAGGTTTTGTATAGTTATATTTGTTAGTTATCTATAACTATCTGTCCATCCATCTCAAATTGGAAGTTATTCGCTTGACTATTGGTAATTTGAAATGGTGTATTTTCAATAAACATCATTCTATGCAATTAATTCGAAGCTTTATTTACCTGAGAACCAGCTACACTATTCAGTTCTTCCCAAAGATCTGCTGTCTGCGCATTCTGATACTTGAACTTCTTCAGAAAATTCTTTAAAAATACATATCTTTATTACAAAAAACATAAATAAAAAAATTCCAATCATACAAAATTTTAAATCTGCAAATTCAGTTTGCATTTATCTTTAGATTATATGCCAATCGAATCAGGTATTTGAAGTTACAGTTTGCAAAATTGAAGAATATTCAAATTGTTTCTCCATTTAAAATAACATTTTTAGGATAAGGAGCTTAAAACTTAAAAAATAGATTATTCATAATCCAGAAACGTTTTTAAGAAAATAACATGGAAATATTAACAACTATTTTAAAAAAGAAATATTACGTCGATTTCGTTTGGGTTATTGAATTGCAATACAAAAATCAGCGTAACAGGGAGATTATTGCAAAGACAAAACGTAGAAATAAATTTGACATTAAGGGCTTGAAACTTTGCACACTTATTCATAATCCAGAAACGGTCGGTGAAATTATTTGAAAAGTGTAATTTGAAATTTTTATTCAGATTTCCTTTTAGATTCAAAATGTAACCATCAAAATTATGTTTCATTGGAAATTATGAAGTTCGTGTGGAATTTAATATACGATCGCATAAGCAAATGTTGTGCAAATAAATTTATAGAAGATCGCATTTCCTATCGAATGGTACATTTGCTCTAATATGCATTATGCACGAATAAAGAGGACAGGTCTGTTTTTTCTACAGATGTACACGAAATAAATAGTTGAAAGAGAAGTCTACAATACGTTATAATTGAAGATAAAAAACTTACCGAAATTCCGGTCCTGAACTTATCTTTTCCTACAAAGTATTCTAACATTCGAAGCACTGAAGCACCCTGTAATACATACTTTTCAGACTGAATACGTAGTAAAATATGCATATACTTATATATTGGATACTGAAATATACATACACACTTGCATACGTTAGCCTTCAAAATCAAGACTTGAGTTTTAAAGCCTAATACTTTAAATGGGTTATATTGGGGTGGTGTAAAAGTTTCGAGCGAGATGTACCAACTGAGACGTTGACCTCGTCATCTGACCGAGGTTCAAAAATACGAGGTGATCTCGGATCTTTCCCTTCGGGATTGATCCTGGACCATCGTCAATAGTCCGTGTGCTGTTCTAGTGCGACGTAAATTCAACTACCTACCTACCTTAAATGGATTATGCTAACGGATACGGTATTGTATCAAAATAATTGGTCTTAGAAGTTAGAGGTTTTCCTGAGTAACAAAAATAAACATTCACAGATAACTAATAAATATTCAGTTTCTACAAAACTAAAAAGAGGATTAACATAATTAATGCATATCGAATTTATTTAACCTGTACATAGACGGGTAGATATAATGTGCTTTATGGATAATATCTTTTGTTATTTTGTATTATTATTATTATTAAATATCTCACCAATAAAACCTTTTATAAATTATGCTAAGATGAAATACACTGCTGGCCACCGTAAATGCAACACCCTGAAGGAAGCATGCAAATAATATGAAATTTACAACATGCATTAGCGGAGGTGAGATATGCAAATGATTAGAATTTCAGCGCAGACGCACATCACGCGCGCCTGTGGCGCCACTTCAAAGCGCTATTTAAGGCTTGGAGATTTCGACGATTTCAAGTACGGCAATTGTGTTTTTTTCAAAAAAACGATCAATTATGCCTCGTAGAAAACAGCGATCATCTTTTGATCAAGTATCCGAGTTCGACAGAGGAAGGATAGTGGCCTATCGAGATTGTGGATTATCTTTCAGGGAAATCGGTAGTCGTGTTGGACGAAACCAAACAACTGTAATGCGGATATGTGATCGTTGGATGCAGGAGGGTACGACGGACCGACGTGTTCGATCGCATCCACCTCAGTGCACCACTTCACGTGATGACAGGCATATTGTGCGTATGGCAGTGACGGATCGCTCAGCCACATCACGAACCATAGCACAGCACATTCAGTCTGTACCGCATCATCCAGTGTCTGCGCGTACCATTCGACGCCGTTTACAGCAGAGTGGTCTGTCCGCAAGACGTCCATTGCTTCGTCTACCCTTGACGCAGAACCACAGACGTTTCCGCCGCCAATGGTGCGATGAAAGAAGGATGTGGACGGCAGAATGGAATGAAATTGTCTTTACTGACGAGTCACGCTTCTGTCTGCAACACCACGATGGTCGGATTCGAGTCTGGAGACACCGTGGAGAGAGGATGCTGAACAGCTGCGTTATGCACCGCCACACTGGTCCTGCACCGGGTATTATGGTATGGGGCGGTATTGGTTATCACTCTCGCACTCCTCTAGTACGCATTGCCGGTACTTTAAACAGCCAGCGCTACATCTCCGAGGTGTTGGAGCCAGTTGTCCTTCCTTACCTTCAGGGCTTGTCCACAGCCATATTTCAACAGGATAATGCGCGACCACACGTGGCACGCATTGTCCAAGGGTTCTTCGTCAATCGCCAGATTGAATTGCTTCCCTGGCCAGCTCGCTCTCCGAATCTTTCGCCGATAGAAAACACGTGGTCCATGGTTGCTCAACGACTGACCCAGAATACATCCCCAGCTACCACACCAGATCAACTTTGGCAACGTGTGGAAGCGTTACCACCGAGATAACAAGGCCAGACCGCTGTGACGTTTCAATCACGTGACTCGCTTACTAGTAGTCATAACAAACATCGCCGCATGGTCGGCTACTTGTGGATTACCTTTAATGTAGCGTAAGAAATTAGGGTTTTTTATACTATTTTACCGGAAAGTAAGTACAGCTGCAGTTATATATTGTTATATAACATTTGTGGAACATTACAGTGTCGAGGTGTTAGAGGCTTTCGTCAAACAACACGTTTAACGTGTGTCCAGACCGATTTCTTTAGGCTTACCACGAGGTTATCCAAAATGCCTTTTAGATGCTGTGTACCTTCTTGCTCTGGAAATTATGGATATGGTGATGCACCAAAAGTGGCGGTTTTCTCCTTTCCAGAGGATGAAAATATTAGAAAAAGATGGCTCAGGGCGATTCCACGAGCCGACTTTACACCATCAAAACGCAGCAAAGTCTGCGAACTTCATTTTCAAAACGATGATATCGTCCGGAATGTATCCAAATTCAACAAAAAAACTGGTGAGTGTTCTACCTTTTCCATGAAACGTCTCCGCTTAAAAGTTGGTGCTATACCAAGTATATTTCCGAATTGCCCTAAATATCTCTCGAAAACTTGTCCCACAGTTCGTAAAAGCAGGGAAGATAAAATTCGTGAAACTGAGGAATCCAATTTATTGAGAGCTATCAACGAAAGCAAATCTGAGTTCATTGCTCATCATGAATCTATTTCTTTTCAAAATTTTAATAGGCTATTAGAAATTCTGGATTCATTACCTCATAAACAAAATTGGTTTAAACTAATTGAGGAGTCAAAAGTTACTTTTTTCAAAATTTGTTTTAATCCAGGACCTACAACAAATTACACTGTTGTAATACATTCAAATCTGAAAATGGAAACATATTTATATGGCCAAGAAATTTCTGTAGATAACAATCAAATCAAAACACCCTGCCACGTTAATAATTTGGAAGTTATTGAAAATTGTTTGAATTTTATAAATGAAATATCATTGAAAAATTCTTCAGCCAACTATGATAATAGCTTCAAACAAATTATACATCATTTAAGAAATGTCTTGGTTGAAGTAGAGTGTGATGACCTTGATAAACGTGCTTCTCTCAATTTTCTTTCACAACAGTTAAATTTTCTTGTTACTCCAAAAGAGAGATATCGTTATTCTGCAAATACAATGATTTTTTTATCCGTTATACACTCAATAAACTCACATGCATACAAATATTTACGGCACTACAGTTCGCTAATTTTACCTCATCCATCAAAAATAAAAACTGTTTGTAATAAATTTTTAACCGATCCAACCGATGAAGATAGAAAATTGTTTCTCGCGTACGCACGTTCTCTTTTCAGACTTTTAGAAGAGCATGAGAAAAATGTCATACTGCTTATGGATGAAATTCATGTTCAACCTTATTTGGACTTCAAAGGTGGAAATATTGTAGGGAATGCATTTAACGGCAATTCTTTGGCTACATCCGCTTACGCATTCATGCTATCCAGTGTCACATCGAAGTTAAAGGAAGTTATTCATATATTTCCAACTTCAACCATCAGCAGTGACATTCTTTTTGATTGTATTCGAACAATTGTCACTAAATTAGAAGGGATAGGCTACAAAGTATTTTGTATTATCAGTGATAACAATGCACTCAATGGCAAAGCTATGAGGAATTTTTCACCGAAAAACCAATCAAGCGTAGTTTATCCACATCCATGTGACAACACACGCCCTATTTTCTTGTACGACTCTGTTCATTTACTAAAATGTATAAAAAATAATTGGTTGAATCCTAAGAGTAACAAGATCTTAACCTTCCCAGACTTCGAGACAGGTGAGAAAAAAATTGCAAATTTCAATTCCTTAATATTGTTACATCAATTGGAGCATGATAAATTATTGAAATTTGGGTATTCTTTATCACTGAAAGCATTATTTCCAACTACTTTTGAACGTCAGAATGTCAGTCTATCTTTAAAAGTTTTCAATCCGTTTGTGAAAGAGGCCCTATTGAAATTTGGAACGAAAATAGAAAATTCTGAAGAAACAGCTGAATTCATAGATATTGTATCAACCTGGTGGAAAATTGTCAATGTGAAAACACCATTGAAAGGACAGCGACTTAAAGATAATTTCCAAACCCCTCTACTCGAGAATCCAGATGACCCTAAATTGTTATTTTTGCGGAAAATGATTCTCTGGCTTGATACTTGGAAATCCTGTGATTTTCCTCATAAACTTTCACCCCAAACCCATACCGCTCTTTCTCACACAATTCATGGAATGTTGGAAATTACGCAATATTGTTTACAAGAACTTAAAATGAATTATGTTTTGTTAGGAAAATTTCAAACAGATCCTTTGGAATATCGGTTTGGAAAATATAGACAATTATCAGGTGGTCAGTACAACATATCGATCAGGCAATTATACGAATCGGAGAAAAAATTAAGAATTCAATCTCTTTTGACCTTGTCATCACAAACTTTTGGAAATATACCCATAACCAGTTTTTCAGAAAACTTAGATTGTTCTTATGAAGAACAAAAACAGTGGGACAACTCATTTAATCCGGACATACATCTCGAAGTAAGTGATTTTCAACAAGTTGAACATGAAATGTCAGTGATAACTTATTTGGCAGGCTATTGTTGTTATAAAATTTTAAGAAACATAAAGTGTGAACTGTGTAAAACAGGGTTGGTGTATGATGAGCAAATGGTTGTTGAGGAAAATTATGATTTAATTAAAAATTTGAATCGAGGTGGTTTATCGTTTCCAAAAGATGGTGCTGTTCGTGTGGTTTTAATTAATTATATATTGTTCAACAAACTACTTAAATATTACGAGGATGAGTTTCTGAGCATTCATTACAAAAGAGATTTTATAATAAATTTTGTTTTTAAATACTGGCAGCTGCATGAATCAGAACATTACAAATTCAATACATGTGCAAATCATAAGCATGAAACCATTTTAAAATTCATTATTAATAGCACAACAAACACTCTATTGAAAAATTATTGTGAAAAATCCAACGATAGATTGGGCAAAAATAAAAAAAGGAAGCTGGATACTGTTTCTAATAAATAATTTTATTTTTATATGTATTTTTGACATTTTTTATAATGGTTTGCTTTGAAATTTCGTTTTCCATTTTACAAAAAAATCGAATGGGGTGCGACTGAGGGTTCAGTTCACGACTGGCAGCCCCGTTTAAACAGGAAACCCTCATTTACAATCTGTTTATAAGAATAAATTTATTCAACTTATGTACAGTTTTTTGTAGTACATCTGTTATTTCTGATGTTATATTGACATTTTTGAGGTTAAAGTAATGTTGACTGGTGATTATGTTGGAAATGTATGAGAGCAGAAAACTATAGCTTGTTATGAGACTCTCCTCCAGATAGGTAACATACTACATAAATCGTATTTTACAGTTCAATTGCTTTGATTTCCCATTTTTACAGATTTAATGATGAAGAAAACATTAATTGGATTTCTTTAGACTATGAGAAAGGGTTTTCTTTTCTTTTTGATTTATGGTCGCATTTGAGAAACTATGATATTGAGCGGTATTAAGCTTGATTGACTGTATTTTAGCGATTTTAGTTAATAAAAGTCATAAGCGAGTTTTTCACTATTTTTAATTGAATTTACGATATAATTTTGGCTGGTTTTTTAATAAGTTAGTGCTTTTACTATTTACGCACACTCTCTGTTATCGTTTGTAAATAAGGAAGAAAGACGCGAGGGTGTGGAAGTTTCATTCTGAGATTATCATAGTTTTGACTAGGGAAAAACCATATTTACAAACTGCTATAATAATTTGCAATAACGTATAACAATATTTTCCTGTGGTCTCGACGTATATAGAATATATTATGTATCGTTGTAGACGGATTTCACTGTATTAAGCTTTGAATATTCCAATACGGCTGTGGTCGTTCGTATCGCACGTATGACTACTAGGGAGACGCCATGACGGCAGCGGTCAGGCCTTGTTATCTCGGTGGTAACGGTGGAAGCTGCTTGGTCTGCTGTACCCCAAGAACACATCCAAAGTCTCTTTGAATCAATGCCGAGGCGTGTGGCAGCGGTGATCTCCAACAATGGCGGCTACTCTGGCTACTGATTTTGGCAGGAACCACACTTCACAGAAGTCTATAAATTTAATCATTTGATACTTGGTCAACATGTTATCTACAAAATAAATTTTGTTGTGATATCTCTTGTCTTTCTTGGTGTTGCAATTTGGGTGGCCAGCAGTGTACAATAATCGTGCTCGAAATAATTTTCTATTAAGCAATATAAAATTCAAATTATTTATACATTTATTGAAATAATTACATAGGTTGTCGTTGAAGAAAATTCTTAATAAGCAATAATAGTTTTAATTCTCTTTACAATCGAAATTTGATAAATCCTTAAATAGTTTTAAAATGTTATGTTGAATTTTTTGGTGAGCTGGCTTTAAAATATTTCAAATGCGATACATTGACTAAGAAAATAATCTTATATTACATAAAAATTTACATTTTAATAACAAAGCTACAGTTTAAGAATTTACAGACGGGATACATAAACGATATGATACTGAGCGATTTTCAGCGAAACCGCACCGATTGCACCATACTCTAAGATTCTGAAAAAACTCCAAAGCCATCTTGAGAGGCGACTCCTGTAGATGTTAACTCTGACGTTATCTGCACAGCCAGACCGGGAGATAGCGCCCCCTAGCAAGTGCTCTGTCCAGGATGACGGGACGTTACACCCCTCTGCACACCCAAGACAAATAGAACGGGCGTTAATATGTAGCCAACGTTATCCGCAGGGTTCCAAAGAATAAGTGTACCAAATTTGGTGTGGATTGGTCAAACGGTATAGATTTGTATGGAGAACAGACAGATGCCAACTCATGTATACATATTATTGACTATCCTGACTGTATTTTATGTAATAGAGACAACCTAGGACGGCTCAACACCGATGTACTACACTTAATAATCTTAGTAACTGGTGCAGAAGTATTGGGAAGCCAGATGACGAATGACGTAAAATCAAGTGCCTGGCATTTGTTTCAATCATACTGAAGAGGTAGGCCTTCTCCGACCAGATCGAGCAGGGTCCTATAAGCGCAACTGATCTGGCGTTATTTTTAACCTAAGAACCCATATTAATAAACTTGAAACTCTTTAAAATACCACACTCCCCAGGATACTTTTACATAGCCCATGCTATTAAAGAAACCATAAAATTAGACAAGACCTGAATGGGCTCGAACTCAAGCAATTTTTCGGTAAACTCCCTTAAATTTTAGATATTGATAACGATTCCATGAAGCACAGGGGACGTCGTGACTCAGTGGGTATGGCCAATGCACTGGCAACCTTCGAGTTGTAGGCTGCGCAGGTTCGATTCCTGTCAGGTGCATTTCTCTCTTCTGTGGCAATAAAACATTTATGGTGTGTGTGTGTCTGTCTATTACTTGATGTTGTATGTCTTGTATCTGGCGCAGCATGGTCAAACATGGCCCTTGCGCCATAAAACCCCAAAACCAACCAACCATAGATCAAACATACCCCCAGGTATGACTTTCGTCATCCATCCAACAGAAAAGACCCAGAACTATACTAAATTATCAATCTAATCTTAACTCTTAAACTTCTATGATTTAGGCTCCGTAACTGTACGTCTACATCTCTCCTCAGTAAACATTGGAACAAGCAACTAGGTTTGTTTTGTTTTGTTTTTACGAGAAGCTCCGCTTACTGCAAAAGCAAGCAAGCAAAAGCTCCACCTACCGATTATGAAGCAATCTTCTGAGTGTCACCCCATCCGCTACACCTCTCCTCCAAGTCCCAGCAAGACTATAAAAGTTCTGGATAACTCACTACCGTTCTGTTAGAGTTCAATATTCATTAGAGATTGAGGGTCCACAGGTTCTCCAGATAAGAAAATACTGTGCAAGTGGCCCCACGGTCACCCACCAAATTTGCAAGGCATCTCGCGGGAGTGAGGTGAGAGTGGTGCTAACACTTACCTTCATATAAGAAATACCATCAAATATCTCCGTTATTTCGTCTGGATGAGTAACTGGCTGCACAATGGGATGTGAACTCATGGTCGAATCAATGTTCATCACTGGCTGTAGATCTTCAGTCACAAACTGCGATAACTGGAAGAGAACAGACTTTCATTCGCAAAAGGATTTCAATTGTTATTGCGCTCTCTGAAAACGTTCGGTTTGTTTACTGGTCAAGATGCAGTGCGGAGGATATTTTGACGCCAAGTGAAAATTTCGTACCGCTTCCAAAAGGTCACCACACCGAAAGCTATAAAACAAAGATGGCGTGTTGCAAGAATTGAAAGCCCGCAAGGAGTGCATCTTCGCCTTTTATTTTTAATGATTATGTGTGTGTGCATAGCTCTTTACCAAAAAATTCCTTTGGACAGTGAAATTTCCAAACATGCATATTCCATGCATTTGCAACGAAATGCGTTTATAAATTGAATATGACTTTTCAATCGAATAAGCACACTGGAGTTAGTGACTAACATAATTTGATATTTGATTCCCGAGAATTTTCTGTAAAAGTATTGCTTTTGAAAAATCTAAGTAAGATATATAAATAAAAAGCAAGTGTAAGCAAGATTCAAACTATTTTCTCTGCAACAAAGCTTTTGATATAAGTATAAGTATAATACTCTCGGGATAAGGCAGTCGAGTCACGTGGTTTTGAACGAGTCTATTAGTTAATTTAGGAGACTGGTTGTGACGTAAACAAACTGCTTCCGCAACTGGTGTCTTTAACGCGTATTCCGGTCCTCAGTTAATCGTTCGGTGCCAAAAGCGATAGCAATGACAATGAGTTAAGAGAGGAAGAAACCTCCACGGTCATTCATGCTTTTACGCACGCCAGCCTTCAAACGCGCCTTTAACAACTATTCAAATATCAATTTAACCAAGGTCGACTGCCATCTCGTTGGAGCCGCATTCTCACTCGAATTTAAATCCAGCCTTGGTAAGCCTAACACCAGTGTTTCTGAAACATTACTGCAAAAAATGTGAAGCATAACAAACTAATAAACACTTTATTTGAAAGTATACTGCTTTTATATTTTGAAAGGTAGGTATTTTAATTAACGTCGTGGAGCAACGCAACGGGCTATTAGCGACGGTTTGGGATCAATCCCAAAGGGAAAGATCCTAGGACAACACCACGTAATTTTGAACCACGGTCAGATGACAAGGCAACACCTGAGCTGGCACCCCACTCTCCAAACTTCCACACCACGTCAAGGTTAGCAACCGCAGGGTTGCGAGTTCGAATCCAACCAAAGACAATCGTGTACAAAGGGGGATGGTGCACATTAAATCCATCGTGGCCTCAAATGTCCTAACGTCGGCATGATGTGGAAGTTTGGAGAGTGGGGTGCCAGTTCAGGTGTGACCTCTCATCTGGCAGTGGTGCAAAATTACTTAGTGTTCTCCTCGGATTTCTCCCTTTGGGATTGATCCCTGACCGTCACCAATAGCCCATTGTGTTGCTCCAGTGCGACGTTAATTAAATACCTACCTATCATTTGGGTAATTTTTATACTTGGTATTTACGTCTTTCCATCTCTTGCTAAATAAAACATCAAGATTCCCCCCCACATACATCTGCGTACATAATATACCCATAAAAAATGTACAAAAATATATAACTTATTTCAATTTCTTTTTATTTAAAAGTATACGTATATGTGTTTCTTTCATAATTCCTCTTAATATTGTATACCGTTTTAAAATGTGCTTAATACGTTATATTATTTTGAAATTAGTTTAGTTCGTATTAATTTTATTTCAAAACGACGTTTTTCCATTCTTAACAGGGAAAGGGGAAATTACACATACAATCAGAATATCTACTATTAAATGCCTGTCAGTGGTAATTCGTGATTTCAACAACTGTACAAAACAGCCGTAAAGTTTTCAAAATTTTATAATCAGAGAAAACTTTTCCATACAAATATAATCTGACAAAAAAATCCATTTAGTTGCAACTGGTATGATTGCATTTCTAGTTGTAATGCACAAATAATTCCAAGAAAATGTGTTCAAAAGAAATAATCGCATTCGTAATCGCTCATTATATAAATAATGACTATTTTTTTCTCAGTATTTATTAGAACTTTATTATAAATCTCACCAGTTCTATAAACTCCAATTAAATATGATAATTCATATCTTCTACAAATAGTAGCATACTTTCGTTATAGGGTAGGAATTATTTAACAAGCTAGCATCCTTCCAAGTATTGGTGCATGTCACAATATTACTCATTCTGTGATACTTTTCATCTCAATATTGAATTTCATTGTGAAGAGCACTATTTTGCATTCTTATAATTCTAAAAACTTCCTGCCAAAACTGCCTATGTAAGTTATTAGAAAATTTAAATAGTATATACCTAAGGTATATTTATTTTTATTCGTTTCAAATTAAAATGGATTAAGTCAATTACTATTTACAAGGCTATGATTTTCTTGATTTAAGAATTGCTGGAAACTGCCCATCCTATTTTCACAAAACTTTTAAAAAAGAGGCTCATGAAAAACCAGGAAAAGAGTAAAACATATTTCTATTAACTAGAGATAAGCTGTTATTCCGACAGCAGTCAAAGCAACAGTGTTGTAACAAATTAATAGTTGGCAAGTGCTGACGAAAACATTGTAACCAATAAATGGAAAAAACCGTTTTGCAAAGAATAAAAGTTGAAAGAACTACTATTTTAAACAATTACTAACCATTTCTAACAGTTAATTATCAACTATTAAAATTACTACTCACCTGCTGTTCGAATTAGTTATTAATCTATAATTAATAAAGCTGCAAATATGTGCAAGTTATCACAAATCATGTAACCGAAAAGAATTTTCGTAATAAAGTTTTACCCATCTATACTACTAAGTTGAATCAGACTCGCCAAAAAAGTTACAAAATCATCAGAATTCTTGTCCTACTAATAACATTTTTGAAAAATACTTCCAATTTTTCCGCAAATGAAGAAATTTCACAAATCCGCGTGTGATGCAGTTTGGCATCGTACTGTACTACTTCCATAAAATGCATTAGTGAAATACGTACTATATCCCATTCTGGATGCAATGCATCTACTCCTTTATATTCAATGTAGCTGGCGAATCCTTCATTGAGCCATAAGTCATCCCACCACTTCAAGGTCACAAGATTTCCGAACCACTAGAAAAAGAAACAATCAGTCAGTGAATGAGCAAAGAAACGTACGCATTCATTCGTCACAGTGAAGAGCAGTTTGTCCAAATGTGGCCCTTACATCATTAAACTTAACCAAACTTCATTGCACTTGATTTCGGTTTGAGTTTTATTCCTTACCGCAACTTGCATATCATATCTAAGTTTCTTTCACTTTTTCCATTTTAGCATGAGATGATCAAAGCGATACTCTTCTCAACGCCTTACAGCAACTTTGCACAGCAAATCTATTTTAATTCACTTTTTGTTTTTTAACATAGGGTGATCTAAACGATACACATCTTAATAGAACCCATGAGTAACTCGTATATCTATTTTAGTTCACTTTTCACTTTAGAAAAAGCTGATCTCTGTGACACTCTTCTCAATAAAACCTTTTACAGTCAAACCTCGTATAGTCGAATCTCACGGGACCCTAAAAAATCATATTAACGTACACTCATGTCCAAAACTTAAGCATAATTCGTAAAATGCGAAAAAATAGGAGTAAATATGGATACAATGGTTTAAAATCACATGTGCAGAATCGTGGGACGAAAGTAAAACATTGTGCATATGCTAAACAGCTCAGTCGACGTCGACATGCGCAAAGCACCGGCGCACGTCGGAACGAGTATAAAACGGCCTCGAGTGGCATGGCCAGTTTAGACAGAAATTTCGCAATTACTGTTGTACGGAGAGTTGTTAACAATCAATAAGGACCGAAAGATGTCACAAAGATACCAACTGGACATGTTTGTGAAGGGACGAATTATTGGAATGCTGGAATCCGGTCAATCCCAAACCGAAGCGTCTCGAATTCTGAATGTGCCTCAGTGTGTGATCTCCAGACTGGCAGAGGTTTCAAACCACTGGAGATTTTACCCGACGACCAGTACCAGGTCGTCCAAGGGTAACAACCGCTCGGCAAGACCGATATTTGGCGATAACTGCTCGACGAACCGTTCTGCCAGAGAAACTTAGGTTCAGCCCTGACAGTCGAGTCGCCACAGGAGTCATAGTTTCGAGACAAACTGTTTACAGGAGACTCAGACACGTTGGTCTCTATGCTACGACCAGTAGTTTTCATCACCTGACGTCTGCACAGAAACGCGCGCGTTTACAGTGGAGTTTGGAACATTGGCAATGGAGTCGACAACAGTAGGGCAATGTCATGTTCAATGACAAGTCCAGATTTAGTCTGCAAACCGATTCTCGTCGTACCACGATCTGGAGAGAACATGGAATGCGTTTTCATCCGGGACACATCACGGAAAGACATCGCTTTCCTTCAGGGTGAGCCATGGTCTGGGCAGGCATCATGCTGGACGGCCGCACAGACCTCCACATCTTTGACACGGGGTCTGTTACCGGTCAAAGATATACAGACGAAGTCCTTAAGCCTTCCGTTCGCCTGTTTCGAGGTGCTGTCGGTCATGGTTTCATATTCATGGATGATAACGCGCCTCCTCACTGTGCAGCCCTGGTCGACGCCTTCCTTCAAAGTGAAGATATCCACTGCATGCAGTGACCTTCCAACACTCCTGATCTGAATCCTATAAAGCATATGCTCGGGAGACATATTCCAGCCCTCCGCCACCCTCCAAACTCCGTTCCGGAATTGAAAACTGCTCTCCGTGAGGCTTGGAACTCTGAGCACACAACTCATCCATGCCCTCATCGAAAGTATGGGAAATCGTTGTGCAGCATGCGTGGCTACCAGAGGTTTCCACACACCATATAAAACTTCAGAATCACATTGTTTTAATCATTCTGTTTCACTAAAGTTAACACTCGTATTGTGAACCTTTTTCTTTTTCGACCCTTTTCTTTGGATAATAAATCATTATTATCCTTGTTTCGCATTGTTTTCTTCTATCCCTATTACATCCGCATACGCGTTTTCTTCCATTCCGATGTAGATTTTCTGAAATATTCACATAAACAGCAATTATGCTTAACTTTTGGACATGAGTGTAGTTCATGTTATCCGAATTCAGAAAAAAATATTTCAACAATAAAATAAAATATTAACGTATTTACATTACTTAATGTACAATTCTTGGTTCACAGACAAATTGCATTCTTCATCACAGATTATACATATGATTCTTGATTATGTAGATAATTCTTCATTATAAAGAAATTTCCTGATTATGGATTTTTGTCTTGAAATAGTTCTGTTATCGTTTTTTTGTGTTTTTTCGTGACATTCTGTGAGAAAATCTTTGATGCGGTCAACGCTGTTTAATTGAGAAGATGAATTTTTTTCAATGCCTAACAAAAAGTGGGGAATGATTATAAAGCCAGCAGTAGCTTCTTTTTAAAAAAAGCACGCTTATATCTTCGGAATCTTCATTTATTCTTTCTTTTTCACTCTTCCCCAAATAAATCTAGAATTTCAGAATCACTTAATGTTTCTGATAATACGCTTGAAAAGCATCCTTTTGCTCTTAAGTTTCAAAAATTTGTTCGTCTTAACAGGCGATGTGCTTTACCCGAATTCTGAAACGAATGAATTAACATTATTTAAATATAGATTCTGATGGGGATTGGAATGTAGTTCGTATTATTAGTTAGTATTAAGCGAATTCGTCTTAATGAGGTTTGACTACAGTAACTTCCACATCTTTTCATAAGCTGGTGTATTGTTCAACCAGACACAGATTTACACGACAAACAAAACATTTTTCTTTTAATTGATTTCAAAATTCATGTCAAAAGTGTGCGATAGGTTGCGAATAGCTTCAGTTCAGAATATGGAACTTACCATGTGCGCCATTTCGTGAGATATTACTACGGCGATCCGCTGTTTATTCTTTGGACTGGAATTTTCCGGATCATACAACAGATTTGTCTCTCGAAAGGTAATGAGGCCCCAATGCTCCATAGCTCCGGAAGAGAAATCGGGAATTGCAATCATATCTAAAACAGAGCAGCCACATGTAATGACTAAGTTATTGTACTGTTCAACACTGTTAACACCCAGGGCATTCTAAACCTTCCTGATTCTTCTCTCAACGAGGTATCTTGTCACTATCAAAACTGACCAGACCTTGATGAACGAGATATCTCGTCGAAACCACTTCGAGCAGGGGTGTTAAACTCAATTAAAACAAGGGTCATTTAATGCAACTGGTAAGATTCACGCGGGCCACATCACATTTACAAATTTTCTTAAAAATTATATTTTGAAGGGAGGATTCAGGAATATGGATAGGATAATTAAAACACATTATGTAATTAAGTGAATTTAGGGTAATAATTTATAATATTGCTATATAATTGCTTTTATTTAAACATTTATTTTATTTAATGTATTTATAAAACTAAAATTAATTTTTTTACCGGAAACTTGTCAGCGCTTTCCTCCTACTAGTTGTCCAATATCTGGATTCAAAGACTGAGAACAGACAATCTTCATTTTGGCAGATAGATGTTTATCAGTACATCTTGATCTGTAGGCCGTTTTATTTAATTTCATGGACGAAAATAGTTGCTCACGCATTTTTAACATGGCGAAATTGTGTGTACGGTATTGCCTCGATCTCCCCTAAGTGCTTTTTTCTTCATAACATATTGTCCTGTTTTCATTTTATTTCAGAGCATCGTGGGCCACAAAAAAATTACCTCGGGGGCCACATGCGGCTCGTGGGCCGTCAGTTTGACACCCCTGACTTAGAGGATTAAGAGCAGGAGAGAACAACGTCAAGAGGACTGAGGGCCAGGTTTTGAAAGAATTCGGGTCACACTTGTATTAGTTTAAAGAAAGGAGAGAAATTGTTGATTGATGAAGGTAGATAGGTAGTTAATTAACGTCGTACTGGAGCAACACAATGGGCTATTGGAGACGGTCCGGGATCAAGATTGATGAAGGAACTATAACAATAATCCATTTTAGGGACTCTTATTATTTATTAGTCATCAGTGTTACATGTTGCATTTTTGTCTTTAAAAAGATCTGTAGTCGGGAGTTTATCCTGTTGTAGAAGTCCTCAAGATATAACCCAAATTCTCGCTTTTAAAATTACCTCGAATTATCTTTTATATTTTGGTTTATAATTGAAATAATTTCCTTACAAAAAAATTTGCTTCCAATGATGCTTAACATTTTCTGGGTAGTCACTATCAAATTTTTAGTTATAATTTTTCCAAGCTTTTGAAAGAAATAAAAAACCTTTTATCAAATCGGGGCCGCGGTAGCCGAGTTGGTGGTCGCGGATTAGCAACCGGAGTTTTGCAAGTTCGAAACTCCATCCAGGCAAAGACATCCAAGCCCCCGAAACAACGACCAAACAACTAAAACAAACAATTCTGGTCTCTTACCCTGTTTTGGGAGAGGATATTCGACTCCAAAATAATCCTCGAAATAGTTGAGGACTTTAGATCCAACTTCAACTGCGTATCCGGTAGTGTTCAGCAGATCTGGTACTGAGTAAACTCGAAACTGGAAAAAAAGAACATAAGTTGCATGTCGTTCGGATCTTTTACTTCAAAAATTTGATATTGTTTCTGTACTTACAGGTGTTCCAGATGCTGTAGTTGTGGCTGCATAATCAAAATCGCAAACAATGAAGCACGCTAAGTACGTTACCATCGGAACCGATTTCCGAAATTTAGTCATCGCTAAATTCGATTCGTCGTATGATTCAATATCCTGCAATATAAATTTGAATTCCTTAAGAGAATCGTATCAGATATTTTAACTTTGAAGATTTGTCACAGAGAGAACAAGAGAGACAAGTTAGGAGTTAGTTAAAGTAATAATTTTTAGTGAATTCAAATTTCCCATGAAGGTATATATTAGCTTTTAAAGGGATTTATACCTCCTATAGCTCCAATTCAATACTACAATCATCTATACATATAAAGCAGAGCTGGCATCTGTCTGTTCTCTATAAAAATCTATACCGTTTGACCAATCTACACCAAATTTGGTACACTTATTCTTTGGAATCCTGCGGGTAACGTAGGCTACATAATAACCCCCGTTTTATTTGTCTTGGGTGTGCAGAGGGGTGTAACGTCCCGTCATCTTGGACAGAGCACTTGCTAGGGGGCGCTCTCTCCCGGCTTGGCTGTGCAGATGACGTCAGAGTTAACATCTACAGGAGTCGCCTCTCAAGATGACTTTGGAGTTTTTTTAGAATCTTAGAGTATTTTGTAATCGCTCAGTGTCATCTTTTATGTATCGCGTCTGTAAATTCTTAAGGGGTCACAGTGCCTTTAAGCATACAAATCAACAGGTAAAATAGACTAATTTCGGTAAATTGTATCACCAAAAGTTTCATATGTATCATAATGAAATTTTTTGCAGGGTTTATTTATACTTTATACTACACAATGCAGAAAATTTCTTTCGATTTTTAAAAATTAAATAATATTTTACTAAAATTTACATAAGGTCATTTTTTAACATACTTTTTACAAGCATAACTTATGCGCAACATTCTGAGTCATCCTGTGCATTTTCTATAAAACTAATGGCTGATATGAGTAACACACAATGCTTTTATTTTAAATTAGAACCAAAAAATAGTAGTTAAGTAACACATAAATGTAACAATAAATTAATATTTCACTTCATTAATTTTTTCTACATTTTCGCTCATACTATATCAAAATTTTTAATATATTTTTAGCTTTTGAGTAAAATTTTGGTTTCATTTTGAATCCCTTTTGATAATCTATTTTCATTCAAAATTTCAGGAGTCTACGTTCATTAGTTGCAGAGTTATAGTGCGCGCAAGCTTGAAAATTAGCATTCTGAGATAAATGCAATTAAAGTTGAAATAGTTATTTTTGCATTCACGTGCGTTCAAGCAAACAAATAGATTTGTGAAATGAAAGAGTTGAGTAGTACATATTCTGTTTATATTTGTTACAGTAAAAATATTATTATTAAAACTTTTGAAAAAAATAAATAGCATAATTCCAAACCAAAACTAAGAAAAGTAAACAAACGAACAGCTGAAAATAAAAATAGGTGTGTTCGAAAATCCTCATTACGAACGAACGAATGTGAATTTTTTAATGCGTTTTTTTTACCAGAATCAGAACATTTCAAGCTATCTAAATAGACCAAAATTGGAAAATCAATTTTTTTAAGGTTTTAAAGGTACTGTGCTCCCTTAAACTGTAGTTCTATTATTGGAATGTAAATTTTTATGATAGTATAAAATTATTTTTGTGGAAAGTGGTCTTTTTTTATTGTCGATATGGTACAGGGGGTTAAAGACAATTCGAAATCCTCCTAGGAATAACATTGCCCATATATACGATCAATGTCAGATCTATTCACACTAAATTTGGTACATTCGTCCTGGAATTCTGCGGGACACATAGGATATATTAACCCCGTTCCATTTGTCCTGGGTCTACAAGGGGCTAAACACAATTTGAAATCTTCATAGGAATAATATTGAGTAATATTACGATGAATTATAAAGAATTCAACCCGAGCAACGCCGGGCTAGTTTATTAATTCTCAGCTAGTTTATTATATTCATTAATTTCAATATCCTTTAGTTTCATTTTAAAGTAATGCATTAGAAAAGGGTAATCAACAAATGATTTTTAGATTTACAATTTATCAAAGAACATTAAAAATAAAAAAATTTAGTTTGATGAAAATAATGTTTTCTTATATGATTTAATTATTCACAATATTAGAACACTCGAAAGAGATAATTCAAAATTATTAGAATATTTTAGATTTCTTATGGATTCCGAAATATTTGAAAGAAATTAAGAAAAAAGTTGTTGCTGAGGTTTTGTTATTCCTGTGTTAGAAATATTTGCCTCGTTCGGTTTTGTTCATTTCTTAAAAAATATGGTTAACACTATTGGCATATCTAGATCAACGAAATAACTTTCGTTAATTTAGTAAAATTCCATTTTTTTCGCAGCAGATATTTCACATTTAACAAAATTCAGGTACATCAATTATTTAAATTGGTTTTCCTGGGTGTCGTAAATGTAGCATTACATTTTTCTGAGCGTGGGAGAAATCTAAAACACATCTGAAATGAACAATTTGCATTGATTGCAGCTATGGTATTTCAAATATAGCATTACATCTTATGTGAGAGCATGGTAATTCTAAAACAGTACACAGCTGCAATCAGCTATTTAAATTCGTTACAGCTAGGGTATTTCAAATATAGCATTACATTTTATGTGAGAGCATGGTAATTCTAAAACAGTACACAGCTGCAATCAGCTATTTAAATTAACTGCAGCTATGGTACTTCAACTATAGCATTATATTTTTTGTGAGAACAGGGTAATTCTAAAACACAGTACACAGCTGCAATCAACTATTTGAATTGCATACTATTCAAACTCAGAGTATATAGTCTGTCTGCATCATGTTATGAAATATAGTTATTAAATCGTGTATCTAAAGTTGCTAATTTTAAACTCTTAGTGTATCTGTTTCGTAAATGCAGTAGTAGCAGCTTTCTGCAGCTATCAAATTAGTAAGCAAGTTTTGAAAGAATGATATACATAGATGTTACCTCAACCGGCATATTTGAGACAGCTTTGTAATCTTTCTGGTGTACCAACGAAATGCTGAATGTTGATTTAAAACTGGGTTCATCAAAGCATGGAAAAGCTCGTCTGGCATAGGTCGGTTGAAATTTGGATGTGGCAAGATATCTAAGAATAGTCATAATCATCACATACAATATCTTGGTGACAATATCAAGCATAAAAACAATTATATCAATTATGTATGAATATGTTTCTCTCTGTGACAGAACTATTTTATTTTTTTACACTTTCAGACCTTCAAATTCAGAAGATAATGTGGCAAGAAATTACCATAGAGGGGCAAATGAAATTCAGAAACATGCGTGTTTTACGTTAATATAAATTCACACGAATTTGATAAATTGAAGATATCAAAATCAAGATCTGGTCAATTTTGCTAAGGACCAAGATATCTCGTCGGGAAAACCTCCAGGAGGGTTAAGGCTTTTCAAGACCAGAGTTTCCCAGATAAGGAAACTAGTTAGTGCGTCGAAATAGAATAGAGCAGTCGTTCCCAAACTTTTTAATCCAAGTAATTTCCTCCCTTGAAAATTACAAATTTTCGTGAATCCCTTGAGTTTATAAAATTAAATTAGACTCATAAGGCCCTGCTTAAGACCTTACTGATCCTTATTTTTCACCTTAAATTTGAGACAGATATAAATATTTTACAAAAAAAATATTTATATCTGTGTTAAATAGATTATAAAACATTATGAAGTTTTATAAAGCGTCAAAACTTCACATTAAGAATTAGTTTCAGGTCACAGTAGCCCAGATGGATCAGCAACAGGAGGGTTCGAGTTGGAAACTCGATTCAACCATAGATCATCGTGTATATGGGGGTTACGTTAAATCTGTCGTGGCCTCAAATTTCCTCACGCTGGCGTGATGGGGAAATTTGGAGAGTGGTATGACGGCTTAGATGTTGACTTCGTCGTCTGACCTTAGTTAAAAATTCCGATGTATTGTTCTCGGATCTTTTCTGTAGAGTTTCCTTAAAGCATTTTAGGAGACACATTTTTTAGCATCTTCGTATTGCCTACTCTTGCTCTTTATTTACCCTGGGGCCAGCATTACTTACTCCCTAAGATTCCTTCATTGTCCGCAAGGGAACGGTAGCGATCACTTTGGGAAGCAATACTACATAGCTTTCAAATGTAAGGTCATCGGCGGATTCATTTCTATTGATAAACAGTCTTCGCACCATTATAAAGTGATAAAGCTATAAAGCTGAGATTGGAGATAGAGAGATGAAGATAGATTGTATCTCATAAATTATTAAACAGTGAGTTTTGTGTTGAGATAAGTGAAATGACCATGATATGGGGAAAACATACCTTGAAAAGATAAGAATGAATGTAGAACAAAATATTGTTCAACGAGTGTTTTAGAGTATTTACATGACTAATGCATCAAAAGGATCATGGTACTTATTGAAATATACAGCTTATACTTACCATTCACATAACGTCTAAACGTTTTCCCAATCTTAAGCGAACAATCGGCCTTTTTAAAAGCCAGGCACATGTTATTTTGTTACATACACAAAATTAACAGCTGTTTAGTGTTATTTATTGCCTTGGGTAATGAAAGCAAAAAGTTAATTTAGGTGAATTCGTTTGTCTCTGAAAATGAGACTACTAATTTATGAACATGTAGCAGTCAATTAACGGAAATTTACGGGCTCTCTTTCTTAACGAAGTTTAATGAACTATTCGGTAAGATTAAAAATACCATTAGATAGTTGTTTCTTAGAATTTATTTGGGATTTAACCTCTTGTTAGGCATATTGAAAGCTCTAAGCACATTATCGGCATACAACTGAAACACATTAAGTCAAAAACCATAAATGTGAGAAAACGAAAGGCCTTTTACTCACCAAGTGTTTCTCAAGAAGTCAAATTGACAGTGGACACACACACTTTACAAGCCTAAACATTACCAAATTCTGGTCTGGAAAAGCTAACAAATGCATAACTCGAAAATTGTGACTTAGTGTGACTTGTAAGTTGACGATATAGTACTAAACTAAAGATCAAAAATCGGGGTTCTTTGCTGATATTTCCTGATGATTGCATTGCATATTTCGTATCCATGACAAGTAATAAGGAATAAGCTTTAAGATTTTTCTCCACACGTTATAATTTTTAAATAAAAAATTTCCAGAAATATTGAGTAAATATTTTTTGAATTCCAATTATTTTGATTCGATTAAATTTACGAGTTGCTTTCTGTTAAAAGCTACTTCTGTCTTTTCAACAGTTCTTATTTTTAAAAAAAACGAAATCTGTTCAAAAATTTAGGCAGACTTTTTAGCACAAACCTAATTTGACAATACCGTGATAGGTAGATAGTTGAATTAAAGTAGCATGGATCAACACAACGGGCTATTGGCGACGGTCAGCATCTTAGCTGGCACCCCTCTCTTCAACCTTCCACACCACACCAATGTGAAGACAATTGAGGCAGATTTAGCATGCACCATCCACCACGTACACGACGGTCTTTGTTGGATCGATTTTGATTATCCGCTACTCTTCCAACACTACGGAAGACTGAAAAAAAGCACATAACCAAGCATATATGGTTTGTCCCGGTTTGAATGGGATCGTCCGGTTTAAAAGGCGTATCCCGAGATCCCATTCGGTTGGCCGTTTTGTCCAGGACAGAAGGAAATATTGAGAGCGCTTTCTTTTAGATATATCGGTCATTGCTTCCCATTCTACGAGAAAATTAACCCATTTTAAATGCGCTGTAGTTTTTATCATCCATCCAAACAGCTGTAGAAAGCACTAAGAGCTGGGGATGGTACTGATGTTGGTTTGAATGTATTACTTGTCCGAAATTGAAATATCTGCATAAAAACTAATGAAGCCGATGATTCGGCGATAAACTATTTGAAGTGGTAATTACCAAAGCATTTTGGTCTTCAAATAGTATTACGTGAAAAACTGAAAACTTCAATTGTTACAGTAATTTGGTTTGTCGCTCTACAGTCATTTTTGTTGCACTAATCAAAATTAGACGGGGAGCTAGGTTTTCCAAAGTATATTGCGTACACAGCCATATTATGACACTACTAGAGGCATTGATCACACTACTGTATAACCTGAGTGTTATGAGATTTCCAAGTAGAGTAGTACGTAGTCCGCACAAAACCCATAATGACTACAGAGGCAGTTCGGACATTTTGTGAACGATTTTGATGAGCTGTTAAAAAATTGTATGCTACGAAAGAATTTTATTTTCGCATCAGTTAAATAGTTAAAGTATAACTTATCGTCTGCTAACTCACAGTTTTGTTTACTTTCAAAATGGCGCTTTTAAATAAGCAATGAATGGAAGGCTATGTTTCCACTCTTTCCGAAGAAAATTATGCTTATTCAATTATTCTAAAACGCTGTAAAAGTCATGGTTTTTCGATATATAAAGGTACGATAAGTAATATTATTAATGAGAAAGGAAGAAAACGTAAAAGTGGAAAAATACTTCCAAAAAAGTATCCAAAAAAGAACAAAATTCTGTGAATATTTGTAAGGTAGGATCTTTAATTTTAAAAAAGAATCCGCCAAGTCAAAGGACTATAGGAAAGTGAACGTGAGAACTTTCTCTGAGAGATTTATGATTGTTGCCGGTTTTGCATATAATGAAAAATTAAAAGTAAAAAGAGGGGGAAAATGTAAAAATCAACTCCCACATATTATCAAGACCATATTTTATCCCCAATATTGAAAAAAGAAATACCATTTCTTTACCCACAGTGCCAACAATCAGTAAACTGCATCAGGGTAAAGCAAGCAGCCACACATCTAAATCGACTATTAAATTCTTAGAAAAAATGGAAGAAACTGGTATCAAGTCAATACCCTTTACTGATATTCCTGCTAAATCTCCAGATGTTTCACCCATGGACTTTTGGATTTTTAAAAACCATTCAAGGACTGGAAAACAGTGGAACAAGAATGGGACAAAATATCACTGTCGTTACTACAAAAGTCTATTATCATGGAAATTAAGGTTCAGAAAGATAGTTAACAATAAGGGCTATCAAATGGAACATTTAAAACACAAAAATTTCATGTAAAAAATTGAGCTTTAGTCCATTAAAATCGTTAAAAAAATGTCCGAACAGCCTCTGTAAATAACCACAGCTATTGGTCAAAATAATAACAGGAAGTTCCTATTGGTTAAAAAACTCAAAACTGATAAGGCATGTAGGGATTACTGCGGTTTGCAGAACAGATATATATGTGCAAACCTCTCAGAGATAAAGGCGTTCCGCTTTGAATAAAAAATATGGTAAAACTATTTTTAAATGCCCCGTTCGAAACATAATTTTTTGACTGAGTAAGCATAAAGTTAGAAGGCTGCTTGGAATAACATCACCCAATAGTTGTGATTCACAGATACTCTTGTTTAAGTTTGTAATTTTAAATATTAAATTTTATTTTTAATAAAAAAATTTCGATCTATATAAGCTCATTTAGATATAACAAGAATACAAGGTGTTGCAGAATTTGTTTAAGTGCTGATAAAAGAAAATTCTTACTTTGTCTCTTTTTTTCAAGAGAACTTATTTAAGTTACTTATGCAAGTTCCTACATGCATTTCTGATCAATATTATTTTTCCAAATGCTTAGATATTTGAGGATTCAGAAAAAATTAAAAAAATTCTTTTATACTAAGTCAAACAACACGTACATCAGAAGTCTTATCATCCCGTATTTTCATAATATGAGTTTACTTCCCCAAACAGTATTTTCAGCACTACTTATGTAAAGCATATTCAACAAAGTAGAAATAATAAAAATTAGATCTTCAGTTACAGAATTTAAACGAAACTTTTGCATGCAAGCATTAAATTAGAAAAGATTTGCAAGATCCACTCTTCTGCAATTAGACCAAATTTGCACACGAGTAAAAGGATTTAAGGACAAAAAAGGATTTAAGGACAGGGAGGGGGTAGCGAGTTCAAAACGCGATCCAACCGAAGACCGCCGTGTACGTGGGGACTAGTGCATGTTAAACCTGTCGTGGTATCAAATGTCCTCACGTTGGCTTGGTGTTGATGTTTGGTGAGTGGAGTGCCATCTCAGGTGTGACTTCATCATCAGGCCTTGGTTCAAAATTACGAGGTGTTGTCCTCAGATCATCCAGGGCCGTCGCCAATAGCCTGTTGTGTTGCTTGCTCCAGTGCGACCTTAATTCAACTACCTACCTATTAGATTCACACACTTTAAAAGTTTAATATTATTACAATAAAGGGGGTGAATTTATTTCCTAATAAGTAGGTGCATGAGGTATTTTATTTCTTAGATAAAATGCAAAAGTCTAGAAAGATGCAATCGGGCGACATGCAAGAATCATTTACAATTAACCATCTGTGGTATTACTTTCCACCTACAACACACATAATGACTAAATAATCACATCGATTGATTGAAAGAATTCTAGAAAATATTGTATATTGGTCGTTAAAAACGCTATCATAGTGTAAAATGCAAATAAAAAAGGCCTGTAATACAAACAAAAAATATTACAATGACAAAAAATTAAAATAGCTTTAGTTATGTTATTAAATTAATAAACTATATGACATCAGCTCAGAAAACATTCTCACAAGATTGTTTAAACTTAACCAGAAAAAGGAGGTAGTTGAATTAACGTGACACTGGAGCAACAGAACGAGCTATTGGCGACGGCTAGGCGAAGGGAAGAATCCGAGGACAACACCTCGTAATTTTGAACCACGGTCAGATGACAAGGTCAGCATCTTAGCTGGAACCCCACTCTCCAAACTTCCACACCACGCCAACGTGCCAACAATCATTCGTGACATTTGTGCCACGTATGGTTTAACGTCCACCAGCCTTCTCAAACACGACGGACCGAGTTTCGAACTCGCAACCCTCCTGTTGTTAATCCGTTACTCTTCCAACTATGCTACCGGGGCGCTTAACAAGAAAATTGTTTCTACCCGATGAACTTAATTGACTGTCCAGAATGATGTTAGAAATAAACTTACCTTGTTTCATTGTTGCTGGTCTTGTATTTGCTTCTATAGAATCCCACAATGCTGCCACTCAGCGTCCCTTGGAAATCGAAATATAATTTGTATGTTCCGGAATCCACTTGAGTCTTAGTTTCCACCACAAAGTATTCGTGACGGCTGTACTGGAACGCTTTATCGACGGCCACTTCCACCCCCTGCTGGACGTCGAAAACTTTCGATTCCAAGATGCTCAGTCGATGTGCATGGACGATGAAGCATTTCGTCTTGCTTGTTGCCTTCACCGTAATGTTGACCTTTCCTGTGAATATGTCTGTATTCAAGTCCGGTTGCAGTAACAGGTCATAGTGGATTGGCAATACGTCCGCTGGCAACCGAAAGTGCTGCCAAGGTGCTTCGTCGGCTGGCAACAAGGTTGGTGCATCTGCTTGGTTTTCTGGTGCTGAAGGGACAGTAATGGTATTGTGGCTGTTGGTGGATGTGGTGGTGGATTCCATCAAAGAGTTTCCATGGTGCATTTGTCCTTTGAGGAGAAACACAAGGAGACCAACGCATGAGCACAAGAGAGCTAAAGTTGTGATAGAAAGCACACATGATGTCTGATTGACGAAAACTTTACTCATTTTAAGTCTGATCCGGATTGTATGGGTTATTTCAGTAGTCGTTAGGAGAAGTCAACGCGCCTTTTTGAGAATTTCTCGAATTAAAAACGCTATCGAATTGAGCTAGCGAGGAGAAATTTCGTTTCCGAGAACAAAACCGTAAAGTCTACTGACCGAAACGAAAGGAGTGAATGTCATTAAAGCGATGATGTCCATGCGAAAAGCCTCGAATTAAAATGGGAAATGTTTTGATGCCAGCTGCTCACAGAGTCGCTGAGTGCTTGCTTCTCGTCGCGATATAAAGAGCATCATCATGGATTTCATCATCACTCGCCTCGCCAAATGAAAACCCTCTCGCCAAGTCATTTGGTTTTACTGATGGAGGAATGGACTCTTTTCATGAGATAGCGATTGAAATGAATGCAAAGAATTTCCCCGAGAAAGTATAAATTTGTGTTTCAATTCAAATAGCATACATGTATGAATGGGGTTCAGAAATAATTATCATAATAGTTAGCCATTGAAAAGATTGGTAATTCAAAATCATGTAATTCCTCTGATTTGTTTCAGAAACTATCTTGAGAAAAGATTTTTTGTGAAAATTTCGTCTTGGGTTTAAAAGTTTTATTATTTTAATTTTTTAAATACTCAACTTTAATTCCCAAATGGCATATAAATGATGTTTTCCAAATCAGTGATATTCATCACTAGAATTAAATCTAGAAAAAACTTTGAAAGTTCTTCATTTATTTTTCTCTCCATATAACAACAGAAACATAAACAAATAAACTAATTAACTAGATTCAAAACTGACAGTAACAATTAGCTGCTATTGTAATTATTAAAGACTTGACAGTTCACTTCCAAATAATCCGAACATATTTACGAAGTAGAAGACTCAAATTCGACTAGTCATTTGCACCCATTTCAGAAACAGTTCAACTGTAATACAAAAATCCAAATATTAAATGACCATGGTTCAGAATTATGTGGTGTCTTCGGAACTTTCCCTTCGGGATTGATCCCGGACCGTTGACAATAGCCCGTGTGTTGCTCCAGTGCGACGTTAATTATAATACCTACCTTCCTATCAAATACTAAATTTCCTCGCAGAATTTTTATTTGTATAATAAAAATGCCATTTACATAATACCTTCTTTGCGAGATAATTCAGTTTAACTCATAGTACAGAATTACATATTTTTAAAATTCATATTTTAAGTGCCTAAGATACGTATTTATTTCATTTTGCGCCTTTCATGACCTTAGAAGAAATTTTTTTTAACTCAGACCTTACTACGCAAATAAATTTCAAAAATAAAATAAACAAGTATTTATACAAATGTAATGTAAGACGTCTTTGATACTAAGTGTTGTGTCCACACAATCATCTAGAGCAGCGGTTCCAACCTGGGGTACGCGTACCCCTGGGGCGGTCTGGTTGGGGGTACGCGAAAAATATTAGTAATGGCGGAAAACACCTAACAAAAGAAATAAGGAAGTAATAGGCGTAAACCTAGTAATTGATTTTGATCATTGCCCCGGCCACCACAAATCATATCACGAGATTACGCATGTGCCCCCTCTCTTTTGTTGCTTCTTTCGTTTCTAGAAATTCTTCTCTAGAAAAATATCGAATCGTCTCAGAGCTTCCGGTATCGATATTTTTATTTAAAACGCGATTGAAAGCAGGCCATCATTTCAGTGTTCGATTGGGCGCCAATTGAATAACGTGAATTAAAGGGCCTAGCTTCGTTCCTTTTTCATGAGTGCTTAATTTGAAGTGTTTAGCTATTACTTTAACGTTTTTTAAATGACTTTCTCTTGATAGTGTTTTGTGTCTCAAAATGGATAAGTGTTTGAAAACAGGAACTATTATGAGATCTGTAAATAGCATTGAAATTCAACCCGCTGAATCGGAAGCTTCAAGTACTTCGGAACAGTCTGATGAATTTACAAGCGCAAGGGAGCAACAAGAAATGGAACCACAACAAAAGTGCTCATCGAAAAGGAAGAAAATATTGTGATGAATACTTATATATGAATTTTCAGTAACGGGAGATGAAGACTGGCCAAAACCACTGTACGTTGTTTGTGAAGAGATTTTGTCGAACGGTGCCATGAAACCATCTTTATTAATGCGCTATTTAGAGACAAAGAATCCAATTTATAAACATAAAGACGATAGTTTTTTTCGACGACTATCAAACGGTCCTAATCTAACATCTTTTGTGTAATATGCAAACAAAG
This sequence comes from Meta bourneti, assembly GCA_933210815.1. NCBI lineage: Eukaryota > Metazoa > Arthropoda > Arachnida > Araneae > Tetragnathidae > Meta > Meta bourneti. The sequence continues at coordinate 18,455,248 of OW119922.1, forward strand.
TTCATGAGAATGCGGATGAAGCATCGTACAGAATAAGTTATCGTATTGCTAAAAGGCGGTAAAAATCACACAATCGCTGAAAATTTGATATCGCCTTGTATCAAAGATGCTCTTCGTTGTATGTTCGATGAAGATCATGTTCGAAAAATTAACAATATTCCCTTCTCAAATAATGAAGTTTCTCGAAGAATTAATATGTCTGACGACATTGAATCTACAGTAATTAAAAGAATGAAAAACAGTCCCTTCTTTTCAATACAGGTAGATGAAAGCACTGATATTTCCAATCTGGCAATTTTGCTTTTTATTGCAAGATATTTACATGACAAAGTGTTTAAAGAAAATTTTTACTGTGCTATTCTCTCACTGAAAGATGCACAGGCGAGATTATATTTAATGCCAATCAGGGTTATTTCTGTGAAAAAGGTTTTGATTGGACCAATTGCTGTGGTGTTTGCACGGATGGTGGAAAATCTATCTGGCTGTTATACAGGCTTACGCGGTCGCATCGAAGAAGTCGCTCCCCATGTAGCTTGGAGACATTGCTGTATTCAGAAACAAAGCCTAGCGTCCAAACCCATGACACATTCATTGAAGGAAGTGCTCAATCAATCTGAAAGTTAATTTTATTAAGACCAATTCAACAAACTCCAGACTATTCAAATCTTTATGGGAAGAGATGGACAGCCTCTACAAGACATTACTTTTGCACACTGAAATGAGGTGGCTTTCACGAGAAAAAGTACTCACAAGATTGTTTGAATTGAAACATGTTCAACTTTTTTTTGAAGACCACCCTTTTCAATTGAGCTACGTTTCATGATAGCGAGTGGCTTCAACAGCGTGCATACTTATCTGATATTTTTTTCAGAAATAAATAAACTCAACTTAGGCTTACAGAACAGTTCTATAACCGTTTTTAAGGTGTCTGATAAAATCGAGTCTATGATCAAGAAATTGCATTTTTGGGAATCTTATATCGAAAAAGACCAGTGTGAAGTTTTCTGTCTTTGCACAGTTTCTTATCTGAAAACGAGCTGAAATTGTCAAAAGAAGTAAAAAGTAGTACAATAGTTCACTTAATAGGACTTAAGGTGTCCTTCAGACAGTTTTTCCCAAAGCGAAATAGTGAAGATAACAGGATTTCAAATCCATTTGAAGAATTCTTTCAACAAGCCAAAAAATTATCAATTCCTGAAAAAGAAATGTTCATTGAACTTTCGACTGATTCCTCTTTACAATCTGATTTCAAAAAAAGAAATCTCATTATTTTCTGGATAGCAGTGAAAGAAGAGTAGAAAGTTTTATAGCAATAAAATATTTATTGTCTTTCACGAACACAGAGCTTGTCGAAAGAGAGTTCTCGTCTTATGGGTATATTAAGAATAAATATCGAAGTAAGCTTGATGCTGCTTCTGAATTGAGATTATATCTGCCTTCATTTGAACCTGATTTTAAAAAACTTAGCTCCATGAAACAAGCTCAAGGATTGCATTGAAATTCTTCACAACCACTTTTGAAAACTTGCCTATCAAGTTGAAAAATTGTTGTGAACTTTCATCATAAGTTTATGTGATTGAAAATTAATATAATGCTATTTGCTTTGATGTTAGGCTGTTACTTTAAAAAATTATAAAATAAAAAATAAAAGCCTATAAGTGGCATCAATTTGAGTCGTTTGATTAATTTGCTAGCCAACTAAAGAACATTTACTACCTAACAAAACAAACCTTTTCTTGCGTAGAGGGTGAGAAGGTGGTACTCATAAATGTTATAAGCGTGTGAACCGCTCAGATGGTTTAAGAACGTTGTAATGACGTACCCAGGGCAATATACCCTCAAAGTAATGCACAAGTTAAGCGTTATCAATGATATTTTTGTGGTGAAATAAAATCTGCCATATTTTTCGATTTTGCATTGGTTTTCATCTGGTAATTTTTAAAACACGGTTTAGAGCAGGGATTTGGAATTTATTTCACCTTTTAAAATAAGTTTCGAGGAATGATCCTAATAAATAGCGTGTCGATTTTATACTTAGAGAAAAAATTACATGTTTTTTAGTTAAATAATTTTGAATTAAAATTAATTTTGTTCTTCAAGATAATTTTTCGAAACATTTTGTACACAGATTTCACATACACAAACACTAAAGTTTTAATCTCCTTTTTTAATTTTCATAACCCATCTTTTTACGTAAAACAAGAGGACTATTGGCGATGGTCCGGGATCAATCCAGAAGGGAAAGATCGAGGACAACACCACGTAAATTTGAACCACTGTCAGAGGACAAGAATTTAGATAAGGTATTTAATGTGTATAAGGACACTGCCCTCAATAAATATTAAGCAAGTACAGAACTTTAGCGCAAAGGCTATGCACAAGTCTGCTAGTTAATGAAAAAAACATTTGCAAAAGTAATTATTAAATAGATACAAATAAAATTTAATGAATGTGTAGTTTCATTTCAACGTACAAATTTAGGTAAGATATGAAATATGTGTAAGGACACTGCCGTCAATAAATATTAAACATGTAAGGAACTCTTTAGCTCAAAGACTATGCACAGGTCTGCTAGTTAATTAAAAATAACTTCTAAAATTTCAATTATTAAATAGATGTAACTAAAATTTAATTAATGTGTACTTTCATTTCAACGTATAATATTGTATCCATACGATTTGTGATGGAGCTTTTTAATTCCAGGAAAGGGTAAAAAGAAAACATTTCTCCCTTTAGTTCAATTAGTCAATTCGTCGTCTAAACTTATCTTTCCGTTATCAGTATTTTCTGGGAGCATCCCTCTCCAGTCCAATTATTGCAATCAGAAAACAAAAGTCCTCTTCATACTCGGGAAAGATTTAATGTTACATTCCCAGTACTTGGAGCTTGTTACAAAAGTAAACCACCTCCGCGAGTGCTCTTTCTCATCTAAGCAATAAAACTCGCTAAAACTTTCTGCAACTTGAGCAGTGATAAGGAAGCTACATAGGGAGATGAGAGAATAAAGGATCAGATTATAGGGTTACACTCTTTAGATAGATGGGCACTATCTTGTAGCGCTTTAATGGTGGATCGTTCCTTTCATACTGAATTTGTATTGCTCCAGTGCGATATTAATTCAACTACCAACCTTTTCTCCGAAAACGTACATTGGTGTTTTCCATGTGCATATGGAGTAACACTTAAATGAACAAATATGCGAAATGTGGATACAAAAAATATAATTTGTTGTATTTACGATTTATTGATTATGAAATTTAATTTTATGTCAGTTTATTGCTCATTTCAATGAAATTTGATTCTTTAAAATTCATTAAATACAATTGGGAATAGAGTAATTAAATAAAATCGAAAATATTCTAACCAGTGAGGCTATATAAATTTAGTGCCTGAAATTCTTTCAGATAATCAACACACTATGAAAGCAAACTTAAAAAGATATTTTACCATTCTAATGAATACAAAATGTATGCAGATTAGTAAAGATTTTTCAAAGTGATTTGAAAAAGAAAAATGTCTTAGTTAAAACCATTCTTTCGTTTTGTATTTGTTTTTGATAAGTTCAAAAAAACAGAAACTGTTCTCAATATCGTTACATATCTTTAACCCTCATCGGTGGCTGTCTCGTAGAGGTATCTTGTCACTAGCAAATCTGACCAGATCTTGTTGGACGAGATATCTCGTCATTAGAAGAAAACACGATCACCATCAAAGGAAGGAAACTGACCAGATCTCGATCATGTCATCATAAAAAAAATCTGCAGTATCTTGATGATAAGATACCTTGTGGTAAGAAAAATTGATCAGATCTTGATGGAACAAATATCTTGTCGAAACCATTTGAAGGCTTAACCAAAAATTGCGTTGACATTTTACCTTTAATTCGACTGCGCAAAAGCATTGTCAATGAGTGAACGACAAAACAGGAAAAAAGGCAACAATAAACTCTTAAGTTTACTTTTTTCAAAGGGGGTTTGCCCATTGGCGTTTTGTGATACGTAGGTATTTTAATTAACGCTGCACTGGAGCAACATATCGGGGTATTGGCGATGGTCCGGGATCAACCCTCGAAAGGAAAGATCGAGGACAACACCACGTAATTTTGAACCAGTCAGATGACGAGGTCACACCTGAGCTGGCTCCGCACTCTCCAAACTACCACACCACGCCAACGTGAGGACATTTGAGGCCACGATAGATTTAACGTGCGCCATCCCCCTTTTGTACACGACGGTCTTTGGTTGGATTCGAACTCGCAACCCTCCGGTTGCTAATCCTTTTCTCTTCCAACCTGGCTTCCGCGGCCCCGATTAACATGTAGAAAGGGTGTTGTGTGAATGAGATGTATGAAGCATTGCAAGAAAAATACGGTATATTGTCCAGCGGTGTTTTCACTCCTCAGACTGCTAGAGAGCAAACTAAGATAGAGAAATAAAAGACAAGTATGTTAGCAAAATTTTTATTAAATTGATTTTATTGATTGCCATATTATATCGTAAAATCCCTGGTCTTTCGATGACACTTACAGCCGCGACTCCTACAGTGAGTCAGAGTTCTTGCACAAGGTGTCTTCGAAGTATCCCCTGAAAAAGAAATCAATGCATGGAAAATCGGGTAGGTAGGTATTTTAATTAACGTCGCACTAGAGCAACACAGCGGTCTATTCGCGACGGTCCAGGATCAAACCCGATGGGAAATATCCGAGGACAACACCACTTAATTTTGAACCATGGTCAGATGACGAGGTCACAACCGAACTGGTGCTTCACTCTCCAAACTTCCACACCGCACCAACGTGAGGACATTTGAGGCCACGACAAATTTAACATGCACCTTTGTACACGACGGCCTTTAGTTGGATTCGAACTCGCAATCCTCCGGTTACTGATCCGTTACTCTTCCAACCGGGCTACCACGGCCCTTCAAAAGTTTAAATATTTTTTAAATTTTTACAAAAATCTTTCGTCTTAGCGGTGTATTTCTATAGCAGCGCAACTTTTACACGATGTTATATTTCTTACTTTTATTTTCTATTTAAATTCAAATCTCCTTTTTATTTCCTAAAATGTAATGTTTGTTAAATCCTGCACATAATACTTTTGAAGATTGTGAAGAAGGGACTGATGTGAGTACATCATTACAAGAAGTAAAACCCTTGACAGACAATGCTTTTATTAATTCTAATACTTTCTCATAGATGGCAGCACGACCTATTTTCTAAAAATTGTATGATATACTAATGAGATAATCGGGATATACCCATATAATACTTGAAAAGTCTCTGGACCCTGATGGGCAAGGGGTAAAACCAAATTTTTAGCTCACGTGATCTTTTTGGATCGGGATTGAGAAATGTATGGGCAGAGAATAGGATTCAGGGAGAGGAATTCATACAAAAATCAGTGAACGTGTTGTTAGTTAAAGGACTTTCAGAGAGGTTCTCCATGTTCTTTGTATAGATTGCCTCTGTTTGCGATTGCGGTATCTTGAGTCAGTTAATTGCATAGGATGGGGCCACGGTTGGAAGAGTAACGGATTGGCAACCCAACCGGAGGGTTGCAAGTTCGAATCCAACCAAAGACCGTTGTGTACAAAGGTGGCTGCTGCATGTTAAATCAGTCGTGGAGGTGTTGCCACATTGCACCCACCGCGAATTTTGGAGGGATACTACTCCAGTTAGTAGAGTTACGGATTAACAACCGTAGAGTTGCGATTTCGTAACTCGATCCAATGTGGGTATGTGAGAGATGGCGTAAGTTAAATCTGTCGTGACCTCTGACCGTGGTTCAAAATAACGAGGTGTTGTCCTCGGATCTTACCCTTGGTGATCGATCTCGGACCGTCTCCAATAACTCGTATTGCGACGTTAATTAAAATACCTACCTACTTACCAGTGTGACGTAAATTCAAGTACTTAATACAAACAATTTTTACATGCAAGTTTCACGTTACCAGGGGACAAATGAAATAAATAATTTACCAAGTTATCCAGATATTACCAAGAAAATACAATTGTTCTATGAAAAAATTACACATTCAAGTCCTTGTCAGGTGGAAACTCTTACTAGAAAAGGCAACTATTTCACTGAATTCGGAAATTTTGTAAGCACATGCGGGCAGATAGTTCTTTTTTACCACCATGCCTAGATGGCACATTGTTTCCTTGAAAACTTATTTCGGAAAAGCAAATTTGTGGTTTTGAAATGAATAAATCAACTTTTACCACGAATTCTTTTTGCACAAAGATGTGCTGGTAGGTTTTGTTTTTCTAACACTTTCATCTGCTGAGTTTTGAGCATGAAACTGGTTCTGATCAAATATTCGAAATTATTTGAGAAGAAACTTTACATTATAGTTCCTGTTTTCTCTTTTTTTTTCTTATATGAATGAAATGAACGTTTCGTAGTAATGAAAGCGAGCTTTCCAGAGTGTAGTCATCTCATTTTTTAAAAAAGTATCCGCCCCTAATACTGTCATAAATCAAAGTTGAATTTAAAACAAATCATCTTTTCTCTGAGAACAAAATTATTTTCTGGAAGTGAATGTAAAGTTTACCAAGAAATTAAAACTTTTTTAATAAAGTTCTGTTAATAATGGAAATATTGTTATGTTTCTAATGAATTGAAAACTTTTAAACTTATTTATATTTATTTCCATACATTAACATATATTACTGCAATTTCCATTTTCTCATTAATATAATCAAATTATTCTCTTTATTAATCTATAAACTTTACTTTTCTATTCAAGTTTTATTTTGGAAACACCTAATGTGTTCTAAAGGTTTATTCAATATTGTAATGAATAAATTCTGTGTTTGAAGTATTCAAATTTTTATTTATAACTTAAATTATAAAATAATATAAAATACTGATTATTTACTGATGAAAAACTGATTTTATAATTTTAGCGTTAAAAATGATTTGATATCAATTTCTGTGGGTAGCAACAAGAATTTTTCAATTAAGATAATTTTTGACGGAGTTACGTATACATCAAAGATGTAGACAAATATAGTAAGTCTACTGGAAAAACGCGTTTTTCTCCGATTGTGATTTTTTGACATTCTGATTTCAAAATATCCCCTACGCATCTGGTTTTAATTGATTTACTTGAAATTTTTTGGATAATCCTTGAAATCTATTTCTTTCTTAAAAACAAATGAAAAATTCATCATGCTTCCAAATTTCGAAATTTTGGTTTAAAATATGGCTTAACCTATGCTTTTCTTGTAAAATTTTAGGTGTTTAGTACAAAAAATTGTTTTGCTCTACAATTCAGCGATACACGTACCAAATGGAGTTAATTTGATTTATTGATTTATATATTTTCAAACTATTATGTGAATTAAAATTTTGACTATTATATGGAAAATTAATGCACATGGGATTTATAAACGTTTGTTAATTTATCAGAAAATTTTTGACTGCGTTTTATGTAATAACTTCCGAACGGCTTAATATTTCTGGACCAAACTTCAGATATAACCTTTTTTTAGTAGAAACAGTCTGTAGAAATTTTATGATAATCGTGTCTTCACTGCAAAAATTTATTTTGAAAATACTTTTTCCCCTTAGAGAGAGGAATATATTATTATAGATTTTATAACGGTGAAAAAATCCAATCACTTTTATATGACCCCGCAAAATTTTAGCTCTTAGGAAAGAGAAGTTAGTCATTTGTTTAGCAAAAAGTGACTAAAAATATCGGACATTAAATTTATTAAAGAGAAAAAACTTTCGGATGAAAGAGCAAAAATTTTTCATTATTTAAAAGTCCTCCAGAATCGATTTCAATCAAAATATATGAAGGTTGTTTTGAATATTAATTGCATGATTTAAATTACATATTAAACATTAGCTTCAAAAATTTGTAGGTTGTGTCGAGGACACAAACCGTAGTTGTGACGTGAATATTAGGGCCTGATGTTTGTGGAATTAATGAAGCAGGCATAGCAAGCTTGAACGAGTGTTTATTGTGAATATTCAACAATTAATTTACAGTTTGAACGATTAAAGTGCAGTTTGATATTAATACTGAAGAATAAAAGGCCTGTGATTGTAGCGTAGTTCGGTAGCTTTCGAATGACACCACTTACGCAGTCCTCACTCCTCGCAATCCAAAGTTACATTGTCCCAAAGCTCGCCCAGCAACGTAGGATTTTGACACATTGAGGACCCCTTCCCCACGCTCAGTGCGTCTCTGTGCTCTGTCCGAAGGTGATGTCAGGTACGGATATCCTTTGTCGACAGGATGCTATATTTATTGGGTTAATGCAAAAGTTCGTCCCGTTTTATTTTTCACAAAAATTGAAAAAAAAATTTATTTACTATTACATTAAATCAATATAGTATGTGCCGTTCTGTTCGATGACATTTCACCATCTCTCCTCTCTCTCCCCTCTCCCCATCATCTCCTCTCCCCTCTCATCTCCTTTCTCCTCTCCTCTCCCCTTCACTCTCCTCTCCTCTCATCTCATCTCTCCTCGCTCCTCTCCTCTCCTCTATCCTCTCTCATCTCTCTCCCTCTCTCTCCCCCTCTCTCCCCCTCTCTCTCCTTTCTCTCCCTCTCTCCTCCCCTCTCTCTCCCTCTCTCCTCCCCTCTCTCTCCCTCTCTCTCTCCGGTAGCTGTATAATCTCGCACTCATAGAAGTTTTGAGGTTTCTGCTAAAGAACTGATCCAGGTGACGAAACTTTCTGAACCACTTACAGCACGGGGAATCGTCAACGGCACCCTCACCCTACCCAACACACATCTTTTGAGTCTGCGAAGCATTCTAGTCCTTTCGGAAATAAATATGTCGAAAATGCTCCTTTTCTGCCGTTTTTAAATACTTAACAAAATTTAAAAAACACAGCCAAGTAACACAATTTTTTCCCAAGTATTCACAGTTTGGAGAGTGGGGTGCCATGCCAGCTCAGGTGTTGCCTCATCATCTGACCGTGGTTCGAAATTACGTGGTATTGTCCTCGGGTCTTTCTCTTTGGGATTGATCCCGGACCATCACCAATAGCCGTTATGTTGCTCTAGTGTGACGTTAATTAAAATACCTACCCAAGTACTCGCTGAAATTCCTTCTTTCAAGCATCAAAACTTTACAAGTATGAAGTTAACACTTCGGTTTCGAGATGCAATGACATCTAACGGCAAAAACGGGACGAACTTTTGCATCAATCCAATATCTTCTGGATGTTTCTTTTAGTTCTGAAATCAAAAGACAAAACAGTTGTAACGCGCTTTGGTTTCTTTTTGGTAACGACTTTCATGCATGTCCCCCTACCAGTACAGTTCCGATTTTATAGACGTATTCACATCAAAAAGGAAACATTTTGTACATTTTGTCTGAGTTTTTAAAAGTAACACACAATAAAAATTTCATTTTTGTTGGAAAATCGTTTCGGAAAATGTGAATTAAACTCTGGTAACAATTTAATAAGGTGCTTCGGATTTTTTTATTCTCATAATCCAGAAACGCCTGTATCAAATGAAACTTGGTATCCTACGCTGAATGGTGATAGATTCGAAATATAGTGTTGTCATTAGAAATAATAAAGTTTATGCTCATTTTGATATGAAGACAATCCCCGGAGCAAATTTTATTCTTATGAATTCATAGGAAACGTTATTCTCTATTTAATGGTCTCTTTGAATTCGTTCTACTATACACGACGCGCTAATAAAGGGATGATTCGATTTTTTCCACAACTGCACTCTCAAAAATTCGCACACACACTCAAAATAAGACTCTTTATACCGTGTCCAGCTTCCATTTCGTGTTCAATCACTTCCTTTCAAGACGATTGCCTCTATTTAAAATATCCGTTTTCTTTGTTTTAGAGGTTCTCGTGATCCGAAGACATCTCAACGAAGTCATCAACATGCTGATTCATTTCCTCTAATATTGACCCATGCTGATTCATTTCCTATAAATAGACCCAAAAGTCATTTTTTCGTCTTTAGGGTATCACAAAAGCTAGCTCATCATAACGGGATTTTTTTCTTATAAATTTTACTTTTCTTGCCATTCAACTCTTGGTTTGTAAATAGTAGGGAGTTGCTGTAATAATGATTTTCGTACCTACAGAAGCAAAAAATAAATTTCTTAAACTAATTGCTTTAAATTTTATCAAGATTTGATAGGTAGGTAATTGAATTAAAGTTGGACTGGAGCAACACGGCTATTGGCGGCGGTCCGGGATCAATCCCGTAGGAAAAGATCCAAGGATCACACCTCGTAATTTCGAACCACTGTTCAGATGACGAGGTCAACGCCTAAGCTGACACATTACTCTCCAAACTTCCACACCACGCCAACGTGAGGACATTTGGTCACGCCAGATTTCACGCGCACCAGTCTCCACACATGACGATCTGATTTGATCGAGTTTCGAACTCCCAACCCTCCAGTTGCTAATCGGCTATTCTTCCAACAGGACAACCGTGGCACTTCGAGATTTAACAATATAGTTAACTGTGAATGGATAAGTATGACATTCGAAGCATCTTATGGCTAAATTAATATTACAGTGGACTCCCTCTTAACCGGCCACCTTTTAACCGGACTCCGCTTTAACCGGCCGCCACTGACCAATTATAAACTCTAAATACAGTAGCCTACAGTAACATGTGTTTAATTTTTTTTCCCAACAAAGGAAGTTCTTCCAGGTTAAGTTTTCTTAATTATATACATCATATTACAATAAAGTAGGCTATATACTTAATTTATACTAATAAAAACGATTTCGGGAGTGTATTTTAATGGTATTAAGGGTTTAACCGGCCAAATCGTTATCCGGTCTGGGTCCCAGGGTCCCGAAGAGGGAGTCCACTGTATTTCTATACATTGGTGGTTTATTAAATCATTTCTGTATGTATAATAATGGTACTTGTAATAATTACATATGCACTTTGAGTTATCTGCGTGTCCATTCATAAAACAGAAAGTTCCATATCTTGCGTTCAATCTCACTAGCAGATGTCTGAAGGTATTTAGACATCTGATACGTATGCGGGTTCAAGGTGAATCAAACCTGCCAGCCCTGCTACTGAATTGCTTCAATTACGAATATTAAAAACTTGCAGCATCTTATTTACCTCTGTCTTCTAATCTGTAGATATTTTGAAAGATCTTATTCTCGAATCTAAACTGGTGAAAATTGTTTTCGTTTGTTGGAGAAACAGTGATCATTTTCAATGGTAGATAGTTTCATTGAGAGTGGTAAGTCCAGCACATTGTTTATATTGTCATTGGATTATTAGAAAATTTCATTTATTGGGTTGATGCAAATGTCCCGTTTTTGGCGCTAGATGGAATTGCATCGCAAAACCGAAGTGTTATCTACTTATCAAGAGTAAAGTTTTGATGTTCGAAAGAAGGAATTTCAGCGAGTATTTGGGAAAAAATTGTGTTATTGGGTTGTTTTTTAAATTAAGCATTAAAAATGGCAGAAAATAAGGAGCATTTTCGACATATGCTTTTTCATTTCCGAAAAGGCAAGAATGCTTCGCATACGCAAAAGAAGATATGTATTGTGTAGGGTGAGGGTGCCATTGACGATTCCACGTGTCGTAAGTAGTTCAGAAAGTTTCGTCACCTGGATCAGTTCTTTAGCCAGAAACCTCAGAACTTCTATGAGCGCGGGAATATGCAGCTACTGGAGAGATGGAGAAAGGTCATAGAAAAAAAGGCACATACTATATTGATTAAATGTCATTTTTAATAGTAAAGAAAATTTTTCTTCAATTTTTGTCAAAAAAAACTGGACGAACTTCAGCATGAACCCAATACAACTGTTATTTACAAAGAAATTCGGATTATTTTCCGCATTGGTTTCCAAGGGAATCATGTGAGCCACGTAAATTTGACTAGTACCTTCTGATAACTTATATTTCGTGAGATGATATTGGGCGTTTTTGTTCTGTGATATAAAATCAAGAAAAACATTATAAATTCTTTGTATTTGAGAACATTTAGGGGATGATACATTTCTATTTTAGAAAGAAAATAAATCTTAAGATAATAAAAATATCTTGCAATTAATTCGAAACAAGTAATCAAAATACAATTGATTTAAATATTTTATTTAACAACTTTCACCATACTTTGTGTGAAACTGGAAAGTTCCACTTGATGTTGCAAAGACTACCGATAAACTGTAAAATTAGAATCTAATAAAAATGTCCTCCGTCCATGCCGTCTTTCATTTCTTCACCTTAGTGCACCTTAGCACATCCAGGTGGCGCTTGTGGAATACATCCCATGTGAATATGGTTTAGTTTTGTGTTCCTATCTCCCCTTAAAGTTTGTGCAGTAAGTTTTAAGACACTTTCTAGTTAATGTCCAACTGGGTTGTTTTCACTGTTAAGTGACTTTGAATTGGTGGGCATTTAACCTCTCCTGTGTCTTAGAACCTTACAGAAAATTTTCTCTTTGTAACGCATTCAATGCTCTGGAGACTATTCTGCACGAAACTGAAGTCTTTGATCCAGGACACCACTCTAGGACATATGCACTCTAGGCCCCAGTACCAAATTAGATGAAGTACTCCAATACCAAGTTAGTTAAAGGATCCAGTACCAAATTAGATTAAGGACTCCAGTACCAAGTTCAATGTCCAGTACCAGGTTAGATGAAGGGCCCCAACACCTAGTTAGATGAAGGGCCCAGTACCGATAGATGAAGAGCCCCAGTACCAAGTTAGATGAAAAGCCCAGTACTAGTTAGATGGTGGGCCCTTCATGAAATAAAATAGGTAACCTAAGTACTCAATGTATAATTTGCACTAATGTATAAATTTTTCTTTATTATATTATGACCCTTATGATTAAGTTTTGAAACTTTTGAACACAGTATTACATATTCAGTACAAAACTTTTCTTATATCCTGGTGAGCTTCCCGATGCCATGATACCGGCGATTCAAATGTCGGAGTCCTGCTTTGTTCCATAGTAAGATCTTTATGTACTATGACTATTGCCAACTGGACTACAACAATGATGAATACTCCACCCTGTCAAATATTTACAAAAAGAAAGTGACTATGCGTTCCGTGATGTTTGCAAAGAGCAAAAGTGTGTTACGAAAAGAAGATTCGGCCTTCACCTTCTGTTAATTATTCGAGGTAATCAGTAAATTCTGAAAGGGCGTTAAGAGGTAATTCTCGTGTTTCCAAAGATTCCATGAAAGCTGTTAATGTCATTTCAAAGTCAAAAAGCGATTTTTCTTTGTGAGAAATATAATGACTGATGTGTGTTGCTACCTGTTTTTTGAACCACAGCCCTGGGATTGTCCAATCGCAGCTCTCTTCCCAGCTGGCATAGATGCGATTGAAATAAGGTCAAAACATGTCATTCGCACAAGATTTCATCTTAAAATCCGTCATACTTTCATGCAAATGAAGAGATTGGCTTTCGACATTGTTCTCTATTTAAATTTTAAAACCCCATACAATAATAATTTCGTTCTTTGAGACGTAGTATCAAGGGCATCCAACTGCCAAATATAAAGGCCTATGTGGAGGAATAAGTTTTTGAAAAAAGCTCTCCTCCTTGATTTTACTGTGATTGAATGAAATCATTAAATTTTAACAGAAAATCTATCCTCGTCTCTTACTTTTTCTCAGTGTTTCTATCAAAACCTCATTAGGCCAAAAAAATTTGGTTTCGAGGATTTTAATATTATTTGGTTACAAATGTCCTTATTAAACGTGTTTAAAAAAGCTTTCATGGAGGAGCTAAAAATAGCTCCAAAGTCTACATCAGTAGACTTTGGAGCTATTTTTAGGAATATATAAAACCCTCTATCGGTGAAATTCAAACCTCATATCTCATAACTGGTCTTCAATTTGACGCTTAGATTTTTATCGATTCTGAAAAAGGGGATTTCAAAACTTATGAGGTTTTGAGAGAAAACGACTGTATGGAGAACGAGAGATTTCAAACGCGAACAAGCCAGATGAAAATCGAAGATTTTACTTCTAAATGCTCTCCATAAAACTATTTAGATAAAAAATAAAAATTCTCTATCACTTCGAAATGTCGTTCCAACAATGATGATAGTATGGTAGTAGTAGGTAATTAAAGTTTGACTATAGCAACACAAAGGGCTATTAATAGTGCGGTAGTGTTGTGTTGTGGAGGCGCATGGCATGAGTGGAACTTGTAGTTTAATTGTACTCCAAGGAATTTCACATGCAAGAATATAATTCAAGATCATTTATTTGAAAATGCCTTAACCCTCTGAGGAGTTCAAACGTATATGTACGTTTGAAACCTTCAGTCTTCCCTGCAGGACTTCCCATGAATCCAATGGGGTCGATTAGTGAATGAATTTTTATGTTTCGGCTGAAGTGTGCCGAAGAGCGGAATAACTTGACAGTAATTTGTTTAGTTCAATTTTGATTTACCACCAGTAGCATCATGTATCTAAATCAGTGGTTGCTAAGTGGTCTATATCGACCCCCAGGGGTCAATATAACATTGTTAGGGGTCGAAAGAAAAATGTAATACATCATTGTACGGTTAATATTCAATTCGGTTAATTTGGATTACCTCTATCCTGAATGACAACGCAATTAAGTGTGAAATGTGGGAACAGTGACATGAATAGGACCTGTAAGATGGAGCAAGCCCATGAAAATAGTTACGGAAAAGTTATTTAGTATTGATAATTAATGAAAATATCGAATGCAACTTACAAGATGAACTTATTGAATTGTCAGTTGATCTTGAAGCCAAGACTTGTACGAAAATAAAGTAAATAAAATTTAATTTTTAGAAATGTGAGACGGATGCCAGAGTTTTCACGTGAAGGAAAAACTTCCTATTAGACTATAACAAAACATTCGAAATGATCTCATGCTGTAGAATTGAGCGCAAAAGGCCACGTGCTTGTTTTGTAACAGATTTTTTGAAATGATTCATAATCCAGACAAGGAAAACTGTAACGCAGAACTGTTAGAAATGTTTATTTTTCATTTTCCTAGAAATGCATTGTATGTAAAGCGATGGCGAAGACAAATGGTAATAACCTCTTAATAAAACCAAAATTATTTATTTACTACCAACAATGTCATAACATACAAAGAAACCCGAGTTAAAGAAATGACGATGAAATCTAATTTAAAGGTTGTTGTCTCCACGTCTAGCTCCAGCCAGACCAAATCCACAAGTCCATTCACCCGCATAAAGTCATACACCAAAAGAGGGTCAGAAAACAGGTCGTCTCGGGACAACTCCAGGCACTCGAGAATGTGTGCTAGGGAGGCCTGGTCAGACTAGCATTTAAGGCAACCAGGATGAACCTATGACCACATCAAAATGTGAGATACCTCAGATGGCCACTGAAAAGCGGGAGAGCGCTGTCTGAATATGTCTGTCGCAAATGACAGCAAGAGATCTTCCGGGGCGATCCCCACGACATCAAGAGTGTACCGAGGGGACGATCCATGCCTTCTTATCGAAATTTTTTCTAATAGAGTCACCAAAGAAACGTCACTGAGTTGGTATCGGACAATGATTCATCCTTCGCCAAATCATCCGCTACTTCGTTTCCCCTGAGGTCCACGTGTGAAGGGATTCACTGTAAATTTAAAGGTTGGTAGTTGAATTTATATCGCACTGGAGCAACACAAAGGGTTATTGGTGACGGTCTGGGATCAATCCCGAAGGGAAATAATTTAAAGTAATCTTAATGGTAATCAAATCAAATCAAATTGGTGCATGCATTATTTGTTTTTCTCCACTGAAAAAACTACTCCCTCTGTTCTCCAATAAGTGTCACATTTAACATTTTAATTTGTTTCAAAATAGTCGTCACATCTGTTAAAAAAGATGGGAAAGGTAAAGGTTTAATTGCAAATTAAAAGGTTTATTTTGAAACATGGTTGAATATAACATATTAAGACAGTGTTTGACTTTTTTTAATATACTTTCAGGATTACAATCACTATTACTTGGAAATATTTTCACGTTTTTCTTTTTCTTTATTAATGTGTGAAATTTTGTGGCATTTCTTTCAAATGACATAGCTACACTTTCCATATAAGTTTTCAATATTAAGAAAGTATTTTCTAACTTTTACTTAAATATCGAAGCCTTGCCA
The DNA here is from genome assembly GCA_933210815.1 of Meta bourneti. Taxonomy (NCBI): domain Eukaryota; kingdom Metazoa; phylum Arthropoda; class Arachnida; order Araneae; family Tetragnathidae; genus Meta; species Meta bourneti. The sequence continues at coordinate 18,471,350 of OW119922.1, forward strand.
GCCTTTGTATAAAGTAACAAAAGATGCTCTAGTAGCATTTTCAAGCTCCGTATGCAGTTATCACTAGTACAGGTCCGAATCCAACCAAAGACCGTCGTGCACAAAGGGGGCTGGTGCACGTTGAATCTGTCGTGGCCTCAAATGTCCTCACGGTGGCGTGGTGTGGAGGTTTAGAGAGTGGGGTGCTAGCTCAGCTGTTGCCTCGTCATCTGACCGTGGTTCAAAATTACGTGGTGTTGTCCTTGGTTCTTTCCCTCGTGGGATTGATCCCGGACAGTCGCCAATAGCCCGCTCTGTTGCTTCAATGCGACGTTAATTAAATACCTACCAATTGTACAGGTCACTTCAAAGTTAAAGAAAAACTATTAATATTCGAAATAAAAATGTGCAAATGTGAAACTTATTTTGGGGATAGGAGTAATATTATAATAAAATTTTACATCAAGTCATTTTTACTCCATTAATTATTTAATTTTCTATTAGGTAGTTGTAGTTCTTGAATTAACGTTGCACTGGATCAACGCATTGACGACTATTGGTGATCAATCCCGAAGGGAAAGATCGAGGAGTCCTCGTTGTTTTGAACCACGATCGGATGATTAGGTCAACATCTGAGCTGGCATCCCACTTTGCAAAGTTCCATACCACGTCAAATTGAAGACATTTGAGGTCACTACACATTGCACCAGCCCTCACGTAAACGATGGTCTTTGGTTGGATCGAGTTTCGAACACCTATTAGAATATCCACATAAATATACATTGATGTTCAAAATTAAGAGAATTTGCATATTTTGAACACCAGTACCATCGAATTTCTCGAAAAGTACTGAACGAAAGGTAAAACTAATGCTTCCAAACAAAGATGCCAATCTTTAGTATCGAATACGTAAGCGTACACGTGCGTGTTGGCGGTGCATTTAGAGGAACAGGCTTTCTAAGCGCACGTGACAATTTCCGCGTTTCGTTCGCTCGCACACCTCGGCGAATTTAGTGGTGGTTTCTTTTTGCAACATTCGGTGAAATTCAAAAGAAAACAGTTAAAATGGGTAACTATCAACGTTTGGATGATCGAATGAGGTGGTTAATCGTGGGGAGATTGGAAGAAGGGCAGTCTCAAGTGCAGATTGCTAGAGACTTGAATGTAACGCCCAGCTTCGTGTCCAACTTATGGAAACAGCTTAAGGATACCGGATCCGTAGAGAGAAAGCCTGGGCAAGGTCGTCCAAGAGCCACGAAGGCGAATGGAAATCGATATTTGCTCATTACAGCGAGGCGTAAGAGGAGTGCGACAGCTTCTCAGTTCTCTCGTGATCTTCATGCGGCCACAGGAAGCAGAGTTTCAATGGTTACTGTTTCCAGAAGGCTACATGAGAGGTCTGTTTGCAAGACCTGCCGTTTGCGTCCCGCTCACTTCTGCCCGCAGGAGAGCCCGTTTAGCATGGTGCAGAGAACATCGACTTTGGACAAGGGATCAGTGGGAGACCGTTCTATTCACTGATGAGTCCCGTTTCAGCCTAACCACTGATTCTCGACGTACGTTCATCTGGAGAGAACCAGGGACCGCTACCTGTCCTCCAACATCCGAGAAAGAGACCACTATGTCAGCGGAGGTTTGATGGTCTGGGCAGGCATCATGTTGATGGGCGCACGGATCTCCATGTCTTTGACAGAGGCTGCTGTTAGATATAGGGATAAGATCTTAGAGCCCCATGTTCGCCTTTTCAGGAGTGCAGTTGGTCCTGAATTCATTTTTATGATCGACAACGCTCGTTCACATAGGGCTCATCTGATCGACGAATATCTGGAAACTGAGGATATTCTCCGGATAGATTGGTCAGCCAGATCTCCAGACCTAAACTCTATATAGCATATCTGGGACGCTCTTGGAAGGGCAATGGCAACTCGCCTTTCCCCTTCCAGAACCATTCAGGACCTGAAAATAGTGGAGGAGTGGGACCAACTGCCACAGAGACTCATAAACTGACTCATTTCCAGTACGAATTCACGTTGTGAGATCTGTATAACTGTAAGAGGGTTCCATACCCCTATTAACCCATCTTTTGTCGATATTGTAACCTCTGTTTTAGACCTTCCTGCGCTGACGAGTCTTATGCACGATCATGTGTGTGTACCAACTGTTGTATGGTTTTTGTATCATTTCAACCTATGTACATAATTAATTTCATTAAAATATGTCCAGTAATTCTGGAGCTAATCGCCCAAAAGTGAAAATTCTCTTAATTTTGAACACCAGTGTATATCACTCTTTCTAGAGAATAGTTGCAACTCAAGAAAATAAAGGCAAGAAATTTGAAAATCTTCCAGCTTATTTTATTTTTTGATTTGAAGAGTGCTGAATTCGTGTGCATATCTTTATAAAAAATGTGTAGCATATTTCTTGATTTGATTTCCATGGCCTTTTCGAGTTTAGAATCGTTTGTTAGTCAAAATATAGTAATTATTCATTTCGAATTGTTACATTTCTTGTGAAGATGCGGTGTGTATATCTATAACCTACTTATTTTACAATATTTTACTTCAACTATATTACTCTTCCGGGTCTAAACATTGAATTTATAACTTTTCGAGGAAATAACTGAAAATAAATATCCACTCATAAAGGTATAGAGGGACTGAGAAGATTACTATTAATGGACCTTTCCATTTTTCAGAGAACACGGCTCTTCAAATTCCTCAAAGCGTAGCAGAATAAAATCGAATTACCTCGTTTCAATCTATTCTATTTTTCCGAAAAGAACTGAGTGTTCATTTCGTTATTTTCTACGCTTCTCCGAAAACAGGGAAAGTTTTAAGAATTCTATTAACCCATCAGCGCACTTGTGTTTTCAATTTCAACAATGCGATGGGGAAGTTAATCTGATTACCAGATCAAACGAGTACTACATTACCGTTCTGATAATGCCCCGGGCATTTTTAAATACACTCTTTATCAAGTCTTTGTTAAAATGTTCATTAATAAATGTATTCCGCATAGGGATTTTCAGTCGGAATTGATTTTGCCATTCTTGATAATCCAGTTAACTAGAAACCTTGGACAACCTTTAGAAAACCCTTTTTTAGCCCTGGAGAAAGCTTTAGAGAGAAAAGCTTTTATAATTGGATCCTTAATAGAAATTATTATTTCTATTGTAAGAAGTTGTGTTGTCAGGATTGTATTTCGGAGGATGAAGTTAAAAATGGAATTCTTTTATGGCAAATTAAGATCATATTACATCTTTATAAAGGGCCTCTTTATACTATTTTTGGTTACCAGTCTATGAACATTTAAAGGATTACTTTAAGCTCATAAAGAAAATGAGAAAAATTCGCTGTATAATAGTTATTTCTGAAATTTCACAGAATGAATTGCATTTAATTGTAGGGAGATAACTTTGTGAAGCCACCAGATGGTTGTAATTGCAATTATGACTGTATTAACTGCTTATTCTAACACAGACTTTTAATAGTAGAAGTATGAATATTAACAGCGATGTATGTGTGTGTTGTGTCTCTCGTTGTGTATTTTCGTTAGTGTGTAATCGACCTTCATAAATATATAATTTATCTTATTTGGAGTGTGTTATTGTTGCGGGATTGAGGCACAAAATAGCATAAAGCAAATATTCAAATTTTGTTTCAAGAAATTCGCTTTTCACTTTTATGACATTGTTGGGGGATTGATTAATACTATTGTAGATATGTGATAGTCATTGTTTTCAAACGCCGTTAAGGTTATTGTCGTTAAATTATTAGATTATGAATGAATATTATTTCAGAAAATAATAGTTATTTGAGAATAAAATACTATCGCTCTGTCCCTAAATAAGCATAACATATAGAACTTAAATTTTATTCAGAAATAGTAGTCACATTTGTAAAAAAGATTCAAAAGAAAAATATTTAATCCTAAACAAAAATATTTATGTTTCTAACATAGTTAAATATTACAAACTAAGGCAGTATTTGGTTTTAATGTATCCTAAGGACTACAATTTATATTATTCTCTTCAAGGCAATTTTCACTTCTCAGTTTTTCACTCCTTGCGGACAATTTTGTAAGCATTTCTACCAGATGACATCATTACACTTTCCATACATGCTTGCAATGTCAAGAAAATGTTTTCTGCCTTTAAATGTTTTCTAATCGAAGCACACTGATACGACTCGTATGTATATGTATGTGGTTGGAGAAGATGATTGTCAATGCATAACAAACTATGTCCATAATCACTGCTTGGCGCAGCTTGTTCATTACTGGACCTTGCGCCATTAAACTTAAATCAACCAACAATAATCACTGCTTTCAAACTTGGCAATGGTTATTGAGTCTAAATATTTATACTTTTGAATATTAATTCAGAAAATAATAATTATTTTGGGAATAAAATAACTACCTTTGTTCCAAATTAAATATCACATTTAATACTTGAGCTTTGTTCCAAAATAGTTGTCGCATTTGTAAAAAGGATGGAAAAGAAAATACTTAATACCAAATCAAAAGATTTACTTTTCTAAGAATGATTAAATATTACAAATTAATGCAGTATTCAAATAATGCAAATTTCAGGATTGCAATTAATATTACTTTGAAGACGATTTTCTGGTGTCAGTTATTCATTCTTTGTAAACAATTTTGAAAGCATTTCTTCCAAATGACATCATTACACTTTACATAGATGTTTGCAATGTTAAAAAATATTATCTGCCTTTAAATGTTTTCTAACCGATGCTTTTTAAGAGTTCCTTTTTCGATTTTTTTGCCAGACTTCGTTTACAATAAAAGAAGGACGATCGGTAGGTAGGTATTTTAATTAACGTCGCACTGGAGTAACACAACGGGCTAATGGCGATGGTCCGGGATGAATTCCCCAAGAGAAAGATCCGAGGACAACACTACATAATTTTGAACAACCACGGTCAGATGACGAGATAACACCTGAGCTGGCACCCCACTCTTCAAACTTCCACACCACGCCAACGTGAGGACAATTGAGGTCACAACTGATTGAACGTGCACCAGCCCCCTTTGTACACGACGGTCTTTGGTTGGATTCGAACTCGCAACCCTCCGATTGCTTATCTATTACTCTTCCAACCGGGCTAACGCGGCCCAAGGACGATCGAGTGGCTTTCTTAGGTTGCCTTTATACCTTTAGCAATGTTGTCCTCGTTGGTACAATTCACTTCAAAATTAATGAATACTTTAAACCCTCCAAGTGGTTTCAAAAAGAAATCTCGTCCATCAAAATCTGTACAATTTTGCTAATGACGATATATCTCGTCATCTAGATAGCGACGATTTTTTATGACCAGTATCTGGTCAGCTTTTCTAATGACGAGATACCTCGTCGAGACAACTACCCGAACGGTTAATATTCGAGACAAAAATGCGTAAATGGGACCGTTATTTTGTGAGTATTTTATTGAGGAATATTAAAAGATTTTCAAGCCAATTATAGCATTGCGATGTAGAAGTTCGTCCCGTTTTTGGCAATAGATGGCACTTCGCAAAACCGAAGCGTTATCTACTTCACAATTGTAACGTTTTGGTGTTGTTTGAAGGAAGCAATTTCGGCGAGTACTTGGGAAAAAAATATGTAGACCAAAATATAAGAAAAAACCATTCTTATACATAAATATAAGAATGTTTTTGGTCTTTGTAAGAGACATTTAAAAAGTTGTTGAAACATTCTATGGAAGTGTTTAACTCTGGTATAGTGAGTACTTCACAAGCGAAGTATTGCAGATTTACGACAAAGATTGTCAACGACTAACTATATACTTATACGAATCTCGATAAAAAAAGCTAGCAAACAACATAACTTCAAAATAATTAGAGTACGTATACTCTTGTACGACAAAATCCATTTAAAGAACACAGAAAAAATAGATTCGAATATTGATAATAATACAGCATAGGTTTCCCCTACCACCACCATAATCTACGAGTTCTTATTACTCCAAGTAATGCGCTTAACGTAATGACAGAAGATTAAATCTCGAGATTTAAAGTAATAGGAAAGATAATCTTATAGACTGCTTAATCATGCGTCACTACCGTCGGACTGTTATATATGGCTGTTGAAAATAGATAAAGAACGTCATGCAGCGGATCTGTTTACAAGAGCTGTTTCTTTTAGTTTGACGATACCTATTAATAGTAATACCGGAGACTAATCTTTTAATCATTTTTTTACGATTTGTAAGCAAAGACACTCTCAATGTAATGTAGATGATTATTACTAATTGTATTAATAAGAAAACGCAATCTCTTTCAAAGTAAATGCTATTGCAGAATGGTGTAATGATCTCCTAGGGTGTGTGGTTATCGACTTTTCGTGTGCAAGGTTTTAGTGTTGGAACATAAAATTAAATATTTAAGACCTTTTAATTTCTTTGAAGAGAAAACAGTAATACTTTTTACTTTTACAAGAAACATACAGAATAAGTAACACATTTATTTATAAATTAAAGTAACACGTGTATTTATGTATTAAATTAATCATCTGAATGACATTTTTCTATATTTCACTTCAACAAATTAATCGTAATTAACGTCTTTACTGGTGTTATATTCCATCACCATCATGGAACGATTGAATATTTTGAGAATTTTAGATGATTGTTTGATAATATATTTAGAAGATTAGAATGATTGATTCTTATTGGATAATGAATAAACTTTAGTTATTAAACCCAATCAAACAACCCGATTATGGGTCCTTAATGAATTTTAGTTTTAGCTTACAAAAACAAAAGAATAACAAATATACAAAGATCATAGCTGGTATTCGGATTTGAGTCATTAATTCAAAGTCACAAAGATCTTGGATACTAAACGGAGTTGTAGCAACGATTATCTACATGCACATCAAACTAAGTGCTGAAAAAGTTTCTATCTTTTTAAATGAAAATGTGTTTGGTAAACAACTTGTAAAAATATAACTACTTATATTTCTTAGTTGAAACATTTTCAGTATGTATTCTATGGTGAATACAGAAAAAAATCAATAAAAAATGTAAACATTTTTAGCAGTTAGTTTATTATCATTTCATGAATATCAAATTAAACAATTAAAAACTTTATTTTTAAATCTGTACAAATTCCAGCAAGTTCAAAATTTAATTTTCTTTAAATTACGGAATGAAACTTGTTTCTTAAATACTTTAAAAACAATATATACTTTTGAGAAAATTTTGACCAAATGTGTAAATATTTGTCAACCTTTCGTGTCCTAATGTCATTTTACACTTAAAGTAGAATTCATATTTCTTTTATGTAAATTGGCTCTTAATGAAAAAGATACCCAATTTATAATCCGATATTCCATTCTATAACGGTCGTAGTAACAGCTTAATGAGCTTTCCAGATTACTTTGGGGTCAGGCAAGTCCTCTGACAGCCGGTCAAAAATCTGTCAGGATGTCCAAATGAAGATTTTTTCATCCAGATGGTTTTGAGGGGTGCTCAGGAGCCTGCTTTGAGGAATCTTCACTCGATGATAACAAGAAAGTAACGAAGAGATCTAGCTGTCGAACAGCCAGAAGTTTAACCCTTCTCCCAGAAGCGGCTAACCGTTTGAGTGATCCCTTAACGCCAATAATCATTTTACCGCACCCACAGAAGGAAGACCCAAACTGATATCAATATCTCTCAATTTAAAGCTCCATTTTTATTATTAAATGTAAATAGTGTATAAATATTTGTAATATTAAATATTTTCCTTAATTTTTTTGGCTGTGTAGTTTTTCGCAAATCACAGTACATTCACAGATATTCGTGCATGAAAAGGTTAACAAGCTCTTAACAGTTCCTGCATGTTCTACCAGATCCCATTGCGTGAGTAGTTTTGGTCAATACATCTAACAATAACTACTAGTGAATAGCAAATTCTCGCGTGCCAGGGGGTCGTATTAAAAAACTCTTCGGATTTTCTGTCACACCGTCACTAAATATTCTGTGCAAATTGTTATTTTGCACCTTAGTTCCAGGTAGGCGCATAAACTGGAAATACGTCGTTTTCAAGCGTCGATGACCTGCTAACTCGAAAAAAAAATTTCTGAACAATCGCCATTTATGTAGAATCCTCTTCCAGTTTCAATAAAACCACGCTCAATTAGCGTTGTATTATAATAGTCTACGAGAGCCTTTAAAAACTTCTTTGGTCCACTGCTTTCTTTACCTAAATATAAATATACGGGGGCTTCTTTGATAAAAACTAGTAGACCCGCTCTTGGCATCTGCTGAACTTCCTACTTATATCAATGGATGTCAGTGTCGTGAATCGCTTTTCATGTCTTATTTAAATCCGTTTGCAAACGATTTTTAGTATTGATGTGCACATTTCATACTTTCAAATGAAGTAAAATTAGTAAAAATATAAATAAAGAACAGCATTTCATGTATTTCTTACTGGGGCTAATTCTTATTTCCAGTACAGTGGGCGTGGCAAAAAGCTCATACCACAGTCTTGGCACCACAATCAGCATATGGGCATCCACTTCAATTGCATCCCATTTACTTGATAGGCTATTCGGTATGCCATTTTAACATATAAACCTATTTTCTCATTCACTTACATTTTCTTTTCTCCACAAGTGGATGGTCATGGCTTTCTTAGTAGCCACGATAAAGGTTAAAACCTCTATTTAAATTGAGCGTCAAGCGTGCCTAAACGTTTTGTTGTCAGCTGTTGTACAGAGTTTGACAAGCCCCACATTGGTTGAATATCAGTCTCACGACACTAAATTGCAATAATACGCATACGTGCCGACATATTTTTGTACAGAAACGGAGTACGCATACGCATATCGTATGTTTTGTTTGATCTGCTCCGATGTGTGACCTGAAAACAGCTGTCGCCAGTGACAATATTAGAGAGGATAAAGTGATAAATTTAATTGGCATACGTTTAATTTAGAAAGAAGAAAATATTTTAAAGCTATCGATTGTCCAAGCTTGCGATGTCCTGAAATACTGCACATCAAAGATTAAATTGTCATAAGTTATTCAAAATAATGAGGTCCTCGGATCTTTGATCCCGAACCGTCGCCAGCAGCCCTTTGTGTTTATCCGGCGTGACGTAAATTCAACTACCAACCTACCTCAACTGTCCTAAAAACATTAATTTTAAATATATTTTCGCAAATTAGGTTTCATGTACCACACAGTTTTAACTCTTAACGAATTTTCTAAACTATCACTGAGACATCCGGAACTGGAAACTTAGTCTTGTTCCCGTAGTGTGAGTAGAGTAGAAAAGCACGGCCAACCAATCAAAGAAGATTGGATTATTGATTTAGAGATTGGTAGTTGATTAGGTCTATGTCTAAATACAATAGCGTGACTGTTCCTAGACACTCTCGTGTGTGCCCTTGACATTCAGTGACTATTCAAGTTCATCTTCAACTCCACTTTTGATCTTTTGAACTGAATCCAGATTTCAGTTTGTTGCAGTTCATTGTAATCGATTCGGGCGACTGGTATCTGAGAGTTTTTTCTGTCAAGTTAAATGTAGGTGGTGGTAGTGTTTAGACAGGGTGATTCTACGGTCATGGGACAAACTTGAGGGGGTGATAGAACACAACGAAACAAACACTTTTCACCATATAATGTAGGGTCGCTAGAGGTCGCTTTCCATTTCGGCACAAACACACGGTTCGACGCAAGTTGAAGAGAAGAGGCATGAAATATGGAAACAACGCTTTAATGTCAAATAAACATCAATAGCTGCTTGACAAAACGAAATAATACAATTAGATTTGCATAAATTAAAGATAAGTACAAGGAACAACGGGTAAGAAACAAATGACATGTACAAAACATGAGAAACTTTTCACTTGGAAATGAAACGACATGTACAAACATCAGTCGGTAAATACAACGCAAATGAACAATTACAGAAGCTGCTCAAAATGTCGACCACCACACCTGATGCAGGCCTCGCATCGCAGACGTAACGCTTTTATACAAGCGTTTGACTGCGCTCTCTAGCGGCCAACCGCTGCACTCGCGATCATACATTCTATAAGGAAAAGTGTTTGTTTCGTTGTGTTCTATCACCCCCTGAAGTTTGTCCCATGACCGTAGAATCACCTTGTATATCGGAATGTGCTTTCTGTGCGTATTATTCCGGATACTTGGCTTGTTTTTGACGTAGAACTACGTCCTTTCCTCACTGTGGGGAGTAACTTGTGAGTTGAAAGCCATTGAAAAATGCAACCTGTTGTCAAACGAAATCAAACGAAATATGAAGGGCTGCTTCTGGTTAATCCTGAGTGACCTGACAACGTCTTGAAAATGTTCCACATTGGCTAGTTATCGAATTGTCGCACAATCTTTTAGATGTCACCACGTGGGAAGCACGTCATAACGTTGAAAGCAGCACCTCATTTCGTAATTAGAAAGCCAGTCTATCCTACGCAAATCCTGTTGGCAGGAAAACCTAAATATGAACCGAGGGAGGAAGGTGGATCACTGACCTAAAAGTTTCAAAGATGCCCAAGAAACACGAAGTACTATTACGATCAATGATCTGCACGCAGGAAAAAACCGGAGCCTCTGGGTTCGAAAGACACTGGAGCGAAAGCGTGAGCAGCGTGCCTGGGAGAAGCCGGCGCAGTTGATTGCAAAGGCGACTCAAGGGATCTCGGAGCGCATTCCTCTACTTCTAGTGCAGCCAACATCGCTATGCGGCACGATCTTATGAACGTGGATGCAGCAGGACACCGAGACCAAGGCTTATTGCACAAGCGCGCTGGCGATATGATTCACAGACACGCCGCTAGATACTTACAGAAGAGATCCTCTTCCAGTTTCAGAAGAAAACAAATGCAACACAGAAATAAATTTCCCTTAATGTGTAAAATAGCAATCTTAGAATAAACTTTTGTTTACACTGCCAACTTGAATGGATCGTAATACTTCAAACACTATTTGGCGAGAACATCACAGACTCTGTGTTACCCCGGGCATCATGAAAGGTGCAGCTTTATTACACCTGTGGAGAACATGCTTTCCTGCAGGACTTATTCTTGAAGAAACCAGGAAATTTTAAGCAGCCAACTCATGTTTCTCAACTGAAGCAGCTATGTTTCTGACTTCGGTACATTCGAACACGTAACCAAACGTTTTCAATCTACCGGTTTTATAAGAGTGATGTCTTTGGTCACTGGGGACTTGAATAAAATTAATAAGCCACAATTTGAAAACACCTGAATAGAGAGGAATGTGGATGGAAACAGTATAGAATTCAGTAAATGCGTTACATCTGTAGTTAGGTAGGTAGTGGAATTTAAAAGTCTCACTTCAGCAACACAACGGACTCTTGGCTATGGTCCGGGAAAAATCGTGGACAACACATCGTAATTTTGAACCAAAGTCAGATGTCAAGAGTTTTACATCGGAATGCTTAAATCTGATTTGTTATTATGCTTTTATATTTGTGTTGCACTTAGTTCTTTACTTCTGTAAATTTCCAGCGCTTTTTTTCTCATCGTAAAAAGTATTAGCGGTTTGTAAGTCGATGTCATTACCACTGGAGACTTGAATAAAATTAATAAGTCACAATTTGAAAACACCTGAATAGAGACGAATGTAGATGGAAACAGTACAGAATTCAGTAAATGTGTTACATCTGTAGTTAGGTAGGTAGTGGAATTTAAGTCTCACTTCAGCAACACAACGGGCTCTTGGCTATGGTCCGGGAAAAATCGAGAACAACACCTCGTAATTTTGAACCAAGGTTAGATGACAAGAGTTTTACCTCGGAATGCTTAAATCTGATTTGTTATTATGCTTTTATATTTGCGTTGCACTTAGTTCTTTACTTCTGTAAATTTCCAGCGCTTTTTTTCTCATCGTAAAAAGTATTAGCGTTTCGTAAGTCGATGTCATTACCACTACTCTTATCTTGTGTTAGTTGTCATCCTGAAACTACAGGTAATTTAATTCCCAACTGTTAATCCTCTAGCGTCAGAAGATTTCCGAGTAGTGCAGTATTGCTTTTCCTCCACAACACATATCATGCCTAAATAACCATATCTATTGGTTGATGGATTCCTAGGAAAGATTCTATTGGTCTAGAAATTGAACGCCGGTTTGAAGTAATGCAAGGAAGACTGAAGATTGTAGATGTACGTACATATCCGTGTGAACTCAGAGGGTTAATGCATCTTCAAACAGATGATCTTTCAATATGTTCACTTATTTCCGTGATTTAAAAATTCCTTGGAGTGCAGTTAAACTACCAGTTCCACTCATGCACGCACCTTTATAACACTGCCACACTATCGTTATAGGTGGAACTACATTTTGAAGTGAAGGGCTGTTTCATTTTTCTGAATAGTCTTGTGACCTGATTCAAATAGAGACGGTTTTGATCAGTGATAAACACAGGTTTCTAAATTTCTAAAGGCTTAATAAGAAATTATTTTTCAACTTAAGGCATTTCTTTTTATTCTTTTCACTAATTAGTGTTTGTCTTTTTCTATGCACTTTGTCAGATGCATAGTTGCGATCTAGTATTAAACATTTCATTTTCTTGTGAATAACATTTATCAAATCAATGCAAATGACAAGACACGGAAAAATAAGCGTCTGACAACAGGCATCGAGCATCCAGACGTGGATAAGCGAAAGGAGAAATACACAAATCAGCTACTATTTAGATCAGGGGTCGCCAAACTTCTTGGACTGTCGACCCCTTGAAGGGTTTCTTGACTTTTTATCAACCCCCTCTATATTACTATTATGTAATTATAATAGGACAGGCAAAAAAGAGGCTTATGTGAGTTTTTAGATTGTTTATATTATAGTTAGCGTTCATTGTATGTATAATATAGTACATATTATATTGGCTTAACGTCAAAAGGATACGTTTTTGTTTTTGACGTCCTTCTTAACATTACATATTTGATAGGAGGGATAAATAATATACAAAATATAAAATTTAATTTAGATAACAAAATAACAATAATCTTCCTTATATATATATGAAAATAAGATTTTTATTAATTTAGTATTCAATTTACTAACGTTGTCAATGTGAGGTTGTGCTTCGTGACTCTTTACAAGATTAGCAATGTTGGGTCCAAAATGAGTAAGTTTCAACCTTAAGTCGTCACGGAATTCGATACTTAGCTTATTTCTTTGTTTTGTTAAAATGGAATTAACATGGCTGAAACTAGCTTCAACCATGTACGAGCTTGGAAATGCAAGCAAAAAGGGGAGTACCACTTCAGAAAGTTTTGGATATTTTCCTACAACATTTATGTTCGTCCAAAAGTAGCTTAAAGTTCTCTTTTTAAAAAGCGTATTCGAAATTCTAATTCACTAATCAATTCACAAGGAGCATTTGTGTTGAAGACTATTGCTTCCATTTATTGATGAGTGTTGATAAACAAATTCCATCCCTCTTATATGTTAGGTTAGGTTTCAGTGAAAAGAGCAATGGAATTCAATCCATTAAGATTGAATTAGTATCATTTTGTTCTTATTATGTCATTAAAACTTTAAAACAATTTTTCTGATTAACAATTTCCCATAATTAGATACAAAATATGGATATTAAATTAAATATAGTTGTATTCGTAGTTGTAAATCCTATGAAAAATGACGAACTCTGCAGTCAAAACAGAAGATAAAATTAGAATCAGAGGAAATTTAAATCTATACGCATATAAGCAGTTGATTACAAGTCATTCTAATACAGTTGATTACAAGATATTTTAATCACCTAATCATTGACAGTGGATTCAATGATGTTTTTATTTTCCATTTCACTTTTCCTAACGAAACAAAGTTGATCAAAAATAAAAAAACAGCATCTTAAAACTTTTAGTCGTGTTTAATTTGTGTTTTATATTAGTATGACAAAATGTATTCAACTCATGATATATTCATCAACTCAATATTATGATCCTGAATATTCAATTTAATTGCATCAGATTTACTTATTCGAAAACTATTGTTTTTGAACGTCTTTAAATCGAGCGATTCACGTTCACTTAAATTTTCTGTTCTGTGTTCCGATCTCTCTCTCATTTGTTTTTCGCTTCCCTTCTTTCCGCAGAATGCTGAAGAGTTTGATTAGAACAGTTAACTCTACTTTTTTAATACTTTTTGGTTCACAACCCAAACCAAGTTACATCTGAACGAAGCGGTAAAACTGACGATGAATTTCGTATCGTTAATTTTGTTTATAAACGTCTGTTGCCATGCAGAAATTTCAGTGGTATAAGCATTTTGCGGTAGTGTTTTTGCGACGGAACGTGTTCTGAACGTGACGTCACTTGGCTTTTTTTCGAACACGACAGTTTTAAGCACAATAAATTTTCAAAAAACTGAATTCTAAATATGACAATTTATTGGTCAACGCCAATTAGATAAACCGACAAACGAAGCCAAAATAAAACTGCATTTTAAGGTAGCCCTAATATGCGTCATACGAGAGCATTCGGGTAGCGGAAGTAAAATCTTCACTTTTTGTCTGGTTTGTTTGCATTGAAAATCTTTCATACGTTGTCAGGGGCAATATACCAGGAAATATTTTACCAAATGATATTCATTCAAAAGTAAATATTCTAATTTTATTTTATCAGATGATAATATTCATTAAAAAGGACAAATTTTTGATGCATGTTTTAAGTGATTTTTATTAATCTTTTAATTTCATTAGTTTCATAATTAAATTTATGCATTTATCTTTATGGATATTCTTTTGTTTTGTGGCAAGAAAAGGGAGATAAAAATCAATAGATGTTTCAGAAAAATGTCACAACGGAAACATTCTTGGAATTTATTAATGGTAATTTAATAATATTTAAATAAAAAATTAACTGTTATCACGCCTTCCTTTTCTATTTCCAAAAATAATACATGCAACCAAGAACCTATATAGGATGAGATAGATGATGTTATATAAATGTTCTTTTGCAAATCATACACGTATTAAAACAATATTTGTAGTTTATTAAAAGTCTTTTCGTCATTACGGATTCGTTTATTTACAAACAGATCAATTAATTTCATACTCATTTCTTTGAAAAGGTAAGTAAACTTTTCCCACTCACTGAGCTGTTGCAATCTGCAGAGAAAAGGTGAAGCTGTACAAAAGGAAATGTTAATAAGTCAACCAAGAAAAACAGAAAGCACGCTCTCGACCTGATTAATTAGATGTGACACAGGCATGGGCGTTTATCGCCTGTTTGGCGACAGAGAACACATATCATCTAGGTATTCTACGAATCAGGCAGTCCTGAATGAATTTTAAGAAATTCTTCAACTGATAATAAATGTTCCACCATGAGTATACAGAGTAGTTATTTTCTAAGTCTTTTAAAGTAAATGTAGGTGGAAATTACTATGATTTTAAGGATGAAATTGTACAGGCAATAATATAAGAAGCAGTATCTTGAAACTTTTAGCTGTGCTATGATGCCGTTTGCAGACTTTCACATATAATGACCTATTTCCATGAAATACTTAGAAGTTCAAATTTTGATATAATACCCATCTGGAAATCACATTAAAATTTCGATCAGCAATGAAAAATTTAAAAACATATTTAGCTATTTGCAAGCATTATTTCAGATTCATAAATATATTCACCGATCGTCGTTGAAAATAAAATTGCTGTTTGAATACCAAAAATAATTCTACTTATAAAGAAACATTCAACCTGAAAACATTTGGTTGTTTGTGATAGTTAAATAAAATTCCCAACCTCCATTTTGCCATTCTAATGATTATTCAAGGGCGTAAAACTTGTCATAAGGCCAATTAATTTGTTATTTTCAGTACTTAATAAAATTTTCAATGGCACTCCAATCAGGAAATAGAGAAATGAACATTCTAACTCAGTACAGAAAAGTTTTCATTAGAAAAATAATGTGGCATCAGATAATTAGTCTATTTTAGCTTATACAGTAATTTAAATGTTAAATCTAAGTAGAAAGACAGCAAACTGGTATAGATAAATAATTAAATCAACACTTCATCATAATGCTACTATAGCATTATTATTTTTTTATCTAAAGCAAGGTTATCGTGGTTTAATTAAGTAGTCAAACTATGCTAGAAGTCAGATGCCTCAGTCCACATTCTCCAGTTTAAAAGTATAGGTAACGATAAGAAATAATTCTTTTCGTAAATCTTCCTATTCATAAAACCTAACTTTATGTAAATTTTGTAATGGCGTCTGTTATTCCGAAATTAATATATTTGAGTAAAACAAATGAAAACCATTTTCGCAAGATGACAATCAAATCCTTGAATCAGTGCTGTTGAAATGATAGTTTTCCCGTGTGATGACGTAGGTTCAAATAAGTGGATTGTATAATTAAAAGAGCTTATTTATTTACAAAAATTATATGTACATAGACAGAGGGCAAGGCTCTAAAATAATTATGCCATGCATCCGTACAAATTTTGCGCTGAGGCATAAAGATCGAGTACAGCTAGGTGACGAATTCTTAAAACGAATAGCTCTAACGATAACACGAACACAAATTCTAAAGATATATTTTTAAATGTTGCCACAACTGACGTCTAAGTAACAAAAATAAAAATAATTAACTGCAAACGATTCTTGATTCTTCCAGATATACCGATTACATTTATAATGAACTGTATAAACATAATAGATTCCAAAAAACATGCATTCACATATGAAGGTACATTTTCAAAGGGAAACTAGTTATTAAAATAGGAGATAAGATTAAAGTTTATATTCCGGAAGTACCACTTGGTTTTTGTAATAACTAGCAGATCCGCACATAACATCTGAGCTAATGTTTCTTAATTTCTTATATATATTGATGGAAGTGTGATTACTCACATTATGCTTTATTTAAATCCATTTGTAATAAGCATTGTGTGTGTGATGAGCATATTACCTCCAAATAGGATATAAATAAGCAAAAAATATAAAACTGAATTTTATATTCTTACTGGTGTTAATTTATATTTCCAATATAATGCATGACAAAAAGTGCACACCTCAGTTATGCTATCGTAACCAGATTCTGGATGTCTACTTCTGTTGCATCTCAATCACTTGTTGAAGGCGATTCGATTGACGACAAACCTATTTTGCATTAGCTCACATTTTATTCCCTGCAACAATTTCTATCTTACAGATTTTTCATTTCCTTATGTCATCAGATTGCTGAAGAATTTTACTAAAAGAGACGAGCTCAACTGTGAAATTTTAGTTGTATGATACTGATCCACGGCTAAGTTGCGAATGATTCCTGGTAGATCTGGTTTCACTTACATCCATTTGTTGCTATTCGCCAATCCACAAATTTGGCCGATTTCTGTGCCGCGTACTTATTGGTACATATATAGACTGACTTATTCTCCAAATTAAAAAATAGATTCACTAGGGTTAAGGTTTTACTTGCCCCCATAATTTCCTTAGTTGGTACCACTGCTTTGTTTTGCTGGGTCTACCAGGGTCCTAATCTTATAGCGACTCTCAATGTTACGACAACATTATGGACAATTTTTCAATCCATCAAAACTGTTAACTTGAGACTAGGTGAAAAAAAGATACGGCAAAACCCAGGATAGTAGCTTCCAATGATCTCCAAATAGCTGGGGAAATCCTGGATTAAGGTTCCGCTCAATAATTTCCCAATTAACAGCAAGTATCTTCAGCACATGATGAATCACTGGAGTTACAGATCTTCCACGCCTGTTTCCTGACTAAAAGCAACTCAGTATGGAGTCACGGTCGTTCGTAAGCAACCACTGAGCGATAATGCGTTTCATTATTAAAATTCGGATGATTTTTCATAGTTAAAACTTTGCAGCTTCGGCCCAAAGTAGCCGGCGATGCGCTTCAAGAACACCGCAGACATTGAAGCAAAACTAATTTCACTCTTTAAACGCAAAACCAAAGTAGAAATGTTCTTGGAAACACCATTGACATAAGAGATAACATTTAAGAAGTTTTCGACCCTCTTGTTCTGTTTCCTGCGAGCTTAGTAGAGCAGAACATTCGATTGTTGCTTGTGATTAAATATGGCACTGCTATTGGCTGAAACGTTTGTTGATTCGAATGATTTATTCCAAAAAGGAAGCATCGGCGATTTGAATGAATTGCTTAAGACAGAACAGAATGTCAAATTCTGATATCCTATCTTCACGACACTCACATTTTCAAGGACAAACAACAACTTGAAGGGAGGTTTAAGGGGGCAGAGAACCCCTTTTTTTCTATATTTGAAGCAAAATATTATGATTTACATTATTTCAATGCACCTGCAGAAAGGATTTCAAAACAAATATCATATTCACTTAACAATGATCAAACGATTCTTTTTTCAAACATTTTCAATATTTTAACATTTTTACTACTTTTGTCAATTTTTGTTTTATGAAAATTTTACTTTCTTTTTTTCCTTGAAATGTTCTCCACATTTTTGTGCAGGGGTTTGCCTATGTATCAAAATATATAAATGTTATTTAATTTAATTTTATAATTTTTTTTATCTCAGACATTGCAAAGAAGTGAAAAAAGTCATCGGCGATTTTTTTTCATTTTTTAAAAAATTAACTCTTTTTGCAAATCCTTGCCCCAAACCCAGTTATTGAATACATCATAAAAATAACCACGAAAAAATTCAAATCTTTATGTTAATTACAAAAGTCATTTAAAGCAAATGGCTGTAATGAAAACCGGAAAGCTTACAAAAGCAATATAAAATTCAAGTTAGTCAATGATCTCGCTTCTGACATTTTATGGAAAAATTCATTAAATAATGTAACTATTAATATGAAATTTTACCCATATATTCTGAAAGGCTGTGCAATTAAAATAAATTAACATTTTTCAATATTTTGGTAATTTTTACAGTATACTGTGTCCTCTTAAGTTAATTATTATGAACTTCACGAATATATGTGTGTGTATTATACAGCTAAATAAAACATCAAAGTTACTACCTTTTATACGAGTAAAAGTATAAACACGAGCGTATGGATGTTACCATCTTCAACTTCATGTATAGTTTCAAACAGTAACGACACTTTATGTACCTAAATTTGAACAAGACGATAAAAAAGTTTTAATTTTGTTTTCAACTAGTGACATCTTTATATATATATAAAAATGCATGTGTTCGGAATACTTAATCACAATTCCCTTTCTTCTTTTCGACAGCAGAATATGTTGATAAGTGGATAATGGAAATTTCAATTCTAATTTTAAACAGTAGGAATGGGTTTGTATTTAAAAATGAAAAAAAGATAACAATCTATATATATATATAAAATAGGATGTGTGTGTGTATGTGTGTATATTTTCTTTACAAATCTACACCGTTTGACCAATCCACACCAAATTTGGTACTCTTATACTTTAGAACACTGCGGTCAGCATAGGCTAACTCTTAACCCCGTTCTATTGGCCCTGGGGGGCTAAGACTATTCGAAATCGCAATAGAAATAACATTGAGCATAGATTGATTGCTTTAGGCAGCGATGGTTGCTTTACCAGTGTTGATCGAAAAACAATTTTTTCCGAAACAAATTAAATTACAGTATTTATGTTTGAACTGACTTTTTAGTTCTTCCCATGATGTAAATAAATTATAGATATTTTATTGATGAAGAAAGAATATTTTAAAATATTTATGTTTGCAAGGAAATTCAAGGAAAGGTTTTCAGGAGTTCAAGGATTATTTTCAAGGAAAGTTGGTGTATATTTCGACCAACTTTCCTTAAATAATTTATTGAATACGTAATGATTTGTAGAATTCTGTTTCACAAGGCTTTTTAGGTAAGGCGTGTAACTTAATTTAAAATGTCCGGAATAGATACATGTGAATCCTCCGTTGAAAGCAGTGATTTTCTTTCTGAAAAATTCTTTAAAATCGACCTTCTGCTTTTTGAAAAATTTTTATCTATTCAGTTTAATTTGTCTACATCGATTACATTTATTTCTAACCCAAGCACCGTTATTCCGAAAAGCACAAACGAAAAACTCATTGATCATAAAAGCGTAATTTTGCTACTCGGTATCTGACAGCACCAGAATTAATGTTTAATTTTTTTATAAAACTTTGTAGAACTTTCTAGAAAGTTGGGGAAACGGAAACTTCCTTGGACTCATGGTGGAGAACATTCCAGCACCCACTCGATTCTTAGCTGGTCGTATTTAAAGGAAGCTAACTCGGTAAGTCTTCCAGTTTATCATCTTTCAGTGAATCTGGGAGTTTTATTTCGCTCTTTTGATTGTATAAGTGTTTCCTACTTTATTCGATAGTGATAGTGTACATTTTGGATTTATATTTCTAAACGGATGTAAGTACTACATAATTTTATATTCGTTTTTTTCGTTAATTTTAGCTTTTTATTGTATTCTATAATAGATTTCATTGCTCAGTGAGAGTGTGCCTTTTGCTTAATTTTTTAAATAAGTTTAATGGGATCAGAATTAATGCTTTTTTTACACCAGAATAAAAGTTTATTTTTTAGTATGATTTAAAATTCTGTGTTTGAGTATTTTGATTGACAACTTTTAAGTAAGGCATTAATATTTTTTATTTGTGCTAAAAGTTTGATATTCCTAAACTGGTGTAAGTACTTCGCAATTTTAAATTTGTTTTACCATTCAGTTTATATTAGCTTTTTATTTTTATTGTATTCTGTAATAGATTTCATTGCTCAGTGAGAGTGTTCCTTTTGCTTATTTTATGAAATAGCTTTTTATTGTATTCTATAATAGATTTCATTGCTCAGTGAGAGTGTGCCTTTTGCTTATTTTATGAAATAGCATTTCTTTGTATTCTTTTACAGATTTCTTTGCTGTAGCAATGCCTCCAAGGAAGAGGAAGGCGATCGGCCAAATGCAGTCAACGGCTAAGATGATGAAAGATGAGCATAGTCAAGAAACTTCCGAGGAGAGGAATAGAAGACTTGCGATTGCGAGAGAGCTACAACATCTAGAGCAACAGAGACGGCACAGCAGCGTGAGGCCCGACTTCAGGATAAGAGGGATAATGCTACTACATTTAGAGCAACAGAGACGGCACAGCATTGTGAGGCCCGACTACAGGATGAGAGAGATAGAGCCAAACGATCACGGACTGCGCACCATTTTAGCTTAGCATTGGAAGAATTCCACTACGATTCACATTAAGACTACTCGCTGCATGCAAGTGTTACCATCGGGAAAATGGAAATGGTTTATAGTTACTGTCAAGCCAAAAAGTTTAAATCAGAGTTTACTGGTATTTGCTGTAAAAATGGAAAAGTTAAACTCTGCCAACTGGAACCACCACCACAAGAACTTTTAACTTACACATCATGAGATACGTCAGAGTCGAAGCATTTTCTTAGTAACATCGGAAAATACAACTCATGTTTCCAAATGACATCATTCGGCGCCACATCAGTTGTTGGACAGCCCGGATTTCCGTCGACATTCAAGGTGCAAGGGCAGATTTGCTATAGAGCGGGATCGTTGCTTCCGCTGCCAGATCAACCACCAAAATTTCTACAACTGTAGCGCGGACATTAATACCACGCCATCTAAGACTTTAAAGACGCGCAGGCGCAGAACAGCTCCCCTGCGTGAATCTGAATGAGACCCGTCAGTTAGGACAAAGTAGTGAGGGAGAACAGTTGTCCCTTCCTCCCCGAGAATCTTTTTAAACTTAAATATTATGATACAGTGCCCATATAACGATTGTTTCTAATTAATGTCAAATGTTTAGTGTTCGTGTTTGTAAAAATGTAATGTCTTTTGTTAGTAAGAATAAACTTAATTGCCTGAGATAGCTAGCCTTGTGTTATAATTGGCGCCCAACGTGGGGCCATGTTTTCCTTCTCTTCCTCTTTGTCCTAACTCACTTTAATTTTTAGACTCCCCTGTCTGAAGAATTGCAATATACACCATCCAGGTACCCAGGTTATTTGATGTGATATAAAGTCTGATTTTTAGATAAGTACATTTATGTATTTTATTTTAATATCCGTAATCTTGTTGATTTATATTATGCTATTTTCCATTCATTATCTTATCATTGATAAGTATATGTGAATTACGTTAAAGAATTTTATCATCTTGCCAACCAGGCATATTTTATTATGAAGCACACCCAGTGCTATCCTTATTATTATATTATGTTATGATTTCGAAAACGGAAGTAGATCGAGTAGCTTATTACTTAGTTTTGTAAAGTAGCATGACCAGTTAAGCATTTTGCAATCCATGCATATCTCGTATAAATGCACATCCAATGCTATTTTGAAAACATGTTAAGTTAAATTTAATTTGATTACTCTTAAAAATTGTGATATTGAAAAATTGATTCTTCAAGCAGTAAGAATATTTCTTTTACTTGTGTACCGGATTCATTCCGAAAAAGAAAACCAGTGTGACTCATTTTATGCTATGGCTCATTTTATTCGTGTTGATTAACCTTGAGTTTTGATCTGTGATTTTTCGAAATGTATTTATGTGTTCCTTTTAAATATCACTGTGTTAAGAATGTATCTTCGTAGTTGAGTCAGGAAAAGTATTACATTTGGGATTGTTTATAAACATTAATATTCAGTTTCGGTTTCACTTCTTACTGGGTTGAACTGCGGATATTTTATCTGTGGATTTCACTTAGTATTTAGTATTTTATTAATATCTTGGTAAACTCTGAAAATTGATTTAAATACTGTGGAATTTGAACACTATTTATATAAATGTGTCATTATAACTGAATGTTTATAAAATAACTTAAAGTCAAAACTTTGCATTTGGTCTCAATAAATAAATAATCATGGCGTTTCTGGGGAAAGGTAGAAAAGAAGATCTCAGAAATTTGGTTAAGGAAATGGGACTGGACATTACTGATGACTTAAAAATTATAGATCTTAAGAACCTTATAACTAAATCCGAAGACTTCGAAGAGGAACTTGTAAAAAATATGCTATCAACTGTTATCGAGGAACGGGTTGATAAAGAAAAAACAGCTGAATTAGAAAGACTGGCGACAGATAGAGCGGCTGAAATAAAACGAATCGAAAAAGAGAGAGACTTTGAATTAGAAAAACTTCAATTAGAAGCAGAATCCCAACTCGTTGCCAAAAATAACGTGTCAGCAAGCGTTACAGATGTTGAACACCCAAGATTTGAACTGCATAAGTTAATTCCTAACTTCAATCCCGACACTGATGATATCTCTATTTTCTTACACCTATTTGAAAGACAAGTGAAATTTCTAAAAGTTCCGGAAGTACAGTGGGTACCTTACTTAATTGCTGTTTTACCAAGTGAAATTACTAAAATCATCGCACGTGAACCTGATGACAGAGCTCAAGACTATGAATATGTTAAAGACATTCTCCTAAAAAGATTTAAGATGAGTGCTGAACGCTTTCGACAACTCTTTGCGACTCACAAGAAGAGTGCTGAATCCACTTGGAAGGATTACTATTTTGAACTCAGAACTTATTTTGAAAGTTGGATCAAAGAAGTTAATGTGGATACTTTCGAAAAACTTAAAGACCTAGTAATAACGGACCAAATTAAGAAGAAATGTCCTTCTGACTTTAAAGACCACCATATAGATGAATGGGGATACCTCTGTTCGCCTGTGGAACTGGTGGAAAAGTTGGATTCTTTCGAGAATCACCGAAATAACTTCAAGAAAGAAGGAATTATTACAAATAAAAGAAAACCATTCTTCAAACCTGTAGAAAGAACGGAAAGATACTTGCATCCCAAAAAAGAGTTCCATGAAAAGAAATTTGAGAATACAAAACCGAAAGAAACATCTACTATCCACTGTTATGGTTGTGGCACACCTGGCGTAACCAAACCCAAATGTCCAACCTGTGCTCCTGCAAAGGGCAGAACCGAATTCAGTGCTGTTACGACCTCCGAGTCACCTTCTGCTTTGGTTGCTTTCCTTCCTGTCCGAATCAACCAAGTTAATGGAATTGTCTGTGCTGATTCCGGAGCCACACGCTCCATTGCTGGAGAGGGTTTGTCCAAAATTCTTCAGAAACAAGGTGCGAAGTTTGAAAAAGAATCGATCAACTTGACGTTTGCTGATGGACGATCTTCTGTTGCTGAAGTCCTCACCACCCAGGTGAATGTCCAGATAAAAAATAGAAAAATTTTAACCTCTTTTATAGTTTTGCCTGACACCAAAGGAAACAGGACATTGCTAGGACTTGACTTCTTACATAATGCAGGCCTGGTTCTTGACCTTAAGAGCCACAAATGGTATTTTTCTGATAGCCCTTACAGAAAATACCCTTTCGAAAAGGACATTCACGTACCTCCGTCTCCACACTCGGAATACGTTTCTGAAGTAAAAGCTGAATCCTTACGAGAAAATGAGGGAACCATGCTTACCACACAGCAGAGAACCACTCTCAGTGTTGTATTAAAGGAATTTGAAGAATTGTTCAAACTAGGGGGAGATCCTACACCCTATATCGAACACCATATTGACACACAAAACAGACCACCTGTTGCTGTTCCTCCATATAGAGTTTCTCCAGCCAGAAGAGAAATTCTAGAAGCTGAGCTTAACAGACTTCTACATGAAGGTATCATCGAACCTTGTGAATCACCGTATGCTGCTCCTGTTGTTTTGGTCCCCAAACCGAATGGAACTTTTCGTCTTTGCGTCGATTACAGGAAGCTGAATTCTATCACCAAAACTGATGCATATCCCTTACCAAGGATAAACGATCTTCTCCACACTGCCAAACACACACAGTACATGAGCACCATTGATTTAAAAGCCGGATATCACCAAGTGAACGTTTCTATTGCTGACAGAAACAAAACTGCTTTTACATGTCCTTTTGGAACCTACCGTTTTGTGCGCATGCCCTTTGGACTAAAGAATGCACCAGCAACTTTCCAAAGATTGATTGATGCCTTCAAAAATGGTCTGAAAGATGTGAGTATCCTGTCCTACCTGGACGATATTATTGTACTATCTCAGACCTTTGAAGAGCACATAGAAGATATGAAAAAAGTCTTCCAAAGACTGATGCATTACAACTTGCGAGCAAATCGCGAAAAGTGCAATTTTGCATGCTCAAAAGTTAAATATTTGGGACACTTCATAACTTCAGATGGTATACAAGTCGATTCTGAGAAGACATCCGCCATCCAGGCTATGCCTGAACCCAAAAATGTGAAGCAAGTGCAGTCTTTTCTACAAACATGTAGCTGGTACAGACGCTTCATTCCGAATTTCTCTAATGTTGCTAGACCCCTTAGCAATCTTACCAAGAAGACCAGTCTTTGGCATTGGGAACAAGAGGAACAAAAGGCTTTCAACACCTTGAAACAGTTGCTAATTTCCCCTCCTGTTTTGAAGCAATGTGATCCCGCCAAACCGTACATGCTTCGGACGGATGCGAGCAGTTTTGCTGTGGGAGCTGTACTCTCTCAAGGTGAAGTTCCAGATGAACACCCCATTGAATATGCCAGCCGTCTTCTGACCGCAGCAGAAAAGAATTACAGCACAACTGAAAGAGAAGCACTAGCTGTGGTGTGGGCTCTTCAGAAATTTCGTGGATATATAGAAGGTGCTGAGATCACTGTAGCATCAGACCACCAGCCTCTACGATGGTTGATGAGCTTGAAGTCCCCTTCCGGTCGACTAGCTCGGTGGGCTCTCCAAATACAAGAGTTCAATCTTAAGATCTGCTACACACCTGGAAAATCCAATGTCATAGCGGACATGCTGTCAAGACCCTTTGCCGAAAGTCAAAGTGACAAGTGTGAAGTTGATCACTTCTTCGCAGCAGACCTACCTTCTAAAAGTACTAAAGAAGTACGTGAGTCCCAATTGAAAGATGACAACCTGCGTCAGATTGTTGAAAGTTTTGAGTCTTCCCAGAAGGATGAAAATTTTGCCAATTGGACTGAGCGAGGATTTGTAATGAATCAAGGAGTACTATATCGTTACGTTCCAGATGCCGACACCGAGGAGGCACAACTTGTTGTTCCTTCCCATGAAATAAGTGACGTTTTAAAGCAGTACCACGATGCTCCTACTGCTGGCCACTATGGTGAAGAAGGAACCTATCACCGACTCGCACAACGTTATTATTGGTCAGGAATGCGGTCTTCCATTGCTGACTATGTGAAGAAATGCCCAGAATGTGCCCGATATAAATCAACCAATTTGAAACCCGCAGGACTGTTAAGAACCCCTGTCCAGTCACAAAGGTTCGAGACTCTATCAATTGACTTGTTCGGACCCTTGCCCGAAGGGGCCACTAATAAACGTTGGATATTTATAGTTGAAGATTGTGCTACCAGATGGATAGAGCTCTTTGCTCTCGAATCAGCTACTGCTAAAGAGTGTGCCATCACACTCGTGGAAGAAATATTTCTCAGATATGGCATTCCCAGACGAATGATAAGTGACAATGGACCACAATTTATAAGTTCTGTCTTACAACAAGTATGTTTCATCCTTAAAATCGACCAATGTCTCACGCCTGTTTATCACCCTCAAGCAAACCCAGTAGAACGCAAGAATCGAGATCTTAAACCACGATTGGCTATTCTCGTGGGCAACGAACACGATAGCTGGGAAACAAAACTTCCGTGTATTCGCTTTGCAATGAATACTCATAAATGTGAAACTACAGGATTTACTCCTGCCTTTCTACATTTTGGCCGAGAACTACGTACCATCTATGATGTAATGAATAATTTAACGTCTGTTATCGAAAACGACAACTTCGTTCCGGAGATAACGCCATACTTAAAACGCTTTTCGAAACTCTCCACCGAAATCAGAGATAGGATCGAGAAAAAGCAAGATCAAAGAAAACAACAGTTTGATCGTCGCAGACGACCGTTGTACTTCTCTCCTGGAGATAAAGTATGGATTACCCTACATCCTGTTAGCAAGGCTCACTCAAAGCATACTGCCAAGTTTGTTCCAAAAAGGGATGGTCCATATATCATCCTAACACAGAAATCGCCGACAACATACGTAGTCTCAAGACTCGAATCTCCCGAAGAACCTCTTGGAACATACCATATATCTGCACTAACTCCTGCTCAGAGCAGAGACACTCAGCCGGTGGCTCCACTAAAGAAACGAGGACGTCCACCTAAGACTAAAACTACCTCTTCACGTTCTGGAGTGCGATCACCTCAACAGAGCTGTCCGCCACGCCGCGCTGGCAAACAAGACTGTTCTGGTTCCTCATCGGGACGCTTTCGCAACCAGAGGGGGAGATTGTAGCGCGGACATTAATACCACGCCATCTAAGACTTTAAAGACGCGCAGGCGCAGAACAGCTCCCCTGCGTGAATCTGAATGAGACCCGTCAGTTAGGACAAAGTAGTGAGGGAGAACAGTTGTCCCTTCCTCCCCGAGAATCTTTTTAAACTTAAATATTATGATACAGTGCCCATATAACGATTGTTTCTAATTAATGTCAAATGTTTAGTGTTCGTGTTTGTAAAAATGTAATGTCTTTTGTTAGTAAGAATAAACTTAATTGCCTGAGATAGCTAGCCTTGTGTTATACAACTATATTTTATTCAAAACGAACAAATGGAAACTGATCAGAGGTGCGCCTACATCTCGGGAACAAGACGTCAGATTGTGTTAAACTTACAGAGGATATTTCATGAGCACAATAATCTTATGAAAACGTTTGAAACAGCATTGGAACGTATGCCAACAGATGAATATAAAGTAGTCATAAGA
The DNA here is from genome assembly GCA_933210815.1 of Meta bourneti. Classification (NCBI taxonomy): domain Eukaryota; kingdom Metazoa; phylum Arthropoda; class Arachnida; order Araneae; family Tetragnathidae; genus Meta; species Meta bourneti. The sequence continues at coordinate 18,499,062 of OW119922.1, forward strand.
GCAGACCGAAGACCAGGAGGCGAACACGAGCGGCGCTTTAACTCTCCTCAAGCAGATCAAGTTGCGGTGGTGATATCAGGAGATGAGTTTCATCAATGGGATATCGTTATTCAACGACGAGGTGAATCATTGCAGCATATTTCGGAAACACATCGATCTTATGATGCTCTACAATACCCAGTGATATTCCCCATGGTGAAGATGGATATCATTTTAATCTGAGGCAGATCAACCCAAGAACAGGTGAAACAACCAGCAAGAAAGTTTCAGCGATGGATTTCTATGCGTACAGATTAATGGTTCGAGATACTGAGCAGAATCACGTATTGAACTACAGGCAATTGTTTCATCAGTTCATCGTCGATATGTACGCAAAAGTCGAGAGTGAGCGTCTCTTTTACATTCGTCTAAATCAACGTAAACTGAAAGTTGATATATTCACCTGAGAGATGCTGTGTCAAATGACGGGAACGTTGAAAACCTCGGTGTCTTAGTCGTACTACCAGCTACATTTACAGGCAGTCCCAGACACATGCACGAATACACGCAAGATGCTATGACGTACGTGAGGACGTAAGGGAGACCAGACGTATTTATCACCTTCACCTGCAATTTGACTTGGATGGAGATCAAGGAGGTTCTTACCAATGGTCAATTACCCAGTGAGCGCCACGACTTGATTGCGAGAGTATTTGCTCATCTTTCGTTTTTTAGAATTCTGCATTTTTTCGTCGGAATTTTGTTTCCGTTTGTCTTTATGTCTTAATCTTTTGCATATTGCAATATATTCAGGAAATAAATGTATATATTTGCGTCCGAAGTATATTGTAGAAGCTATGAAAAAGTTAAAACGTATTTTCCGTACAACTTAAATGATTGCATTTTTCTGTGAAAGAAAAGTGCTTATTCTAATTCACTTTTCAAGCAACATTTAACCATTTCAACCCGAGCAACGCCGGGTAATTCAGCTAGTAATGAAATAAATTTGAAGTAACTTTTAACTATTACTAATTTATGCGCATGAATCACGTGGATATGCAGAAAAACTTGTTGATTTTTTATTAAAATATTTCATTAAACTCAATAAAATGTAAGATAAAAGAAATACTAGTGCCTATTTAGCCTGTCCTGTACAAAGAATATTTGTTGTAAAACACATTTTTTGTTTGATTATAGGTTTAAAATATTAAGTTAAGAATGTAAAATTTAAACAAAGATTAATCATCAAAATAATGTAATATAATGAAAAGGAATGAGTTAAGAGATTGATCTACACCTCTAAAACTTTTGCCAAATTAATAATATGGGAAAAAAGTAGCTTGGCCTTAAACGTTTTTATTTACGGCTACAGAGCTATAATTAATTTTATGATACATAGGCTGCTGCTACATTACCCGCTAATACAGTGAAATAAAAATTATAATACTTCGAGAATACAAGGGAGGACATCTGAAAAATAAGGGCGAGGAGAAATCCTTTAATAACGTTAAAATGTAAATTATACTCTAAAAATTTCTATAACAATACAGCTTTGTCAGTACTCAAAAAATCGCTATAAGATTGCTAGTATAACGTCGTTAACAACTTGACCTTCTCTTATGTTTGGAGCAGCTTAACCAAATATGGTCCTTGAGCCATAAAACGCTAAAACAATCAACCAACTTTATCCGATGACACAAGTAACAAATACAACACAAAAACATACACAAAAATGATCAAATTCCTATGTTAATTAGGAAATCCTATATTAATTAGGAAATTATTCTCAAAGGCTCTGAATAATCCATAAAAATAAAACAGTAAAAAATTTATATATTTGGTCATCTTGAGGTTCTGTATCTCCTTAAACATTACTGAAAAGGTATTTGCTAAGGAGAGCCTTTAACCCTTTTGGTGGTTGTCTCAACGAAGTATCTCATCATTAGCAAAACCCTGAGCAGATCTCGATGGACGAGATATCTCATCATTAGAAGAAAACTAAACAGATCTTGATCGCGTCATCATCAATAAATAGGCAATATCTTAATGATGAAATATCTCGTCATTAGCAAAATTGGTCAGATGTTAATGGACGAGATATCTCGTCGAAACCACTTGAAGATTTAATATCTTACTTATATGAATCTGCAATGCTTTAATCACGATAAAATTAGAATAGACGATATGCAGTCGATGGGTTCGAGGTTAGCAAAAGTTATCCGGTCATAGTAATGGCTGTCTCACATTGAATTACATTGTGGTTGTGTTTTCATACTCCTTTTAAATAATGTTGCAATCACTTATGCCCCCTCCATCTCAGTTGTCGTCTTCATCCATACGATCTTGCGGTAGATAGGATTCTTTTCTGTTTCCACTTCACTAATACCAGCCTAACTTCTGACGTACCTATTAAATTTCAAATGTTAAAAGCATATTTTGTAGACAATGAACGATTTATCGGTCTTTTGCCAGTCAGCTATTAGCAAAATCGACCGCTTGCATCGAAGGAGCACGTGTTCGCAGATTTGCGCTATTTCTCTCGATCGCTCGGTTTGAATATCTCCGTTTGAAAGTCACGAGGTATTGGGAAAAAGTACGAATCCTAATGCAGGACTAAGTCACGAGCGTGATGTTAAACTCTAGTTTGCGCTTCGATAGCGAATCAGCCCAATTCGATTCCCAAATCTAAGTGACCTACACTTCTGAAATAGCACGATATGGACTCCTGCCACGTGCTCCTTCTATTTCATTAGAACGTCGATGCTCTCTTGGTGTGGACGTCCCCACTGTACCGTCATCGACCTTCTAATGAAATAGACGGAGTTGGCTGTCGTAAGATCTCAGAAGTGTTGGTCACGTGATATTGGGAATCGATTTGAGCTGATTGGCTGTCGAAGCACAAACTGTTTATAATTACGCTCGATAATAGCGTTAACAATTCAATATTTAGTCCAACATTAGGATTCGTGCTTTCTCCCAATTTTACGTGACAGATCTTCACAACGAACTGTCGCGAGAAATAACGTGAAGCTACGCACTCATGCTCGATTTCATTTAAAGGTCAATGTCTACCGTTTATTTATTATAAACGCAGTTTTAAATTTTAACCCTCCAAGTAGTTTCGACGAGATATCTCGTTCATCGACAACTGATCAGTTTTGCTAATGACGAAATACTCCGTCGAGACAAAACTACCCTATAGCAAGAGGAAAGAAGATCCGAGAAGGAAATAAAAATTTTCCCTTGCCAAATTATTTCTTCATTGTTAAAGAACTGCTTCGTCTATCGATTGGATTAAGAATTTCTTTGAATAGAATTCCTCCCTAGATGTATTTTTCTTATCTGTGTCAGTAAAACATTCCTTGTGTGAGAATGTCTATTTACTCGACGTTGTTTGGTGAAGCTTGGCCAAATATGCGCCATAAAAATCCAACCAAATCACCAACAACCTTTGAATAGAATCCTCATTAAAAACTTTGTGTGAGACATGTCTAGATTTATAGATTTGAAGAGGGACTTGGAAGGGAAAATGCTTGAGAGAACAGCCGGAATAAAACAATTGGATTTCAAAAAAATTGAACACCTAAAGCCACGACAGCGATTCGGATGATTCAAGTTTATCAATTTAAAAACAAAATAAATGTTTCGTTCTCGTTTTAAAGCGACATTGCTGCAAGATGACGAAAAATTGCTCAACCAGGCTCGTGAAAAAGGAAATACGTCGCCAGCTGTTAATCTAAGCACATACCGCAGATAAAGGTGGCAGATGGATTCCTACTCTAAGCGTCTGAGATGCTTTTAAACTATCTGGCTGTTATCCATTTCCTTGTACTTTTAAAGAGTTTTCTGGTGGTGAAATCTAAATAATAGTAGAGCAGAGAATTCAAAAAGAGAAACTGAAATACAAGTTTTTCAAATATACCTGGCGACAGCTGGGATTTTTCAATAATATAAAAATTTTTAAAATGACTAAAAAAGAGGATAAAAACAAAATATGAAAAAACTGCTCTATTGATATTTCAGTGGTTTGGTTTTGGAGGTTTTATGGCGCAAGGGCCATATTTGATATTTTCAGTGGAGCATAAAGTCCCCATCATCAGAATTGAAATGAACAAGGAAACTCTTCAGTTTGAATATGTTACCTTCAAAGAGTGTTGCAACTACCAATTTTAATCAATCCTTTTCAGGATGGTACAAAGAGAGATTACTATCATTCACTATTGTGCCATAAAGTAAAAATGGTATGGCTCTCTGATATTTAATTCAATAATGGGAGGCTTTTCCTGTCAAACTAAATGTAAGTGGTGGTAGTGTTTAAGCGGTGGAACGTGTTCTGTACCTATTCCAAACGTGACGTCACTTAACTTGTTTTTCTAATACTATTTCAGCACTTCGTCAATAAAAATACTAAAGTATGAATTCTGAATTGAAATATGATAGTTAAGTGGTCAATGCGGATTAGATTAAAGGTCATTAAAATGGCGATAAATTATAGTTCAAGGTACCCTGATATGTTCGATATCAAAGCATTTGAATCGGAAGTAAAATCTTCGCTTTCCGTTTGGTTTGTTTACTCACAAAATCACTCTCATAGATCTTGCAGAAATTGGGGCCAAGGTAGCTCGGTTGGAAGAATAACGGATTAGCAACCGGAGGGTTGCGAGTTAGAATCCAACCAAAGACCATCGTGTGCAAAGGAGGCTGGTGCACGGTAAATCAATCGTGGCCTCAAATGTCCTCACGTTGGCGTGGTGTTGAAGTTTGGAGAGTGAGGTGCCAGGTCAGGTGTGACCTCGTCATCTGATAGTGATTCAAAATTACGTGGTATTGTCCTCGGATTTTCCATTTGGGACTGATCCCGGACCGTCACCAATAGCCCGTTGTGTTGCTCCAGTGGGACGTTAATTAAATACGTACCTACCTACCTTCATTTTAGCACCTCCATAACATCAGGATGGTACTTGCGGACATACATCTATGTAAATACGTCTTAATTTGTATTCTTTATCTCCGCTTAAAGTTTGAACAAGAAATTTTTAAATACCTCAATACCTTTTAAATACCCTGTAAGTCTATAAAATATAAACTTTACATCACACGAAATAATTGGTAAACTATACACAAAAAATGCAAATGATCATATATTTGAAATTTCTTTGTTAAGAATTACTTTTTTAAGTTCATTGCCGGGCCTTTAATTGGGATTGGGAGGCATTGCCGACAGTCCAGCTTACCTTCACGTTAAGACGGTAATGATAATACTGGTATCAGAGAGGGATTCTTAAAAGTATTTCGAACGAATTTGAAAATTAAGTATAGGTAACCCCCGTATAATACAGGAGTTATGTTCCTAAAAATTGCCGTGTTATGCGAATCCGTATTATACGAAACAAAGAACTAGTGCGAAAAGGGGGGGGGGTTAGGTTCCAAAAATTAAAAAGCATGCTATTATATTTTCATAATTAAGATAAATATCTTTATTAAAATTTTCTTAAGTAATACATATTAATATGAACTAAGCAATGTTTTCTTCGTCAGCACTAAGCACTATTAACCGAGGGTGTTTTCTTTTTGGCAAGATATCCTCATCCTCTGAGTGACAGCCACGAGATCAGTGATGCCATTTATTTTTGAAGTCCTTTATTTCTCAATTCCGTTTTCTCCCTCGCTCCAGTGACGCTCATTAAATATGCTAAGAATCTTCCAGAAAGTTACGTCATGCCATGTCATGTGTGTCCGTCTAACAAATTACAGATGAGCTAGTTTAAAAACAGCGAATCAGGAAGTCCAGCTCCCTTGATTGACAAGACCATCTCCCCTGATTTGCGACTCCCTGAAAAACTGATAAAAAAGCGTGGAGAGGAAGAATACGCTCTCTTTTTTTCGCCTCAGTCCAACGACCTTGCAGTTTTGTGAGAAAGAAACACGTTAAGCGTTCTTGCCATTTTTTCTTTTTGATGAGGAGCGGGTATCCCCGAGAGACGCCATGTCTCTTCTAAGCTAAGTTACTTTTTATTTAATTTATCTCGAGATAATATCCGCGCGTGTAGTTCTTAGGATATTCCCATGCTACACCGTTTAAATTAAACTTTCATAATGCCGTCCTTTTCGCATCGTTGTTCCAATCATTCCATAAAAGCACCGTGTTATACGGGGATGTTCCCAATTCTCGAACCGTGTTAGAGTGAATCCGTGCTATAGAAGTGCCGTGTTATAAAGGGGTTACCTGTAGTTTAAATGGATACTTTTATGAGGGAAATGAACTAATTCAGGGAGGGGGCATTCTTCGCATTAAAATGCATGCTTTGCAATGATTAGACACAAAAATACTCTTTAGTGTGTGTCTTCACACTGAATATAACTGAAATCCTAGTTATGCCTGTAGCTGAGGACAAATTAAAGATTTCATGGCACATATTTCTCGGTGAAATAAAAAGCGAATAATTTGTATGAAATTAAAAACAAAAAATAATTAAAATAAGCAATAAATTTTGGAAAATTCTTGTTGCTCTTTTTTTTCCTAAGAAAATTTAATATTTTTTACTTAGAAGCCATTTGTTGCAATTCAAATTTAAACTTTAATTATATTTCTAATATTATTTCTAATTATATTTCTATTCTCTAATTCTCTAATTATATTTCTTTGTACACGACGTTGTTTGCTTCGATTCGAACTTGCGGCCTTCCGGTTGCTAGTCCGTTACTCTTCCAACCAAGCTACCGCGGCCCGCATGTTTTGAAGGACTCAATCTGTAATGCAAACAACAATATATATTTCATGCTTTCAATGACTCGAAAACTCTACTTTTGTAATTGATTTGTGTAATACATAGGAAGCATTTAAGCGCGAAATGAAATTTTTATGTATTCAAGAACATCATAGCTCAACTTTTTATTATAATTAGCTATGACAAAAACAATAAAGCGATATGCAACCTTTCACTGAATTTCCTACCCTACTTTTAATATTAAGTAATTTTGAATTAGTTAATCCTCTAAGGGGGTTCACAAGCATACATCCATTCTGAAGCACAAGCATATATCCTTCTGATTGGTCAGAAGTCATGGCAGTTTTCCCATGCATGACTTATAACCAATATTCAAATTCTTGATCAATCGAATCTTCCCGAAGATTCTTTCAACCAATAGATGAGGTTATTTAGCCATTACTATGTAGTATCACACTATTCCGAAATCCTTTCCTCCTTTATGACGATTAGTCAACGATTAGAATTTTAACAACGCTCCTCTCCATTTATCTACAACAGGTGGTTCCATAAGATTAACGGAAACATTTTATAGGTAAAAAAATAGAAGAGAAAAATCGATCTACGAAATTTTTTTGTTCTGTCAAAAATGATTCGAAAGCGAAGCTTTTGTTTTCTCCAGGAAAACTCAATGGAGAGAACAGAAAAAAAATGATAGAAATAATAACTACGTGATCCTTTTCTCCCCACTTAGCAATTCAAGGAATAAAACTACGAAACGCATTCGCGAATCGCCATCGCTTGGCGAGAAACTGGAAGTCCTTGGCGATACGGATGGTGACCGGCAAACCTGTCCCAGTTTCTCTGGTGGGCTAAGGAAGTCAAGAGCGGCGAACGCAAATTAGTGCTAGTCATAAACTCGTTCTGATCGTCCTGTCCCGTCGCTCGATATCTCCACGCCGCGCTCTGTTGTGATCATATGTTACAGACACCACGCCAGTGGAAGAAGCTATGGAACAGAGCGGGATCCAAACACTGAACGCGAGTTTTGAATTGAAATGCAGCTCCACTTGAGTCCAGAAGACGTTCGCAGACGCGCGGTACTGTTTCGTTTTCGGTGATCTAGCCAAAAAAGACACTCATCCCAACCTCATCGCTATTTAAACAATGGCAAAGTTATTTGTGCCGCAGTCATCCTGCATATTCGCCATCATCATCTTCGTGCTCCTCGTCCTCAGTGTCGGTCTGCTGGTGTTCGTCCTCAAAGGCCAACTGCACCATGAGAACTCGCTGTCTTTGGCGGGGGTGCCCCACGTGAGCGACACCGCCGCCCCGAGAGCGACCACCCATGCCCCTAGTCCTCACACGGCCCCCAAAGCGGCCACCACGAGGTCCCCCGACCCCGCGGACGCCGCCGTGGTCCCCATGACAACCTCGCTGGACGAGGCTCCATGGCTGGACTTCAGGCTGCCCAAGTACATGGTGCCGTTGCACTACGACCTGTTGCTGCACCCGGACCTGGAGCAGGACACCTTCTCGGGCACCGTCGACATAACCGTGAACGTCACACGGGACACGAGGCACTTCGTGGTACACGCCTACCGGCTGCTCATCAAGGATTCGAAAGTTCTCGATCTCCGGCAGGATGTGGAGCTAGGGGTGGAGAAGCAGTTCGCGTACAACCCCCACGAGTACTTCGTGTTGACCACGGAGCGAGTGGTGGAGCCTGGCTCGTACCGATTGTCTTTTGCGTTCAGTGGCATGCTCAATGGCACCATTGTTGGGTTTTACAAGAGCAGATACAAGAACAGCAAGAATGAGACCAGGTAAGCCAGCTTCATTGTAAACCCAAATCTTTTTTGTTTGCAAATAACCTTGTTTTATCGAGTCTCTTTTGCTTAATGATAATAGAGTGAGCAGGATTTCATTTCGGAGGAAGTCCATAGTTAGAAATGCAATTTGTATGAAAGTTTTAGACCGCCTGACCACTCTAGGAAAGTTTCACAAAATGTTTTCCTCTCAAATTTCGTTGGGGCTGAGGTAGTCCCGTTTTTAGAGTCGCGGATTAGCAACCGGAGGGTTTCGATTTCGAGACTCGGTCGAACCAGAAGTGCAAAAGAGTGAGAAGTTTGCAGCTTCAATGCAAACCTCATGTCTTTTGTTTGCAAATAAACTTGCTTATCAGTTTTTTTACGGAAAGATAATAGCGTGAGCAGGACTTCTTTCGGAGGAAGTTCAAGGTTAGAAGCCTTCTGTGGCTCATCGTTCAGAGGTGTGTACGGGCTTCACGAACTCGAGGTACTCCAGTTATCTTTTCTTTTCCAATGGGATCTGTCTACTAAACACGTGGATCGAGCTCCCGGGATACCTAAGCGATCTTTCCGCTTTCGTCACACTGCTCTTACCCAATCCCTCTTTTCCTCTTTCATGACATTTTGTTTGTTTGACGTTATCTTGTGTTTGGCGCAGCTTGGCTAAATTCGGCTCTTGCTCCATGAAACCTAAAAACAACCAAAGTTAGAAATGCAATTTCTATTCGAAGTTTGATTGCCTATTGTCACTTTAAAAAAGTTTTCATCTCACATTTCGTTAGGGCTACGGTAACCCCGTTCATAGAGTCTCGGATTTGGGGGTTGATAGTTCGAGACTCAATCGAACCAATAGTACAAGAACAGCAAAAATGAGACGAGGTAAGAAACTTCACTGTAAACCTCCCATGTCTTTTTATTTGCAATTGACTGCTTATCAAGTCTTTTTACCACATGTTATTTATGAGCAGGATTTCATTTCGGATGTCCAAAGTTAGAAATGTAATTTGTACGCAATGTTTTAGATCGCCTATGACACTTTAAAAAAGTATTCGTATCACATTTCATTGGGACTGCGGCATAAGTTATATTGACGCGTATATAAAGTTTCAGATCGTCTATGACAATTCAAAAAAGTTCCACAAAAAAATAGTTTTCATATCACTTCGCTGAGGTCGTGGTAGCCCAGTTGATAATGTCACGGATTGGCAAAAGGAGGGTTGCGAGTTCGAGACTCCATAGAACCAAAGATAAATTGTTAAATCTGTCGTGACCTCAAAAGTCCTCACTTTGTCGTGGTGTGGATGTTCGGAGAGTGGGGAGCCAGCTCAGGTGTTGACCTCGTCATCTAACGGTTCAAAAATACGAGGTGTTCGCTTCTCTCTTTCCCTTTGGAATTCGGCCGCGGTAGCCCGGTTGGAAGAGTAACGGATTAGCAACTAGAAGGTTGCGAGTTTGAATTCAACCAAAAGCGGCTCGCTATGCTAAATCTGTCGTGGTCTCAAATGTCCTCACGTTGACGAGGTTTGGAAGTTTGGAGAATGGAGTGCCAGCTCAGGTGTCTGTCTGACCGTCTGTCTGTCGTCATCTGACCGTGGTACAAAATCCTCGATCTTTCCCTTCGGGTTTGATCCTGGTCCGTCGCCAATACCTCGTTGTGTTGCTCCAGTGCGACGTTAATTAAAATACCTACCTACCCTTCGGGATTGATCCCGGACCGTCGCCAATTCCCCGTTCTGTTGCTCCATTGAGACGTAAATTCAACTACCTACCTACATGTTGTTGGTGGCAATTTTAAATTAAAGGATTGAGTAAACATAAAAGTGACGCATCTCAGTTGATATGAGTGTCAAAATCATTTTAAAATGGTCGTGTTTACCAAGAAATTACTTATGGCTTTTAAATCCGATCTTTTTAACAATTAACTTATTTTTCTGTGCTTTTGAAGGGTTAATGGAGACGCTTCAAATTCGATTACTCATTTTATTCGTCGATTATTGATTTGTCGATGGCTGCTATCGATTCATTTATCTACCTTGCTATAGTAGAAAGTTCTGTGACTTTTAAAGCTCCTCATCAACGCTTCAGAGGTCACGGAATTTTCTATTATACCAAGCGGATATATAAATATGAGAGATGGCTTTGTTCGTTATAAATTAATAATGTTCGTACTTCCTATTTTCCCAATAAATAATTCGTTTAATCAACCCCGATTATTCTAACAATTCCTATGTTATTTTGACATCGCAAAAGCATTTATTGTGTAATTTGTTAAAAGGTATCAAATAAGGCAGTTGAATTAACGTTGGTAGGCAATTGAATTAATGTCTCACTGGAGCAACACAACGGGCTATATGGCGACATGAAAGGAAAACGTCCCCAAAGGGAAAGAATCGAGGACAACACCTCGTAATTTTGAAACGCAGTCAGATGACGAGGTCAGCGCCTGAGCTGGCACCCCACTTTCTTTCCACACCACGCAAAAGTGAGGACATTAAGACCAAAAGAGAAAAACAAACGAGATTAACCACCCCCAGATACACGACTGTCTTTGGTTGGATTGAGTTTCGAACTGCAGGTTGCAACGCTCAGGTTGCTAATCCGTTACTCTTCCAACCGGGCTACTGAGTATAAAAATAAGATACCAGCACTTACGGAGAGCCTTCCCTTTTAGCCACGACAGTGGATTGTTGTAAAAATTGTGATTGTGCTACTTCATTTTTGTTATTAATCTAACCTCGTACTCATGCCATTAATATCCTCCAAAGTGCAAAGCAGGAAATACATCTTTAAAAAGCAACCATTTAATGAGTTGCGGTTTTGGATTTACCTAATAGCAATGGCTTTAATGCTGAACAGTATTTCAAGGTAGTTGAACTTACGTCTTACTGGACAACACAACAGGCTATTAGGATCGATCTTTGAATACTGTTTGCGGAAAAATCCTAAAAATGTATTTCAAATTGAATCCTTTAATTTTCTGTCAACTTTTTAAAAAATTCAGAGAGGATTTTAATTTGCTCTAGAAAATTCGATTTCTTAGACAATTCTAATTTTGTGCCACAAAGTATACTGAATACAATGGTATCATAATTCAAAATTCTGAAGTTTTGTCCCTAAATTTACAGTAATGAGAAGAAAGAGTGAATTAATATTGATTCAAATGCAAGGTGTTCCTCTAAGGACTAAAATAAAAGAAAGTCTAATATTTTCTTTACTTTTATATATACCATCATTTATTTAAAAAATTTCTTACATGCGTACATAGGCTCATAAATATTTTTGCAAGTCTAATACACTTCAACATACGTATCATGCACTTCTCGTCATTCTAATTATTTGTTTCAATGTAACACATTTTTCTTTTATTACAGTTCGAAACGAAACACCCTGTACTTGTTTTGAAATATTTCTCTCACACTGTTTTACAGAATTCACAATGAAACAAAAATGAAAATACTGAGTAGAACGTACCCATATCCGTCATTAATATGGTTTTATTGTTATTTCATCAAAATTAATGTTTTTTTAATCCTCAGATAGACACGAAAAAACTAAAAATTCAACAACACAGGTACTTATCTTTAACAATTGGATTAAATAAGACAAATAGATACTAAAAAGTCAAAAACATAGGTACTTATCTTTAACGATTGAATTAAATAAGACTAATAGACACTAAAAATGTAACAAGTACTTATCTTTAACGATTGGATTAAATAAGGAAAATCTTAAAATTGAGGAATTTTAGGAGTTTGAAGGATTTTAGACGAAGAAATCTAAGCGCCCGTTTATGATTTTAGGTGATACGTGTTTTTAAATGAGACTTGTTTCATTGAGAAAAATTCGAGTTAAATTCTCCCTGAATTACACGATCAAAAACATGTTATGGAGCTGTTTAATATCACTAAAACTAAGAGTCAGAGCCCGTCACTCCAATGAAATTATTCAGCAATTCGATGACAGAAGGTAATGAAAAATTTGAAAGATAGAAACCAACGCGAAAAGAAAATGTAAGAGTCCGGGGAAATAGATTAAGAAAATAATGCCGTAGCGTTTTTAAACAAGTGAGTGGAATATAATTGAAGTGGATATTAAACAGCTAATTGTGGTAACATGACTGTAGTATGGCTTTTTGCCATACGTTTTATCAGAAAAATGAATTAGCATCATTGAAGTGCATGTGAGAGAGAAATGCTTCTTTATGCTTTTGACTGAATTTATTTCATTTGCAAGCATAAAATGGTAGTGCTGATATTCGTTATAAACGGATTTGAAAAAAGTGTAAAATGGGTAGGTAAGTAGGTATTTTAATTAACGTCGCACTGGAGCAACACAACGGGCTATAGGCGACAGTCCCGAATCAAACCCAAAGGGAAAGATTCTAGGACAACACCTCGTAATTTTGAACCACGGTCAGATGACGAGGTCACACCTGAGCAGGCACCCCACTCTCCAAACTTCCACACCACGCCAACGTGAATTGAGGCCACGACAGTTTTGACGTGCACCAGCTCCTACTCCTACACGACGGTCTGTGGTGGAGTTTCAAACTCGTGAGTACGAACTCGCAATCCTCCGGTTGATAATCCGCTACTCTTCCAACTGGGCTACTGCGACCCCCCAAAAATGTAAAGGAATACTACAAATTCCGAATAGTTGGTTTTTGGGGGTTTTATGACACAAGGGCCATATTTAGCCATGCTACCCCAGACACAAGACATACAATATCAAGTAATAGACAGACACACACACAATGAGTTTTATTGACACAGAAGAGAAATACACCCAGGGAGGAATACACCTGACAGGAATCGAACCTGCGCCACCTACAACTCGAAGGTTGCTAGCGCAGTGGGCATACCCACTGAACCACGACGGCCCCAAATTCCGAATGGAAAAGAAATATATGTTTAATGGTTTTCTTTTTCTTATTTCTTATGCCTCCCGATTCAATAACAGAGCGCTACAAGGAAAAACGTGATTTTGAAAGAATTTCAGCCAGTTTAAAAGGCAATTTTTAAATCGCCAATCGTTTTTGGTTATTGAAAAAAATTTCGCTGTCTCTTTTAGAAAGATTTTCAGTATGTGTCATGTATTTTTATTGTTGTAAAACAAGGTTTATGCAACACCATTCTATGAAAGCCATAAAACATTCGTGTGTGCATGGTAGTTTCAATTCTTGATGCCAACAATTCGAAAACTGCATATATAGTCAACTAGATTTTACATATTTTGTGTGCTGTTTATTTCATTATATAATCTGAAAAAACTTACATTTTTTAAGTTTAAAAAATTATTTAAATTATATTCTTGTAATATAAAAAAGAAACCTTTCGGTTTTCAGGATAAAATTTAGAATTTAGTTGCATACTTTCAACAAGAATTCGAGATTTATTCGATCGATATCGAAAGATAAAATGTTTTCTGTTTCAAAGTGAATCAAGCTTTGTCCGATCATAGAGATAATGAGTTCTCACAGTATAATTGACAGAGAAAACGTCCATCTATTAGTGTCATTCGATACACATCCAAAAAGAAATGCAACATATCTCCATAGGAAAAGAGTTGGAAGTAGGTCGAAAGTTGAATCCAACCAAACCAGTTTTCGAAACGGGCGTCACGGAAAGTAAAAGAGATTCGTTTTCTATTCTTCCACCGATTTGGATTAAAGCACGAAAAATACATTTCAAAAAAAATTCGGAGTTTTACTGAATTCCAAAAACTTCATCCAACTATTCTTCGAACACATTTATGTAACACTAGAAGTTGATTTGAAAAGGTCTTTAACTGGTTCGCTTTATAGAAACAATTGTGGAATTTCCCAGGCGTAACGTGTTAATTATTTTTATGTGCTGCGTAAAAACATGCATAGAACAGTTTCCTTGAAGCGGTGGGATCCATTGCATAAAAATACGATTTTTCTTTTCTGGTAAAATTGCAAAACTCGATGACATTCACTAATATAAATTTGTATTCCTTTTTTTATTTTGAAACGTGCCTTCATTCAGAATTTGAGGTATCGCATCTGATTTCTGTCTGCCAAGTCGTCTATCGTAAAAGCTACTGCGACGTTTAAAACTCCTTGATGCTTCATTCTCAATACTATTCTGTGTTAGACGATTGTACTCACTATCATGAGGTATAGTTAGGATCTAGAGAATTGGCATTTGAGTACCGTTGCCTTGAACGAGTGTATTTGTTCAATTTGGGGGCAGGTCGAAAGTAAATAATGGGTCCTCATAATTGGCATTTTCATCGCCGATTCGGATTGCGAGTTTATCACTCCGTCTTTGCCCTCTGGGGTCACGGTAACCCAGTTGGAAGAGTAACGGACTAGCAAACGGAGGATTCCTAGTTCGAATCCAACCAAAGACCGTCGTGTACAAAGGGAGCTGGTGCATGTTAAATCTGTCGTGGTCTCAAATGTCTCACGTTGGTGTGGTGTATAAGCTTGGAGAATGGGGTGCCAGCTCAGGTGTGATCTCGACAACTGAGCATGGTTCAAAATTACGTGGTGTTATCCTCAGATCTTTCCCTTTGGGATTGATCCCGGACCGTCGCTAATAGCCCGTTGTGTTGCTCCAGTGCGACGTTAATTAAAACACCTACATGTCTTTGACCGCATACAACAATGATTACGAGTTGGCGAAGAAACAAATAATCACCTATGACGATTATCGAGAAAATTCTGGTAGACATCTTAAACATCTTGATGCTCAGTAATATTCCGTATTAAATTATTGTCTGTACCATAAGGTATAGTTCGGTTCTGTAACTTATGATACAGTGAGCGAATTGGCATTTGTGTCATGTTTGGTACGTTTGAATGTGTCTATTTGTTCAATTAGGGAGCATGTTAAAAGTAAATAGTGCGTTCTCACAATTGGGGCAATCACATTTTCAGCGGGGATTCGGGCTCCTAGTTTATCACTCTGACACAGCCCTCATACAGATGTAATTACGAGCTGGAAAAAATTAATCACCTATGGTGATCGTCATACATGATTCTGCATATGGCATACTTTTCCCGTGGCAAGTTTACCATCTTTGTAGAAATAAACTACCCCAAGGTCATCTACCTTCTCATCGGAACCGCACCATATTTCTCAAGTAATTACTAAATTGCGTGTAAATTCACTATTTTTTAATCCAGCGGCTGCTCGTAATTGGAAAAATAAGTGAATTATTAAGAGTAGTATGTAACAGATTTATCACAAAGAAAATCGATTAAGTCCAAATGAATTTTTTTGTAAATTGAATCGATTCTTCCCTATAAGTTGTTTTAGGTCATCCTCAAATGCGGTTTTCTTCACGATCATGAATACAACATATCTTTCTTTAAATAAGATACGTAAATACTGACACTAATTGATAAAATGTGTTAGAATTAAACTATCAATTAAAAGCTAGTATTCAACAAATAATCTACAAATCAAGTAAAACCTCGATTCTACATCCAGAATAGAGATGCAGATAATACTACTATCCCCAAACTGTTCAGAGACGGCCACATGTGGCGAAAGCTTTTCACTTCTGCTGTATAATATTGGTTCTGGTGCCAGAAAGGCTACCACCTCGTAATTTTGAACCATTCTGCACTTTAGGTAGGTAGGTATTTAATTAACGTCGCACTGGAGCAACACAGCGGGCTATTGGCGACGATCCGGGATCATCCCCGAAGGGAAAGATCCGAGGACAACACCACGTAATTTTGAACCACGCTATTCTTTTTTCGGACTACAGCTATAAAAATAATTAGTGCTTAGCAGTTTAATTAAAGACAGAAAATTACTCATCAAGTGAAATTTGAAATTTAATGAAATAATCAGGTACTTTTTAAGTTGCACATAGTACATGCCGTTCAAAAAATTTCCGCGGGAAACTTTGGAAGCCAGACCGTTCAGGATTTAAAAGTCACCAATTATGTATTACATTATTATGTACACATCGACATCACTGATATGATGAAAACCTCTTA
Organism: Meta bourneti; assembly: GCA_933210815.1. Classification (NCBI taxonomy): domain Eukaryota; kingdom Metazoa; phylum Arthropoda; class Arachnida; order Araneae; family Tetragnathidae; genus Meta; species Meta bourneti. The sequence continues at coordinate 18,515,537 of OW119922.1, forward strand.
ATGGTATTTATACTGATCGCTTACATTGTTATTCGTGAATAGGTGCGTAGGTGCCCCAGTGAACTTATTTTCCCAAGGCCTATATTGCTCTTAAGACGGCCTTGTATCATTGTAATGCCATTTGAATGAGTATCCTCCAAATAACATTATCAGCCAATTGGCGATGTATCCAGAAACGCATTTCGGGATACGTCGCCAATCTTACTTTTCAAGCAGGCTAAGGACTGGACGGAAAATACAAGTGTTTCAAAACTTCCTGTGAAAACTTTAAGGGGAGGTATGGAACACAAAATTAAACCGTGTTCCTTAGCGATATATGTCCGGAAGTGCCTCTCAGAGTGCTGGAGGATACACAAAGGTGTAAAAATGAAAATGAACGTGTACATTTTTAGTAACCTTGATTTTGAAGTTCGACAGCAGTTGTGCACTTAGAGTTTCGTAGTAGTTGCTCAAAATGGCCACCACCAACAGTAATTCACGCCTGACAGCTTCGATGCATGGGAAGAGTACATACCATCGTCACGGACCTATCCTTTCGATGAAATAGACGGAATTAATTGCACGACTTTATTTTACGACGTTATTTTTCCCGATTGCTCGAATTGAAGATCTCCAGTGAAGGTCAAGTGGTGTTGGAAGAAAGTACAAATCTTTATGTTTGTAAGACTAATAAGTCGAGTGTAATAAAAGCACTAGCCAATTCGATGGCCAATCGACCGGAATCGATTATTATTGCTCGTCTGGATGGGTACTATCACCCCTCTTATTTTGTAAAAACAATTTAGACTCACCCTGTATATAACATTTTTTCACGTATAACAGTTACTGTCATTTTGAGCCATTATTTTGCATATTCTGGTGTTTGCAAGGGGGAAGGGTAGTTGAATCAACGTCACAACGGAGGAACACAACGAGCTATTGGTGACAGTCCGAAATCAATCCCGAAAGGAAAGATCCGAGGACATCACCTCGTAATTTTGAACCATGGTCAAATGACGAGGTCAGCACCTGAGTTGGCACCCCACTCTCCTAACTTCCACACCAACGTGAGGACATTTGAGGCCACGGCAGATTTAACGTGTACCATCCCAATGTACACGGTGGTCTTTGGTTGAATCTAGTTTCGAATTCACAGTCCTCCAGTTACTCGTCCGCTACTCTTCCAACCAGGTTACAGCTGACCGGTGTTTGCAAGGAAAAAGGCATCTTCGGGGAATTTTTCTGAAACCCAATTCTTTACTATTGTTGGTAAAAAGCTTTTCCTTGGTCAAATTTCAGAAGCCTATTAGGACTCAGACTGATGTGATTTATTTCATGAGTGCTGCTGTGTTTTCTGTAAAAATGGGGAGCGTTTTAACTTGAAACTTTGTTGGCAAACCGAACCAAATCATTCTCTTTTTGAAACCCTAGATGATTTTCGTTCTGCTTTGTAATTCTAGGCTGATAAAATAAAAATTTGCCTTAAAAATGCAAACTAGTCTATTAAATTTTTGTTAGCAAAACTCAATCTTTCGACTTCATACAGAAACTGTCAGAAAATGTTGCTTGTATTTTTCCTTAATTTCTTTCACATTACCTGTTTTTTATTGAAAAAATATAGACATTCAGTTTGAGCAAGAAATTGCAAAAAGTTATGTATTTTTTGTAGTATAGGGGTATTCAGGTTTCTTTTTTTCCATGCGCCAATTTTTATAAAACTTCGGCACAAAAATTAAAAATACATGTAATTTTTAGGTCATATTTTTGTAGTTTTTTGGGGGGTCATAAATGAATTTTTAAAAGGCATTTATTTTTCAGTTTTTAGATAATCGAAACCCTAAAGATTAAGTAAAATTCCAAAGATTGTATACAGAATTTATAACTAACTGTTTTTAAACTTTCAACTATTTTACCCTTATTTTAAAGCTTATGAGGAACACGAGCCACATCCATCGATTGTGTTGAAAATTGATGTTTAACAGTGGCTCATTAACGATGGATTGAAGCGCAATTAGTGTTCCGTGAAAATAATTAATGAGACATTGGCCGAAGTTGAGAACAAAGTACTTCATAAACACTGTAATTGGAAGCTAAGTGATTTATTTAAAATAAAATAATAAACTGGCGTTTATCGAAATACTCCATTCAATTAATTTTTAGTTATAAGAACAATGACTAATGATTTAAAATGAAAATCAAATAGGCTCGATTCTGACTTAGCCGTCAGTTTGAAGAGTAGACCTGCAGATCGGAGCTGAAATGAGTTAGTTGAATATTGTTAAAAAGCGTTTATTTAAACTATATATAAAGCAGAGTTTGGGTCTGTTCTCTACACAAATCTACACCGTTTAACCAATCCACATCAAATTTGGTACACTCGTTCTTTAGACTGTTGCTGGAAACATTAACCCTCGTTAGGATTAGTCCTGAGTCTGCAGAGGGAACTAAAAACAATTCGAAATCCCCAAAGGAATAACATTGATTATCGTTACGATCACTGTTCTACAAATTCTCACCAAATTTGGTTCACTTATTCTTTAGAATCCTGCGGGAAACATAAGCTATATATCAACCCCGTTCGGATTTGTCTTGGGTCTGCAGAGGGGGCTAAAGACAATTCGAAATCCTCATAAGAATAACATTGAGTAATATCACGATCAATTTCAATCAATTCAACCCAAGCAACGCCGGGTTGTAACATGCGGTCGGTGGTAAGTCGCTCCATACTATCCTCACCGCTAGACGTAGCCCAACGTCAAAATAAAATAACTAACACAGTGAGATGTAAGCAGCAAATTAACTTTAAAGTTGATGTAATATTCTCTCTTTAGTTTGTATAATTGCAGTTTCTGTCTTCAAATGCATTATTAAAATCTACATCTTCAGAAAATGTTAAAGTTGGAAAAATATTACAAGATTTACGCACATTCGGACAATTTTGTGAATTTAATTTCTGTTGTCTGATACCACACATTTTTTTTGAGAATTTTTTAAAAAGAAATTGACTATAGTTTTATTCAATGCGGAAGCAAAGTGTTTTATAAAATTTGTGTATTTTAAACCTATGATTCACCTATCACAGTAGCCTAGTAAGACTTGTTCAGGTTTTTATTCTAATCTAAGAAATTTTAGGACAAACAATAGGTTTTTACAGTAAATGAATTTTAAAACATATCCTAAAAATTGCCATTTTAAAGAATTTATTTCTAATTTTTGTATCTTTACAAATAAAAGTTTTAAAATTCTATTTCTACAATTTGTAGGATTTAAAAAATTTTATCCAAATCAGCGTGTCATATAATTTGCATCTATTTAAAGACTCAGTTTGGATCCGTTATCTTGTCTTGCGAGTTGTAGACGGCATAGGTTCGATTCCTACCTGGGTGTATTTCTCTCTCTTCTGTGTCAGCAAAACTTCCCTTGTATGTGTATTTCCATTACTTGAGGTTGTTTGTCTTGTGTTTGGTCCAGCATAGCCAATTATGGCCCTTGCGCCATAAAAACCCAACCAACCTTTACCTTGCTAACATACAGAAAATCGAGTTTCATAGATTTAAATATTTCTCTGGTACATTTGTTTTAGTACAATAATTTAAGAAATTATGTATCCATATAGTCTAGAAAAACTAAATTATTTATCTATGTTGAGCATTTCAAAATTTACTGTACGAACTTAAAGGGGAGGTATCGAACTCACAAAATTAAACCATTTTCATAGAGGGAAGTATATCACAAGGGAACTTTCGGGACTTGATGGATTGGCCAAGGTTGACCCGATTCTTGGTCACTACGGTGATCTTTATGCACAAGTCTGGGTATAGCAGGACCAATGGGAGAATACTTTTTAGCACATATCGTAGGAGACTGGAAGACCAAGCCTTTCGACTAGGTTGACTGATTGTTATTTACTTCTTTTTCCGTGCTGATACCCAGAACTCCCCGACATCCTAAAAGGATTTCCAGTCTGTTGTGAAGTATTAAGGAACAATAATTAATGTGCCCTAAAAGGTAACAAAATGTGTGACAATGTGTCGTTGAGAGGAAACCGTCATGGTTGCACATTTCTGCTGCGTTCATCGCATTTTTGTTTCCAGCTGAAATGATGTTGCATAAAAAATACCAGAATGCGCCAGTGTTTATCTTGATTTTATGTATATGTCATGATTGCAGTTTGGTCTACTGATCTACGGTTTACCCTGAAACAATGGCATAATTAATTCACTGAGGAACGACAAGGTCTTCTGCGTAGTGAAGAAGACACAACAGTTAAGTAATCTGAAGTATCATGTTAAGAATTTGTTTCGAATACCAGGACGCAATATATTCACCAAGTCAAACTGTCAGGACAAAACATCAAGGGCACACTGACAACAAGAAGTATTACCTGACTGTTATTCATCGTCTAGAAGTTGAAAATGGAAATCACAACTCAGAGAATGGGGACTAATGCACCACAATTTATCAACACGTGCATTGTGTCTCATCCAAAATTTGTTTTGGCAGAACTGAGAGGCATTTTCTATCAAGTTAAATATAGGTGGTGGCAGTATTTTTGCGTCGATACGTGTTTCTTGTACGTATTCTGAACATGACGTAAGTTGGCTTGTTTTTCGAAACGTGTTCAGCACTTTTACAATAAATATTCGAAAGAATGAATTCCGAATAGATGTATGATAGTTAACTGGACAAAACTTATTACATTAAACTCGAAGCGTTGCCAAAACGGCAATAAAATACCCTTTAAAGTAACTCCGATATATATCATGCAAGAGCATTTGGACAGCAGAAGTAAAATCGCAGACCGTCTGGTTTGTTTATTCACACTGAAAATCCCTCTCATACACAAGTTCAGCAATCCTATTTCCCATTCATGATTCCATACGGCTATTGGCCAATTCCACAGGCTAAAGATGGCACTCAAAGGGCAAGATTACTGAACTCAGAAGAAATCATGGCTATTTTGACGACAGCCCGTTGTGTTGCTCCAGTGCGACGTTGATTAACTACCTAATTACCTACCCATCTCTTCTTAGACTTTTTGAAGGTGTATAAACCCACATTCTTCGTCTAGTTTATCTGATCAAGAGGGCTAAGAAAAAACAGCCACTGTCATCTGAAAATTGACTCAAATTCAATTTTAAAAACACTTCCTTACTTTTTGGTGTCATTGTCTTTTCAATTTCAAATTTTCAATGCCGCACATTATTTCCTCCGCGGAAAAAAAACAAGGACTAATTCTCAGCCGATTGCTCACTAGGTTTCTAGGTAAATGTGCGCGAATCTGGCTCGAAAGACTTGTGTCTTTTCACACATCGTCGCGCGAGGAAATTAGTGTCATTATTTGTGGATTAGTGAATCTTATTGGCGAGGTAGAAATGCGCGCACAATAGGACGAGATGGAAGAAGTTAGCCATTCTCCAATGGTGTAACTGACACTTTGGCGACTTTTTTAAGGAACGTAAACCATGTATCCTCTTTCAACTGAAGTGAGAGAGGTCTTCGAGTGCAAATTGGCCAATTCCCATTTCTGATTCCGTGATAATCGTGCCATTATCGCGTTTGCGTATGTGGATGGCATTGTTCTCTGCAGTCGTAGGTCAAGGTCACAAGTAAAAGCGGAAAGGGAAATTTATAAGTACAATTTTAGTAGCACGTCGTTAGAGAAGGTTATTAGAGACGCAAATAATCAACTCGGGGAAAAATATGATTTATACATACATCGGGAATGCTTGCCGGTGTGGTGTCAAACCGGACAGTGAGGCACTTCCCCTTTAAGGTGTATGTATACAATAGATTTTTTTTTAATTTTGACTTTAAAAATCCAGTTTTTTTTTTCAAGTAATTGGCTTATGCTTAAAATCATTTCAGTGACAAAAAATCCGATTAAGCTAATTATTAATTATCTAATTTAGATATAATCAGATAATTAGCATGTTTTTTCACAGTGATATCTCAAATTCTAATGTGCTCAGAAAGTTGGCAATAATTCCTGTTGGAAATTATTCCTAGTATACTTGATGTTCTGACTCTCATTCAAGTTGCTAGAGGGAATAGGTTATTGTGAACAATTGTTTTCACCAAGGAAGTCTGAAAAATCGAGATTTTTCCAGTAATTTTAACATTTAAAAATCAACTAAAAATTAATTTCTTAACTAAAAACTTTGAGGTTCAGAACATCCACCGTATTATATAGATTGTAATGATATGAAAATAATTATATTAGATCAATCCATTGTTGAGTTATCACTGTTTGAACAAAGCATTGTTTTGCAAGAGCACAGATCTTCAGAAATTGAATTGAGTTTAAAGTTTTGGAAACATGTTTGTACTGGTGATAGTACTTACCCAACGAAAAACCCTTGTAACTAGAAAAGTATTCTAAATATTTATAAGATCTTAATATATTTTAAAAGCTCAAAAATTGGGAAATATTTGAAGTAATAAAAACAAAATCGATATTCTGGTCAATTTTCGTGATTTCTAATGTATACATACATTTTAAGGGGGCACAGAAGGAATGACGAGGCAATGTTTTAAACATTAAAGCCTTAAAAATCTTATTTTTTAGGGAAAAAAACTACCTGTGGAAAACTTACGTAAAACAAGTCAATTATATTATATTCGTAGAATTATCAATTAGAACTTGAATTATCATTTGAAGAAAAAGTACATTTTCAACTTAAGGTAAGAAACCCAGAAATTATACTTTAATGGAGCGAACGTTTATGTATCTTCGGTTTAGAGCAAAAACTCATTAACGGACAAAAAAAAAATTTTTGAAGTACATCCGTTCAACGATTGTTAGTTTTAGGTCAAAAATAAAAATTTTAAGTGTTTTTTAAGATATAGCAATTTTTTTATTTATCTATGTGCTGCATATTTTGCACAATTACTTAATTATACGGAAGAGTGCATTTACAAGTATTTCTAAAGATACTAATAAGTTTTTGCGTCAACAGTTTAAAAACTGCATGAAATCAAATTGACATCTGCAACACACCGTTGCAGTTGACAGTTAAAGAGTAATTATCTTTTCAAAAACTGAAACTTTTTATTACCCTTCGCTTTATCCCTGACAAGTGCCTGAGTAATCTCATAAAATTCAGTTGTATCATAGACAGAAATATTTTTAATTTTTAATACTTTTTAACCTAATTCCATCGCTTCACAATTACTCATTCTTTTTGCAAATGCCATACCTTCTGATGAAGAAAGGACAATTTTCACAAATAAAGACAATTACCACCAGCCCGTGAATAATTGGTATAAGAAACTAAAACGTCCTAAGCGTGAGTTATTGGGAATCGTTATTTGGTCTTTCATAAGGGTTTAGCAAGCTCGTGTAAAACAGTGCAACTTTGTCTACTAAAAAGTTGTCCATGGTAGAGTTGGTTACACTGCTATATATACTATTGTATTGTAAGTTAATTTGAGTTGGTTGAGACACTGCTATATATACTATTGTATTGTAAGTTAATTTTTGTACTGGTAGCTAAGTTCGCCACAATACTCCCCCTTCAGAATTTAGCGGAAGCCTAATTCGATAGATGACACCACTAGTTGAATGATTTCCATTTACGTGAGAGCTGTATTAAGATCACGGGTGTACTTTCGCATGAGTGGTCAAGCTCCCGTGTTGCCTTTAGCAGTCGAGTGTGAGTAGCCTTGTGAAGAGAAGGTTGAGCAGCAACGAATGGAGTGAAGCCGTGATAGGAATATGAGCAGTGTCTGCTATCACAGAGCCTCAGACGGTTGTTGAAAGTGATTAACACCGCATTAGCAATTTAACTACTAATCATGGACCATCCATCGAAGTTTATAAAGTTTGCGTGTTCAAATCACATTCGTCGGTCACCAATTTAGCAAGCCCGTGTAAAACAGTGCAACTTTGTCTACCATAAAGTACTCCATGGCAGAGTTGGGTTACATTGATATGCTATTGTATCGTAAGTTAATTTTTGTAGTGGTAGCTAAGTTCGCCACAAGGGTTTTTCTGTCAGACACAGAAAAAGATTTCGTAAAGCGAGTAAAATTCAGCAACATCCGTAGGAATGATTAGCAAAATGTCCTTCGCAGAGTGTGAAGTATAAGAGTTGAAGCAACCAAATTTAAAAGTAATTTTATAAGAACTCTTAAAGGTTGTCAAAAAAATTTAAGATAAAAAAAGGTCTTGCCTGTGGAAATTTAGCAGGAGTTGCGAGTTGGCTAATAGCTGGAAGAGGCATTGACGAACAGCGATTTATATTGAACTAGCAAAGTTCATAAAATCTTCAATTTCTACTTTGCGGTGCAATATGTATATCATACCACAGTAGTCACAAAGATCTATTTTAACCGTTTTTTAAATAAGAAAATTTTAAGAGCTTTGGACACTCAGATTTCAGTCGAAATATTTTTCCCAATGTCAGTTATGGACGTGTAATAGTCCTTCCAGCATTCCGTTGGTGGGAATCGAACAGTCACAGTGTTAACCCGAGCTTGGCGTTAGTTCGACGATTGTATATGTGATACGGTTTGGGTTCTGGTCATCCGCCGACTAAGCTGGAAATAAAGTGGCAAGACTTGGCGATCCTCTCTTTCTGCTGTGGCGATACAAAATAACATCACTTTCAAGGCCGTACCGTCAATTAGAGATTTATCAAAACGAAATTCGTACAACACAACAAATTCAAACTCTACCCGTTTTAATTATTCAGTAAGTTGTGAACTGATTTGATGAATACATTGACAGGTATGTGCTTTCTGTTTCGACACATTTCCTTTCGTTTTCTGGTAGGTTCGATGGAACTTAAGTATCTGTGTATTGATGGATTCTGAACTGTGAAAAGGAAATAGAGATTTTATAAATTAAATAATCCCAGAAAGCATTTATTTGATGATGTCAAATGTACAATATAAACTTAACACTGACATCACGATTGACATTTGAAATGTTTTAAAGTCAACTTACCAATAAACTCAGCATTACATTTGCATTAAGTCTATTTACGACCCTCGCTAATGGTGTCAGCTCTTAGATTATTGACAGAGCATGACTGTCTGGACAAGCACTTACATCGTTTTAGCATGTATGGTAGCCCGAAATGTATCCTGTACAGGGGATGGTTGATATGGACTGTGACCACCTTTTAGAATGTTCGGCATTATCGGGCCTTCATGCACGCTATGGAAAGGCTAGAGAGCTTTGGAAGTAGCTGTGGCGATTAACCCTGCAAGTGGTTTCGACGAGATATCTCGTTCATCAAAATCTGACCAATTTTGCTAATGACGAGATATCTCGTTATCATTGCCGATTTTTTTTATGATGACGAGACCAAGATCTGGTACGTTTTCTTCTAATGACGAGATATCTCGTCCAACAAGATCCTGTCAGTTTTCTAATGACTAGGTGCCACGTCGAGACCACCACCAGTAGGGTGAATCTTCCTGCTGATCTTTTTACTAATTTTTCTTTTCGTTCTATGCTCTACGTGTGTCATCACGTGACATATGATGGTATTTGTCTAAATGCCTTTCCAACAAAAAAACTATTTAAAACTATTATCTATATATTTATGAAATGTTGATTGCAAAGATAAATTAAACTTTTGTCGGTTAATTAAGACTATCTTCAATTAGTGTTATAAATTAATAAAGAATTTGAATGTTATATTTCTTAATTAAAAATGATATCGAGCACGTTTATTCTGCCCTGTATCTTCGTTTAAGTTAATAATAAACATTTTAGTGAAAGTATATAAGTTATTCAAAAAGTAACAAAAGATTTTAGATAAAGCACATATCCACCCGTATATGCCAGGCGGAGTGATTTTGGTATGTATCGATGTTAATCACCTTTTTTGTTTTGTAAAAATAGGTATTATTTATTTATCGGTGTATAATTGTTTTTGCTAGGAATAGCATGGTATGATTATTGTTACGAACTTTTGGAGATCTGCTTCAATGATCTGCCGAATTGCCTTTTGGAAGTTTCTTTTCAATTCATTTTGAAAAGTAAAAAATCGAAGTACAAAAATCCTGACAGAGTGCAATCATGCAAATTCATAATTATCAAAATTAAAAATAAAAAAACATTTATTTAAATTTATTTAGTCAAGTTTCCTCAAGTCCACATTGTTTAAAAACGATTATGTGATTTCTTTCGTGACATTATATCGATTATACCTGCGTGTTATGTTACATTTAATGTTATTATATGAAGATTTGTGTATTCCCTCTGTTAAATAAATATGTCAGTGAGGTTTTTTCGTTTGCTTATTTATCTTTCGATCACCAGTTTTTAAAGGTCTGCTTCAATGATCACTGAATTGCCTGTTTGTCTATCTTTTGGAATTTTCTTTTCAATTCATTTTGAGAAATAAACGATAAAAGTACAAAAACAATGACGAAGTTCAATCATGTAAATTTATAATTATCAAAAAAAAGGAAAAATATTTCTTTGAAAGTGTGGTCAAGTTTCCTCAGGTTCACAAATTTTAAAAACGGTGATGTAATTTCTTTTGAGACATTATATCCATTGTACCTGTCGTGTTATGTTACTTTTAATTCTAAAAAATATAAAAATTTGTTTATCCACTCTATTGAATAAATGCGTCAGTGAGTTTCTTGTTTGTTTACTTATCTTGCGATCACCAGTTTTTAGATCTACTTCAGTGATCACTGAATTGTATTGTTTTTCTGCGAAGTATCTTTTCGGTTCATGTTGAAAAGTAAAACATCGAAGTTCCTAACAAATTTGGTGGTGTGCAAGTTTGGAGAATGTGGTGCCAGCTAAGGTGTTGACTTCGTCATCTAACCGTGGTTTAAAATTACGAGGTGTTGTCCTCGAATTTTTCCCTCCGGGATTGATCCTGGACCGTCACCATTAGCCCATTGTGTTGTTCCAGTGCGATGTATATTCAACTACCACCTGATAAATTTGGCACGATGAAACAAAAGTTTTATCTTTTTTAAATAGTAATAATCCAATTTTAAGAAGCAGTTCTTTTATAACTTGTCAAACATCATATTTTCAAATAACCACTGCTTTCAAACTTAAGAATTACTCCTAACTGTTTTTTTTGTTCATACTTGTACCATAGTACTTGGAATTCTCTATTTCATACAAATATTACTTCATTTTATCATGGTTTTTAAACAATCAGCCTGGTCTCATGCGTCCCATGGACCTTCGGTGAGCCAGTCCTAACTATAACATATGTCAGAATGAAGAAAGTATTTGCTATAAAATACCAACCAAATTGTATGAATTTGAAAGTAAATGAAAGAAGTTAATTTCAAACTAGCATTTAAGAATATAGATAGGCTTGGGACAGAAACGTTCTTGTATGCCACATATGAAATATAATCATTTTGATATAAAAGGAAGGAAGGTGGAAATTTTATCTCTTCCGCCTCATCGAAAATTCTGAAACATAATTTTTAACCTTTATAATGAATAGGAAGTCGTAAAAATTGATTGAGGTTTGAAAAAATGATGCTACTTTAAGGGTGATGTTCGGTTTTGGTGGACTTAATTTTAATCAATTTTACTTTAATCAATATAATTTACAAATTCCTGCGCATTGAATAAGCATTTCTCAAAAATTTTAAATGTAGTACGGGACTTTAGTAAACTTATACTCATCATTAGTAGTATGTTTACTTTTGTTATATCTATGACAAACAGTACTTGTTTCTTGAATTATATAGTAAATGAATTTAAGAACTGAAATGCAGATTTAATTATTTGAAAAACAATTTGTTCTTTGGGGCATAAAACTTTTTTAAAATGGCATATGATCGGAAGGACAATTTTTGTCCTTCGGAGCATATAACATTTTATTTAATAAAACTTAAAAACTTAAATACAGAATGTTTTAAAATTTCCGGCACTAACTTTAGGGAGGTAGGGAATACGAAATCAAACCGTATTCGCAAGTGAGGTATGTCCGCAAGCTTCACCTGGATTTCCTAGGGGGCATTATTCGGTGTGCGATATTTGACGAGTTTTGGGGCCATCGTCTTTTCTTCATTCACCATTCGTCATTTTTCACGGGTAACACGTACGGATACGTTTCACGAATGTTGAGATACTGTTATGCACAGCATGGGGAGTGGCTGTGGAATGGAGGACTCGTGTGAAAGATACACGACTTAAGTCTAGCGAATCGTCAAGTTTGCACTAGACTTGTTAAACCGAAGTATTCCACGGAATGTTGTAAAAACTACTACCAAACTGCAAAATTAGGGCAGGAAGGTAAAAATGTTCACATACTTGCTGTCTTTCATTTCAGCACCTTAGTGTACCCTCTATCGCATCTTTTGGTGCTTTCGGACATACTACATCATTACGTTAAAACAGTTAAATTTTGTATTCCTACCTTCCCTTAACGCGTTTGTTCAAAAAGTTTCAAAGCATCCTTCATAGACGAATCTTAAGTTTGATAGATATACGTACAGGCATGATTTTCAAATTAAAAACAAGAGGATTTGTGGGAAATTTTATTGATGTACAAATGAAAATCAAATATACCCACACCAGTAGCGTACCTGTTTAAAAAGTAGCCTGATACTTTTGAGGGCTAAGCTTTGCAATCAGATCTATAAGTTCATTATTTTCTCAGGATAATTTTAAGATTTCCGTGACCACACGTTTCCAATTTCAATTTCCTTGGCAGGTTTCGTCGCTAGAGCGTGACGTTTTTAGTTTATTTTTGAATAGATTTTTGATTGGGTTTCTTATTTAATGTTTCTTATTCAATGCCTTTTATATTTGAATAGTCTTTTTTCTCAAAAGCCCAACACAGTACTAATGACGAGAAGGCTTGGGATCAAAGGCAGCCTAAGCACATGTTGTTTTTAAAGTAATCAACGAATGCACGCAATAATTCTTGATTATCTGTATGTTTGATTTCTTGGCATGAATCCTTTAATATGTATTGGGATTTTCTACTCGTACATAAAACTAATATTGTTATGAGTTGAATTTTGATTGAAAAGATTTGCTCTAAACGTAGTCAGCTCATGCTTTACTGAGTTTCAGTGAGCAGCGTATAAAAATCTAAGCATAAAAATGCGTGCAAATATTACAATCAACTTTGATACTGGTTTTGATGCATTACCAGAGATTTGAAATGCAAAGCTGGTTTAATGGTTATTGCTATGGATAAGAGTTTTTGCTTTGATGTGAAAACGATTTATTGGGAGACTTCCGAACTGTTTCCAATGTAATAATTAAAAGTAGATGCTAAAACATGAAAAGTATTTTTTTGTACTTAAACCCTAATTATACACACATTTCATACAAAAAAATTTGTGTTCATTACAAATGTTTTAGGTGTTCCATATTAGATACCATTTTCTCAAATCGACGTTTTTAATTTGTTTACTTTTTTCGGTATAACTCAAAAGTTTTTTTCACTTTGATAAATTATCTATTTACATATGTTTCTCAATTATTTTTGCTGTGATTTGGCGTCTGATTTATTAAAAAAACATTTATCTGTATTTTTCGGCAAAATCGCGATTTATAAGTACATGGATGTTGATGAACGTCCTTGTTAAGAATAATTGAAGCTTACTCACAGGGTGCTCTCCTTCACAAATAGCTGCCAGTGCGCCCCTTTTGGTGTCGAAGGCCGAATATGTCAATTCCCCCACCCTCCGTCGGGTGTTAGAAAGAAAGACAAAATTTTTGGTGATCTCTCAAAATCAGGTATTCCATATTACGTGCCTTTACCCTGTTTGTTTTTGGAAATTGGGAATCTTTTTTATCATTCAAATTGATACTCTGATTAACTATACTGTTTAGTGTTTATCAAATACTTATGTATCGAGCATGTGACAATTGTCAACTCGAACAAAGTCGAAAATTGAATGTGGTGCTTTTTTTACTAGTGCGGCAGTATTTTCGTTACTGTTTCGACAATTTACTCATTTATTTGAACTAATTCTGTTTATTGAGAACTATCTGGTGAAGACAGAAAATATGCATTTCGAAGCACTAAAACAAATTTTTACTGGCGTAAATTAGTACTTCACTGTATTTGTTTCATTTATATTATCTACTTGCAGAATTATCTGGCGTTGCTCGGGTTGAATTGGTTAAATGTGATTGGTGAAAAGTATTGATTACTCTTCTCTTCCATAAGAAAATACAACCATCATTATGTGTACGAAAAGTGTTTTACCAAATCGTTTTAATATTTTCATAGCTTCTACAATTTACTTTTGAAGCAAATATGTGTACGTCCATATCCATCCATAAAATCCATTTCACATTCATTGCACCATTGTTGTAAGACAGAATTACAAAATGTGATACTAAGGTGTCTACAGAAGTCAATTTTGAGAACTATGATTATGAATGCCCCTTAAGTTCATTTCCGAATGATGATCTTAAAGCGAAGAGTCTTGCACTGTTTTCCTATCAATATTTCTTCATTTGTGGCACTTTTGTGCCAGGGATACGATATTTCTCAATTTCACCATCGTTATGAGAGGAGGGCAAATGAAACATACAATATTCATGATTAATTTCTTCTGAATGAATACATTTTTTTCGTGAAAGTTTCATTCAGTGCAAGCGAAATAAAGAAGCTTTTTTTTAATTGTATGCATTTGATACAAAGCAAGAGTAACAAATTACAATTTTTCCAGATGGTGGATTTCAGAGCTCTTAAAAAAGAAAACCACTGTTTTCAAACAATGTTCTCACGAAATCAAATGAAACAAATCGCTGTTCAGGTAGCTTAATTGCGTAATAGCTTTAACTCGTAAAGTAAGCAACCGATATTTCTCAATTTCACCATCTTTATGAGAGGAGGGCAAATGAAACATACAATATTCATGATTAATTTCTTCTGAATGAATACATTTTTTTCGTGAAAGTTTCATTCAGTGCAAGCGAAATAAAGAAGCTTTTTTTTAATTGTATGCATTTGATACAAAGCAAGAGTAACAAATTACAATTTTTCCAGATGGTGGATTTCAGAGCTCTTAAAAAAGAAAACCACTATTTTCAAACAATGTTCTCACGAAATCAAATGAAACAAATCGCTGTTCAGGTAGCTTAATTGCGTAATAGCTTTAACTCGTAAAGTAAGCAACCTCGACCTTCTGTCACTTCAGACAAAAAATTTCAATTTTTCAAAGTCCTAGTTTGAATATTTTCTGTGGTATTCCTAGATCGGCAAAGTTTATTTGAATTCGCTTTACTCCAACTGATATGCAGTTTTCAATCAAATCCTTATGGATTCTTTTTAATTCAGATATTTAGTTTCTAAATGGAAACCATGATTCAGAATGATAGATGTACGTAGTTACTGAACAATTGAGTACAACTTTCAATAAAAACAATAATATTTTTTTAAGTATGAAAAAATGTAAGTTTAACCGTCTTGTAATGGAAACCTATGACAAAATTTTTAAATTAACTTTAATTTTTAATTAAAATAACTTTTTAATTTTAACTTTTTCTGTCTCATTTTAAAAGGATTTTATTTTAACTTTACACCTGTCTAGATGTGAGAGAGATTTTGTCATTGTTTACCTCATTTTTAATTTTATTATTTCAGAAAAATCCGGAGATTGTGGGATTGAAAAAGGCTTTGTAGTCGAAACCTATTTGTTTTAATGTATGCTCAATTTATTGTTATTTTTCTATTTGAAAAATGACTAGGATAACTGGGAATGAAAAATATTCCCAGCAAATTGAGAGTAACAGAAAAATGCCTTATTTTTTCAGATACTTGGCCACTTCAAAATTCCAACCAACTTATGCTAGACGAGCCTTTCCCTGCTTTGATGAGCCCAGTTTCAAATCAACGTTTAGCGTAGCTTTGGTGCACAAGGAAGAATATACTGCGCTATCAAATATGCCTGTTGAGGTAAAAGTTTTTCCTTTTTACCAACACCTAAAACAGAAGGAATGTGTTGGGATTGTGTGTAGGAATGTGTGTAGGAGGATTGAAATAATTCGAAAGATGAAAGGAAGCTAAGGTACCCTATAAAAAATACACGAGGAGATTAAAAATTCTCTAAAAATGAAATTTGAAAATGGGAATATAATATCAAAAAGCACATAGGAAAAGGCTTATAAATACGGAAAGGGTATAATAAATTATCAATGTCACAAATTAGTTCCTAACTTCACTTCAATTTTAAATCATATGTACTTTAGCATTCTTTTCGAAACTCTCATGCCGTTCAGATGAGTATACTCCTATTATAAATTTCCATGCACCCAGATCAAGAGCATGTTCAGAGGGGAGGCCCAAGGTGCTTGGGCACCCCCTTAAATGGTCCTGATTTTACTGCTGAAGTATGATCTATGTAAATCGATTTTTGTTAGACCCATAAGTGCCAAAATGTACACGTCTGAAAATAGATAATATCTGCAAGCAAAATGCCCGTTTAGCATTATAGCAATTCAATCAGTAGCTGAAGTAAATAAAGGATCCTTGTATGTATGCTGGGGACTGTCTTTGAATGGGATAAATGAAACAAGTCCAAAGAAATAAATTCATTCGAGACCTCTCGTTCATTCGCCTAAACGCAGAGGAGTATTCAAGGATAGGGCTCGAGTCTTCACGATATATATTTCGTTAAAAAAACAATTTAAATACAACCAATTTAACCCTCCTGGTGGTTGTCTTAACTAGATTTATCGTGAATAACTAAGCTGGCAAGACATTATGGACGCGATATTTCGTCGTTAAAAGAAAACTGGCCGGATCTTGATCTCGTGATCATAAAAAAATCGGCAATATTAGATATCTCGTCATTATTTAAATTGGTCAGATCTTGGTGCACGAGGTATCTCGACAAATCAACGTAAATTCAAGTTTGGTAACCATACAAGTAAAACATACGTTGAAACGTTAATTATACACGCAAAACATACTGAGATAGAAAAGAAGTCTCAGAATTATTTTCTGAATTCGTGCCTTACTCAGATGGAAAATAAATCATCTGAAACCAACTAGATTGTACGACATATAAATTCTTAAAGCAAACCTAGCTTAATATGTTATTATCTTTTGAATTACATTAAAGAAATATATCCTTTAATGTCTTTACCTTGAACACAATCATTTTTTTTATTTTTAACTTATTAAGTCAAGTGCAAAAAAGTTAAAGGAGTATTATGAAGGCTGGTGTCTGTCAAATATAGGTCCATAGCAGCTTGAATACGGCTTAACGAGATCTTTTCATAGAATTAACTTATCTCCGAACGAATCTTAAAATTTTCTAGATCTCTAATCTAAAACGTAATTTGATCTAATTTGTGTTTTGTTTGTTTTTTACTAATGCCGCAAACAAGGCTTTTGTGCTATTATACATTAATGTTTGCTCTTATAATAAATGTATGTTACTACATTCCTGACCAAATTAAACAACGCACTTTGAGTATATTCACAGAGAGTATTTTTAGATTGCACTTCAGCATTTGCGACCGGTAGAGAAAAAAAGCTACTCATTTCATTTTTGACATGCCTAATAGCGATAATTTATCATCTTTTAACTTTGGGTAATTTAAAACATGCATATTTGGTAGTAATAATCCCGTATTTATTTGTATTTGTCAAATATGTAGACAATAAAAAATTGTAGATTTTTAATATTTTTTGGGCCGCTTTGAGGCAATAAAAGCTACGCAAAATGAGCAAATCAGCTGTTGCTGACATATCACCAATTTTAATGGAAATCAGTTTTTAAGTAGGTCACATATAGTAATGAGAAACTGCTAAATATTAGGTTTCAGAAATCTATATTTGTTAATTATTGACATTTAAAGACATTCACACAAATTTAGATTTTTTTTGCATTCGAAGTGGCTTGTTTGAGACCTTAGTTAATAACTTAAATTTAAAATTTTCATATCGTTACTTTCTTCAGAAAAAGGTCTCTTAGGAAAGGTCAGAATATAATTTAATAGCCGTCACTGTTGAATCTGAGAAATCGGAAAATAGAGATTTTGCCAACTTGCTATAAATTTCAAATTACTGTGGTATCTCTAGAAATGTAAAGATAATATTAAAAATCATTCTTAATGAAGAGCTTTTTATAACAAATAGCGTGGTGTAGTTTAGTAATTGCATTTCTTCTCTATTATAAAGAAAAAACATTTAAAAATTAAAATTATGGAGAAATACTATTTTTCCATTTTTAAAATATATTTATCTGTGAAAGGAAAGCTCCTAAAATATCAAAACTTTTCAACGTTTTCGAGCAAAATGTCCTGCTTTTTGTTTATTTTTGCCCCAGAAATATTTTCAACTAGATGTAAATTTTACTTTCCATCGCAGCTGATGAGATATTACCTTTGATAGTATAAAATGCGATATAAGAATGAAATTATTATGGTCCACGTGCAAAATTTTACGTGAAATTACTTTTGTAAACTCTTTTCTGTTTAATCCAAAGAGTATTCCATCATTGAAATAATTATAAATTACCCAGTGGAAAGTTCATATTGTTAGAGAAGTGTTTTTAATTTGCTTATATCCTTGGGAAATATAAATATTAAATACTATTACTTGTATATATTAAATGCGTTTTGCAAATATTAAGTATTATTAGACAGGTACAACATCTAGATTTGAGAATAAAAAATAATTTAAATGGTTTTTATTTGCCCATTTCAATTGCACAAATCTCACGAATCATTGTTCCATATTTATCACAACCACTAGTGAAAGAAATAGATTTTAAGAATTCAGCAGCACTAGACGAAATGGAAATCAATAATCTGTAAAAATCGAAATATGCGTATAAAATTTTGTGGCTAGAATGCATCTCTAAATAATACACTTAACCAATTCTCAATACATTTTGAGATTTTATCATTAATGACTAATTCTGTGATTTATCCACAACGATTTTGAATTCAAATCGGTTTCCTTCAGGTGACCGAGCTTTATTCAGATCCTAATCTATTTGTGACGAAATTTCAAAAATCCGTTCCGATGGTGACTTATCTGGCTTGTTTCATCATCTGTGATTTCCAGTACCAAGGCACTACAATATCATCAGGAAAACCGGTAAGCTTAACTCCATTGTTTTAAAAATGTATGCTCAACTCTTCCTCAAACTTTTGCATAGAAAGTCAATTTAAAAACTGCATCAGTTCTTCAATTGTTTCTTGAAATTGTATTTATTTAAATTTTTAATCTTTCAGTTTCGAGTCTATACAACGCCGGATCAAGTGAACCTGACCAGCTATGCTATTAAATTCGGGTCTAGAGTCCTGGAATATTTCGAAAAATACTTCGAAATTGATTATCCTTTGCCTAAACAAGGTAAAAATAAACATGTGATTTATGAATAGTCGTGGTTTCTCTGTAGTTTCTCTCATGCTGATTCTATTAATGGTTCCTGCGTGACGAATATTTTTAATTGAACAGCCACCTTTTTGGGTGTCCACTGTCAGGAATTTCTGCCTAACCTTTACATCAAATTATCCCGTTAATTTTGGGGGCAGTTGGTTCCAGGGATCAAAAAGGTTAAGTCTAGGTTACTCTATGTATCAGCAAAACTTTCCTTTGTGTGTATTAAGTGACGTTGTATATTTTGTTTTTGACGAAGCCTGGCCGAATGTGACCCTTGCGCCAATCAAACAACCATAGTGAAAACGTCTCATATTATGTATTATGAATACATCAAAACGCAAATGTCGTTGCTCTTTTTCCATGTGAAATTTTTAAAATGAAGCTAATTTTCGAAATGAGAGTGGAAGCAGATACAGTTTCATGAGTTCGATGATGGATTGTGCAAAAACAAATGACTATTTTAAGTTTAGGATTAAGACATTGTTTTTTTTCAACCTACGTAGTTAAACAGGTTATAAAGATTGGTAATAATGTTCTTTTCCAGATATGGTTGCTATACCCGATTTCTCTTCCGGAGCGATGGAGCACTGGGGTGTGATCACTTTTCGAGAGACGAATCTCCTGTATGATCCTGAAAACTCTAGTCCGCAGAATCTGCAAAGAATATCTGCTGTTATCTCTCACGAAATGACGCACATGGTAAGTTGATATTCATCTGGGACGCGGATGTGCAACATCTGGCGCGTAGATCGAATCCGGCCCGTAAAGGTCTTACATCCACTGACACTGGACTGAAAGAGAAAATTGTTTTAATTTAATCCAGCTTTTATTAACCCTCCTTTTGGTTGTCTCAACCAGGTATCTCGTTATTAGCGAAACTGTCCAGATCTTGATGGACGAGATATCTCGTCATGAGAAGAAAACTAAACAGGTCTTGATCTGGTCATCATCGAAAATTGGCAATATTTAGATGACGAGGTATCTCGTCATTAAAAGTTTGGCCAGATTTGATGGACAAAGATATCTCGTCGAAACCACTTGGAGGTCTAATTTAGTGGGCTAAGTTTTTTTATAAAGGATTCAAGTTTCTAATTTGATAGCGACTGCTCAGAAATTGTTAAGCCTCTTTGGAATCATTTTTGTATGTGAGAAAATTTTGCAATTTTTACCAAAACAAATGTTAATTGCGGACTTAAAAAAGGATTGGCCACCCCGAAATGTTTCTGATGTTACAAAAATAAATGCTGAAGTTTGCTAAATCTACTTGAATCGAAGTTTTCCAACTCCATAAGTAGAATAGACGCAGACAGGTCTGAAAATTGAAAATATCTGCAAGCAAAATGCTCATTCAGCGTCATAACGATTTGATCGACTCCTGGAGTAAACAAATAACCCTATCATGTTCTGAGTGACTGTCTTTAAATGAGATAACACAAGAAAAATATATGAACTACTGACTTCTTATCTATTCGAATAGACACAGGGACATATTCAAGGGGAATGCCCATGGAACTTGATCTCTCCCCGAAATATATTTTGCTAAAAATAGAGATTCAAAATACATTCTCAAACTAGTTTAATCAGTGTAAATCAAAGTTTGGTCAATCATGCAAGTAAAACATATGTAGACGCGTTTTCGTATTAAGAATTATGAATCTTCAGGTGAACATTCTACTGAATTTCGAAATCATTTCGGTTTCATTGGTTCAAAGTTCCGTAGAGACATTACTCTAATGATTTTTTACAGTTTCTAACATAACAAATTTGATTCGCCCTTTTTAGTTCCTTGTATTGATTTTAACGTCCTCGGGAATTTCAACAGAGACTATAAATTATTTTTTATTAAACCTTTAAGAAAGAAATGTATATAAAAATTCTACTATAAATAGATTTTTTAAACTGTAGTTATTTCACGAAGGTTGATATATTTTTTATTCAATTTCTATGATTTGAATTCAATAAGTAATCTGCTTGAATGAAGTATTATATTTTTATCTCTAACCAAAATGTATTTGTGTATGTCTTTTCCTTTCATTTTTGGATCATATAGTTTTTGTTCCCTAATGAATATTTTTCTGTAGGGAAACAACGATTATATAAATGAATTATACGAATAAAACATCTAGATACATTAATCATATAAGCAAAATGTAATGGGAAGAGAAAACTGGGTCATCTCTGAAATTATTTTCAGAATATGCCTGTTTTATAGCATTATGTCTATTATAAATGTCAAGGACTGCAGGTACATTTAAAGCTGTTTTTTTTTTCATTTCAGTGGTTCGGGAACCTTGTAACGATGGGCTGGTGGCAAGACCTATGGCTGAATGAAGGTTTTGCCAGCTACGTGGAATACAAAGGAGTTGATGAGCAACATCCTCAATGGGACACGGTACGTACCAAACTACGTTCCTGCAACCATAATATGGATATAATTTACGACTAATATTTCATTTTGGGCTTTACATAAAGTTTACGAGTTTTTCGATGACGTTTAGAATAGCATTAGGATTTCTGGAACATTACCATGATTTACCACTATGAAGAAAATTTTAAAACAATGCAATCACGCTTCGTAATTTGAATATGGATTTGAATTAGGCGTGTTTTGAAAAAAACAGTTCATAGGAGTGGGAAAATCTCATTACTTAATAGTGGATCTAAGCCTTTTCATAATTTCTACATACTTCCGTATGCAAGATGTTTCCAAACTTCCTGTACAAATATTATCCATTCAAGTGACTGCGACAAGATATCTCGTCCATCAGATCTGACCAATTTCGTTAATGACGAGGTGACTCGTCAAAAATATATTGGCCAGATTTTGATGCTATCGATATCAAGATCTGATCAGTTTTTTCCTGATGACGAGATGTCTCGTCCTTTAAGATCAGGTCAATTGCTAATGACGAGATATCTCGCCGAGACAACCACCAGGAGGGTTAAGAGGAAATAGGGAACATAAAATTAAACCATATTTACAAGGAATGTGTGTCCGCTAGTGCCACCTGGAGTAGCTAGAGGATTATGTTCGGCAGCGCGCGGTTAGTTTGAGCTTTCGTCATTTTAGAAGCTGACCGTACAGGTGAAATGTATCACTTCACAAATGCTGAGATGGCTGACATGAACCTATCGAATGAGGCAGCTGTGAGATTATATCGTGAACAGTAACCCCAACTGACGTGTATCGAATCATCAAACGTTTGCGCGTTTTCACTAGATTTCGTGTGGAGCGTTCCATTATATGTTATAAATGGGGGCGTTGTGCGGCAATGTTGCAACTGGCCAGATTTCGTGTAGAACCGGAGCGTTCCTTGGCATGTTATAAATGGGGGCGTTGCAACTGTCAAAACAGGTTAACCCTCCAAGCGTTTCAACGAGATATCTCGTTTTCAAGATCTGGTCAATTTTGCTAAGGACGAGATATCTCGTTGAGACAAAACTGCCCTATTACTCCAAGGGGAATGAATTTCCAAGAAGGAAAAATAAATTGTCCCTTACCCAGAACTCGTGACAGTTTGGAACAGGTTTTTGCACCAGAGGTTGGCCAACACAGGGCAGTTTTCGATGCGAAGATAGACCACCAGGAGGGTTAATACTGCAATCCCATGGGTCGAAGCTCCTAGGCGTGCATTGCTGTTGGTTTGGACGACTTTGAGAACTTGCCGTGAAAGTGTAAATGTACAAATACTCTAAAAGTATAAAATTAAATGCTGTTGAAAATGCTGTTCACATACTCGTTGTCTTTTCTTTTCTGTACCTTATTCACCTTGGGCCGCGGAAGCCCAGTTAGAAGAGCAATGCATTGGCAATCGGAGGGTTGCGAATCCGAAACTCGACCCAGCCAAAGACCGTCGTGTACACGGCGGCTGGTGCACGTTAAATCTATATTGGCCTCAAATGTCCTCACATTAGCGTGGCATGGAAATTTGGAGAGTGGGGTGCCAGCTCAGGTGTTGTTCTTGTCATCTGACCGTGGTTCAAATTTACGAAGCGTTGTCCTTGGATCTTTCTTTTCGGGATAGATCCCGGACCGTCGCCCATAACCCGTTGTGTTGCTCCAAATTGACGTTAATTAACTACCTACCTTCTGTACCTTAGTGACGCTTGCAGGAATCCATTTTCATGTAAATACCTTTTAATTTTGTGTTCCCTATCTCGCCTTAATGCTTCTACAGAAAGTTTTGAAACCCCCTGTAGAACGACCCACATGAGATTCAATGCAATGAAATATGAATTAAAAAACATATTGATGTATAATTATTATATAAAGTTGATTAACAGTTATTAAAGAGAAAATTTCAACAGAAAATTATATTAAGGTTATTAATAGCAATCATAAATTATATTTAAAGTTTAAGCAGACTAAGTTATTTATGAGTTTCATCAGTCCCTATTTTAAGTTCAAGTGTGCATTTATATACACTGTTGAATGCTACACATTTAATGCTGCTGGATGAATGTTACACTTTTAATGCTGCTGGATGAATGTTACACTTTTAATGCATAATGCCGTGTAGTAGTAACCTGGTTTACTTTTTACGCCAGAATCGAGATTGAATGAGAAACAGATTGCATCTGTCTTCATGCCCATGATGAAATATCAGACCTTAAGATATGCATCTGTCCTCATAGTTTGATTTTTCAAATCCTCTAAGAGCACGTAAAAAAAACAAATAAATTGAAATTCGGAGGAAAATCGTTCTAAACAAAACTGAAGAGAAAAAATTTTGAGACTATTCTTTAATTTCAAGTTTGTGTAAACAAATAAAGGAAACCGTAAGGTCAAACTGAGAAAGTAAGGATAATTGTTTTCTGAAACGCACGAAAGATTCGGAGTAGATTAATTTTAACTCACTGGGGGCATTGCTCTTGATAATGGCTTAAAACTGGTTTTACGGACTTTAATTTGTATTTTAAATTAAAATAATATTTTTTTATCAACAAATCCAGTTTTATTGAACTTTTTATTTGAGCGAGTTTTAGCCGACTTTTTTTGATAATTTTTGCACATTCTAAAAAAAATCAAAATATAGTTTAACGTAACACAATGGAGAGAACGAAGCTCCTTTTCCAATTACCGCGTCTTTGAACCCGTGCTATTGAAATCTTTGAAATAGCAATGTGCAATAAAAACAAATATATTTTCCCATTCCTCTACATGTGTTTTAAGGCTGGGAATGGTGAAAGATTTTTTAATTGGTTTTGCGTTTTTCTTCAAGTTATCTTTCTGAAAAGAACTTCACTTTTTGTTCCTTGTATCAATTTATAACTTCGAAATACCCTAATGAGCCAGAAAAACTGGTACAGATAATCAGATTAGATCAAACTTAAGATTTAACTAAAGGATGTTTTAAAACTTCTTGTGTAAAATTTAAGGAAAGCTAGAGAATACAAAATTTATCTGTATTAACGTAAGAATGTACACTGAAGTGCTAGAAAAACTAGTACAGACGAGCCTACGCAAAATATATAGCAACGTCACCTATGCACATCACTGGTTGCTTTTTCCAGTGCATATATAAAGCGATATACATCTGTGGAAGTATCTAGATGTATTTCCGGCTTGAGAACGGCAAGTTTAAGCACGATTTAAGCGTTTTTCAATGCGCTTTAATAGTTGGAGCTAGTGAGATGGTCATAGCATTTCGGAGGAGAGAAGCTTGGATTTTCGCGTATTACCATTTCAAGTTTGTACCGTGACTACAAGAATTCTGGCAAAACCTGTTACTTACAGTTTGGCCGTAACGCAATAGGCGTGCAACACTTCCTCAAATAACACCAGAAGTCAATTCTGGACCCTCAACAAACAACAGCGTGAGGACTGTAATGTTTCCTTAAAGATATGGAGCCGACTTCCAACTCGAGTTCCCTTGATGAATACTCGACACATAGCCATGGGCCTCACATGGGCTCTGGAACGCCACAGTACACTTGATGACTGGAAACGAACAGTCTGATCTGTTTTTGGACAGATGGAAGGATCCGTGTGTGAGAAAACCACATGAAGCCATAGATCCAGCATATCAACAGAGTATTGTACAGGCTCGTGGTGGCTTCGTAATGGTATGGTATTTGTTAAGCTGGCAATCAATTCGACCTCTAGCATGTCTATTTACAAATGTCTCTGACAGGTGAACGCTGTGTCCATCTTTTCTGGGGTTTTACACCCGTTCATGTCCTGCTTTAATTCTGATGGGTTTGGCCACTTCCAACAGGTCTCCACCATATAAGTCTAGACACGCCAAATTATGGTTAGAGGAATAATCGTTTGTGTTTGGGGCCTTGTCCTTCCCACCTGTATCACCAGATCTCAATGCTATAGAACACATCTGGGATGCCATGCAACGCGTTGTGAAGCACATTAATCCTACACCTCGGAATGCAACAGAATTATGGACCGCTCTGCAGGACGAATGTTGTTCAATACCTACAGATTGCTTCCCCAAGCTCGTAGTATCCATGCCCAGTGGCATTTCTACAGTTCTACGCTCCCATGGGTGGCCTACTAAGTATTAGAATTGTGTATTAGTTTTCCTGGCACGTCTGTGTTTAATAGCTTCACTACCCGCCTTCGCCCGAAAGTTTTGAGAGAGCCCGAGATCTCAGACTAACCAAGTTGCGTCTCTTGCTTTTTAGAAATGGACTTTTACTTATTCTTTGGATACATTTCTTACGATCAGGATGTGCGAAATGTTGGATTCAAATTTAACTCAGCACTCTAATGTGCGATAAGCTTGGAACTTGGGTAATATGTAGGTGCATGAAGATTGCTGTATTTATTAATAAACGGTGCGTGCTCTATGTTTAATTGGGGCCGCGGCAGCTCTGTTGGAAGAGTAACGGACTAGCAACCGGAGGGTTGCGAGTTCAAATCCAACCAAAGACCGTCGTGTATAAAGGGGGCTAATGCACGTTAAATCTCTCGTGATCCCAAATGTCCTCACATTGGCGTGGTGTGGAAGTTTGGAGAGTGGGGTGCCAACTCAGGTGTGACTTCGTCATCTGGCCGCGGTTCAAAATTACGAGTTGTCCTAAAATCTTTCCCTTCGAGTGTTGATCCCGGACCGTCACCAATAGCCCGTTGTGTTGCTCCAGTGTGACGTTAATTAAAATACCTACCTATGTTTAATTCATTTACAGTTTGAAGACTTGAATGCTAGACGAACGTTTCCTGTCAACATCTGACATTTCTGTATCTGATCTTATTCAGAATGAGAAGTACTCGGCGATTGTAATATAATGGGACATGTGCAAAAGCATGCGCGCGCGAACGTTTTAGATTCGACATTCTGGTTCGCAGTAGAACTTACAAATAGCTCCTATTTGTAAGTTCAATTGCAAATAAAAAATTGCAAATATTGCAAATAAAAAAAACGGAAACCAATATGAACTAAATGTTTTCTTATTGCCAAATTTTTCTCATCCAATTAATGTGCTTGCAGCTGTCACAGTTTGTCACCGAAGAATTGCAGCCTGTCATGAACCTTGACTCCACGAAGAATTCACATCCCATTGTCCAACCTGTCGTTCATCCAGACGAAATTACGGAAATTTTCGACGACATATCGTACGGAAAGGTAAGAGACGGTTCATAATTCCGTTCTTATATAAGAATACTGATTTAGTTTTGAATTTGGAAGGGTGATTCAGATGTTGCGGTGATTATCTGTTTTAGTTGGTCGGTTCCTGAGGTATTGACTGCCAAAATGCAAACCTCAACGAGCCACCATTCTTAAAAACAGCTAATATTCCAAATAAATTGTCCTTGGAAAATAAATTTTGATTCATTAAATTAAATTTCGGGTGAAAATACTCAGATTCGCACCAGAGGGACGTTTTCAGAGGAATTGCCAGTGGGGGCTAGGCCTCTCCCCCCCAAAAAAAAGTCTTAGTTTTACAAAAATAAATGCTAAAGCTAGTCTGATCTATATAAATTGATGTTTCTTGACCCTCCTAGTAATTTTGACGAGAAATATCGTCCATCTCATCTCACGTTGGCATGGTGTGGTAGTTTGGAGAGTGGGGTGCCAGCTCAAGTGTCGCCTCGTTATCTGACAGCGATTTAAAATTACGTGGTGTTGTCCTCGGATCTTTCCCTTTGGGATTGATCCCGGATCGTCGGCAATAGCCCGTTGTGTTGCTCCAGTGCCACATTAAGTAAAATACCTACATACCTACCTACCGTCGATTTCACCATACAATTTTACTAACGATGAGATATTTTGTCATCGATATATTGCTGATTTTTTATGATGAAGAGATCAAGATCGGGTTAATTTTGCTAATGACGAGATACCTCGTGGAGAATAGGCATTTGAAAGTACTTAATACAGAAAATAAATTAATTATAATTAAATAAAACAAAATTAGATATACGTAGACGTTAATTTTCACCCTAAAATGTGAAGAAAAAAATGTTTTAAACATTTTTCTTAAATTAGTTTGTAGTGGCGTTCACTCATTTTGAAAAAATTTAAACTTAATTTTTCTTATAGTTCAAATTAGCTGCTTTTTTTTATTTAAAATCCAAAATTACTTTGAGAACATGCTACTAACTTTAATTCACGAATAGATTAAACATGTCTAAAACTTTTTGTCTGCATGACGTTTTAGTTGTAAAAGCAACTTCCAATAAAATTTTGTTGTACATAGTTCAACTTCAGTTCTGTTAAACAAATAACTGATACTCACTTTCATTTTAAAATATATATTTAGTATTTTTATTTTAATTTCCAGATTTAGCTTTATTTAAATGGTTTTATGTTATAAGCACAATGTACAAAATCATTGCGAAAATTGTGTATATTATTATATATATATTATTATTACTCTAATTTGAAATCCCAAAAATGTATTATTTTTAACATGTTTTATACATTTTAAACAAATAACTGATACTCACTTTCATTTTAAAATATATATTTAGTATTTTTATTTTAATTTCCAGATTTAGCTTTATTTAAATGGTTTTATGTTATAAGCACAATGTACAAAATCATTGCGAAAATTGTGTATATATATTATTATTACTCTAATTTGAAATCCCAAAACTGTATTATTTTTAACGTAAGTTTTATACATTTTAAAAGTTAGATTTCTCTTCCTCTTCGTTCCAGGGAGCTTCTATTCTTCGTATGTTGGAATTTTTCGTGGGAAAAGACAGTTTTCGAACCGGAATTTCAGTAAGTTTCCAACATCTCTTTTAGAAAAACATCCTCTTTCTTGATACCAAATAAAATTGAACTGCTTTAACGAAGATCCGGCCAGATTTCAACAAAAGTTCTTTGTCTGAAAAACTGTTATGAAGAAAATATGTTAAATTACTGTTTCAGTTAGATACTAGGTTTAGAAAACCGGTATTTAAATATCCGTTTATACCGGTTTTGAAAATTTATGAGTAAAAAACGTTGCAAGAAAAAACTTTTTTTCCATTTTTAATTTTTTCTTGAGAGGGATTTTCAGTGCACCAAACAAACCAGACAGAATGCAAAGATTTTACTTCGCTATGCAAATGCTCTCGCGTGATGCTTGGGGCCGTCGGGGCTCAGGTGGGTTTGCCCACTGCGTTAAGAGCCTGCGAGTTGTAGGCGGCGCAGGTTCGATTACTCCCTGAGTGTATTTCTATCTTCTGTGTCACTAAATCTTTCTTTGTTTGTGTATGTCCATTACTGAGACGTTGTCTTGTGTCTGGAGCAGCATGGCCAAATATGGCCCTTGCGCCATAAAACCTTATAAACCAACCTACTTCGCATGATACATATCGGGGTTAGTTTAACATGTAGTTAATCGTCTTTTTGGCGACGTTTGACGTTTAATCCAATTGACGTTGACCAATCAACTATCATATATCAATTCGGAATTGATTCTTGGTAACTTTTATTTTTTATTGACGAAGTGCTGAAATCGTGTTAGAAAACGAGTCATTTGACGTCACGTCCGGATTAAGTACAGAAAACACGTTCCGCCACAAAAACACTATCGTCATCTATATTTAATTGACAGAAAAGCCTCTCATTTACACAAGCTATTTTAATTTCTTTTCACTGTGAAAGTTTTATATTGTGTTTCTTTGTTATATCACTACCAGGCTATTAAAATCCTGCAGTTCAAGTTTCCCCAGATGTATAGAAAACGAACATTTAGTTCCAGGAGCTCTGTGAGGAAATCGACTGTATATTACTGTGCAATATTGTAAGCAGTTATATAGAATACACCTTAACGTACATTACTCGTACATTTCTTTTAATTTGAATTGCTATGTAATCCATGTACAAGGTTATTCGTAGATCGTCTAGAACGTTTCATTTTTCGAAAAATCTCGCTACTTGTATCAACTTTTCTATGGGTTCCATCTTGTGCGATTTAAAAGCCCTCTAAAGCTAAAAACCATTTGTTGAAGGATTTATGGAAAGAGTCTGAGGACAAAAAGATTATTCTGAACATCAGTGAATGGAATTTCTAAGAATTGCTTTAGAAATAAGAAAAAGGTCGAGAAATAAAATATTTTTAAGATTTATTCTATTTTATTTATCTTTTTTACAGAACTTTTTGAAGAAGTACAAATATAAGAATGCAAAGACTACAGATTTATGGGAAGAACTTTCGGAATCTTGTGGATATCAGGTAATTGCAATTTTTTACTAGCTTTATACAAAATGCAATTTGTAATATTGCTCTTCGCATTTGCAATTATCACAAGTAGTTTGTTTCCATGCATCCTTTCGTCTACAAAAGTAACAACATTTATGACGTAAATCACTGAAATTGAAGTCTCAAATTACACTTTCTGTGCAATTTGAACCGTTTTAAAAATTAGTGTTTGTAAAAAATCAAAAGAACTGAAAATATTTGAAGAATTTTACGATTCGTGGTCAGGATATTCCCCTGCACTTGAGCAATGAGTGTGTGATCACATATTGTACAGTACTGAGGATGTAAAAAGAATTCTCTTTAATTGTGTGTGTGATAGGCATTTCACTTTTGGCTTCTTAGAAATTTTATTAACAGAATTTATTTGTTAAAAGGAACGTAAATTTTGCATTCAAAATTCAATACGAAATTCTAAGTTTTGGAATGTAGCTGACTTTCACTCAATGACAATTGGAATATTGGAATAGATAATAAAAACTTACAGCTAGCAGTTCTTAAAATCTCTACTCTCCACGTAATACAGAGGCGTATTCAGGACTGGAAAATTAAGGATGTTACAAATATAGCAAATACTGAAATTGGTTTTATCGAAGTTTTGGTATGCCCATGAGTAGAAAAATGGAGAACATGTCAACAAATAGTCAAATATAGTATTTGAAAATCATATAAGATACTAAAGCAAGCGAATAATCCAATTATGTGCTTGGTGATAGTGTAATCGGAAGGGATTGGTTTAGACCAGCGAATTTCATTCGGTGTGTCGCTGCACACTGATGTGCCGCAGGAATGGCACATCACTGTGCAGCGGAGTGTTCAAGGTGTGCTTTACGGATGGTGAAACGGATTAAATTGTATAAGATTTTATTCATTTCAGCAGTTTAGTTTTGAACTTTTAACAACTGGGTTTACAAATGATTTCAATACTCATATTTTTAATATTCGTATAAATAATTTTAAGTACTATTTTTTACTATAGAGTATAACAGATAAATTGTGTTCCAAAAAAGATTTTAAAAGTCACTTTGGAGGCAAAAGAGAGGCAGGTAATTATTATTATTTTTTGTAAATCAATCAAAATTATATCTCTTTCTTCGTCAGATCGGCAAAAAATATGAAAAAAAAATTGGCGTCAGGCAGAATTTTAGCAATTAGTTTAAGTGTGCCATGAGGTGAACAATGTTGAAAATCGGTGGTCTAGACTAGAAAAATCTCTTCTCGATTCGCTATGAGTGACCAAGCACGTATTGAGAGGAAGTGTCCACAGGGTTCGAGCCCTTCCCGATACCTTTTAAATGTTTAAAATTATTTTTTAATACACACTGAAGATACTTTAATCAGCGTAAATCGAAGTTTCGGTTTATCCGCTGCCATTCCTGAATGATGTGCTGAGCGTTCACTTGCACGTTAGTAAAATAGGGGGTTCGTGCGAAAGACATGCGCAGTGTGCCCCTAATTTTAAATACATATGCCCAATACATTTTAGGGCATTAATTAGTCTTATACGCGAAGGTTGTTTGATAAGTATTTAAAAAGCAGGGTTTGGGGGTCTATTTTTTCTCTACATAGTCACCATTGAGGGCTTCACGCTTGGGCCCGAGATTTTCTAATTTTTTCACCCCGTCAGAAAAGTATCTTTCTCAAAGGCTGCAACATACGGATTGAGGGCGACATTGACTGCATCTGTATTCGACGGGAATTTCTTCCCACAGAGTCAATGAAACAATATCTGTTGACTGCAGGAAGTAAATATCAAAATGCCTTTATACACGATTTTTAAAGAAGCAATCGATGAATTGAATAAGGAAATTTTTGCCTTTTATGCGGTTTAGGAGAGGCCTAAGCCCCTATAGACCCTACGTAGGTGCGTCCCTAAGTTCTTGGAATATTACTTACCCACGTGCAAACCTCACCAAGCAGGTGTTCCATTTCTTATTTGCTGGGGTTGGATAAAATAAATGAAAATTTTAATATGGTTCATTAAAACGTTGGCACCTTTTCCCTTCAATGCATCGTATATTCGTGTCTTGAAATAGTTACTTTAAAACTAGTGTAACACACTCTAAAACTAGTGTCTGGGTACACACTCTAAAACTCTTGGGAACACACTCTAGAAGTAGTATCTTAGTAACATACACTAAAACTAGTCTCTAGGTGACATACTCAAAACTAGTCTCATGGGAACACACTCTAGAAGTAGTATCTTAGTAACATACACTAAAACTAGTCTCTAAGTGACACACTCAAAACTAGTCTCATGGGAACACACTCTAGAAGTAGTATCTTAGTAACATACACTAAAACTAGTCTCTAAGTGACATACTCAAAACTAGTCTCATGGGAACACACTCTAGAAGTAGTATCTTAGTAACATACACTAAAACTAGTCTCTAAGTGACATACTCAAAACTAGTCTCATGGGAACACACTCTAGAAGTAGTATCTTAGTAACATACACTAAAACTAGTCTCTAAGTGACATACTCAAAACTAGTCTCATGGGAACACACTCTAGAAGTAGTATCTTAGTAACATACACTAAAACTAGTCTCTAAGTGACATACTCAAAACTAGTCTCATGGGAACACACTCTAGAAGTAGTATCTTAGTAACATACACTAAAACTAGTCTCTAGGTGACATACTCAAAACTAGTCTCATGGGAACACACTCTAGAAGTAGTATCTTAGTAACATACACTAAAACTAGTCTCTAGGTGACATACTCAAAACTAGTCTCATGGGAACACACTCTAGAAGTAGTATCTTAGTAACATACACTAAAACTAGTCTCTAAGTGACATACTCAAAACTAGTCTCATGGGAACACACTCTAGAAGTAGTATCTTAGTAACATACACTAAAACTAGTCTCTAAGTGACATACTCAAAACTAGTCTCATGGGAACACACTCTAGAAGTAGTATCTTAGTAACATACACTAAAACTAGTCTCTAAGTGACATACTCAAAACTAGTCTCATGGGAACACACTCTAGAAGTAGTATCTTAGTAACATACACTAAAACTAGTCTCTAAGTGACATACTCAAAACTAGTCTCATGGGAACACACTCTAGAAGTAGTATCTTAGTAACATACACTAAAACTAGTCTCTAAGTGACATACTCAAAACTAGTCTCATGGGAACACACTCTAGAAGTAGTATCTTAGTAACATACACTAAAACTAGTCTCTAAGTGACATACTCAAAACTAGTCTCATGGGAGCACACTCTAGAAGTAGTATCTTAGTAACATACACTAAAACTAGTCTCTAAGTGACATACTCAAAACTAGTCTCATGGGAACACACTCTAGAAGTAGTATCTTAGTAACATACACTAAAACTAGTCTCTAAGTGACATACTCAAAACTAGTCTCATGGGAACACACTCTAGAAGTAGTATCTTAGTAACATACACTAAAACTAGTCTCTAAGTGACATACTCAAAACTAGTCTCATGGGAACACACTCTAGAAGTAGTATCTTAGTAACATACACTAAAACTAGTCTCTAAGTGACATACTCAAAACTAGTCTCATGGGAACACACTCTAGAAGTAGTATCTTAGTAACATACACTAAAACTAGTCTCTAAGTGACATACTCAAAACTAGTCTCATGGGAACACACTCTAGAAGTAGTATCTTAGTAACATACACTAAAACTAGTCTCTAAGTGACATACTCAAAACTAGTCTCATGGGAACACACTCTAGAAGTAGTATCTTAGTAACATACACTAAAACTAGTCTCTAAGTGACATACTCAAAACTAGTCTCATGGGAACACACTCTAGAAGTAGTATCTTAGTAACATACACTAAAACTAGTCTCTAGGTGACATACTCAAAACTAGTCTCATGGGAACACACTCTAGAAGTATTATCTTAGTAACATACACTAAAACTAGTCTCTAGGTGACATACTCAAAACTAGTCTCATGGGAACACACTCTAGAAGTAGTATCTTAGTAACATACACTAAAACTAGTCTCTAGGTGACATACTCAAAACTAGTCTCATGGGAACACACTCTAGAAGTAGTATCTTAGTAACATACACTAAAACTAGTCTCTAAGTGACATACTCATAACTAGTCTCTTGGGAACACATTTTAAAACTAGTCTAGGTAGCACACTCAAAACTAGTCTCTTGGAAACACACTCTACAACTAAAATCTCTGGGTACACACTCTAAAACTAGTCTCTCGGGTACTCACTCTATAATTAGTCTCTGGATAAACACTCTAAAACTACTCTATATTTCAAAGAAATTTTTAAATTTTAAAATTACCCCTAAATAAAGAGCTTACGATATAAATGTAGCCCTTTCCAGATTTGTATCCTGGGTGTGCCTGTTGGCGCCTATGCGCCAACCGCTCGCCAACTTCGGTTACCACCATGTTAATATCTTTACTTGGATATATGTTTTTGATCAGATAGGACGTTTTGCGTCCAATAAGGGTTTTTCCCACTATCCTTTTTGTAAATTGGGTATACCCATTATATATTAATCTACATATATGTTCTTTGTTAAGTTTTGAATAAAACTAAAAACTGCCAAGTCGCGTCACTCCTTCTTTATGCTGTTGACGTTATCTACAAGCTTAACACAAAAACAGTGCCAATGCAAGAACGACCCTGGATTTATCACACAAGTTCACCTAGATACTGTCTGAAAATAGTCAAAAAAATCCTCAACGTATTCAGTTAATATTACGCCCATCCGATTGTGTGTGTGTGGAAAAGAAAGCCGTGAGAGAAGATTTGTCCCTCTCCGAAATTATTTTCTGAATGCGTGCCCAAGATATGAATGAAAATCATGTTTGTGTTTTCAGGGGAATCGCAGCATTGGCCAAATCATGAAGACTTGGACTGAGCAGATGGGATTTCCATACATAAATGTTGTAAGGAGAGGTAAAGATTCTTCCTACTTCGTCGCCAAGCAGAGAAGATTCCTGAAAAATAGAGAGAATTACAGCCAACTGAATAATTTGAAAGAGTGAGATCTTATCTTCTTTTACACATCCTGTGATTTATTACTCCAATGTATTATTGCAGTAATCTTGGGATTAGTCGATAGCCAGGAGATTTTTACTGTATTCGTGGGGTGTAAACCTGATACGTGACATCTTATCTCTTGTATACTATAAATGGTTTCATTTATAAGAATTGGAATGACGTGGTTCTAAAATATCGCCATTTTGTGCTCTACGTGTGGGATTACTCTTTAAAGCTTTTTTTCTTCCCTAATAAATGAAAGGCAAAATCTTAAGTGTTTTTTGATTAGTACTGAAATTTCCATTTAGTAATCAGGTATAATACACCCGAATGAAATGGGCTAATATGCATAGAGAGCGAAATTCATTCACGGATGCGCGAGTCTTAATTTTATGGGACAGTAGAGCCTTATGGATATCTCGATTCGTTCTTGAAAGCTTATTCTCTTTCGTTCGAGTTTTTCTAGTTTTGGTTTAAACGAAAATCTATTGTTCTCGTTTTTCATGTGAGTCCTTTATTCTTGCTCTGATTAGTTTTTGGTAGTGAGATAAAAAACGGCCATCAGCCAATCAGAGCACAGCATTGGATTAGAAAAGTGATACGCTTTTAGCCCCGATTTTTTTAAATATTTATTTATAATCTTTATAACCTTTAAACGTTCAAATCACGGTGGAATTCATCAGGAACGACCGTAGCTCGGTTGGAAGAGCAACGGATTAGCAACCGAGGGATTGCGAGTTCGAATCCAACCAAAGACCGTCGTGCACAAAGGAGACTGGTGCGCGTTAAATCTGTCGTGACCTCAAATATCCTCACGTTAGCGTGATGTGGAAGTTTGGAGAGTGGGGTGCCAGCTCAGGTGTGACCTCGCCATCTCACCGAGGTTAAAAATTATGAGTGTTGTCCTCGGATCTCTCCCTTCGGGATCAATTACCGACCGTAGCTAATTGCTAGATGTGTGGATGTAGCGCGACGTAATGCTACTAATTAAAACATTTCATTTTAAGAGTTTATAACATTGTCATTGCAATGCTCGCTGCCATACTTTAATGTAGATGGAAAAACGGTTCATCGTCACAGGAACAGGAGTTTTTATGAAGAGGTAGGCAGTAGGTAGTTAATTAACGTCACACTGGAGCAGTTTTTATGAAGAAAATTCTCAAATTTGATATTTCTATAGGATTTCACATCTCATGGTTTACATTATAAGGGTGTTATGAACAGAGGTAAATGCGTCGCAGAAGTCATAATAATGCATTTGTAAATTCATTCAATATGCGCTAAAAGGTTAGATATATATTCAGGCATCTACGTGTATAGAATCTTATTCTCGAAGTTCTTTAAGTTTATGAGATACGTGTTCCGTGATAACAATAGAAAAACTACCGGTGTAAGAAGAGTATCGTATAAGTCCCAAATCGGCTGTCTTCGTCCGATTTACGTGTCTCTGCCTTGATGAAATGAATTAGTGGAGCTTTGTAGAGTGAAATAACCATTTTTTAATGGAAACTATATTCAAATGTTTTACTTTAAGAAGAAATTACACAGGATAGGAAACTTTTGCACGTTGCATTTTATGCGCGGATAGTTGTATTTGATGTATGAATTATATATATTTTGTTTCATCATTTGTTGTAGATATGTGTGGAGTGTCCCTCTCAGCTACATGACAGGGAGTGGAAAAAGTGGAATAGTTTGGTTGCACAACGAAACTGAACGTACGTATTGCATAAAATGGTTTTCAATTAATTTTCCAAATTAATTGCTAGCATTTATTTTACTTTTATTCTTTTATGAATGCAAAACTTTTCTCCCTGTTAAATTGTTCTACGTTTCAACTTTTGTAAACCGATGTTTGCTCTTACAAATAAATTATCAGTAAAACCAATCTACCAGAGTTACTGAAATCAAGACAGTAAAAACTTTTTGTTCACTAAAGGGCACAGCGAAGTCCTGGTAAAACTTTAAAATCAAATCATCAGTCATGAACCGAATCACAGTTGATTACGTAGAATAAAGATGCTATGAAATGAACTAAGATTTAAACTATGAATAAAAGAACCAGCACATCTCAGTATTTTGAGAAGACATAATTCTAAAAAATCTATCTGTAATATATATACTGGCTTAATGCTGTTAAGTGAAATTGATTTTGTAAGTATTTGCGGAACAACCATTGTACCGTCATCCGCATACTTAGAATAACCGGTATGTGTTACTTTTTTTGTGCTTACAGTAATCTTTTCAACTCACTGAAGAGTTCACACGCATATGTCCGTTCTGCAACCTGCAGTCATCCCTGAATGACTTATAACCAGTTTTGACCTTCTTAATCAACACAATCTTTCCTACAGATGTGGTTATTTAATCATTGCATGTGTTGTGGGGAGAAGCAATACTGCACTACTTGGAAATCTCGCGGTGTTCAGAAGATTAGAATTTACAATCTGGTAACAATATAATATAAGGCACTAAAAATATAAGATCTTAGTTAGGCACAAAATGTTCTATCTTTAACTTTGAACCCACACCCAAATAAAATTTTGGCTTCGCTGCTGTTTTTACGACTTATTAAATACCTGAATCATACATTTGAAATTAATGAGAAAGTTGATTAGTAAAAGCTGTCACAGGCTTAGTAAAAGCTGTCACAGGAGGAGCTCGAGCAGTCAGCCCCTCGTCTCTCATCTGCACTAGGGGCCCGATAACCAGATTCGATGATGGGTACAACACTAGTTTAGATGAAGGTCTACAAAACCAGTTTAGCGACATGCCCTCATGAAATAAAAATATGTATCGAAAGTATTCAATATTTGACTTGCACAAATGTGAAGTATTTTTCTTTATTCAATTGCTTCATACCTTTATCGTCATAAACACAATGTGAAAATGTTTAAATTTTTTTAACTTGTAAAACAGACTGTCCAAGACCTCGAACCCTGGTTCATGTACCGGCGACCCACCCTATGTCGGGCCCTTAGCTGAAATACTTTCTCACATAAGCGCCCGAAGTAATTGTTAATCTATAACATTCGATCAATGTTTAAACTATTTATAAATAAGTAAAGTTCTTTCCAATCAATTTTTAAGAAAGAATCATTAATAAGGTTTAAACCTTTTATTTTAGTCAAAATTTAATATTTACACTTTATATATACACGGTTTAATGAGATATAGATAATTAAGTCCAAAGAGCAACGCAGCGAACAACACGCCGCTGCCATTTCACCCTTTTCTACCCACGCTGTCCTTTTCCCGCCTTCTCCGGGTTCTAGGGGAGAAAAGTGTCCCGCACCAAAATGACAGCTCCGCACTGACGGCGCGACGTCATCTTATCCGAGCCTTACACGTTCCCCCTTGGAAAGCTCTTCGTCACCTTAGAGACGATGCAGCTGAAAAGAGAATAAAACACAACAACAAATACAATGTACGCGAGAGAAAAGAAAAAAAAAATGAGAGTGTTGACCAAAGTGGCTCTGAATATAATCACACAAATATTATGAGTAAATACAAAATACAAATTGAAACACAAAAATATGTATAAAGTTACTGTTTACCAAAGGGCAGTCGAGAAAGGGAGTCAGCGTTCCCATGTTTGCTACCCTTCCGATACGTTACCCTGACGTTGTATCGTTGTAAAGCCAATGCCCAACGAGTCAGTTTGGCCCCTTGAGGAACGGACTGGGTCAAGTAAGTCAATGGATTGTGGTCTGATATCACCTCAACCCTAGCCCCAAAAATCCAGTTGTCGAATTTTTTTAATGCTTCGATTACCCCGTATGCCTCTCTTTCTATGGTCGACCATTTCTTTTGGGTGTCCGTCAATTTTTTACTGAAGAATGCTATCGGATTCTCCCTCCCGGTGTCATCGGACTGAGCCAAACATGCTCCGATGGCCATGCCTGAAGCATCGGTATACAATTGAAAGGGCCTTGTCAAATCTGGGGTATAAAGTGACGGCATTTTCACAATCTCTCTTTTTAAGTTCAAGAAGGATTCCTCAGCTTTCTCATCCCAAGGAATGACGTTGGGAATGTTCTTTCTGGTTAAATTCGTCAGAGGCAAAACTATAAATGAGAAATTTTGGATATAGTCACGGTAATAACTAGCTAGACCCAAAATGCTCCGAAGTTCCCTCTTGGTGCTGGGTCTAGTCATGTTACTTATTGCTTCAACCTTTTCTGGATCAGGTGAGTGCTGTCCAGATCCAACAACATGACCCAAAAATTTTACTCGTCTCTTCCCAAACTCACATTTATCTAAGTTGACGGCAAGTCCGGCTTCTCGTAAGGTCTGAAGGACTCGTTCTAGATGATCAATGTGTTCTTGCCAGGATTCGGAAAATATTGCCACATCATCAATGTATGATCGACAATACCTTTTGTGAGGCGTCAACACCTTGTCCATGGATCGCTGGAATGTACTTCCCGCATTCTTCATTCCGAACGGCATGACGCGAAATTGGAAGTGTCCACCATGTGTAACAAATGCTGTGAATGGTTTTGCTTCTTCCTTCATGGGAATTTGCCAGTATCCCTTAGTGAGGTCAAGGACACTGATAAATTTCGCATTCCCAACCTCGAATAGCAAGTCTTTAGCGTTCTGCATGGGATATGCGTCAGGTATTGTGAAACTGTTGAGATGTCTATAGTCCACACAAAGCCTTACACTTCCATTCTTTTTCGACACACAGACGATGGGATGGGCCCACTCACTACTGCTTGGTTCGATCAACCCAAGCCGTAACAAGTCATCAATCTGACGGTCAACCTCTCCTTGCAATGCAACTGGTATCCGATATGGTCGTAGCCTTTTGGGGGAACAGTCAGCTGTTACCCGCACAGAATGCCCTTCAACCTTAGCGAGCCCAGGTATATTGCTGAACATATCGGAAAATACCTTTAGTGTGTCCAACAGTTCACGTCTCTGAAATTCATCTAAGTCGCATTCCATGTCACCAACATGCCTTCGAATGTCCGTGGCGGATTTATCAGTTATGTCTGTTGGCGTTGGTGCGTAGT
Organism: Meta bourneti; assembly: GCA_933210815.1. Lineage (NCBI taxonomy): Eukaryota > Metazoa > Arthropoda > Arachnida > Araneae > Tetragnathidae > Meta > Meta bourneti. The sequence continues at coordinate 18,555,496 of OW119922.1, forward strand.
ACAAATCCCCGAATTCAGCATCGTCATCGAAAACTAATCCAACTTGATGAATTCTGGCAACATATGGCCTTAGTTTGTTGAAGTGAAATTCTCGTATGCTGCCATCTTCCATCTGGACTTGGGCTGAATGCTGCCTGGAGATGTTCGTTATCGTCACGGGTCCAATCCAAGTCTTAAGAAGCTTATGCGATGATGAAGGCAAGAGGACTAATACCTTGTCTCCTACATCAAAACGTTTCTCTCTGGCTCGTAGATTATACCTGGAGACATAGTCCGCTTGGTGTTTTGAAGCATTCTCACAAGCTATCTCATAAGCGGTCTCCAGTTTCCTTTTCAAATCTTCGAGATATTTCTCTACGGGTCTTGATACATTCGTTGGAATATCTCTCGTTCCAGTCCAAATTTCTTTCATCAATTTTAATGGACCATTAGGTAATCTACCATAGACCATTTGATATGGGGAAACTCCAGTTGTGCTGTGAGGCACTTCTCGATAAGCAAACAGAAGAAACGGGAGATGGGCATCCCATTCTCGTCCATTTTCTTGAATATTTTTGTTCAGCATATCTTTTAAAGTTCTGTTCCAACGTTCTACCGCGCCCATGCTCTCAGGGTGACCTGGGGTGGCAAACCTTGGTGACACTCCTAAAAGTTCCCGGAATCTGTTCGTCAGCTCGGCTGTGAAATTTGTTCCTTGGTCTGTGCATATGGTTTTTGGAAACCCAGTCTGAGTAAAAATTTTCATCAAGACCTCACATGTCGTCTTCGCTTTTAAGTCTTTTACAGGAACAGCCTCCGCCCACCTTGTACACAAATCAACAGCACAGATAATATAGTAATGCCCTCTTCGGGATGGAGGTTCCAAAGGTCCAATGCAATCGACGCTCCATACCTCGAATGGGTTTTCCGGACGTATAATAGGTTGTATCGGCACTCGATCTCTATAAGTAACGGTGCGTCTGACCTGGCATTCTTTACAAGATTCGCAGAACCTTTTGACGTCTCGTTTTAGAGAAGGCCAAAAAAATGAATACTCGATTCGTTGACATGTTTTCTTTTCTCCTAAATGGCCAGCCAACGGAACTTCGTGAGCCATACGTAGAACTTCGCTTCGCTTACACGACGGTAATACCACCTGGACGATATTTTCTCCTTCCACTGTATCTAAATGGGTTAAAACGCCATCTGTCACTTGATAAGAGTTACGATTTCCTCTCGCATACTTCCATTCTTCCTTTAATTCCTCATCTTCCTGTTGTAACAGTATGAAAGAGTTCTTGTAACATTCTTCAACCTGATTGTTGGCCACAAGTGATTCACTTGTGGGAGGTGATTTCAAACTAGAATCGCCAGTGATTTCTTCAAAGTGAGCCGTCTGACTGACTGTATTGTCACTGCAACAAATGAGAGAATTGTCGTATTCAGAAAGCTTATGGACATTGCTATGAAGCTCCGCATTCTCCTGGAGAGTTTCGAAGGCTGTGGGACAAATTAACATGTCGTTAACCAGTTTCTTCGATACGGCACACGTAATGGGTACCGTAGCATGTGAGTTGTCGTCAATCTTCAGGTCGATTATCTTCAAAGCGGCAACTTCGCTCTCTCCAAAGGCTGAAACAATTTTTATTGTTCCCTCTCCCTCTCCACAGTTTTCAGGAATCAGATCCTCGCGCAGAACAGATATTTGTGCCCCAGAATCTACAATTGCTCGCAGGGTACATTTTCCACATCGTATCGGAATGATCTGCAGTTTATCAACATTCGTCTGGACTGGAGTGGTCACAGGTGCAGAGACTCTAGCGGTCAGAACTGGAGATGAGTGAACATCACTACTTGTCTCCGCCTGCAGCGTATTAGTTTGGGCATTGGCAACGGGTTCTTTCCTGATTCGATTATTTTTCAAACAATATCTAGAGGTGTGTCCAGGCTGTTTGCAGGTGAAGCAGGTCAGCTTAAAGGGTGGATCATTTTTGGGTTTATAAAAATGTCTCTTGTCAGTCGGATATTTTTGGGACGGCTCTCTCTTAGTGAACGTTGGTCGGAAATGTTCTGACTTCTTGTGTTTTTCATCAGGCTCTGTTTTAGCAATTGACCTTACACTTTCATACTCGTCAAGTTTGTCAGCCAGCGTCGACGGGACTACAAATTTTCCCCAATCGTCAACGAAATGATCACGCACATGTAAAGGAACTCTCCTTTTCAGTTGATCTGTGATAATTAAATTTTTCAGCCTCTCAAAATCTCTTACCGCTAGTCCATTGATCCATTCTTCAAAATATCTTGTTATGTCAAACACAAAGTCTCTCCAAGATCGCGATGGGCATCTTTGAGTTTTGACGAATTTCTGTCGAAAACTTTCTGGACTCATCTTAAAACGCTTAAGTAAAATTCCCTTGATGTGATCGTAATCATCAAATTCGTCTTCTGATTCTCTCGCGATAACCTGTGTAATTTCAGAAGGTAACAAGGCCAACAGGACCGAAACCCAATGTGTTTTTTCGACACCAACTCTATCAGCCTGCCTTTCAAAGAGTGAAAGAAACAGAAAAATATCCCCATCCTTAGTTTCAAATTTGGGCAAAAGCTTAGTCAGCTCAGATGTACGAACTCTAACGTCATCTTGTCGAGGGGAATCTACATTCGCTCTTGCAGTTTCCAGCCGCAATTTTTCTAACGTAAATGCACGTTCTTCCTTCATTTTCCTTTCCTCCTCCTCAACCTTGCGTTCTTCCATAATAATTGATAATTGTCCTTTAGCAAAATCCTCGTCATAATCATCACTAGCCTTAATTAATCTAATCAAATCTATTGATTTCATCCCATCCGTGACCATTTGACCCAGTTCCTCGGCCAAAACCCTCAAATCTTCCTTTTTAGCCCGATTCAAAAAAGCCATGATTCTCAAATATAACTGAACCAGCTTAAAAAAATATCCTATACCTCTTTCCTATTTTCAAAGGTAGTTAAAAGAATCACTACATCTATGGGACGAATGCAACAATAATAATGAAATGTCTAACTAGCAATTCTTACACTCAGATATAAGGAAAAGAAATAGTTTCACAAAACAATTCTAACTAACCAACTTAATATTACATATATCAACCAATTACCCTTTTTAGTTTGGTACTCTAAACACAAGCAATGATGCTTCACAATGAACGAATCAGAACACTTGAAAAATAATACTTAAAATCAAGCAATAATAATTTTCAATATTCAGAATTAATGACACAAGAATCACATTCAATTATGCTTCACAATAAACGAGTTAACACTCCTTTAAATTAATACTTCAAAAATCAAGCAATAATTGTCATCACTTTAAATTAATGACACAAGAATCACATTCAATTATGCTTCACAATAAACGAGTTAACACTCCTTAAAATTAATTTCAAAATAACTAATTATTTTTTTTAAACCTCCATACGTATCGAAGATTTGAATAACAGAGCAACGATGCTCTCCACTGAAATTTTAGTGAATTTCACTTTTAATAAGCAATGATGCCTTTTTTGGACTGTGCAATGACTTACACACTACATACACAACATTCGTTCTTCGAAACTAAATGGAAGCTTGAAAGATTAATGGATAATCAATAGTTGCTCTTTGTTAACAATACACACAAAATTTCAAATATCCAACACTGAGCAATGATGCCCTATTCAAATCTCTCATAAACCCAGAGCAATGATGCTCTTCAGCTTTCTCATAAACCAGAGCAATGATGCTCTAAAAATTGAATTTCAATAAATCCCAGAGCAATGATGCTCCTGAAAATGGCAGAGAGATTTAACATTGATTAAAATGCACTCCTTTCTACTTGCAATGATGCAAGAGTGTGTATTCCGAAAACAATCATGACGATACCAACAAAAGAACTGACGCTTCCATACTTTCAATACAAAATAGTTGTTACGGAACCACGACACACGAGAACCCTACGGCTTTCTCTCTCGTTTACAATATACAAAATCAAAAAAAACAGAGCCACATTAATCAAAACTCTCACCTCTCATTCCCGGCAATGATAGATTCATCCTTCAAGACTGCGCCAGTAAAGTTCTTTCCAATCAATTTTTAAGAAAGAATCATTAATAAGGTTTAAACCTTTTATTTTAGTCAAAATTTAATATTTACACTTTATATATACACGGTTTAATGAGATATAGATAATTAAGTCCAAAGAGCAACGCAGCGAACAACACGCCGCTGCCATTTCACCCTTTTCTACCCACGCTGTCCTTTTCCCGCCTTCTCCGGGTTCTAGGGGAGAAAAGTGTCCCGCACCAAAATGACAGCTCCGCACTGACGGCGCGACGTCATCTTATCCGAGCCTTACAAAATAATTCATTATTCAGATTAAAAAATTAAAATAACAGTTTCATTCATAGTTAAAGTAAAGCATAAGAATAGAGGTATTTTCTAGAAGTACGAGTGATTGCCAAGAAGAGAAACTTCACCAGTGAAGCAAATTCAAAGAGCTCGAAAATATTCATTGGGGGTTCATTGAGCAAACATGTGATTTTAGTTAGTTTTGTATGCCTTTCAGATTCATCTTGGAATTTTATGAACAAAATTTAAATTTCGGCTGTAAACGAATTATATGATTTAGTGTTATGGAAAAGTATACAAATACTTATATATAATGGGGAGGGCTTGAGCAAGACCTCCTAGAGCATCGTTTCTCTATTAAAAGCTGTCACTGGAGCTTTTACTTTTGACACTTTTATGCTTTACGTACTTGCTGAAAATGTTTATGTAACTGGTGCATACCCCTTGCATAAATAGATAAAACTATACAGTATAAAATAATGAGGAATAAAATAAAACATATATACATTTAATTTTGTATTCATAAATTACGTATCAATAAACACAAAAATGACAAACAATTAAACAAATCTTTTCAATTATATGCATTTTACCGGGTAAATAGTGAGATGGTTGCGCTTGCTTATTCTTGCACAATACATCCATCCTTGATAGAGAAGAATCGCAAATCATCTTCAACATCCAGCGAAACAGTATTAGATCTAGTTACTTTTAAGCTCTCTACGAGATACTTCGAAAAATTTTACCACAACCCTACATGAGATCTACTGCCCTAGAGAGTTTCTCTATAGGAGGTGTTGGCTTGAGTCCCTCTAGGTGTGACGATGCCTGAGCGCCTCCCTTTCCTACACCAACAAGGCTGAAGAACTATCAATAATCAAGACAGTATTGGATAATCTCTTCTAAAGATCGGCAAGAAATATAAAAGAAAATGAAATAAAAAAGAGAAACCTATGGAACAACAGATAGATCACGTTGTAACTTATGATTTGAAACCGAAAAGAAAAATTACAGAAAACACTTCTGTATTAAAAGTGCATTAAACTTATAGACTACTTCAGATAAATTACCGGGCCGCGGTGGCCCGGTTGGAAGAGTAACGGACTAGCAACCGAAGGGTTGCGAGTTCGAATCCAGCCAAACACCGTCGTGTACAAAGGGGGCTGGTGCACGTTAAATCTGTCGTGGCCTCAAATGTCCTCACGTTGGCGTGGTGTGGAAGTTTGGAGAGTGGGGTGCCAGCTCAGGTGTTGCCTCGTCATCTGACCGTGGTTCAAAATTACGTGGTGTTGTCCTCGGATCTTTCCCTCTGGGATTGATCCCGGACCGTCACCAATAGCCCATTGTGTTGCTCCAGTGTGACGTTAATTGAAAATACAAAATACAAATAATACAGATAAATTACCAGTTTATGAAAATCGAATCAGAACTATTTCGATATCTATCAGCCCGAACCTATCATAAAATTCAAATATGATTTTATTATTGTCATGAAAAAAGATCCGAACAATAGAGGCGAATTTCGAGACCAAACCATATCTTGAAAACGAAACTAATTCGCGATTAATAACAGAGCAATGTAGGGATGGACAAAAACTGCTATTTTACGATAGCAGATAGCGGTTATTGCTAATTTGCGATAACAGTAGCATTAACTTAGGAATTATTATTAACAACGTTTTTCAATAATTATGAATTTTTGCTTCACTATCCCAACTCCAAAAATTTTGGATAACAATTGCAACTTATTATTTTGCAAAAACACTTGTTCAAGCCGCTAGAGGCGAAAATTTCTGCCAGCGAAAATTTCTGTCAAACAATCAATCAACAACAACTTGTCAGCGTGTTTACTAACTTTTCTTGAAGAATCGTGTTTCGCTGTGCTATTTTTCTGTGATATTAATCCTGCTCTTCTATAATAATAAGCATGATTGAGCAATAAGGTAGCAAATATTGTGATGAGCCTAAAAGCAACTGTAAATTGGCGTCTCACAAAACTGCCGTTTAAAACCAGTGAAACTATCAAATTGAAACTGTTGGATCAGCTGAAAGCAAACCCGATATACACCGTACTTCATCCCAGAAAAAATAACAATATTTTCGATAATTGGGGATAAAATTTTACAGAAGGAACTGTAAATATTTGGAATCTTTTGTCATTCGATTGTCTTAAATGGAATAATGGAAGGTTTGTTATGCTCTGTATGTCAGAGCCTTTCATTCATATTGATCCTTAACGTTTTTGGTGAATTCCAAAACTTGTAAAATGTTAAAAGTGTATTTGTTCCATCCTAAAAGTACTTTACAATTCATAGTTTCAAATTTGAAAACTAATTTGTTATTGAAAATTATAAATACATCTCAAACATTTCCATGTTTTCTGAAGTTAAGAATTTATCAAAAAGTTAAATGTTTAACCCAACTGTAAAAATTATAAAAAGTGGAAACCGACTTCAACAAATATCATAAACCTTTTTGTTTTCGTTGTGATTTTTAATGTATTAAAAAATCTGATTTGATCGCAGTATATGATGCCACCATCAAGGTTCACAAATTTGGATTTTTCAGCAATACTAACTATTTTGCACACTACAGAAAATTAAAATCACATAGTAAACTAGGTTTTTACCCTTAAGGGACTATAATCATGAGGATACCTGACATTTTTATCTGAATCAGAAATAGGAAACAAGTTTATATTCCTGTAGTTCCTCAAAACTGACTTGCCACAATTCTAAATAACTGAAAAATCATAATTCAATGTGGTTTCATAAATTCTTTAGATGGTTGCATATCAACCCTCGTTTAATAAAATTTCACATTCATCACCACATTTCAGATTGAAAAATATGTGCCCAACAGTGACTAAATGGCTAAAAGCATTGTTCTCAAGAAACTGATAGACTGAAGCACTTTGTTATGACTTAAAATCATTCAACTAGTCATTCACATAAGTCAAGTTGGGTGCTTGAAGTTTCGTGGTTTCTCTGAGATAACATGTAAATGTGGATCAGCTTCATCAAAGTCCTCCATGATGGCATGTTACCACCATCACAATTCATGGTGTATGTAAGGTGGCAGTACCTCCATGGTGCCATTGTGGCTCACTGGATATGCCACTGCTCTAGCAACTTGCGAGTTGTAGGAGGTTCAGGTTTGATTTCTGCCAGGTTTGATTCCTCCATAAGTGTATTTCTCTCTTCAGTGTCAGTAAAACTTTCATTGTGTATGTCTATTACTTGATATTGTATATCTTGTGTCTGGCACAGGATAGCCAATATGACCCTTGCACCATAAAACCCCAACAAACACCCATGGTGACCAGGGTTTGCAGACTCTGCCATGTTCTAGTGAATTAGTACTTAAAGGATCATTTGGATCACCAGGTGTCTGGAAAGTCCATCAGAAATTATAAATTGTATGGAGTTTTCAAAGAAATCGCCAATTCAATCCAAATGGTTTGGATCGCTTTGCGTATAAAAATGTGTTAGTAAATAGCAGTTCATGAAATGGTATGTGTCAAGTCAGAATTTTTGTTTGTAATACTGTTATTTCTTGTTTACAACAGTGGTTATTTGACTATTTCAATGTAAGAGTCTTGCTAATACCCCATCAATTGAGTTTTATTTGTCTGCACTTCCCTGGAATGTCAGGAATTATAATTGAGTTTACCGGGAATTCTATTTTTAGGACTGGCATCCCTACTTATGATTCATACTGAAATTGGAAAAGATTGAAAATATTTTGTGGTAATGAATTAAATTACTGATAAACAAAAGGGAATCACTATTTACAATTCATGTAAAATGAACTTCTGAAAAATATAACAAATCTGTACAATAAAATAAATTATTAGTTAAATGATTGTGACAAATATAAACTTATATTGTTTCTTTCCTAGTGAGATTCTCTGTGCCTGTGCATCAAGATGAATGGGTGAAGTTCAATACAAATGAAACTGGTTATTACCTGGTCAACTATGAGAAAGAGGAGTGGCAAAAGTTTATCAATTTGTTGATGACAAATCATAAGGTGAATACAAAACTTGCAAATTCTATGTGAAAATCATCATTTCCTTTCATCGCTGCTAAAGCGAATTTGTTGAAAAATTTGTGTTTGTTTTAGGAAATATAGATAACAGTTTTGTGAAGGAAATATAGAACTCTTGTGGCTACGCTTTTGGCTTGCTTTTCTTGTCGCCAATGAACAATTTCTTAGAAAAACACTGTTTCAAGCTAAGCAGGAAATATTTTTTAAATAACAAAAAAAGCAGCTCATCTTGACATAAATGTTTACAAAATAAATTATTAGCAAATCCCTCGTTTTTTAAAGTCACCCTACCACCAGAAAAATTCAACTTCAAATTTCACGAAAGAACGCCTTGAACTTATCTACAACACTAAATACAGAAGGCATGGTAAAATATAACGATTTTCAAAAATTAGTAAGAGAAAAGCAAGAAACGATACAACTTGATGCGACTACACTGTTCCGTGTTTAAAATACAAACTAAAATTTTCAAATTTACAGGAAATGGAAAAAAATTCAAAAGAACCATTGAAATCAAAGGACGTTATAATGGAAAAATTTGGGGGAGGGGAGAAAAGAGGCATTCCAAAATATTCAAGAACATAAAAAGGCTGGAAATGAAAATTTTAACTTTGAGATTGCCATAATCCTAATAAAGCAGAGTTGTGTTTGCCTGCCACAACTCACTACGAAAAACATGCCAAAAGTGTTGCTACGAAAAGTTTTTATATCAAAGCTGTACCTTTCCTGATGCAACTCTTAAAATTTATCTATTTCTTTCTTCAGGTACTGACGCCATCAGATAGATCTAATCTCCTCTTCGATTCATTCTTACTAGCAGAAGAAGGCTTCATCGATTTTGATGTTTTCTTCTCCATGAGTATGTATTTGAAAAATGAAACACATCTTATTCCATGGGAAACTGCCTATGCAATTTTTGTCAACCTCTGTCAACTGTTGGAATCCACTGAAGTCAATACTTTACTTAAAGTAAGAAATATTCTGTACACATGAACACAAACACGATAGTTATTGTCTGTATGCCATGAGAACTGCTTTAGGCATAAAGTCTGCCTCTGTCTGTAGCCATAGAAACAGACCGGATTTTATTTTGCATAGGGATGCTTGAAGAAATTCATTCAAATTTGTCACATTGTTGATTTGGAAATATATTTGTTAAGAATTTTTCTTGTCATTGAGAAGATTTATATTCATTAACTACATCTTTCTGATGCCAACATTAAAAAACTAAAAAAAATTACACCATCCCCTAAAGTCACCCCTTCTGAAAATGAACAAGTCCTATTTCTGTAGTCGCCATTACCACCCATGCATGGTCTCGGGAGCAATTTTCACGTAAACAGATAGTATAAGACTTAATTTTTAGTTTAAATGTTGAAAGTTTTATTTTAAGATGGTAATTTCCAAATATTTCATGAATAAAATTTCTTTGAAGTTACGTTCTTTACATTGTTATTTTTCTGTTCTTTACAGAGTTACATGAGAGATCTTACATCTGATTTGTATAAAAAGTTAGGTTGGATGACTTCAGACAATCATTTAGATAAGTAAGTGGTACTTTATTCTTTAACTTAAGCTATCATTTCGGAATTGCATTATTATTTTTTTGTGAATGGTGTACAGTTTCAGCACACATAATAAATTTGATCCAGCATACCTATTAATTTGATGAACAATATTTGAATATACAGTTGCTCGTTTTTACATCGCACCCCTCCCAATTTTATAAGCTTCCATTAAATTCACCTAGAGTGATGAAACAAAATTTTATTTCTATGAACCCTTCCAAGTAGCACACCCAAAAACAGATCAGAAAATTCAGCTCAAATTACAGCCTGAAAAAATTTCTACAAGGCAAGTGGTAGACACGAGATATTCAAACTTCTCCCTTGGCCATCTTGCCCAGTTGGAAGAGTAATGGATTAGCAACCAAAGGGTTGTGAGTTTGAAAGACCGTCATCTACAAAGGGGGCTGGTGCACATTAAATCTGCCATGGCCTCAAATGTCCTCACGTTGGCATGGTGTGAAAGTTTGGAGAGTGGGGTGCCAGCTCAGGTGTGGCCTCGTCATCTGACCGTAGTTCAAAATTACGTTGTTCTCGAATCTTTCCCTTTGGAGATTGACCCCGGACCATCACCAATATCCTGTTGTGTTGCTCCAGTGCGATGGCCAGGTTAAAGTACCTATAACCTGGCCATCTTGCTCTTCAAAATATTTCGAGTCTGCCACTCACTGCGGATATCCCTTCGAAGTTTACTCGGGTGTGCTGCTTGAAGGGTAAACAAAATTTACATTTTGTGAACTTTTCCTTTTCCATTCTAGTGTTACATATTTGTTTTTATAAGTTATGATTAAGTCTCATTTTCATTGGATCTAACAAATTTGATTACTTTTACCCATTATTGATTCTTTTTGTTCATAGTTTTAAACTTTAAGGTAATCCCTGTTTCAAATGCTGAAAACAAGTATTGTTAGCAGCTGTTTTGATCAGTAATACTTCTCTAAACAACCACCTCTATCAAAGGTAGACTGACCCCTGAAGCTTGACTTTGTGCAGTAACATTATTTGAAGGCTGCTCATACTGCTAATTCTTCTTCTTTAAGTGACCATAATTAACTTTAAACTCCTGTGTGATCACACATTTGACCCTTTTTTATTTCAATCATCACAAAGATTGCATATAAACTAAAATTTCAATCCATTTTGATGTTTTGTATGTTAGATTACTTGTGTTGTTAATGACTTATGACCCCTAATTTCAAACCTTTTCTGTCTTGAAATTCTTGAGAAAGATTACACTCAGTATCCAAACAATTTGAAATATCTGCATTCAGTTTTCAATCCTAGATTTCAAAGTGGTGAGAGCTGTTAATAAAGGATGAGCTATATCCATTGCAAATGCTTGGACCAGTGGTTTTCAACCAGTTGTAGATAAAGTATTGTTATGCAGTAAATTATAAGATATATAAGACATTACTAAATTAACACCATAATATTTGTATTCCCCACAAATTAGTCCCTTAACCTTCCAGAATAACCCCTTTTTACTATTTTCACTCACAAGTCTGTTTCTAAACCCTGATTCACCGTCATTTTACTTTTATCTCACTGTTAGTTATCCAATCTTATTCTTAGGGCATGTTTATGCCACTTCAAGTTAACCTTCTGAACTTTCACTCCCAGCTAATGCTTGCTAACCATGGCTTCAAACAACATTGCTCACACTCGTGATATTTATTTCTTCCCTTTGCCATTGCCCTGTGCATTTCACCCCAACACTTGAGACTCATATGCGAATTTAATAGATCCCTTTTCTCTCAATCAACTTTATTAATTGATCCACTAATTTTTCTCCTAATTGTTAACCCTCTAGTAATTTAATGCACATTTCTTCCCAGAGCTCCTTAGAAGAATGTTACAGAACAGAATCTCACACCCCATACAGTATGTAATCCCACTCCATACACTGATGATCACTTCTTCAGACCAGACCACTGCCCTGATGTATACAATTCTGTTACAACTTTCCTTAAATTTACTGTATTGGATAACACACTATGAAGTTTGATTTCTGTGAACATATCTCTGCTCCATAACTACTGAATTTTTAATATGTGGAACCCTACACCATAATGTATACCATACACCACTCTTGTGACCTATGATCTCTGCTAACATGTGTAATGTCCATACTAATCTTAAATTGCATCCCTCCATTACTCCCCTAACCTATAACCTATTTTAATCACTTAACATTAAACTATTTTCCTCTCATCAAGCAAATGGGACCTTAACCTCTACAACCACTCACTAACATTAACCCTCCAGCGGCATATCCGTACACAGCTCAGAAAATTCGGTTTGAATAACAGCTGAGAAAAATTCTTGCAATGCAAGCAGCAGACCCAAAATATTCAGACATCTTGCTTCGATCCTGTGATATCTCACTCGAAATATTTCGGGTCTATTGGTCTCTGCACAGAAAACCCCTTTGAACCCTACTTAAGTTAGTTCTTGGTTTGATGGTTTTATGGCACAAGGGCCATATTTGGCCATGCTGCACCAGACACAAGACATACAACATCAATTAACCTTTTGACTACAGGCGGGACAACAGTCATCCCAAATTCAGATAACGGAATAAAAGCGCCGTAGTGTAAAGGTTAATACACATTGAAAGTTACTGACACAGAAGAGAGAAATATACCCAGGGAGGAATTCACCTGACAGGAATTGAACCTGCACCACCTATAACTTGAAGGTTGCTAGCACAGTGGGCATACCCACTGAGCCATGACGGCCCCGAACCCTACTCAGGTGTGCCTTTTAAAGCTCGCCTCCCTCTTTACCTACCCAAGGAAACTTTCTCCTTCATCTAAAGAACTGGGCTTTAATTTACTTTTTGGACTTCAAATGTAATAGACTTGGTTAATTATATATTGTTTATGCTCTGCCCTGGAATTGCAAGAATACACATTTTACTTCAAGTTGCCTTTCATGTGCTCTCATATCAGGTATGATAGATTGTGTTTCATATATAATGTAAAAAAAGATAAAATCGATTTTTTTTCTTCATTAATTACAGTTTACTGAGAACAACGATCATTGGTCTTGCTTGCCATAGTGGTAATGAAGACTGCTTAACATATGCTTCTGAACTATTTCAAAACTGGACACAAGGCCAAGAGTAAGTTGATATTTTAAGTTGTCTGAAATTTTTTCACATAAGTCTTGTTTAAGAAACCAGTTTTTAAATCGAAACCTAATTTTCTATTTGTATTCCCTTTAGAAATTTATAGCTTTAATAAATGTTTTTGTGTTTTATTCAAGCATATAAAATACTAGTTTGATCTCAAGCTACAGGTTCTTAATTTACACATTTAAAGTAGTTTTATGAGAGTGAGTGTTAAATGAGATAATTAAACATTCATTATGAATGCAGGAAACTTCGTAGTATCTTTTAAAAAGGGGTTTTATTAAAGACCTTTAAAATATGACATTGCCAAACTCCTCATTGCCAGTTTGAGCAAAATGACCTTCTAAGCATCTTCTTTATCATTCAGTCTTAAATTCTATGTTATTTCAATCAGTATAAGCGTTCAATTACTTAAGGAAACTGTTTTAATCCTGTAAAGAGACTAAAACATTTTCCTAGTTTCTTTGAGGGCCGTGATAGCTCAGTTGGAAAAGTAACGTATTAGCAATCGGAGGGTTGCGAGTTCGAAACTCGGTCCAACCAAAGACCATCGTGTTTGCGAGGGATGGTGCATGTTAAATCATGCATGACACATATGTCCTCACGTTGCCATGTTGTGGAAGTTTGGAGAGTGGAGTGCCAGCTCAGGTGTTGACCTTGTCATCTGACCATTGTTCAAAATCATGAGAGGTTGTCCTCGTGATTTGACATCATTGTCCACGTTGTTGGATTCTTCCCTTCGGAATGATCCCAAGACGTCAAAAATAACCCGTTCTAATGTTCCAGTGGGAGGTTAATTCAACTACCTACTTTTTCTGGTTAAGTTTATACAATCTTGTGTGAGAATGTTTGCTGAGCTGATGTTATATTGTTTATTAATTTAATAACATAACTAAAGTTATTTTCTTTGTAATTCTTTTTGTTTCTATTGTAGGCCTTTTTTTATTTGCATTTTACTCTATGATAGGGTTTTTAGTGACCAATAGAATATTTTCTAGAATTCTTTCAACCAATTGATGTGGTTATTTAGTCATGTGTGTTGTGGGTGAAAAGTAATACTTGGAAATTTCGTGATACTCAGAGGGTTAATTGTTAATGATTCTTACATGTCGCAGATTTGATCTTTCTCGACTTTTGCTTTACTTTATTATAAGAATAAAGACACTTTATTATAAGAATATTAAACTTTTTAAGTGTGTCAATCGAACAGGTAGGTAGGTAGTTGAATTAAGTTTACACTGGAGCTACATAACGGGTTATTGGCTATGGTCCGGAATGAACCGACGACAACACCTCATAATTTTGAACCACAGTCTGATAGCGAAGCCACACCTGAGCTGGCACCCCACTCTACAAACTTCGACACCAAGCCAACGTGAGGACATTTGAGACCACGCCAAATTTGTGAACCCATCATCTGACGGTGGTTCAAAACTACGAGGTGTTGTCCTCGGATCTTTCCCTTCAGGTTTGATACCAGACCATCGCCAATAGCCCATTGTGTTGCTCTAGTATGACGTTAATTAAAATATCTACCATGCTTACCTAGTTTCTTCGAACCAGAAGTATGCATTGCTGTGTCAGTGCTAATGTTAGCATATGAAATGTTTTATATTGAGTGGGTATTGACTGTTTGCTTTTATATTAATAGAAAACTCATTTAGAGTATGGTGTCAACCAATATGAAATCAATTTTGCTTTGCTTTTATTAATGAATGGAAATAATTCTGTGTATCATAATGGTTTCGTGTTTTCTTAGAGTACCTTCAAATTTAAGAAGCCTTGTCTACAACTTTGGAATGGCAGAAATAGGGAGAGAAGAACATTGGAATTACATGTGGAACAAATACCTTGTAGAAGACTCTCCTGCACAGAAGAAAGCAATTATGAATGGTCTTGCACATGTTAGAAAACCATATCTTATTATCAGGTAAATATATTTTCTTTATTGACTGATGTAATTTCTAAAAAAATACATATTATGCATATTTTAAAATTTGTGTTACCAGACCTTTCATTTTTGGGAAAAGAGTATACAGGACAAAGCAAAATTAATTTGAAGAGTTATTAAAGAAATTTCAATTTGAGTCACAATCTTTCCAAATCAAATTAATGATTTAAGAACACATTTTGGATTCAACAAATATTTATTTAGCAATAATTTCATCTGATCTATAGTAAAAACCTGAAAATTTTCTATTTTACATTTATTCTATTCCATGTAAAACAATTTTTGAGTACTATCCCATAAGGGGCAGCCATGGTTGGGTGGTTTTGCCCACTGCACTAGTAACTTGTGAGCTGTAGACACTGGAATAGAATGTGTTTGCACACATTCTATTCCAGTGACTTACCCTGGTTATATTTCTCTCGTATGTCTCAGTAAAACTTTCCTTGTGGGTGTATGCCCATTACTTGAATTTGTCTACCTTGTGTTTGGCGCAGCTTGGCCAAATATGGCCCTTGCATCATAAAACCCAACCCATCATTATAAAAATGATTGGGGATTTTCTGAAAAACAAAGATATTTGTGTTTGGACTATAATAAATCCTACATGATTTACTATCCTTAGTAATAATTAAAACATGTAGCCCCATTAATGTAATGGCAAACACTCAAAAGACAGTTTTTTATAATAAATAATCAGATGGACCCCAATAACATGATAACCAAATAAAATATGTTAAAATGATAAATTAAAATTTTGTGTGGTATTTAAAACTTTTATTTTCAAATGTCTAGGTTAATAAAAACTTCTAGTAGAAAATATGAATGACTTTATTATATCTGCATTGTATACTTATTAATATTTTCTAAAGATTATTAAGCAATACTCTTATCAGAAATATTAATTTTTTAATCTGTTTCATTTAGGTTCCAACTTCTATAAAATTATATAGTTTAATCTATTATTTGATTTGTAACTAATTCTAGTTTACATCAGTCAGAGAATGTGGGAAATAGTCATAAGCTAGAAAATTAGTTTTTACATGAAATTTGCTGTACCCATCTAAATTTGTTTTTGTTTAATTATTTTTGAGTTCTATGGAAATAGACTACAAACTGAGGATAAGCATTAGCTAAGATTTTTAATTGCATTATATGTTGATAGATTGTTTCTTGTTCTGTTCTTATTGAAATATTTCCTTGCTTAGCCTTAATTTGAAATTCTCAGGTATTTAGAATATGCAATGGATGATGAAAACGTGCGAAGTCAAGACTTTTTCACCATTTTATCCTACATCGCAGGAAATCCTGTAGGAAGACCTCTTGTTTGGAATTTTATTCGGGAAAAATGGCCTGCTCTAGTTGAAAGGTAAACATTTAGACAAGTTTTCTACTATTCACTTTCTAAAAGAAATGCTATAAGTAGGAAAACCTAACACAGTTGTCATTGAAAGGGGTAAATGTCTTTAAAGTTGCATAAAGTGTCTTTAAAAGTAGTATTCAAATTAAAATGAAAAGTTGATAATGGAAACAGATATTGCGCCAACAATACCCTGTAAGCTATCCTGAGACAGATTACCTGATCTTCAGAACTTTAAGCCATAGATCTCTGGTTCTACTTAGGCCTTGGTTAGCAAAAATGACCATATAGTAACTAACCAAACCAGATCCTCATGAAGTAGTATTCCAAACAAGCTCAGAAGGCTTTGCAAGGAGCTAGCTAATAATTTAGACAATTTCAAATTATTGATGAAACAATTAATTCAATTTAGTTAAATTTTCCTAATTTAAGCAGAAGCGATCATTTTAAATTGGTCAACCCACATTTTTAATAGAAGATAAACAGGAAACTCCAGGTAGCTAACCTGGCTAAAAGAGTGGGGAGAATTAAACTCACAACCTGATATTCCAATCAATCAGTTTACTATGAACAGTGCTTTGATTATGCTATGACCATTTGACTGATAAAAATATAGATGATATAAAATTACATTTTTATTTATATCAGTTTATATCAAACAATAAATAATAAATTAAAATTAGCAATGTATCTTCCAATAAATGGTTTTATTTAGTTTCCTCTTTTCATTTAACTTTAATTTTCTTCTATAATGTGCTAAGGAATGTTTTCTTTAGATTTACACTGAATAATCGTTATCTGGGAAATGCTGTGAAAAAGATCTGCAGCTACTTCACTTCTGGCAGTGAACTAGAAGAGGTAAAACACTTTTATATTTTCATCTGCTAATAATAATACTTGATACCAGTACCTAAGAATCAAATAGGTGATAGGAAAGCAAACATCTCGATTGGAATAAAAATTTATCAACTATGGAATATTTATTTCTTTTACATTGGGAAGTTAAACTTTTCTTCGACAATTATAAATAAGTTTATTTTATCTGCATAAACCCTCTTATTAACCAGTATATGAAAATTTCATTGATTGCTTTGAATTTTATTTTAAATTTAATTTTTTTTTTCAATTGTTAAATCTTCAGATGTGAAAAATGGTAACTTCTGTGTAACTCATATGTAGCTCTGCAATTTTGCTCAAGTAAGGTTCAAAAAGTTTAATTTAGAAAACACCCCTGTTTTTGACTGATGAAAGTGTTACTATTAGTGTTTGCCATTAGGAAACTATTTTTCCCAAATGAAAAATACAGATTACCATTGTCAAATTCAGGAACTTTACTCGCATTCTATATCCTTACTTTCAATTTCAGACTTGAAAGTAAGATATAAGAGGAAGAAATAAATATTTGATTTAGAACTAGTACGGTATTTGTCGGTTGCCTTCCTTCATAACAGGAATTAAAACAATATACAAGAATTCTTATTTCATATTCATACTCATTTTCATGGGCTACCAATATTTTATTTCATTACTGATCTTCTGGGCATAAAAAATATTACTTGGATTTTTCTTTAGGGAGAAAAATTTCCAATCGGTGCCAATTTTTGGTGTCAAGCTGGTTCAACCATGGAAGAAAAACATCAGAATCAGTTAGATTGTCATAAAAACCTTTGGAGCACTAATTTTCAAGAAAAATTTACAAATGTACCTCTAAAATAGTGGAGGAGAAGTTTAATCACTTATTTTTTGCATATATTTGAAATTTCACCAAATCGGTTTTGCCAAGTTCAAATTGGCGAAAGCCATATAACAGTAGTACAGGGTTACCTTTTCAGTTTTGAATTGCTTTTACATAGCCCAATTTACCACAATTTTTGCTAATTTGGCACTTTTAATTTTTGATTTTAAGAATTATTTTTAGACATTTTTCATTTTTGATAGTTGTGCATTGGTTTTATGTAGTAAAAATCTTCCAAACTTTCTCTTTGGAGGTTAGCTGTTACAAGTTAAATCTTATTATTCATTTCAGGCATCAATTATTAATACCTGAGACAATTTAATCCCATTTTAGTCAGTTTTAAAATTTTTTTCTGATTTTTAGATGAAAAAATTCTTTGTTGAGTACCCTGATGCAGGTGCTGGTAAAAGAAGACGCCAGCAAGCACTGGAAGTGGTTGAGAACAACATCAAGTGGATAGGCACTAATGGCCCAGACGTCAAGGCATGGTTGGAGGTTGAAGGACCAGCTCCTTGGTTCTATCATCGACTGCCACCCCATATTGTGCCAGAACATTATGACCTCACCTTGCATCCTATGCTGGACAAGAACAAGTTCAACGGTACTGTAGCCATCACAGTGTCCTTGAAGAAACCTAGTGACTGTTTCTTAGTTCATGCAAAGGGACTGAATATCTCAAAGGCAGAAGTGACATCAGAGAAAGATTTTGCACCGGTGGCACTGGAGGATGTATTCCCGTATGAAGAATACGATTATATAGTTTTGAAAGCTAAAGGAAAATTACCTGTTGGAAGTTATAAACTGTACTTTGAATTTGATGGGCCACTCACATTGTCTTTGAAGGGACTTTATAAAAGCTCTTATTTTGATCCAAAATTAAATCAAAGAAGGTAAATAATTTTACTTATGATTAATGTTTTTTCATAAAAACTTTTAATATGTGTGTTTATACATGGTGTATTCTACATTCAGTTTTTCAATATTCTTCATTCATATTTTTTTCAATATAGTCACTTTGCTTATCAATAAACTTGTTCCATTGTTGCATAAGCTTATTCAAGCCTGCAAAAAAAGGGTTGGGGACTGAAAAGAGAGCCATGCATGCACCTCTTTCAGTTTTTGGTCTGTAGTGAAAAAGGGTCATCTGGCTTCTTCATGCACTTGGATCATACTTGGATGACCTTTTTGAATTTTTCAATCCATTCGTGCACTGTTGCCACCAAATATTACCCCCGTACTAGGTAAGTCTGATGAATTCCAGTTCCACATACACCACTGAAAACTGCTCATTGTTTCAAATGAAAAGCAGCAGCTATGGTTAATGTCATGACAGCAACAGTGATACTGACCTAGCAACTTCCAAACAAGACAGCAGTGATATGACAGAAATATCATCTAAGCATGCATGCAAAAACAATACAAACAAAAATATATAACTGCATTGCAGATAATTATTGACCCACCCTCTGAAATTATGTAAAATTAACTCATGGCAAAAAGTACTTGTCTCATTTCAAGACTAATTCTTCCATTCACCAAAGGGCAACAGTTGCCCATTTGGAAGAGTAGCACAACAGAGGGTTGAAAGTTTCGAAACTCAATTCAATCAAAGACCGTCATGTACATGGGGCTGATGTACAATAAAATCTGGTATGGCCTTAAATGTCCTCACGTTGGCATGGTATGGAAGTTTGGAGAGTGGGGTGCCAACTCAAGTGTTGCCCTTGTAATCTGACAGTGGTGCAAAATTTCAAGCTGTTGTCAGATACTTTCCATCAGGATTGATCATGAACCATCACCAATAGCCCTTTGTGCCCTCCAGTTCCGCATAAATTCAACTACCTATCGACCATTCACCAAAATGAAACTGAAGTATGAATTGGAGAGTGGTAACTAGTATTGCGATGGCTGTATTGTTACTTTTAATTGTAGGCTCATCTTTTGCCCAGAAAAAAATATGAATATTATTTAAATTTAAAATTAGCAAGCAACAATCTAACTATTGACACTGTTTTGTGTAAAATTTCACATCTTGCATAAACTGCAGATTTCTGTAGGCTTCAGACACTTGAACTGATATTTAAATATATATGACTTATATTTACTTTCTATGACTTAATATTCTGTTTTCCCAGATACTTGGCCACTACTCAATTTGCTGCTGTTTATGCTCGAAGAGCCTTTCCTTGTTTTGATGAGCCCATGTTCAGATCAACCTTCAATGTTAGCATCATGCACAATTCAAGTCATTTCGCTCTCTCTAACTCTATGGTGGAGGTAAGTGCAAGTTTGAGTGTAAGAAGAATGCTTTGAATTTCGAAAATCTATTCTCAAGAGTGCTTAAAAATAAAAATTCATAGTTTATACTTTGAAGAACATTTCAAAACAAAATAGATGGCCAAAATCACAAAAAATGCACTCATATCCATAAAATAAGTTACGTGCTATCCACTAAAATAAGTTGAAATGTATACTTTAAATGCATTTTTCTCATTTCTATGATTTCCATGCTTTCTCATGAAATTTAAAAATAGTTTTTACTTGATTGATGAAAAGTTTTTTGTTTAAAAACTTTGTGTGTATTGAAGTACTATTTTTACAATATCTGAACTAGGATTTGGCCCAACATTGATTTACAAATTATGTCTTTTAACAAGGTTTGCTTTTAATAAATTGAATTATTTTAAGAGCTTGTAACTTTTTTAATACCTGAAGTCATTTTGGAAGCCTCTATGACTTGATGGGTTTGTCTACTGTGCTAACAACCTGTACGTCGTGGGTGTATTTATATCTCCTGTATCTGTAAAGCTTTCCTTGTTGTGTATATCCTTTACTTTGCATTGTCTGTCTTGTGTTTGGTACAGTTTGGCCAAATATTTCCCCTTGTACCATTGAACTCAATTCTACCAACCTAAAATCATTTTTTTAATCCTTTTCACACATTGACATACTCATATATGTGGAAACACTGGAAATTACTTTCACACTGTTTCAATATTTAATTTAAAAGTAAAAGTCTTATGCTGCCTAAAGGTCGAGAATGTAATGTAACATAGAGATCCGTAAGAAATATCAAAAATGAAATTTTAATTTCCCATTTAATGTAATAAAATTCAGCATTTTCTGCCAGATTTTTAAATACTTTACTGAATTTCTGCTATTTATGTATTCGTTATATTTTCAGAATATTACAGAGCTACAAAAAGATCTCCTCTTAACAAAATTCGAAAAAACCTTGCCAATGGTCACATATCTACTTTGTGTTGTCGTCAGTGATTTTGAATTTAAGGAAACCATTACTGAAAAGGGAGTGAAGGTATGTCAGTCTTAAATTTGTTTAATTCTTTTATTCTATAATTGTTTTACTACAACTAGATAGATTAATTCCCATTCTAAATTTAATAACTTTTTCATGTTTTGCATTGAAGTTTATGTTAGTTTGAATGACATAATTGTTCTTGTTTGGTACTGTTACCAAATTTCAATTTTTAAATATAAAGACCAAGTATAATAACTCCTTGGTGTGACCAAATCCTCCCTGGGTGTATTTCTCTCTTCTGTGTCAGTAAACATTTTCCGTGTGTGTGTGCCCGCCCATTACTTGACATTGTTTGTCTTGTGGCTGGTGCCACACGGCCAAATATGGTCCTTGGGTTATAAAACCCAACCAACTAACCTTGATGTGTCCTGATTCTTGGGGAACAAGAAAAAAACTTGGATGTTTCAAGGAGAGCGATATAATAAAGGTTGAAAAAACTTACTTTTTGGAAATAAAAAGGCACAAATTATGCATTAATTCTTTTATTTAAAATTTTGTAAAACTAAAAGTTAAACAAAAAATCTGGGATTAAACCTTTTAAAATAATATTGAATATGGTGGAATATAATGTTTATGAAAGCAAGTATTCCTTCTTTCATGCTTTCAGTAAGCTCTAGATCTCTCTGCACTTGTCATAGGTTTAGACTTCTTGCTATCATTTTGTTCATCTTGAACTTCTCTTTCAACATGTTTACATTTCCTATGCCGCAGTTGAACTTTAGTGTGATATTTTGATTTCATAGTGAAATCCTTGACATTGTCACTTTCCACTGCACACAATTTTCACACAAATGGTTTAAACTGTCAAGTAGTAAAATGGAATTGTAGAACTTGTCGTTCTCTTCAATTTAAGCATTCTCTTGCCACGACCATAACTGAAGTTACAGCAGTTAAGTAGGTCAGCATATGCCCGCAATGTGACTCATTTCCCCCATCATGCGGTACAAAAGTCGGAGGAGTGGTTTAGTGGCCAACCTGGTCGACGCAGCCCACCTTCCTCTACACAATGGTAGGTCATCATCCCCATAGGCTGATCCCCTGGAGTTATGGGGCTTTGAGATATCAACACTTTTCGTGATGCGCAAGTTTCTGCCGATGAAACCCATTCATGCACTTTAGACCCCCAGACCGATTTTAAAGACGTATTTACGTCAAAAAGAGTGATATAATCGTATGTGCGACATATCAAGGTACAATATAAGGAGAAGTTATTGTGCTTAAAATTTTTTAACTAAAGCCTGACTGGACTTTTTTCTTGTTTACAGCTCCGTGTGTACAGTGCTCCACATCTCATTAACAAGACGGATTATGCTTTAAGGGTTGCCAGTAAAATACTGACTTATTATGAAGATTATTATAAGATTCCTTTTCCTCTAAAGAAACTAGGTAGGTTATTTATTTGCCCCTTGTATTCTTTCATGTAGTGCACATCAACTTTTGAAAACACATTTTTATCGCTTTGCCTTGTTCTGAATATTTTTAAATTTGAGAGTATTATAACTAAGTAAATACTGTAAAGTACCAAACTTTGTTAAAATGAAATTAAAATTTGTATTTTCATACTTTAAGTATGTTTTATATGTCAATGTATTAACATATTTCATAATAATCATTTAAATTTGAGTTGATTTCTCCGAAAAACGAAGATATTCATCCTTTTATTCAAGTCTTGTAAAGAACTTTAGAATTTTTGTATCTAATAATTTAATTTGCTTTGTAAAAGTATTCCACTCTCTTTTAAATATGTTTTAAGCACTTTGAGGGCCCGTCGTGGCTCAGTGGGTATGCCCACTGCGCTAGCAAGGTTCAGGTTTGATTCTTGTCAGGCGCATTTCTCCTGGATATATTTCTCTTATGTGTCAGTAGAAACTTTCATTGTGTGTCTATTACTTGATATTGTATGTGAACGGGTGGCTAAGTCGGACTGCTGCAGAGATGTCTCCCAGATCTTATGATCAATAGCAGACATGCTCTACCCATGACTGGGATAAGACAGAGGAGAAGAAGCACTTTGAAAGTAGTGATATTTTTTATATTAAGTGATGCTGATTAATAAATTATTAGGAATGTTATTGAAAAACTTGAATAATTATGCAGAGGTAAAGAACTTATGAACTAATTTTTCTTTTCGTAAATGGTATTTTTCTGTTTTAAATTGAGTTATTTAACTTTGTGTGTTATACTGATTGTTTATTACAAATACAATATTCCACTTATGTAAATATGTACAAGAAATGTGGAATTCGAGCATATAAATAATGTCAAAACTCAACATGAAAAATATTAAAAATCCTCCTAATATAATTATAACTAATAAAAAATAATTTTCTGTGTTTCAGATATGGTAGCAATCCCTGACATTATGTTTAATGGTATGGAAAACTGGGGCTTAATCTTATACAGTGAGAAGGGTTTGATAAGAGATAATTATTCTACAGCTACAAACTACGAAACATGTCTGCTAATAGCTCATGAATTGGCACATATGGTAAACACTGATTTATCAGCATTTTTCAAATTTCCATTATAATCATACTTTGTATTTTGACTTAACCCCTTCTTGGTTGTAATTACGTCTTTTATGTTATTGAGATACTTTTGCCACTTCTGTACTAGCTAAGGACAGATCTGAGGCAAAAGTTGCTACTTGCATACTTTGAAACTTATATGGCTAACAAAATTTGCTGCTGATGAATTTTTTCAACTAGTTGTATTATTAACTATATAACCTGTTATATTTTTGATTGAATGGAGACAATAGCAGTTTGAGTTGTATGGTACTTGCTTGTAAAGTATTAGCTTAAATCAGTTATTCTGTTAATGAGCATTTATATGTTATTATCAACATATAAATGCTTATGCATTATTATTATTGTCTTATAATTAATACATTATTGTCTTAGATTTAATGCATTATTGTCTTAGAATTAATGCATTATTGCCTTAGAATTAATGCATTATTGTCTTAGAATTAATGCATTATTGTCTTAGAATTAATGCATTATTGACTTAGAATTAATTTTTATTGTTAATTCTTTTAGAATAACCATAATTATTAATTATGATGCCTGCCTAATCTATCATTGATTTCACCTTCCAAAATTAATAGTTGTAAATTTTGGTCACAAATTTTTATTTAATCTTGAGCCCATTCATCATCAGAATGAAGACAAGAATTCTGTGTTTAATTTTAAAACTAAAACTTTGATATTAAGAATAGTAATGATCAGAACAAAACCCAGAAAATATAAACTATGTCTAATTATCAATCTAACGACATAGCCAGGTATAGGTAGACTTACAAGTTTGTATTAAAAATACTGTCTTGGATTAAGGTAGATTTGCATCTGTTGCCATCTTTAATTTCCAAACACTTGCCATACTCAGAAAAATTTTGCTTCATTCTATGCAAATATTTTTTGATTTATGAAATGATTAGTTTTGCACACTAGAAAAGGTAAAAGTTCCAAAGTTTTGGAATGCTTGGTATGACTAACAGCAACACACACTCCTTTGCCTAGCATTGTATGACACTGGTAACTGATTCACATTTACGAATGAGACCCTAGAGCATTAGCATGTTCTTATATAAAAATGTCATGATTATGAAGTTTGAGTGTGAAAAATGTTTTAGTGTCTTCATAGTTTAGTGTAACTAATATAATAAAAATGATTTTTTTAATTATGAAATGTGTAACAAATAAGGGGTCGATGATGACTTACACTATTAAAGTTAATTGTATGATAAATTGTGAGTCACTATTAATGTAAAACTATTTTTAGTGGTTTGGAGAT
Organism: Meta bourneti; assembly: GCA_933210815.1. Classification (NCBI taxonomy): domain Eukaryota; kingdom Metazoa; phylum Arthropoda; class Arachnida; order Araneae; family Tetragnathidae; genus Meta; species Meta bourneti. The sequence goes on from OW119922.1 coordinate 18,580,742, forward strand.
TTGGTCACGATGAAATGGTGGGATGATGTCTGGTTGAATGAAGGGTTTGCCACATACCTGGCTCCAAAAGGCTTGAGATATGTGGAACCTGATATGGATGTGGTAAGTGAAAAGTGATGAACAGTTTGGGTTTTCCTGAGGCATACCATTTGAGTTTATAAGCAGCTCACTGAAATTTTGATTTTTCTCACAGGAAAATGATGGAATATCCCGTAAGTTGATCTCAGCATTGAGAAGTGATCAAACGATTACTTCTCATGCCATTGTTCGGAGAATTGTTGATGTAAACTTTGGTATTTATGACACTATTGCATATTCAAAGGTAAGATATGTGAAATTTGTGAGTATGCTAGATAGAAATTGACAATTCTACAAATTTTTTCTCATTTTTTGTGTAGAAAATTATTAATTGTGTATTCTGTATTCAAAATTTATTATATAGTTCTTATTTTTATCTAACTATGCATTGTGCTCACATTTTAATTAATTTAGTATAAATATTTGAATGCACAAAAGCTCTGCAAACAAGTAAATTATGATACAGATATTTTTAAAATAATGAATTTTTTGCTTATTGAATATCCAAGCATTCATTTTTTAAATATATATCACGCTATTCATAAATATTTTTTACAAGCATGAAATTTTCATTTGGATTTGGTAAACCAGTCATTTTTAAGACATGTTGTTTTGCTATATTTTACTTCTGTTGACTATTAAATAAATTTTCAGGAATACCACAGAGTTTATCTTAATTATCAAGTTATTTTTGTAGCTCTTTCTGGTTTAAATTATAATTCTTTCATTTAAAAATTTAACTTTTAACTCTTTATTGACATCCTAAAAAATAAAATAGTCTTGCAATTTCATGTTTAAATACAATCTGATTTTTTTTCCTGATAAATTGCAAACCATACAATAAGTGGCTGTATCTTGAGCTCTCTAAAGATTTAAAAGTTAAGAATATTAGATTAAATTGGAAATAATTTAAACTTTAAAAGCATTGTTTACAGAAGTTAATGTATGTTCTTTACACTATAGGCATCTTCAGTACTAAGAATGCTTGAGAATTACATGGGTGAGGATTTCAGAGAAGGAATATCTGTAAGTTATGCAATTCCAATTATGATAAGAATTCCAGTATCAATAATTAAATAAATTATTTTCAATTTAATTTTACTAAATTCACTTGATACATATTTCTTAAAAAGGCACTAATTATTCAGCAGCAAAATATTTGCTCTTAATTTTGTGTCTCTATATCACGAGCAATTTAATTTTAAATCTTTTGAACATTTAAGAAATTGTTGAAAATTTGTAATTTTAGAACTTGAGCTTTGTTTATATTTTTCTAAAATTTTGAAAATCATGTGTGTAATATATGTGCTTTTATTTTTAGGCCTACCTGAAAAAATATTCTTTCAGTAATGCGAAAACAGAAGATTTATGGCGAGAATTAACAGCAGTTTCAAAAAAGGTTCAGAATCCAACCATTTTTATATATTATGCTTTTTTTATCAATACTGAATTTGTAACAATCCAATCTGCTTAAAAAGTCAGAAGAGTTTCTTTTAAAAAACTTAAAAAGTATCTTTTGAAAAATGTCTTAATTATAATCAGATGTAAATTGCATATTTGGGAAAAATGCAATTTCTCATAATTGAATATGAAATAGAGCTTACAGTTACCAAAGTTCACTAGAGATTAAATTAATTTTTGTGTTTATCTTTTAGTATGAATTATTTCAATTTTATTTATTTATGAATATTTCATTTTATGAAAATTCAAATTAATAGATTTTAAATACTAGTTATATATACTAGTTACAATGTATATAATATACTGAAAAGAGTAATTTTAAAAAATTTGCATGGGAAACTATTTTCTTGATTACATTAAAAAGTATTCAACTAAAAAAGTGGTGTAAAAACTTTTCAAGTTCAATTTTAGATATAATAGTTTATGGTTTTATATTTTAAAAATAAATACATGAAATTATGAATGCATTTGTTAAATTTGATGTATACTATTTTTAATTTAAATTATGTAAACAAATATCAATGGCACCTTTTGTCCCTATACTTTTTATATGAAATGCATATATATAATTCTTTATGAAATGTAGATGTATCGTTTTAACTGATCTATTTAACTATGTTGAATTTGTATATTTTAGAATTTAAATATTAGTACAGTTATGGATACATGGACACGACAAATGAATTATCCTTTCGTTGTGATAGAAAAAGATGGAAATGCAAGTGATCACTACACAATGCAGCAGCATAGGTTCTTAGAAAATCCTGACTCTAAGATGTTTTCAATAGAATATTCACCCTTTAAGTAAGTTTTAGTTCTGAGTTTTCCTAACATACCAGCCATATAAGAATATTTGGATTTCAAAGTTTAGTGAATGTGTATTTTGGAACGCTGTGCAATCCTGTCTGTTTGGTCTATTTGGTGTAACTTGGCCAAATATGGCTCTTGCACCATGAAACCCAAAACCAACCAGGACATGGTGAACTGGAACCCACTGTAATTTCCCAGTCCTTTAATTGGAAAGGCCGCTGTAGCCCTGTTGGAAGAGTAACGGATTAGCAACTGGAGGGTTGCGAGTTTGAATCCAACCAAAGATAGTCGTGTACAAAGAGGCTGGTGCATGTTAAATCTGTTGTGGCCTCAAATGTCCTCACGTTGGCGTAATGTGGAAGTTTGGAGAGTTGGGTACCAGCTCAGGTGTGACTTCGTCATCTGACCATGGATCAAAATTATGTGTTGTCCTCGGGTCTTCAAGAAGGAAAACTGAGTTTCAACAAAACGACTGCTAAGGATGATTGTCCATAGGTGTGAGGTGCCTCACTGAATTACTCTCAGGCAGGAACAAATTATTAATATATTTTAACCAAAATTTTTATTGTTGTATGGTCTCCATGGCTCCTCCAACTAAGCAGACAAAAGTTCTTATTAAATATTCAATTATTACAAGCTATATCCGTGTACTGTCTATTCTGGTAAATTGAATCACTGGTTAACTTTGGATTTTAGTTTAGGGTTCTGTGTTATTGATCAGGTCATTAAATCTGTATCACGACAAAATAATGCTCCTAGTTGGTTTTTCCAAGCCCAACCACTGACCTAAGACCTGTACTACAAGGGGCAAACTGACTGCTGTTTGTGAAGGAGTACCCAATTTGGGAGCCGTCGCTACTCCTAACAAAGACAATCACTAACATCCATGTGCTTACGAACTGGGATTCGAACCAACAACCTTCTGAGTGGTAGATAAGTACTATGACCACTATACCAGTTAGGAAGCATGCTTTTAGTGTGCATATAGATTTCAATAAAAGCCTGATTTATCCCATACTTATATCATTCAAATGCTACCATAAACAATTTTATTACTGTCATGATCTGAAATTGTAAAACAATGTATGCATGAAAGTACTTTTGAAAGAAAAGCTTTGTTTTTCAGAAAATCATGTGAATGTAAAACATACCATTAAAAAAGTTCTTTTAATTTGATTTACAGTTACGTCTGGCAAATACCAATGACATTCATTACATCTGAAGACTCTGAAGTAATGCATGTAATGTTGAATTCTTCTGATAAAGGTTAGTTATTTTTTAAATGTGGAAATCACAATTCAATAAAATAGCCACCTGTCTTAAATAACCTCTCCTTGTCAGACTTCTTTCTTAAACAGAATTCAAACTTATGGAATGTTGATTTTCTTTGCATTGAACAATTACAATTTATCCGGGAATGTCTGTGCTACCCATTTTATTCTTTGGTATTCTGAAATTATCACAGTTCAGAGAACACCCAAATTACCGAAATTCCACTGCAGACATTCCTAATGTTTGTTCTGTAAATTCCAAATGATACTAACTCTTTTCCTGATTTTAAATGCTGACCTGGTAATTGAGGTTTAGGTTTGGGTCGCAGGCTCTGGGTTTGAACCCTAGTTGGATGTTTGTAGTGGTTCTAAATCCACTACAAGCTAGTTGTAGGTTAAGGTCTAATTAGCCCTATTAAAAATAGGGTAATATAATAAAATGTGACTGTAAAGCAACAAACTAAACCAAATCTGATTTCTTACAAAGATCGTAAATAACCTTTTAGAGTGTCACTCATTCTGTATTGTGAAACAAGAGTGATCGAAATCCAATTTTAAAAGTTAGTCTGATTGGGATAAACAATATTTTTTATCAAGATCAATATTTAATTTATCAAGATCTTTTTAATCAATATATACGTATGTGGCATATGAATGAACAGTCATATACTTGCATTCTATTTGCGGAAAAGATTGTACTAAAACCTCCATTGGTATGATTAAATGTAACTCCATACACTAAAAGAAAGGTAGATACAATTCTTTTCTTTAATTTTATTAGGTCCCAAAAATGAGACATTTAATATTTCATCTCTATTCAAATAATCATTTTGTTTTCATAACATTTGCTACTCATAACCAGAACTGTATAATGACGTATAAAGTAATATAGATGTTGAAAGTTCACTTTCAACATCTATAGTAACACTTTTATGTAACTTCAACACTTATGTAATACTACTTCTAAGTGCATGTAAATATTTTTTACTAGTCTGCTTATCCAACACTAAAATTGAATTGAAGTTATTGCTATTTAAATTTTTTAAATGCTGTGAATACATATTTTAAAAGATTCTCATCTTAAATATTTTAAACACAAGAATATGTGTATTTGTAGTAAATCTTTCTCTGCCGAAAGTTGATTGGATTAAGTTCAATGCTGATTTTACTGGATATTATTCAGTCAATTACGATCTGGATGGGTGGAAGAAACTTTTACAACTCATGGAAAAGAATCATACAGTAAGACTCAATAATTTTCTTTATTTAAAAATTCCCTTTTGCTTGTTATTTACATTATTTTTTGCCTTAAACATTAAAAATATGACTTATTTCTCGTCACTGCAAACTTGTGCTTACTTAAAAAATTATTAATTCTCCTATCAATAAGAGGGCTGTGGTAGCCCTGTTGGAAGAGCAACGGACTAGCAACCAGAGGGTTGTAAATTCGAATCCAACCAAAGACCATCATGTACAAAGGGGAGGCAGTGCATGTTAAATCTGTCATGTTGGCATGGTGTGGAAATTTGGAGAGTGGAGTGCCCGCTCAGGTGTGACCTCGTCATCTGACTGTAGTTCAAAATTACGTGGTGTTGTCCTCGGATCTTTCTCTTCAGGGGTTGATCCCCAACCATCGCCAATAGCCCATTGTGTTGCTCCAGTGCGACGTTAATTAAAATACCTACTAAAAAGAATACCTAAGAATGTAAAGTATGGGTAGGAGTTAGTAAAAATGTAAAACTTCAAAATATGACTAATAAAGATTAAAGATCTGCAAAATTGTCAATGGCCATTTTAGTGGAGCAAAACATGCTTCATCATCTGCACTGAAGTAAGCCACAAGAGGAAAATGTGAGTTTTAATGTTATTCTAGAATAGTGTTACCAAACTCACTTTTTTAATTGAACCTTTCCAGGCCATGTGTAAAGGCCAATTCTCTAATGTTCAACTCGAGTATAGATCTCGGAGATTGGACCTCTTTTGCATGTTTAAATAAAACTGGTTAGAAAATGACCATAAATTTGCTGATGGTGTACATTTTCCTCCTCCACCAACATGTACATTGTTTTTTTCATAGGTTTTTAATCTTTATTAGTCAAATTTTTAAGTTTCACATTTTTACTATTATAACAGGAGGGTGAGCGGAGTTTAGTCGAGTAAGCATCTCTGGGGTAAAATTAACATAATTTATCTACATATTTAAATTTTGGGTACAAATTACAAGAAAACATAAAGTATTACAGGACCACAGCACAAACGCGCGTCTGGAAGGAAGGGGCAGAACTTCCCTTCTCCTTTTAATGAGGGGAAAAAATGTCATTTCGTTTGATGACATACTTGGTGACATGCCAAGAAGGGGTTGAGTTGTTGTGGGGTGGGTAGTTCAATTCACTTCCAATGCACTAACAGTTTGATTCGCTACACTATCAGTTTAACTAAGGTTTCATCTGTTTGTCTTGGAGTTTTGGTTAAATCTTTTCATCTGTACTGTAATAAAATTGTTGCTGTACTTTTTAGCTTGTGACTTTAAAGAATTGTTACTATGCCAATGAAATGAAGCATTTTATGTATTTTGGAAGATTTACTGCTATCTTGAAATATAATTCTTGATGGTTGTTTGAAACTATTTATGGTGTAATCATTAACAAAGAGTTAAAAGTAATAAACCCCAAACTTCAACAGGATCAAACAGTTGTAGTAAAAACTGTTTTGATAAATCTACATAATACCTTAAGAAGATCTATTCTTCATTTTAGTTTTTAAGGGCCTTTAAAAAAACCTTAATATTTGCTGAAAATCCTTGAAAAAATTTCTTTAGTTTGTTTAAATGTGCTGCACATTTTATATAACTTGTATTCAATATCAAGGTCAGTGATAATCATCCAAGGACTAGGCTGGTCATATTGGATAGCAAAACGGGAAGGGGCCATATAATATTCTGTATTTATGAAAAAGTAAGACAATAAAAATGGTTTATTACATAAACACATTGAGTTTACCATTATTTTTCAGTGATAGAACCCTTTCAAATTTTAGGTAGATGTAGTAGATAGTACTTCACCATGGTTTAGGTAGATAACTTCGCTGTTTAAGTTGAAACCACTATCATGCCGTGAATATTTTTCCATTGAAGTAATCTCAAGCTGCAAATTTAGGATTTTCTACACTTTATAAAACTCCTCCCACTCCATGACATAATTTTGTCTTATGGCCCTCACTGTCTCAATACTTAATCTAGATTTCTCCTTTGCCCACATGCTGTTCGTAACAGAAAATATGCTGTCAACAGGTGCTGTATTATGGTCAGCCTACCAAGGATATAAAACATCGATGATATAACATTTATCGATTAGATAAAATTTTATGTTTTTAAATTTGGATGTGTGAGACCCAAACATAGCGTTCATAGAAGTTTCTTCACATATGCACTCATGGATTAAGGGTTTGCAATCAATAAAAATTTAGCCTTGAAAAATGAAAAATAGCTTTTAAAAGGAAACTTTTCTATTAAAGATTGAGAACCCTAATTTATGCATTTTATTAAAAAAGTAGTATTTTCTAATGTGTTCATATACAAATTCTTCTTCCAGGCATTAAGGCCTTCAAACCGCATCAATCTTTTGTACGATGCTTACTCTCTGGCATCTGCTGGCCACCTGGATTATGCTGTGCCTTTGAACTTAACCCGATATCTGAAGCACGAGCTGTATCACGGAGCCTGGGATCTGGTCCTGGGAGAACTTCTAAGAATTAAAAGATTTTTTAGAACTGAGCGTGAGACAAGGGAAATCATAAAAGTAACGATCTTTTGTTTTATAGTGGTCTTTTATTTGTGGTGAACTTTGTCACCACTATTAAAATTAATTTACAATAGAGTAGTATATATAGCAGATCCTAATAATCCTCTCAAATATAAAATCAGTTGTGTTTTGCAGGTTGTTTCTAAATTAGAGTTTCACTACAAATAGTTCATTCAGAAATATATCCATGTACTTGCATATAATAAGTGCTGAAGAACTTAAAATGAGATTTTATTTTGAAAGAGTTCCATACATCGAAATTTGTTAAATAAATTAATGTACACCTAAAAATTAGTATTAATTCTGACTCAAATAACTATTAAAAGCTGTAAGAAAATGACTTAGAATTGGTTTGATAGTTCAAAAGAGTTCCTTTCTTTTTCCCACTTAAATTCAAGAATATGAGTTTGTATTCAGTTGCTTAACACACACACATGAATAGGATATGCAAAGTGTTGTAATAAAATATAATTGATACTTTCAGGCAAAATTTTAAATACTTGTAATGTTAAATGCCCGATAAAATTAATAAATAACCTAAAATTTCAACATTTGTCAGTTTATGATTATCAAATCAGTCAGGACAGTTCTGTTTAACACATTTATTAACTAACAAACTGTGAATTAAAATTGTTTATAAAGGGTTCTATTCTTTATTCAGGAATTCATCAGAAGTCTCAGTAAAGATCTTTTGAAGACAATAACATGGAATGATGCAGGAACTTATTCAGAGAGGTATTTATATTTCAAATCTTGACTCATTTATTCAAGAATTCAATTTTTTTTTAATTTTCAATGCTGGAGGTACTATAGACACATATCCTTATCCTCAATATACAGTAGAAAGCACAACAGAAAACACAGAAATAAAGGACATTAAACCATCAGAATAAAACTATAGGAGAAAAGCAATTTAAAAAACTGAAGATAAAAAATCTATCTTCCCAATAATGAGAATAAATAGTTCTTCCAGTCAGCCAAGCATGCGAAGAGGTGTATGGCATTCATCAATTCACCCCTGGGGCAGAAGGATACGGGAATATTTTTATCAGGTCCATTGCCCAGATATGGCTTCCCAAACAGGTTTAAGTGGCTTGCAGGCCAGATATGGACCTCCAGACAGATTTACCCAGCTTGCATACCTGATATTCCCCTGGACAAGTTTACCCAGACCAAGCCAAACAATCCTCCTGATAGGTTAAACTGAAGCACAGGCCAGATACGGCCCTTCAGATAGGTTTAACCAGCCTACAGTCCGGATATGGTCCTCCAAATAATTTTTATCAAACCTGTTACGAGATATGGCTTTACGAATAGATTTAAGCAGCCCTCTGACCAGATACAGTTCTCTGGACAAGTTTACCTGGCCTATAGGCCAGATGCAGCTCTCTGGGTATGTTTAATCAGCCGACAAGCCAGATACAGCCCTCCGGATAGGTTTAACCGACCTGCAGGCCAGATATGGCCCTCCAAATAGTTTTTTCAAGCCTGTTGACCAGATATGACTTTCTGGACAGATTTTACGCCCACAGGAGGCCAGATATGGCTCTTCGGATAGGTTTATTCAACCTGCAGGCTAGATGCTGCCGTCTGGTTTATAGAAACTATGAATTATAATTAGAAAAACAAATAGAAAATCAGAATTTACCCCCGTCATTTTCTCAGAGCTGTCTTTTTTAATGTGTTTCTCTTGTAAGTCGACAATATCCAAAAATAGTATACCAAGTTTCAGATAAACAAGAATCAAAAGAATAGAACATTTAAGCAGTTTTCCTTCATGTAAACTTATCAAATCTTTGTTTAATCTTACAAAAAATTCAGTAGTTTTAGCTATCCATTGACCATTTTTATTTCTATTCAGACAACTCAGAAAACTACTGATTGAAGCTTCTTGTGAAAGTGGCAATCAAGACTGCTTGGAGACATCTGCTCTCTTATTCAAACAATGGATGAAGGGCACTGAGTATGTTTATCTTAAGTATTTCTCTTATGTGTAAAAGGAAGTTGTATTTAAAATTAAATTTAACAGTCTACTGCACAGTGTATGCATATTGTGGCAGTGACATGACCAGAGAGGGGAACTCTGGGGACCTAGCCCCATCACAAAAGCCTTAGTTTCCTGTATATATTGATATATTTTTTAATCATTGCACTATTTCCTTTGAATAAAATAACTATTAAATTAATTAATAGTTTATTGAATTAATCATTTACCAAGAAATGTGAAAGTATAAAGATTAAATTTGTTTTTTCTTCATTGGCATTACCACCTCACTTATATCATCAATATTTCAAGTGACAAAAAGATAAAACAGTGCATTTCAGGATACATGATTTGGATACTTGTTTAACCCTCTGACACCTGTACACGTCTCGACTATGTCGTTGAAAACACAAAACTGCTGAGTATCAGTAGTACAATCGCCAACTATTTCATTAACCCCTCATTAACCCATTTACTATTTCATTAACTCATTTATTAACCCCTTCATTTTTTCAACTTATTTTACACCTCATCAGGGGAGCCTACACCGGGTCTGAAAACCCTGCTTGTTTTGATGGGGGTCGTACATCAAGTGCTGTTTTCAACTTATAAGTCGAATTTGGAATTATAGATATATACTCATGTTCATGTTTTCTGATGTTTGGCAACTGGCTGTTTGGATGTAACGCCGCTTTGGCCGGTGTGGAAGCCAGAGCGTTATGTAATTCACATTCTAAATATTTTGCAAATGCAATCATTATAAAGAGAATTCTGTAAATGCTTCATATTTTATGCTTGCAGTAGTTTTAAACCAAATATAAGGTAAACAGACTTTTAGTAAAACTTTTTTGAGTGTAATATTCAAATTTTTATTTTTCATAGATATAGAATTTCTAACTGCCTCCCCATATGAATTCTGGTTGCATTACTGTATTTTTATTCAAACTGAGAATTATGTAATGATAATATTAACTATATAGTCTTTCCTGATATATGTACCATTTTTTTATTATAAAAAAATCTGTGCTGCACAGAAAAGTAATATTTTGAGGATTGTCGGTTTAAAATTTCTATTAATAGCAACAGATGATGCACAATTTCGATTTACTTGTTTAAAACAATAATGTTAAAAAAATTATTGTAACAGGAGTGAAAGAAACCAATTTTTAAAATGGTTTTTAATTTTTCATGAATTCTATGATGGAATCAATTCAAATTTGGTTAAGTTTGAAAAATTGTAAATTGAAAAGTTAATTTTGATGTCACTCATTTTAAAATTAGCTTATAAATTGTAATGTGTACTTTATTTAACCTCTAAATACAGTAAAATGTATTAACACAATCCTTTTTGATAATAGTTTGGAATGGATATATGTATTGTTAAATTTCTAGCATGAATGTTTAACATAGTTTTTGTAAAGCACTGTCAAATGCCTATAGACACCATGGATAGTATGGATACATCATACTGCATATACTTATGCATTTGTATAATGAAATATATATCAGAGTATATTGGACCCAATCCCCAAATAGTATCTAGAATGATAGAGGATATTAAATTATTTGTGGAATGAACACAGAAATGAATAAATTATTTCTTTATTCAATCATGTAAATTATTCTGTATCTTTAATGAGTTCAGTTCAAGTAAATTGCATAGTTCATTAAATTGGAATCAAACTAGCTATAATGTGACCTTTGAGTATATCAAGGATATTGAATGAACAATTTGAATCATAATGTTTAATGTCAATTTATACTCAAATTTAAAAACAGTATCAAATCATTGTTAATATGTGTTCATGAAATACTCTAAATAAAAAATGCATTAACTAACATTCATTTTGGGCTCATGATTTTCTAGTCACTTTTTATATACATCGGGTTAGCTATTAATGTTGCAACCCTTAAGTTATGCTATTCAAATTTCTCTCTCTTACAACAGTGATACATTCTAATGTATAAAATTGATACTTAAATTTTCAGGCAGCTTTCTCCCGATATAAGCAGGATGGTTTACGTGTATGGATTGAAGGTATACAATACTGAAGAGTCTTGGGAATTTATATGGAATAGATTCATAGAAACTAGTGATCCCAATGAAAAATTGGATTTGCAATGTGCCTTGGCAACCATACGGAATACAACACTCCTTGAAAGGTATGACACACATTTAACATGCCATCAATTATTTATTTTAAACCAGAGGCCACCTTCTGGTATGCCTTAATGGTAAAGCTGATTATGATTAACTTAACTAATACAATATGTTTATACATGTATGTTGTGTAAAAACAGTCTCGTAACTTATTAGAAGAGTGTAGAATATGACACTAGAAATATTGAAATGAAAGATTTATTGTTACAAGTTCAGGGTAAAAAGATGTATGGAATATGTTAGTCAGTAAGTTATAAGGAATCAGGTTTAGCATTTTCCTTGATTTCAAAATAAGGATTAAAACCCTGTTCTTTTGATGAGCGGGGGGAGTTTCCTTGAGTTGGGAAAAGTAGAGTGGTGAGATGATTTCTTAGAGGTCTAAGGAGGTTTGGGCATGTTGTGCAAGTTGAAATCTAGTATTAGAGTTAGAATAAAGTTAGGATAAGTTTATGGAATACTGAAGAGAAAAAATTTTTATTCACGATTTGTTGGGCATCTCGTGTATAATACAATTGAAATTTTCTACAAAAAATGTGCTTAAATGCTGAGAAGGATTTTGCTAAACTGCTTAGGGATAAAATATTTGAGGTTAAAACCCCAAAACAGTCATTAAGAGAGTGCCTATGTATTTAAATATGAATATAGTTTCTACATCAAACTCATGTATATGGATGCATATAGTTCATTTGTCAATCTCATGTATATTTTGAACAATAATTCAAGCACTAAAAGTGAGACTCAACCTCCATATGCAATATTATGATTTACAAACCTCATTCTCAACATCTTCTCTGTTGCAACACATTTACAAACCATAACATAAAATACCTTGTTGATAAAATTATCACATTTCAATTAATAAGGAAATTTGGAAATGAAAATATTCCTTCTACAATAGTTCTCCCATTCATAATGCTAATTTTAATTCAAATTTTTGAAGTTTAGAAATTAAATTATTTTGTTTTAAATTAATTGAAGGTCATGAAACATAAGTTAGGAACCATTGATTTACAGTTATGTATTTTAAAATATTGCTATGTGTGTTTCTAGGTTTGCATTAATTTATTAAAGCAATGAAGATTAAAGATTACTTTTATGTAATAGTAAAGTCGTGTTCTGACTACTGTTTGATATAAATCAGTCAATAATTTAATAATTTTTAACAATGATTCATTTTATCATAGGTTAATGAGGTTTTCAAAGAATGAAAGCTTGATTCGGAAGCACAATTACTTCGATGTCCTGGGGAAAATTGCACAGAATTCAAAAGGCTTTCCTCTTGTAACTAATCTTATTTTCAACAAGTGGAATACTCTAGTCAAGTGAGAAACAATTATTAAAATCGTTTGTTTACATAAATTTTATTCATAAACTGTGCCAAGTGACTAAAATAATTTAATTTCTGAATGTTATGTATTCTAAACTTTGATATTGAATTTAGTAGTGGTTTTAATAGCTTCAAACTGGATAACAAGCACAAAGTTTTATTTTCTATTACTTTCAGAACTTATGGAACTCTTGAAACTGCAAATTTTGCTGCAAATGTATTTAAGGGATATACAACAGAAAAAGATATAGAGAAGGTAATGTTCAAGCATTATTACAAGTCTATTTCAATTATTTTTTAATTCAGTTTAAAAAATATGATTAAAAATTCCAAGGACATTGATGTCATTCATTAATCCTTGAATAACTTTCACAACAATAATATTGATTGACATGTTTTTATATGCTATAAAACAAACCCTACATCTTGTATGTCATAATGGCAAAACTGGCACTTAGAATAACTTGACAAATGTAATATGCTTATATGTGTATTATGCATGATATACTTTAAGCTTTTCTTGACAAGGTAAATTAAATTTTAAGTTTAGGTTCCTGTCATTGCCTTATTCTGATTCTTTATCATTACTCCTATTCTGATTTGAAATATTGACAGACCTGTCATTTATTGAATCAGGTATAATTGAAGTTTGGGTTGGACAAAGTTTTTAAAATGTTCGAAAACTTTTCTGTTCCAATTCTTACTTGAAATTACTCACTTGTTTTAACTCCTCATATAAACTTTCAATTTCACTTTAATTCCACCATAATACTAAAGCTTACATTTTATTTATTTATGTAAAGTTCTTCATTATTGCTGATCTGTTTTAAGTCGAACCATGCATAATCTTGTTAGAATATACTTTTGTCTTTGGTTTGTTTTTGATAAATACCTTCTCAATAATAGGGACAGTTGACAGCAGGAAATTTCAATCAAATTGCAAATTATGTTCTCATATCATGCATGAGTTACTTATGTTGCAATCACATGCTATACCTTGTTTTGACAAGTGAACACATAAACTGGTTATCATTCCACAACAAGAAAGGTACTGTGTTGATCATGATAGACACTGCTTATTTTCATGGATCATGGATCAGATTATGTGTGTATTACTTAACTGTTATCAGTTACCCATATTGTGCCTTACCAAATCTTTTCATGACTTATCACTAGGTTTTTAATAGTTTCAGACTATTTTCTCATTTAATTCTTAGTGCATTCCTCCCTGGGTGTATTTCTCTCTTCTGTATCAGTAAAACCTTCATTGTGTGTCCGTCTATTACTTGATATTGTACGTCTTGTGTCTGGCGCAGCATGGCCAAATATGGCCCTTGCTCCATTGAAACTTCAAAACCAATCAACCCATTTAATTCTTTTCAAAGGCTAAAAATGTTTTTTTTATAACCTTAAGATTGAAGACTTATCATGTCATCTGAATGTACAGGGTGGGCGAAAAGTCCATGACACATTTCAAAATTTAATATAAAATCAACCAATTGTCATATGAGTGTGCGGTTTTCACTAAATAGCTTTACATGGCATCAAGTTTTTTGACATAAAAAATAGTTTAATTGTTTGTACATAGATGGCGCTATTTGTATAGCACTAGCTTAGTAAGGTTAGCTTGCAATCCGCCATTCCAGCTATGCGACCCCAAGAGAAAGAGCAAAAACTATTACGCCCACCTCATTCTCCAGATTTAACCCTCTTGATTTCTTCTTGTGGGGGACAAGGTTTACTCCTCGCGGATGGCGAACATTGAAGAATTGAAGACACGAATCACGCAAGTAATCAACACTATTCTGCAATCTATGTTAGCAAATACATGGATTGAAATTGAGTATCGGTTAGATGTGGCTCAAGCCACAAAGGGTGCCTACATTGAAATATGGTAGTATGTAGTGACAAAAATGCTCTAATAAATTCTAACATGTATTGTAATTATCTGTGTACAATTTTTATATTGTTTTTCGGTAAGTGCCATCTATGCGTTAAATTATAAATTTTTGTATGCCAAAATAAAAAACTTGATGCCATGTAAAACAATTTTATGAAAACTGCATTCTCATGTGACAATTGGTCGATTTTCTATTAAATTTTGAAATGTGTCATGGACTTTTCGCCCACCCTGTATATTTTGCATAAGAAAAATTTAGTTTCTTTAAGAGCCACCTAACTGATATAGTGGTTGAGCCCTCTCATGGCTCATCTAGAGCTCTCCTAGACATCAAAATGTCACATTAGAGAATATTTATATACCTTAGTAAACTTGACGTTGTCTCTTGTGTTTGAAGCATGACCAAATAAAGTTATAAAGCCAATCATTTATTATATACCTTAGCAGCCTAAAAATACCTAGGATATTTCTATAGCTAGCCTTAACCATTTCAAGGAGGTAGGATTCCAGACATCCCACCCCCTCTGAAAGGGATGTATTCTATTCCTCCTGGTGTATTTCTTTATTGTGTGACAGTAAAGTTTTCCTTGTGTGTTTTTATGTTCATTTACTTGATGTTGTCTGCACAGCTTGTCCAAATATGACCCCTTGTGCTATAAAACATCAACCCTCTAAAAAGTGTGAAGTCCATGCTACCAATTCTGTACTGATTCAATGACGCAATGTGAAAATGACTGTTGTCTGTCAAAGTCTCTTATTCTCATTTGTGTCTTGCATTGGAATCATTTAATCCAAAAATAGTCATTCTCTTTTTTAAGGTAAGAGGATTTTACCGAAGACAAAAGAAAAGCAAACAAGGTGCCAAATCACATCTCCTGGCTCTGGAAAATATTGCCCGTAACATCAACTGGATCAGAAAACACCAGAGCAGCGTTCGAAAATGGATGAAGGACAATGTCTACATGCCTTGGAGAGAAATCCGGTTGCCAAGACACATAACCCCTACTAAGTATGACATAATATTGCATCCAAATATATCGAAATCCACCTTTGAGGGTATTGTAGAAATTGAACTGAATATCACAGAAAAGACCGACTACATTCTGATACACGAGAGTGAACTTAAGATCATCCAGACTGAGTTGAGGAGTATGGAACCTAGTAGTGGGAATATTTCCTTTGCAGAAGAATTTCCTTACAAGAGAAATGAGTTCTATGTGTTTGTATTGAAGGAGGAAATACCTCGTGGAACTTATATTTTGAAATTGATGTTTGCTGGGAAGTTCTCTGGAGATGGGCGAGGCATGCATCGCTATCAGTATACTGATCGGGTATCTGGAGATACAAAGTAAGTAATTCCAATTTACTGATGAATTCATTTTTTATTATGTTATACTAGCAAACCCATGCATAGGATCACTGCTAAGTTTTCTGAATTACTTATTTATATTGATGTCAAAGTGTTGTAACTTCATTTCATATCTTATCAATTTATCTATACATATAAAGCAGAATTGGCATCTGTCTGTCCTCTATATAAATTTATACCCTTTGACCAATCTACACGAAATTTGGTACACTTATTCTTTGGAACTCTGCGGGTAATGTAGGCTACATATTAACCCCATTCTATATGTCTTGGGTGTGCAGAGGGGTGTAACTTCCCTTCATCCTGGACAGAGCACTTGCTAGGGGGTGCTCTTTCCTAGTCTGGCTGTGTATATGACGTCAGAGTTAACATTTACAGAAGTCGCCTCTCAAGATGACCTTGGAGTTTTTTAGAATCTTAGTATGCTGCAATCGCAGATGGGTGCAGTTTTCACTGAAAATTGCTCAATTTCATATCGTTTGTGTATCCCGTCTGTAAATTTTTAAACTGTAGCTTTATTATTGGAATGTAAATTTTTATGATAATATAAGATTATTTTTATAGAAAGTCTTTTTTTATCGTCGATATGTTCACACTAAATTTGGTACATTCATCCTGTAGAATTCTGCAGGACACATAGGTTATATATTAAGCCTGTTCAGTTTGTCCTGGGTCTGCAGAGGGGGTGCTAAAAACAATATGAAATCTCCATAGGAATAATATTGAGTAATATTGCGATGAATTATAAACAATTAAACCCGAGCACTGCTAGGTTATTCAGCTAGTAATGAATATAGCCTCCATGTTCACACAGATGGATTTTATACTTCTAAATGGAATACAATTTCAGCTTTTGTTTGCTTTTATTGATGTTAATTATTATTTCCAATAAAATTCATGTCAAAAAGAACTCCTCAGTCACTTTACCACAATTAGATTTTGAGCATCTACTTAAATTTCATTCCATTGTTCAAAGGCTATTTGGCATTTTTTGATGCTAAACCTAATTTTTCTCATTTTCTTTTCTGTGTTGATTTCTGTCTTCCAGATTTCTCATTGTTACTCAGCTCTTATTATATTTCTGAAGAATTCATTAAAGTGGTGTGAGCTCGTCTGTGTAGTTTTAGCAATATTATACAACTCCATAAGCTCAAATCAAGCAAATTTAAACTAAGCGGCAAAATTGGTGGATCTTTATTTTTTTCATCGATTTTGTCTTGCCGATTTATCTGTTATTTCCATTCAACAATAAACAAATAATGTTGATTTCTGTGCTATGTGCGTTACTGAAATATATAGTCTTCAAAAAGGAATATTAGAATTGAACAAATAATATTAATTGTCATTTTATAAAAAAATATACTAATTGTTTGGTCTAATGTACTTAAAGATTGATATTGAAACAAGTAGTACTGATAACTGAAGCAATAAGTACTTATAAATAAAGTCAAAGCATGTTTTAACTCTGCTTTTAAGTGTCCAAATGATGGTAGGTAGTTAATTAACATTGTACTGAAGTGAAACAACAGGCTATTGGACCATGGTCAGATGATGTCAACACCTGAGCAGGCATCCAACTTCTGCACCTCACCAAAATGAGAACATTTGAGGCCACGATGGATTTAACATGCTCCAACCCCATGTACACGACGGTCTGGCTGGACCGTCTTGAACTCATCCTCCGGTTGCTAATCTGTTACCCTTCTAACTAGGCTACTGCAACCTCCCCATATGATAGAATGAGCTTTAATCAATTCCATCCAAATATCATAAACTAATTTCCTTTCAATGAGTATTATATTTTTATGAATTTTTTTCTCACAACCTTGGGCAGGGTTCAAAATTACATGTTGTCCTTGAACCTTTCCCTTCGAGTTTGATCCCGGACTGTCGACAATAGCCCATTGTATTGTGCTCCAGTGTGATATTAATTAAATACTTACCTATCCACAACCTTTGTGTTCATGAAAAGTTGCATCCAAGGCATTCCCAAACTAAAACTAGCAAATATTGTTATCGTTTTTGTTTATTGTACTTTTTTCACTCATGTGTATATTATAGTTTTTCAAATATCAGTCCCTTTAAATATTATGTTTCTTTTGTAGATATGTACTTGCAACGCGATTTGAAGCAACATATGCTCGGAAACTGTTTCCTAGCTTTGATGAACCTGCTATGAAATCGAAATTCAAACTCAGCATCATCCACCACATAAACCAAACTGCTGTTGTGTCTAACATGCCTGAGGAAGTATGTAGTTTGTGTTAGGAATATTTTGTTTGTCATTAGGGTAGGATTTTAGTTTTCTTGATAGGGTCTAAATTTGACTAACAAAGTAAAGACTTGGTTTGGCAGAGAAACGGTCAATAAGTGAATAGTATTTTTAAGAGAACTTTCGGTTGAAAACAAAATGCTTGAAATTTGTATTGTTTCATGCACCTTTTTATTCAAAAAGTATTACAAAAATTGTAATTTTTTTAGATAATTTTTTAAGGTATTTCTTTTCATCATTAAATGCATTTTTACTGGGCATTTGCTAACAGGTTTTAGGTCAATATCTACCCCTAATCATTATTTTTAGTTAAAACATTTGCATTTTCCATTTAAAGTGTGCTTGCATGTGTGTTATAGAGGAATATGTTACTCAAAATTTGCATTCAGTTTTTACTATCATTAATTTTTATGATTTATTATATAAATAAAGAAATTAAATTCATTTTACCAAGCAAAAATTTCTTGTGTGAAGTCTCTAATTTTTATAAATTATTTATTGAATTCCCAATTAAATATTAGAGTTGCAGTATATAGTATTGAATCTTAAATGGTTTAAAATGTTAGCCTATCTTGATTTTGTTATTTTCAAATATTACTGTTTGCTTTTTATCATTCAGTTGTATTTACCACCATTTTATTTATAAATATTTTGCTAAACATATACTTTGTCATTGGGCATTTAAAATGATTTTGTGAATTACAAATTTGCATTTATTTTTCAGAAAACATTACAAATGCCAAACAATTTAGTGAAAACAGTATTCATGGAATCAGTTCCAATGTCAACTTACTTATTATTCTGTGTAGTATCTGATTTTAAGTATCTCCAAACTGAATACAAAGGAAAACAAGTAATGTATTCATTTCTATCTTGAGTGTTCAAAATTTCTATTACTTTCATTTACTAGTTGTGTGATGAATTATTTTGTATAACACTTAACAATTTTGGGGAAAGTAAAATATCCTTATTTCAATACTTCTGAAGTTAGAAGTTGGAGATTCTTTAGTTAGATAACTGACTTTCTTGTTGAATTAATGAATCATGTCTTGACCAATTAGAAAGCTACCATATTTAATTCGATCTCATTTGAGCTAACTAATCTTTTTTGCAATCACAAGTTGAGTATTAAACTAATCAAACTGTTCTTTAAACTTAAGTTGCATCTGTAGAAAAAATAAAATAATTCTGCTTTAGGATAACCTGATTAGGTTTCTATTTTAAATTATGAATGAATATTTTACAAATATATACAGCACAGCAAAACATTCCAAAATTCTGTAATATTTAACATTAGTGTAAAATGTACTTTAATATTGTTTGTTTATTTTCTGATATATATAATGCAGCCAAACTAGTTCAGATCTATTTAGCATTATAATTTGGATTTTGTTTTGTTGCACAGTGTGTGTACTCATGTCTTTCAATAAAATGTCATTGTTCATATAAATAATAAATTTCCCTCATTATAAATTAATAAACGAAAAGAAAACTAATTTTTTTATTAAAATTGAAATGCACTTCACTGAGAAAACCTTGCTGTCAGCCATTAATAATTATTGTAAAACCAATAACACTGCTTTGAATTAGCTATCAGCTTAAACTATAAGATGTTTCTGAAGTGTTAAGTTTTCTTTCGAATTTTTTCATTATTTTTAATATTTATGGATATACAGAATTATAATCTTCAGAATATTATGAATACTATAAATATTAATATAATATTTATACTATGGATAGTGTGGAGTTAGAAAAATCTGTCATTTTTTTCCAACCAGGTAAGAGCTTATGCACCTTCTGACAGAGTCCATGAGGCACAACATGGCTTGAACTTAACTGTTAAACTTTTAGAAAAACTGGAAGAATTTTTTGATGTTCCTTATGTTCTCCCTAAACTTGGTAAGTATATGCTAGTTTATTTACTAATAAATCAATTACTGTTAGCAAAAGCTATTTTCTGTAAGTTTGTCTGAATTTCTCAAAGAAAATAGATTTTATTCTTAATCTTTGAAACTTGGTTTTAAAGCTTTGCAATCTATTTGTTCATGCCATGTGTATCTCTGATGGCAGATGGTGACACCACTCTTAAACTTGCATAACTTAAACTGGCGCAACAACATTCTTGGTGCTTGGAAGCACCAAGAAGTCACGTCTGATCTTTCGACGCGATAGTAGATATCGCTAGCGTTTTCACTCTCTGTACTTACCAGTAGTGTGTACTGCAATTTAGAATAAATTTTTGTCGAATAAATATATTGCTCCTGTTCGCCAATTTTTGAGTGAGCCATGCCACTATTGTTACAAACTGTTCTTTAGAAAAATCTAAAACTCATTTTTCATTCATCTTTTAGAAATAATGGTGAACGACTTGCATCTTTTTAAAAACAAATCAGAAAGTTTTCAGCTTTCTCATTCCATATAATTAACAGGATTAAGTAAACTAATAAATAGCAAAATGCAGTTAGTTTGATATAATATTGTTTTGCATTAAATATTAGCCTGATATGAAGTTTTGTTTTGATGTGCAATTAATTCATTTTCCAGATTCTGTGGCCATTCCAAATTATACAAGTTCTGCTATGGAACACTGGGGTGTCATAGCTTATAGAACAGACAGATTTCTTGTGAATGAAACTTTAGCAGCATATAAAAGGATGGTTGATGTAGAAAGAATAATTGCTCATGAAATTGTGCATCAGGTGGAGTGTTTATTTAAATTCCTGTTTTAAGAACTGTATATTCACAGCTATTCTCACTCCTCTCTCTGCTTGTTTATTTTTGTGATTCCCTAAAATTAGAAACTTGCAAGAAAAAAAATTACCTATGAAAGAATTCTTATGGGATAATCTAATATTTAAGTTATCTAGAATTTCAGTAAACAGTACACAGTAAATAACCCATGGATATATAATTTATCTGCACAAAATTGCTATTTTTGTACTAAAGCAATTAAAGTTCAAAATAAATGTTTCATTTTTATTGTTTACTTTTTTTGGTTTTTCTTTGTTATTTATGTAAAATTAGTATTATGAATCCATTATTTACTTTGTAGAACTATTTTATAAATTTACTAAATTATTGTCTTTCTGAAACGAATTTTTCATTTCCGTAAGTATCCATTTAGAGATTCCTAAATTGTACTTTTTCCAAATTAGCTATTTATCTTTTCTTTTCAGTGGTTTGGTAACTTGGTAACCATGAATTGGTGGAATGATCTGTGGCTCAATGAAGGTGTTTCTACCTTAATCATGTACATTCCTCTCCGGCAGATATACCCGTCCATCAATGAGGTAACAAAAAATTGTGAAACGTTAGGGGGTTGGTTGCAAAGTATGAGTTTGAAGTGGAGATTATCTACATATATATTTCATTTAATTTCATGCCACAGAAATCTAAATTATTTGTACGTTGGAAAATGGCAACAAACACATATAAACAATGTAAATCAACTGCAACTGAAGTCATTCGCCAATTTTGTTGCCAAATTTGATAGAATTAAGCTATAGATCTGCATAGTATTGCTCAAAATGCTGGGTTAAGACCAAAATTCTTAAACAATCTGATACCAAAAGGAAATGAGAAATCTGGAAGATAAAAATCAGTGCAGAAAGACAAATGAATGATCAAGAAAATCTATAGATGTCAAAAAATAGTGAATCATCTTTGAACAAATTAAGGGGATTCAATTAAAGTGGATGTTCAAAAACCAACTGTTGGTGAACTTTATGCCCTACATATTTTTTAGAAATAAGAATTAACACTAGTGAGGCACACTAAATAGTGATATATATATTTTTATTCATTTAATTTCATTTGGAGGTATGAGCTGTGCATATTGATGCTTATGTTCATTTTTATTGGATTTAAATATGGTATGAAATGTGAGTAATGATATAGCCACTTATAGATCTAAGCATTTGAGAAATTTTAGTGCAGATGCTATGTGCAGGTCTGCTAGTACAATTTAATTTACTTTAAAAATTCATTATTATTTTAAACTCAAAAAATTGTGTCCAGTATGTCCAGGTTTATGTTTATTTTATAGGATTTCTTCCAACTGACCTCAAATTTGATTTTAGGTTAATGTAAGGAAGATGTCCAGAATGATGTGTGCAGATTCTGGTATGAATTCTCATCCTGTTGTCCATAATGTGACCACTCCAGATGAAATAGAACAAGCATTTGATGTGATATCGTATGAAAAGGTTAGTCTTCATGAACTCTTGAAATCCATCATTATGATTTCTAGAACTGGGTTAAACTAAATAAATCATTTGAAAGGTAATGTAAAATTGTTGAACAAATGTGATGATATTTTTTTCAGTAAATGAATTTTATATTCCACTTTTCATGCGTGATTTGTGTATTTTAGGGTGGTGCTGTGATGAAAATGCTTCAACATGTATTAAAAGATGATTTCAGGAAAGGCCTCTCTGTAAGTATAAATTGCTTTACATTTTTTAACCACTAAAATCATTTAATATGTTATTAATTTATTGAATAGTTTGATTTAAATACAAATCTTACAAAATCAGCTGTTTGGCTTGTTTTATATACATATAGTATGTTTGCATGTGGTGATTTAATTTTTTCTCGTTTAGTTTTTATACTGTCTGTCTTTGTTATAATGTCATAAATTTTTAGCTCTACAAAGAAGGAAATCAAATTAAATACTAATATGAACAAACTACATAATAAGGTAATTTTTCGATTCCAACCTTATCTCAGGATCGACTTTTAAAGAGATAGATTGCAGTCAACTACATGATCACTTCTCAAATAAAATAAAATTACCTATGCTAAATTTTACTGCAGTGCCCTAACATTTGTTACTTTTCAGTTTCATAATAAATTTCTTCCTAATATTTTCTGAAAACATAATTTTGGGTTTATTTTAAAATAGTCCTTGATTATTAGAAAACTTACCTATGAAACGATTTTTAAATTTTCTTTTAAAATTGTTTCTTTTGCTCAAGTACTGATAATTTGCTTTATTTCATTCAAGAACTACCTCAAGAAATATGCATACAAAAATGCTGAAACAAAAGATCTTTGGGCTGAGCTGTCTAATGTTTCAACCATGGTAAGCCTAGTGTTTTATGTTTGCTCTTTGTTATTTTTTAACCATTGAGCTATTTAAAAAATTTTGTTAATATTTCAACATCTTTTATCAAAATGACAATTTCAGATAGTCAGTGGCATTTCCAAGGAGGATTATGCAAATCAAAACTCATACCATAACCCCATAATTTAAAAACAAAATTTGTGAAAATATATTTATTGACAAACTACATATTTTTCTTCGATCTTCTCAATATATATATTGTAAATAACTACTAGTTATGTACAGAATATCAATTTTAGTTTTCTTTCCCATGTTAATGTCATTACACTAAAATTTATGTTAATTATTTTACTGAAGTTCAAATAAAACTTTTAATATCATCTCATTTAAATGGGTCCTATTTATCATGGAAAGGAGTATGGGGATTTTGGCAGCAATCCCTCCAAGAAGAAATTCCTGGCTATGCTACATTACCAGAAAAAGTCATTTACACAAAAACTAGAAATGATATTTTTATCAAATAGTATCACGTAACTGTTTTAAAAAACTCTTGCATTGATTTTAGACCGTGAATATCTCTGAAATGATGGACACTTGGACTAGGCAGATGGGTTTTCCTTATATTGAATTGAAGAGGCAAGGTAGTACATTAACAGCAACACAACGTTGGTTTTCTAGGACAATGAATGATTCTTTAGCTGCAAAAATATCTATGGAGCCGCGTTTTTCGATTTATGGGTAAGATGTTTTTAGTTTTATAACTTCTGAAAATAATTTATTTCTATTTTCAATCCAGTTGACTGACTAAAATTTAAAGATTATGCAAGATTTAGTGTGCTGAAAATAGTGAAATAAATATTAAGTTAATACCAAGATCATGTATTGTTATATTGATTATTACGTTTAAATAGATTTATAATTTAATTGAAATCATAAAATTCATCCTAGATCATATTCCTAAAAATTGCTTTCATGATAAATTTACAGCCTGTTTTCATTCCAATGTATTATTAAGTTGACACAAAAACACTTACACTGATAATTGACACAAAAACAACTTACAATGATAACACTTACGCAACAAAATATAAATGTTAAATTTTTGCATAGTTTGATGAAACAATTTTTTATGGTGCAATAAATTCATAGTTTCATACTATTCCTTCAATTTTTGACTAATTTAAGAAATATTCAATTATGTTTTTACATTTGAATATTTTGCTTCAGAAAGCTTTGGCTGAATTTTACACCATTACACCAGTGTTTTATCATTCCATGTGTTAAACATTCCTCCAGATAATGCCACTGTATGTAGTCAACATTTTAATGCAATATTTATAGGAAACCCAGAAATTGAATGATTAATTTTAAATATCCAGTCTTTTCTGATTAACATTTATACTTTGTTGCTACTTTCAATGGAATTAGAAAAATAATTTTGTTTTGGACAGATTTCATTATTCATTACTCCTATAACTTTATTACTGACTTATTTATTTATGACTATTAACTGTACAGGTTGGAACATGCTCTCTTACTTGTGATATTTATGAATATTATTTTTCTCATTTTGTTTAGATTTACATGGAAAATACCTCTGTCATACAAAAATTTTGCAACAGGAAATGAGTATACTTTGTGGCTAAATGAAAGAACTGGTATGTGTATTATGCTTTGCTATAAAGTTTGTAACATTTTATAGGAAATGAAAGCAAACATGAAATAACAATATTGTATTATTTCAGCAACATATGAAATTAATGCCATGGCAGATGATGTGATCAAATTTAATCCAGGTTTCGTCGGATTTTATATCGTAAAATATGATTCTTATGACTGGGAAAGACTTGGCAGGAAACTTCAAGAAGATCATGAGGTAAGGATCCAATTCTTCCAATGTTCGCTGATCACTACACAGTTATTATTTCCATTTATCACAAAAGTCTCCTTTAGAATTTCCAAATCTCAGTTAAAGATGTAGTACTGGAATGGATACAGTTTCTGTAGTCAAAATGTGTTGATAAATTTAAATTATCAGAAGCTTCTGAAGAGTTAAACGAAACCAAAAAATTATATTAGTCAGTTATTTTAGAATAAATAACTCAATATTGTGCTTTCCAACACCTAAGAGGTACAGTGATCATAGCATTTGTCTGCCACCCAGTAGATCCAAAGTTCGAATCCTGGTTTGTAAGCGCATGGGTATGGATGATTGTCCCAGTTAGGAGCAATGTCGGCTGATTCACTAGGTGCTTTTTCATAAGTAGTGCCCTCAGGGAAGCATGTCTTTTAGGTGTGTATGGGTTTCACAGACCCAAGGTACTCAAGTGATCTTTTTCTTTCCCATGGGGTTTATTGTCTTTAGTAAACACGGTAGCTGTACTCCCAGGATACTCTAGCTTTTTCTGCTCTCATTGATTTACTTGTTATCTGAATAAATCTGAGCTTTAATTTGATGCACTGTGGGAAAGAATTGGTACCATTTACGAAAGTCGCATGCTTTGTATGTCCAGTGCGCTGTTTTGTCATTGTGGAAAAGCTTTCTCAATATGTTGAGATCTAAAAGCTCACCCGGAGATTTGTCTATGTACCAATGATGGGAAAGTACAATTTTTCTGTAAAAATATTGTTTTAAGCTGGACAGATAGCTGGTCCTTCGAGAGAGTGATGTTACTTTTTCTGATTCCAAGTAGCTTCTTTGTCCCAGTTTAATCCAAATTGTCAGGTGTTTCGTTCATTATAAAGATGTATTGTTTATAAGACCAAAAATATATTGAGAAGGGCTCAAATCCCTTGGCCCTTTCCCCTACATTCCTGATAGAAGTAGTAAAGAATCACTGAAATGTGAGAATGAGAGAGACTGACCTTAAGCTACTAGTTCTAAAGTTATATGGACAATAGTTTATATCATCCGCTAAGAGCAGAAACTTATTAACTGACAAGACGAATATTTTATTGTATAGTGTAACATCATAAGATAAATTAAGTGGCGAGTGGATTTTAGTCAATTAAAAATATCTTTAAGACATGCACATTTAATTGGATTATTTACAAAAGTTAACAATTTAAACAATTTCGAGGCTAATTGAGTAAAAAAACTAAATGGTTTCAGTCTCACGGTTTCATCAGAGCAGACCAGCTCTGCGTCCAAAAATCCAACAGTTCTCTCCTTTCAAGGAGCCAGAACTCATCATCATCTCTCCTCCCTTACCTTGTTAAAGATGCTCGAGAGTTCAAAAACGAGGGACTATAAGACATTCCTTTACCCCCATCCGGTCATAAACTTGACAGCCTCTTCCCTCATTGACGGTGAATTCATGTAAGAGGAATTTCAAAGTGGAACCATGATGATACAATAGCTGTTTAAAGGCTTAACTATTAGTTTCCAAGTCTAAAATTAAGAATTATAAGCATTTTAGTAGTGTCATATTTCTTTCAAACATATTACTATACGACTATGTATTTCACATTCATCATGAAAATAAGCATTTGAATGTCTCCGAAAAAATGTCAGCCAATGGGTTTCTGCTCTAAGCCGACAATATGACAGTTCTCTTTCAAACAAATATTTTTCACATGCCTACTTTATGATTGCACAACTGAAATAGTTCGAAGAAATTACTTAAAGTTTTTAAAATATTGAAAGCAACAGAAAATATAATATACTTTAGTACAGGTTGCACAGCAGTTCTATATATTTAATATTAATGAACTACTGATGAATAGTGTGTTCCATGATTGTATATTAATCATGTATCTTATGGTGTGTTAGGCTTTTAGCACTACTGATCGCTACAACCTTCTTCACGATGCATTCATGCTAGCAGAGACAGACAGACTGATTTACGATGTTCCTCTTGAACTCACCAAGTACCTAAAGAAGGAAAAAGAAGCCCTGCCATGGAATCTTTTCAGAGATCATTTCTTGCACTTCATGAGGCGATTAAATGGGGAATCTGACGCTGTGTTTTTATTGCAGGTAAAGTGGAACAGTTATAAGGCTTACATTATCACAGCCTAATGGAGCTCTAAGTATAATATTCATTTATGCACGTTGATCTAAAAATTTTATTCCATTAGCATATATGTGTGACCTTAAATCTTTCCCTTTTATTTGAGTGTGACCACCACTTCTATAGTGACCACCACAACCCAGACTCGATGTCAGAAACAGTTCTTGTGTTAGACAAACAGTAGCACATATTGCTATCAATCTAGCAACCAGTAATACAATACTCAAAATTGCTTAGTAAAAAGTTATTTTAAAATGGCCATACATGAAAGAATGCTTTTATCTACTTGTAATTTGTTTTAGTTGTTTTCCTCTATGAATGTTATAAAAATAGGAGCAAGTATTTTAATTCTATGTAAAGGAATAAATATAGTTTTAGTTTCTTTCATTATGCATTTCTCCATAAATGTGTTCTCATAATTCACTCATTTTTGTAATTTCAAGGAATATGTTGAAAGGTTAACCTCAGAATTGTATGACGAATATGTCCATACCTCCCATAATAAAAGGTATGTCATGTGTTGTGTTCCTGTTTACTTATTCAATACCATTTTAAATCTCGATCAATTTCAATATGCAGAAAAATCTGAATTCTTTCTTTTACAGTGTTTTTATACAACAAAGCACCAGTACTGGAAGTTGCTCCTACACCTACATTGACCTGTAAGTACACTTCACTGTATATTAAACAAGTTAATTGGTATGGGAAAGATAATTTTTTTTTGTTTTAATGTTGTAGTGAACTTACCATCACTATAAAAAGTAACTTAAAAACAGTTGTATATACAGGTGTTTCGAAAATATCTGGCCATATTGTAAAGGGCTCAAAATAAATATTTTTTGTCAAAAAATGTGTTCGGAAATGCTGCATTATCATCCAAATGTTTGGAACGATGTATAGAAGGCTATAATATCAGAGAGCCAGTGGGGAACATAGTTTATAGGGTCTGACCCTCTAGAACTGTTTATTTATAAGTGAAGTTTTCCTTTTTTTGCATTTTACTTTTCTTACAGGCAGTTCGTTCCCACTATAGTTGATTTAGCATGCCGAGCAGGTAATGAAAAATGTCTGAATGCTGTGCAAGAAGAATTGCAACTATGGATTCGTAAACAAAAGTAAGTGTAAAACTTTTTCTAGAAAGTTAAGTTACGTATTCTACAGAATGATGAAGTCGGTATTTTTTGCATCAATGGTAAAAACTTTTTAATTTAGTCTGATATTTGCTCATAGTGTTTATAGACTTCCCTGCAACCATTATGGCTTTTATTGATTTATCCTTTCTTAGCACCACATCAGATTTGCACTTTGTTTTGGACATAGCTATTTCAAACTTTGGTAATGACACATTATGGGACTACTTGTACGAGGAGCTGGTCGCTAATGACACTGACAAAGATCGAAAATACCAGTTGGCGGAGGCACTCATCAGTTTTACTGATCCCATTCAAATACGAAAGTAAGTATGACATGAAAAAGTAGCATGATGAGCATAACATTTGCATAACAACCATTGTGATAGTGTTGCAAATAAAATATTTGTATTTTTCTAAATAATTTATAATGAAACGGAAATAGACTATGCAAAGTCCTTTATAAAGCTCTTAGTACTTTCAGAATTCTCTGCAGTTCCAGTCTAAAAACAATGTTCATTTTACATAACGTGCTTAGTAAAAATTGACTTTTACATCCATAAAACTAAATTAACTTTTCTTTTAAATAAAGCAATGTATATTGGTAAACCAAAAACATAATTTTCCTTTGGATCTCTTAAGAATAGAGTTGTTTCACATTTCAATGGAGTTGGGATATCTAGTATCAACACATTCTACTAATAATTTATATCCTTGCAAATTGATGTTTATTTAATTCTTAAAACAAGAAAGTCCTTGATTTTTCTACAGGATTAAACTCTTTTAGTTTAATTTCATTTCCAAATTGCAATACCTTTGAGTTGTAGATGGCGCAGGTTTGATTCCTGTCAGGTGCATTCCTCCATGGGTGTATTTCTCTCTTCTGTGTCAGTAAAGCTTTCACTGTGGTGTCAATTACTTGATATTGTCTGCTGCATCATGGCCAAATATGGCCCTTGTGCCATAACCCCCCCCCCAAAAAAAAAAAAAAAAACAATCATTTGAACAGTCACTATGCAGGAGTTTGAATACCAAACGATGCTTTTATGAACTAGCATGCACCCTCTAATAAATCCATATTTTACCATTTCTTTTCCAGGACGATAGAAACTGTTGCCTTTGATCCTATGATTGATCTCAAATTAGCCAATTTCATGTTCCAAGGACTGAGCAATAAGGACAAAGCAATACCTTACTTATGGAATTATACAAGAAATCATTGGGACTATCTCATGAACAGGTATTTTCTCCCTTTGAAACCAACTTTATCTTTTCAGAAAAATGTTCAAATTAGTTTTTTTTAGGGTCAATCTTATAAATTGTGCAAGATCCAGGATATATATTATCAAACAAGATTAAGAGCTGCATTTGAAGAAAATGTCTAAAAAGAGCATGTGAATAATATAGCTCTTAAACACATACTTCCTGATACAGTTTCATAAGATAACATGCAGAATTTTTATGAAAAGTTACAACTTTTACAATTGTTGTATGGGAAATAATTATTTTTCCAATTGTTTTAGGGGAATTAATTATGTTTTCTGTGTGAAAATTCCAATTAGTAAAATGTTCCCTCTTACACTTGTCAATTTAAAACACATTTTACATTTTAAAACCTAAACAACCAATAATTAAAAAAATAGAGTTCCATCTTTTCATCTGCCAGATTTGCAGATGTGCTAATTTGAAAATTTCAACTCTTAGATTTAAATGTCATGACAGAGTAAATTTATTGCATGGAAATAAAATGTGAAATTTAAATTTTCTACTCTATTTCAAATTATTCTTTTCCTTCTAGTGTAGAGGATTGAAAGGTATTTGAACATAATGTACTAATATCTAAGTTATGGCAGGTGCACTAGAACTTAAACACTTGTAAAAGGGGGCACCACTTGAAAAAGTGACCAATTTCTATAGCCAGACATACCAAAAATTGAATTTTATGTTTGGATATGGTAGCTTCTCCAATCTTGGCATTGATATTCTTACAATGCTAACAACCGCTGATTTTCATAGACAGCAGTTAATGATCGTTTTTCACATTCAAACTAGTACTTTCATATTTGAGTCTTTGTGAGTAAAAGCTCTCTGTAGGTTTCCCCTTCTAAATGTGAATAGAATTATTTTGGTTACACTAAAAATCTTAGCATTAGTCAAAGCTAGAAAGGGCAGTTAGAGTTTTCAAATAATTTAATAAAAAGATTTAACAATATCTTCACTTGTGTATTAAGCTGATTTTATGCCCAATAAAGAATATCAGAAGTTCGAACAGAAGCACAATTTCAGTGTTTGCTTTAGGTGTTAATTTCACTAAATATACCACTGATGGTCATGTGACCAAGAATCAATCAAGTCACCATGTTTTTGCATGCTTTTACTTTTCACCTGTTTGGACAAATGTCCATAAAATGCATCAAGTACTAGAATACAGACTTTCAGACAACATCTATTCCACACAAAGTTCAGTAGGCGGTGCATGTTCGATTCCTCCCTGGGTGTATTTCTCTCTTCTGTGTCAGTAAAACTTTTATCATACATGTTTGTCTTCGACTTACTTGTACTTGATGTCTGCCTTATGTTTGGCGCAGCTTTGCCAAATATGGCCCTTGAGTCAAAAAACTCAACCATGCAAGGTTAGAAAATTTGAAATGATGAATTTTACGATGTCACTGATTCTAGCATCCTCCTGTTTTTTGACATTTATCTAAATGTGTCTTAAAATAGAAGAAATACAGTATTATAAAGACATCTGGTATTGCCTTAAACCAGGATCCTTATTCAAAGCGACTGTTCTCTTGAATTTTTGCAATATACAAAAACGAATTCATGATGAACCCCATTGCATCATAATGGTGGATTATACTCTATTACAATTTATGCTCTTTTCCCCAATAATTCTTTTATAAGAAATCTGTCTAAAATATACTTCTAATTTCAGACTGGATGCCAAAAATAATCCTTCCATAGGAATTTCAATGTTTTGTGACAAATTGAAAATTCAAGATTATGTTCCTCAAGTAAGTAAAATTTTCAAATACATACTTTTCATAAATTAAGCTGATTCAAATGAAACTTGACAAAAAATTTAATATTTAATGTTCTAAATTATTCCTATTGAAAATCGGCATTAGTATGGACATTTAAATTCCATTGCAAGAACAAAAAGTTAATTGTTGATTAATTTAAAATATAAATTACTATGCTGCACCCTAATTTGAAATGTTTTAATTATTCTTCGTTCTCAGTTTCAAAATCTGATGATAACAACAGAGATTAGTGAATTTATTGTGGAAGGTTGCTATGACGAAATTCAGAATGCAGTCAAGTGGACGGAGAAATACGAAGACACGCTCTCATCGTGGTTGACATGGAACTTAAGTGACGATGAATTAACTACTCATGTAAATTAGCTCATAGCATATTTTAAACATTATCATCATTTTGTGTCAAATAAAGTTTGTGTTGTAATTTTTGACTTCTTTTCTTACGCAACACTTCACCTATATACTCTTCAGATTGGCGAACTTCATAAAAAGTTTGATGTGCATTAAAAGGCTGCTGATGAAATTTGGTGGTTTTATCGTGTGAGTACAAGAAGATGCATGATTGAACACTGAGCTTCAAGAAACAAGATTTGAATATTTGTGTTACTGTGGAATCATATCATAGAATAGCAATTTTAATAACAATTATCTATACATATAAAGCAGAGTTGGCGTCTGTCTGTTCTCTATACAAATCTATACCGTTTGACCAATCCACACCAAATTTGGTACACTTATTCTTTGGAATCCTTTGGGTAACGTAGGCTATATTAACCCCCGTTCTATTTGTCTTGAGTATGCAGAGAGGTGTAACGTCCCGTCATCCTGGACAGAGCATTTGCTAAGGGGCGCTCTCTCCCGGTCTGGCTGTGCAGATGACATCAGAGTTAACATCTACAGGAGTCGCCTCTCAAGATGAACTTGAGGGTTTTTTTAGAATCTTAAGAGTATGGATACAATCGCAGATGGGTGTGGTTGCACTGAAAATCGCTCAGTATCATATCGTTTATGTATCCCTTCTGAAATGCGGGATGGAATTTTCAAGTATAAAGTGTAATTGCTTGAAACATTGATCATGATATCGTATCAATATGATTTATCAGCCTTTCGTAATGATGGAATTCCGAAATTCGCATTCCTGGTGCAAGGTGCTACAAATAAAAAAATATTAATAAGAAAAAATTGATTGCAATAATACGATGTATGTCATTTTTTTAAGAAAATGAACTTAAAGTGCATTCATTATCACTCCAAAACTCAAGATCGACTTTCGTATATAGTCATCTCGGTATCAGTTTTTGTAGGTTTGTCTTACCTATAGTATGTGAAATGGATCTAAAGTAAATTGTAGGAGCTATAAAAATCTCAGTTAAAAATTATTTTGCGCTCGCTTATTTTTTTTCTCTATATTTGCATTTTCTTTGTGAAAAGTGATTTTTCTTGGATTACTTTCAATCGACGTTTACTAATTAAACCCAAGCAACGCCGGGTCAATTCAGCTAGTCATTCATAAGAATAAAATCAGTCATTTCTGTGCTCAGATCAACTGAACTGTCACTTATATTTACGATAAATAATCTCTAAAAGTTAGTCTGATTAAATAACATTAAAGATTTCTAATTCCAATTCCTTTGTTTTAATACGACATGGTCCCATTCAGCTTAAAATTGTATTTCTAATTATGGCTACCTGCGAAATGAAATTCTAGTAATGCTACCGTATATTTGAATCTACATG
This sequence comes from Meta bourneti, assembly GCA_933210815.1. Taxonomy (NCBI): domain Eukaryota; kingdom Metazoa; phylum Arthropoda; class Arachnida; order Araneae; family Tetragnathidae; genus Meta; species Meta bourneti. The sequence goes on from OW119922.1 coordinate 18,614,164, forward strand.
TATTTATACACTATCACTAAGAAACTTAATCGCATTGACTGATTTGTATCTTCACAGTCGAATCTTTGACTGTCACTAAAAGCTTTCTTTGTGTATATTCATGACAATTTAAGAGCCGATCCTTGTGACCGCGGTAGCCCGATTGGAAGGGTAACGGATTAGCAACCGGAGGGTTGCGAGTTCAAATCCAACCAGACCGTCGTGTACAAAATGGGCTGGTGCACGTTAAATCTGTCATGGCCACAAATATCCTCACGGTGGCGTGGTGTGGGTGCCAGCTCAGGTGTTGCCTCTTCATCTGACCGTGGTTCAAAATTACGTGGTCTCGGATCTTTCCCTTTGGGTTTGATCAAGGACCGTCGCCAATAGCCCGTTGTGTTGCTCTAGTGCGATGTTAATTACCTACCTTAACTTGATGTCGATTTATGAGCGGATCCTTCAGATCAAACACCCGTCAGGTTATTTGTACTCAAATCAAATCTTGGTGATTCAGTGGGTATGGTATGGTATTTTTAATGGATAATTTTTTTCACATTGGAGCAACACAACACACACACACACACACACACGGTGATTCAGTGGGTTTGGCTACTGTGCTAGCAAAGCGAGAAAAAGTTCGAATAATACGAAGAAAAAAATAAACCGGGGTTTATTTTTTCTTCTGTATCAGATACGTAGGTTAATTAATTTGCGTCTCACTGGAGCAATGCAACGGGGTATTAGCGGCTGTCCGGGATCAATCCCGAAGGGAAAGATCCGAGAAGACACCGTAATTTTGAGCCCGGTCAGAACTTTCTGTGTCAGTAAAACTTCCCTTGTTAGTGTGCCCAATACTTGACGTTGTCCTTTGGCCAAATATGGCTTTGTGCCATATAACTCAAAACAACCTGCAGTCGAATCGACAATGGAACCTCGATTCTTCGAACCTCAATTTAACGGTAGGTGGGTATTTAACTAACGTCGGCACTGGAGCAACACAACGGGATATTGGCGACGGTCTGGGATCAATCCCCAAAGGGAAAGATCAACACCACAGTCAGATGACGAGGTCAAACCTGAGCTGGCACCCCATTCTTCAAACTTCCACACCACGCCAACAGGAGGACATTTGAGGCCACGACAGATTTAACGTGCACCAGCCCCCTTTGTACACGAGGGTCTTTGGTTGGATTCGAACTCAACCCTCCGGTTGCTAATCCGTTACTCTTCCAACCGAGCTACCGCGGCCCTCAATTTAACGGCAAAGCGAAAAGTTTCAACGAATATGAGTATCAAAACACCGAACTAACGAAGGAATGTCGCGATTTGAATCATTTTTCACACAATCGTATGCTTTCTGGCGGCGTTAATCACAATTCGAACGCATTTCGTTCAAGAACGCTGGTCATCTGACCGTGGTTCACAATTACGTGATGTCCACGTCTCTCCTCTTCGGGATTGATCTCGGACCGTTGCCAATAGCCCGATGTGTTGCTCCAGTGCGACGTTAATTAACTACTTATCTACCGTTCCAGAACGCGATTTGTGATCTTGATCTTTTGTCTAAAATAGTCGAGGTGTAATACAAAAAGACAAATTTTGTGATCAGAATGAAGTTTTGGAATTGAATATCCGTCAAAAGAATGTTCTTTCCGATGGCATTTTTCACAATTCGAACACACTGCTTTCCAATGAAGTTTGTAACTAACCTTTTATCCAAAATAGTTAAGCACGTTGGCGTGGTGTGGAAGTTTGGAGAGTGGGGTGCCAGCTCAGGTGTTGCCTCGTCATCTGACCGTGGTTCAAAATTACGTGGTGTTGTCCTCGGACTTTCCCTTTGGGATTGATCACGGACCGTCACCAATGGCCCGTTGCGTTGCTCCAGTGTGACGTTAATTGAAATACCCCCCAAAAAAATAGTTAAGAATTGGATGTTAGGGTTTTATGGCGCAAAAGCGGAAAAGCTGCGCCGTCAAAATAGTTAAGAGAAGTGGTAAGACGAATTTTGTAATGAGAATGCATTTTTGGGATTAAGTGTATTCATCAATTGTTTTATGTTGCTTTTCAAACTTGTTCATAGCTCCCCTTTACCTAAATGTGATGGGCCGCGGTAGCCCGGTTCGAAGAGTAGCGGACTAGCAACAGGTGGGTTGCGAGTTCGAATCCAAACAAAGACCGTTGTGTACAAAGGGGGTTGGTGCACGTTAAATCTGTCGTGTCCTCACGTTGGCGTCGTGTGGAAGTTTGGGGAGTGGGGTGCCACCTCAGGTTTGACCTCGTATCTGACCTTGGTTCAAATTACCTGGTGTACCCTCGAATCTTTACCTTCACGGATTGATCCCGGACCGTCGCCAATAGCCCGTTGCGTTAATTGAAATACCTACCTAAACGTAATTTTTGTGACTTGGTATTATAAAATTGTATTTGGATAAACTGGCGATTTAATTACATTAAATATTTGCATTTTTATCAAACAGCTTGGTTACATTTTATTTTAATTAACGTTATTGCATTTAATGGATTTAACAATTTGTGTGTCACTTTTGAAGTCAATAAGAAGGATGAGCTTTTGTTAGTTCTTGAAACGGAAAGAAGTGGGAACTGCGATTCATACCTCTTTTTCGACATATGGTAAGTTTCGCTCTGCTTTTGACCACAAGAGGGCACCATTGGTCTACAGGACCCGACCAATAGAATGAGACGGGCAACAAGGTGATCAAAGATCGGAGTAAATAGGTCTGGATCAGTGGTTCTTAACCTTTTTAGTGATCGGCCCCCTTCAAAAATATGTTTGTTTCCTTATTAAGGAAATTACTTCTTTTGCAAAATAATTTATTTGTTGAAAATAAACACATACATTTACATATACATACAAAACAATATCTCAATTTTTAATGGCTATGTTTATTCACCACTAGCAGAATTACCCAGCGTTGTGCTTGAATTGAATAGATTAAATGTTGATTGAAAAGTGATCAGATTAATCACTTCTCTTTCATAACAAAATGCAAGCATCGTTTAAGAGTACGGAAAATAACTTAACATTGTTTTAACTTTTTCATAGCTTCTACAATTTACTTCGGATGCAAATATTGTATATTATGATATATCCATCCATATAATTCATTTCATATTCAGCGCACTTCTACTGTAAGACAAATTACGAAAGTTTTTTTTTTCTAAGGTGACTAAGAAGAGTTGATTTTGGGTTTTGGAGTGATTACGAATATCCCCTTACGTTTATTTTCAGTAAAAATGGCGAATTTTCGGTTTGTAGTCTTGCACATAGTTTTCCTATGAATATGTTTTACTTGTGGCATTCTTGCAATGGTATGCGATGTTTTCGAATTTAATCATCAATATGAGTGGATGGTAACTTAAATTGTTACGACATTCGTGATTAATTTATTTTGAAGCTAACACATTTTTTTCTTGAAAATTCCATTCAGCGGCACGTGGAATAACACACGGAGCTTGTTTCAAAAATAAATGTCATCAGTGTTATATAAAATTAATTATTTTAAATACTCTTTTTCTCAATCCAATATTCATGAATTATTTATGTCATGGGAAGAAATAAAAAGCCTATTCAAACAAAAAAATATATAATTTAATTTGTTTTGGAAAAATAATTTTGAGCAATACTGGTTAAATAATTTTATTGCAAATTTTGATTTTCGATCAATAATGGTAAAACAAACTGAGATCGTACCGCAATTGTTTTATGCGCAATGTCATACCTGTGGCAATTTCGAATTGTTTTAAGCTCCCTCTGCACACCTAGGTTAAAGAGAACGGGGTTAATATGTAGCCTACGTTACCCGTAGGGTTCTAAAGATTGCGTGTACCAAATTTGGAGTGGATTGATCCAACTGTGTAGATTTGTATACGGAACATACATACTTACACACACATCCATTCATATATATAGATAATACTTTTGAAGCGACGCTCCTTTTTTGAAAGTTTTTATATTTGAGTTTTTCTTTTGTTTTTATGTGCAAAAGTGATGAAAATTCCATTTCCCACAGGTAGGCGATGGCAAATGATAAAAGTGTCTGCAATGCTGCTTTTGCCAGCTGTGGATAAGCTTCTAACCGTGTACACCAGAATTGCTCCCAAGTCTAGTTTTTTAAATTCCATTTGAATACATGCATTGGCTCGTACTTCAATAAGACCGTCTTTTATTAAATCGCTGTCGTCCATCGAAACTTCTCTTGCACCCCCAGGGGTGCATACACCCCAAGTTAAGAAGCACGGGTCTAGATGTTTATGGTGAAAAAATGGGGGATGTTCTATGGAATACGGAGGTTTTTGGACACCAGGTTCACGCCGAACGGTGCAGAATATGCTCATGTTGCTCCTGACAACTGCATGAACATTCATTCCGTCATCATTGCAAATAAATCATGTATTACAATATTGCATTTCTCTGTTCACTGGGGCCGCGGTAGCCCAATTGGAAGAGTAACGGATTAGCAACCGGAGGGTTGCTAATTTAACCAAAGACCAAAAGTGGTTGGTGGACGTTAAATCTGCCGTGGCCTTATACGTCCTCACGTTGGCATGGTGTGGAAGTTTGGAGAGTGGGTGCCAGCTCAGGTGCGACCTCTGTCTATCTGTCTGTCGTGATTCAAAATTACGTGGTGTTGTCATCGGATCTTTCTCTAGTTTGATCCCGACGATCGCCAATTGCCCGTTGTGTTGTTTCAGTGCGACGTTAATTAAAATACCTACCTACCCTTTGTTCACTAGCCAACAAAAAATATTTACAGCTCGGTCCTTTCCCAGGAGAAGTGCAATCCAATCTTAGTATGTGCTTATATACTTTTGATGTCTGCCACTGCCGAATTTAGTCTTTTCGGCTTTTCTAACACGTCCTTTATTGGTACCTCCCGATTTTACTTCTTTAGAACAATCGCAAGGAACCGTTAAATCGGAATTCAACTGCATATGGAATTTTACTGCTCCAAATTTCCCAAATCAGTGCGGGATTAGTGCAGCAGCTGTTAAGAATTATATTTTTTTCGAAAACGAATACAGTGGACTTCCTCTTAACTGGCCACTTCGGGACCGGACCCAGACCGGATAACGATTTGGCCGATAAAACCGTCGTTCCCTTAATAGCATTAAAATACACTCCCGAAATCGTTTTTATTAGAATAAAACTAAGTATATAGCCTACTTTATTGTAATATGATATGTATAATTAAGAAAACTTAACCTGGAAGAACTTCCTTTGTTGGAAGAAAGTAAACACATGTTACTGTAGGCTACTGTATTTACAGTACATAATTGGTCAGTGGCGGCCGGTTAAAGCAGAAGCCGGTTAAGAGGTGGCCGGTTAAGAGGGAGTCCACTGTAATAAATTTACAAAATAATAGTGTTTCCTCGTTTAAAAACACTAGACCAAAATTTAAAAATAAAGTTGTCCAATATAATCCCTAGAGTGCTCTATAGAAATAATTCTCATTTTCACATAGTATGTGTAAAATATTTTTTGTTAATTTAATCACGATTTAAAAAAAACAAGATACAAAATTAAATTTCAATGAAAATTGAAGAGATGACACTTTTTTCTGTAAAAAAGGAGACGGGATATACGTTTGGAAAGAACCGCTGAACATGTTAAGGGGGCTAGTTGAATTGACGTCGCCCTAGAGCAACAGTGTGGAAGATTGGTCCCGAACTGTGTGGGCAACAGTTCGGGACCAATCTCGTAGGGAAAGATCCAAGGAAAACACCTCGTAATTTTGGAATACGGTCAGATGACGAAGTCAATACCTTGAGCTGACACTCAACTCTCTAAACTTCTACACCACACCAACGTGAGAACATTTGAACCCTTGACAGATTTAAAGTGCACCAGTCCGGGTATACCACGACGGTCTTTGGCTGGATCGAGTGTCGAACTCGCAACCCCCAGGTTGATAATCCGCCGCCGCTGAAGATGTTAAGGAGAAATATTTTCATTTACATACTTTACAAAATGATTCACACAAAATGCAGACTTCAGTAAAATGAAATATTTCAATGATTTTTTATTCTCGTAAAAAAACGCATAAAGGCATGATACAAAACGCAGCGCAAGAAATATGTAGATTGAATTTATCTTTTCTGGGTAATTAATCTTCAACTGGAAACAGTTCCATTACCTTCTTCGGAAGTCAAAAGTCTTCCTGCAATAATAAAAAGGAATTTCGAAATTAGACATTTTAAGGCCTAATTTGATGGTATAATGAACCTTTCTATTGTTAACATCTGAATCCACATTTATTATTAATTTACCAAGGAAGAACAATTCTGTGAGAGGAACTCTTTAGATTAATAAAAAAGGGGCAAAACCTCTGTTAACCGGAAGACTGAGTTTTGTTAAGTTTATTTTATAAGCAGAGCTAAAGATTTTTCAACTTAATATTTTTAAATAGGACGAATTTGAAAATAAGTCAGATTGAGATGCGTTATTTCGAAATATTTTCTCTCCAGCTTTTAAAATTAAGCGTATGAGTTAAGAGCATGGGCAAGTTGGAAAGTTTTTAATTCCTCTCACAAAAGTCATATCCTTTGTGCCCGCTTCTGAACTTTGCCAGACCAGTCTGGTACAGTCTTGAACTTTTACAATGCAATTACAGTCCAGGGTGCTTTACTTACCACTTCCAAATGTGCCTTATGTGCCACTTCCAAAATTACTTCTGAATAAGTATCTGTTGCAACTGTTATGATCTTTAAAAATTCTGTTAACATTTTTAAGTCTAAAGATTACACAATATTTATATGGGAGATTAGAAAGGCTAACATAATGCTGCAAAGCAGGTTCAGTTTGCCATACTTACGGCATTGATTGCAGGATTTTCTACAGTTGGCCAACATCCATTTGGGATTCTTCTTGCATTCTCCTAACTCAGCCCAACCTCTGCATTGACTGTCAGAATCGACGCAGTTATCTGGAATTCACAACAAAAATAACTAAATTTTACTCTCACGATCAGGAAAATTCAGATAATATCGTACTGTTAAACTGGACTCTAGGATAACATTACACCTAAAAGGAATAGACTTTTTATAAAAGGCGCTATAGGAAATCTATATATGTATTTCACCAACGTGCGTGGCACAGAAATCGGAGTTATTTGTATATTGGCGAAAGGCAACGAAGGAATAAACAATATAAAATCAACCGCTACGAGATTAATTCGCCAATTGCAGCAAAGTCTAAATGTGCTTAATTTGAGCTAGAAACTGCATGATATTGCTAGGAATACACGGAAGAGCTCACGCAGCTCTGATGAAATTCTTCAGCTGTCTGATTACGGAAGGCAATGAGGAATCGGGAAGATAGAAATTAGCGCAGAAAACAAAATCTGAGCGAAAATAAGTTGAGAAAAACACCGAGAATCGCCTTTGAATAAGTGAATGAGATGTAATGGAAGTAGACGTTCAGATGCTGATTGTGGTAAAGTGACTGAGGTGTGAACTTTTTTACCATTCACTTTATTGTAAATACGAATTAACGCCAATAAGAGTACATTTGAAAAATGTAAACAAAACGCCGTTTTATATTTTTGACTCATTTTATTTCATCTGAACCTATGAAATGTGCATATCATTGCTGATATTAATTCTAAATTGATTTAAATAAGATATGAAATGTGAGTAACGACTCTGCCATCAATAGATATTGACAATTACGAAATTTTAGCGTAGGTTTTATGTTCGGGTCTGCTAGTTAAATTAAAAGTGCTAAGAATTCATTATTAGGTATCTACCAAGTGAATTATTTGGATGTAGTACTTTGGAGAGATAGGATTCAAAATAAGTCAATTGGAACAATATATGGAAAAAAGTTTTTAAAGGTATTTTCAGTGCAAAATGAAATATTAAACACATAAACATGAACATATATTTGCATCGTCTTCAGATTTATTGACATCTGCCAGTTTCCTACCATTTAAAAACATAGATCATGTCTGAAAGCTAATTGAACAAAAGCAGATCGCTAGGATCTTTAAAAATTTGTGCAGCAGCGTTGAATTTTTATTTTCAGTAGTTTTAAATAATGATATATTCAGGATAATAAAGTCAAATTCTTCACAATGACAGTTTTGAAACAGTTCGTTACGAATGCATTTAATGGGTATCTGAAACGGGAAACTAGAACGGAATTCTTTTTCTTCAAATGAAAAAAAAATGATATTAAATAAAACACCAGATGGAATTTTCTTTTTTACCTTTTTGTGATAAGCATATTTTGTAATGTGTCATCTAAATCGCTGTGTGATACGTAGCAAAGATTGAAAGTTTACCGAGAGCTGATAGACATTGTGAAGAGTATTTTTTAAGAAAAAGCTCGAAACTTGAGAAAATCCTATAAAATTGTTAATCTTTTACGCATTGGGCATAATTGCTTGTTTTTCAAGTACAGAATACTGTGTAAACTAGTGAAAAACCTTCAAATTTTCCAAATAATATTTAAATTTTGTAATTTTTTGAAATAAATATGTTGTTTTTATGAAAGGAAGGGATCAGATTGCCGTAAATTCTTGATAGTGTGAACCTGTATTGATAACTTTTCACTGACCTTTCACTAATGTGTTGCATTGATACAACTTGTTGATTTTTCTTACGTCCACACGACTGAAACCCGTACGTTGTCCAATCATAACATTTCTTTGTTTAGGGAGGATTGTTGGTCGATTGCGGAACTTAGTGAAATCATAAGACCCATAGTGCATGATGGAGTCATAATCGTAAGCCTCTCCCAAATGGTGTAACCTTCCATCCGTGTACTTGGCAAAATTATGAGTCTGGCCTGAAAAAGGAAAAACATCACTCAATGAAATACGAAGACATTCACTCTTAAGTCTATCGTGGTCTTTTTCGCCAACGCGTAGTAAAATATGGCCCTAGGGCGACAAACTAAAGTAAATCTACCCACGTTCTTGGTATCCTGCAAACCGCCCTGGACTATAGTTGAATTTTAAAGGTTCAAGACTATATCAGACTACTCTAGCAAGACTTAGAACTCAGTAAAAAAAGTTTCGAGATTCGGAAAGAATGCTTCTTGTAGCAATAATTTCTTTTTACTGGTCTAAGGCATAGGGAAAGAATTAGCTTCATTTTAGTGAAATACCATAAAGGCTGACTGACCTCAGGAATCGTGTTAGCATTTAGCTGGACTGGCCTTAACGCTTAAGCTGACCATCCTGTAGAAAACTCCCGAAGTACTTCACCTAGCTTTGCCATCAACAACCCCTTGCCATAATGAGGTAATCGACAGGACGAATTAAATACAGCGCTTTAAATCAGCATTATATTATGGACAGAACTAGTCGAGGTCTTTAGGAACTGGCTCAAGTAAGCTCTATTTGCTTGAAGTGGTTGTTGTACGTTAGTTTATTTGGTAATGAGGTAGCTGATTTGAGTGCAAGGAGGGTTCTTAGCAGATTAGACCATCAAATAGTGATCTCATCGCTGCTGAAATTTACTTCTCGTGCAAAAAAACATGGTTTGTTTCTTCCCCACATCTTTGGCATGCACTCAAAGCGCCCTGAACTGTTGTTGAATTTAAGATTCAAGAGTGCACCAGACTGCTCTGGCAAGACTTAGCAGCGGACACAAAAGAGATACGATTTGTGAGAGGAACTAAAAACTTACCAACATGTCCATACTTCACAACCTAATCAACTCCTACTTACATTTTCGATTATATCGATGTCTCTGTGGGACAACTCGACGAACAGGAGTTGGTTACTGTGCAATTCGAAAAACATAGTCTTTTGGATTTGGTCTAAGTTTCACCTTGACAAAAGGGATAAGAAACAACTTCATTTTACTTTTCCACTTTAAAAAGTCCGCACTTTCTTATAAGGTAACTACGAGCAGGGCAAATCTTTCATCTCGAAAAAGTACAGTGGCGGGTTGAATAATTTCGAGATCCTAGGCGCAAATAACTTTAGGGGCAAATGTTCAGTTTATTCTCATATCTTCGGTAGGTATTTTAATTAACGTCGCACTGGAGCAACACAACGGGCTATTGACGACGGTCCTGGATCCATCCCAAAGGGAAAGATCGAGGACAACAACACGTAGTTTTGAACCACGGTCAGATGACGAGGCAACACCTGAGCTGGCATCCCACTCTCCAAACTTCCACCAACACGCCAACCTCATATCTTTGGAGAAAATAAAAACGCAACAAAAGCATCTTGTTCGGTGGCAACGGTTGCCCCTTTCCTTGCAGAGGGAGAAAAGTGCGTCAAAATGGAAAAGAAAGAAAAGACATCCTGTGCCTGTTTTCCTTTTTGGGGAAGGGGTGATTAACAGCAATGTGTCTAAAAGCATCTTTAGCCCAGATGAGCAATCTTCAGCAAAAACAGCCATCAAAAGAAAAATTTTGAATTAACATCTATTTTGCTAAAACTTTTATGAAGAAATACTACATTTTCCCATTTGAAGCCCTTCCTTTGAAGAAACCACTAGGCGAGTGCAGAAAGTACGCGATTGACTGAGGATAGGGTAGACCTTCATACCATACCTTGCTGTATGTTTTCCCACAGAATAGTAACGTAGTCGTCCCGATCGGCTCTGCTCTGTTCGTGCCAGAAGCCAACGGCATGCATGAATTCGTGGATGATAATGCCCACAAACATGCAGCCATCACCCAGGGACAAGAGCTGCTGGCCACCGTCTCTACCGATCATGGAAAAGCATCTGAAAGGCAACAGATATGAATTCCACAAACGCAAACAGCTTCAATTGTTAACTGACATTGGTTCGTCCAATAACATTCAACCTTACCCTATTTTACGGGTGATGAATACATAGTCTACTTCGTTACTTCTGGGACGAAATCGAATGCAGGTTTCTTTGTGATACTCTTCCATAGCACGTGCGATGATGCTTCTTTCGTTTCTGTCTGTAAAAAAAATAGACGGGGAGAAATTTCAATATGAACTATTCTATACATAAAGATTACTCTATGCAGTACAGTTATATCAGTTCTGTATACTAATTTACAACAAGCCTCGGTTTGAAAGGTGCGTCCAGGTCGGTTGATCGTTTCGTCCCGGGCAGGAGAAAAACACTGAGGCAGTTTTATTTCGTTCTGGGTGTGGAATGAACTGAATCTATTTTAAGCCTTGCATCCTTAAGGCACACCACCCAACCAAACCAACCACGAAGAGCATGGCCACTTGGTTAGTAGGTAGGTATTTAATTAACGTCGCACTGAAGCAACACAGCGGGCTATTGGCGACGGTCCGGGAAACAACACGTAGTTTTGAATCACGGTCAGATGGCGAGGTCAACACCTGAGCTGGCACTCCACTCTCCAGTTGTCCACCACGCCAACGTGAGGACATCTGAGGCCACGATAAATTTAACGTGCACCAGCCCCCTTTGCACAGACGGCCTTTGGTTGGCTTCAAACTCGCAACCCTGCGGTTGCTAGTCCACTACTCTTCCAACCGGGCTACCGCGGCCCAGCCACTTGGTTAGATAATGTCACCAGTAACCGATTATCAAAAAAGAGATTATTCAAATGCATTTAACCGCTGGAAAAAGAATGGAAGATTCATTTTAGGATTCTTTCACTTCGACCCTTCATTCTTCTCATCCCTTTTGGACGTTTGCTTCCTTTACAACACATGTTTATCATTATTATTCTGTTGTGTGTTTAAAATAATTCAAAACTTACCAATTTAGAATATTTAGCCTCATATGATATCAATCTCGACAGCCAACATCTTACTCTATTGCTGCCCATGGTACTGACTCAAATTGTCATACATGTCTATACCATGAGTATTTGCTGCTTCTGATTTTAGAAAAGCAATTAGCATACCCGTGCATAACACCTGCGATAAAGTTTCTTAATTATTAATATCTATTGATGGCAGTGTCGTTTTACTCACATTTCATACCTTATTTAAATCCATTTATGATTCATATAAGCATCAATGTGAGCATTTCATACGTCTAAATGAAATAAAATTAGTCAAAATTATAAAAAAAAAACCACGCTTACATTTGTCAAATATATATGTGAGGCAAGAGGAGCAAAAGCCTTTCCCCATTCTTAGATCACTCACAATCGTTTTCGCATTCCGAGAGCGATCTTTAATTGGTTGGAGTTCCATGCGTTCTGTTCACGATATTCTAATTGATTGGAGTTCCCTGCATTCTGGTCACTATGGAAATGCTCAAAGCAGAGCAGGGAAAATGAATTCTAACTTGAGAACATCGGAATTTTCGCATGTAGTAGGCAGACCATGTTGGTTACCAATTTTGTAAATATGCCATCTGTTATCTATTTCATCTCATCATCGTTAATAAATAATTTTTTGAAATGCGAATACTTGGATTCTTGACTGAAGATTGTACGACTGCATCCTTATCCAGACCCTGATTCGAACCCAAAGCCTATTAAACCCAGGGGCAAATCCTCAAGGATCACGCCTACTGTATAAAAGTGTCCCGATAGAAAAATTATTTGGGTAACACTAATTTATATAAAACTACTATATCTGTGTATTATAAATTTTATTCAAAAAAATTTAAATAAACAACGATTCATAGTGGTAAACATTTTTACCGAAAGTCTGCGCTATGACGTAAGGAACTTCTCCAGCAGGCCATTTCATATGATTGTCCCTGATAGCATTTCTTCCCTAAGAAAGGAAAATATTAATAGACTGAATAACACATTTAAGAACCGAAGAGTAATACAAAATTATAACAATTTTAACAAAATCTAAGTTTCTCTACAACAGTCACATATCCGCTTTACTTTAATTAAAATAGCTGAAGTTAAAAAATGAAATTGTATAAGGTGACAAAAAAATATTTTTAAAGCATTCATTAGAAAATTCGAATCGATTAATTGTCTATTTATACCCCAAAATTGTGATTGATTACCAAATATTTATAACTCTAACATTAAATTCAATTGCCGTGTTCACCAAGTTGAGATTTTTGGCTGTGGAAACTGAAATGTAACATTCCCAATAGATAATACAAAATCTCTGAACATAAAACGTTCAGCGATATTTGTATTATTTATTGAAAAAGCGTGTGTGTGTGTGTTGTAAGTTATTTGACGTTAATTTGTTCCAAGAAATGCAAAATAATACACTTACATAGAATCAAAACAAATCTTTTTAGTTTTATTTTTTTTACGAATTGTCTTAAAAGCGTTTGAAAAATTCTTTGACTTTTCTTGTTCCAACTTGATATTTTAGATTCCCATGCTAACTCCTAACTTCAAAATATTTCGCTGTTTTCTCCCTTTTACTAGGCTGCTCTGTGAAACGTCAGGGAATCCCCGTTTCATTTTTCAGGTTCTTTTTAAATATCTACCCGATATCAACCTTTTATGGTGAGAACTCTGCCTTCCATTCACAGCAAAACCAGATTCAGTTTTCCATTGATTTTATAAAGTACAACACATACAAGACAGAAAACAGAAGGAACATAACAACCGACAAGACAGCGACGCTCGCAAACATGCAAACTGAGATCAGCAGAGGGGGCGGAGCCAAGAAGTGAGAACTGAAACCGTATTTCGCTTCATTTCATTTGAAAGGCTTCTCGGCACTGGCTGTTTTGTTAAGAACAACTGTTTTTTTATATACTGATCATAAATATTTAAAAAACATTAAAAAGTTACAGGATAGTAAAAAGGTAATATCTGAACTTTCTAGGAATGTTCAAATGTATTCCAATTCAACTGTACATTCAAAGAACTCGCTTAAACTTAAGCGCGTAAAAAAGAAATAATATAATAAATGAAAATTTGCAATACCTGAATAAATTTTGGATCCTTGATATCTCCTTCAAAATGACCAGACTTGTGTAATGGATCGAATCCCTTTGACGGAGCAAAGTATTTTTCTAAAATATATAAGAAAGCCCGTTTTATAGTTTATTACTTAATAACATTTATGCATTTATTATAATTTTATAGGAGTTCCAAACTATCGTTGACTTTGCCATGAACCAACTGAATTCCGTTTCCGACATCAGGAATAAAATGTAAAATGTATATAAATAGAAATTATTTCATATTTTAATATCGAAATATAAAATATATCAAGGAATAAAATATATGTTAATCCTTCCAAAGTATAAAATTCAATAACGCTATTAGGGCAGCGATAGCCCGGTTAGAAAATAGCTAAAAAAATTTATAGATAAAATTGTTTACAAATTTTAAGAAATCAGATATAGACGCTGAACTGCCTTCAAAAATTCACCGTGCAAACGTTTTTTAAAGGCCCATATCTTAAAATTTATATATTACTGTCTTTTGTATTTCATTTAAGTTATAATTATTTTTCTTCTTAGCATGATTTTATTTTAAATATCAATCATTAATTATGTTAATAAAAATATTCATCGAGATTCAAAGTTTTTAGTTGGAATAAATCGTTTTCGATTTTCACTGGATAGAATTAAACGACGGGCCTGATGAAACTATAGAAAAATCAGCCCGTTCCATTTTCTTGATATCTTTTTTGTTATGATCGAGAAATTATAATAAAAGTTGATGTAGTTATTTCTTTTTAATGAAGGATTGGTGGCCCGATAGAACTAATAGAAGGACAGGGTAGAATAGATAGGTGGGCCGGATCATCCGTTTTTTATTTTAAATAAGTGGGAAAATAATGCATTTTAAGATTTTTGGATTGATCTGTTCAGGTAGTGGTATGTTTCCTAAACAAATTAAAAAATATTTGTTGGTGGTGTTATTATTCCTTAAGGCCTACTAAACAGATAGACCAAGTATGAACATGTTAAAAAATCCAACACTGAATCAGGACTTCCATTTACAGCCTCCCTTACCAGGCCAACGCAAGCGACTTAGGGAGCTTGTTCAGTGTTAAATTTTAGGCCTTCTTGCCATGAAAAAATGTTTTTATTCGATGTAGCAATCGAGGCGGGATGTAAGTCTGCATAAGAGCCTGATTGGAAAAATTCTAAATTTTAGAAATTCGACACCTAGTCATCAAGTATGTCAGCTCACTTGGCTCTAATAAATATACCAGTCAAAATGAAATTTTCCACATCTTCCACAAAGCCGTTCCACCCTATTTTCCATACATTTGATACCGCCCCTCTTCCTTAAATGACCAAGAAAGGCAGGGTTCCACCCTTAGAGGAGAGATAAGAGCTTTATCTCTGCTCTATGGTTTCACCTCAAAAAGCATAATAAGAAGGGTAATAAAGGGTGTCAGCAAGTTGGGAAGGAAGAAATAACGACTGACCCTTACTCTAAAGTCGGGGGGTGAGGTGTAATTGGGATATTGCCCTGTAAATTCGCACTGTGACAGCTATTGAGTGAATAGCAGTGTGAGGTTTTCTTCCAAGGCTAGTAAAGGCCCCTTAAGTAGCCTTGTTTTCTTCGGCTGCGCGACATTTCGAAAGGTTACTGTATTTCTTATGACCCACTTTCGAATCTCGACCCACTTGTGCGAAACTGGACCACGATCTTCTAGGGGACCCCACCCTTGGTTGTTTTAATTGGCCCATTTTTCATCTTGTCCAGTGGGTGGGAGTTAAACAGACTAGGGGGTTCTCTGCGCTATTCCGTTTTCTGGAGAAGACGGGGCACTTCCAAAAAGAGATTAAGTGTTTTTGTACCCCTCAGACCCCCTATTCCACGTACGACAGAAGAAAATTCATGTATCACTGTCTTCCTGAGAGCTCTTGGTAGAACCATATACTGCTGAAGAAACCAAGGGGGTAGGAACAGTTTGGGCCAGTTCTAGGGGGTTGCTAGAATTAGAGGGAGAAGGAATGCAACTTTTGGGGGAAACTGGGAGTCTTTTAAAAAGGTTCCAACCAGTTTGTTAATGTAATGTTATCACTATCAATATAAGTATTTTTTTACGAGTAAATAATTAACTGTACTCCGTAAACCATGTTTTAATTCCCTATCACTTCAATTCTGCTGTATGTCTGTGATCAGTTCCTGGCATGTTGGCACTGCCATCCGCCAATGTACTTCGAACGACCAATGTAATCCCAGCTCTCAACCCAAGCTCCATCCCCCATACCTGCTCGATTCCAAGTCCCAAGTTCATACTACCTCCCAAAGTTGTTCTGAAATCCAAGCTGCTCTGAACACAAGAAAGTTCAACTGGATGATGGAGGGCCCAGATGCTTCCGTGAAAACGCCATCCTCTCCTGCGCGCGACCAAAATAGTTGTAATTAACCTGTTTGTGTCGCGTAAAAGGCTGTTGAACTTTGTGTGTCCGGAATGACCTCAATCTGGACGCGTGGGGGATTCCACCCCTTCTGATTCCCTGGTTTCCAGACTAAATATTGAAGGTCATGCTCATTTTCGATGTGGTTCACTGTGAAGGTTGTTTCAGTTACATCTGTCGGCCATTGTCCAAAGCGAATAGAAACTTCAAAGCAACGTTGATTTTTTCTTCAACTATTCTATTCCCCAAATTCCTCTTTCCCCAACCAATTTTCTTCAGAGTTAAAGAAAGTCTTTACTCTGGCTTAGGATGTTAGAGGGGGCTCTGTGGCCTCAAGTATCCCGAAAGTGTTGTTTTCTCATTTTCATATCCTTTCAACTTTCACTAAAAGTGCATAGAATATTTTTGTGATATCAAAATAAAAACAGTTATTCAATTAATTACATTAACAATTAGTTAATTGTATTAAATCAATAATAATTCATTAATACAAGAAAGGATATTATTATTTTTTTCTTTATATTGACTTTACTACCTCATATTCGAAATATAATCGCATCAACAGCGATAGAAAAATAAATAGTGAATTCCAAGATAGCTGAGTTTATGAAGATTCAGCAAAATTTGAGAGGCCACGGTAGCCCGGTTGGGAGAGTAGCGGATAGTAACCGGAGAGTTGTGCTTTCAAAACTCGATCCAATCAAAGACCGTCGTGTAGGTTGGGGTGGTGCACGTTAAAAATATGGCGTGACCTCAAATGTCCACACGTTGGCATGGTGTGAAAGTTTGGAGAGTGGGATGCCAGCTCAGGGGTGACCTCGTCATCTGGCTGTGGTTCAAAATTACGTGGTGTTGTCCTTGGATCTTTTCCTTCAGGTTTGATCCCGTACTGTCGCCAGTAGCCCGTTGTGTTGCTGTAGTGCGACGTTAATTAAATACCTACCCAAGGTGAGATGGTGACATTCTACACAAAGCTATTACTGTTTGAAAGAAGTATTTTTTGTACAAAGGGGGGTTGGTGCGCGTTAAATCTGTCGAGGCCTCAAATGTCCTCACGTTGGCGTGGTGTGGAAGTTTGGAGAGTGGGGTGCCAGTTGAGGTGTGACCTCGTCATCTGGCCGTGGTTCAAAATTACGTGGTGTTGTCCTTGATTATTTTCCTTCAGGATTGATCCCGTACTGTCGCTAGTAGCCCGTTGTGTTGTTCCTGCGCGACGCTAATTCAATATTACCTGCTACCTACATCCAAATTCATGACTTTCGCCTCCTTTTTTATTTAGAAAGTGTAGCGTCCCCTCCAATTTACATAACAGTCTAGCGGATCGATACGTTTTGGTGAATATCGTTGCAGACATTCCATGAAATCCGGATATCGGACCGCGATCCGTTCAAATCGGGTCGCACCTTGCCGAAACTTTTCCCAGTATATGCTAATCCAGCACCAAATTGATTCAATCCGAAAGTGGTCCGATACCAAGCGATTTGTACCAGTATGGGGTTACGATACTCTTAAAGTACTCAAACCGCCAAAATCGGGTATCGGACGGTTCGAACTGGGTCGGATCGCTTCGATACTTTTCTAGAAGATGCTAGTCCGATACCAAGGCGAATATGAACGGTCGGTTGAAATTGGCGGAGGGCACAACGAGAAGAAAAAAAGGCGAGGGGCTGTGAAACAAACAACTTTTTGCTGGTATCGAATAATGATACTTCACGGATTGATCTAGAATATCGGTACTTTGACCAAACGTGTCCACCATATTCCTGCGAGTTTCCTTTTTACACCTAAAATTTCAAAGACCCAGATGGACTGTCTGAAGGACACCTCCACCCATCAAATGGCTTCTTCCGACAGACATTCTTTCTCGCGCATTCGGATACTTCGCTCTATTTTACTTGTCACCCAATGAATTTTTGGCTTGAGAACAGCGGAAAAAAAATTATACCTATTTTTTTATAATGGAAAACTTAAAAGTCAGCAAACCAAAGTAAAAAGGATTTGGATGTCTCAAAACTTGAATGAGAAGGAACTTGTTTAAAGGCAAATTAAAGTGCATTACCATTTTAGAAAAGGTTTTCTCCTTGTGGATTTGAATAAAAGCGCATAATGGCTTGTTAATTTGGGTATTTTTGTTTATAGCAATCAATGTTTTCTCGGCCACTTAGTACATGGTGGGAGTTTTCTTATCCCCCCCAAAGCGCGATATATCAAAGGATTACTGTATTACAATCGTTCACCATCTTACCTTTTATTTTAATCAGTATTTTCCAAACTGTTTTATGAAATACAAGGGTATTTTAGATTGATCGCTATTTAAGGAAATAAATCACTTGCAATTTAATATTCAAATTTTAGTCATTTCGGCTTTACTACATCACTCATTGCTGCAACGTAACCTGGTTGTATTTCTCTCTTTTTTGCTTCAGTTAATCTTTCCTTGTGTGTATGTCCATTACTTGATGTTGTCTATCTTGTGTCTGGCGCAGCTTGTCCAAAATTGCGTCATAAAACCCTCAAATCAACCACCAACCAACCCAGTGAGTTTGCCCACTGCACTAGCAGCATGCGAGCTGTAGGCAGCACAGGATTGATTCCTCTAACGACCCTGGGTGAATATCTATCTTCTGTATGTCAGTAAACTTTCCTTGTGTGTGTATGTCCATTTTACATGAGGAAAAAGCATTACTTGGCGTAGCTTAACCGGATTCAGTACTTGCACCATAAAACCAACCAACCTTTCGTAAACTCATTGTAATCAGATCAGTTTGAATACTTTATTCAATGATCTGATTAAATCCTGATAAAGCTGATTAAATCCCGTATAAAAGAATTAATGGAATCAAATATCTGTTATGCAAATCTTAAGAATTAATTAAATTCACTGCATCTTGGCCAAATATGACCCTTGCGTCATAAAACCCCAAATCAACCAACCAATCCAGTAGATTTTCCCATTGCACTAGCAGCTTAACTGGATTCAGTACCTTGCACCATTAAAACTAGCCTGTCATAAACTGATTTTAAACAGATTAGTTTGAATGCTTTATTCAAACTGATACCCGCGCTGATTAAATCCCATACAAAAGAATTGATGCAATCAAATACCAATTCTAATTAATACCCCAAGAATTAATTAAATTAAGTCAAGTGCAATCTATTAGTAATTGATTATAAGATTAGAAAATGCTTTTGAGTGATATTTGGTGAGGAGTAATTCATAATTTTTTTTAACTTAAAAAATATTTTTGTAGAAAGTGCTGATCAGATTCAATAAAAATAACGATAAACACGAATTGTTTGCTCTACCTGGAAGTCGATGTCCGGCTTCAAAATCCTCTGGTGTTAAAGGTAAGCCTATAAACAAGAGAGAAATCAATTTATAGATGTTTCCAGCTCTTATTCTGTGGTTATTATATTAATTAAGCCCGTGCAAACGATAATAGCAAATATATTTTTTATTATGCACACGGGGCAAACTATAATATTATATAATTGAATTTTTAATTATGTACGCTCAAACTGTAACCATGATACGGTATGTGCAAAAAAATAATTTGGAATGGAGAAGAATTCGAGACGGAGTGAAAAATAGAATGGATCGTTGTTCTCTAATTTTCCATCATCTTCAGTTCGTTAATAAATGTTTATTTTTTGATAAGCGTTCTTCTCCATGTATGCACCCAAAACGCTTATCTACATTTATTTAATGCAATCGAACTGATATTCTGATCATCCAGAAAGCGAATAGAGTGAATTTTCATCTTCAGATCACCACGCGCAACATACTAGTTAAAAGTAAAAGTTGTTTTGAAATATTAATGGTAAAAATACGGCTGTTGGGTACTTTCGGTAATTTGGCAAAAAAAAAGACAGTAAGGGAATAACTACATGTCTGTTTATACGTTACGCTTAATAACATCGCTAAGAAAGTTTTTAACTAAAACGGATAACGCTAGGAATCAACTTTAAAATGCTATATACATGACCAGGTATTTCATAGAACACTGGTGTACCACAAAAGAGTTCTGAAAAGGTGCACCCATAAGCCAATCAGAATCGTTATTTTCTAACTTTACCAGTACCTCTTAACATAGAGGATCTCAAATTGTGGGACATTACCAATGAACACAAGAATCACAAGACTACCCAACAATAAATATTTAAATTAGCTTTTGAAATGTCTACTTTACCATAAGGTAAAAACCACCTTGAAAAAATATATAAACCAATATTTCATAGTATATTCATATAATTATCATTTGGGAAACTGACATCCTCAACTCAATATTACCAGGTAACCATGCAACTAAATTTCTCTGGAACGATCAGGTTTTGACATTTGTAAGAAAATTATCTCTGGACGAATATCTTAAAAACTGATGATAGAAAAATGATTCCCACTTTGGGATCAGTCCTTCAGACTGAAAATAACTCTTCCTCCGCTTTTTCATTTATCATTTATCTGTGCAAAAATCATATTTCAAGTGTATTTTCGAGACGATTAAGGAATGGTTTTTGCATCCCTATTTCAAATCATCCTGGCTCTTTGATATTAGTGGTGAAAAAAATGTTCGCCTGGCCCATAGATACTTTTAAAAAATAAAATTTAAAGATAACTCCATTTTTTTTTAAATTCATCTTATGGACTTTTGGATTACATTCTTTTGTTTGGCATTAAAAGCATTTTCTTACAGATGTATAATTAAATATTCCTCCGTTAAAAACCTTAAAGGGCCTTGACTATATTCATGGATTTGAAAGGGGCTTGGATACAAACTGTTTTAGAAACTCTTTTAAGACAGTTTTTTCCAGAGTTGCTTTTAAAATATGAACCCTGTTTAGAGGGAAGCAAGAATTATTTTAAAGTCCTCGGGATCATATATAGAGCGAAATTTCAAACTAAACGCACAGTTAACCAAAAGTTTTAGACTACTAAAGAATTAAAGTTAAGAGTTAGCACTAAAATAAATTTGCAGAAACCAATTACCATGTTACTTCAAATGCACGAATAAAAGAAAGAAAGAAATTATCAGATACGAAATTAAATAGACTACCAAGTTCTTCTTGGTCCTCTGATTCTGCTGAGTTTCCACAGTCCATTTCATTCTGAAACACATTGAGTAGTAGTCAAAACACGATATGCATCACGTAACACAAGTTGTATTCAATAAGGATACTTCGCAAATAATTAAGGCAAAACAATCCGTACACGATCTTGTGATTTTTCACACATATTAAACATTATTGATATGTCTTGTGAAGTAATTCATAATCAAGCTTTGAATCTTTTTCTCATGAGGAAAGAATATAAATCAACACACTTCCATTGCTTGTATTCATACCTTAAGTGAAACTCAATAGAGTGGAAATCAGTAAATGTACTCTCTCAACGTAGTATGCATTCAAATGTTCTTATTCAAAATATAAGCAGAGTATTAAAGTATTTACTAGTGAAAACTCGGCAATTCAACGTATTCTGTGACCACTACTACTGATATTCGATCTTTGTCATTTAAAAAACAATTTACATAGTACATATTTCACCAACGTACAGGGCACAGAGATCGACATTATTTGTATATTTGAGAATGGCAACCAACAGATGTAAGCAATATAAAATCAACCTGCTACGGAAATCATTTGCAAATTTAGTCCTTAGTTTAAACAGGCTTGACCTGAGCTATGGAGATAAGAGTTATTGCTAAATTACACACGGGATGTGTGAACTCACCGTTCTAATGAACTCTTAAATCTAAAAAAATTATCAGGATGGGAAGAAAAAAATGCGCATTGATACAGGGGTAGTTCCGGTCGCCGCTAAATTCTAATTGAATTAGACTAGAGGAAATTATTTATATTTAAACCCTTTTTTTAATTAGCGCCTGAATTTTATAAACGGCGAAGAAAAAAATGCGCATTGATACAGGGGTAGTTCCGGTCGCCGCTAAATTCTAATTGAATTAGACTAGAGGAAATTATTTATATTTAAACCCTTTTTTTAATTAGCGCCTGAATTTTATAAACGGAAAGTGCAAATTGAGTTGTAAGACCCAGAAGGGCATTATATTATGTCTTCAAAAAAGTCGTTTCTTCTACTAGGACTAGTAACCAGCGTTTCTTGGATCTGGTATACATACTTACAACAGTTTGATCAATAATCTCCAGTAATTTGAGATAATTGATCTTCAATGTTCAACGATGTGTCGAAATTTTATGAATTTTACTTAACCTTCCGAGTCTCACGAGATTTCCGAGTACTAGCAATACTACCGTTACCACCGAGATATCTCGGTGGTAACGATACTACACGTATTGCTAGTACCCCACAATAACTCACAATGGAAACAAAATAACCACATCTATTGGAGGAAAGAATTCTAGGAAAGATTTTATTGGTTAAGAAAAGCCTTGCGGGAAAGACTACAGGTTGCAGAAAGGATATATGCGGATGAATCCCTCATAAGAAATTGATTTGAATAAAAGCCTTGGAAAGAGTAAGTTTACAAATTTGTTAGCGACTGCCCAATTCTTTCCTCACTCAAAACAATACAAGGCAAACAACATTTGGGAATAGTTGACATCACAGGACGATTTTGGAAACTTTGGAAACACCGTTAAGGTAAAAAGCTTCAAAAACTCAACGGATTCACCAATATTGGACCTGATCAGAAACAAAAATATTCGAGAACTCTTCAAATTATTATTTATGAGCCGATGCAGATTGTTAATGAAAATAGTGGGTATATCTGTAAATTGTTTTTCTAATCTCCTGAATTTTGTTGTTTTCCTATCAAAACCTCCCTCGTAAGACTTAAAATCAAAGTTTTTCAGGAACGATAAAAAACTAGATACTAAATTGTTGACCAGTTATGAGAAACGAGTTTACGAATTCACCCCCGATTGTGGGTTGTATAACTATGTTGACTTAGAAGCTTTAACTACAAGTTTAGTAAGCATATTTGCAACCAAATGATGTTAAAACCTCATAAGCAGAAAAAAACTGGACTGACGAATTTTGAATGGAAAAACAACGATTTGATTTTTATTAATCTAATTTGATTTTACAAGTTTTTATTTATTGATTCATTTGATTGTACAAAAGTTTTTACCCTCTGAGAGTCACGAGATTTAAGAATAGTGTAGTATTGCTTTTTACCCACTACACACACGACTTTATAACCAAATCTTTTGGTTGAAAGAATTCTAGGAAAGTTTCTTTTGGTTGAGAAGGTCAAAACTGTGTTTAGAAGTCATGCAAGGAAGATTGCAAGGTGAAAATATGCGTGTGAACTCCTCAGAAGGTTAAATCTGATTGAGCAATGGAACTAAACTACTCATTTTTTTAATCTGTAGTTTCATATGATATAACTTCAACTAACTCTCCACACATTAGGACAAAAAACAAACAATTTGAATTGCAATTTTCTTACCACTCTGTCGAAGAACTTTTCCTGAAAGGAAGCAGACGGCAAAGTTAGGTTCAGAATTCTATCTAAACGCCAATTATACAGCAATTCGTTAGAGATATCGTTATTCGGTATAACACCGCTCCAAGCGCATCCCACAAGTGGAGATACACACAAAATGAACTGAACAGCGATGTCGTACATAATTCGCTATAGGACTCGGTAGGCCAGGCGATGATTTTGTTTTCTGTGAGGATTTCTGTTACATATATATAGTGCTTTTCCCTTCCGACACTTTTCCCCTATAATTAATCACCTGAGGTGTTAATCACCTGTCTTAATGATTTAATTTCCAGGAATCGACGAGACTGCACCTCTTCAGGTGATTTCTCACTTCTTGACAAGTCACCTTTTCTGAACTCGGCAAAGGCAATGACGTCGAGGTGTCTAGCGTGTCTCATGCCGCCGCCATGTTTGCGGTTATCGATTGTTGTTGCATAACACAGAGTTGCGAGTGCCTCTGGATACTTTCAGTCCCGTCGTAACGAAGCAATGACCGCCACCATTGTCAACAAACGCCGACCGATAAGTCATTGCTGTTGATGCAACTGTTTTGACGTAAAATAAGAGAACTTTCAGGTGCGAAAGTGACTTAAAAGTACACCAGACGCTTGTAATGGATGGCAGGCACGTGCTCAGAAACGAATTTCCGAAAAGGCCAAGCCTCCTCTTGCCCTGATCCCTACCCAGATCGAGTCTTCATGATGCTAAATGATCACTTTGTTGATTTTTAAGGCGCTTGCAGACATTTCTTTGTTACCCGTACCAGTGTAATTAACAATACGTTATGATCAAGCTTTACAGATAACGAAACTTCACAATGATTGATCAAGCTTCGGAGCTTTTTCAATGTCAAAAACATTTCGGAGATGGCAGGTTCGTGGTAGCTGTACAATTCTCCAGGCACGTTTTAACCCTCCAATGCTGTTTCGACGAGATATCTCGTCCATCAAGATTTGACCAAATTTGCTAATGATGAGATATCTCGTCATCACGATATTGCTGATTGTTTAGGATGACGGGATCAAGATCTGGTGAACGTGATCGTGTTTTCTTCTAATGACGAGATATCTCGTCCAACAAGATCTGGTCAGTTTTGGTAATGACGAGATACCTCGTCGCGACAACCACGAGGAGGATTAAGAAGGGATCCGTGAGCACAGTTTCGTAGGCCGAGAGGCTCCAGGAATATGTTGATTTCTGATCTTTTTTAAATACCTAAAATACTATACATGCGTAAAATACTTTTCTATGTTCTCCTACAAAAATAGCAGTAATTTTATTCTCAAAAAAACTATTTTGTTAAAAATTCTTTGCATAATATTGTCGTGGAAATAATTAGAAATTGGAAGTAAGAAAATTTGAATGTTCATTTGGAAAAGAGAAACAGCAAACGGCAGAGCATAGCTGAAGAAAAAGTGGAATGGATTCATTATTAAATAATAGTCAATGTTGTCTGTGAGAGGCATTTTCTGTCAAGCTAAATGTATATAGGTAGTGTTTTTGCGGAGGAATACGTTTCCTTTACTTTATTCCAAACGTGACATTAGTTTGCTTTTTTTTCGAATACGATTTCAGCACGTCGCCAATAAAAATTCTAAAGAATAAATTCCGAATTGATATATTATAATTAATTGAGCAACGTCAATTTGATTAAACGCCAAACGGGGAAAAACTCATTTTAAGCTAATCCCGATTGTTTCATGCGAGAGCATTTGGGTATAACGGAAGTAAATTCTTCACTTTTCGACTGGTTTGTTTATTTACACTGAAGATCCCTCTAATAGAATAATAAACATCGTTTTAAGTGATGATTATGACGTTATGATTTGTTACAAAATGCTTCTTGGAAGGTCTTTACGATAACATCATCAAAAATACCAATTATAATTTAAAATAGTTATGGGAAAATACCACCTGTGCCATCAAAAGTAAATGGCGTTTTTGAATCTATATAGAATTCCTTTTGTTTCTTTCAATTATTTATCGTCTGCACCGTTCCGTACGTGGCATTATACTGACTCAGCCATATTCACTATGAAGACAATGTAATGAACATAGTGTTTTTCTGTGCTGACTCAATCGTCTTCTAATGCATCTACGAATTGCCTCAATCTCCAACATTGACACAAAAGTGAATTTCCAGAAACCAAGTTTGAATATTTACTTAATGCTGTTTAATTCAGTTTATTTTGTAACTTATTTGTGGAAAAACCATTGTATAGTCATTTGTGTACGATCAATAGTGGCGCGTCAATTTTTAAGATGAGGTAACAGTACTCCTTTTTAAAATGTCTGTTTATCAAAAACAAATTAAAAAGACCTTTCAAAATGTGATAAGATCACTGCGCATTAAAAAAATTCAATTTTTAACTAATTTAGGTTCCCTCTGAAATAGAATTCTGATTATGCTACCTCATGGGTCTGAGTTACTTCCAAAATATTTATATAAACAATCAGCATTAGATTTAGTTTTCTTAGTAAACTGAACTTTTGTTTGTAGCACAGATTAAAAAAAAACCAATATGTATCTGAAATAATTAGCAAATAAACCGTTCAGTTAACATTATGGGTCAGAAATCTAAGAAAACGATTGACCCATCTCAATTTTTCATTACCACGTCTGTCAGTCACCAATTTAGCAAGATGCTTGACAGTGCAATAATGCCTACCGAAAAGTACTTCAGTGTGGAGAGTAGTATACGGGTGCCTATGGTAGGCGGAAGTGACGTCATACCACGTGACCGGAGCCAAGTGACGTCATACCACGTGACTGGCAGTGGGCGTGTCTGAATGACGTGACGTATTGTTTGTTTACATTTTGGACTTGGAATTTTTTTTGTCATCGACTTCGTGCAGACGTTGAGTTGTTTCAAGATGGCGTCGTTTCGTTGCCATGGTGATGAATCACTCGTAGTGCCATCTGGTGGAGAAATTCGAAGCCCTATTATTTTTAATTTAAAAGGAATTTCTTGGATTCGAACCGAGGATCCGAAGTCAAGCGCGCTATCCGTTAGGCTGTAAGGGAGTTAACTTAAGATGGTGAATTAATGTAGTGTTTTTCTCTCTTTTGGACTTGTATTTTTCTTAGTATTAGGAATGGGTTATTTTTAGAAAATGGTTTGTTTTTTGCATGGGGGGGGGTTTTAATAAATGCATTTACAAAATGACTTATAGCGCCATCTAGTGATTTTAAAAGTAATTAATCTAAGGAACGAATTGATTTCTTAATGCTTTTACTTTATTCATAACCAGTGACGTCAGTGTGTTTACGTTTGGGACTTGGATTTTTTTCCTTCTGAGATTTCGATGTGACGTCACGAGTATGTCCATCGAGCAAGTCGGAACTTGAAAAAGCCAAGTCTGAACTTGAAAAAGCCTACTCACAGTACATTTCCTTACAAGATTTAATTTTGTGTTGGTGAACCGTTATAAAGATGGTAAGGACTGTATAGGTGCCCATAAAGACAACGACTTGGATCTTAATGCACCCATAGCGTCTGTTTCATTTGGACAGAAAAGGCAATTTGTGTTTTCTAGAAAGAATTACAATTCTTTAAAAATTGTTCTGGAAAATGGAAGCTTGCTTGTGATGAAGTATCCAACAAACCAATTTTGGTTTCACAGCTTGCCCCGTGGGAATGCATTATGCCCTAGAATAAACTTAACGTTTCGTAAAATCCTTGTACACTAGACGATATTTGGACAACGTTGCAATTGATCTTTGCCTTTCAGAATAGTATTTTTATAAATGCTTACATCTTGTTGTTTTTAAATAAATTTTTTAGCGTGTCTTACCACATATACTGTATTTTGGATTATTTGGGTTTTTTTATTACCATGGTTTTATAAATTTTCTTTTAAAATGCAAGATCTGAAATGAAATTTTTCTTTGCTATATAGATTTATGTTTTTTTTTTTGTTAGATGTTTTTACTCAAAAATTAATTATACATTAGATGCTATAACACCTATTTTATAGCAGAAATTTTGTTTTAAATAATATACAACTAAGTAAGAGTAAAAATTTTTGAAACTTTACAAGACAAATACTATGAATATTTTTTCTTGTACATTTGAAGAAGTTATAATAGTATAAAACCCATTTATTCTATAAATCTAACTTAAATGTTATTTTTTAATTAATCTTTCCTTGCATATTATTTTTTACTTTGAATAAATCTTCATAAATTTTAGTGATTTAATTTATATTATATAGATTTACAAACCTGTTTTTGGATGAAATATAAGGATTTTATATTTTAAAAGTTAATGTTTTTACTTAAAATTAATTATATATTAAATACTATTACACATATTTTTAATGTTGAAGATTTTTAGAAAACATTTTACAATTGAAACATATACATTAAATATTATGACAAACACTTAAATGCAGATCCATAAGGGAATATTGGAAATCTTTTTAATGCTTACACCTTTCTATTTTAAATAAACTTTTGCTTGTCTTACCACATATAATGTATTTTGGATTATTTGGGTTTTTTTATTACATGGTTTTATAAATTTTCTTTTAAAATGCAAGATCTGAAATGAAATTTTCCTTGATTTTAAGATTTATGTTTTACTCAAAAATTAATTATACATTAGATGCTATAGCACATATTTTATTGCAGAATTTTTTAATATTATACACATAAGTGGACGTAAAATTTTTGAAATTTTACAAGACCCATATTATGAACATGTTTCCTTACACATTTGAAGTAGTGAAAAATAGTATTAAAACCCTTTATCCTATAAAATCTAAATTAAATATTATTTTTAATTAATCTTTTCTTGGCATATTAATTTTCATAAATTTTAGTGATTTTATTTATATTACAAACTGATATAATATAAGATTTACAAACTGTTTTTTTAACGAAATTTTCTTTGATATGTGGATTTATATTTTAAAAGTTAGATGTTTTTACACAAAAATTAATTATATATCAAATACTATTACACGTATTATAACATTGAAGATTTTTAGAAAACCGTTTAACAATTGAAATATATACTTTAAATATTATTCCAAACATTTAAATGCAATTTGCTTTTTATTTTTTTTTTTAATTTTACAATTGAGACATTTTTAAAAGTTTGATTCTTAAAGTATGCATAGTAAAAAAATTATTATAAAAAAAACCTGTAAGAGTAAAAAGAATTTTATACATTATTTTGAAACTTTACAAGACCCATACCATGTTTCCTTGCACATTTGAAGTAGTGAAAAATAGAATTAAAAACCATTTGTCCTTGAAGTTCTAAATTAAAAGTTCTTTTTTCTTTAATGCTTTTGCAAACCACACATTTTACTAAATATGAACTTCCTTTTATTTATTTGAAAACCTTATGCACATCGTACAGTTTAAATTGCACAGCAAAATACCAATACTGTACGAAGCTATGAAGTATTTTACAAGATACTTTGGTACTGTTTTCTTAATTTTAAGTGTTCTACATTGCTATGTTAAATGGATAGTTAGTGGGTTTTCTGTTTTTGAAAATAATGTGTGCACATCTGTGCTGCAAAGCAAATTAACTTTTGCCTTTTTCTTGATATTTAATGCATAATCTAAATATTTACTCACACCGCTGATAGTTTTACCCATGAGTAAAATTAAATAATAACTGAAAATTTTAAGTATTAATCTGAATTTTAAAATGAACAAATATTATTGAAATAATGGATTAAATCTGAATTCTATGTATTCTTAAAACAATCTCTGCAAATCCAGCACAGACAATTCTTAAACAGATTGAAGGAAGCCACATGGAAACAAAGTAAATTAGAACACTTTTTAATAGTAAAAACATTATGATTAA
This sequence comes from Meta bourneti, assembly GCA_933210815.1. Taxonomy (NCBI): domain Eukaryota; kingdom Metazoa; phylum Arthropoda; class Arachnida; order Araneae; family Tetragnathidae; genus Meta; species Meta bourneti. The sequence goes on from OW119922.1 coordinate 18,643,646, forward strand.
TATTTTTTACAAAAATAATACATTGTAGTAAAAAAAGAACTTATTTTTACATACTTACATTTTTTAAGAGACACTTATTTCCGACAAGCCAATTATTCAATGCCATCACCTCAGCTATGGGGCAATGCAAATTATTTTTGTGATGACCACATTATAGTTTTTTGGATATCTTTGTTGCTACTTAGAGCACATAATGCATCGAATTTGGGAAACCCATATTGTTCCAAGTTGATATTCGGAATATTCAATGCATCTAAGGGTTTCTTTTCCACACAACCACCTTTGTAAGCAATTAGGTACTGAGTGGCCCTCTTGGTCTGCTCGTACAATTCTAAAAGCTTAGAGTCTAGATTTTCTAAGGGAGCACAATTTGCTATGTCATGGGACAGAAATGAAGTGCACATACGTAATTTTTAACATATCACACAGTTGTACGATCTTTGGCACTCAGTTTATGCTTAGACGATAAGTTAAAACGAATACTTGAAGCTACTTGAGATTTTTACAGCGATGTATGCGTATTTACGTACTAAGAAACTTTCTTGAATCTGAAATCCATCAAAATGCACAATTGCACAAATATTAATCATTGCTATTGAAAAGCGTTAGCTGTTCTTGGAAAAATAATTGTAAACTGGAGGCCACGAAGAACTGGACTATATAACACCATACACTTACTAATCAGTAAAGTTTATCTTTTGCGTTCCATAGTTACTCACAAAAGATAAGACTAAGTGAAGAATGTACATACTCAGAAAACATGTGTTTGTGATAATGCGCGAAATAAAATTTTGTGTTGTAATACAAGATTTTAACGAAAGGATATACTTAAATGTGCGTGTGATTTTTTTTTACTCTACCACGTTTATGCGCTGAATGCAATTCAAATCTACGACTAAACTTGAGCAAGAAGGAAAACATAACCAAATATAATTTATAAGAGAAACGTATTTTGACTTTCTTTAAAATGAGAACTTTAAAGTATACTGAATTCTCTTGATTCTGCAGTTTTATTTTTTCTAAAATTACATCAACAAATTGAATTATTTTATTTGTGGGCACACACAAGTCTTTGCCTTTGTTGAAAGGAAACTAGTGTCTTTGACAAGTAACAGATTTTTAAAAATTGATTCAGAGAAGAACTTTTTTTCATGGGATTTAACTCAATCTGCGCCATAATATACGATCCGTTTTCGGCTAGGTCCCTAATGTCAACGTCTGTGCGTTGGTCAATCTCTAAACGTAGATAGGCGCATAGACATGCTTGGAACTTTTGGCTTCAAATTTGCATAATGGTTATTCATTTTCCTTAAAACTATAATATGCTCTATTACTCTTAAGTGTAAAATTATGGCGCAGATTGAGTTAAATCCCATGAAAAAAAGTTCTTCTCTGAATCAATTTTTAAAAATCTGTTACTTGTCAAAGACACTAGTTTCCTTTCAACAAAGGCAAAGACTTGTGTGTGCCCACAAATAAAATAATTCAATTTGTTGATGTAATTTTAGAAAAAATAAAACTGCAGAATCAAGAGAATTCAGTATACTTTAAAGTTCTCATTTTAAAGAAAGTCAAAATACGTTTCTCTTATAAATTATATTTGGTTATGTTTTCCTTCTTGCTCAAGTTTAGTCGTAGATTTGAATTGCATTCAGCGCATAAACGTGGTAGAGTAAAAAAAAATCACACGCACATTTAAGTATATCCTTTCGTTAAAATCTTGTATTACAACACAAAATTTTATTTCGCGCATTATCACAAACACATGTTTTCTGAGTATGTACATTCTTCACTTAGTCTTATCTTTTGTGAGTAACTATGGAACGCAAAAGATAAACTTTACTGATTAGTAAGTGTATGGTGTTATATAGTCCAGTTCTTCGTGGCCTCCAGTTTACAATTATTTTTCCAAGGACAGCTAACGCTTTTCAATAGCAATGATTAATATTTGTGCAATTGTGCATTTTGATGGATTTCAGATTCAAGAAAGTTTCTTAGTACGTAAATACGCATACATCGCTGTAAAAATCTCAAGTAGCTTCAAGTATTCGTTTTAACTTATCGTCTAAGCATAAACTGAGTGCCAAAGATCGTACAACTGTGTGATATGTTAAAAATTACGTATGTGCACTTCATTTCTGTCCCATGACATAGCAAATTGTGCTCCCTTAGAAAATCTAGACTCTAAGCTTTTAGAATTGTACGAGCAGACCAAGAGGGCCACTCAGTACCTAATTGCTTACAAAGGTGGTTGTGTGGAAAAGAAACCCTTAGATGCATTGAATATTCCGAATATCAACTTGGAACAATATGGGTTTCCCAAATTCGATGCATTATGTGCTCTAAGTAGCAACAAAGATATCCAAAAAACTATAATGTGGTCATCACAAAAATAATTTGCATTGCCCCATAGCTGAGGTGATGGCATTGAATAATTGGCTTGTCGGAAATAAGTGTCTCTTAAAAAATGTAAGTATGTAAAAATAAGTTCTTTTTTTACTACAATGTATTATTTTTGTAAAAAATATTAATCATAATGTTTTTACTATTAAAAAGTGTTCTAATTTACTTTGTTTCCATGTGGCTTCCTTCAATCTGTTTAAGAATTGTCTGTGCTGGATTTGCAGAGATTGTTTTAAGAATACATAGAATTCAGATTTAATCCATTATTTCAATAATATTTGTTCATTTTAAAATTCAGATTAATACTTAAAATTTTCAGTTATTATTTAATTTTACTCATGGGTAAAACTATCAGCGGTGTGAGTAAATATTTAGATTATGCATTAAATATCAAGAAAAAGGCAAAAGTTAATTTGCTTTGCAGCACAGATGTGCACACATTATTTTCAAAAACAGAAAACCCACTAACTATCCATTTAACATAGCAATGTAGAACACTTAAAATTAAGAAAACAGTACCAAAGTATCTTGTAAAATACTTCATAGCTTCGTACAGTATTGGTATTTTGCTGTGCAATTTAAACTGTACGATGTGCATAAGGTTTTCAAATAAATAAAAGGAAGTTCATATTTAGTAAAATGTGTGGTTTGCAAAAGCATTAAAGAAAAAAGAACTTTTAATTTAGAACTTCAAGGACAAATGGTTTTTAATTCTATTTTTCACTACTTCAAATGTGCAAGGAAACATGGTATGGGTCTTGTAAAGTTTCAAAATAATGTATAAAATTCTTTTTACTCTTACAGGTTTTTTTTATAATAATTTTTTTACTATGCATACTTTAAGAATCAAACTTTTAAAAATGTCTCAATTGTAAAATTAAAAAAAAAAATAAAAAGCAAATTGCATTTAAATGTTTGGAATAATATTTAAAGTATATATTTCAATTGTTAAACGGTTTTCTAAAAATCTTCAATGTTATAATACGTGTAATAGTATTTGATATATAATTAATTTTTGTGTAAAAACATCTAACTTTTAAAATATAAATCCACATATCAAAGAAAATTTCGTTAAAAAAACAGTTTGTAAATCTTATATTATATCAGTTTGTAATATAAATAAAATCACTAAAATTTATGAAAATTAATATGCCAAGAAAAGATTAATTAAAAATAATATTTAATTTAGATTTTATAGGATAAAGGGTTTTAATACTATTTTTCACTACTTCAAATGTGTAAGGAAACATGTTCATAATATGGGTCTTGTAAAATTTCAAAAATTTTACGTCCACTTATGTGTATAATATTAAAAAATTCTGCAATAAAATATGTGCTATAGCATCTAATGTATAATTAATTTTTGAGTAAAACATAAATCTTAAAATCAAGGAAAATTTCATTTCAGATCTTGCATTTTAAAAGAAAATTTATAAAACCATGTAATAAAAAAACCCAAATAATCCAAAATACATTATATGTGGTAAGACAAGCAAAAGTTTATTTAAAATAGAAAGGTGTAAGCATTAAAAAGATTTCCAATATTCCCTTATGGATCTGCATTTAAGTGTTTGTCATAATATTTAATGTATATGTTTCAATTGTAAAATGTTTTCTAAAAATCTTCAACATTAAAAATATGTGTAATAGTATTTAATATATAATTAATTTTAAGTAAAAACATTAACTTTTAAAATATAAAATCCTTATATTTCATCCAAAAACAGGTTTGTAAATCTATATAATATAAATTAAATCACTAAAATTTATGAAGATTTATTCAAAGTAAAAAATAATATGCAAGGAAAGATTAATTAAAAAATAACATTTAAGTTAGATTTATAGAATAAATGGGTTTTATACTATTATAACTTCTTCAAATGTACAAGAAAAAATATTCATAGTATTTGTCTTGTAAAGTTTCAAAAATTTTTACTCTTACTTAGTTGTATATTATTTAAAACAAAATTTCTGCTATAAAATAGGTGTTATAGCATCTAATGTATAATTAATTTTTGAGTAAAAACATCTAACAAAAAAAAAAACATAAATCTATATAGCAAAGAAAAATTTCATTTCAGATCTTGCATTTTAAAAGAAAATTTATAAAACCATGGTAATAAAAAAACCCAAATAATCCAAAATACAGTATATGTGGTAAGACACGCTAAAAAATTTATTTAAAAACAACAAGATGTAAGCATTTATAAAAATACTATTCTGAAAGGCAAAGATCAATTGCAACGTTGTCCAAATATCGTCTAGTGTACAAGGATTTTACGAAACGTTAAGTTTATTCTAGGGCATAATGCATTCCCACGGGGCAAGCTGTGAAACCAAAATTGGTTTGTTGGATACTTCATCACAAGCAAGCTTCCATTTTCCAGAACAATTTTTAAAGAATTGTAATTCTTTCTAGAAAACACAAATTGCCTTTTCTGTCCAAATGAAACAGACGCTATGGGTGCATTAAGATCCAAGTCGTTGTCTTTATGGGCACCTATACAGTCCTTACCATCTTTATAACGGTTCACCAACACAAAATTAAATCTTGTAAGGAAATGTACTGTGAGTAGGCTTTTTCAAGTTCAGACTTGGCTTTTTCAAGTTCCGACTTGCTCGATGGACATACTCGTGACGTCACATCGAAATCTCAGAAGGAAAAAAATCCAAGTCCCAAACGTAAACACACTGACGTCACTGGTTATGAATAAAGTAAAAGCATTAAGAAATCAATTCGTTCCTTAGATTAATTACTTTTAAAATCACTAGATGGCGCTATAAGTCATTTTGTAAATGCATTTATTAAAACCCCCCCCCATGCAAAAAACAAACCATTTTCTAAAAATAACCCATTCCTAATACTAAGAAAAATACAAGTCCAAAAGAGAGAAAAACACTACATTAATTCACCATCTTAAGTTAACTCCCTTACAGCCTAACGGATAGCGCGCTTGACTTCGGATCCTCGGTTCGAATCCAAGAAATTCCTTTTAAATTAAAAATAATAGGGCTTCGAATTTCTCCACCAGATGGCACTACGAGTGATTCATCACCATGGCAACGAAACGACGCCATCTTGAAACAACTCAACGTCTGCACGAAGTCGATGACAAAAAAAATTCCAAGTCCAAAATGTAAACAAACAATACGTCACGTCATTCAGACACGCCCACTGCCAGTCACGTGGTATGACGTCACTTGGCTCCGGTCACGTGGTATGACGTCACTTCCGCCTACCATAGGCACCCGTATACTACTCTCCACACTGAAGTACTTTTCGGTAGGCATTATTGCACTGTCAAGCATCTTGCTAAATTGGTGACTGACAGACGTGGTAATGAAAAATTGAGATGGGTCAATCGTTTTCTTAGATTTCTGACCCATAATGTTAACTGAACGGTTTATTTGCTAATTATTTCAGATACATATTGGTTTTTTTTTAATCTGTGCTACAAACAAAAGTTCAGTTTACTAAGAAAACTAAATCTAATGCTGATTGTTTATATAAATATTTTGGAAGTAACTCAGACCCATGAGGTAGCATAATCAGAATTCTATTTCAGAGGGAACCTAAATTAGTTAAAAATTGAATTTTTTTAATGCGCAGTGATCTTATCACATTTTGAAAGGTCTTTTTAATTTGTTTTTGATAAACAGACATTTTAAAAAGGAGTACTGTTACCTCATCTTAAAAATTGACGCGCCACTATTGATCGTACACAAATGACTATACAATGGTTTTTCCACAAATAAGTTACAAAATAAACTGAATTAAACAGCATTAAGTAAATATTCAAACTTGGTTTCTGGAAATTCACTTTTGTGTCAATGTTGGAGATTGAGGCAATTCGTAGATGCATTAGAAGACGATTGAGTCAGCACAGAAAAACACTATGTTCATTACATTGTCTTCATAGTGAATATGGCTGAGTCAGTATAATGCCACGTACGGAACGGTGCAGACGATAAATAATTGAAAGAAACAAAAGGAATTCTATATAGATTCAAAAACGCCATTTACTTTTGATGGCACAGGTGGTATTTTCCCATAACTATTTTAAATTATAATTGGTATTTTTGATGATGTTATCGTAAAGACCTTCCAAGAAGCATTTTGTAACAAATCATAACGTCATAATCATCACTTAAAACGATGTTTATTAATCTATTAGAGGGATCTTCAGTGTAAATAAACAAACCAGTCGAAAAGTGAAGAATTTACTTCCGTTATACCCAAATGCTCTCGCATGAAACAATCGGGATTAGCTTAAAATGAGTTTTTCCCCGTTTGGCGTTTAATCAAATTGACGTTGCTCAATTAATTATAATATATCAATTCGGAATTTATTCTTTAGAATTTTTATTGGCGACGTGCTGAAATCGTATTCGAAAAAAAAGCAAACTAATGTCACGTTTGGAATAAAGTAAAGGAAACGTATTCCTCCGCAAAAACACTACCTATATACATTTAGCTTGACAGAAAATGCCTCTCACAGACAACATTGACTATTATTTAATAATGAATCCATTCCACTTTTTCTTCAGCTATGCTCTGCCGTTTGCTGTTTCTCTTTTCCAAATGAACATTCAAATTTTCTTACTTCCAATTTCTAATTATTTCCACGACAATATTATGCAAAGAATTTTTAACAAAATAGTTTTTTTGAGAATAAAATTACTGCTATTTTTGTAGGAGAACATAGAAAAGTATTTTACGCATGTATAGTATTTTAGGTATTTAAAAAAGATCAGAAATCAACATATTCCTGGAGCCTCTCGGCCTACGAAACTGTGCTCACGGATCCCTTCTTAATCCTCCTCGTGGTTGTCGCGACGAGGTATCTCGTCATTACCAAAACTGACCAGATCTTGTTGGACGAGATATCTCGTCATTAGAAGAAAACACGATCACGTTCACCAGATCTTGATCCCGTCATCCTAAACAATCAGCAATATCGTGATGACGAGATTATCCATCATTAGCAAATTTGGTCAAATCTTGATGGACGAGATATCTCGTCGAAACAGCATTGGAGGGTTAAAACGTGCCTGGAGAAGGATATCTCGTTCATCAAAATCTGGTTAGTTTTGCTAAAGACGAGATATATCGTCGAGACTCCCCATCAAGAGGATTAAAAGTTTTATTTAACCTACCATTAGTCGCGGGTCTTTTTTAACAAATGAGATCTTGGCACATTTGTGAGGTGCTAAACGTTTTCTTTCCCAAGCATTAATCACCAAGCACAAGCATTAATTATTACTGAAAAAAATAAGTAATATATTTTAGGGCATACTAAACAGTAAGCATGCAAACAGAAAAACTAAAAATATATCATTTAAATTCATTCAATTTTTATGGTAAATTAACTCTCCTGGTGGTTGTCTGACGAGGTATCTCGTCATTAGCAAAACGGTCAGCATATCGAGATTTCTCGTCGAAACTACTTGGAGGATCAACACTAGGATGTGAAAATTCAAATTTTAGCGTGCTAAATGCATGAAATACATCGGTATCCCTTATAAAATCTGTCTTCATCGTAAACAGAGAAAACTTCACTTCAGCACTGAAAAAAGTATGAAAATACACAACTATCAATTCGAGAAGATTTAAAATTTACATTTCAAGATGAAAAGAAAGAAGTAGAGAAAGAAAATTGTTATGTTATGATCTTCCATGGCCCTCGCTTGGGACGAGCAGGTGTAAAGATGTAGTTTCTTCCAGACCAAAAGACCCCGCAAGAGATAACGGTCAGTTTACTGCTTTAGAAAGCACTCAAAGTTCTCTGCCTGCCCCAGCAGAATACCAGGAGTAAACAATATAATCACCATCCCAGGAGGCGCGGGTTTGTGGTCAGGTATTAAGACAGATAGAATTTGTGACTTTTTTCTTTACATACAATTCACACACACACACACACACACATGCAATTAAAAAGATAGAGTGCATCTCTATTATATTGTATTTCAAATGTAGTTCGGTGGTATTTGATGTTTGTACATATGTACAGTTCTTGTGTATTTAAATGATATCGTATAAATGTTATTCTGGTGGTATCCAATGTTTTAATATACGTACAGTAGGTAATTCAGAAGATTAAAATAGAATACATTTTAGTTATATTGTGTAACAAATGTGATTTGTGGTTTGATGTGAAATTAAACTGAGGCCAACCTAAGCGAATTAAACACATAAGAAATTGACCTTTTTAATTCAAGGCTGGATATCTCTTGCATGATCATTCAAATGTTATATTGAGGTGAAAAAAAAATTTCTGTGAAATTTTTCTTCGTAGGAGGGGGGATATTTATGTTATGTTATGATCTTCTATGGCCTTCGCTTGGTATTTTGTATGAGCCGAACTTGGGGATCTCCGTTGGATGGCGAGAGTCGAAGCGAAAGGGGGTGCCGTTCTCCTGAACGACTTGCCCGAGCGGAGCAGAAGAGGAGAGGCAGAAATATTCGGACACTTTGGTGGACTCACGTCCATCCTACAAAAACTGAAAAATGCACAAAATCCGGTGGACAAGCGCTTAATTTTAGCAGAAAACATGATCGCAGAAACATAAACACACCTTCATGCAACTTTTTTAAACTTTAAATTTTTGTTCCCTTAATCTAATTCAGTGTTTAAATATTTTATTTTCTAATTAATTCACTAATTCTGGGTAAATCAGTCTTTAAGTTCATCATTCCGCTAACCTATTCGACAGGAGGTTCATTCGCACGGAGTACATTCGCTTCGCGGCCATGTACTCCGTGCTACGCAAGCCTCACAAACGGAAGAGAGGCAGCGTACGAAGGACGACAAAACTTTGCGGTCTCAAAAATAAATAAGGCACTGTGGACCCGAACGTGAACTCCGGACGTTATCTAAGCATCGTAAAAGAGGATCTGAGATAAAAATCGTGTTTAGAGGGGTGCGATGCCATTTGAAAGGACGCCAATCCGTCAAACACTACCACCAGTTGGGGGCGCAGCCCCCTCTACCCCGACATAAGCCATTATAGATTGTCAGAGGCGGAATCCGTCAAACACTAGGGGGTTAATAGCCACAAGAGGACTCTTTCTAGATAAATGGCCCTTAGTTAACAAGACAATCACTTTCTTATCTTTATCTCCGACTATATCCATTGTTCCTCTCTCGCTCTAGATTTGTACTCCACACCTTTATACGCGGAGATAGGAAAGCAGAGGCGAAGCTTAACTTTTTTAAGACTTGAGGCAAATGCGGATGATCACACCCTCTGTCCAAAGCAAAATCTATTTCATCGTATTTAAAATTTAGATAAAGTATAATTATTTTTAAATTACCAAGATATAAATATACTAATTCATCATCATTTGCGTATCTGCATTTTGGCGATTTTCACCTAACTGCATTTTTCGAGTCACCACTTCCTGTTTTATACTACGAAAAAGCCACGAATCATCTTAATTCTTAGTGGAAATTATGATTTTCACGAGAAAGCCTCAGAGTCGTAACTCGATTTTTTCCCGAAGTATCAAACTTTGAACGCGTTTTTGTAGAAACGTCAATTTTGCAGATACGCGTCCTTGGCGTGGGGGTAACGGTGTGTCCATTACTTGATATTGCATGTCTTGTGCCTGGCTCAGCATGTCCAAATATGGCCCTTGCGCCATAAAGCCCAACCAACCATCATTTTTAGCTACCATGCCATGGTGGTGTCACCCCGCATCCTCAGCAACACCGCTGTTTTCGATTGTTTCCAAGGTGGTCGGAAGAAACGTTTGAATCGACTCTCCCCTAGTTCCACCGGATGGGTTGTTTAATATCCATCAGTGAGCCTGTAAACATCCCACCTTTCCTCTTTGAGGAGGCCAGGAAAGGGAGGTAAACCCGTACAGCTGGGCTCTCGAGCGAATTTATAACCGTTCTCTCAGCAAAACCATTCCATCGCTGCACCGCATTCTTTCGAAAACTCCGGACAGATTTATTTCAAACAACCTGAGCTTTGCTGGTTCACACTGGGGAATGTTGCACCCTCATCCCCTTGAGATCCGTGATCATTCCGTCATCGAACGGCCTCAGTTGTTCGAAACAGCAGAACTGTTAGTCATGGACATGGGATAGGGTATTCGAAACCTGTTAGCGAATGAAACTTTGAGGCCCGATAATCGTTGTAAGTGGTTACGGAGAAGCTAAGCGATGAGCAACATTTTCCACAATCTGATTTTGTTTGTTTTCCAGTGTTCCGATGGGGTGAGTTCAGGGAATCTTCTGGACACACCAAATTGGCACTCTTTATTCTTTTAATATCATCACCATTCCTAAATCATCTCCACAGCTCATGCGTTATTTACCATCCTCTTTTCGGTTACTGATTTGCTTAGCTCTCACTCTATGGGAACGTGAATTGGATTCCTAATTGTACCAATTACTAAATTCTATCTACTGTCTAAATTATTTACCTTTTTCAAGTGCATTGTCACTCCCTTAAATGTTTCTCCTCTTATTGCATCTTTATAATCAGTAAACTTTATATTAATTATGATGCGGAGGTTTGCAGTCAATCTGCCAAGTACAGCTCAAGGTTTCGATTGATAATTGATACGTCCGTAATTGGACATAATCCGGATTGCTCCGTAATTGATACGTCCGTTCCGTATCGTTACTAGGGCCGCGGAAGCCCAGGTGGTTGGGTATCGGATTAGCAACCGGAGGGTTGCGAGTTCGAAACTCGACGAAACCGAAACGTACCCGACAGCAGTTTTGAGGAAGAGAAAAATTCAAACCGATTTCCTTTTTTAAAGTTTAAGACGAAAATCCCTCTGAAAGAAGATAGGTTGACAAATTTAAAAAAAGGATCGTTTATTAATTTTTATTTATGTCGAAAATGTTGCTTGTATGGAAATCTAAACGTCTTATCAGATTCTCCTGTCAGTATTTCGTGGCTCAATGAGTTTGCATTGTGTTAGCTACCTGCATTTCAGGTTAAATTACTTTTAACTTAGCCTGCATGGATTAATTTCTGTAGTTGTAAAACTTTCCTTGTGTGTGCGTCCTGTACTATTCGATATCTATTTTGCGTTTGAAGCAACTTGGCCAGATCTTCGTCACAAAGTCCATCACAACCAACCAATCTTTAATATTTCGCACAAGTGACCCAACTGTAAAGAAATTAAGTGTCTGATGATAAATCAAACCTTGTGAATTCTTTTAAAGTGCTATGTTTATTCAATGTGACTAAACCTTCTTGAATCCTGTAACCAACTGCTTCAAAAGCTGCAATGCCCTCCATGTAGGCGTTCCATATGCAACAAAGTACTACTTACTGATTATATTTCACTTCTCTGCGAAATATGTGTATTCAATTTTGTGACAGAATTTTACAAATTTGACGTTTCAGCCAGTATGAAATCGTTTCTTCTCAGCCTTATTACTTTTTTACTGGGCCGCAGTAGCCCAGTTGGAAGAGTAACGGATTAGCAAATGGAGGGTTGGGAGTTCGAATCCAACCAAAGACCGTCGTGTACAAAGGGGGCTGGTGCATGTTAAATCCATCGTGGTCTCAAATGTCCTCACGTTGTCTTGGTGTGAAAGTCTGGAGAGAGTGGTGCCAGCTCAGGTGTGACCTCGTCATCCGACCGTGATTCAAAATTACGTGGTGTTGTCCTCGGATCTTTCCCTTCTGGGTCGATCCCGCGCAGTCGCCAATAGCAGCCCGTCGTGTCGCTCCAGTGCGACGTTAATTAAAATACCTACCCACCAAGGAATCGCAAGAAGCTGTAAAATGACTTCATATATTGAACTAAAATATGAATTACACTTTAAGCAGTACAGTGAACTGATCTTTTCTACTTCGTTTTGAGTGCTAAAAAAATTAATTATGGTTTTAAAGATATTTCTGCGCTTTTTCTATGAATTTCAAAGCTCTTCTACGCCATTTTCTACTATTATTTATTTTACAATTTTTATCTGTGAATATTTCCCCTTCCACAACTTTGGCATGTCTTCTTGAATTTGGGGTCATGTAGCTCGGTTGGAAGAGTAGTGGACTGAGAGTTGTGGGTTCGAAACTCGATTCAACCAAAGTAATTACTGATGACAAGTTGTCATAAGTAAAGTCCGTAAAATTATATCTCAGATACCAATGTACGTATGGTGTGTACTTTAAAATTGTTATCGACAAATTCGCTTTACAGCTTTAAATTGTCTGTTCCGGTTACGTATTGTAAACCTGCCCAACTAGCACTTCCCACATCTAGTCAATTTGCCCGTGTAGCATTTTTCCAGGTCTCGAACCAAAAATTGAATCAGAGCATTTGAACCGAGAGCATATTGAACCCAGAACCAGAATGCTTATTGACAGTGGTGTCACTGTATAAAAATGTCCCGGTTTGAACAAAAAATTATGGTAGGCCAACTTGAAAATGTCCCAGTTTGAGGTAGGTAGGCGTTTTAATTAACGTCACATTGGAGCGACGCAACGGGCTATTGAATTTTGAACCATGGACAGATGAGCTGGCACCCCACTCTCCAAACTTCCACACCACGCCAACGCGAGGACATTTGAAGTCGCGACAGATTGAACGTGCACCAGCCCCCTATGTACACGACGGTCTTTGGTTGGATTCGAACTCGCAACCCTCCGGTTGCTGATTCGTTACTCTTCCAACCGGGCTAACGTGGCTCATCCTGGTTTAAAAACAAAACAGCTCTTAGGGGCGCATCTTTGGTGTGTACAGTCTTCATGAACCGAAGGTCCTCTGGTTGTCTTTCCTTTTCCCATGGGGTTTACTATCTTTAGTGAACACGGGATACTCAAGCGATCTTTTTCTTTCATCGCCCCTACTCTTTTCCCCTTTCAAGATATTTTATAATTGAGGTTGTCGTGTTTGCCGCAGCTTGATCGTACACGGCCCTTGGCCATAAAACCTTAAAACAACCAACCAAAGAAGAACAATATAACCCAATTGGTTGGGGGTTTATGGAGCAAGGGCGTATGTCCAAGCTGTGCCAAAAGTAAGACAGACAACGTCGCCAATGGCCAAACAAAAGTTTTACGAACAGAGAAGGGAGAAATATGCTCAGTGAGGAATCGAAGCTGCGCCACCTACAGCTCGCTGGTTGCTAACGCAGCGGGCAAACCCACTGAGCCCATCGACTCTGAAATGAAATGGGCGGAGCATGTGCCCGCAGCTTCATGTTATTTCTTCCAGTTGCTCGGTTTGAAGATCTGTCACGTGGTTGTGGGTAAAAGCATGAATCTTAAATTCTCGATTGGTTAAAGTGATTATCCACCGTCATCAAAAACACTAGTCTGCGCTCCCATAGCCAATCGGCTGTCGATTTTGTGATTTACCCTTCAAAGATCTTACAAAAGCGACTCCGCCCACATGATCGATCCGTCTATTTCAGTAGAAGGTCGATGACTGAGCCACGGTGGTCCCAAGGCCCCAATTGAAACATCTTTACTCTGAAGCAGGGGTGTCAAACTCAATTAAAACACGGGCCATTTATGCAAGTGGTAAGATTCACGCGGGCCACATCACATTTACAAATTTTCTTAAAATTATATTTTGAAGTGAGGATTCAGGAATATGGATAGGATAATTAAAACACTATGTGTAATTAAGTGAATTTAGGGTAATAATTTATAATATTGCTATATAATTGCTTTTATTTAAACGTTTACTTATAATTTAATGTATTTATAAAACAAAAATTAATTTTCTTTTACAGGAAACTGCCAGCACTTTCCTCCTATTAAGTTTTCCAATATCTGGATTCAAAGACGGAGAACAGACAATCTTCATTATGGCAGATAGATGTTTATCGGTTAATCTTGATCTGTAGGCCGTTTTATTTCATTTCATGGACGAAAATATATATAGTTGCTCACACAAGTACGTACTCCCAAAATAGCATAAAATTTGTGCAGCAAACTTTTTAATTTCCGGGTATTTTTCACCTAAATAAGAATATATTTTGGCAATTCCTACTTCTCGATATGCCTTTTAAAACCGAATCGTTCTGGAAATCAATTAATTAAAATTGTGTGTACGGTATTGCCTCGATCTCCCCTAAGTGTTATTTTCTTAGTAACATATTGTCCTGTTTTCATTTTATTTAAGAGCATCGTGGGCCACAAAAAATTACCTCGGGGGCCGCCAGTTTGACACCCCTGCTCTAAAGTATTAGTGTCATGAAAACATCGTGTTCAAACTTTTGAGTTGGTCACCAAGTTGACCAACGAATAAATGTTACCTGTAAGAGGAATTTTACGCTATTTTTGAAACTAAGCAAGGCCTAGTAACGTGAGAGAAACACTTTCCGTGTCTTGAAATTTATGGGAAGACAACATTGAACCTGGAACAGTAACGATGACAGAGACTATGGGTTACAAGCCATTTAACTTCTCGCTTCATATGAAGACCATCGGCTTTTCTCTCAGATCTTTACACATGGATCCTCACGTTTCGAGCTTCGGTATGCCCGGCCATTAGCACGCGCACGGGGGATGAAATTTATGACTCTTTCAAGTGGGTGGCAATGCGAGTATTGAGGCCATCTGTTGCTGTACATTAATACTTGTTATGCTTGAGAAAGCGAAAGAAAAAAAATAGCGGTGTTGTAGTAAATAAATATGAAGATGAGTGAGTTGCACAACTCTCCGATCCTGTGATTGACTTCTACCATGGTTGGTTCTCGCTAACGAGTTATGCTTACATCAACTTTTCGTCTACAGGAGTACGAATTCGATGAGCCAGTCTAGGGCAGGGATGCAATGACTTATTAAGACCAAGTGGCACGTAGATTCACTGTGACTTATTTATTGGACGGTCGCCAAAAAATCATGGAAGTTATCTATCGTATGTTATTTATTTTATTTATATTTATTTTTTTTTGTTGCAAAGAAAGAAACTAAACAGTAAATAAAGAATTTAATTTGATGCGTTACATTGCATTGATTTAACAATTGTTCTAATATTCGGTTCAGTTTTTGGCAGCCGAGCGCAAAATTAATCCTAAATTTTCATAAAGAAGCTTGCGATTTTAATGCATCACCTAGCAACGAATTTTAATAACACTTGGTGTGAGAGAGAGAGGCGGGCCGCATGAGGCCCGCCGGCCGTGACTGTATATTCCTGGTCTAAAGATTCTTTCCAAATGCAAGTTTTGAAGATTTTTTCAGCTCCCCAATCAATAACCCCTCGATATACAGTGGCTCCCAAAAGTGTTCGCACACTTACGAATTTCAGTGAAATACTGCTCTGTCCATTAATAAAAATTAATATTTCAGAATGGGAATTTTTTAATAACATCTATAACTTGTTCTTAACAAAACTACATAAAATATTTTAAAAACATAGTAAAACTTTTTTTTGGAAAATCAATAATCAAAAAGTAACTAAAAAGTTTCCTCACAAAAGTCTTCGTACACTTTAAAAAAATTTCTACATATTAGTAAATATTGTAATATTTCGGTAAATTAGTACTTCGTAGGATATCCTATAGCATCCACAACAGCTTTTAAACGTCTGAGAATAAAGTTCACTAGTTTTTTTGTAATTTTTGCATCAATGTTCCACCATTCTTCAGTCATTACTGTTTTTATTTCGCTTTTTGTTTTAATGCCATGTCTTCGTACTCTAACCTCCAGTTCTCTCCAAATGTGTTCTATTGGGTTTAAATACGGCGATGGAGGTGGTATTTTCAGAACTTGTGGACAATTATAGACACCAGAGGCGAACGTTGAAAGCCGTGTGCTTAGGATCGTTATCTTGATAGAAAAACAAAGTTGTTTCCAATATCCAAATTTTGGGCTGATAATTTTAAATTGTCTTTTAAATATTTAAATAAAGAACATGATTCATTATGCCATCAATAAATACCAAATTACCTAGTCCTGATGCTGACATGCACCCCCACACAAGGACACCTCCACCGCCATGCTTTACTGTTCCAACTAAGTTCTTGGGATTAAGTTCCTCATTTTTTCTTCTCCATACAATTATACGCCCATTGGAACCAAACATGTTAAATATGCTTTCATCTGGAAATAAGACATGATTCCAATACGTTTCGGGCTTGTCATTGATTTTGCAAAGGAAAGCAAGCCTAAGCTTTCTATTTTTCGCACTTACAAAAAATTTTCTTCGGGCCCATTTAATCCAGCTGATCTGAGCACTCGTCGAACAGTTTCAAATGAAATTGAAGTAGAAATTTTTCAGTAAATTCTGTAGAAATTTTTACAGCACTATAACGTGGATTTTTCACAAATTTTCTAACTAAATCTCTGATCACGTTGAGTAAACTTTACTGGACGACCTTTCCTTACATTGTTTTCGATCCGGTTTTCTTCTTTAAAGCGTTTTATCACATACTGCACCGTAGAATGGGATAAATTTACTAATTTAGAGATATTCCGAACTGATTTACCACTACTATGATGAAAAAAAATCAATTTTCGAATGCTGTTCGTTGTTTCCTTACGACTACGAGCCATTTTTAAATAGTAAATAGAATATTACGAAGTAAGCAAGCAAATATTAAAGCCAAACGATTTTTTAAATGTCACCACAATGCAAAAATAAAAAAAAGCAATAAACGATAATTTTATTTATGAATTTATCCGAAAATATTTCGGTGTACGATCACTTTTGTGGCGTGTTCTTTCTCTGCCTCCTTACATTTTCATTTTTATAAAAGAAAATATTGACTCATTTTTATAAAAAGAAAATGAGTCAATATATTTTAAAGAATGTTAGGTTTTATTCAGAATCACATGGAGATGATATGAAAAAATATTGGACTTTATATTCGAATTCAATTTCAGGCTACAGCGCTTTTTCTACAAATTTTTAAAGTGTACGAACACTTTTGGGAGCCACTGTATAGTGCTTGGGGGACAAGAAAAAGTGCGATGCATCGAGAGATTTAGCGAGGGTGTAGAAAAACTTACGTATTACAGAAACAAAGGCATAGATTATGTGTTTTATTATATGTTTTCGTTGTTTTAAAAATACGCAAAACTTCCAACCTCAAATCGATGGTTGTTTCTTTTTATTCAACGAATTCGGTAGAATGCTTTCGAAACAAAAATCCTCTCACATTTTCGAGTAACCCTAATATTTTTTATCACTTCAGTTTCGGACAACTCCTTGGAGCAAGTGACCTTTGAACTTTGAATCACACTAACAAATTATTCATCTGAAACAGACGAAAAAGTCATTGAATGTATTGTGTGCTTTGTTACGTTTTTTGTTTGTTTTAAAAATTCGTAAAACTTCCAACCCCAAATCAATGGTTGAATTTTTTTGAAACAACGAATTCGGTAGATTGTTTCAGAAACAAAAAATCCTCACTCACACCTTTGAGTAACCCAAATCTTTTTTACACTTTAGCTGTGGACAACTGCTTGGAGCAAGTTACTTTTGAACTTTGAATCACACAAATGAAACCTTGCGCCATAAAACACCCAAAATCCAATCCAATCCACACAAATAAAAATGATTCTTCTGAAATCGACGAAAAAGTCATTAAACGTAAACATTCATTTAACAGAACTGCAATTTGATCGCAAATTCTGAACACATTTTCTTCTACAGATATTAGTTGTGTTGCTTCAGTGTGACGTTAATTAAAATACCTACCTATCTACTGATATTATTTTCTAAATACATGCTTAAACCGGGTTCACGTTAGATAGGTAGGTATTTTAAATAACGTCACACTGGAGCAACACACGGGCTATTGGTGACGGTCCGGGATCAATCCCAAAGGATCGAGGACAACACGTAATTTTGAGCCACGGTCAAATGATGACCGTAGTTACGGGCTAACTAGCCTCCGCATAACAAAAGCTGACCGTAGAAACCAAATTAATGTAACAATTGAAGATTTCCATGGATTTCTGTGAAGACCAAACTTATTAGGTAATTACCCATTTAAACAATTTGTCGCTAACTTGCCATCGATTTAATTCATTTTTATGCAGATATTTCAATTTCAGAACAAGTAATACCGTTTTTCATTCTTACTAATATCATCATCGACACCTGTTCTAAGGACCTTGTGTAATAGTTTAGATGGATTTCTGCTAACAAAAATAAATTTCGTGGTACTCACAAAGGATCAGTGTCAGTAAAATTGATAGTTTTTCTCGTTTTGTGGGAAGCATTGATATATGATGACTGATAAATTTAAAAGAACGCGGTCGCAATGTTTTTCTTTTGACCGGACAAAACGACTTGTCGCCCGGGACAACGGGAAGTGCTTTTAAAACCTGGACAATCTTGGTCAAACTGGGACATATGGTAACCTTGTTTCAAAAGCTGCGAAATTTCAAATATGTGACTACAGAGGCTGTTCGGACATTTTTTGAACGATTTTGATGAGCTGTAAAAAATTGTATGCTACGAAAGAATTTTATTTTCGCAGCAGGTTAAATAGTTAAAGTATAACTCATCGTCTGCTAACTCAGAGTTTTGTTTACTTTCAAAATGGCGCTTTTAAATAAGCAATGGATGGAAGCGTATGTTTCCTCTCTTTCCGAAGAGAATTATGTTTATTCAATAATTCAAAAACGCTGTAAAAGTCATGGTTTTTCGATAGCTAAAGGTACGATAAGTGATATTATTAAAGAGAAAGGAAAAAAACGTAAAAGTGGAAAAATACTTCCAAAAAAGTATCCAAAAAAGAAAAAATTTCTGAGAATATTTGTAAGGTAAGATCTTTAATTTTAAAAGAGAATCCGCCAAGTCAAAGGACTATAGCAAAGTGAACATGAGAACTTTCTCTAAGAGATTTATGATTGTTGCTGGTTTTGCATATAATGGAAAATTAAAAGTAAAAAAAGGGGGGAAAATGTAAAAATCAATTCCCACATATTATCAAGACCCTATTTTATCCCCAATATTCAAAAAAGAAACCCACAGCGCCAACAATCATTAGAACTGCATCAAAGTAAAGCAAGCAGCCACACATCTAAATCGACTATTAAGTTCTTGGAAAAAATGGAACAAGAAACTGGTATCAAGTCAATACCCTTTACTGATATTCCTGATAAATCTCCAGATGTTCCACCCATGGACTTTTGGACTTTTAAAAAGGGCATTATCGAAACGTCGACCGAAAACCATTCAAGGACTGGAAAACTGTGGAGCAAGAATGGGACAAAATACCACTGTCGATACTACAAAAGTCATTATCATGGAAATTAAGGTGTAGAAAGATAGTTAACAATAAGGGCTATCAAATGAAACATTTAAAATACAAAAATTTCATGTAAAAAATTGAGCTTCAGTCCATTAAAATCGTTCAAAAAATGTCCGAACAGCCTCTGTACTTAACGTAATCAATCATTTTTATTATTGAGATTGTTTTCCGTTTTATGTATACGTAGTCATTCAAACAGCTTTATGGGCCGAGGTAGCCCGGTTGAGAGCAAAGGATTAGCAACCGGAGGGTTGCGAGTTCGAATCCAACCAAAGAACAGTCGTGTAAGTGAGGGGTTGATACACGTTAAATCTGTTGTGGCCTCAAATGTCCTCATTTTGGTGTAGTGTGAAAGTTTGGAGAGTGGGGTGCCAGCTTGGGTATTAACTCGTTATCTGACTGGTTCAAAATTAAAACGTTGTCTCGGATCTTTCCCTACGGGATCGCCGCCAATAGCTTGCTGTTGCTGCAGTGCGACGTTAATTCACCTACCTACCTCATACAGCTTTATGCAGTATATTTTCAAGGAATTTAGTATAGTTTGTAGCACCGTGGTAATTTTTTGCTGCACGAGAGTGAAGTAGACAAGAATATGCGGCTTAAAGCTCTATTCTAATGTTCAGGTTCTGTCCACACCCAGACCAGGATTCTAACCTGAAACCTGATGCTGCGAGAGCTCAAAAGATTGCAAGAGACCGATGCTGTGCAGTTTGAGGTAGGTATTTAATTAACGTCGCACTGGATCAACACAACGGGGCTATTGGCGAAGGTCCGGGATCAATCCCTATGGGAAAGATCCCTTAAGTAGAGTAGTGGACATATCCACTGAGCCACTACTGCCCCATCAAGATTCAAGAATACCCACTTCCGACTTTATAATTGCTAAGCAATTAAAAATTTATCTGGACTAGAGGGGAAAATATTTTCTTCATTTCGAAAGATTGCCCGCAATTCTTCGGCTTTAGTAAAGATATGCTCGCACACTGGGGCAAGTCCTTTGCTGGTAAACCCTCGTCATCTGACTATTTAAAAATTAAGAGATGTCCTCGGATGTTTCCCTTCGGAATTGATCCCGGACCGTCGCCAAAAGGCAGTTGTTCCAGCGCGACGTAAATACAACCATTGGTTAATATGATTCAGATTGGTATTTTCAATTAACGTCACACTGGAGCAACACAACGGGCTATTGGTGACGGTCCGGGATCGATCCCAGAGGGAAAGATCCGAGGACAACACCACGTAATTTTGAACCACGGTCAGATGACGAGGCAACACCTGAGCTGGCACCCCACTCTCCAAACTTCCACACCACGCCAACGTGAGGACATTTGAGGCCACGACAGATTTAACGTGCACCAGCCCCCTTTGTACACGACGGTGTTTGGCTGGATTCGAACTCGCAACCCTTCGGTTGCTAGTCCGTTTCTCTTCCAACCGGGCCACCGTGGCCCTCAGATTGGCTCGCTTTCACCTTGGCACCAGGACGCTACTTAAACGGCACAAAATTCCTTGGGTCAACCATCTGCAACCTTGGTCAATGACTCACCAGTTTTTCAACAGATTTTCATCTTTTGTTTGTTCCTTTCGTCTTAGTGATATAGAAACCACATTCTCGGGTCATCTCAATGACCTTCAGGTCAAATTCACAGCTCTGTAACTCAATCCAACCATGATCCAACCCCACACCGTGTTCCGTCTCGTTGATGAGTCCCACTCCCTGTTGTTCAAGCTCCAAAAGCCCCCTTCTAATGCGAATCCCCAAGCGCAAGATGTCAACGCTGTTTCATAAATTTAACAAGAGGGGGGGGTTGTCGGCACTATTCTGCAGAAAGGAACAAAACCTGCACCCCACACCTCGCCGGGGAGCCTGCTTCGTAGTTTATGATGTGCCGGAGTCAGATTGCTGGTTGACACTCAACGGACTATGTTGGTGATGTGACGCGTTTGACCTTGGTGGACTTTCCTTGATGGCGTGGCAGTGGATATGTTTATGACACCGGCTTCTAGTGTTCAGCTCTGGCATCTGTAAAACCTGTCTCAATGTCGGCGATCGCTGTGTTTATTTGGCTAACTCATTCCTGGATGCCAGCTGGCCTGTTTACCAACAGAAAGCCAAGTGGATGAAATTTTACTCAGTGATTTGAATGAAGTTTCCAATCCTTTTCTAAAATTGATGACAAAAAGATTATCGAATCACTTCATTGAAATGTTCTTTTTTTTTGCAGGCGGAAAAGATTTCAATAACTTTTGCGGAAAACAATTTCGTGGGTGGTCCAATCTTCTGTGTCGCATGTTTTATTTCTATGAATAACATACTGGACATGTTTTACTTGTAAGATTAATCGAACTTCTTATACGCCAGTTAAACTGGTTTCTCTTTAATTGTTTTTTTGTGAAAATACATTTAATTCCTTTCTTTAATAACTAATTAACGATAGTAGGTAGGTATTTTAATTAACGTCGCACTAGAGCAACATAATGGCTATTGGCGACGGATCAACCCCCGAAGCGAAAGATCCCAGGACAACACCACCTAATTTTGAACCGTCTGATGGCGAGGTCACATCTGACCTGGCACCCCACTCTCCAAACTTCCACACCACGCCAACGTGAGGACATTTGAGGCCACGACAGATTTAACGTGCACCAGCCCCTTTGTACTCGACGTTCTTTGGTTGGATTCGAACTCGCAACCCTCCGATTGCTGGTCCGTTATTCTTCCAACAGGGCTACCGTTCCCCCATTCAATTTTGGGAATCACTACCAGGTATCTCCAGAAATTTAACCTTTCGTTCTAACAGTTTTCTTAAGGTGTATGTATATACTAGAAATCACGAAAATTGACCTAAATATCGATCTATTTCTTTTTAATAATTCAAAATATTGTCCAACCTCTTAGCTTTCAAACGATACCAAGATCTTGTAAATATTCGAAATAGTTTTCAAGTTACAAGGGTTTGGGTTAGTAACTGTCACCCTATACAAACAGGTTTCCAAAACTTGAAACTCGATTTCTGAAGAACTCTGTTTTTGCAACAGGATGCTTCTTTCGAACAGTGATAACTCAACAATGAATTGATCTTTTATAATTACTTTTGTGTCATTATAATCTATGTAATACAGTGGATTTTTTGACCCTCAGTCGAAGTCATTGGTTAAGAAATGAATTTTTAGTTGATTTTTAAATGGTGAATTTCCTGAAAAAATCTTGATTTTTGTAGACTTCCTTCGGGAAAAAAATTGTAAAAAAGAACGTATTCCCTCTAGCAACTTGATGGAGGGTCAAAACATGAAGAATAATATTAGGAATAATTTCCAACATGAATTGTCTTTTTGAATACATTAGAATTTGATATATCACTGTTAGAAAAACATGCTAATTAGCTAATTATATCTAAATTAGATGATTAATGAGTAGCTTAATCTGAATTTTTCACACTGAAAAGAGTTTAAGCACAAACCAATAACCTATTGTGAAAAAGCTGGATTTTTAAAGTCAAAATTAAAAAAATGTTCTAATGTATACATACACCTTAAGATCTTTTTCACTACAAAACATCCTTAGTAATTTTGATTCTTACTCGTTTCTTATTTACAATGCCAAGATGCTTATATTTCCATAATTTTTTAATGCATCTTGACGGCGAGAAAATAAAATAAGAGAACGATTGAAGAGAATTCATGATATCTTTAAAATTTCCCTTTCAAATTTTTAAACTCACTTTGAAAGAAAATAATTTGATCATTTTTTAAAAAGACTCGATAAAGTACTAGCCTTTTCAAAAATCAGTTACGCCTGTGTTCATGTAGATTTCCTACGATACACTTAATTCTTGCTGTAATTATTTCCTCTTGAATGTTCACAAGAAGGTACTCAGTATTCACATTAGTGGTAAAAAGGTTTCGTCCGTTTTTTAGGCCTCCAATTAAGGCGCGAGGCGATATATTAAGACGGTATATCGCTCACTCGTCCCTATATCGTTAATTTTTTACTTTTTACCCCCAATGAGTTTTAAGTTTACGAACAGCAGAGTAAATCCCAATCTATTTCTTTTAATTTGGGAAACCTCTTTCAACCAGTTATCTTAACCTTTTCCTGTAAGCCTTCCTACCACAATGTGAATTTTATGTCTCGTAGGGGCATCTACACTTAGATGTCTGTAGATTCTGCAGACATCATCAAGTTAGGGGGTTGAGGATTTCCATAGATAAGACCCAGAAAGGTGTATCGAAAATTCATAAATTTGTACCGAAACAAAAATATTTCATCATTTTGTAATTTTACCAAATTTTAATTAATCCTTCAAGGGGATTGGATTGGATGGTGGGGTTTTATGGCGCAATGTCCGAAAGCGGTCAAGCTGCGTCAGACACAAGATAAAATATGACCCAATAAAATTATAAAATGTTTAAAAATTAATAGTCCACGGTAAAGGTTAAAGGTAGATTTAAAAGATGTAAAATGTTTTGATGCCTTCTTGATTCTAAGATTTTTTCTATAGATGTGATTATTAAGTCGTGTGTTGTGGGGAAAAGCAATTATTCTGTTCGAAACTCTTATGCTCAGAAGGTGATTTAAAAACGTGTAACAAGAACAATTCGAGTTTTTTTCTCCAATAAATACATTTTTTCTTAGCTTTCGTTATATCAACTTCGCTGTTTTTGAGGAGTTTCAGTCAATATACTCAAAACAAAGCTTCGAATATCTTTTTGTGTATTTTAGTTCTTATTTTCATCTCTGATCCGAGACGTTTGTCCTGGCAAACTTGTGTAAAAAACCACTTGTTCTGTGCATCCTTTGAATTTTCCAAGTCCTCAGTAATTTAATGCATATTTAGTTTTCTATAAATATTTCAGAGCAATTTGAAATAAAAAAAAACGGAATTCAGTGGCCATGTCATAATTGTTAAAACGTCAACACGTGGTTGTTTGGCTTTTGGGTATTATGGCGCAAAGGCCAATTTAGCCATGCTGCGGCAGACACAAGACATACAATTTTTTTGCAAGACACACATACAGTGAGTTTTACTGACACAGAAAAGAGAAATACATCCAGGGAGGAATGCACCTGACAAGAATCGAACCTGGGCCGCCTACAACTCGAACACGAGGAAAAATAAAAAAAAAACAGCTTTAGACATAACTCATTTGTTTCTGAATGAACGAGTCAGATTTTCCGTCAATATTGCTTGATATATTGTTTTTATCTTGATATCCTGTTTTCCGTACTACGTAAATCTTTCAGCATTGCTATCATAATTCCACGTAGCTACGGGAAATGAAAGGATACTTAATGTAAATACCCATTACACGTGTTCAGAAAGCTGTTTGATTTACTACCCAATCCAAAAACCCCTGAAGGATATTTTGGCAAGCATCCAACAATCCTGTTTCTCAATGTTAGAAGCTTGTTTATTGTAATGGGTAAGCGTTTACACCACACGTACTTGCTATAAAATATCTTCAAATGATGCAAACAAATAGACGAAGGAAATATGCGTTCCCATGTGAATGACCAAGAAATATAATCATATTTGCCCTTGTTTAACGAAAACGATAGATTCATCCTACTTTCAAATACGAACATGCACCTATGATAGGGATGCAGACCGCGGCCCGCTGTTGATTTGCTGGTGGCCCGCGTCACTATGTGATATTTTAACTTCAACAATTCGCACGATAGGTAATTTAGGTTAGAACTCCATTGCTAGATAATGCATTAAATGCGCATTAATACTTGTGGACAAACTTTTTTGAGTCACGAATATTAACAAAGCGAAAAATAGCTAGGTAGGTATTTTAATTGACATCGCACTGGAACAACACAAAGGGCTATTGGTGACGGTCCGGGATCAATCCCAAAGGGAAAGATCTCAGGACAACAACACGTAATTTTGAACCACGGTTAGATGACGAGGCAACACCTGAGCTGGCACCCCACTCTCCAAGCTTCCACACCACGCCACCGGAGGACATTTGAGGCCACGATGGATTTAACGTGCACCAGCCCCCTCTGTACACGACGGTCTTTGGTTGGATTCGAACTCGCAACCCTCCGGTTGCTAATCCGTTACTCTTCCAACCGGTTACCGTGGCCCTGCGAAAAATAGGAACCGCTTGACTAACGAAAATTTAGAATTGATTTTGCGCTTGGTTACTACGAAAATCGAACCATATATTAAAGCAATTGGGAATGTTTAAAGCAGTTCAATGTCCCCCATCAAATTAAATTCTTTATTTACTTTTTATCATCTTTCTTTCTTGTAACATTTTAAAATATTAATTTTATTTTCAATAAATATAAATAATAAATACATGATGGATAACTTCCATGCTGTTTTAGGCCGTCCTCCCATCAATCACAGTGAATCTAATCGTCCTTTGGTCCTAGCCAAGTCTGCGATAGACCAAACCAACCTTTCGATGCGTACTTGCATCTATGGTATACAGACACACTTGTACTTGTGTAGTCATTGAAGGTCAATCCAGAGCTTCATAAATTCACACTCCCAAGAAAAGGATTCGGGGCCCGAGGGTCGGATATGTCCCTCCAAGTCGCACAAAAGCTAAAAAATTAAAATTAAAATTAAAGGGAGCAAAATGTAAAAATGACAAATGCATCATATCACCTGCCACTACGCAGATCTGAAGACATACAAAACCCCGAAATACGTTAATCAAAATCAACACTTATTATTTTTAAACTTATTCATACCTTGGTACAAGAAGAGAAGGAGGAACTTTTTTAAAAGTGATAATAATTATATTTTTTTAAAGCTGCCTGTTTAGTAACGGCGACGTAAAAATTGTGTTTTGTGGGAAACTAACCAAGAAAATTTAGAGGTCGGTAGGTTTTTCTCTTCTGCTTTTTAATATTTTGCTCCATATTCTAAATTCGTTAGGTAGGTAGGTATTTTAATTAACGTCACGCTGGAGCAACACAACGGGCTATTCTAAATTTGGTAGGACTACGGGGTTGTTTTTTTCACTTTCCAAAACGAAAAAGGGCTAGTTTGGGAAGAAACCAAACGACACAGTGGCCTTAAAATAGATCTGTACTAAGAAGCTTCAAAAAAGGCGAATATCACTAAAAATAAATATGAGATAAGTGAATGAAATACATTTTGTAAAGCTTCTTGTTTCATTTTTAAGTTATTTTATATGCTGTCCGTGGGAAAATAGAACTTCCGTCAAAGTGACTTGTAGAATGATTTGGGTAACTGAACCCCCACTACTTCTGGGTTTCTTAATCACGATATTTAAAAAATCTTTTATCCTTATTTTCCGTTTTTATGATTCAACTTCAGAGATCAATTTATAAGACGACAATAGCGGCAAATGCCGCCATTATGAGACATGATGTCGTCAGATATCTGAACAGCACAGCTAGGTAAGTACAGTCGCGGGAAAAAAACGAACCATTCCTCTTCATTCGAGCAATTTTAACAGTAGAGAAAATTCAAAGATGGCATTTGACAGAAATTCAAATGCGTAAAATTTACATAAGGGGCCGTCTTCATATTAAATCGAGCACCAACTTCATAATTTCTAATGGGAACCCCCTGTTTCGACACTCAATTTCGAATAAATCAAAATTTAACAACAGATACCAAATTTCATGTCATTAGGTCTCACCGTTTCGAAGTTATGAGTACAGAAAGATTGGAGCTCCTAATGCTAAAACAGTTTCTTAGACTTTTCTGCTTAATATCTGCTTAAATTTTTTTCTATAGCGCTGATATTTTGTACCATGTTACTGTTAAACAGCCCAAACAAAATCCGCTTAATTATTTATTTTAAAAATAGTTTTTTGTATGCAATAATAATTAATAAATTAATGCTTGAAAAAATTATGAATTGGAACTTTACTATATTTTGATGGAAATCGATTCAGGACTTCTAATATGACCATGTAAAATTTCAGTTCATTCGAATGGTTAGTTTTTGCGTCACATTAAATTTTCCACGTTATGGCGATTTTAGGGGGCAACCAAAAGTTTAAAAAACGTCTGACAAACCTCTGGTAATAATTCTCGAATCGTGTTCGCTTGCATAGTAAATATAATAATTCTCGGATCGTTTACACGCGCTGAGAAATATGTGTGAAATAGTGATCAAATTTGAAATTCGTGTAGCTATAACTACGATTAATCGCAATCTATGAATAGTGATTTTCAATGTGGAGTTGATCCTTGAAGTTGACAGCAACTTTGACATTGAATATATCCGGATATAAATATAGTAAAGTCATGAAACTTTATACTTAGACTAATTTAACGATGCGAAATCTGATTAAGACATCAAAGCATGGTTTTTCTATTGGAAATTTTGTTGTTTGTGCAAAATTTGATAGGAAGACGTCCGTTTATGCAATTTTTTTGCATTATATTTTGTAGAGGACGTTATTTCCTATTGAATGACATTTTTGAATTTGCTCGAAATAAAGGGGGTGGTTCGTTTTTCCCCCGCGACTGTGTGCACGTGCGCACTCTACACAACATTCTGGAGCGGCCTAGTGTATTGTCGCTGTCTAACTCGTGTAGCAGAGAATCATCATAAAGCGATAAACCAAACTACGCTTGTAAAACATACTTTCTGATTGTGTTTCTAGAGAAAGCGCGATAGATTGGCAATTAAATGCTTACACTAGTCAGCTATAAAAAAGCGTTTCTGTGACGGATAATCGAGCTCAAGAACTCGGGTGATCAGTTGCAGGTGTAAGTACTTTGATTTGCGTCGCACAGGAGCAACGTAACGGTCGGTGACAGTCCGAGATCAATCCCAAAGGGAAAGATCCGAGGACACCTCGTAATTTTGAAACGCGGTCCAATGAAAAGTTGTCTTTAAACTTATTTCGCAGGTTCTCTTCGTTTCGCATGTCGATGAGTTCAAGCTCTAATGATTCAAGTTCTGCTGATTTGGGTGCCTTTTTAGGCAAAATGGCAAGAGGATGGCTAAATAAATCTAGCGACGATTTTACTTTTGAAAATCAGAAAAACGGTCTTTAAAATAACACATGGCGCGGCAACCCGCCTCGCCATGCGTTATTTTAGTGTGTTAATGTTAATTAATGTGTTATTTATGTGTCAGCAAATCAGCGGAAGGCTGCGGTCCGTGCATTGCATTAAATTTTATCCTTTATCTTAGTTATCTCCCTATTTATCAACTGCTTAACCTCAATTTCTTTATCTTCTCTTCCTTTTTGTAATGTTTAAGTAATTATTATTTTTTATTAATTATGATGTGGAGGTACGCTGATTTCCAGTAAGGTACTCCGTAATTGATACGCCCGTTCCGTTCCGTAATACTATAACAATAGTTATCTGTTGTAGTTGAAAGCATAGGCGATTATGGTTGAATTTAGTGATCAAATGATGCTAGAAGCTATTGTCAGTTCTAAAAAAGTATGGTAGTGATGTGAGAAATCCCTTACAGATCGATAAATAAGAGAATATATGTGCCACACCTTTAGTTCAGAAATATATATTCATAGCGGTTTCTAAAAAATAATTATCATTTCATAAATCTACGTGGTTTTGTGAATCATTTTTGTCATCTGTTGACATTGAAATTTGGGAAGAACAAACGAAAGCCTTTTTCACAAGACAATCGAAATGTCTTATTTCCAAGAATAAATGTGAGTGAAACCAACGCCCAATTTAAAAGGAGTTAAATGGCTTAAAATTACTTTCAAAGTGTCTTCCCCATCAGAAAAAAAACAGAGCTAGAATTTGGAACCGAGAACCGAGGAATCGAGAACTAAGAAAGAATCACGTGTTTAAGCATCCCTTGGATGGGGTAATTTATCGAAGAACCCACCAAGGTGGTCCAGAGATCGTTCAGGATTGGTCGACTCAACAGCTTCGCCTGTCAAAGCACCATCCAATAAGATCTGACGTTTATCCAGAAGAATGTATACGGCCCATACATCCCGCCCATTTAGAAATCAGTGGATCGGGCTACTATTCAATCTAAGATGGCACTAAAGAAGAAAGTATGGTAAACCTTTCCAATAGAAACGGGTTGAAACTTTGGCAATCCTTTTGGCGAAAACCCACAATACGGTGAATTTTTCATCCCCACTTTTCTAGGGAAGATCTAATTTTCGGAAGTGGTCCATTTTATCTTCAAATGCGATCTGATCACATCACTGTATTGTCCGTCGAGTTGAGTTGTCTGCTGTAATGGTACTTTATATGCCCGTTCCACGCCTCTGGCGCAAGGTTTTCGACGATCTCGTGGCAGGTCAGTGGTTATTTTAATACTCTGTCGTGATTGTGAGGATACCGCTAATTTCATCGTCTATTGACGATTCATGCGTTCGGCAATTTTCAAAACGAAACCATCATTCATTCTGCGTTGCGCGATTGTTTTAACAGATGGTCTGTCCACGTGAGGGGATGAGAAATAACAATGCACGTGAGATTGGTAATTTTATGATTTTGGCATTTATCTAGATTGTTGTTTTTACTTGGGCTCTTCGGAAGTGAGAGAATTTGAGAATAGTTACTATTTTCGATTTAAAAAACTTCGATTGTTATTTTTTATGACAGCCGTGTTTATCAATTAATGCATATTATTTGTGAGAAAATTCGTTGATTTTGTGTACTTAGTGACTGGATGGTAGCTGGTTGTTAAATTCGCGTCACACTGGAGCAACACAACGGGCTATTAAATAGTGTTTGAAAGGCGATTAAAATTTCCCATGATGAAATTTTTAATGTTTGATAGCTAAGTATAAATTTTATCTTCCGAGTTTGACCAGTAATTGGCGAACGCACATCTATTCCAGTTCCAGCATATCAAGTTGGTTAGCTTTTATTCTACTCTTTCATTGACTGTTAGAATACCAAATTGATTTATTATTGATAGACAAGACTCTTGCTTGTTCAATTGATAAATGGGGGAAAGTGGACAGGACTAGTGGATGGTGAGGGACAGGCTGGTTCACATTACAAGTAACTTTTCTTACTGAAGTTGATTGGTTGGGGTTTTATAGCTCAATTTGGCCATGTCGTGCCATTCTCAAGACATGCAATATCAAATAATAGATATACACACAATGAAAGTTTTGCACAGAAGAGAGAAATACGCACAAGAGGAATGCACCTGACAGAAAACGTATCTGCGCCGCCTATAACTCGCATGTTGCTAGCGCAGTGGGCATACCCACTTAATGGCCCCTCTTATTATGAGCGTTTATTTTTGTTCTCCCGTTGATCAAACTAGACCTGCAGATTTTTACATGTTGATCTAAATTAAAAGTAGAGTATTGTTTGCGAAGCATTGATGGATAAATGTAATATGGTATCATTCGATCACACTTTGATGCGCAAATCAAATTCAGTCAAACATTTGTGTTTGATGAATTAAAATAACTGTTTAAATTTATCTTTGTAGAAACGAGCAACAAAAACGAGCAAGCTTACCAACTAAATACACTTTAATTAAAACAGTCCTGAAAGTTCTGTTGTGATTTGTTTTTTTTGCCTTTTTCTCAATTCATGCGACAAATGCTGGTAAGAGAGGTCTATGATTTCTTCATATCCCACCTCGGACTGTGGTATAAGGGCCGCGGAAACCAGATTGGAAGAGTAGCTGATAAGCAACCGGAGGGTTGCGAGTTCGAAACTCGGTCCAACCAAAGACCGTCGTGTAGTTAGGGCTGGTACAAGTTGAATCTGTGGTGGCCTCGAATGTCCTCACGTTGGCTTAGTGTGGAAGTTTGGAGATGGGGTGCCAGCTCAGGTGTAACCTCGTCATCTGCCCGTGGTTCAAAATTACGAGGTGCTGTCCTCGGATATTTCTTTCGGGATTGATTCCGGACCTTCGCCAATAGCCCGTTGTGTTGCTCCAGTGCGACATTAATTTAACGGACAGTGATATAACCTCAAAAGCTGCTTATTCTCCTATTTCACAATGAGACAAGACCTATTTGAACAAAATAGTAAATGACAGAAGTATAACAGAAATTAAAATTGCCAAATTATTTTTGTACAGATCTTAACAAAAAATATTTTATTAGTACAGTCCAGTGACTGAAAAGTCCGTCCGAAAATTTCCGAGAGGCTGGTTCCAAAAAAAATGTTTTAATACTTTTTTCAATTTAAAGACATCAACATAATAAGAATTAAAAAGTAATGAGGAACCAAGTAAATATGGCATTCTAATCTAATCTTGAATGTAGGAAATGATTTCTTGTTTTGAATTTTATTATTTGTATATTAATTACACTTAAAGCAGATGAGAATTATTAATTCCCCAAACAAAAATGGTTTGTTTCACGTGTTTAAGATTTTTTGTTGTCTTGTTCCTTAAAAATATTTTTAAATTTCTTATCATGCTTCTCACAACCGAATTTTGTGATAATTTTTGCTAATGAATAATAAATGTTGCATGTAATAAAAAGTCAAAAATCATAACTAAAAACTTTTCAGTCCACGAACCCCTTTGAAAATTAAAACTTTTCGTGATCCCTTAAGATTAAAAAATTAAATAGTGCATATGTAGATTTGCGTAGGATCGTAATGATCCTCATTTGTAACGTAACGTCCTCATTTTTTGTAGAGTAAAATATTAACACTTTGTTACGGGTACATAACTGTGAAATTTGAACTCTTCAGATTAAGGAGTAGTGATGACAGTTCAAAATTCTGAAACAGAGAAAAACTAGAGTTCTGTAATAAATATAAATAATAAATATTATTTTAACTATTATTAATTAACATTTATTAGAATCAAATAATTTGTTTGGAAAATTATAATAATGGCATCAAAATATATACTTTAATCTTAATGTGAACAAGGAAACTGCTTTTTAGCAATTAGATCAGCAATGTTTGGTTTAATGTTTGGTAATTTCAAGTCACTCTCAACTTCGAATCTATCTAGAGATGTTACTAAGAGTGATTTCACAGTAACTGTTCTAACTGTGACTGCTACCGAAAAGAATATCTGTTTCTAAACTGTGATTGTGATTGTAAACTGTAACTGAATCTGATTGGTTGAAAGGGTATGTTGTTTATTGTGATTTAAGTTATTTTGTACCCCACATCGGAAGTACCCTACGGCTGAATCACTAACGTGGCGGCATACAGCGCCAAAGAACTCGGTTCGAGCCCCACATCGTATTTTCATCCACAGCAACTGATATATCTTTAAAAATTTGTTTATTTATTCCAACAAAACTTAAACATACCATTTAAACAAAATTTCAAACATTTTATCCCTGCCAATGAGCTTTTTCAATTTTAAGTCCGTTATTCCTTATCCTATCAAGATAACTCTTTTCTCAATAAACTAATGCGGTTATCCTTTTTCCTTTCCTGACTTCAGATTTGACATTTGTATCCTCCATGCTATCTTAGCTCCTGAAACTGGAATTAGTTTCTAAATTGCATCAATTATCCTTTCTAACTTCTTAATTTTATCTCATTAACCCAATTATTGACAAATTATTTTACTTTTTGCCAGTAACTTGATTTCCTCAACATTTTCTGTCCCGTAGTTTAATTCATAATTTATACAATTTTTCTAAAATACTAATCAAGATGTGGATGCAGAGATTTTCTCTAGGACACAGAAATTGATAAGCTGTGGGAAAGTATTATTTATTTCAAAAACAAAGTGTAAAATTTCTGTTTTTTGAAATGCCTTGACTGACAAGAAATTCCAAAAAATAACTTGAAATTTTATGATTGAAGCTATCAAATTGCACGTTTTAAAGAATCAAACATTCAGTCATAAAAATTGCACTTGCATTATGATATTTCAGAATGTATTAATTACAGCTATTTACATCATTGTGTTGGTTCTACACCCTAAAATTGCTTCTTTTTAAGACTCAACTTAAAAAAAATGCAAAAACTTGTAAAAAGTTTTTAAAAAATGCGGTAGATATTACATATCCAGGAAATAAACGACAAATGCAGCGGCGGATTCAGAGTGTGATTGGGACTCTTTGCCTGAACCCTTATTAGCTTTTTTGCACACTTTTATACATTTCTTGACTTACTTCTAAAAAAATGTTTTGCTTGAAAATAAAGAGTTGATTGAGAGTTGAGCTCTTTTAAATGAAATATTGATACTATTATTACGAAAATTATGTAAACATGAAAAATAACATTTTAAAAAATTATAATTGCATTTCAATCACATTACCTTCACCCACTTTCGAAACTTTTCCTTTTGTTTACTCCCTTAATTCATCTTGGGATTTTATA
Organism: Meta bourneti; assembly: GCA_933210815.1. Taxonomy (NCBI): domain Eukaryota; kingdom Metazoa; phylum Arthropoda; class Arachnida; order Araneae; family Tetragnathidae; genus Meta; species Meta bourneti. The sequence goes on from OW119922.1 coordinate 18,677,457, forward strand.
GCAACAACGAAACGTGGGCTGAAACGAACTGAATTGTCTTACAGAATAAAATACATAATTTTTCAGTATAAAATTATCAGCGCACATCCATGTTCTTGTTCAATTCACTAGCAAATCCAAATAATTATCTGATTGCCTTAATTTAATCTAATTCAATTCATAAAATCTTTCAGCGGCATCTATTTTAACCTTATCCCATTTGTGCGTACATAATGCATTATTTTATAATTGAAAACAATTAGAAGAGAGAGAGAGAGAGGAATAAAAAGAAAATATTGTGTTAAACTAAAAAAAAGAACGCAAAAACAAATTTAACAGCTCATGTGTTCATAATATAAATAAATGGATAATTAGGAAAAGTTGAATGTCAATAATTATTTTGTCATTTAAAATAGCAAATTTTAAAACGTTTTCTTCTAGCCTTACCTTTTTTCAACTGTTGAACTTAATTACTTAGCGCTATAAGTTTTTTGTAACCCGGATTTTACAACCCGGTATAACTAATGCTAGGTTTGGTACTGGGCTGCGACCCGACGGTTGAGAAACGCTTTATTCTGAGCAGAAGACAAAATAAATGACACTGAAGCTTTCGGAGAAAAGCTGGTTCAAATTTAGGTTTCATTATCAAAAACTATTTAAGGCTACGTCAAACTATTTTTATTGCCGATTTTATAAAATCACTTCAGAGGTTTGTCTAAAATAACTATACCATTAAAATTTAACGAAAAATAATCATTCGAAATCGTGACCAAGAAGATTCCAACCACCCCATACTTCCGTTCTTTCAAAAGTCATTGGTGTAAGTAACTCAGTTTACCGAAACCAAAATGTAAGCTTAAGTGTCAACCCCGAGAATCTTTGAACAGTCACTTTTCCATCCCCTCGACCACCCATATCCCCTAATGAGGGAGAGTGGCTGGAGACCTTTTGTGCGAGGGGTCCTGATGGACGATCCCTAAAATGATCCCTGAAGTCACTGCCTTTGGCGTGTTCGTTGAGTATCACGACGGTATTCCTGTCTTTGTTAAGCTGCTCTTTGGAAGCGTGTGTCTTCAGGTTCTTCGGGAAAAAGAAGTTGAATTTGAAACTTGGAACTACAAGAGCTTTTCGAAAATGTATTCTCACTGCTATTTTGCTTTTACTTTTTGGAAACAAAAATGCTTCATATGAAGTACGATTAAAAATTTCCCAAACAAAAGAAAACAAAAAGAAAATGACAACACGAAGTGACACAAGACATACTTTTTAAACTACGCACAATTGTTTAATTTAGTATTTCAATACGTATTGAAAACTGGACGAAGTGCGATAATTAGCGGAGTTCGAATAGGTTTTATGAAGCCTGTGGGCCATCGATGCGATAAATAATTTTAAATTTTCAAAACCTCTAGTTTGGTTCTTTTGGACAAGCATTAATTATCAATGGATAATTAATCCTTTGAAAATCATGCCAAATAAAATGTTTTGCAAAAAAAAAGAAACTATGTGTAAAGAAACTATGTACCTTTCGCCTCGTATGAATGTAATTTGCACAAAACAAAATTTAGTTTCTTAAGGGGTGATGCGCTCTTGTATGAACACCTCCTAGATATTACACTATCAGATGAGAGAATATATAGTCTTAATATACCTAGAACATACCTATACCGAGCTTTCACTATTTGATGGTAATAAGACGTCCCACTGCTCTAAAATTGTTAACATTTGCCAGTCTTGTACTAAAAAAGCTTATACAAATTACTTTAAACTTATTTTTAAGAAACGAAATATTCCAGTAACTCACATTTTGAATGTTTTTAAGAGAAATTCAACCTAGGAACATATGTATGTGCAGTCACGAATGAATTCGGTTGATGGGACGCTGATGATATATTCAGAACCCAATCATCAATGAATCGGAGTGATTGAACCAAATATTGATTCCTTACGTACTCGTCTTTAAAATGAATTAACACCACCATGCTACTAGCAGGTGACTAAATTTTTTTAATATGAATTTATCAAATTATCATAATTGTATAGCTTTTCTTATTTGATCTGCCATATACTTCCATTTAATTATAAAAATTTCAGATAAGAAATGAAATACGTTTAACGCACATAATGCAACAATGGGATAGACATCTATATATATAGATGTTGGCGTCTTTCTGTCCCCTATAAAAATCTACACCGTTTGATCTATCCACACCAAATTTGGTACATTTATTTTTCAGAACTACATATTAACTCCCGCTCTATTTGTCGTGGGTGTGCAGACGGGGCTAAAAACTATTCGAAATCCCCATAGGAATAGCATTGAGTATTTTACGATCACTGTCTGAACAATTCATACCAAATATATGGTACATTGATCCTGTAGAATTCTACTGGCAACGTAGGCTATATATTAACCTCCGTTCAATTGGTCCTAGATCTGCAGAGGGGCCAAAAAAATTTGAAATCCCATAGGAATAACATTGAGTTTCTTTACGATCACTGTCAGACCAATTCACATCAAATTTGGGATATTCATTCTTTAGAATCCTGCGAGGAACATACGTCATATTTTAATCTCAGTTTTATTCGTTCTAGATCTACAGAGGGAGCTAAAAGCAATTCGAAATCCAAATAGGAATAGCATTGAGTATCCTTACTGTCAGTTTGACCAATTCACAACAAATTTTGCACACGCATTCTTTAGACTACTGCGGGTAACGGTCTATATATATATATATATATATATATATATATATATATCCCGTTCGATTTGTCTCAGGTCTTTAGAGGGGCGGGCCACTGTTGTCCGTTTGGAAGAGTTACGGATTGGCAACCGGAGGGTTGAATAACATTGAGTATTTTTACGATCACTGTCATACCAATTCACACCAAATTTGGTACATTCATTCTTTAGAATCCTGTGGTAAATATTGACTACATATTTAACCCGTTCTGTTTGTCCTAGGTCGAGAGAAGGGGCTAAAACCAACTCGAAATCCAAGTAGGTAGGTAGGTAGTTCATTAATGTCCCCCTGGAGCAACACAACGGGCTATTGGCGATGGTCCTGGATCAATCCCGAAGTGAAAGATCCCAGGACAACGCCTCGTAATTTTGAACCACGGTCAGATGACGAGACCAACACATCAGTTGGCTCCCCACTCTTCAAACTACTCCAACGAGAGGCCACTTGAGGCCACGACAGATTTAACGTGCACCAGCCCTCGTGTATCCGACGGTCTTTGGCCAGACCAAGTTTCGAACTCGCAACCCTCCGTTTGCTAATCCGTTGCTCTTCGAACAGGGTTACCTCTGCCCTCGAAATCCCCATAGGAAAGACATTGACTGTCCGTACTATCACAGTTTGACCAATTCACACCGAATTTATTACACTCATTCTTTAAAACCCTGCGAGAAAGAGGCTAGATATTAACCCCATTCGATTTGTCCCGGGTTTGAAGAGATAATCAAAACAATTTGAAATCCCCATAGGACTAATATTGAGCATTACGATGAGTTACACACAGTTCAACTCGAGCAACGCCGGGTAATTCAGCTAGTGTTTTATAAGGGGGAGGGCCCGGTTTCAACAAATTTACTCGTAAATATCTTTACAATTTTTTAAAGTACATGCATAATAAAAACATAATTATTAATTATGTTTAATTAATTATTATATTAATTTAATTATTAATTATGTCATGGTCATAAGGAGTGTGTATACACTTATGTATGCGATGTGACATGTTACATTTAAATTAGTTATCAATCACTGGACTAATGAAATCTTGTAGCATGTAGTTTTTTCAGACCAACATTAATAATTTGACCACAATTATAATTTGTGCTGATTTTCATATCTCATTCTGATCACCAAACATTTATATTTGTTGGTTCATAAACACCTTCCATACGAGACTCTTTACACCGAAGTTAAACGTCTCTTATTTACATAAAAATATTTAATCTTTAGGCTTATTAATTTTAAAAAAAATCACGTCACTCGATTTTCGAAACAAGAACTTGCACTACAATGAGAACTTGCGAAGAAACAGTTTTTAGTATTATTAGATTTGAGACCCGGATAGACTGCTTTGATCTTCATTTTCAGTGGAAAAAATTTCTTTACAGTTCTTTGGTCAGTGATAATTGCTATACAGATATATAGGCATTCCGAGTCTGAACATTTCGGCACATTCACGAATATTATTCTCAGAATATTACCACTATAAAATATTTCAACATAAAAAAATCCTCAGATATCAAAAATGACAAATCAAAGGATAAACTCTTGCGACCTGATATAACTAATGCTGGGACACGGTACCTGGCGGTTTAAAAACGCCTCATTTTCAGTGGATAAGTATGCAGGTATTTAATTAACGTTGCACTGGAGCAAAACAAAGGGCTGTTAGTGACCGTCCAGGATAAAATACGAGGGGAAAGATCCATGGACAACACCAAGTAATTTTGAAACACGCTCAGATGACGAGGTCATACCTGAGCTGGCATCCCACTCTCCAAACTTCCACACCTCGCCAACGTGTGGACATTTCAAGCCACGACAGAATTAACTTGCACCAGCTCCCCTTTTACGCGACGGTCTTTGGTTGGATTCGAACTCGCAACCTTCAAGGTTGGTAATCCGCTACACTTCCAAACGGGCTACTCATTTTCAAGGGAAGACAAAATAAATGACACTCAGACCTTCAAAAAAGCTGGTTGAAATATAGGTTTTATTATGTAAAACTATTTTAGGCTAAGTTAAACCTTTATCACTGCCGATTTTATATTTCAAGTATTTATATGAAACAAATCGTAAATGTTTCGGGATTTACTTAATTTTTGTATTCTGTATCTTGCGCCTATGAATAGTTGATTGTCCGGATGCCATTTTATTATATTGTGGTTCTCAGAGGTTTGTCTGAAATAACTAGACCATAAAAATGTAATGAAAAATAATCGTTCGAAATCGTGATCAAGAAGATTCCAAATGTCCCATACTTTCATTCTTTAAAAAGTTATTGGTGCGAAATAACTCATTTTACCATGTGTACGGTTTTGTTTCTACTCATTTCTTCACCGATATGTGAACACCCAAAATCTGGAACCTTTGGGGTAATATTATCCGTTGTGATTACTCTTTTGGATATTTTACATTAGCAAAGCAAGTATTGAATATTTTTTGTTTTGCTCTGCTTTAAGTCTCTCATGTCTAACTCAACTGCGATAAATAATTTCATCGCTTGATTTATACAAAAATCAGGCTGTGAATCTTTAATGGCGGCAAACTTTTGTGGGGAAGAAAATTGATGCTAGAATTTAACTTATTTGCAATTAGAAGAAAATTACTCATTAAAAGAAAAATATATAAATTTATAATTTCAAAATTTCCCATTGTTACAGTAAATATTTTTTTAAAACCCGTGTAAGAGTATTTGTGTGAATCAGTCGAATGTATCTTGATCCTCTGAATTACTTCACTATTTGAAAGTCATTCCATAAGCATTTCCCTTGAGAAGATTCTATGTATATTTAGGGTATTCTCGAAACTGGGAAGTAGCCTGTGGCTTTGCTATCTAACACTCATCGCTCTCTTTTGGTGGTCCAGTCTAAATAGGCTACTGCTGTATCCAAATGACTGAAGAAGGGGAAAACACTCCCTTTGTCCAAACCCTGACACTTTTAAAAGGAACTCGTTTTTTCGTATTTCATCCACGACCGCCCCCCTTGACTGCTTTAACGCCCCCCCCCCATTTGCCTCTGGGCCCGCTACGCTCCCGTTGTGAACCTCTGCTCTAGATGATGGTAGTAAGAGTTTATTGCATAAAAGAAATTGTCGTAATTTGTATTTGAAGTCGATGGGTTGAAGGTGGTCGTAAAATTTACTTAAGCCTCTCATTAGACTGAATAGATTTTCTAAAGAATCTTGGTTTACTCTACGGGTTAAAGTATATTTCTGATCATCCTGTTGAATAAACTTCAGAAGTCCAATTAAAGGTGCAATGGAGACTAACCATCCTTTTTGGAAAGGTAGCATATTTGACTTACCGACAACTCTTATCTCTTTAATATAATATTTTACTTTGTACAGAACATCCATCTGGGATTCTAGTTTGAGCCCAAACCCGCACTGTAAATTTTTGCCACTTATCGGAGTCCTGTAATTGAAAATATCAAATCAACCATCAGTGGTGGATATAAAATTGGTTGTTTATTTCTCATTCGAAAAATAGTAGTCTAATAGCCTTTGCAACGTGATCCGACTAAAATTGATTCATTCTCATATTTTGCTTTTGATTGTTTTTAACTTGAGTATTCTTCCAAGATAATGTGGGGCATATTTTCAATTCGTCCGAATCGGCTTCCAATAAATTTTCAAATACGTATTTTTGAATCACTTTATCAGGAGTAGTTTTATTCCTCTATCTATAAGATATAGTTTCTTAAAAACTTTAAAAGATGAGGGAAATCACAGCATAAATCCAGATGTTTCTAGTATTATCCATTGGATTTGAAAAAGAACCGTTTGTTGTTGTTAATGATAATTCCTTCCAAAGGCGGATGCTTTTCCCATCTACATCTGACACGATACTTAACACCTTGAATCCAATTTCTTCTTGTGTCTATTTATTGAAAGAATAGTTTTGTCATTTGCCAGTCAAAGTTATTATAAATTGACTGCTTCCAATAATTAATGAGACATTGATGTAAGGCCCCAATATGATTTGCTGAATCATAGCAAATACGGGAATCAATATTCATTTTGTCAAAACAAATGCAAATTTTTCATCTTCAGTCATGTAGCCTCCTTTAGTCTTCATGAAGGTTAGAATTTGGGCTAAAACTCTTTCAGAATAGATGTAGAACTCACAGGCTTTTGAAACAAAGGTAAACAGAAAGGGAATCAAAAACGTTTATTTACCTCGGAACATATTTAACTCAGGAGACCTGTGTTATATAGATCTATTTTTAAACAGATGTAGAACTATGAAAGGTTCTTAAGACAGTGAAAAACAGTAAGGGCGTCGAAGACGTCCAGTACTCTAAAAGCATTGCTTTCCACTGAGGGACAATGACGAGACACTGCCCGCTGGAAAACTCATTCCGCCACGTGACGTCATTAGGGCGCCCCTCTTTTAGTGGAGGAAGGGACAGAGGCTGTTGGACCCAACCTGTCACCTTTAATAGCCTTCGTTTACTTTCAAGTAAACACGGGCATCACAACTCCGAGGGTACAGCAGAGATCTATCCTCCCCTTCGTTTCATCCTCTCCTACTTTTCTTTCCCCGTTGATTACTTGACACATTGCCTTGTATTTGGTTCGGTACAGCTGCAGTCTCTGCCGCGCGCGGTGGCAACGCGTTTTTTTTGGCGCCGTGTTTGGCACACTTTTTATGTCGCCATGGAAATCTTCCAACATTGAATATATACTGCATACGTACGGATGAATTATGTAAATCTGAATTAAACAACATTTTGACTAGAAAAACACTGCAAATATTGATTAAATATATGGACTTTTGGCGTAGTTATAAGCGACTCATGCCGGTGAGGGTAACCCATTTTTTCTCGAATTTCCAACAGTGAATCTATACTGTACATATGGATAAAAAATGTACATAAGTATAATATAAGGTATTTTAATATTTAAAAAAGACCCGCTCTCCACCGTGTCCAAACTAAAAAGAACAACCAATGCTGGACAGAACTGGACGCCGGCAAGGTTGCCATAAAAACAGGTTAACCCTAACCAGGAGAAAATTCGAGAAAAAAATGGGTTACCATCACCCGGCATGAGTCGCTTATAACTACGCCAAAAGCCGCGCCAAGAGTCGTTGCCACCGCGCGCGGCAGAGACTGCAGCTGTACCTTTGGTTCATCTTCGACAAATATGCCCTTTACGCCACAAAACCCCCAAACAGCACACTTTTATTCAACACTGTCTAGGAATACTTCCTCGGAGGATCTGTGCAGCATATTTCGTGCTGCCATCTGACGGCGTATGATGTAAACATTTATTTATCGTTTATCGCTTCATATGAAAAAGTTAATAAAATCATACCGACATGCATATCTATTACTATTTTTCGAATTTACGTTATTAAATAACAAATTTAATTTTTTATGCCTGACTGTTGGGCCCTCAAATATACCGATCTCATGCTGTCTATGAATATCCTTCCACAGAGATCCATTTAGCATGCTTCGTGCTGCCATCTGACGACATTTATATATAATTTTTATGTATTAATGCTGGCGTGACTTGCACGTAATCGGGAATAAAATAAAATATCCAGTAAATATGCCCTTATTAAACATGTTCACCAATAGATTTTCTTGTATTAATTTTATACTTATTCGTTTTTGTAGGCTCTTTTTACGCTTGTAATGACAGGTACTTCTGAATCTAAATATTTTGTTCCCAATTCACCGAATAATATTAAAAGAACACTCATCAAGGGAAGCATGCAGTAGGAGAGCCCACGAGCTCTTATTCCTTAAAACGTTTTTGGAATTAAAAAGCCTTCCAAAATTCATACCCGAGGTTTGCATGTGGGCAGCTAATACCTCAGGAACTTTTTTTTCCTAGTTGACAAAAAATGACACCGTTGAACGAATTTAACCAAACTTAACTATTACGAATATTAAAAGCTGTTGTGCAATAAAAGAATAACGTTGTGCAGGTTTTACTATTGCACCAGTAAATGTAAACCCACTTATAAGTGTTTTTAGTCCTTAAATTTTTCAACATTTTCCAGAGGGACCCCCCTTAGACCCCTGGTAATCTATACCCTATCTATTGAGTCATCCCCTCAATAATTTAGTGCTGGTGACGCCATGGGTCCCTGCCTATGTGCGTCACAAATATATTTCATACATTGCAAGAAACCTGAAAATATTCATAGAAATTTACGATTTAATCTCGGATTTTCCAGTTAAATGTGTAAAACAAAAACTTTATTCTCTATATGAAATTAGTTAACTTGCGGTATAATTTCTTAGCATACAAAACTTGATGTGAATATACTGCATGGAAGGTCCTGGTCCAGTTAAGAAATATCAATCTGTTATACACTAGTAAATTTTAACACCCCTAATGAATATTAACAATGGAGTGGAAGAAACTGGTTCAATTCTTGTTCAATTTATGGATGACAGATAAGGAATATTTTAATTTTTTACTTTCGAAATACATAATGATGTAAATTATTAAAGATTAAATTCGTACGTTATGAATTATATGCTATTCATATTTTTATTTCTTGTCGTTTTACATAACAAAAATAAACGAGTTGAACATGTTTGAAGTATTCTTTATTCCCTCTCGATTTAGTAATTTGTAAAATAATGGTTATTTTATGGAAGTTTTTGTTTTGAACACGGCTTATTTATATTAGAATAAAACGGTAAAAATACCTGTCGGCTTATTTATGGTCAAATATGTATCTTTCTTCCGCTTTTATTGGTTTTGGGAAATGATTGAATGATTTGCAGATGCACAACTTGCGGCCCGGATTCGGCCCGCGAAGATCAGATCTTTTAACACTGGACTAGACTAGAAAAAATTATTTAGTTTTAATCCTTTTTTTCTTTCAAAATTTGTAGGAGGTAACTTTTATATGAGGCAGACATATGAATGTCGATGAAACGAGACGAAAAAGGTGTAAGCTGAATTCTAAGACGATGCCAGACAGGAACATAACGCATTACATGTGTGGAAAAAAATTCACGTTTCTTTTCCTTGAAGGACTAGAAACCAGATTTTCGTAGCATTTGACTCGCTTTGTTTGTTTCATGCAACATATTTTTCCAATTAGTAAACTTTTGCAGATTAACAGTGAAATGTACTGCGTTTATCATAATACGACTATAGTAATAGTTTTCTGTTGTAGCTGAACTCAAAGCTGATCGTGGTTGAATGCAGTGGACATGATGGTATCGATGCCAGAAATCGATCGCAGTGTGGGCCGCAGTAGCCCGGTTGGAAGAGTGACGGATTAGCAACCGGAGGGTTGCGAGTCCAAATCCAACCAAAGATCGTCGTGTAGAAAAGGGGCTGGTTAACTTTAAATCTGTCGTGGCCTCAAATGTCCTCACGTTGGCCTGGATGTGGTACCAGCTCAAGTGTGACCTTGTCATCTGACCGTGGTTGGGGTGGAAAAAGTTATCGTCCTATCAGAAAAGAAATATAAAAACAAGTTTGCACCGAAATTTAAGATATTGCACCCCTTCTGTATCCAGTTCTTTTTACTGCATACTGTAAAAGTAATAGTCCTCCAGATTTTGATTTTAAAATGAACTAGAGATACGGAACTTGTTTAATTTTAGTGTTAAGAAATCTTGTATTGAAAGTGTGTGACAGAACAAATATAAAATTGTGGTGATCAGAATGAGATATGTCAATAAAAATTAACACAAATAATTTAATGATGTTATCATGAGGAAACTACTATACGATTTCATTGGTCCAGTGTTTAATAATTAATTTCAATGTAATTTTATACTTGTCAAACAAACCACTTCCTCTACATAAATATACTAATACTCTTTACATGATTATGCCGCAATTAATACAACATTTAATGTAATTAAACTAACGTAAGATAGCATAATATAATTTTAAAAATTGGTAAGGTATTTGCGAGTAAATTTGTTGGGTCCGGGCATTAAAAAGAATTTATCGGGCCGCGGTCTCTCAAAGGTTTAGAACTACTGGTCTATAGACCAGGGCCCAGAAAAAGTTAATAGGATGTGAGAAATCTCTACCATATTTATATATAAGGGCGTAGGCATTCCACACCTCAAATTCAAAAATATAGATAATGGCTGTTTCTTAGAAATAGTTCGAATTTAAAAATCTATATATAATAAGAGTATATATTTAACTAAAACGAAAACCTTTTGCAGAAGATGATAATCGAAGAGGTGTTACTCCTTTGAATTGATGTTACTGAAATCGTCGCCTAATTTATCATGCGCCAAATTGATTAAACACCGCATATTTCACTTTTAAACATTCATTCTTCTCCAACTGAGGTCAGTAGATGGCTCTGAACCGATCATCCGATATAGTCTGCACGTTGGCGTGGTGTGGAAGTTTGGAGAGTGAGGTGCCAGCTCAGGTGTTGCCTTTGGGATTGATCCCGGACCGTCACCAATAGCCCGTTGTGTTGCTCTAGTGTGACTTTAATTAAAATACCTACCCACCGAGTTAGTCTGTAACGGATCGTGGTGGAGATGTCGAATCCGGGGCACCAGCGATTTATCGCCAAACATGGTAACCTTGGTGTTTTGATTCAGCTTTATGGCAACCCTATGCAAAAGGTTTTTCGCGTAGGAAAGTCTACGTTTTTTTTTAATGAACATACTGGCTTTGGACGCCATCTTGATTTGGCGACAAAAATTGCTTGGCGACAAACATGCCTCGGATTCTACATCTTTACCCGGATCGTTTACTTGACTGAAGAACACGTTTTGAGATCGCCATAAATTCCCGATGGTATCTCTATGGTGACTTGTTTGACGACCCTTCTGATTATCCAGAAAAATTTATACAAAATAATAAAAAGCCTCCACTTTCTATAGAGGCCCAATGATTAAATGTCTGAAAATCTGATCCGCATCGATCATTTTTTTAAAGAGTTCATGACAGCATAACATCATTCTCTGTATTTTATTTTTGTCAGCCAGACCAAGCCTCTAGCCATAGTCGTTTAAGATATGTTGATAAGCCATTTTACTAATTATTCCAAGATCTTGGAACTTGTTTTGATGATAGTTAAATGCGATTTTCGCCCGACACATTAAGGAACGCTCTTGCGAGACATGTCGGGAGTTTTTTTTATTTGGGCTGTGGACCTGGTGTGCTTCTGGGAAGCGATGTCACCGTATCTTGCGCAAGAGACCTCGCAAAATATGATTGATGACATGTGATAATTTCTCTCTTTTTATAATCATATATCTGCTGAGGGTGTATTGCTTACTCCTTCTCCCAGACAGCATTCATCAAATCGTTAAAAAATATCAGAGGTGGTGTCATCTGATTTTTAAAAAGTTTGGATTGCATATTTGGGGAATTGGAATGCGTTACTAGTTGAGACTATAACTAGTCTTGTTGGAATGGTTATTTTGTTGCAGAATAAAACTTTGCAACTTTTTGATAGACTCGGTTCGGGGAAATGTAGACTTCTATGGACCTTAGCTAGGTTAGACTTTGAATTGTTAAAATTAAATTTTCAATTTTAAACAATTTGATATCTTATGAATTAGGCGATGTTACCTTAGCCAACATTGATTCAAGGAAATCTTTCTTTTTCTATTGTCTGCGGGTTTGATCTCGGTCCGCCCCGCCAATAGCCCGCTGTGTTGCTGCAGTGCGACGTTAATTAAAATACCTACCTACTTTTTCGATTGTCACCTTATGAAAATATTTTTATTTGTTTCAGTGAAATATATTGATTAAATATTATATATTTGTCTAAAGACATCAGAAAATTGATACAAGTTAGATTTTTAAGACTTGATAGATTTATGAAATAAGAATTATTTCTTAAGGTAGATGGCCGCTGTGGCCCGGTTGGAAGAGGAACGGATTAGCAACCGGAGGGTCGCGAGGTCGAATCCCGCCAAAATACCGTCGTGTACAAAGGGGGCTGGTGCACGTTAAATCTGTCGTGGCTTCAAATGTCCTCACGTTGGCGTGGTGTGGAAATTTGGAGAAGGTTAATTAAAATACCTACCTTGAAAGGTAGGTAGGTATTTTAATTAACGTCAATTTAAATTATTACGAAGCCAAAGCCACGTAATTTTGAACCACGGTCAGATGATGAGGTTACACCTGAGCTGGCACCCCACTCTCCAAACTTCCATACCACGCCAACGTGAGGACATTTGAGGCTACGACGTCCCCTTTGTACACGACGAGCTTTGATTGGATTCGAACTCATAACCCTCCAGTTGTTAATTCGTTCTTCTTCCAACCGGGCTACCGCGACCCGAATTGTTTTTAAGAAATAGCCATGGTCTGTACCAGTGGTCTCAACCTTCGTGAGATCGCAGCCCGGTCTATTCTTTTTTTATGAAACGAGGGCCCGGACTTGACAAATTTACTCGTAGATACTTTCTAATTTTTTTAAAAGTTCATACAAAGTATGGTATTACAAAGAGTATTAATACGTTTATGTATACGGTAAAGCAAGTTACTTTTTAATATATATTTGTGCACTTTGAAAAAAATGAATAAAATATATAACGAAATGTTTGATTCCACGATTTGGCGAAAGTTGTTTCCCCTAAGGACTTAGAAAATCATTATCATAGTCAACTATAGAGAAATTGTTTTAAAGTTCATTTAAATAATATATTGAGAAACCAAACAAAAGGAATGCACGCTCCAACTGTTTTTCAACTTTTAAATAATGTTGAATATCTAATTCAACCAATTTCCATACTTTTATAAGTGCCTTCAACGTTGAAAGTACGTTATGTTGCTATTTATTAGATTACTTTGCAATTCTAGTGATTCTTTTTCTCATCATAAATCCAATTTAACTAAATTATAAAACCTTTTGGAAAAACTTAAACACTCCTAGAAGTTGGGTTTCCAAAAAGTTTTCTCACCATAAATCCAATTGGATTTCCGAATAGCGTAACTCGTATTAAGATTGACTCCCCAAATATATGAAAAACTTTTTCGAATACATTAACCGATTACGAAAATATGACTGAATTATTTGTCAAATATTTAATACCAAATATACCATTGGAATGGGGAAGACATGAAATATCCTAAATTCTAAAAGCACTGCAACATCTTTCTAGACTTAAACGTGAGTTTTGCTGAATATTTCAATTCGTTTTTTAGAATCAACAATACGATCGCCGTGATAACTCGGAAAAGTTTGAAGAAACGCCAGTTAATAGGAAACTACGCCAATTGTAGGAACTGCTTAACTTCTATACCGTTACTTTTGGTAACCCTATAAACCATGTGATAGTTGTTTATAAGAAACAGAATTCAGTGTTAGAGCGGAGAAAGTTCTTGGAGAGTCGGTAGCTTGATGAATCCTAGTATTTTGTCCTGTGAATAAATGTCGGCGAAAGCTAAACGACATGGAAGAAATCTTAAAATTGGAACGCTTAAAGTTGCCGAGTAAGTTCTACCACTTTAAATCCTATATAATCATTCTTAATGCTTATGATGGGCAACGGTCGCAGTCTGGATTGATGTATGACAACTTCAGAATTCGGTAGTTTGGCGTTGATTTAGATTATCCATCTCTCGCAAAACTAATCGAACAGGACCACATTTAGAAAGTTTTCTTTGTGTATTTAAGAAAATGTACCATTCTGTCTAAGTGTTTTTAGTTTTTCTTATAAAATTGGCTAAGCTCAAGAATTTATTTTCCGTTATAAAATTATCACTGGGATTTGTATTACGAGCGTAAATTCTCTATCTGATTTTGTATCCATTGTACATCTCTGCATTATAGGGAATGTTTTCTTACATCTATACTCCCTTTTGCACTGAATTGTTGTATTTGAATTGTTTCTGTCTAAAGGATAGAAACCTGCTCGTTTAAAAAGAGTTCAGGATTTATGGTTCACCATAAAAATTCAAATCAACAGAATATTAAGTAACAAAGTATGTATCCAGATGTGCTTATTGTATTGGTTAATCGAATTTTTTTCATTTCACACAGCATCTTGTGACCTTTATGTAGTACGATTTGAGAATAAAAATCTATTTACCAATTATAAATATTTACAGTAAAATACAATTAAACAGTTATTATTCCAGTTTTAAAATTCCCCATTTCACTGTCACTTTTTAAGTATTAATATATGTAAATAAATATATGAAAATTTGTAAGATGGCTGTCTGAAGGCAATGTATATATTTTCTAATATTAATAGCTGCTTTTCTTCACCAAACAATATTATGAGTACATTTCTTACATACAGTTAATTTGTAAAAAGATTGCATGCAAATCAGATACTACTTTAGGGACTTGGGCCTCCTTGCTTAAGATATATATCTATTTATACCTAAACAGTACTTGTGATTACACTGCTACTCAAACATGAACTCTACAATACTGCTCGAGATTCAGGGAATAATATAAATGCAAGGTGCCAACTATTGTAATTATTGAAATAAAAGTAATAGAGGTTATAATCATTATTTGGAATCATTGTAATTTGTTTACATAATATGTAAAATAGAGATCAGAGGATCACAAGCAGGGTTTGAAATCCATGGTCTTATATTTTGCATGGATAAATTTTCTTTTACGATAGAGTTGTTAAATCTATTTGTCATTTCTTGACGCCTGTTTTCTGAATTTTTTCGAGGGCTGCATTAGCCCGGTTGGTTGAGTAACAGATTAGCAACCGGAGGTTGCAAGTTCTAATCCAAAGACTGTCGTGTATAGGTGGGGCTGGTGCACATTAAATCTGTTGTGGCCTCAAATGTCCTCACGTTGGCATGGTGTGGAAGTTTGGAGAGTGGGGTGCCAGCTCACAGGTGTGACCTCGTCATCTGACCGTTGTTCAAAATGATGTGGTGTTCTGGGATCTTTCCCTTAGAGTTTGATACCGCTTCCAGTTGTCGATGCTCAATTGTCGTAGACTCGACCATCATAGCTCAATTGTATCAGAAAATAGGAAGTTTTGGAGATTTCTGGTTAAATATGTCTAAATTCATCAATAGTCTGAAAATAATTAAAAAATAATCTAACATAATGCTCATTTAGCATTGCAGCATTTAGAGAACAGGGAGAAAGAAGACTGGATCATCAAATTTTCTGAATATAGTCATTGTCAAAAGTGAATGTACACCATCAAATTTCATAAATTCAGTAATTAAATGTGCATTTATTAAATATATGAAGAGATAGTTTCAATGCAAAACAATTGTATATCTTGACAAGAATATATTGCTTTCAAGTATTACATTTTTATTAAACAGAAAATTCTGAGGCAAAAATCATCGTACACTTAAAACTTCCAATTTAAAATTAAACAATTAATATTTTTGGCTCAACGTGAGACCATATTTCATTAAACTTTTGCTAATATTCTCTTAAGTATATTTAAGTTGATGAAACGATTAGTTTTAGAGTATTAAAATAGATTCACCTTTACTTAAGGTGGCATGCCCAAACCATACATGCCCAAACCATTACAGTTGCTCCTCCATACTTTACTGTCAACGCTATTCCTCGGTTGTAGTTCGGAATTTGCACTCCTCCAAATGTTTTAGCTTTTGTGATGTGTTAATAACTCAAATATTTAATTCATCACTAAATAGGACATTTTCCCATTACCCTATGGGATAGTCTTTGAGGGGCTTGGCAAACAGAAGATTTTAAACGATTCGCTTCACTGATTGCAGTTTTTATAGACAAACATGTGAAATGTCTTTCACATGTTCAACAACACTAATGTTGGAGCGAAGTTTAACCTCTTGGAGAATTATATGCATCCACATTTGATATTTATATTGGGCCATCCTGAATGTGAGCCCATTTTGACAGTACCAGCTGAAGAATGTCTTGATATACCTTGAACAGTTGCGTGACTTTTCTTCACAATTCTTCCTATTTCTCATCAGTTTACCTTCATGTATTAACTGCATGATTAGTTCGTGTGCTTTCTTACTAGTGTCTTTACGACACATTTTCATAGCTATTAATGACATAAAATCAGTTTAGTGAAGTTTTTCATATAGCCTTCAGTAAACCAATTTATTGAGCGATTGATGAAAGATTTTCAAAGAAATCGATAAGAACATTGCTCACTGTAGGGATCACTTTCAGTCATTCATCACAAATGCCTTACAGCTTCTTGCATAATCCAACATTTGATTTTCTTTGGTTGGTTGCTTCAACGTAATAATTGACACATCTGTTTGACATAAAAAATTCCAAATTATAATTTAATTTTCTCCTTTTTTTGATGCATCTGATTGTAGAAAGATTTGTGTTAACTTTTAACTCTTGACTGCATGTGCTTGATGAAGGGTGATCTTTTATAAGCTAACATGTTTTTTGAGAAGAGGGGTGGTTTGCTGAGATTTGCACACTACTGGAAATTCAAGATAATCCCTCAAAATGTCCTTAACCCTCCAAGTGGTTCCAATGATATATCTTGTCTATCAAGATCTGATTAATTTTCTAATAACGAGATATCTTGTCATTAAGATAATGTCAATTTTTTTATGTCAAGATCAAGATCTGGTAAATTTTTTTCTAATGATGAGATCTTGATTGATGGACGAGTTATCTCATCCATAAAGATGTGGCCAGTTTTGCTAATGACAAGATACCATGTAGTTAACCACCAGGAGGGTCAGAAAAAGGCCACAAATGTGAAAAAAGTCATTAAAGTCCTGACCTTAGTCTCATTAATTAACTGCATTCATACACATCCTATATTCACAAAAAATGTATTTTGAAATCGCATCCTAGTATAGCATTTTAGCAACTGAATAAATGTTTCGATGCCATTTACTTTTTGCTGCCATTTTCTAATCCTGGTTACAAACAACTGTTTATCAGACCATATTGTTTATGTTCTCCCAGCCATGCTTTCTTAAGGTTTATAGAATATTTTCCAATTATTTTATTTACAATCAACTTGATTTGAATATAATTTCTACTCTACCTGCTGTATGCTGTGAAGTAGGGACATACTTTCAGTGTGGAAAGCTACTTAAAAAATTTGAAAGCTTCTGCTGTGCCACTTTAATGAATTGTACATTCATATTTTGACACTTGTTGATCAATCACACATAAGTGGTGCATTTAATTAAAGCAATCCAAAAGATAGTTTTCGTATATATAATGCTATATGTAAAATTATGTCAAAACGATGTAAAAACATTCAGTCTTATATTTTCAGTCATATTAGTCTTATATTTTTTAACACAAAAAGTAATTGTAATCTTATTTGTCTGCCTAACAAGGTAGTAAGGTCGACTGACTGGTAAGGTCAACACAGCACACAGTGAACAATAAATAACTTACATTGTGACATTTTCAAAGGATTATTCACCAATATCAAATTGGTGAATAATCCTTTGAAGTAATTTGTAATTTTAATTCATTTCACTACAAGCTGCCTGTCTGACTACTTCACATCTGAAAATTAATTGTTAGAAACGTTTTCAAATTTTTCTGAAATGTTTTAAATGACTACCTTTCATTCATAATATCAACTACACATAATTCATAGAACAGGAATAGTTTCTTTTTTGGTGTATGCCATGCACACACTTAACACTGATTTCGATATATTTTCTGAAAATGCTGTGTTTACACAGAAAATAATATTTTTTTAATTTTACAGAAATTTTTATAGTACAATTTGCTTTAACTAGTAAGCTTTAATAGTAAGAGTAGATTATCCATGTGGAGAATATACTTTGAAAATGTCCTATTTTTCATTTTCAGTGTTGATGTTGAAGCATCCTTGATTTTCTTGCTTTGCCTTCCTTGTTGTACTTGTTTGCACATTTTCTCACTGCTGGAGTTATTCTTTTGCGATATGTAGTCAAACCTGAATATATCGCAGCTATGGGGTGGGAAAGCAGATGACCAAAGGAGAGTCTATTTCCAGAAAGGTAGTAAACTCGCTGGAGGAAAGGCCTGCCACACATAAAAGTTATGTGGCAATCACCAAAGTTTCGAATTCGTTTCGATAACTTAAAATCACTGTTGTTGCTTCCGGCATCCAGCAATCAACTCGGAGACCAATTCCGCGCCTAGGTCCAGCCAAAGACCTTCGTGTTCGCCGGGGCTGGTGCATGTTAAATCCCGGACCGTCGCCAATTGCCCGTTGTGTTGCTCCAGTGCTACGTTAATTACCTACCCGAATCCACGCTGAAGATGTTAATTATAGGATCGCATTGTTTACGGCAAGGATGCCCTGTGGGCCTCATGCAGCCCTCCGTTGATTTGTTGGCGGCCCGTCTCACCATGTGTTATTTTAACTTTAACAAGTCACAGGATATGTAATTTATGTTAAAACTCTGTTAGATAATGAAAAATGCGCAAGCCTCTTTTTAACATGTATCTGAACAAAGTTTTCTGTCATGAATATTAACAAAGAAAAATAAGAACCGTTTGCCTAATGAAAATTTAGAATCAATTTAGCGCTTGGCTACTACAAAAATCGAACCAAATGTTAAAACGATTGTAAAATAAATGTAATAAGACGCATAAAATTCAATTCGTTATTTACTTTTATTATCTTTCTTTGTTGCAATATAAAATATACGTAATAAATATAGATAATAAATAATATATGAATGGTTTTCATGGGTCTTTTGAGGCCCTCCCATAAGCTAGTGAATCTATATGGCCCTTGGTTTTAACAAGTTTATGCATCCCTGGTTTACGTTAATCTTCCCCTTTAAAGAATGGACTTGTCCCGAACCACGTGACTCATAGGAACTGTCGCTTATTTTCTATTTTGGCAACAGATGTGTAATATTTTTATCAGACGTCATTATAATGAAGTAATTTTAGAACATTTAAAAATTTCCCTTACAAAAAGAAGGAATGAATTTCATGTTCACTGCCAAAATTTCCCGAATTTATATTGGCCGCTGATTGCAGCCCTATTTAGAAATACAGCACCGAACTTTGTTTTTCTAGTGCATTACGGCTAAATGGGGGATGTGTTTTCGGATCCACTCTTGCTTCTGTTTTCTATCCTCCAGTGGTTGAGTGATCTAAGGTCAAGGCAGCCGGCGCCACCGGTGTGCGAGTTTTATAGAAGTAGGCTGGGGTTTTGAAAAAACGTGAAAAAGGATATCTCCCCGCCGTTGAGGAAAAAAGGTTCTGTGATTTAGGAATTACGTTTCACACATTCCCCCTTTATCTCAACCGCTCCTTGAGAAGGAGTCTCGTAGAGAACGCTAGTCGCTGACATTAGAACATTCACACATTGATTACATTGCGCTCCCGATTTCTCTTTTTGTATTTTGGGATCAACGTGGAAGACTATTTTTATCGATCTGAACGCAGTATTATGAGTGTTTTCGAGTCGTTCTGTTGGTTTTCTCAGAAATTTCATGTAATATTCCAATCTGTTGTCAGAATTTCCCCAATTGTCAATATTGTTCGGAATTGAATAGTTGAGTAGGGGTTGATGGCTGCTTATAAAATAGTAAAAGATTTGTTTTATTGGCTTTAAATGTTTTGTTTTTCCTTGAAGTGGTCTTAGACGTTTTAAGATGTCAGTATTTCTTCCCTTTATTGGAAATTTGGTCTGATTTTAACGATATATATTCCTGCAAACAAGGTTTGGTTTAAAAAGAAGCCATATGCCTCTCGATTTTTGGAGCCTTTCGACACTTTTGCCCTTTGTCCACTAAATTTACATAGGATCTTTCCCTTCGCGATTGATCCCGGACCGTCGCCAATAGCCCGTTGTGTTGCTCCAGTGCGTTATGGCGCAGCTAGTCCGATTTTGGACCTTTCGCCATAAAACCCTAATTACCTACCTACCAGTGCGACTTTAATTTTAATACCTACCACGAAATTTACACACACCCATATATTTTTAAATTTTTACGAAGTATAAATTTTTTTAAAAAATCTAATGTTTTTCTCCTGTATTTTAAAATTCATCAAAACTTTTAACTATGTCGACGGTAATCTCATATTTCACTATTTAATTGTGGCGTTTGACTATTCATTGAAAATTAAATTACTTCAAATATAATATTTTAAAATATACTTTATTGGTTGGACAAATGAACCTTAATTTGTTTTCTTGTCTTTTATTGGGTTACGTTGTCATATGTTTGGCGCAGCTTGTCCACTTTTGGAACTTGCGCCATTAAACCCAAATAAACCAACCACTAAACTTACATAATAACCCTCTGCGCCAGTGTAACCAATGCAGAAAGTCCACCCACAATCAGTCTCTCTTAGCTGCACTGATTGAAAAAATTAGTTGCATTTTTTTTCTTTCAAAACGTTCATCAACTTCATAGGATATACAATGTCTATTTTTAAAAATCGTTTAGGAACGCTGAATATTATATGAAACATTGTTTGTTATATGTTCATGAAATTATATGGTTTGTTATATGAAACATTTCTCTTCGCTAATAAAGTGACAAATCAACTTTCCTTTCCTTGGATACATTCATCAAACAAAATTAAAATTGGAAGCTGCCAGCTCTTCTCCGCATTCTCTTGTCAATTGGTGTCAACATCATTAGTTTATGTAAGCTTCACTTATCTGCTTGTTTATCATTTTATGATCCGCTAGCGTAGCAAGAGCTTTTTGAAAATTTTCTCTACCCATCCATGCCTCTCAGTCGTGATTTATGGATTGTTTGAACAGTGGTTATTTAGTCACAGGAATCTTGGGTTGGCACCTTATCGATTCATTCATTGGCCTTTCTGTACTCTCTTTATATTTTAAGAAATAAAATAAGACAACAGTTCAGCTTGAATCTTCGTCTGATTCATTTTGATTCGGCGTCGTTCACCAGTGTGATTTCTTTTTCATAACTTCCAAGTGTAGCCGTTTTACTACTTAATGACCCCAGAATTCGTAAAATAATTCTTTTGTCACTTGAAATATCCTGCTTTCGTTCTGATTCATATTGCCACCCCACACATTTCCTTTCTGCCTGTTTTACGATTTGAGCCGAACGCACACCACGCGCGCTACAAATAAGGATGACTTTTTCGTTTTTGTGTGTCCACTGACTTGAACTTGCCCAGCGTCGCCTTTCTCCCTGTCGCTTGCATGAAACAAACGAGCTCTTTGATGAGTCCCCCCTCACTCACTTTGTTTCATTGCCATTTGGAAGAAAAGAAAAATTGCAGTTTTCCAAGCAATAGATGGGGAAGTTTTTGTTTGGGTTGCAGGGAACCATTATGTGTAGTTAACTGTTTGTTTATTAGTTATGATTTAATTTTCTTTCTCTGTTCTGAGGATCTGAATCAAGTGGCGCATTGATTCAGAATGAGGTTTTGTATTTAAATGTTTCTCAGCCAGGCTTATATCAGGAGACAATGGAGGCCCTTCAGAGCTGCGTCTCAACTCCGTCCTTCTTTTGCGAATTGCATCCTTCAATGTGTTCCGAGTGTTGAATTTCGTGTTTTTTTTCTGTATTTTGTTGGAACAGAAACATTGCAAAGATTTTTCAAGTACTGTAAAGATGGAATTCACACATCTAGGGATATTATAAAATACATCTTATTTCTCGTTTTCAAAGAGGCTTTTGGGGAAAACCGACAAAAGAATCGAAGAAAGCCTTAGGATGGCAAAGAACATCTCAGTTTTCGTATCAAATTACGATACTTTTGGGACCCCGTATTCAGTTTTTTCCATGTTTGGCGATTTTTTCGGAAAATAGTTTCGGGCTTTTCGTTGAGCTTATAATACAAAAATAAAACGATCCATGTGGAATTCCAGAATTGTTAGAATTCACATCACTTTTTGAATCAAACTATTTATCCCCAAATTTTTTCCAATGACGATTTTACCTTATGAATGTTAAGAAAGCGTGTAGATAAAATTTTGTACCTTTTGAAAACTTAAAATTCTTTGAATTCTCGATAGTAACAACTTTCACAAGGGACAATTAATTAATTAATTGTCCCAGCTTTTTCAAAATGTCCAAGAATTCATAAAAATGCACGTTATAATCAAATTTTGCAAATATTTCGATGATTAAGGCACTTCTGTAAAAAAAAAAAAATATCTCTAAAATTTATCGCCTTTTCATTACAAGACAAATCCAACTTTCATTCGAAAAAATAGTGCTCGAAAAAGCATTCTTCGTGCATTAATTTTGCAATAGAGAAGTCCTCATACGTTTCGCAATCAAAAAATATCAATGGTATCTACCCCCATAAATAATTGAAAAATGAAAATACTTAACTAAATTCTTAAAATCGCTGTATCCAGTCTAATGATCAATACTGTTTGGTTATGCTAATTACTCTCAATTTTAAATATAAGCATCTGTGGTTAAGGAGACGAATTAAGATCACCCTACTTCGTCTTCGAGCCTCTTTTAAAACTAAAATTCACCACCCAAGCGAGATATTAAAACGTAGATTAAGTACAGCCTTTTGTAATTCTATAAAAGTTAATTATTTTTCTTTTGAGAATAATGGTCCCACTTGTGTAACAAAAAATTACCGCAGTGGTTCTCTACCTTTGCGACCACGACCCGGTTAATCCCTTTTTTAGACGAGGGACCAAGAAAGTTGCACGTAAATACTCCAATTTTTTAAGCTCATATACATTAAACTAACGTAAGAAAAATTGGAGCATAATCATAAAGATTATTAATCATTTTTGTTTTGTGTTGCATGTTGGCAAATGTAAAATTACATTAAAATTAGTTATCAATCACAGGACTGATGAAGTCTTGTAGCATATTGTAGATTTCTCAGGCAAACTTCTAATTTTTATCGACATGTCTCGTGTTCTGATCACCCTAAATTTTACTTTGTTGCGTCACAAATACCTTCAATACTATATTTCTAAACTCCAAACCAAAGTTCAGTGTCTCATTCATATTAAAACTTAAATCTGTTGGCCTAATACTTAAAAAAAATCTTCGTCACTGCCTTCCGAAAAGAGCACTTACACCCAGCGATGCGAACGAACAGTATTCAGTATTATTAGATTTGAGAACCGGATTCAGACTGCCCTGATCTCCAATTTCAGTGGAAAATTTTTGCTTGCTGATTGATCACTGACGTTTTTCCCTGGTGTTACTTCGGCGTTCTGAGTTTAAGCTTCGATTATCCGACTCAGAATATTGCCACTGTAAAATATTTGTTCTGAAAAATGCTTAAAAACAATTTCAGGCGAAGCTCTCGCGGGCTGGTATAATTCAAACCAGCAAGGCTGCGGCCCGACCTAAAAAAACTGTCCCGGTTGAAAAAAAACTGCCGTAGAGTGACTAAACAGATCTATAATAATAATATTGATTCCGTTAGTGTCCACGAAATGGCGAGAATAACATCAGAGCTCCACTTCGCCAGTAAGATGGGCTGTAGAGTGAAAAGGGACCCAGAAAATGAGGAAAGTTTTATTGCGGAAATGAGCCGTCTTCTGTTTCTTAAGTTAAAATCGTTCCAATGCAGACAATAAAGTGTACAGTACACGTGTGTACAGTACGTGATCACAGGAAAAGGAGATAAAAAAGTATACTTAATTAAATTTGTGTTTTAACTGTACAATTTGTTATGCTGTTGACCAACATGTTTATCAAATTGTTAAAAAATACTAGCGTTTGACTTGTTAGATCCATTTTTTCAATATATCCCTCGATGTTTTTATAATTAGTCCGTTATTGGATAACAAAAAATTTTTAAAATTGTTTGGGCTTTTATTAAAAGTAAAATTGGTCCTTTGTCCTTTAAATGTAGCAACCCTTTCTTGAAAAAACCCAGAAAGGTGGCAACCCTAGATACTACCTAGTATGAATATGGTAAATGTTGACTCGAGATTTCAAGAACTGTATGCTTGTATAGAATACAAAATTTGTTTTGATTAAAATTATTATCAACTTCGTGAAACTGAACAGTCTTCCATTTAATTGATTCAAGGGATTGAGTGATAGGAGATTGATGATTAAAAACTGGAATTTTTGCTAGTTGAAAAATTTCTCTTAGTCCAATCACATCAATATCTCCTCTCCCGCAGATTTTGCGCTATCTGAAATTTGTACACCTGGTGCTCTTTTTAAACTGGAAATGGGTCATTCCATACGGGGACACCTGTTCGGTGTTGCACCATAATCATGGATTTCTTTTTGAAATTTTTATCGTAGACATAGTTGGACCCAAAGATCTCAATTATTTAAGGCAAAAGGTTACGTATTTTGTCCAATATTAGCTGAGGTACAAGAATTTAAAAATTGGTCAATTTTACAAAATGGTGTCCATCTTAGATTTGCCTCACTGTCTATAAATGACCCTAACTTGAGAACTGATAGTTCACATTTAGTAATTTGGGTACCAAATAGAAACCTTTTATTTCAGGAGTGTATATAAATTACAAAAACAATGACAATTTTACATTTTATTGGATTATTTTATATGTAAAGTGAAAAATCACTTTTAAAAACAGTCGATTTAAAAGGGTTATAGAAAAAAATTAACCCTCATATTTTTACTTAAACTTTATAGAAAGTATTAACTAACATATGTACTTCAATCTGAAAAAAAATTCAGAAAGGTAGAGTTTTTCGTTTCTGGATAAAAGGTATTGTAATGATAGCGCATGTATTTCAAAATGGTGGTCATCTTGCAGTGCAAGAATGACCACAGCTTATAAAATAGTGGACAAATGTAATTTTTTATGTTCAAATTCAAAGCAGGCTCGTATTAAATGTAAAAATATCAATAGAACATGAAATTACAGTCCCATGTAATTTTTAATTTATTTAGCACATGGTCTTTGGAAAAGTATATTAAGTAGCATTAAATAAATAAACAATTTTTCTTCAAATTATCTTTTAAAAATACTTTACAAAATGTAATGTGTTTTATAATATTTAATTACAATATTTCTGTTAAAAAATTTACATGTATGCTTATATGTTCTACTTTTGTTTGTAAAATTATACATATTTTCATTGACAATTTGCTTGAAAAACTCATTGCTTTTTGGGCGTTGTATTTGCCATTGTGTATTGTGACACATACTATCTTTTCGTTTATGTATATGTTACCGTTAAAGTATATAATGCAGTTATTTCATAGAATACCTAGTTATTCCATGGAATAACTGATCGTGTCCGTTAAAGTGTGTAATATGTTATTAATTTGACACTTTAACTAGTTATTCTATGCAATAACTAGGTATTCTATGAAATAACTAATGAGAGACAGTTAAAGTGTAAAATAAACAATTTATCTAAAATGAAATTAAACTAATGATAGACAATTAAAATGAAAAAGAAGCAATTTATCTAATTTATGCAGCGTATAAATGGTATTTATGGAAACGTACCATAAAATCGTTTGTTACAACAAGGATTACTAAAATGACACTTGGAATTACAAAGAACATTATTTCTAAAACAAAAACATTTTTTGTTGACACACTGGGTTTTACACGAACATTTTTTAAATCCCTGATCAGTACCTAAACTTTGAGCTGTAGCAACCGACCGGACTTCTTCGATTCCTCCGGTTTTCGATATATGATATAGATTATTTTACACTTTAACGGGCTGCAGATCGTTATTCTATGAAATAACTAGTTAAACCATGAAATACAAGAGAGTTTTACACTTTAACGGACACGATCAGTTATTCCATGGAATAACTAGGTATTCTATGAAATAACGGATTTCATACTTTAACGGTAACATATATACTAGCAGTACCCGCGCGGCGTTGCCCGTGACATCATTCTTGTTATGTCCTCACTGATACTGAAAACATTAAAAAGAAAAAACAATAATTTTAAGAATGAGTCTCACCACCACCCGACATGACACGGGCATGTCGCCTCATTCCTTCCACCTCATTGATCCTTGCTTAAAGAGCTTCATGATACACTATGTTCAATGTTCTTCCATTTGGAGCTAGGATGTAAAGATTCGGCTTTATCAACTCTTGAACAACCCACATACAGTTGACCGTGGGAGAAATACGGTTTAATGAGATCGAGTCCTACAACTTTCAGCGATTGTCCTTGTGCCTTGTTGATGCTCATGGCGAAACTTAAACGAACAGGGAATGAAGGCGTTTAAATCGGAATGGGAGATCCGAAGGGATGATTGGATCCTAGGAATGAATACGTCTTCGCCTGCGGCATGTACAGCCATGACGGTGGCTTCAATAATATTCGGCATCAGTTTCTTGATAGTCTTGTTCCATTGCAAAGTGATGGTGGATGCAGATTTCTGAGAAGTATAATCGGTGCTCCAATCTTCAGCTCTAATATGTGCGAGGGTACTCCAGATGGCTCCAATGTGTTCAAAAACTCTGTTGTGTAGTTCACAGCCTCATCTGTGTCACATGTAGTGTTGATAGTTTGTAAATTTGAAAACTACCGGGCAATTCTTGTAAAAGTTGCTTATTGATGACACTGACATCTTTTCTTGGGGCAAGAATTGCTCTTTGGCACAGCCATATGTGATCAGTGAAGTGCTGCGCCACATTTGGAAACACCGCCTATTTCAGCTCTCGTTGTTGAGTTTTCGCAATCCCTCTAGTATGCTTTGCATTGCTATACATCCATCTTGATTATCCGAAGCAACGGCACCATTTCCTAGTTGAAGTAGGTTATCTGCAAATTGCTGGGCAGAGGGATCACCGGTGACATGAACTCGCATGTTTGATGATTGTCCAAATGTAAAATGATTTTAAGCAGGCCTACATTTCATCCGCCCTGGCCTTTATTTGAGAAAAAAATTTGAGTTTGCCAAATGAATATGAGTGGCTTTTATTTGAAAAAAAGTTGAGTATACGTAATGAATTCGAATGGCTCGGATCACTCGTAGCATCGGGCTGTTAGGCAGACTCGACTGGACCCCTAACTGTATCACAAAAACGCAGTAGTTTTCTCTCTTCCAAATTCTTTGAATACATATTTTAACCTTATGCATACTATGCATTTCTAGACTCCCAACTTAACGATGCTGTGTGCTAATTCCACCAACCCGGTGGACCACCAAAAGCATCGCCCTTATGAGCGCCATCTATTGGCCACGGCCAACACCCACGTGTAATCGACCTGAGCTGTTGGGTGTGCTTAGGGGCGCCATCTATCTTGTGTGAACTTTTTTAGGATTATCTAGCTCTCTTCTTTACTATTCCAATAAAATTTTTCTTTTAATAATATAAATGCGCATTCCCAATAAAATTCGTACTTTTATGATGAGGAGATATGCTGCTTCCAGCAGGTACTCCGTAATTGATTTCGTCCAGTCCAGTCCTAAGTACTAGAACTCAAGTTTCCAGACCTAGAAGGATGTGAACGCGTAGGTTTGAGCCGGCCGGCGTTGCTACTAAGTAGCAGAAAGATGGGCCCCATGCAATTATCAGATAAGCATGCTTCGTTTTTAATTTTTATGCGGAGCTTACTCCATCGGTGTGTAGTCCTTAGGACAATATGTCCACGCTACCCCCGGAACTATGGCTTATCTTACTTGCCATTTATTGGTTATCAGTTGATATGAGGTTGATTAACTGTTAACTAATAAATAGATATCCAAGTCCTCCGCTCACACAGTTTTGCGAGCAAGGTTAGTGTAAGTTTGGTCACGATTTAATCATTCTTCCACTATACGATCAATTACTGCCGTTGGAGTCCTCGCATTCGAACCTTACATATTTACAATTCAAATTAACCAAAAAGGACCCAACATTAATACCTTTTTGAAATCTGTTATGTGCTGCAAGAATTTCACCCTTGTAACTTAGTCGACAAGTGTTAAAAGTTAGCTTCTGAAAATTTTATTTTATTTTCAATTGATACAATTTTATAGTTTGTGTTTTTGTACTTTGTAGGGGCTACAAATTCGGAAGCTGAAAGTTTTTTCCAAGAAGTGAGTACAAACATTTCATTCTTTCATCTCTGGAAAAATTCTTTCAATGCGCATGTGATACACTTAGCTGGTAAAACAAAGTTTTCTCCGATTGTTCGTGTATGTAAAAACATCCTATTAAGAAATATTTTTCTTTCAATTATTTACCTGAAATTCTGCATTGATTGTTCGTTGTTCGTTCTAGCCTAAAAATAGCACGTTTAGAATCATGTTTCGAATTTTTTTTTATCTATATGCAAAGAAAAACCTAATATATTTAGTTTCTTAATAATCCAGAAAATAATTTTACAGTAGATCGATCCTTTTGGAGAAAGTTTGAACTATGGAAAGAAAGATACTCTTTTTACTGACAACTAGTTTAAATATGGATGATATTCTAAATTATATATATATATATATATATATATATATATATAATTTTGATTTCTTAACGATGTGAAACAAGCACGAACATGTGACCAGATTCTGCCAAAACATATTTTAATTTCTGCCCACCCGTTCTTTATTAAATAGTTATGACTTCTCGAAATTTGCTGTGTCTGCAAAACCTTTGCGGCATAATAAGTATACGAACTTTGAAGCCATTGTATTTGTATATGAATCACAAATTAGGCGGGTATTGCACCGAGTAATTTGAAAATTGAACAATTTAAACCGATCTTCACCGTTTTCGTAAAAACTGGATGTTATTGATGAATTTTATTCGATCATTCTAAGATTACCAGGAACAACGTTGATAGTGATTATGCTCGACTTACCATGCGTCTTCAAACGATGAGATTTCATTTAGTTTCAGAGAATGTCCTACCTGGTTGTAGAATACGTTTTTTTGTAAGTTTTGTATTCGAAATGGAAGAATTAAATTTCGAAACGTATACTTTTTCTTACAGGTGTCCAAAGAAAGCGGAGCAGAAGTGCTATGGGAAATAGGGAGCAAAACTCCACCTATTCGCAAAGGTATGTCCAAACCTCGTTAATGTATTCTTGTTCATTAATGTGTATTCTTTCTCTTACGATGTTTGACGTCTTTCTTATACTTTGCTTTTCTAATGCTTACCATTTCCGATTTGGAACTTAAAAAGATGAAGGTATCTAAAATGCTATAGGTAATATCTCCTTTTAAACTTTATATTTCTGTTATCTCTTGCAATGAATTGAGGTGCTTTAAATAGCAACGAGTTTGTATGTGTTTAAGTGATTCATTTTATGATGTAGCCGCCATTGACGGCAATAACTGCTGACTACACGAAAGAAAGGCAGGTAGGTAGTTGAATTTACCTATCACTGGAGCAACACATTGGGCTCTTAATGACGATCTGGTATTAATCCCGAAGGGGAGGATCAATGACACATCGTAATTTTGAATCACGGTCAGATGATGAGGTCAACACCTGACTCACATTCCACTCACCAAACTACCATATCACAACTTGAGGACATTTGAAGCCACGACAGATTTAACATGCCTCCATGTACACGACGATCTTTGGTTGGATCGAGTTTCGAACTCTCAACCCTTCTGTTGCAAATCTGCGACTATAACTGGGCTACGGCCCCCCTCATTGAAAGAAAGGCTTTAGAAATGTGTTTTGGGTATGTCAATGTCAGTCCATGCTGCTTACACGTTAGCAAAGTTCATCTGGCGTGGCATAAAAATGAATTGATTTAACTGAAAAGTGAAAGAAAAACATTAATACCGCATTAAAGTGTTTACTTTTAATATAATACTTTCTCTTGGTCTTCTGAAGGAATCTATTTAAATTTTTACAAAACGTAAAATTTTTCAATTCCATCTGATTTGTTTATCTTTTATGTTTTTAAACTTCACAACTTTTTATTATGTTCATGACAAAGATGATCTTAGTCCCCGTTCACATGAGGCGTTTTCTAACGCGAGTTTTACGTCAAAACAAAACGCGGGTAACCAAAGTACAGAGTTCCACTGGAGTGTTCACATGCAGAAATCGCAAGAATCCACGCGCTGGATAGCTTCGGCGCTTCAACAATCTCCGGTCGTTCTAGCGATTAGAAGGCGCTTGGAGATACATAGGATTGTACTGCACCGTTCACATGACACGCGTTAGGGCTTTTTTATTCCCCTACTCCCAAGTTCATATCTTCGCGATCGTTAAAGATAGAGTGAAAATTTCAACGGATTTGAAATCTGCGGAAAATTGTACACCATATAGGTTACTATAGTGTGACTTTCTTTAAATAAATAATTTTTCAACTGTAACTTTAATATTTTCGAGATACGCATTTGACGAATATATTCATTACGAACACAAAAGGGAGTATTCATCTCGTTTTTATAGAAAAGATAACTTGATTGGAGTATTTTGTCTTAATCCACTGCTTTATGTTTATGGCCATTAAAAATAGTATGAGAAAATTTAATCGCATTCGATTTATTGAAGAAATTTACCCTGCTTTCACACAAAACTTGTAAAAATGCGAGTTTAAAACTTTAGGGGATTGTGGGTAATTTTATTTCTGAGAATAACGTATACCGGCAACTGTCCGTTCTAGTTTTCATGTGCGGCAAACGTCTTTAAAATAAAGCTAAAATTAAATATTCAATTTAAAAGCTAAACTTTAAAGTTATTTTTCTATTTGTCCTCAACGTGAAATGCGTAAGATAAGTTTCAATTTTCATTCATTTTTCACATCCTCGTGTTACATTGAACTCGATACCACTTTTGAATATGAACTTCTGATTTACTGAACTTTACTGTGAGTTTATTTTTCATAGAACTTATATTTTAATCTTGCAATTAGTGTTATTACAACTTTAATCGAAATTTTTATAATATGTGTACGTGTAGCGCAAATTCTACTAGCAATCTCCTGGTTTTCGGTATGTACTGTTTTTTTTTTGTTTTTCTTTGAGATTTTTTTAAGTTTTAACATAATTTTCTCTTTTTATCGTGGATTTTAATCAAATTTTAGTTGAAATATTTCTCAATCGTTATTCTATTCGTGGTTCCCTTTGTGCTACAAAACCCCTGAAAGAGGGTAGGTTGAAGGGGTTATCGTTTCGAATAGTCGAAACTCGGGGAAAATTGTGTTTAAAAATTAAAAACTAATTACTGTTGTATGTGTTATTTGTGCTGATACATTAAAATGTTTAGATATAGGTTTAAAAAATAGAGATTTATTTGAAGGAAAATTAAATAAAAATTAGCTATAGATCGTAGGAAACGATAAATCCTGCAAAAATAACAAAGAAAGATTACCAGCAGTGCCAAATTTTGTTTGCGTGTCATCTTTTTGATAGTACTTCGTAAACAATGCCATATAAACAGAAATTCCGTTTCCAATTTCCTGGTCATAGAAATGTCATAGAATGTTTTCGGGGGATATATTTTTACTCTACACTGTCAATTTTAAAATTTTAAGGAAATTGTTTCTTCATTTTCCTGTTAGTTTCGGTTTAATCAAAGTTTTATAGAAATATTCCAATTTTTCATACGCAGTTTCGCTTTTACTTACGCTTAAACACATTACAAATGACTCATCTGCTAGCTTCTTGAGCCCAAAAAATCCGTGATCACCCCTTAACACAAAACAAATCCTTACTATTTTTTATCGGTGGGTGAATCATCGACACTGGAGAGTGAAGGTTATAAGTTTTTCCTCTAGTCTTGACAGTAAAACGAATACTTTAGGATTTTAGAGTTAGTGAAAATGTTTAATTCCACAATTTGAACTACATAAAGCACTGTTTCTCTGTGATCCACTGGCTCATACTGGTTCCTAGATCCAAAATATTCCCGTTATTCGAAAAATTTTGAAAAACGTACGAAAAGCTAATGTGCAAAAATTTACAACCGAGGTTGATGGCATTACACTGGAACAAATCGTATACGTTACGAAAGATTTACCTGTTTAGGTTGTCACTTCTGGTCAGCAAGTCGATTATATTACATTTATTTATGTATAAAGATTTAAGTTCAAAAACACTTTATTCACAGGCAAGTAGGGAACGGATATTTGACAAATCGAAAGAATATCAAAATTTTACGTCATTTTGAATATTTTTTAGATTATTTTAAGCATTTTATTGGTCTAACATTTCTAGGTTAACCAAATCCAGGCTCTTGTTGAACACAGAGAAATCAATTTTAGTTGGGAAAGAAAGATTTTCATCCTATTTTTGATGGCTGTAAAATTAAAACAGTTGATATGGGGCAACAAAATATCTTATTAAAGTGACATTCCCTTTAAAAACAAGGCAATGCTTATGCTTAGTATAAAAGGAACATCTGTAAAAAGATTAGTTGCGACTATTGATAAGGCTTTTCTGTTATCCGTCTATTCGATTAACGGTCCCGACCCTGACGGTTAATCGAAGTTTCACTGTTTTATATGTTTGTACATTTGCTATGTTTACACTGCAAAATAATGTTGTAATGAAAATTTTTCTGTGTATTTTAAGATTGCAACTGGTGCAATTTGTCTGTTTTTAAACTTACGCCATTGACCCCAAGCGACATTTATATTCACCGAAGTAAATATGAGGTTCTCCCCTTACTGGGAAATATGAAGATGTTGATTCTTTTTTATGGAACTTGGAACATGATTAAATCGAATTTTAGTACCCCAAATCAATTCATCGTTGCTATTTCACCACCCAACCATATTTCAGACTTCTTTTTTCTTCAGACACGAGCGAAAACAGACAAGTAATAGTATGCAGGAAGCAAATTCGATTCGTCGGCTTCTCAATTCGAATTGTTTTTTGTACGTGCGTTGGAAGAACGCGCGTTTTTCTAAAATTACGAGGATGAAGAAATTTCCGCGTCACAGTGACAATAATTTTCGTCCTCAGCTGGCCATCTGCGACATTTTACTTAGAATAGCGCTATGAAGATGAAGGCTTTGGCATGCGAGGTCGGAATCTGTGTTGATGTGGACACACCCTGAGATATAAAAGAATGTAAATTTATTTTAGCACGGTTCGTTATGATTAATGCATGTATGGAAAAACTTTCTGCTCTCATCTGAATGCAATTTCTTTGTCAATATCCTTGATGTATGGAGATTCTACTCATGTGAACTTCGCGATGATTTCATTTCGCAGGGGCCAAAGGTTTATAGTGCATTTTTTTCTGCCAAATGAAGGTGTAGACTTAACTTTGTAGGTGGCAGCTTGGAGAATTATTGTGGGGAAATGCTCTCTAAACAATTGTGGACTTACTATCATTCGTTCGATGAAGTACAACCGTTTTCCTGACAGAAATGAGAGGCATTTTTGTCAAATTAAATATAGGTGGCTGTGGCGTTCGTGCAGCGATGCGTGTTTCCTGTTCGTATTCTGAACGTGGAATCGCTTGGCTTGTTTTTGGAATACGATTGGCCTGTTTTTGGAATACGATTTCAGCATCTCACTAGTAAAAATTCCAAAATATAAATTCCGATTTGATATGACAATTGAATGGGTCAACATCAATTAGATTAAACACCAAATTTCGCCCAAACCGGCGATAAACTATATTTTAAGGTTATCCTGACATGTATCATGCGAGAGCATTTGAACAGTAGAAGTATAGTGCGCCTCCTGGCTGAGAAGGCAGTCGCCCTTTTTTGGATTAGTTGGATTTTTGAAAAGGTGTAAAATGTTCTTAGTAAAGGGAACGTATTGTTTACATTACAACCAGTTCCCTAATTTAACTAATAGGCTCGATCAAAACCACGCGATTCCGACTGCCAACTCCTGGGAGTCGGACTATATAAATTTCGCAGACCATCTAGTTTTGTTTGTTTAAACTGAAAATCCCTCTCATAATGCAGAAATGCCAACCATTCCGGATTTTCACCTTTTATTACAGCATAACGGCGAACAGTGAAATTATTGCATATTATATTTATCACTAGACAGACTTAAATCTTTGACGGTCATTTTTTTTCAGTTAATGCATCTCATTACACATGCCAATCTACCAATAAACAAAATTTAGCCGTATTTTCATTTGTTCAAAATTCAGAAATTTTTTAAAATTGGAATTGTTGATAGAATAGTTCTCTAAACCAGAATTGATTTGAATCTTTATCGTGTTTCCTTAATTTTGATTTAAATGGCGTATTTATAAAAATTAATAATACATTTAACGCAACCCTAAAAATCACAGTTCAAATTACTGGAACCTCTAATCTGGTTTGGCATCTCTTATCATGTGATTTGAGTAGGGTTCGAAATTTACGGTTGTTAGGCCAATGTCCTTTGAAATGTTTCCTTTATGACCAAGTTTGTAGACCCAGTTATCATTTTTGATATTGTACAGATTCCTTGATCTTAATTTTTGTTTATGAAAATGAAACCAAAATTTTAAAACTTATAGAATTTCAGGATTAACTTTAAACTAGTCTATTCGACTCAGAAAAAAGGTTATGCTATATTTTCCCACTAAGTAGTAATAATATGTAAAATCAATTAAACGTGTGACAAGTTTTTATTGGATTATATCAAAAACCATTTAGAACAAACATTCAAATTCAGTTAAACTTTTTCAGCTCATTTTTTTAATAACTGTTAATCCAATTAGTTAAAAAGCGTAGAATCACAATATTGCATAATTCGTAGTGTAGCCAGTAGTTTTCTGAATGTTGACAAGGAGCCGTCATGGTTCAGAGGGTATGCCCACTGCGTTAGCAAACTTTGAGTTGTAGGCAGTGCAGGTTCGATTCCTGGCAGGTGCTTCCTCCCTGGGTGTATTTTTCTGTTCTTTGTCAGTAAAACTTTCATTGTGTGTGTCTATTACTTGATATTGTATGTCTGGTGCAGCGTGGCCAAATATGGCCCGTGCGCCATAAAACCCCCAAAACAACCAACCAAATCCTTGATCTTTATCCCAGTTTGTATTGAATTGTTCATTTTGCGAAGTCACTTATTTTATTTTTAAATATTTTAAATTGTATAAATATATTTTATTTTTTAAATGGATATTTTGGAAATAAATTTTTTTCTTGCGGGCTAGCGGGTCGCGGTAGTCCGATTGGAAGAGTAACGAATTAGCAACTGGAGGGTTGCGAGTTTGAATCCAACCAAAGACCGTCGTATACAAAGGGGGCTGGTGCATGCTAAATCCGCCGTCGCCTCAAATGTCCTCACGTTGGCGTGGTGTGGAAGTTTCGAGAGTCGGGTACCAGCTCAGGTGTTGCCTCTTCATCTGACTGGTTCAAAATTACGTGGTGTTCTCGGATCTTTTCCTTTGTAATTGATCCCGGACCGTCGCCAATATCCCGTTATGTAGCTCCAGTGTGATGTTAATTAAAATACTAACCTTACGGGCTGGCTCCTGGGATTGCCTCGGGGGATTTTAAAAATACTGAAAATGAAATATGCCGTTTTAGGCAGTATAATGTATTATACATTAGTTGAATTAATTATTATGTCGTATTTATTCAGTATTACTAGTGTTAGTAAAAATAATTATCTACTTTGAGTAGAGATAAGCATTATAATAAACTTAAAAATATTTTTAAGGAACAGAAAACACCTTAAAATCTTGAACATTACAATTCATTTTCATTGAGTATTGAAACACTTATAAATTATTTTAAATCATCTATTTTAATTGATAATTGCCATAATTAAGATCAATCAATAGGAAACAAAAAATACTTTTTATATGTATTAGAATATTTAGATTCTTGTTTGCTTATTATATAAAGGATTGTTTTAATTTTGTCTTTTTAATTGATAAAGAAAATAGTAAAATGCCTAGAAACACCAACTTTAGGAAATTTCCCAGTGGCTGTCAATTTTCTAGCTGAAATAAATTTGTTTGGAAAGCATTCCATGCCCTATCACCCAGTTTCTATAAATTTATTAATTTCCTTAGTGATACATTGGTGAGATTCAACATGAATCTTCCAGCCATACTGAGCAGTGAAAAAGTGTTGCATTAAAAGAAATCAGAGTTTATTTGTTTTAATGCTCGTTTTTTATTTATTGAAACAACAGATGTTCATTTTATTCAAAAATTCCTATTTGATTTTCAGAACCATTTATCAAGATCACTGGTTCAAAAGAAAGTATTCAAAAAGCCAAAGACATGCTGCTGAATAAAATGGAGTTGCAGGTATATTTGAGTTACGCTACCAATGAGTATTTCCATTATAACAGTGTTACATTGTAAATTTTCATGAATTTGACTGAAATGAAATTTCAGAGCAATCGTGTGGTTATGAAAATAGATGTCACTCATTTTGAACATCCTTCTTTGATTGGTAAAGGGGGTAAGCTGATAAAAAAAGTGATGGAAACGACAGGTTGCCATATACATTTTCCAGATACTAACTTGTCTGAACGCCTTGAAAAAAGTAACCAGGTAAATAAAAGATTACTGAATTTATTGCACAAATTACGTATGTGCACTACATTTTGTACAAATGGTTGAGTCCAAAATAAGTTATTTCATGTACTTGTTATTGGAAGTATTTCCACCTTCTTTAAAAAAAAATTTAGCTCCGAAAGATAATTCAATTTATCATATTGTGTTTAATTTCATGCTATTGTATAGTTATTCTAGATTGGATCTTTAAAAATTATATTTTGATTTTTCCTCATTGTTACAATTACAAACAATTTTATAAATTTAATTTTTACTGTATGCTTCAACTGCTTATTTCTAAGTATACGAAAGTTTAAAGACAGAGTTCTGCCTTTTACAAAATAAAATATTTTACTATCAGATAACAGAATTTAACCTTTAAAGTTCCTCACAATTGATAATTTGTCTATCCAAATTACTAAACACTTGAATACAACATTTTCAATTCTGTGCTTAAAAAATGCTCAAAATCTAATTAATGAAAGCTTTTTTTTTTAGCCAGATTGGATTTTTTTTATGCATTTACATCTAGTTATGATTTCAAAATGATTGTAATCAAGTATATTGCAGCTCTCAGAGGCATATCCCCTTTAGGGGATACAGGTTTCTGGACCAGAGATACCCAATGATCTTTTCTATTCCCATAGAGTTTACTGCCTTTGGTAAACACTTAGGTTTATCTTTTTCTACTTTCATCCCACTACTCTATTTCCCCATTCCCTCTTTTTTGCCTTTTCATGACATGTGAATCAAAAAAATCTTGTTAAAATGTTGGAACTTTTTAAATTTTAAAGCAATCATCATGATCATCTTTTTGAAATCTTGTTTAAGAAATTTGTGTTGGTATATGTGGTATAAATTTGTTTAAAATTACTTCTTATTTGAATCTTAATTTCATGACAAAATTAAATTTCTACTTTATGTATTTGCTTTGTGTATTTTTTAAAAACATCAGTACTTTTTTCTGATCCTCTGGATCTTGCATGTTTGCCATGTGCGGCATCTCAAATCAAGGGAAAATGGAGGGTTAGATGATGGCCCTTTGGTCCATGCTTCAATCTAGAAGGGTAGCTGGAATGAGCCTACTCTGGTCAGTTCTTCAAACCAACTTGCTACCAACAGAATTAATTCACTGATAAATAGTGTCGCTTGAGCATCCTGCGGTCGTGACCTCAGGATGCCCAAGCGATCTTCTTTCCCTTCTCTCTCCCTTTTCCTTTTCACAAGTTCTCGATATTGTGCCATAAAACCCCAAACCAACCAATTGTTACAGTGCACATAAATTGGAAACTTGAAATCACCTCATCTGAGTAAATTGTGGTATGGTCTAAATATTTCAGAAAATTTGTATATCTTAATTTATTCATCTAACATTGAATATTTTTATTTTATAAAATGTGCAACTATTTTACTGAAAATTAGTTTACCTCCCACCATACAGGTGTCTATCTATGGTGAGCCAGGAAGTGTAGAGAAAGCTAGAGTTATGCTTAGAGTAAGTATTCTTGAAATTTTGTGTTGCACTTCAAAAAAATGTTTTAAAACAAGATTTAAACTTACTACTTCTTTTTAAAATTTGCATAGGCACTGATACCTGTTCAAATACACTTCGAAGTTCCAGTGACAAGTTGTTTTCAGTATGTTCTGGAGTCTTCATCTGAGGAGTGTAAGCTTTTGGCTAACAGTAATGGTTTATATATTTATTCTGCTCCTCTTCCAAGTGGGAATGTCATCATTATTCGATGCAATCAGGATCAGTTTCCAGATCTCCGGAAGGACATAGCTACATTGATGGAAATTTTATGCTGCAAGAATGGAGTAAGTGAATTTATGTAT
Source organism: Meta bourneti (assembly GCA_933210815.1). Classification (NCBI taxonomy): domain Eukaryota; kingdom Metazoa; phylum Arthropoda; class Arachnida; order Araneae; family Tetragnathidae; genus Meta; species Meta bourneti. Next base: position 18,716,164 of record OW119922.1, read on the forward strand.
GTTTAGATTGTTTAATTTTTTATGTATAAATTTTTCTTCTACACAGGAATGAAATGTATGCCTTTAAAACAGTTTATGCAATTCGAAATCATTGAAAATTCTTGGAAATGAATTTTTTCAAGGGCCCTAGAATATTTACTTAAAATTCTTGGAAAACTGAAAAAAATCTGGGTATTTTATTTCAGTTTTGATCACATTTAATGCAGGAATATTACTTTGATTTCAAAATTGGTTTTAAAACACATTTAAAAACAACTGAATCTAAAAGGAAAGCTAAAGCTAGTTCAAACTGCATCTTAGAAAGAGCCCCAAAAGTGAACCATGCTTAATATTTTGATAAAATCTGGCCAGTTTTCATCTAATGACAAAAGTTGACGAGTTCTCGATGGACGAGATATCTTGTTCATAAAGATCTGTTCAGTTTTGCTAATGATCAGATACCTTGTGGAGACAACCACCAGGAGGGTTAATATACTCCCACTTTTCAATTCAACCACAAATGATTATGGATAGGCTTATGAATCTAGATGATATCATTCTAATAATTTAAATTTCAGAAGTGGACCTTTTAACTGTTGAGTATGCCATGGTGAAAATCAAATTGTACACCATCGCTTTTAATCATATCTCGATTTGTTTCTGTATATTCATATATTTGTTTTTATTCCATACTCCTTCACACCTGGCTTTTCCACACTATTTTTGTTCTGTTGAAAACATTAAATTGCACTTTCACACTTCTTTCCCTCAAGTTCTAAATAATATGATTTGCCTTATAAGTGCCAAGATATGTATTGTAGGTGTCGCTAGCCCACTGTTTCTGTTATTTTCACCTATATCATCTTCATTTCCATCATCAAATGATATGCTATGGACTTGTTCTTGTGGAGTTTTTAGAGTTATTTAAATCTAAATATTGCTTTCAGTTCGTGGTTGTGAATTTGTTGAGGTAATGCATGAATTCTGATTTTAGCTAAAAAATGCATGTAAAAAATCAACAGCAAATGCAATAAAGCTCGAGATCCTCAAGTTCTAGATTTGGAGAAATTAACGATTTTCAGGTACATGCACAGCTGATGGAGTGTTAAATATCTTGAGCAATTAAATGTGTTATTGTATTACTATTTCTGTGAAAGTTGATTGTTCGTTGGTAGTTTTGAAGGTATTAAAAGTCTGAAGAAAACAAAAATTAATGTTTTCCCAAGAAGGGTTAATGTGCACAGAATTATTATTTTTTTCCTTTCCCTTACTAAAAGTATATGTTTATGTATATGTTTTACAACAAAACTTACTAAGATATATTTTTGTGGATAAACTGTCAGATCAGAAAAAATATTTCTCAAAGAGATAAGTTATGTTTTCTATGTTGAGTATTTATTGAATGTTTGAAATTTTAGTAAAATTACCTCATTTTTATTTTTTAGGCCAATTTGCCACCCGTCCAAATGACAATTCAAATTGTACACCATCACCAGATTTATATTAGGGGAAGTAACAACAGCATTGTTGAAGGAATTATGAAAAGAACAGGAGCTAAAATAGTATTCCCTGATGTAAATTCTGGCAGAACAGATAAGACCTCAGTTACAATTATTGGAAATGTTGATTGTGTTTATATGGCCTGGCAGGAAGTCATGGTAAGTTTTCCCTTAGAAATAAGTTAAAGAATTTTATTACATTCAAACTCCTGTATTTAGTATGAAAATGTGTTAAATTTTCAGGTTCGGAGTTTTTTAATTTGAACTCTATGTTACATGATATATTTTTAAAAATGTGTTTTAATGTGCAAAATTCATATGTTCCTGTAGAAATATTAAATTACTTTTTTTCTGATGAACACAAGAAATTGTGTATATCACAAATTAATCGTATTGCATTGACTGTTTTGTACTTAATTATATAAAGTGTAACAGTTGACATTGGTAATTACAAACTTGTCTTATTTGTAGAGTTATTTGCCTGTATCAGTTTCATTTGACATCGTTGGCACTCGAGAAACAAGAGGTGGTGGGTATACATTGATATCCAATTTCTAAACTTGTATTTTTTTAGAGTTTGTATTATTTTGAAATTAACAAATTTTCATTTCTTGTTTTTATTAAGTTTCAAGGCTTTAAATCGTTTCATATAACAGATTGAAATTGTTTTCAAATGTAAAATTACTTGTTTGAATATTGCCTTTAAATTCCTTTTATTTTTAGTACTCATACAAGGAAATTTTAACTTTAAAATAAAACTTTTTTCTTCATAGAAACTGCTCAATGTGTGTTACTAGATGACTCACCCTTTGAATTAAAATGATTTCTCAGCTTTTTCAGTTTCGTTTGAAATGAGCAGTGACAAACCAAACTTAGATTCAATTATAATTTGTTCACTTCATTTTTATGTGAACAAAAACATCTGCCACTTTTCAAAGAATGATTTATAACATTCTGTTCTAAATGTTTCTTTAAGTTCAATATTCCCCTGTATTTTTATCTTTTTCTATCTGTAATACAAATACAGTAGAACCTTGATTACAGACTAGTCAAGGGTAAAGTTATTCAGAGTCAGACAAAGAGCAAGCCATTACTTTTCTCAAAAAAATGATATTGAATTCGGCTCAGATAACAGATATTCTATTAATCGGAGCTTGGTTAATCATGGTTCTATTGTATTTTACATTTTTCAGTGACCTTTAAATTATATTTCATGTAAATTGAAAGATTATTTTTTCTTTAAAGAATATCTAGATTTTTTACAAGATTGTGGTATCACAGTTTATAGCCGTCCAAAACCCAAATATTACATAAAGGTATGTTTTATTTAATTTATTTTCAATTCACTGTTATATACATTCTGCTTTTTAATCGTATTGAGGTGTCTAGAAAATAATTAACTGCCTTTTTCAGAATGTTACTGTTAAAGGATCAGAAAAGTTTTCCAAGCAGATGCTTCAGTATCGTCAGCATTTACTACGCTTGCCAAGCCTCAACTTTACCTCAGATATCGAGGGCATTAATTTGGCTTCCAAATTTCTTGCTGCACTGACTCAGTATTTTCACTCATCTATGTCCAATGCCATCCGTAAGTTTCTTTTACTCAATGAAACACAAAATTAAAGCATTTAACAACTGATAAATATACTGGAAAAGTACGACTGTTTAGTATATTGAGTATACTATTGTCGATTATAATATAAACTGATTAATATTATAATTATGCTTTGTAATTCGGAAAAATTCAGAAATATTGAACGATTTTATTTTTAAAACTTCAATTTACTTTTAAAGCCTATCAAGACACCGTATAATTTGGGTATATTATAGGTGCAGCGGAATGCACTTGTAGAATTGAGCTGTACTATCTTGCAGATAACTCTGATTTTGGATCAATCAAATCGCTTAAGAGAAGTTATTGTTTTTGAGTTATGTTTTGAACATCCCTTTCTAGAATATATGTTCTTTAGGCTGAGTTTGCATACAGAAATGTAGAACTCTAGTAAAAGGGATAAAAGCGACATAATTAACAATTAAAGACGTTTATTTACAAATAACGGGGAATATTTACAGATTAAAAATAGTTAACAATTTCACTTCATCGGGTATTCATTAGGCATGGCCGTACGCCATCCTCTTCTGGCGTCATCGTTCTGCAACTGTCTCTGGAAAATCGTCCTAAGCCAGTCTGTCTAGACTTGGCGGCGCTTCTTCATTTCCTGTATTACACATAGGGAGTGGCAGATGGAATGTTGATCTTTAAAACATAACCTACACTTGTCCATTTTGACATAGCCAGGTTCTCCGGCTATACGCGAAATGGGAATAGGACATCATCACTACCTGAAAAATAGAAAAGGAAAAGAGAAAGAAAAATGTCTGAATTGAGCATGTTTGGTATGCCCTTGTACATTTTTTTCAATGCAGTACTTTTGTACAATGGTAGGTTGATTTCAGCGTCTTTGTGCAATGGTAAACATCATTACTGCGGGTTTTCTTCGTGTGGCCGTCTTGAGTAGAAGCTGCATTCGTCATTGTCTTCAATCATGTACGTTGTGGAGTTCTGCATCGTAAAAATCGGTGACACAAAAATACAAAAGTTGTTGGAAAAATATATAAATTGTACAGTTCAGTTTTGTGAATGTGGTTTAATGTTTTTAATTGAACCAGGCTTTCATCTGCAGTTGAAGTTTGGTTGGGTGCATCTTGTTGACCAATTTTCTTGACTTCATACCAGTCGTTTGGGAGAGTTTTAACAATTTGGTATCGACCATAAAATTTTGGTTGGAGTTTAAGGCCAGTTCCAAACTGTGTTCGTTTGATTGCTACTTTGTCGCCGATATTGTATGAATGTGCTGGCTTTCTTCATTGGTTGTACTGTCGTGTATTTTCTGCTTGAATTTTTAAGATGTTATGTTTGGCTTCATCGCGAAGAATGAGTTTATTGTTCATCATGGCTTGTAGATATTCATCTTCTAATATTTGTTTGATTTGGATGTCATCATTAGTTTTCATTTTTACGTCAACTAAGAGTTCAAAAGGTGTAAATTTAGTGCTTCTGGATGTGGTACTGTTGATTATGTGTTGCACTTGATTATGCGTCGTACTCTGTCAGAAATTATTCGACTAGTTTCCGAAAATGTTTTCGAGAGCATCATTTGCTGAAGTTGATTTGGGAATTTCAGCGTTTAAAATTGTATTCATTTTCAATCTGCCGTTTCTGTTTTGTTTGTAATTAATAACTAAGTTTACAATATGACGTCTGTGTTCTTGATCTTTGATGCGGGAGACCTCTATTTGGTCCAAATTAACTGCATTGGTCATGTAAATCAAATTGTTGAAATCTGAATTGGTGTTTTCTTGAAGTATTTTGTCGTTTCTACAAATTTGAATAATTCTTACATGTGGTATTTTTGTAAGTACTCGTATGATACCATTTGTAAAATTAAAATTTACTTGATTGAGAATATCCATACCAATCACAAAATTATTGCATATATCAGTAAGAACATAAACATTTATCGATATAACTGCATCATCAATACAAATTTGAGCATTGAAATATCCAATAGAAGTAATTTTATCACCACTTATACCTATTAATGATATATTGTCTGTAATCAATGTAGTGTTTTCGAGTGTGTCGTATAAATCTTTGTTGATCATTCTCACCTCGCTAACTGTGTCAATTAAGGCAATGTGTTCTGAATCTTTGAGGATAACATTCTTTTGAAGTTTTCGGGAATCAGCAACTACGATAGTCTTTACTTCAAGGGTTTTGGGACAGTCTCTTGCAATGTGTCCATTAAAAGAATTACATTTAAAACATTTCTTTCCTTTTAACTTATTGGGACAATCAAAAGATTTGTGTTCCATTTTCCCACAATTGTAATATCTATTTTCATTTGTCGTAGGTCGTAGACGTGCATTCTTGTTGTGAGAGTTCTATTTTCCACTAATTATTTTTTGGTTCGTTAAAATGAGGCTTCGGAGTATCAAAATATTGTGGTTGAATGTTTTGAAAGGCGTTTGGTCATTTTCCATGAACAGAAATTTTCTCATATATCTTTAATTTTTCTTTAAATTCCAGAATATTTTTGGCACCATACAAAAGCAATTTGTTACTTTCAGGAATACCGGCAATTACATATTCGATGAGGGAGGCTTCATCAATATTTGAACGACTAGCAATTTGTCTCATTGCAATTAAATATCCAGAAAGTGACTTGGTAATTTTTAGTTTATGGGAACTTAAAATTTTATGAATGTCAATCGATGATACCTGAGAACTAAATTCCAAAAGTAATTGTTCTTTCGGTGAGATGTCGAATCCAGGGCACTAGCGATTTATCACCTAACATAGTAACCTTGGTGTTTTGATCCAGCTTTATGGCAACCCTATGCAAAAGGTTGCTTCTTACGAAGGAAAGCCCGTTTTTTTTTAACGAAATTGCGATGGCACCCAAAGCCATACTGACTTTGGACGCTGCCATCTTGATTTGGCGACAAAAATTGCTTGACGACAAACATGCCCCGGATTCGACATCTTTACCGTTCTTTCTATTTATCAAAAGTAAAAGTTTGTTTCAAAGTTGATACATACAGTTTGGCAGAATCAGCCTAATGCTTTCTTAGTAAACAAAATTTTTTGTTGATCGGAGGTGATATGAAAAGTAAACATTTCTTCTCTCATCCAAAAATAAATCAATAGAATATGTATCTCTTCCATCAAATACGTGAATAGTTTCAATAATATCTTTCAATGAAAAAACACTCCACCTTGAGTAAGCATAGGCAAACACCCTTGAGAAGAATTTGTAGCAACAGCAAATGGGAATAGTACTGTTTCGCTGAACATGAATCATAGGTTCGCTCAATTAAGCATGGGATGGGGTAAGCCAGAACTACTTATGTTTTGATTAATGGGTTGTTGATACATAATAGTTCTGTTTTTGAATCCTTTTCCATCATGAGAAACTATTTCAGCCGTTGTGTTGGGGCCAGAATTTGTTTCGTCTTCGCTTTCGTCAGCATCAGAATTGGATTGCGCACTTTGATCTGTCTAAATTAGATAATCCAAACAAGATTCAATAAGTTAATTCGTCAATATCAGCTGTTACTTCAAGGCGTAGAATGCTGGCAATTAAATTAAGATCGGGCAAAGATAATTTTTCAAGATCTCTCTTTTTCAACTTTAGATCACAATCGGATGGAAGACCAGAAAATTTTCTCAAATCTGATCTGTTCTTCAGTCTTCTGGTAGAGGCTGATTTTATGCTTTCACGCGTCCTGGGGATATCACCAAGAGTTTTTGCCATGATCAAGGATAAAAAAACAATTTTCTCAAAAAAGAAATTTCTACTCATAGTTTAGTCGGTCGCGCAGCTAGGTAATCCAATCGGGTTTTGTCACAGTGTAGACGATTTCACAACAATGTAATCCAATCAGGTTGCTTTCGGTTTCAATCACACATCAGTTCTGTAAGATAATTCATCACTCGAAGTCTGCTTAATTAACGTCATGGTCACTTCCGTTTTCTGTCACTTCTGGTATTCTTTGTTGTGGTTGTGTCTAGGGAGGGGTTCCACTCAGAAAAGCACGGGCTGAGCCCTCATACTCATAGAATACTTAAGGATGCGTTTGTATACAGAACATGTAGAACTCTACTTTAGTAAAAGGAATAAAAGCGACATAATTAACAATTAAAGACGTTTATTTACAAATAAAGGGAATATTTACAGATTAAAAATAGTTACTCAGGGAAAATCATCCTAAGCCAGTCTGTCTAGACTTGGCGGCGCTTCTTCATTTCCTCTATTGCACACAGGGAGTGGCAGATGGAATACTGATCTTTAAAACATAACCCACACACATTTCCATGCATTTATTGAACTTCAATTAATATGTAGTTACTATTACAAATTACCTGCTTACATTCTGGTTCGATTTTGTAAAAAGAGCTACAAAGTGCCCTCCAAGTGGTATGTTGGAATACAGTGCAGAAAAATTCCAGCACTGCAAGCAGCAGACCCAAAAAATTAAGGTGTCTCGTGCAAATCCCCAGATGTCCTGCTCCTCAAAATTCATGTCTAGCATCCTCTGCACAGAAGCCCCTCCAAAATGTACTCTTGCATTGTGCTTGGAGGGTTAAAGTAACCATTAGATGAATTAAATTATTAAAATGAGCTATCAGAAACTTAATATCAAATCCTTAACACAATTTTAACCCTCCAAGTGGCTTCGATAAGATATCCTGTCCATCGAGATCTGATCAATTTGGTAATTACGAGATATGTCATCAAGATATTGCCTTTTATAGATGACAGACAATGTCTGATCAGTTTTACAAATGACGAGATACATTGTCGCAACAACTACCAGGAGGGTTAAACTCTTTGAGATGGCAACATAGCAGTGCACTTGATTTTAATTTAAATTACTTCTCAGTTTTGGTTATTAAATTTAGTGTTTCAAAATGCTTCGCAATCTAACAACTAACATTTAAAGTTTATTTGATTGTAAAGTAATTAATGAAATTTGATTTTATTTTGCTGTCAGATTGTTTAAAAAGCGTCATTTTTTTCTAGCTCCATCTGTTTCATGTATGGGCTCCAAGAATGTAAATTTTGAAGCTATTCAACAGAAAATTGTTAATGGTGGTAACTGGCTTGAGGTAGCTATGCAGGAACGACTTGGCTTGCAAAATCATTCTATGATAACCTCAAACACGAATTATGGACTTCAAGCAAATACAAATTTGTATCCAATAAACAGGAGCATTCTCACAGAAATGGATCAATTGAATGGTAAGACTTGTGTTTTTTTGGTTTCTTTTGAGGAATTATTTTCGTTTTGCGCAATGTTTCAGCTAATTTCTTTTTTGCATATAACATGCATAATTTAATAATGTATGTGAAAGAATCTTTAAAAGTTGCAAAATGTTTTAAAATAACTTGCATTTTAAATAGTCGTGTATCTTTGCTCAATTAAATGTCCTGACTGGATCATGGAAGTATATAGTTTTATTATTTACAACCTTAACAAATAAATTATATTAGCACACCCATGCATGCATCTTTACTAAACTTTCCTAATTACTGATATCTATTGATGGCAGTATCGTTACTTTGCTGTGAATTTTTGAAATTTCTGCTTTCAAAAATGATGGTCCTGTGTAAAATTTTTTTGGGGGGTTTGGGCAGAGAGAGTGGTTCTTTCAGTATTAAGTGTTGTATGTGTGAGATGTACTGACAAATCACTTTATTTTTAAACATAAAACAGAATTTTTATTTAAGTCTCTTTTATATTAATTACCTCTCCATAATTAGAAGATCAATAATCGAATATGAAAGTGTATGTTCATGGCATTTTTACCTTTTAGATTATTACACACATCCCGATTCATTGATAATGCTCTCGTCTAAACTCCACAATGAAGTAAAATCATTGTTGGCAAAACATGCTTCTCTCAATGATAATGGTAAGCATTATATTACTTTGAGTTTCTATAACAAAACTTTCTATTGAAACTTAACAATTTTATACTTGCCGATTTGCTACATTAATGTATCTGCTGCATAACATCAAGAGGCTTATATGTTCGTCTATGAGGACTAATAGACTTAAACTGCTGAGATGTCTAGAGGAAAGAACTATAATGTTTTATTGAGGAATAAAGCTTGTATCCCAGGTTCCTTGCTCATAGCTGCAAGAGTTGCTTGCTTTCAACTTCTTACCCAACATAACAAAAACTACTGTGCATTAAAACACTTACAATATGTTGGAGTAGTGAGATCAGGTATCTGTCCCTTTTGCGAATTGGATGAAATGATTGGAGACCATCTCAAAGACTGCCCTAAAATTCCTGACAATACAATTGCAAATTATAGCATAATTTGCAAAGCATTAGCAATTATAGCAAAGTTTCGAAACCATATTTCATCACTTCAGATCTCTGTTGGGCTGCTCGTCAAACTGATGGCCGGAGACAGGCATAGGGTAAAAAAGAAAAACTTAAAAGATTTTCTCCTGGCGAAATTTTGAAAAATCTAATGATAATTCTATTTTCTAAAATTTCCAAAGCCAACAATTTCCCAGAAAAAATTGTTATTAATGTAATATAGAAAAATTGTCTCAGTCCAAAGAAATGCATTCCTTTCAATTTAGTTGGTCTTTGCCATTTAGTTTACATTAAAAAATGTGTTAATTTTGTACTACATCTAAGAGAGAAAAACACAACTGCTGTGTTTGATTGACAAAAGGATACAGGTTTACTTGGAAATTAGAAATAACTTAAGCGGGGTGTAAATTACTTTTAAAAGGAATTAATAGATTCCTTTTGAACTTTTTATTAGAATTAATTATATTTTATGCACTGTTAAAAAGCATTTCATAACCCTACAAGACCTACTCACCTTCCTACAAGAACTTAAAATGGGTGTTTTCTAATTTTTATTTGCTTAGTTTCAATTAATTTCTGATAAAATTGAAATAAAACAAATTTTGAAACAACTACATTTTAGATTTATTGCAAGAAAAATGTTTTCCGTAAATATAAGACTTTCTTGATGTAAATGTTTGAAAAAAAAGCAAGATGCTGGAGCTGTAGACTTTTGGTTTTCGTTTTTAATGCCTTATGTTTTTTTAATTTTGAGAGTAATTATTTTTTTTAATAAAGAGGAATTATTTTTATATTTGATACTGAAAATATATGCAAAGAAATGATATTTCTCATTCTCACATTATTGCTTGGAGTATTAGGTAATATATGTGATGCTATGAACATGTGCATAAAGGTGTGGGCAGTATAGGTAGGACATTGCAAAAATTACTATATTTTCAATTTCTTTGGTACAGTTCATTTAAATGTTTCCCATTCATTAGGTAACTGTGATTTGGCAGAGATGACTGCTGGACAATCATCCTTGTCATCAAACCAGGTGAACGAAAATAAAGGTTTACCTGAAACTCATAATCTTCTGATGAAGGGAAATACATTTGACACATCATTTTCGGAGATTGATTACTATCGCAAGAAGGCTCAAGCTGCTAAAGGTTAATGTGAATTAGCAACCTAAATTTTTCATTTCAATGTTCCATTGGAAATTTTTTTCTATGCATAAATGCTTTAGTTTTGGTGTGCACAGGTGTTTTCTTTCTTTTTTTAAATGCTGAAAGTCAAATCTACTTTTCGTTGATGTTACATAATATTTTTGATTGTGTTCCTGTTTTGAAAAAATGTATATTATTTTTTGTCTGGTTGAAAATTCTTGTTAAATAAAGAATTGATTTACTTGCTAAAGGTTATAGATATCTTGGGGTTTGAATTTTCCTGATAAGACTATTGTACTGTTTGAATTTGGCCTTTATTTTGATGACCAATTGCCTCAAATTCATTGAAAGACTATTCCTACCACATCATACCAGTGTGCAAACTTGGAAAAATTATTTGGGGGGGAACAAAGTAAGACCCTGACTGGCATGTATCTTTCAGTCCCAGACCTGAAGAGAGGTGATTTATTCATGAAGGATGATGCATTGCTCAATAAAATTATTAGAAATTGTTATAATTAAAGTAGTGTACTTTTAAACTTATGTCATCTAAATATAAAAAAAGGTCAGATGGCAATGATAAAATTTTAAGGTCTTGAAATTTGTACATTTTATCCTATTTTATGAAACATTTTATTTTGAAATTGATTTTTTTTGGTTGTAAATGCAAAAGAAGTTTTGTTAACAAATTTTAAAAATCTTGTTTCATGACCTGTAGTGCAAATTACAGCTATAAAATTTAATTATATACTGCCTCTTCCATCAGTCTTTTACGAGTTTCTGAAGCACTTTTAAGTGTCTGCATATTAGATTAGTGAGAAGTTACATAATAGAATACCATAGAAGAGAAATAATTGGGAAATAAATATGAACAAATGTACGGGATTCCACATGCATCTTACTATATAGTGTAGAGGAATAAAGGTTAAAAAGGCGTACCCCACATATAGATAGTTAATCTAACCATGTAGTAATGTGCTGCATAAATGTACAATGATCCTATATGGCTTTTGGTCTCCTCTTATTTTAGATCTAATGAATTCATAACCATGAATATTATTTATTTATTTGTTTCACAAATACCATTTTATTTAGCTATGCGAAGACCAATAGAATCCATGGAATCGGCCCAAGTTCCATCAAGTTTGTGGGCTGGTTATGGTTTCTCTCAGTCCATGCCTGCACAAGTGATAAAAGATGGTTTTGATGCTACAAATCAGTATTCCTATTTTCAGTTTAATGTAAGTACTTTGTATAAGAATTTGAGATTAAAAAGCCTGTTCATACCGTATTCTGAATTATATACAGTGGTTCCCAAAATTGAAGAAATACCATGAAGAGATATCTCTAAATGCCCCAAACTCTGATAAATAACAATTTGAACTTAATTTTTGGAACTATCAGAATGCTAACTAATCTGCGAGGCTATCTGGATTGAAGTTTTGGGATAACCACAATTGTATTTACATTTGCTATACTGTCCTCTAACATATACATATATATATAGTATTTTTTTAAAAGACTTGCGTTTTTGAAATGCATGTGTCAAAAGTTTGAAGATGCCACCATACTTCAACTTTTTTAATTCTTTAGTAAGACCAATTTTAGAGTTGTGCAGTCTGGAATCGATCTTGTAAACATCTCATTTACAATATTGAGAAAATTCTAAATAAATTTCTAACACATGCCTTTTAAGAATTGGGGGTTTTGTGAAGGTCAACTGTCTTATCCTCCTTTGAGATCCAAATATAGAATGTCTTTAAAATGCAGAAAAACTGTCTTTGTGTTTACATTTTTTTATTTGTTACATAATTGCTTTAATTGCACCAGCCTACTGAATTAGGTTAATATTTGTGCACTCTTATAAAGAATGCAATAAAATTATTTTAAGGAAACTTTTCAGAAAAACATTATTTGAAAAATCTACCAACAGCCCAAGTAGTCAGAATGATCAATAATATATTCCAATATTTGATATTTTCTTTGACGATTTTATACATTTTAGTTATTTCATAACTTTAGCATTTGAAAATTGAGTATGATCTGTGGTTGGGTTTCAATCTGGATTTTTTCTTGTTTGTTAGCATTTTTCTGTGAATTTTGTTTTGTGCTTTTATGATGTAGTTTTTGTTGAAAATGAATTGTACTGTTTTTCCATCATGTAACTAGTTATAAATGTATAAACAAATAACAGTATATAAAACAGTGAATAAACAAATATGTTTATAAAAAATGTGCAACAAAAATAGTTTACATTATCCTTGTTTCTGGACTAAATTGTCTGGGTTTCAGTTTGTGACCTAGAGTTTGGTAAATTTGACATTTAAAACCTATATTTAAAAAGTACAGCTAATTTGGAATTGCTTTTAGCATATGTTCTTGAATGTGTAAACCATTCCTATAAAAATTAAGTTAAAATTTTATCTATTAGTTTTGGGCATTTAGATACCTTTAAAGCACCTTATCATGGTTTTGTACTCAATTTAGAGAGCCACTGTATATTTACAGTTTTATGCTTGATTTATTTCAATGTAATAAACACTTTTTCCAAATTGTAAAATTCATTAATTGCTACTTTTCTACTTTTGCGGTTGGTTTAATTCTATGTTTAATTTGTACTTTATCTATCTTTTAGAATGATAGTAGCAATTCCAGTTCCCAGGATAGTGAAACATGGGAGAATATTGTACTCAAAGATTGTTTAGATGGGAATATCTGGTCCAACAAAAGTGAATATATTTACTTATTTCTGCCTTATACATATTACTTCATGTACTGTCTATGTTCCCACTGCTAAGTCTGGGTATTGGCAGTCGCTATATTAACAGTACTTGGTTGTTTTAAATGATGGTGATTCTCGAAATGTCTTAATTTTACTTTGGGTTTGGTGAATATTATTGGCAGAAAGAGGTAGTTTTATGGTATAGATCACCTCAGCAACAAGTAAAAATCATAAATATGTTTCCAGTTAGACCGAAAGTACATGAATGTCGCTAACTTGAATGCATTTCTTAGAGCATTTCTTATTGAGAGTAGGATATGGTCCATTTCTATGGCAACAAACGTTCAGAGACTTTATTGCAGGAGTAGTTGTGGTGGATTGACGGTAGTTCCCTTTGTTATCATCAGTGTAACATTAGCATGCTTACTCTAATCTGTTTAGGGAATAAAGACCTTCTCGCAACAAAATACTTACTGTAAATAACGCCAAGGCCTTCTTTTATTTGTAAATTGTTTTAATTTGCGATTCTAATTTTTATTTTGTTGTGTACAAAATGTCATTTTTAGGTATTTATGCAAAGAAATCAAATAATTTCATAAGTACAAAGCATTGCTTTTGCTCTTTTTCATTTGCTGTCCTGTTGTGTTTAACCTGACCAATGTTTGATTTCTTATATCAAATGTTATGTAATAAATTTGTTGAAAATTTCAATCTATTACATAAAACTTTGCCTTTAAATGCTAACTCATGTTATGAACATTGTTTCTAGGTTTTGAATTCATTTTGTAAATTAATTTCACTGTTCATGTTCATTGAATAATAGGCTATAAAATTAATATGTGGTAAAAGTTTAAATGGCAGAATAACTTTGTGTTTTGTGTATTTTGTCTGCTCTACAGAATTGGTGTTACAGTTAAAACTTTTCAAAGTATTGTTTTGCAAAAAGAGTCATTTTCTCTTTATAGAAGAATCCACATTCAGTCACAGCAACTATTTCGACTTCTTGAGAAATATGCCTTTGCCTTTTGACTGTACAACTAAGGATATTCTCCCCGAACTTTTGTGGCAGCATGGTTTACACAAATATATTGATCTTTTTGCAAAGCAAGAGGTAGGGTGATTTTGAAATTATAATTCTAGTAACCCCCCTGTCGCATTATTCTAAAAGGTGTTCTGATGGGTACTGTTAAAAGCTTTCTTATGATTAACTATTTAAAAAGTATTTTGATCATTTGCCTGGATTGCACTTTATTTTATGAGTTATGCAAAATATCAAGTTCAGCCCTAAATATCTAATGAATATAATTGAATTGAATAAATTTATTTTAACCTTTACGTCTGGTATAGCAGTTGCACAATCACAATATAAGAACTAATAGTAAATTATAGCCTAAAGATTAATATTTCAATTTATGATGAAAAGTGTTTCAGGACACAATCTGGCTCTTTCATATAAAATATAAGTAGGAAACTATACCTCTCATTTGTTATTACAACTGCTAGTGTACTATTACTGTTAGTGTAACTTGGAAATGTAAATTTACTTGTGAGTTTTTGGACTCATTCTTAACAAATGCTTATTTTATGGTTTAGGTAAATTACCAAACATTCCTGCTTTTAAACGATGAAGACTTGCAAAGCCTGGATATTCCATACCAAGCTAGAATGAAGCTAGTGTGTTTAATACGAGGTATGCATTTTTCCTTTAGTGCATTTATGTATTATTTATTGCTATTGATTTCGTTTTTTTTTAATTCTTTTGTTTACAAAAATACTATAGTGGTTTGATGAGTGTGCTTAGAACTTCACTGATTTTTATAGTGAAAGCATTTCAAAATTTCTGTTGAAATGTTTTAAATCCTTTTGTATCTGGCAATCAAAGCTTATCTTTCCTTCCTCTTTTATCTGAATGATAAGATTTCTACTGAGACTGAGATTTTTTACCAGTGGTTAAAAAAATCTTTCTTTTTTAATATATGAGATTTATAAAAGGCCTCTATATAGCGATCGATATAACTATTAAATTTTCAAATAAAATTACTTCTTTAACTCACTGTTTTGAAATAATTTTCCATTTCAGAGATGCAGGATATTGAGATGAAAGCGAATTCAAAGACATTTAGTGCTGCGAATTCAAAGACGTTTAATGCCGCCCCTGGTGCAGGAAGGAAACAGATGATGTGAGAAGAAATCGAATCCAAATATTTAAAGTGGAAGAAGTCCATCAATAAAATACGTACTTATCTAACTGACACAAAACCAGTAATTGGTACCAAAAACTTGTTAAACTTTCACTTGAAATCAGTTCAATTTTATTCAACAATTTTATGTTATGGTGCCTGAATGTACGATTCCAGTTTTAATTTTGTTTGTTGGTGTTTTATGCAACTTATCGAGAACTTAGAACTTGTCCTTTGCCTGATTTGTTTTGATAAAAACGTTTCCTTGAATTTAATAGGATTTTAAAGAAATTAATTTTCATGTGAAGTAATGTTTGTGTGAAAAAGCATTTGTTTCTGCACAATTTTTGCATTAAGAAGCTCAACAGTTTTTATGTATAGGCATATACTTGATGTCTTGCATCGTTTTTGATGTGTTCACTTTGTCTGACAGTGATTTGTTAGTTTAATATTTTAATGATGATCACAGATGAACTTCATGAAAGTTCGACTGTGACCACTTTTGCATTTGAATATGAAGCTTCCAAGTCAATGTTAAAATATATTTCAAAATAGGCTTCTCTTGAGGTGCTACTAAGACTAGTTCTCTTTTTGTGTCGTAATTGTTGCTTTTTGTTAAATTTCGCTCAGTGCAATCTTTTATTGTTCCTGTTTTATTGTCTGTAGATATTTTACTTAGTGTTACTTTTACCTTCTATGTATATTAGCTGATATTAACTCTGTTTCCTATCTTGTGTTTTTGTGCAGCTTGTCCAGTTCTGGACATCGCCATAAAATCGTACCTTCCAACTGTACTTCTTAACTTGCATTCTTAAAAACCGTCGCATCATGATTAGAGGACTTACATATAAGTGTAATTCTGATTGATATATTTGTCATTTATAAAAACATTTTTGTTTTGTGATGGATAAAAATTCTTCCTTCATTCGAGAATAGAATTATAGAACTTAGAAACAAAAAATAATATTTGAAAGAAACAAAAAATAATATTTGAAAGTGGAAGTACAAACTGGTATAACAAGCCTAGTTTAAAAGTACCTTATCAAAGTTATAAATTTTATTATGGTTTTTGCACAATTTTTTAAAACATTTAAACTGACTTATTACACTATATTTTATTTTTTGAAGGGATCAGAATTCGCTTTGTGTTTATTTTATACAGCTGTAAGTTTCGAAACCAAACAGCATTTTTAATCATCTGATTCATTGTTATGCATTTTAGGGTGATTCGTTTAGGATCTTTCATAACCACTCTTGATACTTAAACTCATGGGAACATATTTATTGAATCGGAAACATCCAGTTTGGATGTTATTTTACAAGACTCATCTTGGGATAATATTTTCACCCCTACTGATTTTCTATCATGGGTGAATGAAAATTTTTGTTTGCTAGAGCTGACATACCTGATGTTATTAATTTAATGTCAATTGTGTTTTGCTATTTCAATGCATAACATTGAGGTGACATGCTACAAATGTCTGTCAGAAGACATTGAATGTTGCTTTTCTTGTTTGCCTCACAAATTCAATAGATATTTTACATAAGGCAATTCTTGTTTATTTGGTGAAAACTTACGAATTTCTTGATTATTCAACAAATAGAAGGGAAATTACTGAACTATTATTAACGTTGCCATAAGCAGTTTGAAGATGCTTACATATAGTTAATGGGTTTCCTATTTCATACAAATACATTTTTACTGCATACAATATCATCTAATGCTATGTTTTCTCTTTAAAATTTTTTGAAACTATATTGTGACAGAAATGGTTGAATACTGAAATTTTATTATTATACGTCAGACTATTTTTAAAATTTTGTTATGCATTTGCTTTTATTGTTATACACACAAACCCATATCTGCCAACCTTTCCGTCTGTAGTCTTCCAGACAGAAAAAGTTTTTGCTGTTTTTTAATGGAGAGAAAATTTTCAAGTGACAGTAATTTTGAACTTTTGTTGCCAAGCCGTAGCAACTATCAAGAAAAAGCATTGGAATCGGTGATTGCTAGATTGTCGTAAAAACCTTCTTTGTCACTAATTTAAAAAAAACTCATCAAATATACTTCCAAACCAACTATGAAAATATTAATTGCTCTTTTTGCATATATTTGGCTTCATTTTGTGTAACATTGCCAAATCTATTTTGCCACGAATGGCTGCTAAGCATTTTACAGTACCAGTGCTTAAAATTATTTTTTGGTGAAATTATTTAAGCTTTTTTTCATTTCCGACAGTTGGACGTTGGTTTTTATGTCAAAAATCTTCCTGACATTTTTCCTCAGGTTGGCATGTATGTGAATATAATATAATATGGAGATTTTAAAGAAGCACTGTTTTCCCAACTATTGCTTGTGCATTTTATTTCTTGGTTCAGATGACAAGCTTTTTTTAGAGAAAGCTTGTATTAAATGTTGTGCAATCCTATTTTTAGAGATTTTAACTGTACATATAATTTTACTGTGCTATATGTGAAACCAAATATATTTTTGTAAACTAAGAATTTTGTAGTTGTGCCATATAGATATTTTAGTCTTAGATTTGTTCCTAAAGGTACTGTTATTTTTTATATTGGTGTGTTTGTATTAGCTATTTCCAAAGAGACCTTGATGTCATGGAGCTCATGTTTTGAAAATATTTCAGAAATCGCTCAAGTATCAAAAAATTATGAGCTGAGCAATATGGAAAGTGCAATTATTCATTTTTATTCATTATTGATTGTTCACAGGTTGGTATAAAATTAACATTCTATGAAGCAAAAATAGTGCTCTAAGTTGATTGCTTTTCCCGCAACTTTTTAGTATCTTGCCCTGAACTGATTATTGTTAAAAACAATACATTTTTATGATAAGAATAATTTGACAGATTTTATTGTTGTTATAAATTTATGCATAATATTGTGTAAGTGACATTTTCACTTGCACGCTATACCAATACTTAAATGTGTTACAATTTTTAAAACGTTCAAATTCAAGATTTCATTATATTTTACTGAATCTCTTGTATGTATCCCATCATGGTAGAATTTTATTCCAAAATATCTATTTTTATTCATGTTTGTATATATTTGTTTCATAGTGTGTGCCAAATATCTTTTTGTATTTATCTTGATATTTTTATGTAATTATAAATAAAGCATTAAGTTTAGTATAACTGAAGTTCTTTTTAATTAGAATTGTTCTCCTGTTAGCAAAAAGAATTTGAGTTTCATTAACTTTGTTTCGGAAAGTTTGATAACTTGATCACATTTATCTTAGATGATTTTGTACTTTGCTGTTGGTTTATGCTAATTTAACCTTCCTAAACTTCAAATAGTGCAATATGAAATAAATCTTACAGGTCAGTCAAAAATGTTTGAGAGTTTACAAATTGAGTTTCAAGTATAATCTCTTATCAGTAATTTATTCATTGTATACTTCTATTGATGGTTGAAATAGTATAAGATCGAAATGAACTTGTTTCAACTGGGTTATGGTGAAAATGGCCATTTGGATGACATACATATGCCTTAAAAAACACATGCTGTGTGTTTTTAGTTGATATTTTTGTACATTCGAATGACAATCGCGAAATTTCTCTTCGTGTCCTACTTGCTTTTTTACATAACGATAGACCACAAGCGACAGGCAAAAAGACGGCGTGTGTAAAAAGAAAAGTTTCTTAACTGTTATTCGTATTATTGTATTCCCATAGCGTTATATGTAAATAGTGAAAATACTCAGAAACCTGAGCCAGGAGGCAATTTTAAACGTAATTTTCGTGTTCAGCGACACGAAATCTATAAAGGAGAAATATTTTCACCTCTAAAATTTTCACTGTTGAACAGTGTTATTTACCTGACTTAAAGTGTACAGTCGCGGGAAAAAAAACGAATCACCCTCATTATTTCAAACACCATTCATAGAGCAAATTCAAAAATATGATTCAATAGGGAATAACGTCCTCTACAAATTTAAATGCAAAAAAATTGCATAAGGGGCCGTCTTCATATCAAATTTTGCAGTTTCCAATGGAAACGCCATGTTTTGATCCCTTAATCAGATTCCGCATCGTTAAATTAGTCTATATATAAAATTTCATGACTTTTCTATCTTTATATCCGGAGATATTCAATGTTAAAGTTGCTGTCAATTTCAGGAATCATCTCCACATTCAAAATCGCTATTCGTAGATCGAGATTAACTAGTTATAGCTACCCGAATTTCAAATTTAAACACTAATTCAAACGTATTTGTAAGCGCGTGCAAATGATCCGAGAATTATTACATTTATTATTCGAACTCAAGCGATAATATTGTGAATTGTAACCATGATTAAATAGTGATGAAAGAAGGATTTTGGAATTGAGAACATTCCAAACGGAGAAAGTGTTGATCGATGTTCTGTATAATTTTGTATCGTCTTTAGTGTTCTTAATAAATGTTATTTTTAATTAGCGTTTGAACTACCAACTAGTCTCAAATGGGATCTAGCGGTGAGTCTAGAAAAATGTGTCGCCAGCGAGTCTGTATAAGCTTCGTATTCGGAGCAGCTGTCCTGATCCACACAGCCCAGTTATCAGGTTGGTTCCTGCTGCATCTAAATCCATCATGGCTATGTCGAGTGCACGAGAAATCAGTGGTTGCGGCTCCCAGATCACATAAGTCGATTTTAAAGCCAAGGCTCTCGTGCTTTTGCGCTAGTGTCTTATTTGGTGTCTAGAATCTCAGAGGCCTCTGATTGCTTCCTAAGTATAGCTCATTAAATGTGATTGCATTTGGGCGTCGTGTTTCTTGAGCATCTTTGAAATTGTCGATGATCCACCTTCGGGCTCCTACCTTGGTCTAAATTTAAGTTTTCCCATCAGCACGTATGCATACGATAACGCGACTCTTGAAATGAAACAAGATGTTGACGTCAACGCTATGGCATGTTCAAATGTGGTGACATCTAAAACGACGGGTGGCAACTCTAACGAGCCAAATGTTTGACAATTTCACATCGATGGGTCTCAATCGACAGCGTCTAATTTCATCTCGATTGATACGTTGTTCTTTCCTCTCTCTCTCTCTTTCAACGTATATATACTATCTCTGTATATCTTTCTATCTTTGCGTGTTCATTTACGAGCAGCATCAGCGAGAGTGGGTTGCATTTTTCCGTGACACCCAATTCCAATTTACTCCCCCATAATGAGGAGAAAAACGTAGTCTATGTCGAAAATAGCGTCATTTGCCTTCACCACAATAGCAATATTGTTGCCATTTCGAAAATGTGCTTACGAATAGCTCGCTAAGGAAAAAAGATAACTTAAAACCGATATAGAGGATTTTCGTCTGTAAATTACAGGTAACGAGAATATCAGTAATTTGCAATCCCTAGATTCAGTATTGTGTGTTTTAAAGTTAAATACTACACGAAATTGCTAAAATCGAGATTTTTTTTAAGATATACGATTACGTGGTAGAAAATGAAAACATTTTACAACTTTATATTTAACGATATATTTAGTTACTATACAAAATAATGTAGTATCTGGAGGGGGGGGGTATTTCAATTAACGTCACACTGGAGCAACACAATGGGCTATTGGTGACGGTCCGGGATCAATCCCAAAGGGAAAGATCCGAGGACAACACGTAATTTTGAACCACGGTCAGATGACGTGTAGTATCTGGATCTAAAGCTTAGTTTAAAATCTAAACTAATACTTTCTCGTTCCTTACATTTAAAGTAATTATTAAAACCATACATTAACGAAGAAAACATTCAACTTATTTGAAAGTTTGCAAAATTAATTTTGAATAATCAAAATTTCTTTTAACAATTTCATTTTTTCAGTGTCTTGGCAATATCAGAACAGAGCAAGAATAAGTCCACATCTTATGGTCGGGCCTATTCTAGACCTTTACACAGAAACAGCGACGCCAGGTTTGGAAAGCTCCAGTGACATTCTGAAAAGAATATCCAAAAGCAAGATGGCATGGCCAAATATGGCCCTTGCGCCATAAAACCCTTAAACCAACCAACCAAAAGCAAGATGTTTAGACCAGGAGATATAATTGAGTGTGGTTGTTGAAAAGAATCGCCTTGACCGTTTGGTATTTGGGATTTATGGCGCAAGGCGTAGAATAGGACAAGCTGTGTCAAATGCAAGACAAAATACAATTAAAGTGTTTGTATTTAGGACTAAAAGTGTTTGTATTTAGTTCAAATCCCAATAAAAATTTGGGGGCGCAGTTGGGTAGAGTCGCGGATTAGCAACCAGAGGATTGTGAGTTTGAAACTAGATCCAAACAAAGACCGTCGTGTATGTGGGGGTTGATGCACGTTAAATCTGTCGTGGCCTCACATTGACGTGGTGAGGAAGTTTGGAGAGTGAGGTGCAGTTCAGATGCTGACCTCGTCATTTGACCATGGTTCAAAATTACGAGGTTGTCACCGGATCTTTCCAGTACTGGTCCCGAAACGTCGCAAACAGCCAGTTGTGTTGCTTCAGTGCGACGTAAATTACACAACTTACCAAATAAAATTTTAAAATAAGTAGTAAAAACAGTTTGGAAGTTTTGGTTGATACTTTAAAAACAGTAAAAATGAGATTAACTATCTAAAAGGGTTCACACGCATATATCCATTTTGCAACCTGCAGTCTGCCCTGCATGACTTCTAACCAGTTTTGACCAATAGAATCTTTTCTGGGATTCTTTCAAACACTAAATGTTGTTATTTAGTCATTATGTGTGTTGTAGGGGGAAAGCAAAATAAGGAACACAAGTGACTACTACCAAGGAGCCAAGTTGGCTGGTTTTAGAGTTTTATGGCACAAGGGTCATATTTGGCCATGCATAAAGAAGTTAAGGCATGTAGTAATTAACATTACAAAATAGTATGTATGCATGAAATTTTTTTGGTGCAGATTGTGATTTAATATATTAAATGTTTGAGAGATGATAAATGATGGAAAAGTATACATAAGGATTAAAACATAATATGTAATTTAAAAATTTAGACAACTTGTCAGAGATAATATGTAACGTGGAGGCTCAGAAGAGGTTTCAGCTGCTCTATCAGCCCTCTAATACCAACTGTCTAGGATCCATTTATCCTACAGAAAAGAATGTCAAAGCCACGCCGGATTTGTCGATGATGAAGTTTCAACGCAGCAGACCCAAGCGGATGATGAAGGCCATCCAAGACACTCTTTAAGTCTGTATAAAGTGTAATGAATTCACTATTTCTAAAGTTCGAGATTTGTTTTAAGGGTTCAACAGAGGGCGAAAAATTAGCTGTAAAAACAGAAAATACACAGGAAAGTTCAAAGTCCAGACAGTCCACATGTTGTGCAGACTCCTTACCACCTATAAACGAACCAATGGCTGAGAGTTAAAAAGCTGGAAGTAAGAGATACCCGTTGTATTTGGTTTATTGTAGCCTTGAAACAGGTGTAAATCAGAAAATTTCTTTGACCGCCAAATTGAAAATAATAAAAAATTTCTCTCGGAAGAAACGGTAATGGCATTCAGTGGTATTCGATTGAGGACATTCTGTATAGCAAAATAAAATGTGGATGCATGATGGGCGCGATTAGAAAAAAGCGATCCAAGGAAGGTTTAGGTACATATTGTGTATGGGTGAGATGAATGACTAAAGGTGCGGTATAATAGTAGAAGCGACACCAGGAGATGGGTTGAAACCAAAGATGGTTCATGATATAAAATATAAACTTTTGACGGGTGAAGTGCGAAAGGCTAATTTCAGAGTGGTGCAACGATCAAGCTTAAGCAACTATCATGGGGATTATACACTCATGTCCAAAAGTTAAGCATAATCGCTGTTGATGTGAATATCTCAAAAATCTACATCGGTATGGAAGGAAACGCGGCATGCGGGTGTAAAAGGGTTATAGAAGAAAATAATGCAAAACAAGGATAATAATGACTTATCCAAAAAAGGGTTGGAAGAAAAAGGTTCACAATACGAGTGTCAACTTTAGATGAAAAAGAATGATTAAAACAATGTGATGCTGAAGTTTAATGCGGTGTGTGGGAACCTATGGTAGCCACGCATGCTGCACAACTATTTCCCATAGTTTCGATGAGGTTATGGATGATTTGTGCTCAAAGAGTTCCAAGCCTCACGGAGAGCAGTTTTCAGTTCCGGAACGGAGCTTGGTGGGTGGAGGATGCCTGCAATACGTCTCCCGAGCATATCCTACACATGCTCCATAGGATTCAGATCAGGAGAGTTGGCAGGCCACTGCATGCGGTGAATATCTTCACTTTGGAGGAAGGCGTCGACCAGGGCTTCACGGTGAGGAGGCGCGTTATCATCCATGAATATGAAACCAGGTCCGACCGCACCTCGAAACAGGCGACCGGTAGGCTCAAGGACTTTGTATCTTTGACCGGTAACAGATTCCGTGTCGAAGTTGAGGTCTGTGCGGCCGTTCAGCATGATGCCTGCCCAGACCATGACTCCCCTGAAGGAAAACGATATCTTTCCGTGATGTTTGCCGCGTGAAAACGCGTTCCACGTTCTCTCCAGATCGTGGTACGAAGAGAATCAGTTTACAGACTAAATCTGGACTCGTCACTGAACCCCATTGCCCCACTGTTGTCGACTCCACTGCCGATGTTCCAAACTCCACTATAAATGCGCGCGTTTCTGTGCAGATGTCAGGGGGATGCAAACTGCTGGTCGTCTGACATGGAGACCAACGTGTCTGAGTCTCCTGTAAACAGTTTGTCTCGAAACTATGACTCCTATGGCGGCTGTCAGGGCGGAACCCAGATGTCTGGCAGAATGGTTCCTCTGACGTCGCGCAGTTATCGCCAAATATCGGTCTTGCCGAGCGGTTGTTACCCTTGGCCGACCTGATACTGGTCGTCGGGTAACATCTCTAGTGATCTGAAACCTCTGCCACGGTCTGGAGATCACACACTGAGGCACATTCAGAATTCGAGACGCTTCGGTTTGGGATCGACCGGATTTCAGCACTCCAATAATTCGTCCCTTCACAGACATGTCCAGTTGGCATCTTTGTGAAATCTTTCGTCCTTATTGATTGTTAACAACGCTCCTCCACACAACAGCAATTGCGAAATTTCTGTCTAAACTGCCCATGCCACTCGAGGCCGTTTTATAATCGTTCCGGCGTATGCCGGTGCTTTGCGCATGTCGACGTCGACTGAACTGTTTTGCATATGCACAATGTTTTATCTCCGTCCCACGATTCTCCACAAGTGATTTTGAGCCATTGTATCTGTTACCGTTAAAGCTCGAAAGCCGTTAATGTGCACAAAACCTAGGTAATCTGCAGATTAGTTCCGTTAAAATGCGGAAACATCTACAAAATAAGAGTTTTCCGCACTTTACCTAAGTAATGTGCACATTAACGACTTTCGAATCGTTAAAGTGCAAACCTTTTAATTGATTCTTTCTATTATACTTTGTTCATTGATTGATTCTATCAATTATTCTGTTGATTGATTGATTCTATCAATTTGATTCTTTAGATATCGAAAAATAAATAAATAACATTATGTTTCAACAATTGTTAATATATTTTATTTACATCTGCTGATTATTATATAAAATTACTATAACTTTACGGGATAAAAGTATAGCGTATTTCTCAGTTAGAAGTACCTAGTATTACAGAGTTGTTTGTCTGAGTATTAATTTAAGCGTACGAAAACGTTGCTGTTCGAGCAAAGATCTTATTTTCACTTCAACGAGTGCCTAGTAGGTAATGTGCAGATTATCTAGGTGATCTGCAGATTACCAAGGTAATTTAAGAAATGAAACAAATTTCTCGCACTTTAACGGATCGGCGTAGTTAATCTGCACATTACCTAGGTAATCTGCAGATTACCTGATTTCCGTACTTTAGCGGTAACATATCCATTTTTACTCCGATTTCTTCGCATTTTACGAATTATTATGCTTAACTTTTGGACATGAGTGTGTTTGCCGTGGGTGATATAATCCATCCTCTTAAAGGAGCTGCAAACAGAACGGCGTGAAGCTTCTCAATGGAAAAATCAAGAGGTAGGAATGGAAAGGGTAAAAAAGAAAGGAACACTAGGGTACCTCGGGGTTGGGAGATCCATGTTTTCTTGAAGAAAGTAAACTCCCAAAGGGCAGTGGCTTAACTAAAGAGAACGACAGGGGCCCTAGAATCAGTATCTAAAGGGAAGTTTATTAAAAAGTGATTTTCTTGGTAAAGATATTAAAAAATATATAATTTTTAGCAGAATTTTGTCCTTGTCACAAATATTTTCGAGTGCTATGAGAGTGAAGCTGATTCTCTGTGCTCCCTAATTAGAATACAGCACTTGAAAATCAATTTCTTATTTCTGTAGTTCCCTTCAATTGCAATACTATTCAGAAACGAGCAGAGACAAAGCTAATAAATTATCTTTTTACAGACGTCTGGAGAGCACAAAATAGGACAGGGATGCCTTTTCTGACTTCCACCCTGGAAACACATTAACAGGAGCCGTTAACAAAACCCGGCTTTTCCTGGTTTTGATGTA
The DNA here is from genome assembly GCA_933210815.1 of Meta bourneti. Taxonomy (NCBI): domain Eukaryota; kingdom Metazoa; phylum Arthropoda; class Arachnida; order Araneae; family Tetragnathidae; genus Meta; species Meta bourneti. The sequence continues at coordinate 18,742,114 of OW119922.1, forward strand.
TAGTGAATAATGAATTAAAAATTGATATTGTGAGCAACGAACTGATTAACAAAATTCCTGATACTAATTAGTATATTTTATCCTGATTATTGAAATAATTATACTTAATATTCATTTGCAGTTTGCAAATTTGGTTTGGCACAGAAGGTGGCATCAGTCTCATGTGCCCCAGGTCCCAAAAGATCTACTTTCGATTCTGAACGAGGGGACTTGGCCATTTAGAAAGAATGTTCCAGTGTATCAAACTGGCGTTGGAACAGGTAAAATGTGCTTTTTCGGAAGTCTGTTTTGGGAATCAGGTGGAAAGACGAAGAAAACCACTAAAAGGAACGATTTACCTTTATTGGTCCATTTACCTTATTTATTTTTTTAATGGTCGATTCCTTATTATCTTTAACTTTGAAGATTTCCTGAACCGATTCAAATAAAGTTTATTCCACGAAAGGAATAAAATTTATGCCGGTACAAATAGAAAGCAGACCACATTGCGATGATAATTTTATATGGCAGAATACAAATCTGGATTAAATGAACAGGTTATTAAAGAGGGGCATAGGAGAGTTCTACAAGGGAGAGGGCTCAAGGGATTCATCTGTTCTTTTTCTCTTTTTGTAAAAAATGCCTATTTGCAAGAATGTCTTAAAAGAATTTATATACATGATTTACAAAGATTAGCAGTATTTTTGTTTAAAAATCTTGTAATGTACTCCATAGAATTAGAGACTTTGTTCAAGAGCAAGTTCTTTGTAGTTGAACTTACGTCACACTGGGGCAACACAACGGACTATTGACGGCGATCCGAGATCAATCCTGAAGGAAAAGATCCGAGGACAATACCTCGTAATTTTGGACCACGGCTACAAGTTTTCTTTGTAAATTAAAACTTTATTTTGGACAGAAAAAACTATTCCTAAGGCCCAAATACCTTAGCTTTTTACCAACGGCTTTTAGTTGCCACTTTTTCGGCAGTCAAGGTAATTGCTGATATTTATTTGAAAATTTTATAAAAATTCCATTTATTTTTTGAATGCTGTATTTTATATGACATGTAGAGTGTGCACACAGAGAACGCAATTCGAGAATATTTTCTCTTTTAAATATCAGTTAACCCATTTTTCATGTCATCCCTTTATTAGCTCTCTGGAAAGGAACTTCAAATAAAGCATTTCTTTTATATGTATATTAATTTACGCATTAATATACTTCTAAAATTTTATAAATGCCCAAATACATAATATTTTAGTTTGATTGGTTATTTTACAGTTTCAACAATAAACAAATAAAAGCATCTACATTTTTGTATAACATTGTTGATAGGAGCATAATATATTGATCAAAAAGTTTTAAACAATATTTCAAATAAAAAAAATAAGGTGAATTGCTTTTGTAATTGTTTAAAATTTTAATTGTTAAGCGCATTACACTATTTCTTTTATACGTATTGTTTAGATTGATATCAGAAAGAATTGAAAGTTTTGCTGCGAATTAACTTGACTTTTACTAAAGCGTTAGTTTTCTTAGTTCAAAGACATTGAAATTGAACAAGAATTTTTCCGAAAGCGCTTTATAACTTGTCTTTTAGGATTTGATCAGCTATTTAATTGTTGAGAAGCCGAAAAATTGCTTTGCCATGAAGCGAATGTGAGTAAATTTTCAAACTTGAAAAAAATGTTAAAGCATTGAATATTTTCTATTTTGAGACTTAAAACAAGAACTTTTTTAGTGTTAAATGACAAATGCGAAATTTGTTTTTCAAATTTTCAAGCAAGCTTTTTGGAAATATATATATATATATATATATATATATATATATATATATATATATATATATATATATATATATATATATATATATATATATATATATATATTTATATATATATATATATATATATATATTTTATATATATATATATATATATATATTTATATATATATATATATATATATATTTATATATATATATATATATATATATATATATTTTATATATATATATATATATATATAATTAATTTCAATATCTATTTCATTGCAGCACAAAACACCAAATAAGAAATATTAACAAAATTTCTGAATTTTACGAAATCTAAACACAATGAAATAAATACACGATATGTATTTATGATTTAGAAATATGTAACTAATAAACATAAAAATAATAATTTTTTTCAGGTTTTACACCCTGTCCTCAACCATCACGGACGCTTCCAATTTTACCAACGTTTCACCCAAGGATTATGCAGTAAGTATACTATATATAAATAAAGTAACTATTCTCGTTAGTGGCTCAAGAAATTTATTTTCTCATCACATAATATTTTTATTTTTAGTAATCCTTTCTCGTTTCTCTTTTGCAGACTCAGTTGACACTCCTAGACATGGATGTATTTAAGGCCATCAAACCTGAGGTAACTTATTTTTATGTCATTGAAAACCTTAGTATAGCCTAACGATAAAAATTTCTTCTTGAATATTCACTTTGAAGAATGAATTCAAATAGAAGTAATATAGTTTATTTTCATCAGGTATTAATATTAAAATTAAAGCTAGTACAAATACAATATAAATTAAATTAAATGATTTAAATTTTTAATTCGAGTGTGCTGTAAAATCTAATTACTTTCCTATGAAATAGAAATAAAGTCGAGATAAAAATATTTTTCTTTTCCAGGAATTGATAAGTGCTCCCTTCACAGAGAAATCTGCACCTCACGTCACCGAATTGACCAATCGTTTTAACTTTGTAAGTATACATTAATCATGATTCATCATACATAATGTATCAGATTTACGACACGATGCAATACATTTATCGAAATAACAAAACGTTTAAAAATTCATTTTAATTAACTGATCTTTTTCAGGTTAGCTATTGGGCCGTAAGAGAGGTTTTGAAGGGCATGACATACCGAAGACGGTCGTTCATTGTGACGCACCTTATAAAGGTAGCTGAAGAACTTCAGAAGCTTAACAACTTGCATTCTGAATTTGCTATCATTTGTGCCCTGAAAAATGCGGCTGTTTTCAGACTGAAAAAGACGTGGTCGGTAAGTAGCAATAAATGGTCTTTTTCTTTGTCTTACCTTGAATTTGCATCTTTTTGTTTGGAGACCTTCACCTTTCCTTATAAAACATCCATTCTTAAAATGTCAACGAATTCGTTATTTAATGCATTTTATATTACAAATTTCTAATTCTAGGTATTATACCTCGGTACCATAGTAACATGACGGTGAATTTTTTTAAAAAAAGGTCAAATATAAAAGTGATGCATTTATTCTTTTCCAGAAAGTACCTAAAGACAAGAAAATGTCCTTCGAAAATATGTCTGCCCTCTTCGAACCCGAAAAGAATTTTAACTCTCTTCGAGAATATATACGGAAAGCAACAGGATCTTGCATTCCATTTATTGGTAAGTCTAGTTTGGTGTAAATTCCTATCGAATGAGTGTATGTGTGTTGAATGTAAGGTAAGAATGTTAAATTCGAACAAACAGATTTTATTAATTTCATTTCGAGAGAAATTCTAAAGAATTTGAACGGTGTCTCAATATCGTTATAGTTAATTGTATTACAATGTTAAATTACGAAAAACACTTCGAATTCCATGCATTTATTCCACCTAGTTCTATATTCATTAAGATTGCTTAGTTAGTATAAATATGCCGATAACGTGGGCAATGAGATGTATATAAAAATCAGTTTTTTCCAAAACTTATTCACATGTACCTAAGAAACAACTGGTGGCTTTCTTGTATTTCAACCCATCTCCAATAAATTCTCCTTTCGAGATTGATCCCAGATCGTTTCTAATAGCACGTGGTGCTGTTTCCGTGAGACGTAAATTCAATTACTTACCTGCCAATAATTTCTCCAAATTGGTGCTATTGGACTTTAGCATTTAGAAAAACAAAAATAATAGCTTATTGGAAACGCAACCTACTGTTTAAATCATATATAAAATATAAAAGTAGAGCAAGTAATTGTAACCTTTTAATATGCCCAAATTATATTATGTGACCAAAACTAGTAGTAACGTGACCCTTAGACAACATTCAACTACAGGGTGGAAGCGAACATTCACCATCTGATTGGTCCACGGGACGGGAGACGCCATTAATTCATCACCTGATTGGTCCGCGCGACTCAGTAGTAGACTTTGGCTATCTCACCATCTTTGTCACTACGCTATAGACCACGCATCACACATCGACCCATCCGGTAAGATGTCATATCATCAAACGAGGTGATGAGATGCCAAATAGGCCAACCTTGTTAACTTCTCACAGTGCAATCAAGTGACTATTAGTCGATGTTGACTAAATTTTTTGAAGCTCCTCTTAATAACAATGCTCAACCTACTTATATTTCACATCTATGATTTAAATCCCAGTGATGTGCAAAAAACATTTCAAAAGTAGAATAGGTTCGGTTCCTGTTAGATTTAATTCCCTGTGTTTGATGTACGTTTACTTGACGATGCTTAGCGCAGCCTGACCAAATATGGCCCTTGCGCCATAAACTCAAACCAATCTACTGACCAAAAGTGGAATGTTCCGTATCATGACATCTTTTCTTATTTTCTTCCAGGCCTGTATACGATGGACATCGTGAGGATTGACAAAGAGCATCCTCTCCAGGAGATTGATAATGTAGTTCGCATGATAAAGTTGGCAAGGGTGGCGATCAAGATCATTCGGTTCCAAAGGTCCAACTACGATCTACGAATGTTGCCACATATTCAGCACTATTTGAAGCCAATGGTTATGGGCAAAGAAATGATAAAGGTCACGGATAGTGTCAACTACAGGTAATTAATAATGTGTTGACTTTCGTCCGTGAACATAAATTTTGTTTGTAGGATCAAATGTAAAAGACATACTTTAGAAACTTCGGTGTTAAAATAGAGATGTTTGCTATAAAAATAGAACTATTGGGTGGGATGGGTGGGGGAGTATAGGACATATGTGTATCATTAGAGCTTTGGTGTGGTATCTATCCTTTAGTGTGGTGAAATGCGACTAAAATCAAAACAGATTCTACTTAATCCACTTGAATTTGATTTTGTTAAATATAACTTTTTATTCATATTGAGGAAACGGACGGGCATTTTCTCGAAACAATTTCCCGATCGATTTTATTTCTACGATTTCCATAAACTAAACGCAATGCTCTAAATTTGTCTGATAAATGTTTTAAACGATTAGTTTAACCAACTTCACAAAGTCAAAGTACTTATTTTTTGTCGGTCGATAAAACGTTTTGTTTTATTTTTGCTTTGAAAAAATCCATCAACTCCATGCACACATAAATCATGAGAAAACTAAGTGCATTCAATATCTTGTGTTTATTCATTCTATTTTAGGCGAAGAACTCTTTAAATAACTTAATTGCAAATTGTGCAACACTTTGCAAAAGTATTTTGTTTTATCAGAACCGAAACATATTGAAGAATAAGAAAACCTTTTAGGGGTAATCTAGACTATTGGTGGTTACATATGTGTAACATTCTGGTTGAAAGGGTCAATGGGAGACAAAATTGTTACAGTTCATAGAGCCATTATCTTCATATATCTACCGGAAAACACTTTTTCAAGTAGTTAAATATTGTATGTGGACGCTAATTTTGAAATGTTATTTGCAGTGCATCACTCGAACTGGAGCCACAATCGCCACCACGTAAGATCAAACTCCCCAAAGGATGGATGTTTCTTCACAGGTAAGATATCTATTTCTCTTTCAGTCTCAAGTATGCGTCTGTTGCACTCTTTGAGCATACTGTTTGTTTCCATTCATACCAAACAGAATTCATACTAAATAATACTCTTAAGCTTATATCCATTACTGTACGCATGATCTTATAGTTTCACAACAATGAATATTATGCTGACAGTCAGGGCTGTTCCTGAGTGGTGGGAATTTTCCGGTACTATTAATTTATACTTATTCGGACTTTGCATGTTCTTTTTGCGATTATAATAAAATATACTTTTGAATCTGAATAGTTAGTTCTTATCTTAAATTAGTATAGTCAAAAAGCAGTCATCAAGAGCATGCATATTTTGAAGGGGAGAGCCCACGCTTCGGGGATCGAATCCTTCCTAACATGATTTTAGATTTAAAAACTCAAAAATACGTTCTGAAGCTTTGTACATTTAAGATAAAATATAGGCTTAAATTCGTCAATAATTTGTCGTCGTAAAAATCAATAATTGCAGGTCGCAAAAAAAAATCATAAAAACAATGCTCATTTTACCCTCCTGGTGTTTGTTTCTACGAACTATCTCGTCAGTAGCAAAATTGACCAGATCTTATCATGCCATCATAAAAAATAGGCAATAAATATATTGATAAGATATCTCAGCATTAGCAAATTTGGTCTGATCTTGATGAACGAGATATCTCATCGAAACCACTAGGTTGGTCAAGATTTGGGTGTGTAGGAAAGAAAGAAGATAGGGAAGAAAGAAGATTAATTGAAGATAGGGAAGAAAGAAGGGTCATAGAAATTATTTTCCGAATACGTGGTTTATGTTAGGCGTTCTGTTAGAAAATATAATGTTTTTGAGAAGAAAGGCGGCTTGGTGCAATTTGCACAGGCAGCTCATACCTCAGGAGCGCCCTTGCTAATAATGTCAGAATTCCTAAAATATTCAACGTTTTTTTTGTTGCTACATACAAACCAAATTATTTTATGTAAATCGTTCTGTGTTTTGAATGCTTTGTAAGTTAAATGCAATTTTTTAACATACGGATTCTTAAAAAAATTTCCAAACAAATCTTTCAATTACTTTGTTGATACATTTATTGTACTAATAGCTGATCGAATCGACTTGAATGTGATTTCTAACTTTACCTATTGTTTATTTTACTAGTGTGAAAGACATCAAATGGCGCAAAAGTATTTAGGAGGAAGTTTGTCCGGAATAGGATGAAGTTGTTCATCATCAGAACTAACTGGAGCGCATTAGATTTTTTGACAGTTCTGCAGCTCATGATGTTATAATTTATGTAACTATTAGCACCAATCTTTATTCCTCTCCCTCTCAAAATTTTAAAGAAAACGTGTGAGTTGCAGAAAAGGAAAAGGGTCTTCTGTTGACCGGTCTGAGTTTATGATGTTTGAAGAATTTGGAATGTTTCGGACAAATGAAAGGAACTGGATAAAAATGAAAATGGTCAAAATATATTAATCATCTGGAATTATTTCACACCCTTCTCTTTTACAATAACTTTTGTTAATCATCCACCATGAAAATATTTATTTTCTGAAATCTACTTCAATTATCCTTATTTTCAATAAAATTTTTTACCTCCATCTCTCATGTTTTTATTCGTGCGTTCTCTGATTCATATTTAATTTGCTCTAAAAATTTGTCTCTCATCTACGGAATGAAACAAGGCTCACGATCGTGGTAAGAAGGAACAGAACAAATATTCAACATAATAAACATTTTCAAATATTTTTCATCGTTCGTTCTGATATACTGTCTGTCTACCACTAGAACTGCTCTCACCACTGTCTGCGCATGTCTGATGACGTAGAAACGAACCATATCCCATTTTCCACAGGGGATGCTTAAACAAGTACTTTTAAGTTTGTAGCATAAGCGCAAATCACGACAAACTTAAAATATATTTGTAAGGATTTGTTCTTGTTGCTGAGAAGTTCCATGCTAGTAACTATTTCTTTCCGCCGTCAACAGTCGCTAAAAACAAAATAAAATTAAGACATCTACCAGGAAATATATTATAAAAGTACTTGAATATAGATAAGAATAAAAAAAGAAATGTATAATTAATAACAATAGGAAAAATAGAGTTTATTTTTAACTAAAACTGATTAACTAGTTTTTAATATAAAAAGTAACAACCTTTTTGTTTTGTTCATAATTCAAAAACGTTTCTTACGAATAAAGCAAATTTCCCTGCTGACTGAGACGAACATGAAAGGAATTGATTTTAAGTGTGGTACTCTCAGGTAAACGGATATGTGTTTAGATGTTTTTGTTGAAATTCAAGTACTGCGTTACACGATGTGTTAATTGTAGTCTGGAATATGAGTTACATGCATAAAAGAAAATTTAGCATTAATTTTTGAAATTTTTTCTCTGAATATGTGGTTGAGATAGAAAAGGTTATAGTTGAAAGATTTTCTATCGTGATTATGCTGTTCAAGTATTTATATCGAAACTAAAATTTCGAGATGATTTTGCTCTTGATATTATGATACTTGTGGCTATTGACCTTTTAATGAAATAGGCGGAGTATGTGCGCTCAGCTTCATGTTATTTCTTCCCTTAGCTTTGCTTGTACTTCTGTCACTTGGTTGTGGAAAAAAAGCATGTATCCTAATGTGGGGGAAATTATTGACTTGTTAAAGTGATTATTGAGCGTGATGACACTAGTCTGCGCGTCGATAGCCAATTGGCCCAAATCGATTCATAAACCCACGTGAATTACCCTTCTGAGATTTTACGACAGCAACTTTACCCACATGCTCTGTCTATTTTATTAGAAGGTCGACGCTTGTGGCTGCATGACGTCGTTGGTAGAGAAAATTTAATAGCGTTAAAAGTCTGAGAAACTGATTTAACATTAGGAGCTCCAATCTTTCTGTACTCATAACTTAGAAACAGTAAGACCTAATGACATGCAAATTTTATGCATTTGAATTTATAGAAGACATTAGTTGCTGTTGAACGCCATCTTTGAATTTTCTCTACTGTCAAAATTGCTCGAATGAAGAGGGGTGTTTCGTTTTTTTTCCGCGACTGTACATCCTTTTGACATCTGTGGTAGCCCAAACTGTGCCTTGTTGACAGACTTGACCATCTTTCAGAATCGGCATTATCGGGAAGGTGTTTATGGAAGCTATCAAGAAGCCTGGAGAACTTTTGAAGCATCTGGATTCTTGTCGATCTTGTTACTTTTTATTTTTGTTCTATTCTCTAACTTCATGTGTCAGATAATGACACAGGGGTTAATATATATATTTGTCTAAGTACTTTTGCAGAAAAATATTACACTGCTAAATTCTCGAGAAATGGAGTTTGGGTCGACAAATAGGGTTTCGGAAACTGTATATTTGTTGTGGTTTGGGACTATTCAGATATGAACTTTTTATTGGATTTAAGGCGGCCGCTGTAGCTCAGTGAGTTTGCGCACTGCGCTAGCAACCTGCGAGTTTTAGGCTGTGCAGACTAGTTACTCCTCCGCGGGTGTATTTCTTATCTGTCGATAAAAGCTTTCTTTGTGTATGTCCATTACTTGACCATTTATAAGCAGATCGTGAAATCAAGCACACAAGTCGAATTATATATGTTCTAAAGCCAATGAATTGGATTTAAATTGCTCTCTAGAAGGAGAAATTTAATATTGGATACTTTATGTCAAATAACAATTATTAAATTATTTAGAATTTTATTTAATGGAAATTTATAGACTAGAAATATTTTTAATAAGGCTATTCAAACGTTTCATTGTCATGATTTATCCTTCGCCAACTTTGGAATCAGCGAGGATATATTTTTATTTACCTTTCCACCAGTTCCCTAATTCAACTAATAGACTCGTTCAAAACCATGTGACCCAAATGCCTTATCACGACATCCGTACTATACGGTATCCTGAATTGGAATATAAAGCTAAAATTGGAAATCTGATCGGGCTGGGTCCGTATTTCAGTCATTAGTGGAAAGTAGAGACAGTAGCTTGGGATGGAATGAAGCACGCTTTTTAATGTTTCTAATGAAACGGATCAGTGATAGATTTGTATAGCACATCATCCAACTATCATTTGCACTGTAATAGCTAAATCGATCGATCTTTGAGGTGACTTGAAAGTAAAATGCGTTTTGGGAACCTGAAATTAAGTCAGAAAAAAGCAGGAACACAAGATGTAGTCGGGAATTTTGTAAGACATAATCTTAGGGACCGTTGTGGCTCAGTGGGAAGTCCACTGCTCTAGCAACCTTCGGGTTATAGGCGGCGCAGCTTAGATTCCTGTCAGGTGCATTCATCCCTGGATGTATTTCTCTCTTCTATGTCAGTAAAACCTTTCATATGTGTGTGTCTATTGTTTGATATTGTATGTCTTGTGTTGGCGCAGCATGGCCAAATATGGCCCTTGCGCCATGAAACCCCAAAACAACCAACCAAGACATAATCTTAGTCTCAAAGGTTATGTAATGAACTTACTATTGAGCAAAGGAGTGTGATGTGGTTACATAATGTGAGAATGAGAGCACTTGAATTTGGGGAAAGTCGAGAAAAAAAATCAGATCGAAAGTCACGGGAAATGGTTTTGAGATGTCTGTGGGAACCACTTTGACACATAACGGTGTTGTATGTTTATTTGAACTATTAAATGTCGAAAGAAATTGTTACAGCTTACATTTTTTGAGAGTAGGCTAATATGTATTTCTAAATTGAATAACGTAATGAAATGTGTTTTAAATTTGAACATAATGTTCCTTCGAATAGTGATGGAAAACCAATGCGTAAGATTATTGCAAACGAAGGACCGAAGTAGTGGCTTCAATCAAAAGAATTACATTACTATACAACCCGATACCTGTTCCTCAGAGCGATGCCTGATGATATACCTCTACGAAAACTTCTAGATAATTCCATAAAAATTTCTATAGAATGTAGTCTATAATTATGGCCCATTTTTCTTTAAGCTCTTTAAAGCAACCTCTTTAGAAATGTTTGTAGAAACCTCTAAAAGTCTTTATAGAAATCTGTATAGAAACCTCTATAGAAACCTCTATAGAAACCTCTATAAAACCTCTATAGAAACCTTTTATGAAACGTTTATAGACACCAATATATAAAAATTTCTTCTGAATGTAGTCTAGACTTATAGCCCATCTTTTAAAAAACTATATAAAGCAACCTCTTTAGACATGTTTTTAGGAACCTCTAGAATGTTTATAGAAATCTCTAGAATTTGCATAGAAACCGCTGTAGAAAATTTTGTAGAAACCTTAGAAATAAATTTATAGAAATGATTAGAAACCATGTAAACATTTCTACACGTATCCCCCCAATATATGAATTCTTGCAAAAGAAAACTGAAAAAAACCCTGATATTTTCACCCTGTATTCGTTAGTCTGCACTCAACTGGGAAGAGTATTAAAACATTACAAAAAATGTGCAATAGGAAAAACAGTGAGAAGTGGGTTGTGTTAAATTGCAATTTAAAAAATCTTACAATATTTACCTTTCGCGAGTTTCGTTTGTCCTTCTACGGTCATTTCTTCGCATACGAAGGCTAAGACCGGGATCTAAGACTATAAGTGGATTCCGAAACTACGCGCATAGACACCTAGACCCCTAAATTACTGTCCCTAATTTTCCATCAATCGAATCCGATTCGTCTACCACTGGAACTGCTTGCTCCACGAAGTTTGGATAGTATTACCATAGGAACCGGGCTTGTTCATTTTGAGTAGGGGTGAGTGGTGAATGTCTTGTTTTAGGCAAATGCTGCCGCGGAAAGTAGTTTATTATGGATTTTCTTGACAACAAATAAAAATCACAACAAATATATTTCAGTAATTAAGAGTTACATTGAGGGTGCCAATGGGGGAAAACTTTAATACATTTCCTCAAGCATCTCCATGTAGAATGGAATAAGGTCCATTTCTATGGTAACAGACAGGCGCAAGCTTTGTGGTGAGAGCAGTTCTCGTGGTAGCAAAATCCTGATAGTCGTAACAGATAGTTAAGATTTAACACACATTCTCGTGATAGACATACAGCATCGTGAACACATTCTCGTGATAGGCATATACTAGATATCAAGTTGCTTAGAAGCGGAGAGCTACCTAAACTGGATCGATCGCAGGAGAAACAAGGGTGTTTAAATGAGGCTATCACAGCAAGAGTGGCCTAATCCACCAACATACCCAATGGAGATAAATGCGATTTTCTTGGAACTATTTTTATATATTTCTATTTATCCATTATATGATTCGAGGAGGGTTAAAATCTATATTGCAAACGCATTAAATGACAAGAGAGTAGGTGCCAAAAATAATTATTTAGGAATTTTTGTGGGTTAGGCCACTCTTGCTCTAATAGTCTCAAATAGCCTCCAGGAGTTGTGTTTGTGTGTTAGAACTGGTTCCACTAACCAATCGACTTGACGAAACCTATCAACCAACCCTGTATTGGCACATACGAGAATCGAATTCACGACCAATCGCTTTAGTTACCGATAAACTAATGGGTGCTCCAACCACTAGGTCACTGCAGTGGTGACTACATGGAATTTTTATCAACAGTGCCCTATGCATAGAGCCTGAATGACAGCCAGTTGACTTCATGGAACGGCGATTCCTAACCTAGAATATGCCAGGGGTACCCTTAGAATTAGTGCTAATGCAGTTACCGAATGACTCGGATGATCGGTCCGGGAAAATGTAGCCGGGTGGAGGAAAACACACTTTTAATTCTTAAAATTAAAGTATGTAATTTTAAAGTTTGAAGCTTTATGAATTAGCCGATGACTTAAGATACATTAATTCAAGGAAATACCTTTTCGATTGCTATCTTGTGAAAAAGGTTTTCCTGTGTTTGTCAAATATATTGATTCGATATTAGCCATTATAAAACTGACCCTAGTTAGGTTTCAAGACTAGGTATAGGATAAAAAATGAGAATTATTTCCAAGAAACAGCCATGATCTGTACCTTTGAACAAAAGGTGTGCAGTGTCCACACCCTTATTTATCAATATGATGGGGATTTCTTACATGACTACCATCTTTTTCTGAACAGAGGTCCCTATGCTTCTAGCATCGTTTGACTGCTGGTATGTCATAATCTTCGATGGCCTCTTGCTTGTTGGCATGTATGAGTAGAACTTGGGGATTTCCACTGGATTGGCGAGAGTAGAGGCGAAAAGGGGGGCCTTGCCCTAATGAAGACAGAAGAGGAGAGACAGAGCGGAGAACGACTACACTGGATTGTTGTTAACCCTCCAAGTGGTTACAACTAGATATCTAGTCTATCAAGATCTGACTAATTTTGCTAATGACGAGGTATCTCGTCATCAAGATATTGCTGATTTTTTACGCATCAACCATATCAAGATCTGGTCAATTTTCATCATCATCATCACCAGAAGTAGATAGAGTCATCAGAAATAGTTTCATTCTCTCCTCATTCCGATGAAAGCTCCGGATTATTGCCAAAATTCAGCGGATCCCCAGGTAATACGGATTTACCTTTAAACTGGACACCATCGGCAAACAGAAATAAATGGAAAGTGTTTTGTATTTAACTGTGTATTCCTTAATGAAAGTTAATCACACCACTACCCTGCCTAACCCTCCAAGTGGTTGTCTCGACGAAGTATCGCGTCATTAGCAAAACTGATCAGATCTTGATGGACGAGTTCCTCCCTGGGTGTATTTCTCTCTTCTGTGTCAATAAAGCTTTCATTGTGTGTATGTCAATTGCTTGATATTGTATGTCTTGTGTCAATTACTTGATATTGTGTTGTGTCTGTCGCAGCATGGCCCAATACGGCCCTTGCGCGATAAAAACCCCAAAACCAATCAACCAACTTTGATGGACTAGATAACACGTCATTAGAAAAAAAACTGACCAGATCTTGATCTCGTCACAATGAAAAAATTTCGTCAATATCTTGATGACGCGATATCTCGTCATTAGCAAAATTAAACAGATCTTGATGGACGAGATATCTCGTCGTAACTACTTCGAGGGTTAATTCAACTACCATAAGCCTTTCTTTCAAATTTGACAAACAGTAATGCTGTAGTCGTATTATGATATACTGAGTTGATTTCATTTATAACAGTTTATTGCCTTTCTAATTGGGAGAACATTTAAATTACTGTGTACGAAAAGTGCCTAACATCACATTATTTTTCAATCGAAAGCCCTACCGGTCTTCTAGAAGCATCAACCTTTCAGGAATTTTCCGATTTTCGAGTGGATTCCTCTTTGGTGCTAAGAGCTGACTAAGATGTTTAAAAATGGCGGACAAGTAGCTCAATGTTTCAGATGCCGCTTACAAATACTGAGCTGGTGAAAGGAGGCTTTCTTTTTGAAACCTCTTTCAAAAATTCTCTCATTTTTAAAAACTGTGTCTAAATATATTTTTCTTGTGCTTATAAAAGATGATTTCGATTTCAAGTAAACCTAACATTTTCATTATTTTTTAGATGAAATAATACATTAAATGCGTTAATTTTATTGGTAAGTTCTCAATACAAATTGTATTCCACGCAATACAAATATTCAAACACAATATTCAAATCCAATACAAATTAAATTCTCATACAAATGTAAGCTTAATGCAAAAAGCTTACATTTGTATACCTTTTCGTTGGAGTGTGTCATTCAACTGTTGACCTTATTTCTGGACACAAATTTATTACTTTTACAAAATAGATGCACTTGAACTATTTTTCTTTTATAAGGAATAATTTATGGTAATTATTACTAAGGAGTTCGGAAAAATGTTGGGTTGGAAAACCGTGAGGAAAACATTAACGAATTCTTGTAACCTTAAATACTTGAAATCTTAACAAATGCTACATACTAGGAAATTATTTTGTGGATTACAGAACTACATTAATAAATTTCTAGAATTAGCACAACCATTTTTTATTTTGCTATAACACTGTAAGGGAAAGTGCTTATAGGCATAGAGCTTATCCTTTTCATCTGAAGCTCATAAGCTTACTCATGAATTTTAAACCTGATCAAATAAAGCTATGTAATTTTTTATAGCTTAAACTATTAGTAATTTTTTCTGTGTGATTGTGGTGGAAGGTTTCCTTCATCATTAACCAAAGGGCATTTTAAAAATGGAACAATCGGGTGTTCAAAGTTTCGTTTTTAAATACTTTTTTCGATCGGAAAGCTTTTTAGCGAGAGTGCGTAGAATGCAACTCCTCACGCAAGAATGGATTCAGTCTGGAAGCCGTGATCGGTTTACGCAAATTACCACGAAACCACAACGTATTTCTGTCAAAATTTGACGGTCCATAACTCCGTGCTTATTCATGTGTAACGTGATAGCAACTTTTTTTATAACAGTGATTAAGACAGAAATCGACGTTCAAAGCAGTGTTTTTGGAAAGATCAAGAGAGAAAATGGCTCTCGGTGTCGAGGAAGTTTTGGGAATTGGAAGAAGAAACGTAATTAGTTACCTTGCTTTTACTGAAAAAGAGAGCCTTGAAAACTATATCGTTTCTGAAGTTTGACTTCAAGCCCAGATGGCTATCTGGATCTGGTAATTGCGCTGAGCGATTCTCATGAAACTCGGAAATCTATACTCAGTTTAGATTGTTTCTCTTGCTTATGTAATGATGTGGGTGGTTGCAGTTATCTTAGTTCAACTGCCTTTTTTTCTTTTTCTCTTTTCACTTCCTGGTAGAAATGACCCTTCCAGCTGCAATAGCAGACTTGAAAAGATGTTGAGGGGAACATAGATCCTTGACCAAAATAAACTTCGCATTGAACAGTACAGTGAAACTTCGATTAACCGTCACTCTTTTAACCGTCAGTCCGTTTTAGTAAAAGTTAATTAATTAAAAGTTATTAGTACTTATATACATGCATACATACTGTACTCATACATACTTTACTTCTACGTAAAACACGGAACATTGTGCCGCTCAGAAAGCACGAGCCTCGAAGAAACGAAAGAAAATGGCAGACTATTTTAAAATTTGAATATGTATGTACGTCTAGAGCGTAAGTTCATGTAACAATATGTACTATACTGTACTTAATGTAAATTGTTGTGTTTATTTCTGTAAAATAAAATACATGTAGTGTATTTCCAGTTCGCAAACATACATTTTTTATCATTCGTTCATATGAAATGGATGGGGATGGGTTGTTGTTTAAGTTGTCTATTATCCGTCTATTCGATTAACCGTCCCGGTCCCGACCCTGACGGTTAATCGAAGTTTCGCTGTACTTTGAATGTTTTTCGTCAAAAAGGAGGAAAAAAAGCAAGAAGATATTTAGGAATTGAGAACAAAATCAATGAGACAGATGGACATAGTTCACTCCGTGGCGTATCTCCTTGACAGTTGTTGGCGACACATTGGCGCAACTTTTCATGTACTTGGCAAACGCCAAGAACGTTGTCAGCTTCTCAGTTGGTATCTGATATCTTGACGCAATCGAATATCGCCGGAGTTCGTTTCCAGGAACCACTTTTAGTGTATTTAGTATAGTACAGCAATTTAAATCAATGTCAATAAATATAGTTCCAGTCCATTGAAATTTTATAGTTTTGCGGGAGCCACGACAGACATGATGATTGTATAGAGAGATTGAGAAGTGAATTCTATCTGGTTCTATAAACCAAATTTAATTTTTAATACGTTTTGTAGTGGTAGCATCAACCCTTTCACGCTCCTTTCCTTTCATTAAACACTATACACAGTCTTTTTTTTCCATATTTCTATTAATTTGGTAGAGAGACAAGATAGTTTTAAAATACCAAGGCAGGCCCATTTACTAAGTGCTATACTGTCAATACCAGAAATTGAAGTCTCTTCAGAGCCAGATTTTTCATGACCTCATCAACACCACAAGATAGTTTTAATAGTAGTATGGTGGCGCATGCTATGAATTTACATCAGTCCCTACATCGATAGAATCCCGATAAGCAGAGGCTCGACCTGAGGAATCTGCAAAACTTTTTCTGGAGGCCAGAGTCTCCTTCGAATGACGAACGGCTGCAACTCCTCGGATGTCTCTGCCGAAATCTATAGTTGTCTGGCCAGAGGACTGGGGTATCGGCATGGACGCTGGTTGGGTGAGCGCAAGTCGTCGGGGTAGCTCACTCTTCCTCCACTACAATTTCAGTGCTGCCCTTTTTCATTCGCTGTCTCTCCTCTTCTTCCTTCTGGCTGCGGTAGCCAAGTTGGAAAATAACGGATTAGCAACCGGAGGGTTGCGAGTTCGAATCCAACCAAAGACCGTCGTGTACGTGAGGGACTAGTGCAATCTGTCGTGGCCTCAAATATCCTCGCGTTGGCGTTATGTGGAAGTTTGGAGAGTGGGATGCCAACTCAAGTGTAGCCTCGTCATCTGACTGTGGTTCAAAATTACGTGGTGCTGTCCTCGGATCTTTCTCTTCGGCTTTCATCCCGGACCATCACCAATAGCCCATTGTGTTGATCCAGTTGACGTTAATTAAAATACCTACCTACTTCCTTCGTTAGGGCAAGACATGAGACCCCCTTTCACCTCGACTCTCGTCAATCCAGTGGAAATCCCCAAGTTCTGTTCATATATGGGAGCGAAATCTCGACATAATTCACCAAGTAAAGGACCACTGTCGATCATAACATAAGTTTTATTTTTACAAATTTTAATAAGTTTTGCAATTTTGAATGATAGGTGTCGGAACTAAAATATTAAGGATTCAAGAATGCAATTACCAGATGAGCAACTACGAAGTTCAACAGTTAAAGTCTATTTAGCCCACTTGTAAAAAAATGACAATCGAGCTGCAAACCAACAGCAAACTTTTCAAACTATTTAAACATAATGTATTTACACTTTCTATAGATTTTTTTAATGTGTATTCTATGAGTAATAGGTAAGGTCTAATTCAAAATCAATGCTTTTCAGACATTATTGTTAAGATGTTTATGTAAACAATTTTCACCAAAGTTCCTTTCTTATGACTGAGCTTCCACACAAGAGTCGTGAATATGCAGAGAAAATACTGCTTGTCAGAACGTCTCTTTTAAACTATTTTGAATTGATATGAATATGGGACTTTCTTAGGATAAAGTTTGTAATGTACTGGTCAGCTTTTGGGGCTTTACAGATTACAAGTGCTTGCGGATTGATTTACGATAAAATCTAAACATCACAACTTTAAACTAAAGCCTCTTTTCACTTTCCATAAAGCTTTCAAAATAAGATTCAAGTTCAAACCAACTTCCTTCAACAAGATTTGTAGTTTCCCCAGAGTCGAAAATTTTTCAAGATTTTTAACCCTTTCAGTGTTAGTGGGATGTCTGGGACCCCACCTCCTTGAATTAGTTAAGGTTAGGTATATTAAGGTTTTTAAGGTATATAAATAATCTCTCGTTTGATATTCTGATATCTAGGAGTACTCCAGATTGGCGGTGACATAGAGGTAACCCTAAAAAAACTAATTTTTCGTTACGTACAAAATACATGCTTATAAAATAATGTGTCATATCCATAACATTTTATGATTTTTATCATAGTATCCTTCAAAAGAATAAACACGGGCCCATTTCTATTCTCATGCTTTTAAACAAGCTCAACCCTACAAGTGAGATTAAGACCTGGTCAGTTTTCTTCTAATGACGAGATATATCGTCCGTCAAGATCTGGTCAATATGTTTGTAATGACAAGATACCTAATCGAGGAGGGTTAAATAAAGAGCTTGCATTATGCCATAGCTAACCATTACAGAAAATGTCTCTTTATAAATGCATATGATATAATCTACCAACATTTGTATGCTCTCACATGAGCGAAGTGTGATAAATCTGAATGTTGGCTATCCGTAAGTTTTAATTGATTTCGAAGGTTGAACTGGGACTCACGAATTGAGATTACATACTTCACCCTAACTTTTACTCCTTACTGTTCTTCAACATAATCTGTTTCGCTTTTACCTTAACGATTCAGATCAAATTGGAAACAAGCACTGAAAATCAGACAAGTTGAAAATGGAACTAAAATTGGGGCTGAGAACAAGGGGATTACCGATTCGGATGATTGAATTTTCATCATTCTTTTGTGTAACGTTTAAGTTTTATTGATGGTATATAAAAGACTGAGGGAGAGTGGAGAGTAAGTTCATTACTCTATTATAAAACAATAAATTACAAAGCAATAAATTATTTTATTTTATTATTAGCCAATGAGGTATTTTTAGAATACTCTTAATTGCACAGCAAACGAAAAGTTTTCGTCATTTGTTGAATTAATTACTGTTATGAAAACAATTACTGAAGCTTGACATAAAAGCACTGAAATAGAAAATTTTTCTTCGGAGTCTTGCTAAATATAGATGTATCACACATATGAGCTGACTAGCCTTTTCTGATTTCTCAAAGGTGACATTTTTTACTCGTAATGTACCTTTTAAAGCAATCTATCAGGTAAACAGTTAGAAATTTTTATGAAACAATCTTAGGACTCTAATGCACGTTTTACTTTAAATGATTTGGACTTTAATGTACGTAGGGCTTTGTTTTCAAGAAATTTGAGCAGAAAAAGTATGATACAATTGTCAACTGTTTTCAAACAATTTGACAATTTGTATTACACATTTTAATTATATCAGCAGAAAAAGAGATGGTAACTACAAGGGATATAGTTAAAATATCTACAGCTATAAAATGAATATATTGTAAAACATACAGTGCGCCTATATTAATTAAATTCAGAAAAGATACATCAAACTCATTTTAACATGGGGAGCAGTGACAACGGCACTAACTCCGGGTTACCTGAACAGAAAATGGCATTTTCAGAATAATAAACTATAGTTAAAACTAAACAACTGATAATTATGAACATTTGAAAGCCGTCCTTGAAAGTAAATAAGACTGGATAGCACTTTTTTTATTTTCTGAGAAAGCACTCAATGATTAATTAGATCATTGTGATCTAGACTCTTTCTTTGGAATTGGGTGTTAAGATTGTTGTCTATTTTCATCTCGTTTTTGAGACTTTGTCGGTGAATTTTGGGATCAAAGAACAATGCAAGATTTCTTCTCTCGTCAAATTAATTGGAGATGGCCAGATGACTATTTCCGGTCTGATGAGCTACAAGTTCATTGGGTAAATAACGCTCCAACGAAGAAAATCCTCTCGCATTCATGCGTGCTTTCTTCAACTAAATGCATTTAGCTGTTTACAAAAGCAAGGAACTAGCATTTAGCTCTTCATAAATCCAGGGCGGCACTTGCACGTTGTCGGGTATAGACAACGTGGATAGGCCGACTTAAGGTAACCCGGAACTCAAGGCTATCCTCATTGTTTCCCATGTTAAAAGGAGTAATGATTTTGTAATGGAAGGGATAGGATTCACTCTATCCAATTACTGAAATTTAATAAGACAATTTAAAACATGAAAAAACACAAATGCAATCACGTAAACTAACAAATAAAAACAAATCTGGGGAAAATTTACGGTTCGATGTTTGAAGTCTCGCAGCTGTGACGATCTCAGAACTGGTCTTTTATTTATTTATTTCATATGTATACATTTGAAGTTTATGCAACAGCAGTGGTGCTATTGTTCCAGAACTGATGTTCCTTTTAATTTCAAAGTTCGACAGATGTTGGAGGTTTGTTGCTCCGCAGCCGTCATCTTGCAGGTCGCTCACCTGTTACAGGTTTGCAGTTAGTTTTACAGTTCATTCGTTGCAATGTAACTTTTTCAGAATCTTATTATCGTAGGTACTATATCTTTTACCATATATACACCCTAAGCTTTTGACAGAATGGTTTTCCTTGTCAAGTCTGCGAAGTCTGCATTACAGGACGTGTCTTTAAATAAACAACTACCTTCAAGCAGAGTATGACACAAAACAGGCATTTAAGCATTTAAAAATCTTAGGAAACTTATTTTGCAGTGGGTTCCCTCACTCGTAGGATTGGGGGGAAACGAGTTGAGTGACAGATTAGCCAAAATGGGTACTAAAATCGATACCAATGAAAAATCCCCTTCTGCAGTTGAGAGCTTCTGTTCAGGTAAACATCCGAGATTGTCAAAAAAGAAGTCATTAAAAAGTGGTACAGTATACATACCATTAAACAATGGTACTTTTTTTATTGTCCTGCCATATACAAAAATATGGCAGGACATTAAAAAAGAAACCAAGAAAAAGAAGCAGTGGCACTTTTCAGACTCAGAACTGGACATGATTGCCTGCCTTTCAGCGCACTTGGGGAATATTGGAATATAGTATTCCAGCATGGAATGAGCAATTTGCAGAACTTCCAATTCCAGCATGGATGAGGATCATCTAGTCTGCACGGGCCTGGACTCCTCTCAACAGGCCCTGAACCTCTCCAAGCTCTATTGGGATGCCAGAGACAAAATAAGCTGAGCCTCTACAATGTACCATAGGTTGATTGGTAGTTAAATTTGCGGTCCACTGGAGCAACACAAAGGACTATTAATTTACCCCATAGGTACAATATATTTTTTACCATGTATTCATTTTATATTTGAAGATTTTTACCATCCTTTGTTGTAAACGTTTTTTTTCTTCTGGTATAATTAAGATATGGGATACTGCCAAATTGCTTGAAAAAGGACAATTTGAAGTGTTTTTTCATTTTACGTATACATATTTATACCCGTAAAAGCTCTGATCGACACGCGCGTATTAGATTACTAAGATTATTTTATGAAATTTCAATGCAGCTAAGGGAGGTTACCAGAAAATCTATGAATAAAGAGCCCATATAAAAAACTCTAAATAAAATTATTACAGCATAGATAGAAACCATATGGGTAGGTAGTTAATTAACGTCGCACTGAAGCAACAGAAAGGGCTATTAGCGGCGGTCCAGGATCATTCCCTAAGGGAAATTCAAGGACAACACCTCGTAATTTTGAATCACTTTAGATGACGGGCAACCATATAGGAGTAAAGAATAGGTGTTTATTTTATTGGTAAATTTTGCAGAGTAAAATATTTGAGTTAATTCCCAAAAGGTTCTTGTAAGCCCTTTATTTTTGTTATTGAAGGTTTTTATTTCAAGTTAATCTTGAGAATAAAATCTTAAAAAATTCAATTTTGATATGTTTTGTTTTTAATTAAGTTGTATTCAAGCTTTAAAATTAGATACTTTTTCTTCATCACTTTTCGGAAAGCATTTACAAAATATTTTAAAGACGCAAACATTCCCATCTGGACCCTTTTGAATGCCCTTTAATGGCTGATATCTCAAAAGTCACAATATGTACCTTTTCAAAAACAATCTTTCGAAGGTAAAAACCTGGAAAAGCAAAATATTAACCCTTCTCAAATTTCTATTGTATATGATTGGTTATACAGTAAAAAATAATGAAACTGAAGGGAAATCATTAGATTTTTGTATATATATTGTTGTATAATTCTCTAGATTTTCTAGTGAATTTACAATTTTAATTTATTTTGTCACAAAAATGGACTTGGGTTTATATGAATCTGTATATGAAACTCGGAAAGGTTGAAAAATTCCGTGATATATACATACATATTGAGTGGTGTTTGCGCCAATTTTGAACTCATTTTTATTTTTGTGAAATAAAAATATCAGTCTGGAAAGTTCGTAGGCACATCAAATTTGGTTGAATGAGATCCAGCAGTTCTTTTTTAAGGCCAAACAGTAACAATTCCAAACACCAGTTTAATTGTAACTATCCTGTACTTTAAAGCTATCCTAATTTGTATTTGTGTGCTCTTTGATAAAGCTGCTTCGAAAGGAAAAGCGTGGGAAAAGAATACCAACAATTTATTACAATGGTACAATATGAAGTACCTAAAACTTCATTCTAAAAGTTGGCTGCGCAATTAACTGTTATACTTCGTTTTTCAAAGATCGATTCAGGGATAAAAAAGCTATTTTTTCCCACCAGAGAAAAAGAAAAACGATTTGTTTACTCCTTTCCCCGTGCCTACCATTTAAAGAACAATCGAAAAGCGAAAATTTCACCTACTTTGAAGAGATGAAAGCAGATTACGATTCCCAAAGAAAACGATTTCATAAAAGAAAACGAAAACTCGAACAATCTGGCAGGGTCACGCGAATGAAAACGATAATTTTTCCATACAAAGTGCTCGATATGAAACCCCAAACGATTTTCACGGTTGGAGCTTCTCACGGTAAGTGGGGCAACGTGCAGGGTCGAGCTTGACACAAATCGTTCAGTGATCCGAGATCTGAGGATGGAAAAATCTCCGGATGCTTCATCTGGAACAGAATGAGATTCATCGTCTGATGACTGGGAATATCACTAGGCTCCAGAGGAGTGTTGGAGAATCTTCGATCAACAGGTGGGCATCATGAAGGTGCTTTGTTTATGGGTGAGTCGGATTCTTATTGAACTACTTTTAATATCATGTGCGACCATTCTTGTTTACTGTATTGGATAGATTCAGTAGCACTACCAGAATTGTATTTCGGAGAAGGCTCAAATTTAAAAATGTTTTTTTTTTATCCAAAAATCTTTTCATATTTGAGGCCACTGAGAGTATGAATGGCCTAATCACAAATTTGACAAAAGTGAGATAGTTGGAATTGCTTTAATTAATGATATAAAAACGGACTAAATGTGTTTAAAAGTCACTCCTAGGATGGCAGCACATTAACCTCTTCTTGCATCATATATATTTTTTGTTTTACATGAACGTATGAACAGCATAAGTAACATGCTCCATTTTTGCATTAGGCTGTTTCTGCTCTCAGTGACTCATTTCAAAAAGATTTTTCTGTTACTTTCGTTATTTTATCAGGCTATGAATAAAGTATTATTGTAAGTACATAGATGTAAAAGTGATCTAAGTACACGAATGAATGCAATGGTTGTTCCGCAAATATTTACAGGTATTAAGCAAGTAATGAAATGTGGTTTCTGAAAATTCACTTTTTACTTTTGTATTTCTATTGGAGAATTGATACACACACACCACTCGTACCCATGTGAATATGTGAGATGATGATTGAGGAGCATAGTTATGGTTATATTAGACAATGTTTATTCAAAAATAGAAAAGCTATTGTTTATTTGAACAGATAAGTAGGCAGTTAAATTACCGTCGCACTGGAGCCTCACAATGGGATATTGGTGACGGTCCAGGATCATACCCGGAGGGAAAGACCCGAGGACAACACCACGTAATTTTGAACCACGGTCAGATGATGAGGTCAACACCAAGCTGGGACCTCACTCACCGAACTTCCACATCAACGTGAGGACATTTGAGGCCACGACGGATTTAACGAGTATCAGCCCGCATATTCACGATGATCGAGTTTCGAACTCGCAACCCTCTAGTTGCTAATTCGCGACTCTACCAACTGGACTACAGCAGCCCTTCTATTTGAAGAATTTTCGAAAAATATTTCGTGTATCTAGATATTTAATTATCAAAAAGCAAAATTTTTGAGATGTGCTCGTGTACCTAGAGGCTTCTCTTGTTACACCACTGGGTAGATTACTGGTTAACTGTTCGCCGTGTTTCATTCACGTGTCTTCACTACCTAAATTTTAAAACCTTACTAGTTATTAAGTAAATATATATCCATCAATTGAAAATAAGAACTTATCCAGCTTGAACAGTATTCACTAATTTCATTACTTTTGTTGGTTTTGAAATACACGAAAGATAAAAGTATATTTTCCCTTTTCTCAGAGGAATTGTTATTAGTTTACGGCAAAAATGAAATTATTGATATATTGCTTAGTTTGTGCCAGTTTTCTAAAAAATACTATGAAAATAATATGAAAGAGGATTGTCGATCATTGTTTTCAAACGAATAATTTTTATCTTTTGTTACTTCTCTTATAAATGTATCCTCATATTTCTACAACTCGTTTCTAATTTTTTCATGCAGATATTTTGAGCGAATAACTTCGCTAAGAACCTTAATTCCTTAGTGTTAATTGTAAATATAATTGTCCTCGCGTTGGATTGTTGTGGAAGTTTGGAGAGTGGGGTGCCAGCTCAGATGTGAACATCGTCAACGGACCGTGATTCATGTTTACTAGGTGTCGGATCTTTCCCTTCGGAATTAATCCCAGAGATATGCCAATAGCCCGTTATGTTGCTCCACAATGCGATGTAAATTCAACTACTCACCTACAAATGTGCGAAACATTGGATACTTGAAAATTTTTTTCAGGAGGGTACTGGTAACCTAGTTATGGGACCCGGTATGTGGTGCTGGTGGTGGTGGGGGTCTGGACAGTATCCACGTACGTATTGAAAAAATTATATCGGAGGGGGCCCAGTATTCCTTCCCAGAAGTACTCCCTCCCCGCTGAATACATCCCTGGTGGTAGCCAGGATTTTTTAAAAAAGAAGTTTAAGTTTTTAAGTTAAAGTTTTTTAAACATAATGCTTTATTTTCGTAACACATTATGCACACGCACACAATACTCAATATAAATTAAAAGTCATATCCTAGAGAGAACTTTTTCTGAACTACATTTATTAAGGTATGCAAAAGTTTAACTTTCGTGTCACTACCTGTTTCTAGCTCACTTTTGTGTAGTCACAAGAAATATTCTTATGATTGCAAAACATTAAGAAAATGATAAAAATCCAGAGGCGTAGCATCCATATAAGAAAAGACCGGCATCCCCTATTGAATAAAATTATAAATCATCGACTTAATAGATAACCTTTGTTAAAAGCATAATCTATTTTTTAATCCAATCTTAGAGATATACCTCATTTCCGATTTCAAATGTGTACTTTACTCGCACTCTCTCTTCCCTGGGCTGGGTTCTCCTCGCCTCCGAACCATACGTATGCTCGATCGTCCAGGCGTTTGATAATTTCTCCATCTGATTGGTTAATAGTGTTTGTCATGCGCAATAGGCACCCCTAACACCACACCTTTCTCCCTTCCCCATACTTTCCATTGATGCTAGCGTATAGTCCAAATTATATGCGCAGTTGGTCCCTGCACATGATCTACCAAACTTTATTCATACGCCTTTGCAAAAACCAGCCTCTAGCTTCAAGATAATGAGCTGTCTTGTGGTAACGCAAAGAAAAGGTAATATCCATGCTTGTTTCTAAATATTTCCCCTTGTTGATTTGCAGTCAATATTCTTTTATTCCTTGTATTTTATTTATTACTGGTTTCTTAGTGTCGCAATTTCATTATGATACTGGAGGAAAATTTATTCGATTCTCTGATGACGATCCTACTAACAATTACGTTTGAACCCTCCAAGTGGTTTAGACGAGATATTTCGTCCATCAAGATCTGTCCAATATTGTTAATGACGAGCTATATCGTCATCTAGATATTACCAATGTTTTAATGATGACGAGATCAAGATCTGGTCAGTGTTCTTCTTATGACGAGATATCTCGTCCATCAAGATATGCTAATGTCTTCGATAATGACGAGATACCTCGTCAAGACAATCACCAGAAGGGTTAAATATCAAAAAACCCACTTCACTGACCTTCAAAGTTGTGAGCAAAAATCACCAACTGACATTTCTATCGTTCATAGTGGAGCAAATTCATTATCGACATCCTGAGTTGTAAATGGTACGCTACATTACTGCCTCACATTTTTATTTAAAAATGTATCGAATACCCGGTTATATTTTGAAACAAATTTAAAATAATTGACAGGGTTTGAGCGAATGCCAAATGATTGAAGTTGACGATAACAATGAACAGTAAATATTGATTCCACATTTCTCGTCCAAGATCTGGTCAATTTTGCTAATGACGAGATATGTACCTCATCGAGACAACCATCAGGAGGCTTTGTAATCTTCATTTAGTCAGCAACAAATTAATAGTTCCTGATTAACTACAAATAATCTCGATCTACGAACATCAAATTTCAATGTGGAGATGATCTTTGAAATGGACAAAGGCTTTAACATTGAATATCTCCAGATATAACCATTAGTAAATTCATGAAATTTCTTATTTAAACTAATTTAAAGATGTAGAAACTAATTTAAGACATCAAAACTTGGTGTCGCCATAGGAAATTTTAATGTTTATGCAAAATTTGATATGGAGACGATCCCTTATACAATATTTTTGCATTTGTAGAAGACATTATTCCCTATTGAATGATATCTTCGAATTTGCTTTACTATGAATAGTGCTCGAGATAAAGGGGGTTCGTTTTTTTCCGTGGCTGTACATATAATTTTCGCAAATAAATATCCATTTTTAATTTGGAAGTTAGTATCATTGATCTATCAATTCTCTATTTGGAATACATAAGGAATAAGGATACGAAAACCATCGAGATCCTATTCCCGATTGCTTTGTTCAGTTAACTCGAATTTGTCCAGTTTTCATGTACAACTTATCTAAAATATCACTGTTATAGAATATTTTCCCGACCGGCAAGAGGTCGGTGTCATTGCTAAGTTCAACTTCCCGAGTTTGATTGGCGTAACTTCCCTCTTGACTGCCATTATTCCATTGGGACGAATAAAAGGTCATTTGTAAGTGAATACAATTTGGGCCCAGACGGATGTAAATGATGCCTAGATTTGCAAATTACAGACATTCCCGCTAACGTAAATTACCAATGGAAAAATTATCAACACTGCTTTCTAGTTCTTTTTTTCCATAGTAGGAGTCACTGAATGGGCCTGAACATAAAACCAAATCGAACATTAAATGAAAAAATGTTCAAATGTGTGTGGGAATAACATAAAATAATCTCAAGGTATTTTGCAGGAGTATCGTCATGACAGCATGACATTGTACTGTGACTTGAAATCGTGGGTAGGTATAGATATTGTAATTAACGTCACATTGGAGCAACACAACGGGCTATTGGCGGCGGTCGGGATCATCCCCCGAAGGGAAAGATCCGAGGACAACACTAAGTAATGTTGAACCACGACTTGAAGACTTGGACTACTTCTTTTCCGGAAGAATATGGGGCCGCGGTAGCTCAGTTGGAAGAGCGACGGATTAGTAACCGAAGGATTGCGAGTTCGAAACTAGGTCGAGCCAAAGATCGTCATGTACATGGAGGCTGGAGCACGTTAAATCTGTCGTGGTCTCAAATGTCCTCACGTAAGTGTGGTGCGAAAGTTTGGAGAGTGGGGTGCCAGCTCAGGTGTTGATCTCGTCATCTGACCGTGGTTCAAAATTACGAGGCGTTCCTTGTATCTTTTACTTCGGGATTGATCCCGGACCGTCGACAATGGCCCGCAAATACTTCCATAGTCCCGTTCGAAATTTCTGAATTCATGCACACCACTAAGCTTCTTTTTTTCCTGAGAATTCAGTATTTCACCTAAATAATTTCTCATCACTATCCTGTAAAGGTATCTATTAGACCGTGAGACCTCAATTCACATTATGTATCACGAGAGCCTGATTAACCCAACCCACACTGCGAAGATTCTGATCTTGAATTTCCTCATCCAGCCATCAACGTCTTAATTAAAATCCAAGCACAGGAAAAGTGTCTGAAGCAAATGCTTGTACAATACATACATCTCCATTAGATAACATGTCTGATCCAGATTAAGAAGCAGTTGACTTGCGGGAAAGTTATAGAACACGGTTTCGCTTCATTGAAACTCGAAACAGATGATAATAGGCTGTTACGGAGTGATTCACTATTCGATTATCCCACATTAGAGTCCGATAGGTAATAAAAAAGCAGTTTCATTTCGCTCAACGTTAGCAAATAGCTCTTGGCAAAAGTTTTACTACCAAGAGCTATTTTCTGTTAACTTTCCTTTTCAAGAAAGGATAATCCTGTCTTGTTCCTTTGTGATAATATATACTACTAGCTGAATTACCCGGCGTTGCTCATGTTGAATTGTTTATAATTCATCGCAATATTACTCAATATAATTCCTATGGAGATTTCGAATTGTTTTTAGCCCCCCAGAAGACCCAGGACAAATCGAACGGGGTTAATATATAGCCCATGTGTCCCTCAGAATTCTACAGGATGAATGTACCAAATTGAGTGTGAATTGGTCTGACATTCATCATATAAATACGCAATGTTGTTCCTATGAGGATTTCGAATTGTCTTTAGTCCCCTGTACCATATCGACGATAAAAAAAATAAAAATAATCTTATATTATCATAAAAATTTACATTCCAATAATAAAGCTACAATTTAAGAATTTACAAACGGGATACATAAACGATATAATACTGAACGATTTTCAGCGCACAACTGCACGATTGCACCATTAGTCTAAGATTCTAAAAAAAATTCCAAGATCATCTTGAGAGGCGACTCCTGTAGATGTTAACTCTGACGTCATCTGCACAGCCAGACCGGGAGAGAGCGCCCCCTAGCAAGTGCTCTGTCCAGGATGACGGGACGTTACACCCCTCTGCACACCCAAGACAAATAGAACGGGGTTAATATGTAGCCTACGTTACCCGTAGGGTTCCAAAGATTAAGTGTACCAAATTTGGTGTGGGTTGGTCAAACGGTATAGATTTGTACAGAGAATAGACAGTTGCCAACTGTGCTTTATATGTATAGATGAATGATCTGGTTATCTGATTGGGATTATTTTCGCTAGTTATAGATTTTGTTTTCCTTTATTAGTGTGAGGAATCTGAGTATATATTATTTAGATAAACAGATGAAACATTAATCAAACTGGTGGTACAAATTTAAAAACTTCAAAATGTAATAAAAACGATGAAAACATGTGGAAAATGGTTAACAGCTATTAAGGTGGAGCAAAACGTCCACCATCATCAGGATCACCGCACTTTTGTCCAGATGATGGTGGACGTTTTGATCCACCGGAATCCATTTTCATACGTTTTTAATTTTTATTAGTCACGTTTTGAAGTTTTTAAATATTTACTATCTAATTTTTATTTATGCTATTTATTATTTTATAAAGTAACTACTCCCATGGCAAAGAAATTACGTATTACATTTAACTAAACTTCATAAAGTTTGTGACTTCCTCAGAGGGGGAGAATGTGACAAAATAAATGGTAGTTTATTAAAAGTTATTAAAATTTATTTTTTCTGTTGAAAGGCCTCGTAATGTATTATCTAAAAAATGTACACATATGTATAATAATCGCTTGTCGACTCGAGATTCCACTGATTCTATTTACCTGCCATTATTTCTCAGACTTTTTTATCATTTTGTAAAATTACGTTATCGACTCTTTAATTTACGTTCCTCAGTAGTTAACCCCCCGTTTTGTAAACAAATACCGTAGAGCGACAGACGAAATCCCCATTCCAATATTCCTCAAAATACCGAGCCTAAACGAAAATTTGTTTGCTAATCTTAGTTTTTACACCAGATTTCCTTATCAGAAAAGGGAATTTTAGGAAAAAGATAATTTATTTGAGTGCGTGTAATTATCTTTACACATTAAAAAATGAAATATTGTTTGATAGATTTCATTGAATCCCATGCATAATCTACTATGCGTGGTTGTAAAGAATTTATTAAGTTTTAAAACATCAAATGGCGAAATATATAAAAGATGATTCTGCCAGACTTAATTGGATAGTCGTCATAGGACGATACATTCGGAAACACGATGTGAAATTAAATTGATAAATCTCCTTGATTACCTTTGGTTGGTTGAAATTATCTTTATGGTTTGTATGGTTGTAATCATTGTTAAATTAAGTTGATGAATCTCCTTCCTGATTATTTGTAGAGAAATTGCCGACCATGAGGTATTAATAGGTCCATGATCCATTTTAATTTTGAGGATCACAGAAACATTCACTAAATGGTCAAATGTTCTACAGGTTCTTAACTGAGGAAATATCTGGGAATCATGTAGACCAAATGAGTATTTGGCTACCTTGGTGCAACGTGTGTGCTGATGTGGGTGACAGCTTATTGTGTTGTTATTACCTTGCTGATAAATGGCATTTACTATTCCCAGAGAAAAAATAAAATTTCAAGACCGGCATCAACACATCATCGTCTTTTCCTCATATGTATACAAGAATTAGACGATTACCTGGAAGTTTTTACTAAACTTTAAAGTTCCTGGTACTTACTCAACAGAAAAAATAGTTTTCAAGAATGGTACTAATTGCTTCAGATAGGGAAAGGAGTATCTGAAGCCATTTATTTTCCTTGAAAATGGGATAATAGTTTGAGAACAAGTTCCCTCTATTCTAAGAATTATTATTAAGATCT
Source organism: Meta bourneti (assembly GCA_933210815.1). Lineage (NCBI taxonomy): Eukaryota > Metazoa > Arthropoda > Arachnida > Araneae > Tetragnathidae > Meta > Meta bourneti. Next base: position 18,773,017 of record OW119922.1, read on the forward strand.
TCATCTACTAAACCCCTCTATACAGAGCACATGAACTTCAAATCTATAGGTTCGAAAAATCCTCTAGATGAGAGGATTTCACGTAGATAGAAATAAATTATAATTATTATAATTATAATTAAATCGAAATAAATTATAATAATTATAATTATAATTATAATTAAATCGAAATAAATTATTATAATTATAATTAAATAGAAATAAATTATAATAATTATAATTATAATTATAATTAAATCGAAATAAATTATTATAATTATAATTAAATAGAAATAAATTATTATAATTATAATTATAATTAAATAGAAATAAATTATTATAATTATAATTAAATAGAAATAAATAATTATAATTAAATAGAAATAAATAATTATAATTAAATAGAAATAAATAATTATAATTATAATTAAATAGAAATAAATAATTATAATTATAATTATAATTAAATAGAAATAAATTATTATAAATCCATTTATAAAGTAAATAGATGTTATACATGAGGTAAACAACTTGAAAACATGTTTAAAGATGCTCTTTTATTCCACAAATTTAGGTTCCAACGACGTATTTGCTTTTTTATTTTGTGAATTTCTAAAATCTTTAGGTCGTGTTACTGGGGTTACCTCGTGAAATTTTTCACATCTTTCACATTGCTATTCCACCCTTAAGGTACTCTAATGTCATCTATGCAATAACCGATCAAAAAAAGGTTGCGCAATCTGGATACTCTTGTTATCCCTATGTCCCCATCAGCAATGTCGTAGCGTCTATAAAAGCCAGGGATCCTCTTATAAAACATAATTTAGTGCCAAAAAATAAAAATCGATGATTTTGTTTAACGTAAATCTGTGTGAGATGTCAGTTTCTGTTTTAGCGTCTCTGATTATCTCCGCAAAGAGTCAATTGGGGATGGATGTTGGGGTTTTATGGCGCAAGAGTCAACCGGAGAATGCGGATGCTCAATCCCTTCAGCCTCAAATGGCTTCGTAATGTTTGGTTTATGGTAATTGTCATGCTCAATGGGTGCCTTCAGCAGACCTTTCTCCCTACTCCATACTTCCTACTGAAGCTAGCATTCAGTCCAGATAATATGCGCAGTGGGTCCTTGCGCATGGCCTATCATTCAAGACAGCGATTGGATGAACAATACAGAGTTGCCAGGATTGGGTGCGATTCCACCTTTCGGGTTTTTTAACCCTCCAAGTGCTTTCGACGACCTCTTGGAGGGTTAAAAAAAGAGTCCTAAAGGTGGAATCTCACCCTAGAGACTTTCCCTTGTCCATCAAGATCTGACCAATTTTGCTCATGGCGAAATATCTCGTTATCAAGATATTGCCGCTTTTAAATGATGACGTGATCAAGATCTGGTCAGTTTTCTTCTAATGACGAGAGACAACGATATCTTGATAGACGAGATATCTCTTCCATCAAATCTGGTCAGTTTTGCTATGACGAGACAACCACCGGAAGGTTAACTTAGGGCTAAAATGATCTGTAGTTTATTACCTTTGTGGAAAAGAAACAACTGCGAATCAAGTTGACTTATAAGGTTGTCAAAAACTAAGGATTAGATTTTTTTTGCTTTCGATCTAATCTCAGCAGCCCCAGTTATGAATGTTACGCTACGGCATATCAGAGGTTGACAGTTGGATTATCAAACTTTAATCTAATGCAACTGTTAATGGCATGAAATGTGGATAAAGCCAAGAGGAAGAAAGAAAAGATGCAAATCGGGAAATATGTGCGTATAGAAATTAATTATAATCTAAGGAAAATTCCCTAACTTATGTTTTGTGTTGCAGAATATAAATTGAGAGATAACGTGAAGGGCATAGAAAAGTCCTACTTCCGCAATGAGAAACATGTCCAAACTTAAGAATCAAAATTCTTCAAGGCTGGAGATTTGCTATCATTCTGAGACAAGAGATCCACAATCATCTCAAAGCAAGAACATTTACTACAGGATGTTAAAATGTCCTACTTACACATCTGATGTCACTGATCTATTACAGTGGAATATATATTCATTGAATGTCCCGCTTTTATTTTAATTATATATTGTTAATTATACATTTTTATATATTGTTAATTATATATTGTTATTTATTATACATAATTATACATTATTATATATTGTTAATTATACATTATTTACATACATTAATTATATATATTTTAATTATACATTGCACAGAAAATTTGCAATCCCAAACCTTGTTACAGGGTTGGAAAAATAATTTGAACACCAACAAAATATTACGTTTTGTTTGTAAATAAAGGGTAGGATTTCCCTTTACACATAATACATGTCAAGGTTTTATGGCGCAAGGGTCATATTTGGCCATACTGCGCCAGACACAAGACATACAATATCAAGTAATAAACAGACACACAATAAAAGTTTTACTGACACAGAAGAGAGAAATACACCCAGGGAGGAATGCACCTGATAGGAACCGAATCTGCGCCGCCTACAACTCGAAGGTTGCTAGCGCAGTGGGCATATCCACAGAGCCACGACGGCAAATTTGTCGAGAAATACTCAAATATAAATAACGAACATTAATATTAATTTTTTATACCATTATCAACAAATGCTGATGATAATTCCTGGACGGAAGCATGCGGTGGGAATCTACTCCAACGTCTGCTCTCAAGAATATCCCACACAGGCGCAATAATATTCAAGTCTGAATACTTGGAGGTCTGGGTAGATTCTTTGTTACACTTTCAAATTCCTAGAACCAAGATTGGACGCACCGAGCTGTGTGCATTGGAGCATTGTCGTCGTGGAAGATTGAAATTACCATAAGGAAATAAAGTATAGATCACAGACGTGAAGTATAAGTAGTTTGAGCATTGAAAATTGAAAGGATCTGCAAAAAGTGTGACAAGAAACTATGGGATGGAGTTGGTCATTTAGAATCAGCAGATACATCTGAGCTGCTCTACCTACGAGAACGACTATTGGTCTCATGGTGTTACCCCAAACCATTCAGGAATCTCCATTATACTTGCCAGTGGGTTTTAGGCAATCAACGTAGCAGGTTTCACCAGACGTAAACACGACCTCAAAAAGGAAACAGAAACTTGACTCATCAAACCATATCACATGTTTACATGCCTCCCAGTGTCCATTTTTGTGGTCACTGCACCATTGAATACGCTGTTTGATGTTTCCAGATTATAAGAATGGTTTTGGTCATTATAGCCCTGTCTTGCGTAGTGTACACCAGATGGATTTCACTGATTCAGGTACCTTTACATTTGCATTCAATTCTGTTCTTTCAACCTCAGCTGCTTTTGTCTGCAGATGTTTTGCCGACATTTGCGTACTGAGATGTGATCAAGGATCGCGATACAACCAACAACTCGGATCACAAACTATCCATATAGGCTGCCACCAACAATCATGCCTCTTTCGAAGTGCATTAAGTCTGACGTATCACGCTACTGTCAGGAATAGTTCAAATTAATTGTCTAAAAGCAGTGGTGTTCAAATTAATTGTCTAAAAGCAGTGGTGTTCAAATTATTTTACCCAATCCCTGAAGGTTCAAAAAAAGGTCACGTTTTTAATCTGCTATGAGTTTCAATCTACAATGAATCACTTAGGCATTTTTCATAATTTCATTCTAGTGACTAAACACTGATTTAAGTGTCCTTTTTACTAGTAAACTCTAAAACCTGTTCTAGAGTGGTTAGACCAAAGCTATCTCTTGTACCAGGAAAATTTTTAACTTACTTGTCTCAATTAAAAGGCAGATTTTTAGGAAGAGATAACATACTATGATAGCATAACGTGTGCGACTGTTATCAAGCATGTAAAAGAATATTTTCAATTCATAGACAAATTACATAGATACCAATATATTAAATACTAATTAAGTATTTTTACCAATTTGTTTCAATGTTGTCTTAACACATTTAATTGGGCGTGCCCAAATGTGGCCGTTGAACCATAATACCCAACCTATCAACCGCATTTAATTGCTGGACACGATGCTGTTGACCCCTATTTTATTATTGCCATTGCTGATTTTTTTGGAGGAGATTTTGGCAGATTTTAACTTTGCTGATGATTTCATAACGGCTAAATCATTCAATCATGTTTTTAAATTTACCCTTATATGATAAACAATCCGTATTGAAAACACAATGGATTTTTTAATCTCAAACACGTTCTTGAACTAGTTTAGTTAACGCCAATCTTGAAAAGATATCTCAAAAGTAAATAAACATCCCGCTGATCTTTCAATTGTTTGATTGACAGATGAGTACCCCTTCCACTGACTTAGACAATGTGTAGCAGATAGCAGATAAATCAATTATCTTTCATTCTTACTCCATCTTATCTGCTCAATGAAATAAAATATGAGATTGTTTTATTCATTCGAGATATTATCGCTAGTTCATTCAAATCATGGAATGGTACTTGAAATGGATGTTCAATCCTTTCCTACGGTTTCACTTAACGTAACTGCTAAGTTTAAAAGTTAGGTTTATAATTCTGGTCCATTGTGTTTTTTTTCGTTTTCTATTCTACTATTATTTCATGAATTTTGTGCATGGGACAAAACAAGATATTTGACGTCAGTAAAGCTTGTTGAAACTATTTTTACTGCTATGGAAGTTGAAGAGACGGAAAAGCTTGTAAATTCAGCTCTTTAAATTTAATTGTGTTAATTCAGAATTCTGAAATATGTACTTTACAATTAGGACAGCTTCTAAAATGGGAAACTTTATTCAGGATTTCAACATGCAGCTATCTTTTCATTTGATGTTAGACAAATGCGATTTGTTACTCCTAATCCGACTATCACGATCTGAGCTACGACTGAGTAGGCATAAAAAACTCTTTTTCAAGAAGCAGCCTTTCTCTATGAGCTTGCTTAGCATGAACTGTTCGCCTTGGTACTGCGCGACTCATGCGGTTGCAATATTTTTATTTATTTGGTTACCTGGGAGAGCACTTTATTGAAGCTAAAACTTACCTTGATATGATAAAAACTTCTTGCGTTACATATCAATCTAGAGCAAACAGAATAAAAGTATTGAATGAATTTGTTATGATTTTCTTAAATTATGGAGTTCCTTTGCAAACACACTGTATTTCATTACATGTTTCAAGCAATATTTTTAGTGTATGGAATCAAAATATTACTACACCTAATTGTTTCATTTTCAAAAAGTACTTTTGAATGAGAGAAATTTTCATTAACTTCTTATACTGTTTGTCTATCATGAGAATTGCTCCCGACATCAAGTCGGTGGTGGTGGTCGTTATAGAAACAGAGCTCGTTCATTTTGAGGAGTAGGCTAGTCTACTCATATAGACCTCGGCGATAATTAAAGTCAAATGTATTCTCAAATTTCCATTAGGTGCTCCAATGTGACAAACTTGAATACATTTCTTTAAGCATCCCTATGGATAATAGGACAACGACCGTTTCTATGACGACAGGACAAGGGCAGATTTTGTGTTTGGAGCATTTCTCGTAATAGATAGAATGTATTGTATCATTGTTTGTCTTATAAATATTGTTTTGTTTCTTTTGTAGATTGCTTTGGCTGTTTTGGTTGTCAATGTGAAAATGATTTCTGCTGCTAAGTTAGTGGTGATTCGAGAAGACTCTGCATCAAAATCTGAAGAGGAATCTGAAGAGAGATCGAACTCCGAGGAATCTAAAGAAATAGATTTGCTGTTGGAGCTCCTTCAAGAAGAATCACGCAATCGTAAACCTCCTCCTGCGAGAACTGTCAAAGTCATCCGCAGGAAACCAGCAACAGAAATCATCACACAACAGAGTGTCCGAAAGGAAAAGACACAGAAACCTAAACTTGCTAAGGAATACCACGTCCATTATCACAATCATCAACATCAGAACCCCGAAAGTCCAACCTTAAAGTTCGAGGAAGATAAGGTACGACCTGTACTGTGGGATTCCCTTTCATCTCACCTCAACACCTTCCAAGATTTCTATTCTCTGCCGAAACTCGAGCAAGCTCCATTGCTGTCTGCTTCAGATTTGGACAGATTCAAAAATTTTAAAGACTTCGAAACACTTCTCGAATCGAAAGATCCATTTGAAACGAACGATAAATCTCCCATTCGAGACCACAGCATGGAACTTCCTTCTGGTATGGACACCTTTATTCCGTCGACGCATTCCATAAAGAAACCGGCGAGTAAAGTAAACTTCGAACTTCTCAAGAAGTACCATACGCTTTTGAATTCGAAATACACACCTCAATACCCACCTCAATATCCACGCTACCCTAAACAGAGTACCTCAGGCGACGATTTTCCCAACCGAGACAGGTTCGCTGGATTCACGGATTTTTCAACTATAGAAAATCCACAGCCTAAGTCAAAACCCGCTGAAATGGAACATACTAAGGGCAGCCAACAAGACGATCACAGTATAAAGGATTTTGCCATCGTCATAAAAACCAAGCCTCGAATAACCCATCCTAAAAGAGACATTCAAAGTACAGATCACCAGCCCAAGTATAGGAAAGTCACCAATGGTCATTCCAAATCACGATACCAACAAGAAACTCGCAACGTTCCAAAACGTCCCTTCAGGGTCCCGCGAATTTTGGATTCTCCAGGGGGAGCACCTAAATACATTGAAAAGTTGAATAGCATGAAGTATGGCAGCGATAATGGCCACGTAAATGTTCCATCAAGGCACAATTCGCAACATAATCTGAATTCCATTGAGAGTCAGCATCGTCAGATGTTTCAGTTAAGGCCATTCCAAAGACCCAATACAAGTAATCATGTGTACAATGGTTGGGTTGTACAGAGACTGATAAGAAGATAAAAAATTACCGCAAAAACTTTTTTACAGCATATTTAAATATTGAGAAAAATCGCTGAGCGATCTAGAAATCAATAGCCACTTTGTGCTTTTAGACATTTCAGTGAAATGTGTCTTTTTATGTTTTCATTTTTGCTGTATATAAAAAAAATCAAGTTTATGTTTGAAAATACTTCTCAAGCAAGTAGTTGTTCTTTTAGTTTGTTTTTACATACAACGAATCAAAGTAATTATCTATCTATATTCTGGGAAAATAGCTTTAAAAATTGCTTTTTTCTAAATTTAGCCACAAGTACTTCCATAGTTAACCAATTGCGATACATATTATTCTTGAGAACCACATTACAACTTAAGAGACAGCATCCTGCATAGCTGGAACAAATCACAACCCCCTCCCATCCTTCATAAAAACTTACCCCACGACATAACTTATAAAAACGTTAACGGTTGTATAGGCCTTTAAATCAGTATAGTTTTAATGAAACATTCTAGTCACTCGTGTAACGTTTCCGTCTTGCCTAATGAGCAATATCTTAAAAATACTAGGCCCGCTAATACTGTGTATATGATTGTATACGATTATATACAAGCATGTAAATATAATATGCTTGGAATCAATATATATACAGGGTAATTCTACGGTCATGGGACAAACTTCAGGGGTTGACAGAACAAAACGAAACAGACACTTTTCCCCATAGGATGTATGGTCGCTAGAGGGCGCTTTCCATTTCGGCACAAACACACGGTCCGACGCAAGTCGGAAAGAAGAGGCATGAAATATGGAAACAACGCTTTAATGTCAAATAAACATCAATAGCTGCTTGACAAAACGAAATAATACAATTAGATTTGCATAAATTAAAGATAAGTACAAGGAACAACGGGTAAGAAAGAAATGACATGTACAAAACATGAGAAACTTTTCACATGGAAATGAATCGACATGTACAAACATCAGTCGGTAAGTACAACGTAAATGCACAATTACAGAAGCTGTTCAAAATATCGACCACCACACCTGATGCAGGCCTCGCATCGCCGACGTAACGCTTTTATACAAGCGTTTGACTGCGCTCTCTAGCGGCCAACCGCTGCACTTGCGACCCTACATTCTATGGGGAAAAGTGTTTGTTTCGTTGTGTTCTATCACCTCCTGAAGTTTGTCCCATGACCGTAGAATCACCCTGTATTTATACATATTGATTTCAAGCATATTATATTTTTAAAATTATAATGATGCACTTGAACTCCTCTGGACCCATCAGACTTTGCCCTGACATGGAAGTGCCCTGACATATGTATTTGAATTTAGATTCATTCATTCTTTCAGAACTGTTCGCCGTTTTGAGCGGTTGTACAAAGTCAAAATACCCATCAACAGTGTTTCGTCCTAAAAGATTAATGCACATTCGGGAGATTTGCACCGCAGAGCTATCTAATGGTCATCGTGACCTTTCTCCTAGCTAGAATACGTGCTGAATGCTGCACTTGTGTCCACGTTCTTCTGCTTTTCAAAGCCCGAATTAGAGCGTGACGCATTTTATGAGGAACCATCCCAGCCGCGCGTGACCAGAACTCGAGGCGATGTGGATGGGAAAGCTCATTCAGTATTAATAACAACGCTTCACGGATATATTTTACTTTGAAACAAAATATTTTTTGAAAGAGCTAATCTAGAAATTGAAGATCTCCAAGAATAGATGGTTGGGGGTTTAAGGGTCACATTTAGTCGAGATGCGCCAAATGAAATGGACATGCACACAATGAATGCTTTTACTAGTAGAGAAAAGAGAAATACACTCGTGGAGAAATCGAACCTTAATCGCCTACAACTCGCTGTTTGCTTGCGTAGTGGACAAACCCGCTGAGTCACCTCCATGAATGGAAGGGGGACAGAAAAAATCGCAGCTTCAAATCGAATTGTTGCAGTTCTGAAAACTTGTGCCTCATGGCTCCCCTAAAAGCAATGTAATTTCTTTTAGAGACCGGGGGCAGCGGAAGCCCAGTTGGTAAAGTCGCGAATCAGCAACCGGAGGGTAGCGAGTTTGAAACTCAATCCAGCCAATGACCGTCATGTACGTAGGGGCTGAAACACTGTCGAGGTCTCAAATGTTCTCACGTTGACGTGGTGTGGAAATTTGGAAAGTGGGGTGCCAGCTTAGGTGTTGACCTCGTCATCTGACTGATTCAAAATTACGAGCTGTTGTCCTCGTATCTTTCCATTCGGGATTCATCCCGGACCGTCACCAATAGCCCTTTGTGTTGCTCCAGTGCGACGTAAATTCAACTACCTACTTTTTTTAAAACAAACACTGTCCGATAGTGCACCAGGTTCAAAGTCGGAGATTTCCAAAATGCGCATAATTAATTGTTTTCTTTATCAATCAAAAGTACTCACCAAAGCGTACCATCAAATCGTTACAAGGGCATCTACTATAGCTAAATATGTCAAAAACCTTTTAGAAATCGGATTATATTTTCTGTATTTGCATGGCGATCAAAACTACACAAATCTCAAAATTTGCCATTTTAATCAGATTCCTTCACCTCCACTCACTTCCAAGTGCTATTTCCGATTGGATTAGTAACAAAACACTTGATTTTTATAATTGTGATGCAATGCAAAAAGTGTAGTTTTAATGTAATGTAAAAAGCAATCACATCCACCTGAGGGGGGGGGGGTATTTCAATTAACGTCACACTGGAGCAACACAATGGGCTATTGGTGACGGTCCGGGATCAATCCCAAAGGGAAAGATCCGAGGACAACACCACGTAATTTTAAACCACGGTCAGATGACGAGGCAACACCTGAGCTGGCACCCCGCTCTCCAAACTTCCACACCACGCCAACGTGAGGACATTTGAGGCCACGACAGATTTAACGTGCACCAGCCCCCTTTGTACACGACGGTGTTTGGCTGGATTCGAACTCGCAACCCTTCGGTTGCAAGTCCGTTACTCTTCCAACCAGGCCACCGCGGCCCTCACATCCACCTGAGAGAAATCGGAAAAAGTTTTTTAGATTGAAATGAATTTCCCTTATTCCCACATGCACGCAAAGTATAGGATAGATTGGTTTTGAGTTCTATGGCGTAAGGGCTATATTTGGCCAAACTGCGCCAGACACAATCCAACGACGTAGGTAGGTATTTTAATTAACGTCACGCTGGAGCACGACAACGGGCTATTGGTGACGGTCCGGGATCAATCCCAAAGGGAAAGATCCGTGGACAATACTACGTAATTTGGAACCACGGTCAGATGACGAGGCAGCACCTGAGCTGGCACCCCACTCTCCAAACTTCCACACCACGCAAACGTGAGGACATTTGAGGCCACGACAGATTTAGCCCTCTTTGTGCACGACGGTCTTTGGTTGGATTCGAACTTGCAACCATCCGGTTGCTAATTCGTTACTCTTCCAACCTGGCCACCGCGGCCCGCCAATATTATGGTTTGGTTAGGTTTGATGGGGTTTTATGGCGCAAGGGCCATGTTTGGTCATGCTGCGCCAGACACAAGACACACAATATCAAGTAATAGACACACACACAATGTAAGTTTTACTGACACAGAAGAGAAATACACCCAGGGAGTAATGCACCAGGCAGGAATCGAACCGTCGCCGCCTACAACTCGAAGGTTGCTAGCGCAGTGGGCATACCCACTGAGCCACGATGGCTCCACCTATATTATGGATAAAGAGAACAAGATTAAAAATAAAAAGCATTGAAACGAAAAATTTTGTTAAATGTGGAAAACAAATTACTTTTTAGGTGTGCATGCACAAGTTTTCGGGGGTATTTCAATTAACGTCATACTGGAGCAAGACAACGGGCTATTGGTGACGGTCCGGGATCAATCCCAAAGGGAAAGATCCGAGGACAACACCACGTAATTTTGAACCACGGTCAGATGACGAGACAACACCTGAGCTGGCACCCCACTCTCCAAACTTCCACACCACGCCAACGTGAGGACATTTGAGGCCACGACAGATTTAACGTGCACCAGCCCCCTTTGTACACGACGGTGTTTGGCTGGATTCGAACTCACAACCCTTCGGTTGCAAGTCCGTTACCCTTCCAACCGGGCCACCGCGGCCCCACAAGTTTTCGGACTGATGTCAGAAACTTTTCGATGCTTTCGACCCCCTAGTGAACAAAGTCCAAACGTGTTCTTATAGGAAGGTAGGTAGGTATTTTAATTAACGTCGCATTGGAGCAACGCAACGGTCTATTGGCGACGGTCTGGGATCAAACCCGAAGGGAAAGAACCGAGGACAACACCACGTAATTTTAAACCACGGTCAGATGACGAGGTCACATCTGAGCTGGCACCCCACTCTCCAAACTTCCACACCACGCAAACGTGAGGACATTTGAGGCCACGACAAATTTAACGTGCACCATCCCCTTTGCCCACGACGGTCTTTAGTGGGATTCGAACTCGCAAACCTCCGGTTGCTAATCCGTTACTCTTCCAACCGAGCTACCACGGTCCGCAGTAAAAGTGAAATCTAATCTTTGTTTAAGTTATGCTTTGCTATTAAAATATTTTGACAGGTAAATGGGCCGCGGTAGTCCGGTTGGAAGAGTCCAAAGACAGTCGCGTGCAAAGGGGCTGTAAATTTGCCATGGCGTCAAATGCCCTCGCGTTGGCGTGGAAGTTTGGAGAGTGAGATGCCAGCTAAGGTGTTGCCTCGTCATCTGACCGTGGTTCAAAATTACGTGGTGCTGTCCTCGGATCTGAGATTGATCCCGGACCGTCACCAATAGCTCGTTGTGCTGCGCCATTGTTAAGTTAATTAAAATGCCTACATTTCAATCGGGCTACCGCGGCCCCACAAACCCAATAGAAGTCTGAATAGAAAGAAAACGAGACTACTCCCTCCTTCCTGCTGCTCAAATACTCTAGCATTATACACACCAGGGTTACCTTAAAATGCAGTTAATGCCGTTTTGGCTACGTTTGGAGTGAAATCTAATTGGTGTTGATCGATTTTATGTCACAAATCAATTCGAAATTAAGTCCTTGGAATTTCTGTTGGCTATTTGGTAAAATCGTATTCGAAAAACAAGTCAAGTGATGTCATGTTCGGAATACGTACAGGAATCACACTACACCTTAAAACCACAACCGCCACCTACATAAAGCTTTGCAGAAAACTCCTTTGTGTGACTTCACATAAACAAATATAATTCTTTCTTTATAAAAATATTGTCGAAATACTGTGTATACAAATAAAAATTAATTTGTTAGACAGCAACGTGGCATCATCAAGTTCAGTCGTATTTTCGTTTTCCTTCTATCGCTAGCTGTAACCATACGAATGTCAATTTAACCGGTCGTGGACGAACGCCACCGAAGCACCTTCCTTTCTTAATGTTGAATTTTTAAATCAAATATTGTAATTTCTTATGTAAATCCTGAATTTTTACTTTTGTTGACGCTTCTACAAATTTAATAAATTGTACACAAATCATAAATCATGACTGAAATCATAAAGAAATTCAAACCGGTAAGATTTGTTTGTTTTGAATTTGCTATGTTTACTAAATCAGCATCAACTATCAATTTAAGTAGTCATTTGTAAAATTGATTTTTTTTATTCTTCAAACACATAATCATTGGAACTCAAATGTTAGCATCTGGAAAAAAGAATGTTTTGAGGTAAAATATGTAACAACTTTGTTAACGAAAATTGAGCCAAAATTTTAAAACTCACAAAATTTAAGGATTAACATAAACAAGTCTCTGTTCGACTCAGAAAAGAAGAAATGCAAAAATTTTTCCACAAAGTAGTAATAATATATAAAATCAAATAAATTTGTGACAAGTTTTTATTGGATTATCAAAAACCATTTAGAACAAACATTCAAATTCTGTTAAACTTTTGCAGCTCATTTTTTAAAATAACTTTTAATCCAATTGGTTAAAAAGTGTTGAATCACAATATTGCATAATTCGTACTGTAGCCAGAAGTTTTCTGAGGGTTGACAAGGGACCGTTGTGACTCAGTGGGTATGCTCACTGCGCTGGCAACCTTCGAGTTGTAGGTGGCGCAGGTTTGATTCCTGTCAGATGCATTCTTCCATGGATGTATTTCTGTCTTCTGTGTCAGTAAAACTCATTGTGTTTATGTCTATTACTTGATGTTGTATGTCTTGTGTCTGGCGCAGCATGGCCCTTGTGCCATAAAAACCAACCTGATGGTTGACAAAATTCCTATTCCACTCTGGGTGTAATAGACCCCATCCTGTTGACTAGATACGTACAATTTCTATTTACGGCAATCAAATTTAGCACTGTTTAGCAAAAGCATAGATGTATGAACATATTAAACATAAAATTAAAAATGAACTCAGTACCTAGGATATAAATCTCGATCATCAGCATTTTAACATAAATAGGATTGCATTTTGGAAAATATAAAAGAAAAATATTGTAATGTGGGCAATTCGTATGAGAACTTAAAAGAAAATTTACAAAGGGTTTGTTATTCTTGAGTTTTACCAGATGTTTACTTTGAAATTTTAATCAATGGTAGATGTGTTCAAAGACCTCTACCACATTTCATTCAATGTGAAGACTCTTGAAAATTTACAACTAATTTCCTAGGTGCGTAACAATCTGGTCATGATCGAAGATAAAGTATAAAAAATTACCAATTGGTGTCAGCTGTTGCTAACAGATCTTTCAATATTCATGATACGTAATCCTTTGTGGCACACAAAGCAAATACCACCAGAATATTGACAACATGCTAATTTAATCATCTCAATTAGCTAACAATGGAAAAAAAGATTTACTTAATTTTATGTCTAGTATTTGATATGCAATCCTCTTCACTTTTTAGTCTTATTGTGATTTTATCTAAAAATAAATTTCAGATTGGTAGTTTAGCTATTATTGACTTATAAGAAGCCATTGTAGATTTTTGGCTGAGGAACACTTTGTGATGCCTTTTCCAGTTCAATCGCCATGAGAAGACTTGGCCACACCTATGTCACATGGTACATGGCAATTTGATTTCCATACTTTTAGGCAGGTACAAGCTTTAATGGGATAGTTTTCCTATTTAATCTTCGCAACCTTTCAAGTGTCAAGGGGGCTGGTGTATGTTAAAACTGTCTTGCCCCAAATGTCCTCACGTTGGCATGGTGTGGAAGTTTGGAGAGTGGGGTGCCTGCTCAGGTGTGATCTCGTCATCTGACTGGTTCAAAATTATATGGTGTTGTCCTCGATCTTGCCCTTTGGGTTTGATCCCGGACCGTTGCCAATAGCCCGTTGTGTTGCTCCAGTGCGACATTAATTAAATACCTGCATATCTCTCAAGTGTCTTATTGTCATGAATGGAGAATGATTGTTGATGGAAACCGGTCTAACATGAAGGCAGAGCGGAAAATGTTGGTGGGTTTCTCATGTCCAACCACCAGAGTACCCAGAGTGAAATTAACTTTCCCAATGAGGTGTGCCCTCAGGGATACATCTCCTTTAGGTGTGCTTGGCCAAGTATGGCCTTTACTAACCCGAGGTACTCTAGTGATCTTTTCTTTTACCAATCAATCTTCCTTCTTTCATAACACTACTCTATTCCCCTATCCCTCCTTTTTTCCTTTTCACAACATTTTTTACTCAATGTGGTCTGTTGTGTTTGACAAAGCTTGGCCAAGTATGGCTCCTTGCATAAAAAAAATCAACCAATCCAGAGGCATGGGTAAAGTCTCATCTTGACATGGTTGTACTATACATTTCACTCACCGAGCTTTGTAAAACTGATGTATTTCATTATTTAAGCAAATTTAACATTATTTGGATCAAAGCTCACAAAGGGATCAGCTGTGGATTTGAACCCCTCATTTGCCTTGCTCACTTATGGGAGGACTTTCCAGCTTATGGATTTAGTATGCATTATTTTTAAAATAATATAAAAGCCTGAAGTTTGTTAACCTTTACTCTATGGCTGGTGCAGCCTTCTCGGCATAAGAACTAATAGCAAGCCGTAGCATAAAGGTTAATTATGCATTGCATTGTTTTCCTGATTTAAGTTACTCCAATAGCTAGATGAGAGATTCGTATGCTTACTGTTTTGAGTAGGAAGAATTAATACCATTAATTCTTAACAATATGTTTGTTAACCCAGGAGAATTTGCTAGGTTTGCTTGTGCACGAGAACTTGCGTGTGAGATTTTCTCTCATATTTGTAACATTTGCCAATATTATAGTGTTAAAGTACAATTGATAATAATTAATATATTAATTAATAAAGTACAATATTAATGTGTATAGTGAAAAGTAAAAAGTAGAAGTGTAATATTTCATGGTGTGAGAGAAAATCTCACGCAGTGAGTTCTCCCAGGTTAAAATAATTTAATTCTAAAATTGCTGTTACAAAATGTACCTGAGAAGTATGAGAATCAATGTTTTTTAGTAAAATGGAAGTGAACAGTAACTCATTTCAGTATGAACTAAGCAAGAAGTTGCACAAAACATAATTTTGTTGGAGAGCTGATCGTTCTCTTTACTTTTATATAGTGTTAGTTTTTTTATATAGTGTTAGGCAAGCAACACATTGAGCTGGCATGCAACATCTGACATACTCCTACATATTCCATTTCTGTAAGAAAGCATGTTAGTATGCATGGGTGTACTTCAGCCTGTTTGGTTGCAAGACTAATATTGGACCAATGTGTGCTTTGCTTACATAGCACAAGTGGTTGCTCAGAAAATACCTACATTTGCATATTCTTTGTTTTTCTGGGGGCTGCGGTAGCCCAGTTGGAAGAGTACGGGATTAGCAACCTGAGGGTTGTGAGTTTGAATCCAACCAGAATTGTGTACAAAGGGGGCTGGTGCACATTAAATCTTTTGGGGCCTTAAATGTTCTCACATTTGCGTGGTGTGAAAGTTTGGAGAGAGGTGCCAGCTCAGGTGTGACCTCGTCATTTGACCATGGTTCATAATTGTGTGGTGGTGTTCTAGGATCTTACCTTTTGGGTTTGATCCCAGACTGTCGCCAATAGCCTGTTGTGTTGCTCCAGTGCAACTTTAATTTAACTACCTACATGCCTTGGTTTTTTGTTTCTATGGCAGTGATTGTGACTTCCCAAAAGCTGTGGTAACCCAATTTCGGGTCATGATACAGAAGAGTGGGTTTTACCTTTCCCTACCATGTGGCATTTAAATTTTGCTTTTGCTGTTTTCAAGTGTCTTGTGTGTGACATCTTGTTTGCATTTACTTGAAAAATTGCCGTTTTAGCATGATTTGTTTCAAATGCCATACTTGGCTAGATTAATTTTCTTGCTAGAGCTAGGTTATTTGTAAGAACACACTACCAACATGCTGTGAAAGAATTATTGTTTTCAAAGAACTAAATTTTCATTTAATGTTTTCATGCCAGCTAAATCGTGTTTGTGTGACACATGTGACACAGGTTCAACATCCCTGATGTGCTCATTGACTTGTATCATACATGATATCACAATTTTAATGTATGTGATGTAACAGATTAATTAGTGTATTATAGTTATTATTGTCTTGTTCACAATTTGGCTTTGACATTTAAAAATAAAAGAAGTAAAAATTAAAATTAGACATTTTATTTCTTTATTATTTATACTGCACACACATTGGAATCATGTTATAGGCATGAAATATTATTCATATTTGTGTTATTATTATTAATGATCTAAAACTTAACATTTTTTTTGTGAATTAACTCTTACATTAAAATTAAATGAGAGAAACAGGATGATGGACAAATATTACCATTATTATTCATGTCATAGTTCCAACTTTTAACTATCAAAAATCTAAAATTAGTTACAATTTTTGATTAAGTTACAAGATCTGATCAATTTTGCTAATGATGAGATATCTTGTCATCAAGATATTGTCGAACTTTTGGTGATGACGAGATCAAGATCTGGTCAGTTTCCTTCTAATGATGAGATATCTCATCCATCGAGATCTGGTTAGTTTTGCTAATACCTAGAGGACAACCACCAGGAGGGTTAATATTGCAATTAATGTCAGAATTTTGTATGCTTTATCCACACATGAATGATTCAAATCTAGATACTGTAATGGGGGAAAGACTGAACCATCCCCTCTTTATTCGTGCATCATTCATAGTAAAGCAAATTCAAATGTACCATTTGGAATAATGTTTGCAGTAATTTTCATATTTCTATTATTTGCTTAAGTGATAGTCTGCACATCAAATTATGAGAAAACTTAATAATTTCCAATAGCAACACATAATTTTAACACCAAATTTTAGATTATAAAATTAACCTTTAAATTGAAAGTATTGAAATTTGAATCAACGGCTTCTATTCACATTATGAAGAGCTACCTGCCTTCTTGGTTTAGTGGTCATAGCGTTTGTCTGAAACCCAGTAGATCCCGAGTTTAAATCCTGGTTTGTAAGTGCATGGACGTTGGTTAGGAGCAATGGCAACTCACCCATTGGGTGCTCCCTCACAAATAGCCACTAGTTCACCCCTTGCAGTGCAGAACACCAGAGTGGTGAGGCTTGGGAAAAAATTATGACTATCTTAGCCCCTCCCAAAGAAATAATTTGGTGTGCCTATTCTTGGCAGAATTGACAGGTCTTTCTTTTAGGCAGTGTTTGAACCAGGGTATGAAAAATCAAGATTTAAAAAAAATCGGATTTGATTTAACTCAGTTGTTGGACATGAGACACAAATCAGTGTAGTTTATAGATGTTTTTAAAATTTATGTAAAACATTAATATTTATGATGAATAACCTTAATGTATTAGGAAATACAACAGTGCAAATTTTTGAAAGATTAAAACTCGATATAAGAATTAAGAAAGTTAATCACATGATAGAGTAAATAAAACAGCATGACAAATGTCATGCATTAAGCAATGCTTTCCCATCTGGTTCTCACGGCTTAGATTAGTTTGATTTTAACCTATAACAGGTGAATGAATTTTTTTGGACCTAGATAAATAAGGTTGCGATAAAGATTCCACTAACACCACATACTATAAATTTTTGTATAAAATTAATCAAAAATGAGACAAATTTGCATTATATATTTATCATATATGAATAAAATGAAGAGAATTTCTTGAGTTATTTTTATATAAAGAAATTAATTGGGGACAAATACCTCTTTTGAGAAAAAATCTTGTCACCAACAGAAAATATAATGAAAGGAACATGCATCTCAAAATTCATGCAAAAAATTCCTCCTTCTCATTAATATTTAGCTTGCACTTATTTATGACAACGTTATTTGTAAGTAAATAGTAAAAAATTAGACAATACATGAAAATATACATAAATTGAAATCAAATATCCTATTTTTTCAAATTTTCTCTGAGTATTGATAAGTATTTCGAAGTTATATTCCAAGCATACACAAAAAAGGGCTTATACATAATATACAAGAAAATGAAGCTTTTCTCTATGAACAGCATAGAATAAGTAATCTATAACCCTCAGAACATGCCAATTGAGTGGAATTTTGAGCTTGCAATAAAAAATTCATTGCTATCATTAGTCGTTAAAATAGCTTTCTGCCTCAATCCATAATCTATTTGTTAACATAGGCACTCAATTATCAGATGGACAAATTAACTTTTACGTTCCAAATTTCAATTCCATAAATATAGAATAGTTATGCTAGCTGGTAAAGAATTCCTAGGATAAAATTTCTCAATTAAATTTAAATAAAAATTAACATCTTGTTCATAATTATTTCATTTCCAAAATTAATAAACTTGATACAAAAAGGAAAATGAAATGAAAAAGTTTGTTTTGAATCTGATTTAAAAAAAATCACCTGATATAAATCATGATCAAAATCGTGATTTAAATCGTCATACCCTGGTTTGAGCAGCTCTTTTTTTCGAAGTGTGAAAGACGTTTTAACGGCTTTTGGATGATCTTGGTTCCCTCTTTGGTGAGATAGTCCGCTCTCATTTCCAGGTACGTCACAATAAGCACGGACCAACTGATCGCATCAGCTAGCTTATCAAGGTTAGCATTGCATAACTCATGGGCAATCTCTGGCTGAATTTGAAGAGGCCGCTTGTATTGCCGATTTAGTCAGATAAAATAACCGCTTTTTCGAATTATTCTCCTAGAATGAGCGTTTTTTTTTCGCCACACAACTTCGACCTCTCGGTCAAAATGAGAATAGCTGCCAATGGCTTTGTTGAAAGAATAATTTATTGTGAATACCAGAGCCACAGCCCTCAAACCTATCAGAACCACCGGTATGTATATGCAAACAATGATTTTGAGGGTAACGCAGGGTTCTAAAGAATGAGTACCAAATTTGGTGTAGATGGTCAAACTAGATTTGTATAGATAACAGACAGATGCCAACTCCTCTGTATGTATAGATAACGAATCAGGGTGTTGTAAAAGTATTAGTTTAAGACAGGGGGTCTCCAAACTACGGCCCGCGGGCCATTCCCGGCCCGCGGAAACCCGGCCAATGCAGCATGCAATATACTATATACACATATGTATGTGTGTATTTTGTTGGCCCGCCTGACTTCCAGGATTTTTCAATCTGACCCTCAAGTGAAAAAGTTTAGAGACCACTGGTTTAAGAGAAAGGGAGCAACGAGTCGTTGCTTTGGTTTACCTTTCATATCCGTTGGCGAACTGTCAGAATTACGGTCTTAAAACTTGAAAGATTTTTCATGCAAATTCGAGGGAAACGTGGAGTTTGACTCTTTCAGAGACGATATCCGAGCATTTGCATATTACAACTTGACATCAAGGAGTGGCAAATGAAGTTAACTCACAAAGGATGACTACCGATGCAGTTTTATAAGATTCTTCTTAGTGTTATATTTTATATATTTAATTTCAGAATTAAAAATTTAGTTCTGTTATGCAACGAGACATTTTTTGTACAAGAAACGATTGATAAAAGTATTTGTCGTACGGCTCTGGTGAGAAGGATGATGATCCTTGTTTTAGTCCATTTTTAGAAAGATTGGGATTCAGGAAAAGGGATTCATTCGCAAAATGCGTAGATTGTTTGTATCGCCAACTCGTAATCACTGCTATCGCTTCCGGTATCGAACTATAAATGCGCTCCGACAAGACTTGGGTCAGTTGATTTTTGAAAGGTTGTGGTAGCTCGTTAGAAAAGGGCTACCAGACACAAAATCAAGAATGGCGATCGCCGTGGGTGGTTTTCCCCACACCATCTCTTTACCACTGTTATCGCTTTTGGCACCGGAGCTATAAACTGAACCAGAATCTTTGATAAAGACGCCAATTGTGGAAGCACCTTTGCGTTCCAAGCTATCACGTAATTTAGAGAATAGACTCGTGACTCGACTGCTTTCTCATGGGAATCGGACTATATAAACTCGGCCCTGAATCAACGCTTAAAGGTAAGCGCACACAAGTCCGGCACGGATCGGATTTTAGAATTACTTTACTTGCATTGTTTTGAATGAGACTGCACACCTATCCGCATCGGACGTCGGTGATTCCGAAGAGAGAATAAAATCCGTTCCGTCCGTACAATGCGGATGACTCATCCGAAATTTCCGAGTAATGTGGGCAGTGGGTAAGTCCACTGCGCTAGCAATCTTCGAGTTTTAGGCGGCGCAGGTTCGATTCCTATCAGGTGCATTCCTCCCTGGGTGTATTTCTCTCTTCTGTGCCAGTAAAACTTTCATTGTGCGTGTCTATTACTTGATATTGTGTGTCCTGTGTCTGGCGCAGCATGGCCAAATATGGCCCTTGCGCCATAAAACCCTCAATCCAAACCAAAAGAACCGAGTAGTGTGGGCACTGGATCTTGACGTTATACATTAAATTGTGGTTTTTATTCCCCTAATCCAAGTTTCTATCTTTGCGATGGTTAAAGATGGAGTGAAAATTTCGACGGATTTCAAACATTTGGCTTTATTCGCGGAAATGAATATTTTAAGCTTTTTTTTCTGCTTATTTCTTTCTGTCACGAGAATATGGACCTATGAAATGAAATTGTTCTACTTCATCTCTTGCAAGAGAGTGCGATTTAACGAGCAAATACACCATTCTATTGGTCTTGATGTGACTATACTCTATTAAAAATATTTTTAATGCTAGACCACATGTTTCAATGCAATGATAGTAAAACACTTTAATGGCGTTATTTGAAATATAGGAAACACTGGATCTCTCTGGTGTTCCCCTTCCCTTGACTCCTTCTTTCACCTGAAGTGTAACATCATACAAATATTATTTGCTCTCTATTTCGAATACTTAGAATCCATCATTAAAAAACTTAAAAGAAATAAAACTCCTGGACCGGATTCGCTGCCTAATGAAATAATTTAGCAATTCCATGGTATTTTTCCTGACTTTTTATTCAAGCTTTTCAATCTGTTTAAATTTGGGTGTCTTTCCTGCTCCATGGAAGAAGGCGCGTGTTGTTTTGATCCCTAAGACATTGGATTTAAGGATTCCTCACCTTGATCATGTTAGATGCATTAGTTTATTGTCTACATTGGGAAAATGCCTTGAAGCACTGTTTATTAACAGAATTAACTGGTTTTTGAGGAAGAAAGATAATTTCTTTAGTGATGTCCAATTTGGCTTTACTCCTCAAAAATCTACTGAAGACGCTCTGCTTCGTGTGTGATATCCTGCAGCATGGGAAGAAGAGGCTGACAAGTGTGCTCATATTTCTTGATATAAAGGGTGCCTTTGATAATGCGTGGTGGCCTTCTATTTTGAAAATCTTAAAAGATGCTGATATTCCGAAAAATTTATATAACCTTAGAAGTTTTCTGAATGAAAGAACTGCAGAACTTTTTATCGGATCGGAAGGCAAAATTTGTTCTTTAGAGAGGTTGTCCTCAGGGTTCTGTTTCTGGACCTAGTCTGTGGAATATTATTATAAACGATCTTTTAATTCGTCTTTCTGACTGTTTCAAAATTGCTTTTGCTGATGATATTTCAAGGAAAGCTTCTTCAAAACATCTGGAGAACACAATCTGCGCTAAACTTTATTTCCCAGTGGTCAAACCTTCACAAACTTGAATTCAACCCTTCCAAGAGTAAAGCTATGATTACCGGTGGAAAATTGGATGAAGATGTTATTTCGTCTTTGTTCCTTGAGGGTTCGACCCTTGAATTTGTTGACCAATTTAAGTACCTTGGTGTTTTCCTGGACAGAAAATTCAAATGGAAAAAGCATATTAAATAGGTTTCCAATAAATGCGAAAAACTGGCTGTATCGTATTGCCAAAAATACATTTGGAGTAGGCTATGAGGTTTTAAAAGTTATGTTTAAACACACATAAGGTATTGTGTCTTTCATATCTTATGCATCTCAGATCTGGGGACAGGCTTTGGAGACTAAGCAAACAGACTCAGTTTGAGGAAGATTCAACGAATTCTGCGTCTTATCAGAGGTTATAGAACTTTAAGTTATGAAGCAACCTTTGCTATATCTGGAGTTCCACCTTTAGACTTGGAAATTAAGTGCAAAAATGAATTGTATGCTTCGATTTTAAATGATTTTTCGATGGACTGTGTTGATGGAAATGGACAGATATTTATAACTCCTACAATTTACTTTAGATCCATTTCACAAACTATAGGTAAGACAAAACTACAAAAACTGATACTAAGATGACTGCAAAAGTCGATTTTGAGTTTTGGAGTGATTGTGAATGCCTTTTAAGTTCATTTTATAAAAAAAATGACATACATCGTATTATCTTTCCCTTCGGGATTGATTCCGGATCGTCACCAATAGCCCGTTGTGTTGCACTAGTGCGACATTAATTGAACTACCTACCTAAATGCGGTAGAATATATTTATAGAGAAATATTCTTTCTGATCCACGTTTTTAAGATTCAAATTTTTTACCTAATTAGTTTAGAAAGACTGCTCGAAACAAGTCACCGTCGAATTCCCATTTCTTAAGAAACAAATTTAGATTTTCTTTCGCAAATTTAAAATTCATCAGGGGAGAAGGAAAAAGAACGATATAGTCGATGCACAATTTATCCAGTTATTGTACCTAGAAAAAAAAGAATAAATTCTTAGTCTTCAAGTTTTCTCATTTTGTATTGAATTATTAATTTAAGAAACTCAAATTAATAATGGTTACTTTATTTAAGTAGGTTACAAAATGCAAAGAATATTACCAAAAGTACTCAATGTATTTATAATATTTAATTTATAAAGATGTATAAGAGAGAATGTTGGAGACCAAGGATTTCAGGAGGGGTGTTGGGTCCCCCTATCAACGACCATTACCAAACTTTAAGTCTTAATATATTTCACTTTTCTCTGAGCTTAAGTTCTTTCTAATTAAATTCGCTTTCAATCTCTTCGCACTTTGATGACTTGCTTATTTGAATTAGTGTTAATAATTAGATCTTTTCACATGTCATCAAGTTTCGTCTCGGCTCCATGTCCCAACGAGGTCTCATTGCGAACCAACATTGCTTTTTAATTTATCACTTCTGTCATTGCTTACTTGATAAGTGATTTTAATGATAGAGTGCATCTATTACTTGTAGTAAAAGTACATGCGCTCTTGCAATACCATGATATAACGCCACAGTGTAATGTCATGTGGCTTACTTAGCATGGCCATAGGCACACACATGGGGGGGGGGGTGAAGCTCCCAAACCCGATGAGGCAAATGTTTCTTCGGGGCTTAAGCCTCCCCCAAAAAATAAATCCTTTTTGTTTTTTTAGTTAATGAAAGGAGCACCAACAGGGGTATGAAGGTGAAAGGAAAAAATATATTCCTTTTTCATTCAATGATCCATCTGCAGAGAGCTATTGTGATTTCAGTCTTTTGACCCGAAATAAGCAATTTATTCTTTTGATTTCATGGGCGCATCTACGGGGTGAGGCTTAAGCTCCCTAGACCCGAATAAAGCAAATATATCCTTTTTTAATTCATGGGCAGGTGATTGCAGGGGGGTTTAAACCACCCAAACCCGAAAAAGCTGTATATTATTGCTGTCCAGTATTGCTGTTTGAATGTATCCTGTTTGAATGTAATATCCTTAATTCAGGGGGTATACACGGGTGGAAGCCCCAGACCTGAAAAAAAAACTAATTCATCCTTTATTGAACTGTTCTTAAATTACGACTTAAACAATTTCTGACTATACCAGACTGGTTGACAAATCTTTGTGTTGGTATTCATTGGGCTCGTTTCATTATACAATAAGTTATGGAAGTTGAGATAAATGATGAATAACTATCTGGGACAGACTGGGGTATCAGCATTGCGGAGAAAGAAAGATAATTTCCAAGGGCAATGTTCACAGGGGTTTATTTATTTATTTATTTACCAGGGGTTCCTTTTCTGTATTGTGTGAGAAGGTCTTCAGGTGCTTAAGATCCTAATCACCTCAATCAGTGAAATGGATATAGTCATTCTGTTTTCCAGTAATCCAGCTTTCTGTTGTGTTGATGGCCACTATAATTTAACTGGTACAAAGTTGCTACTCATAAGTAAAAATGTGCGCCGTAAAGGAGAATACGATCTAACAAGTTCTGTTATACTTGCTCGTTTGGAACTACGTAAATCTAATCCATTACAGTTCTGATTTAAGATGTTGAGTGCGATTCCTTAAGTTTGTCATCGCCGAAAATTACTTAACATATCACATTGGCCTCCGATGATTCCCAATCTCACTTGAAAAAAAGAATTATCCCAACTCTTTCTCCCCAGATTCTTAGATTTTTACTTATTTAGTTCTAGTATTTACTATATTTCAAATACACATTGTAACATTTTTGTGAACTCCCGAATAAAAATGCAAATTTTATAACACTTAAAAATGTGTAACTTGGGGTTTTCGACAGATAAAAATCCTAAACGGCTTTAGCGCCTGAAAAAGACCTTAACTGACTTGAAATCTAGTAAAACCCTTTTTGGTATATTTCGACTAAATGCATTTTGAATGCGGTTTTCAAAATGGTGTGGATGCTCTGGCTCCGATTAGGTATAGCAAACAACTATTATCGCTTAATTTTTTAGCTCCACCAAAATGAAGAAGCTTTATTTTTGTTTGCTGATCAATGTTACCCAACACCCAACCGGAAAAACATAAAAAGACTGGTTGAATTGTGTAGACTGCTTTTAGGAAATGAATTTTTGTCATGCACATTGATAAACCATATTTTGTTTGCAATACTCTTAATGAAAATATGATTGACGCTGGTGTTTAGATATTTTTACGGTATGTCCTTATTTCTGAATATTTTTTTGTATAAAATAGATCATAATCATCTATATAGCGCCCGTTGTGTTGCTCCAGTGCGACTTTAATTACCGTTACCACAATCTTCCTAATTGGAAACTTTTCTAAAAATTTAATTCAAAATGAAAATTACGAAGATAAAGTTATATCTATCTCTAAAGCGAATTGGCATGTCTTTCTGTATGTCTAATCTTTATACAAATCTACACTGTTTGACCAATCTACATCAAATTTGGTAAATTTTTTCTTTGGAAACCTACGGGTAACGTAGGCTATAAATTATCCCCCGTTCTAGGTGTGCATAGGGGGCTAAAAACAATTCAAAATCCGTATCGGAATAACGTTGAGTATTATTACAATTATGGTACATGACTGAGAAAGAAAGGAAGCTAAAGAAAGAGAGTCCAGTATTGCTGGTAAAACGCTTTTTTTTCTTCAAAACATTCGATTTAAAAATTTTAATACTTGTTTAAACTTATTTTTTTCTCATAAATATCAATAATTTATAAATATTTGATTTATGATATGAAATAATTCAAAACATTTAATTATGCGTAACTTACATTTTCCAAAGAAACGAGTCCATTTAATGTGAAAAGAGCAAGCGAAAAATCGACTGATAATGAAGGCTTTTTCACGTAGGGAATGGAATTTCCAAGCACAAAATGTATTTGTTAGAAAAGAAATTTCTCATTAATAAGCGTATCAATATGATTTGTCATTCTTTTATAATGATGGTGGAATTCGGAAACATTGCATTCCTGGTGCAAGAGTGAGACAAGTAAAAAATGACAGGAAAATTGGCTGTATTAATTCGTGGAGATTGCAATTTTTGCTGGAAATACCGACTTAAGAGTATTTATAATCAAAACTCAAAATTGACTTCTGTAATAGTCACAATCACCTTTTGTAGTTTTGTGTTACACTATCGTGCGATGTATGTGAAATGAATTATATGGATGGGATAAAGCAAGCATGCATATTTCGTCTAAAGTAAACTATAGAAGCTATACATATGTTAAAATGGAGTTAAAAAAAATTATTTTCCGCTCGCTTATTGTATTTCTATATTTGCCCTTTCTCTTTCATTTTTCTACGATAGAGAAGTGATTTTTTGAATCAGCGTTGAACCAATTCATCCCGAGCCGGGTAATTCTGCTATAAAAGCACTAATTTGGATAAACTTTAACCTTACTGCTTTAATAAATAATTTTAATTATTTCTATCAATCCCCAAAAGAAAGCTTACTATACTTGGGTAGCCCTTCCCAGAATGACATTCTGGGTACGCCCCTGAACAGCCGATCTGTCTCTAAAACCATAACATACCCAAGTAATGTAATTCCGTGATGATAATGTTAAGCCTTGATAATACGGTGTAAATTGTCACCTTTGTTCAGAGTAGCCGCTCTCGATTACATCCACTTCCCTCGTAATGTCGTGGCTCAGTGGGTATGTCCACTGCTCTAGCAACCTTCGAGTTGTATCAGGTGCATTCCTCCCTGGGTATATTTCACTTCTGTGTCAGTAAAACTTTCATTGTGTGTCTGTCTATTTGATATTGTATGTCTTAAGTCTGCGCAGCATGGCCAAATATGGCCCTTGCGCCATTAAATCCTAACAAACCCTCTTAATGACAGTATTTTACGTAGCTTTATAAAATACGAATGATTTTTAAATGTCTTCATTGAGTTAAAAAAGAATCTACTCTTGTTTTAGGTAGCTGTCATATAAATACTAAGTCGCCCTCGGGCTGGTTCGGGGACTAGTACACATAGGAGAGGGTTATGGGGATAAGCCCCCAGACCTTAAAAAACGCATAGATATCATTTAACTGATTGATCGAACTGATCTAAGAATACTGAATCGAATCATACTGATTTATGAACCGTGTATGAAGAGACATTTTTCCCTTGCTTCCATCGGGTCGCGGTAGCCCGGTTAGAAGAGTTGCGAGTTCCAACAAAAGACCATCATATACAAAAGGGGGCTGGTGCGGGTTAAATCTGTCTTGGCCTCAAACGTCCTCCCGTTGGCGTGGTGTGGAAGTTTGCAGAGCGGGGTGCCAGCTCAGGTGTGACCTCGTCATCTGACCGTGGTACAAAATTAAGTGGTATTGTCCTCGGTCTTTCCCTTCCGGTTTGATCCCGGACCGTCGCCAATAGCCCGTTCTATTGCTCCAGTGCGACGTTAATTAAAATACCTACCTACCCTTGCTTCCATCGCTCTCAGGGGCACATCCCCTATAGGTGTGTACGAGCTTCATGTATTCTGGTGATCCTTTCTTTTCACGTGGGGTTCAGTAAACACTGGGGTTGAGGTTCGAGGATACTCCAACGATCTTTTTCTGCTCTCATCCCTCTACTCTGTTCCCCAATGCTTCTTTCCCCCTTTCACAACATTTTTTACTCGCCATTGTCTTGTGTTTGGCACAGCTTGGCCAGATATGGTCCTTGCGACATAAAACGCCAAAACAACCAACCTTGCTAAAATCAACATTTATACAACAAATATTTGCCTTTTAATGTTTCATATCTTACAAAGAGGGGTCGGAAAAATAATATGCACTGAAAGTATTTTATATTTGTTTATGAATCAGACCTCCATTTCCTTCCAATGCAGCTTTTATTTCTTCTATTAGTCTCGGATTACTCCTGGCAAAATACGTCTCATAGCACTCTAAAACTGCTCTTTACTTTAAAACAGGGTATGAAAAAAATCACGTTTTTTTTCAATCGAAAATATCGGATTTATTTTATTTAAATCGAATTTTTATGATCTTAATTAATTGCCCGTGCAAGTTTAAATTTGTTGGACATGAGACACGCAAATTACAGTGTAGTTTCTAGATAGTTTTGATTTATTTAAACATTAATATTTTTATGTAAAACGTTAATGAATTAAGAAATATAGCCGGGTAAATGTTTGAAAGATTAAACGCGACGTAGGAATAGAAAAGTAAACCGCATGATAAAATGAAGTAAATAGACAGGGCCCCAAATGCCAGGATGAGCAATGTTTTTCCATCTGGTTCTCAAGAGGTTTAGATTATTTTTTATTTTAACTCGTTATCAGCGACGTGAATTTTTTGGACCCAGATAAATAAGGTTGCCGGATCCCACTGATACTATGTTATGAATATTTTTAATCATACAAATTTCAGAATTTCTTTTTGCATTATATATTTATCATATATGAGTAAAGTGTTTTGAATTACTTCAGTTATTTTGATACAAAATAATTATATATAATTGGTTCAAAACTTGCTTTTGAGAAAAAATTATGTCACCCTCGTATAAAATAAAAAGAACTGGCGTGTTGAAAAAATTCCTACTTCTCATTAATTTTTAGCTTGCAAAAATAACTTATTGGTGAAAAAATTGTTATTTTTTTGTAAGTTAACAGTAAAAAATGAGACATGAAAATACATAAATTTGAAATCAAGTATGTCTATTTTTCAAATTCTTTGAGCATTGATAAGTATTTCATTGTATATTCGAAGCACACAAAAAGGGTTTATATATAAAACAAAAAAAAATCCTTTCTCTATGAACAGCATAGAACAAACGTAATAGCATCCCCCAGATAAGGCCAATTCAGTTAAATTTTAGCTTGCAATAAAAAATTTATCAATTCCAATAGCTTTCTGCTTCAACCCATAATCTTTTCTCAAGGTAGATAGGTATTTTAATTAACGTCGCACTGGAGCAACACAGCGGGCTATTGGCGACCGTCCGAGATCAAACCCAAAGATCTTTTCTTAACATACTCATTTATCAGATGAGTGAATTAACTTCACATTCCATAAATATTGAATAGTTATTCTAGCAGGGTAAAGAATTCTAAGAGATCAATGCATAAAATTTCCCAATAAATTGAAATAGAAATTAACCAATATATTATACAACACAAAATGAAACTATTAAAATTGCCAATTATAAAAATTTATGTGCAAAATTGGAATGCTTTGTGATACTGAAGAAAATCTTTTCGTTGTGAGTGTCTTTATATTTTTTATGAAGACTACAATACTAAATAAATAGCAAGAACATATTAAAAAGAAAGCAAGTTACCACAATTTTAATAATTTGTGTGAATATATTTCGAACATCTTCACTCAACACATGGCGAATGGTTTAAAATTGGTCATGTGCGATTTATAGTCACAGAATGTTTAAAAAAGCAACAACCCTGATGAGCAGGCTTGTGAGTGACACCTATTGGTCAATGACCCAAGATAAAAATACTTGTCTGGTAATTATGATCCCAATCAGCAAATACTGCCATTTAGTGTCTTCAAAGGGAGAATGATTTTCAATATAATTTTGGGGTGAACTCAGTACGAGCGAAGTTCTTAACTTATTTGAATAAAATAACATGCATCTTGTTCAGTATTTCATTCTCAATATTATTAAAAAAGACTGAAAAAAAATGAAATTTAAAATTTTGATTTAAATCAATGATTTTTCAATAAAAATCACTTGATTTAAATCGGCATACTTTGCTTTAAAATGTAAATTTTAAGTTTAAAAATCAGGACCCATTTATAAATCATTTATGGCTCGCTTGGCTCTACGTTTTAATTATCTCAAATTTCTACCCAATAAATTAGAGCGTACGATACCAATGTAGCCCCCTCGAGATTGATATGCTGGGTGCGCTCTTGGCACACAATTGATCGCCGGATTGTCTTAACCGCTCGTTATCTCCCGATTCTAGAAATGTAGTTTCTAAGGTCATTTTTAGGGAATTTTTCAAGTTTTTAGCATGTTTTAACTTCGCCCTTGGTGTAAAAAAATTGTTAAAATCTTCTCAAATCGACATCTTTCATCCGCGATTTCGTTTTTACTGCAAAACACAGAACAAATAACTCATCTAATACTTGGCGGGCGTCAATTAAATCCGTGATCTACCCTTCAACGCAAAAGGAACCTTTCATGCGCTTTTCTATTGGTGGGTGAATCATTTACACTGGAAAGAGTGAGGGTTGGAGAAATTTTCTCCAACTTTAACGGCAAGAAAACGAAAGATATCTCTCACCATTTTACTTAGAATCTGCGAGTTGTAATGCCAAAATTTAAGCAGTTTTTAGTTCATTTTTTCACTATTTTTCGGCATATATCAGGTCCTTTTTATACAAATGTGAGGTCGAAGAAATCCGGGCCCTGGTTATACAAAATAATAATTTAATATATTAGAAAGAGCAAAATAGCACAAAACAGGATATATTTTGCCCTTTCGTAGAGGAAATTATGGCACATGATTTGCCAGATTTACGGATTAGTAAGTTTGGGATTTTCTTAGAACGACGGGATACGTTCCGAGGTTTTCACTTGAAGTAATGTTTCACAATAAGCCAGTGCCTTTTTCGCGATTAATTAAAAATTTCTATACGAGTAACTTCCCAAATATATCCATGTCGTTATTGCAAACGAACGCCAAATTCACCAATTAAGCGAACAAAATCCATGTACGACAAGTCGAATAAAAACTTCGCATAATGCAATCTTAACAAGTGGCGAAATTGTTTCAGGATAGATTTATAAAATATCACTCGATTGACAAGTTTCTAGATAACAGATTGCGCAAGTGAAGAGTAGGATAACAAACTGCTCGTCCCGAAAAGTGCTTTGCATGAAATTTAATTGTCAGCCGGCCTTATCCCATGCACTGACGTTAACAGTCATATTTAGCTTAGCCATCATCCGAACTGTACTGCGTTTTCAAGGATAGGGGCTTTGATCAGTCTGACATCGGAGTTTCTTATCTCCGCCTAATCTGTATGGACCTGCTTTAATAATAAAGCGTTTCACGTTTTTTCTCGTCTATTGTGGTTGCTACTTCGAAGGAATCTAGTGCATTGGATCGAGCCTCCTTCCAAGATGTTACACGCGGGATATAGACTTGCGGTTAGTCAATTTTATTTTCCGTGTTCCGTTTGTTATGAAACAGTTTCGATAATGTTTGAAAATTATTGCTCTGTTCACTTAGAAATGTTTTCAGTTCTGTTATATAATTGCGCTCGTGTATTCTGATCTTTTTATCAACTTTTTCATATCGATTCTTTCGGTGGACGTGGCTACAATGCGTTCTTTTGTTTGTTTTTATGGACTGGTTTTGTAAACATTTTGAATTTCATTACAACGTTGGGTTTATTTAATAAATTATTTTGATTTTAAATAGAGTACATATAGGTTTCGATAGATTATTTTAAGACGGATTAGTTGAATACTAACTCAAGAGAAGGAGCGGTTCACTTACACCTTGGAGAATATAAAATAAAAGAATCCTAAACCTTTTTGCAAAATTTAAAAATTGTAATTTACTTTGGAAAGTTCAAATATTCGATACCACCGTGATAGTAATCTACGAGCTGTAAGTGATTCAGATTTGATACCTCATCTACTCTGAGTGTATTTCTATCTTCTGTTAGTAAAATTTTGTGAGTGTTTGCTTATTTCTTTGACGGAAAAACATTGCTTGTCCAGATCTCTGTGTGGTCCCTGCATCATTAAAAAAAAAAAACAACTGTTCAAATATTTTATTACACGATAGTGTGATAAATGCATATAATCGAAAAGATAATATGTTTTTATAAACGAAGAAATGAAGCTATTCCTGTCTTACTATATGGCAACTGCAACTAAGGTTTGCTTAACTGACGCACTGATCCCAACTTATACGCTTTTGAGAATAAGCAGGACGATTCGTGTCTAAAAGTTACCTGCGCCTTGGGCCTCAAAATGACTGCATCTGTCACTTGTGCTAATCATTATACGAATTCACAAGCATTTTGCACATATGAAGGGAACAATTTAACGAAGCGAACTGCTAAAGGAAACAGAAAATTGTTGAGAACCACTGCTCTGAGGTAGAAATCTTAAAATCAAACTCATTCTTGGTTTCACGAATCCTTGGGATTTTATCTCGAGAAGTTCAGCTGCAGGTTTCGAAGTGGGCGAATTTGAGAATTTTATCAAGGTATTTTGAAATTCTCTAGCTATGAATTTCTAATTCATATTTCTTTTAGCGGAACGTGTGTCACGGAAGATGATTTATATTTGTTGAGCTGTGGTAATGTGTTTACATACCGACGGCATTTGGATGTTCACGAACTTTGGGTTTCGTATGTGGCCTATTGAAACAAATTTTCGTTCGGTTCATTTTTTATAATCTGTTTGCACAGCTTACCTTTCCCACACCGGTGGTTTGTATTAAATCTTAGTGATAGCGTTTATTAGCAGCTGTACTTATTTATGCACGTATATTCACTCAATTCTATAATCAAGCAAATAACAAAAGGTATGTTACAGGTGTGGATAAGTAATAAAAATAAATTAATAAATGAAAGGAAGTATTCATAATTTTTTTATCTGATAGTAACAAAGATAAAAAAGCGACGAATAATTGTTTTGCAGCTCATTAGTAAGAAATGAATTGCATTTTATTTCTCAATTCCTTGTCGTCTTGTACGTTTTACTTATTTTTCAAATCCGTATTTAAGAATAGACGTCCACGTGTTGTGCAGATGCAAGTATTTTTGTGCAGTATGCACATGTGTACAAATTATTTAAGTACAGGCATCGCCTATATTCATATTCAGACGCACATATTTATGTGCAGACATATTCACACTTATGTAGAGATTGCCAAAATACTCGGAGAAACATTCAAGGTAGCCATAATTAAAGCACCCCTTTCAGAGCTTTTGTAGTTTCAATTAACAGGAAAAATGTAGGACAAATTTAAATTTTTGTACGAACTATGTATGTAACCAAGGATGACAAATTTTTGAAGTCATCTATAGCCAAAGAGAAATACATCTTTGATCTAAAATTTCTTGTCTTCTAAAACATCTGATTTCTGAAAATATTTTTATTTTAAACTTTCCTAAGCTAATAGTCATTTCATGAACAATATTGACCCATTTTCTTTAAGCTTTTGTGCTAAAAATTTTGTTTGGGAAAAACTATATGCGTTAAGACGTATCGTCTTATGAATGTATTTTGCACATGACAAAAATTTGGTACTTTTAGTTTTTTAAGGAGAGATGGAACACCTTATACACTCCTTGACTTCAGAATTTCAAACTAAAGATTACATACTTTAATATATGGAATATTTATATACAGGATGTTTCGAAACTTCCTGTACAAACTTTTAAGAGGAGATAGGGAACACAAAATTAAACCATATTCACAAGGGATATACACTATCTGGCCATTCGTCACCGGACACCCCATACTATTAAGTTAAAGCGGACCCAGCACGACATCAGTATCGTGTAGGGCCACCTTTCGAAGCAATGACATCTTCGAGGAAGACTTTCCACCCATTTTCGATATGTTTCTGAAAGAATCTTGCTACATTCATCCTTCAAATTGGCAAACTCAGTGGTGTTTTTTGGCCGAGTTGGCCTTGCTCTCAAACGGCGCTCTAACTCATCCCAAAGATGTTCCAAGGGGTTGAGATCTGGACTTTGGGCTGGCCAATGAAGTTTTTCCACACCCATTTCCTCAAACCACGTGTTAATAACACCTGCTGTATGACATGGAGCATTGTCTGCTGAAACAGGTATGGACCAATACCAAAGTGTTGCCACAATGTCGGTAGCGCAGAATTGTCCAGAACTGTAGCTGCTATAAGAATATTCTAACCGTTCAACGTCGTCTTTTATAAGTTGTATGACGTGTACGGATGATACTAAGCGCTTTTCGAGGGGTGTCCGGTGACGAATGGCAAGATAGTGTATGTCCGAAAGCGTCCCTATATGTGTTACGAGCTGAGCAGTTTGTACAGCAATCCAAGCTTCAACGCGTTGTCAGGCGTGCATTTTTATTGTTGCAATTTCGAGCACCTACTGTGAAACTAAGTATATAGAAACTGTCAAACTAAAATTAGCGATAGTAAAAGTGTTCACATACTTGTTGCCTTTCATTTCTGTAACGGTGTACACACTAGCACATCCAGACGGCATATGCGGATATACATACATCCCTGTGTAAATAAGCTTTAATATTGTGTTTCCTGTCTCTCTTTAAAGTTTGCACAGGGAATTTTGAAGGTAATATTTTCCCTTTTTAGAGATCTAAAAAGAAAGGGTTAACACAAAATTCAATACTTTTTCATACTACCTAATTTTTAATCGTGAAGAAATTTCTTCAAATTATTTTAGATTTCATGAAAGGAAATAAAACCCAGCACCATTTGGCGCTAGATATAGGGACGTGTTGTCGTTTTACTATTTAAACATCGTAAGTCCAATTTTTTTAGGTTTATAAGGTTAACACTATTTGGTTAAAAATATGCTTACCAAACTTGGTGCAAAAGCTCATAAATCTACATTATGAAGCTCACCACCAGCTATTTTAAATCTCGTATCTCATAATTAGTGTGTGATTTGATATCTAGTTTTCTTTATCGTTTCTAAAATTTTTTAATTTTAAGACTTACGAGGTTTTGGTAAAACGACGATGTGCTGGTGTTCGTTTGTCGATCTTGCGTTTGCTGATTATGAATGGAATACACTCTTGCATGAATAATATGGTAATTTAACCTTCCAGTTTCGGCGAAATACCGTTGTTGAATTAAAGCCTGTCATTCATTACATTCATTAACCTCTGACCATGGGAGCAACAATGTTACTAATTCACAAGTAAATCTTCAAAACCTGATTTGTTATCTATTTCTATTTCAGTCGAGAGACGAAATTTACATCCGAATACGTTAGTTGCACTCCTTTCCTTCCTTTAATTTGTTTACAGTCCAACGTCATTACATTGTTTCGCCTTCGTCGAAATGTTTGTCAGCAAACCTTAATCCGTTGCGTCATTGCCACCGAAATTTTAATCCGAGGTAATTGCGCCCATTCGAATAGTTAGGGATGCAACTTACCGTTCTTCACTTCCTCTTCGTGCGGAAAGGAGGATTAGAGGAATCGACGATTCCGCAAAACTGACCGTGAAAAAGCTTATTATTCTTTTCTAAGACACTCGCGTGTCATACAACCTTCAGAGCGCCACCTGTGGCTGTGTTTAGTGCTTAAATAAAGGAAGATGTGTGTAAAAATCGGACTTAAGATTGTGGATTTGTGCAGCAAATTTGAAACTTGTTCATCGTCTGGAAGGAAGTGTTATTTAAACTTATCAAGATGCGACCACCATTAAATGGATACAGACTACGATTGGTAAATATTTGTGGAATACTTTATTACTTTCGTCTCTATTAGCTTAAACTCGGGAATCTTGAGTTTCAGAAACATTAAGAAACAAGTCCATGTCTACCAGTGACCAAGAAAAACAGCATTTGTTTCCAATGTTTTAAAATCTGCAATCTCAATGTTACAGCTATTTTCATGCTGAAGAAATGAAATGCAAAATTTTTTTCTGAGATGTAATTTATATTTGGTAATTTTAAATTCACGTGGCATGTTAAGGGAAATCGAACCACTCCTCTTCATTCGTGCATCTTTCATAGTAACGTGAATTCAAATGTGTCATTATACAGGAATAACGTCTTCCACTAACTCATGCATAAAATTTGCATACAGGGTCATCTTATCAAATTACGCTGAAACTTCATAATTTCCTGAACCAACATTCAATTTTGAGGTCAAATTGCAAATCTATATCAAAATTTATTTTTGGATACGAACCGATTCGACCGAAACATACGGATTGCAAACCACTTCGAACATCCATGCCAAGATGGAATTTAAATACAGCCTGTTGAACCAAGGCCAGGCACATAGAACAGAGGGAACGGCATGCATGCTGGCCTTACTTTGAAATATAAGAGAAGAAATTGCTGTCAAGAGTAAATATTCTCACTTTTTATAAATATCTCCATTGAATGAATTAACTGGTTGTGTTTGTTTTACCAGAATATGATGCTTTAAATGTATTTGCGATATTTTCATGCTGCAATAAACATGTCAAGCGTATATATATATATACGCTTGACATGTATTATATATATATATATATATATATATATATATATATATATATATATATATATATGAGCCTGTTAGCGCAGCTATAGGAGATTGATTTTCATTATTGATTCAATGATTGGCGTGGCTAATGTTTGGTCTATTGCACGTCTGATAATTAATTCCATTGAAACTATTCTAATTCTGGTTTACCAGATGCAGTCTGTCAAACTTTACCTGATTGAATGCATAATTGTGTGGACCATATGGAGGTCTTTGCTCAGAACTGGACTTTGATGTTTGCATATTTGAACTTAGTTCACATTTAAGAGCAATATTTTACTTCTAAGGTAATTTTTAAAAACATTGAAGAAGTATTTAGAAAATTTTAAGTTGCATGTTAAGTTTGTTTCAAAACCACATGGGGAGGATGGTACCTGTACCAAGATGTCGGGGACCAATGGTGAAGAGGGGTCCTGTAAATTTAAAAAAATTGCACTGCCTATTAGTTAAGTTTAAA
Source organism: Meta bourneti (assembly GCA_933210815.1). Lineage (NCBI taxonomy): Eukaryota > Metazoa > Arthropoda > Arachnida > Araneae > Tetragnathidae > Meta > Meta bourneti. The sequence continues at coordinate 18,809,541 of OW119922.1, forward strand.
AACTAGATATTTTAATTGTATTTATATATGATAATGTAGGACCCTTCATATCTCCAATGTCATGAATATTTTTTTGTATACGGTAAAAGAAGATTTAATTATATTTAAATCAAAGTGAAATTAGTGGTTTCCCGAGTTTTCTTTTTCCCCTTTTTTATTTATTATTATATTTCTTTTATATCTCCGCTTGTTTGACTCAAATTCCGATGAATTAATAGGGTCGCTCTGACTCTGTTTGCCCATTGCCCTAACAGCCTGCTGTAGACGGCGCAGGCACGATATCTGTTACGGACCTGAGTGTATTTCTCTCTTCTGTGTCTAAAACTTTCCTTGTGTCTATTCCCATTTACTTGATGGCATAAAGATTGCTTATACAGATCTAGCTCTTGCGCCATAAAAATTAACCAAACTAACCAATAAATTAGTTATTCTTCCTCCTAACACTCTACTCTAATCTGTAAATTGTATAGCAATAGGTACTATAAATGCAGAAAAATGACCTAAAACAGTCCGTAAAAAGAAAAGGCCTCCCCAATAGTCAGCAAAGCCCATGCCATAGTCATTAAACTCACTATTTGCATCCACGTGAACATAATGCATTTTGAAGTAGAACATTTTGGCAAATGAGAAAATTGTTTAAATACCATTGACACACCCGATTTTCTGCTCCTAATGTCCTGTTTGAAATGGATTGTATCCTAATTTGTTTTGGATTGAAATTAAGAAAGCTTTCGCATTACTCTCGGTGTTGGGTAAATTGGACAAGGCGTTTCATTGTATTCTGAAAAGTTTTACTTCAAAACGATTTTATATGGTAATCGTATGTGGAATCCTTTATTTCGAAACTACGAAGTCCTCTTAAGTTTCCTGACAACAATAAAATTTTAAATGTTGGATTTGTACTTTTCATCACCTTATATCATTATTTCCCAAAGTGGATGCTGAAGGAATCTTGGAGGGCAGCATTGAAATAGGGAGGAGCAAGAATGGGCGATAAGAGACTAAAAAAATTTGTCGACTAAAAATGTTTTGAGCAAACATCCTCTTAACCATACACAGTACAGTGATGCATTGTGGCAAGATTATACATTGTAAAATCCGTTACAACTGATCGGTCCCAAACAAGACGACAGGTCGTAATAAGCGAGTGGTATGTATGTGCGCGGAATTCTCATTTACATTTTTAATCACCCTTCCATTATCCTGTCTAATTGAACATGATATTTTGAATTCTGGTTTGGGAATACCCCTTCTGAAAATTCATGAGAATTTTTGTTGGTGTTTCGAGTTCAGTTATCCACTTATGAGACCACATAAGCCACTTTTAAAAAATTTCAGGAGAGGAATTTCCAAGTTTTAAAAAATTTCAAAATTATTTTGGTTTATCCTCTATTCAAAAAGATATTATCTTAAACGTTCAAGTATTACTCACTCATTCAAATTATTATAATTTTTTTATCCTTTTTGTTTAAAATTTGTTCATTACTGAATATTGGTTTATCACTATTGCCCAGAGCTCTTCATTTGAAAAATTAATTTACTGCTTTTGCATAAAAATAGTTTCCATTTTCTTTACCTTCCATTACATTCTAATTTAACCTCCAAATTGTTTACTTCAGTACACACGATCTTGTCCTGATTATATTTACTCCCAGTAGTTCAGCCTGCATGTTACGTAATTTATTATCAAACTCATGACATATTTCGCAAATATCTCGACGCTTTGTTCCATCTTACTGCAAGTTCAAAATTCTATATTATCTCTGGAATCAATCTATCGAACTTTCTATAGTGGAATTTTTTCATTTCCCATGCTCTTTTGGATTTTGTAATGTTTACTTTCTAGTTGAATAGAAACGACATTTTTATCGTGTTACGTCAGGCATTTTGATAATCGTAATGTAAACTACAAAATTGTTTCACGATCGATCAGTATCCATAAGCGCTTTGTTCATCCACGAACGGATGTGAGTTCAGCATATGAAAATCTCATCTTTTTAAGAGCGATTTCTAGATCTTGACCATTCTTGCATGCTGAAACAAGATGAAAACCAAAAACAGTAAGCAAAATTGCTGCTTTAATTATATATATATGAAAAAGAAATGTTCATTTATTCAATTATTTGTATATGAATTTAGCTTTATGTGCTTCCTGGATCGAATGGTAATTCAGGATTCGTGACTAGAAAATGTATCGCAACACTTTCTGCAATCAGGAAAATGTTCAAATTTGTTTCAACTCATTGTTTCACTTGCAATTCTGTGTTGAATAAGCTTAATTTATATTCACGTAAAATGCTAGATGTTAATTTTAGTGGTCGTGGAAAACTTTTACGGCGAATTCCCTAGCACATTCCCTCGGTAACAATTACCGAGGGAATGTGCTTTTTCTACAACCAGATATCTTTGGAGGAAGTTGTAAAACACTAAATTTGGAATTGAAAGTAGTATCTTTATAAAGCATCGACAGCTTGTAGCTCCGTCTACAAAGCAATCTTTTTAGATATCCCTATAGAACACAAGAATATACAGCAAGTCAAAAGAAGTATTGGGGCACACCAACTTTTGATAATTTTAAAGAGGGCAAGATACCTAAATTTTTTTCAAAACGATACACAAAATCTACTTAGCATGGAATTAAATAATATTACAGAATTGTGAAATTTTGTACATCTTTGTTCAGCGTAAAAATTATTTTCAAAAGATTTGAATAGCCCTTAAAAGATCCCGGGTAATTATAAAATTTAGATCTTGTTGGACCTTTTATACATTTAATGACTGTTAATCTATTTGGCATTGGTTTGATTAACTTGCACATGACATTGATTCTATTGTTCCCATCTGGAAATAGTTATTGTCAAAGTTAATTTTCATTTAAAATTTTAAATATAATAATTCTAAATTGCAAATAATCTCAATAGGATTGAAGTCTGGGCATAGTGCAAGCATTTTGATGACTTTGGACAGTGGTATCAGGTCATCAACAAATATGGACATAAAGGTTTTTAGTTCAGGTTTTCGGGTATTGGACCTCCCTCACACTCTTCTTTTCACTCCTTTCAAAAATATCGAAATTAAATCATCTACAAATATAATCGAGTTCCAGAATTTTTGAAGCTGATAAATAAAGGCCCTTTAGCGCGAGTTTTTTCTGCGGACGCATTTCAATTCGCAAATTTGTGTAGGACTTTTTTAAGTGCTTGACCATGAAAGTCTTGTTTTCTTGAAGTGTTTCTCTTTTACAGTTTTAATATTAGTATACTTTTTAACATTAGCATAATTTTTAACATTAGTATTTTTTAACTTTAGTCACTTGTGCTCCAAAAGTCAGTTTTACTCCTGGTTTTAGGGCAGGGATGCAAACTTCTTAAGACCAAGGACCACATAGATCCACTCTGACTTATGGGAGGGCCGCCAAAAGAACATGAAGTTATCTATTATATGTTATTTATATTGCTATTTTATATTGTTACAAAAAGAGAAAGATAGTAAAAAGTAATGAAGAATTCAATTTGATGCGTGATATTGCATTAATTTAACAAGTACTTTAATATTTGGTTCGATTTTTGTAGTTGCCAAGCGCAAAATTGATTCTAAATTTTCATTAGTCAAGCGGTTCATATTTTTCGATTTGTTGATATTCATGACTGATAAAGTTAGTTCTCAGATAGTATATGTTGATCCAAAGAGACTTGCGGAGCCGCGGTAGCCCAGTTGGAAGAGCAACGGATTAGCAACCGGAGGGTTGCTATTTCGAAATTCGGTCCAGCCAAAGGCCGTGTACACGGGGGTTGTGCACGTTAAATCTGTCGTGGCTTCAAATGTCCTCACTATGACGTGTTGTGGATGTTTGGAGAGGAGTGCCAGCTCAGGTGTGTGTGTGTGTGTGGACCTAGTCATGTGACCGTGGTTCAAAATTATGTGGTGTTGTCCTCGGTTCTTTCCCTTTGGGACTGATCCCGGACTCTCACCAATAGCCCGTTGTGTTGTTCCAGTCTGACGTTAATTAACTACCTACTTACCAAAGAGACTTGCGCATTTTAATGCATGTATGTGATGCCGCAACGAAATTTTGTGCAACTTGTTAAAGTTAAAATAACGCATGGTGAGACGGGCCGCCACCAAATCAACGGTGGACCACGGTCTATGCATCCCTGTTTTAGGGTATTCACCAAATATTTACTCATGATCCAACTTTCTTCACTTTCAGTAAAACACTGACGTCTAGTTCGTAGTTTGTTTTCAATTTGATTTGTCTTCCTATACTTGAAAATTATATTATGTATAGTAGATTTACTTATATTCAATATTTGCTGATTTCTCTCAGATTTTAAAACATTCTAGTGAAAAATTAGTTTTCTGACATCGAAAAAATTATATTTTTTATCGATCCACACCTACAAATTTTTTGTGAGTACTTGAAATCACCATTTCAGATTTAAAATCTCTTAAAGTATAGTTTAATGGATAGTTCCTAAAAAATTTCCGATTTATCGTTCTCCAATATTTTGTTGGCCATTACTTTCGCTGTGAAGTGTAAAATATTTTATTTGCTTATTACTTTAATTTAATTTCAAGCCCTCTTTGATAAGTCTACTTCTCTTATTCTAAGACACTGAATGAAATGAAAACTCGTTTCGTTTTACTGTAATAATTACTTATCTTTAAATAAATGTTTACATATTTGCTGTGCCGTAGTACTTTTTGATTGACTGTCGGTTTAACAGCACCAGTTCATGCGATGGAAAATTGGAGTAGAAATTATTGGAATAGTATTTAAGAAATTGTATAGAATTATAGGCACTTATTTTTCAAGTTTTCTCAGTTCTTTCAAATTCCTTATCGTTAATCAATAAAAGTTGGTTAGTAAATATCACAATGAAAATACGTTATAAATTTCCGTAAAATAATTTATTGTAGTTGAAATACCATCGTGCTCAAATTGAAATAGAATGCAATAAAATCCCAGTTGAGTCTCCATAAGCAAACATCTATTGAACGAATTTTTCTTATCAGCAAATATATCTGAAGGATCTTGAACATTCAGCTATGTATGCATAACATGGAATTATTTATACAATTTATTCATCCGGCTATTCGTTCCGACTTTCAGTGTCAGTAGGCCTTTTGAAAATAGGCAACTCCAAAGCTTGCTAAATCTTATATTTTTTAGCAATAAAACAGTTAACTAGTTTTTTAACAAATTCATGAAAATATTTCTTATTCATTTCCTTTGTGATGATTTTTATTAATTCCTGAAGTTTAATTCGAAAGCAATAATTAGTTTTGAGTAACATAGTGGACCTGAACAGGTAAAAAGCACTTCGTATTGGGGTGCTTATTAAGAAGCCCTTAATTCCGTTACGTTGTGTCTTGTAATTTAATTTTCTGGGAAGGCTTAAAATTAAATTATGAAATTCATAAAAATTTCTATTTTTTTAGAAAAAACTTTTTTATACTTTACTAAATTATATGTAATAAAAAAAGTTAGAGTGTATGCAATTTAGATACCATTACATAATCTATTTTTAAGTTCCATTACATTTGCAGCTGCAAAACATGCAAATTCTTTGCTTTGGTGCAAAACATTTCTTGTTCTCGACATTTTTTTACCCTCAATAATATTTGTTTTATTTATTCAGAGTCAACAAAAGTCCACTAATGTCACCTACCAAGCTCACCATGTCTCCAGGGACAAGAGAGGTCAAATCATGGGACAAAGGGCTGGTTTCCGAGGATGCACTATCTGGTTCACAGGTGAAATTTTATTTTTAATTAAAATGTTTGGACTTAATTTTTAACTCCTAAGACTTTGTGCCCCTGTGCTTTGTCGTGGTTTTCTCTGAAAAATCTTATCATGCGTGTATCCACTATTAGGTTTGTCTGGAGCTGGAAAGACGACCATCTCATTTGGAGTTGAAGATTATTTGTGCTCCTTTGGAATCCCTGCTTATGCTTTAGATGGGGACAATATTCGTCATGGCCTGAACAAAAATCTTGGGTTTAGTCCCGAAGACCGAGAAGAAAACATCAGACGTGTTGCTGAAGTGGCCAAGCTATTTGCTGATAGTGGTGTTATAGCCCTTTCCAGTTTCATCAGTCCTTTCGCTAAGGTAAAGCGCTAATCACTTTTATTTGTAGCTCCTTATCTCATAAAAGGTTAAACTGTTTTAAATTTGTGATGTCACATTGTGATGTTTATTATATTGCTACTCAATTAAGGCAAATATTTAACAAGATGCACTTCAATAACACATTTCACAAGATGGATGGACTGTCATCTTAGTTGCTAATAAAGTAAATTTTCTGATGTTTTACATCTATTTAACACATGTCCCAGGAGCACCATTTACATTTATGGAGACTTCCAGTTTGTATTGCTCTAATTTATTATATAATTGTGATAAACCATATTATATATAAATATGTTAGAAGTGTAGCCAACTACAACTTTTCTCAGAACAATCAAGGACTGTTGATAAATTTTTTAAAATTCTAATAAGTGTTCCCAATTGCAATTACCAAATACTTCTACTTCTAACACCAGATATTGTTCCTGCTTTTAGAAAAAGTGTTTACATTATATGAATTTTTGAAGAATTATTGTAAAATATATTTCAAACAAAATATGCATCCACTTAACTCACCTGTGTTTTCAAATGAGTGGGATATAAAATTATGGAATTGGCAGTAGTAGTGTGCATATGAGAGAGCTGGCGCAGACCCACAAACACCCCCATAAAAACTCCACCCACTTTTAGAAATGTAATGGCTCTATTTTACCCATTAAAATTTCCACCCACTTTTAAAAACAATGGTGTGAAAACCACCCATTAAAATTTCCACCCACTTTTAAAAACAATGGTGTGAAAACCACCCATTAAAATTTCCACCCACTTTTAGAAACAATGGCTCTCAAACCACCCACTAAAACCGTACCCACTCTTAGAAAGTGATGGCTCTATTTTATCCATATAAATTATTTTAAATAAGCTGGCGCAGTGACTGTTAATAGCTCTCAAATCTCCATAAAAATCGAACCCACTTTTAGAAACAATGGTGAATAAAACCACCATAATTTTTTCACCCCTTTTAAAAACAATGGACTCCCAAACCCCCATTAAAATCAGACCCACTTTTAGAAATCAATGGCTCTCACCCCCCCCATCCAAATTCTACCCACTTTTAGAAATTAATAGCTCTATTTCACCCAAACCAATTTTCTAAAACAATGGTGCTAACCTCCCCATTAAAATCGAACCACCTTCTAAAAAAGTAATGGCTCCATTTCACCCACATCAATCTTCTAAAACAATGGTATTAAACTTCTCCATCCGCAAGAGCTGGCGCAGCGACTCTTTCAGAAACCCCCCACCCACTTTTAGGTAAAGCCGCTGAGGGTACCCCCTTCGGCGAGCACCCCCTTTTAGAAAACCACGGGGTTAGAACGAAGTAGGGGCTCAACATTTTAAGCATTTAAAGAAATACATTTAGTATGTAAATAGAACTTTATAAATTATAAAATGACAACCATTCAGCAACTTCAACAACAGGTCAATCAACTGACTCAGCAGGTCAATCAGCTGACTCAGCAAAGAGATCAACTCAAAAATGAATTGTCTCAGGCAAACAGAACAATTCAAAACCATGATGCTGATAACCGCCGTCATCGAGCTGAGATCGATCGCCTTCACAGGGAGAACTTAAGCTTGTCGCGACAAGCGACCAGAACCAGCTGCCAACAATGCTCTATGAGATGTAATTAGATCTCCACCCATTTTAGGTTTTAAAAGCGGTTGCTTTTAAAATCAGATACCTACTTGTATATTAGAGCATCATTTTGTATCGTATAGTGACCGTGAGCTAAGGTATGGATACCATCTTCCAATATATGACGCTTGTCATCTTTTCCTGATAGGGCAATCTTATTGACTTGTATGGAATGAATCTCATGCTTTGTGCTCCTGATGAGATTCATGGTTCTGTGCTGTACTTCTTGCTTGAATAGGCAGTTCTTATAGTCCTCGAAGGTTATCCTGTTTTTCACGACACATTTCTTAACACCCTTAGACTTTTTAATTAGCTCTTTTTCAGTTTTACAAGCATACATCTTAGATCTTAAGCCAACGAACTCTTCCAAGATCTTTCCTGCATTTTCATCTTTCATCTTCCCCAAGACCTTTTTATTTACTCGAGGCATTCCATACCTATTGTTTTCTGGATAATCTGATGTATCAAAGTAGTCAATCATTCCTTTAATATCCTCATAAAAGTCCTCGGTCTGTATGTCATAGATGTAACTGTCAGTGTCCATGTACAATAGCTTGATATCGTCCCCGTATTTAGGCTTCATAAGATTATAATGGAAGTCATACATCAGATGCTTCGATAGATCTAATATACTCATGCCGACGTATATTGGCTTATTAAAAATCACTTTCGTCTTGTTCATATGCACAGCGGCTAATCTTTCGTCAAAAATGGTCCTTCCCTTGAAGTTGGGCTTAGCAACTAGCTTCTCCGCTTTCTGGGGATCGCATACTAGCCTAATATCGAGTCGCTTCCTGATATTTTCCATCGTCTTGCCAAAGACCGAGTTGTTCATAAGTTTGAAGAAGTCTTTCTCAAAGTCATTGGTTGCCTTAGTCCTCATTTCTGTGTTCAGGTCGATGTACCTCTTCAACCAGGGAGACTGCTGAAACTCCAACACTTTGTGCACCTTTTTGAGCTTCATCCCCAACTGCAACAGTTGCTTCAAAACCCTGTAATGAACCACATAATGCTCTTTGTCATAGAGGGTCGTCAGTAGTTTTAGCTGTTTTGAGCCATCGGGCATCCTGCTCTCAGGTGCTAGAGGTAGGTCTGAATGGAGGTTGTGCAGATGGGTCGGGTACTGTAGGTCACAATCTACGATGTATCCTTTGTCTGAGTCATCCGCTACTTGGGTCACATCTGACACAGTGCTCCACTTGAAACCACCATGCGGTAGGTATTGACTCATGGCCCATCCGTAAAGGTTGTTGGCGTCAAGGTACATCAGGTAGTTAGACTTCTTGTTCTCGTCATAGTCCCTCATGTACTTATTGTTCGCCCTCCCATATCGGTTACAGCACTGAGAGATGCCTCCTCTGGTCCCCTTTTCTAGCATGAGTATCATGTCATAGTCTGTCAACAGCTCTAGCTCGACCTCCGTGGTTTTGAGCATGGCGTCCCACGAGAGTCCGGGTGCAGTGAAGTACCATGCAGGATCCAACTTATAGGTCTTTAGACAGACATCTCTAAAGTGTTCCATGATGTCGGCTAGGATGAGTACATCAGTCTTCACATACAAATCGGAATATTCACCCAATGTCTTAATGTTGAAGGTCTTCCATAATGTTTTAGCGTGCTCGTAGTCCTCCTCCTTTATGTGTGACTCATTCAATTGATTGTAAAAGTCTTCTTGTGGGGGCAGCTTGGTTTCTTCGCATTTGTCCCATGAGTCCATGTAATCGTATGGATAGACGCCTTTTCGGGTGACGAGGTCCAGTTTGTCCTTGGGGAAGTACTTGGCTGTCTCCCGGAACTCCTTTACGTTCTTCGCAAGACTGTCGACGCTAGCGGCCATGAACTTGAACGAGTCTACAAACCTCAACTTTATACCAGGTACCTTTGCTTTCTTTCCATCGCCTACTTCTACAGTTTTTGCCCCGACCTCCTTACTGAATGAAATGTACCTCTCCTCGTTGTTCGGAATGACATCAATGTCTCCTTTCTCCCCACCGAGCTCCTTTATGAAGAGATGGGCGTCGTAGCCAGATAGGTTGTGGATAAACACCGGAATGAACGAAGGCTCTTGGTACTTTAGGTTGCAAAGGTTGTGAGCAGGTCCTCTGTAGTTCGATTCACATTTCGCCGGATCGAGAAGATGGTCATGATCTCTGACTTTTCGGAAGTCTGGTTCATCCTTGGGTGAATAGGGTGAAGGTTTCTTCCTGATATCTCCGTCACAGATATGGCAAACATGGGTCCTTTGGAAATGCTCTTCATCTTCGGCGGTCATTTTGATGGGTTGCTTCTTATCATAAATGTTCTTTATCGCTAGCGTCTCAGTCTTCACTGTATCAAAGAACAGCTTGGTGGCATTGGGTCCTCTGTATGTGATTGGTGCCTTATAGTCTGCGTGTTTATATTTGATGTAGACAGTGAAGCTCATAGGTTCATGCTTTTGATATTTATGTAAGAATGAGCTGTCTTCTGTAGGGCGGCAGGTGTTTATCTTGTTTGTCAAGCACTCGAAGTCTCCATACATCACAAAGGGTAATCGTAAAGACCTTTGGTAGTTTTTGAACCGCAGAGATTCGTCCTCCTTGGGCATTACAATCTTTACTGGCGTATTCTTCCTACAATCCGTTTCATGAGCTTGGAGGTCCTCTTCGGAGTAATAATACAGCAGGCATCTCTCACAGGTGAATACCTTTCCGTTGTGTTTAGTCACTTGTCCGCTTATCAATTTGGAGAGGTCTTTTATCCAACAGTAATGACTGTTTCCTTCCTTATTCTTTATGTACAGCAAATTGACGTGTTTGTCTTTCTTATTTTTAGTGATTCTCAATGGGTAAATGTCATTACCTTCGTATGAATATATGTTCACCGATATGTTATTCAACTTTTCGAACCTGTTAAATACTCTATCTTCCATCTTCACTGGAAACTCAATGCCTTCAAACTTTAGCTCATTCTCATACGGTTTATATTTGGTGACTCTTTGGGCATCTTTTTCCACTGGATGCATCGCAGAGAGTATTGCCCACATGAAACACTTATTATCCTCATTTTGTACGTTTATGACTGCCTTTTTGGCTTTAATCTTTTTCGGCAGATCGATGTAGGATGCCCCTCTCAGTGGGTTGTATTTATTGATCCTTAACTCAAGGCTTTTGATTCTAGCAAGCGTCCACCCTGAGCCCCTTGCAACAAACTCCTCCATTTCTGTCAGTAACTTTTGGATAACTGATCTGTAATAGTCTACCAAATCAGTGGATTCTAAGATGACTTCATTTTGTGTTTTGAAGTTTTTCTCCATTTCTTCCACCTTTCCATCTTTTGCTTTTTCATAATCGCAGAGGAACTGAAAATTGACCTTCAGGCCATGCAGCCTCTTCAGATGTTTAGTGATGAGACCCCGAACAAGTGGTGAAACATCATTCAAAAAGTCTTTGGGAAGCATCAGATTGTGTTCGTTTGGGATGTCGTACGTCTTCAGCCGAGACTCAAATGCAGTCTCAACTTCATGGTGGGTATATAGCCTTCTCTCTCGCGAATCTGAAAACAGGTCGGAATCAAATTCGAAGTGACGGTTGAACAATACGCTTTCAATGTATGCTATGATGTCTGTCTTCCTTCGTAATTTGGAATAGCCCTTAATGCCGCGCGTTCGACAAAATTCACGTAGTTGGTTAATGGTCATATGATGCAGCCTCTGCATATTGTTAAAATAATCTCTGTGATCCTCTTGGATGGCCATCTTAGGTTTATACTTATGATGAGCTTTAGTTTGTAAGTGCTTATTTATGCTAGATTCCTTATATAATTTACCACAACATCTGATCTTAAGCACTCTGCTCTTCTTTGGTTTGCTAAACAAGTCATTATGGAAACTGGAGAAGCCATTATGATATTGAATGAGGGTGATCAGTTCCACTTTTTTAAGCTTCGAGTATCCTCGAATATCATTTTCTCGACAGTAATCTTGCAACTGCCGGACGGTTTTTGATTGTAAATTCATTTTGTCTTTCTACATATACTACAAACCTTTTCTTTAAGTGCTTTTATTATTGAAGAGGTATAATCAAATTTAAAAGGGGTTAAAGAAAAGACTTTTCAAAATAAATGAAGAATATGAAGGAAGCGTTGGAAATGATAAGGCTATCTGACTTGTCAGCACGAGAGTGTGAACACAAATATGTAATACAAAACGATGATGGCTGGTACGTTTGCCAAGCATGTGGTGAAGAGCTGAGGTATAATCCTAATAAACCCCCTATCAAATTAGCAGATTTATATTTTGCAAAGGCGCAGACAGCTAAAATGAATAGCAGAATAAAAAATCTTTCTAAATGGTTAGATAAGTATAATTTTCCTTTCGAAGATGAGCTCTTGGTTGATTTTTCATCTTTTATCAATAAATACAATGAATTGTATCCGAACCGTAAAAACTTAATCAGCAAAGACTATGTCTTATACCATATGTTACGGAAAAGAGGTTACGATATTTCGCGCCTTCTCGTTAAGTTACCTAAACTCAAGAAGACGCTTATTCAGAATGAAGAAATCTGTAGAACCATCTTCGAAGCACTAAATTGGAGCCCCAATAAGTGAATGAGAATTTTTAATAGCTTCTATCTGCTATTAAAAATAAACTAAATCCTTCTTATCAATCCAGCTAGTCTCAGGATAACCTAACCATTTTACTAGATATTTGTCCCCTTTCTTTTTGATGATTTTTTCAATCTTATACACATTGTCTTTCTTATCATATTTTACTAGTTCATTTTCATAAAAAGTGCCTTTAACCTCATCATTATTTAAATCCATAACTCTATAAGTGATTGGGTCGGTTTCTAACACTTTAGAAATTACAAATATTTCTTCTGTAAAAGTTGCTTGATAACCTCTTCTGAAGGTAGACTTATATATTGATATTCTTACTTTATCTCCTACTTGAAATTTAGGCTTACGTATGACCTTTTCTTTAAACAAATTGTGATACACATCTCCACTGTTTTCTTCTAGACTGGCTTCAGCAGGTGTCATTTTGATACTTCTGTGGTATGAGTTGTTGTAATTCTTCACTAATCGATCCAATACATCTATGTATCTTTCAGTGTTATTTTCACATAAGTAGAGCTTTATTTTATTACCAAGAGTAAGATTAAATCTTTCAACCATAGCAGCTTTTATTTCCACATTTTCTGTTGAGAACCATTGGATATTGTTTTCTTTAAATAACTTTTGAGTTGTTTCACCTACAAACTCCAAACCCTTATCTGTTTGAATCTTTTCAGGAATTCTTTCTTTGAAGATCTTTCTAAATGCTTGAGTTACTTCATTTGATGATTTATCTTTAAGAGGAATAGCCCATGCATATTTACTGAAACAGTCAACAGCTGTTAATAAATATTTGGTACCATCATTATACTTGCTTCTCGCAAATTTATAGACAAACAATAAGTCAGCTTGCCATTGGTCATCGATGTGTGAGACGTAAATTCTCCTCCTTTTAAACTTACGGATAAGCGGTTTATGCTTCGTGTACACATCTTGTTGGTGTAAGAACTCTGAGACCTTTTTCCGACTTAAACCAGTCTTCCTGCTCAGTTCCTTTATACCGCAAAATCCTGTTTCGGGATCATAATAAACTTTTTCGGGGCAACTTTTCTCAGTTACCCCTTCAGAGGTAAAAAACGGCTTTTCTTAGAACCACAATCCATGCATATACCTTTCATCATAGGCCTACCATTTTTTGAGGTGGTTTGATGTGCATCTTTAGTTTCGGTGTGGTCTTTACATTTTAGACAATACACTTTTGATCCCATTCCAAATGTCTTCTTTGCTTTGATGATAGGCTTCACAACAGCTCTGTCTATCCTCTCGCGAATTGTTGGGTTGGGGATATCCTCCAACTCCTTTATCATGTTTGTGTCGCACACTTTGTTTCTTGTTTCAGTGTCTTTGTTTTTAATATAACACACATCATGTTTATAAGCACTTTCATCGACTCGGTTAATGGGTTTACTCCATTCTTTATGCGTTAAATCGGGGTTCAGCCTAGTTTTCCCTCTAAGCAGTTGAGTTCCTGGTCCCGTAAATTGATGTCCTGGCAGATGCATTTCAAATGGTAAATTGTTGATTGCGGCGTTTACAACGCCTTTCCCTTTCTTGTTTCCTTTCTTTTTTCCGCACATTTATTTATATAGAAAAAATTATTTACTCACATATGCATATCCATTGAGTAGGGTTTGTTTCATGTACTTTTCTCTTGGTAGGTAGACTAAGTTATTTACAAAATCGTCCTCTCGCTTGTACACCTCCTCTTCTGATATCGCGCTGGATTTGTACGAATTAAGCAGCTGTTTGTAAAACCTGTAAGACTGTTTGTACTCTTCTTTCCTTTCCACGATATTCAAAGCTTTATCAATAACTTCAACTATACCAACGCTTAAGCTGAGAGCACCTAGGGGGGCCAGCACCAAAGCTGATAGACCCAATGAACTTAAAACGAACTTGCTAACAGTCATGGTGATGTGAAATTTATGGTAGTGGTGATAGCTCTTTCTGTAAACGTAAATTTTCTTCTGTAAGTACTCTTCCATCTTTATTTATAGGCACAAAATATTTCTTCCGGTATCTCAAGGCTGGTTTAACTAAATCAAGCATAAAAAAATCATACGGCTGTTGCATACACTTTGTGTACAATCTACTAAATTCTTCTTTTGTCAAACTACCATCTATCTCTCTTATGATCTGTTGAATCTCCCTCTGTTGGAGGTTGAAAAATATTAAGTAATTGCAGTTTCTCCTGATAACAATAGGTGTTCTATAATAAGATTGGGAAAGGTAAATGATTGAGGCGTTTTTCTTCCTGCCTCTGACGAAAAAATCTTCTATGCTCTTCTGATCCCTGTCAGTCATGCAATCATCAAAGACAACAACATTTTTGCAGGATGGGTCAAGGTCATCCACTGTTATAAAATCCTTTGAATCAGAGGAGAATAAAGTTCCCTTCGTGCCGAATTTTTCGTATAACTCTAGCATAATTTTCTTCTTCTTTTTAGGATACTTTATCGAGTCAATATCCACACCATCAAACATTGTGTACTTCTCTTGCAATTTGGTATACTTGGGTTCATACATATCTTTTGCACAAACGAATAAATTATCAAAATCGAGATAATCATATATGAAGTTCAGCAATAAATTTGTTTTACCAGTCCCTGAAGCTCCAGCGATTAGAAGCCTGAAAGGATGCTTTGGTAGTAAATAATGTTGATTTGCATCGACTAGTTCTTCTGCTTCTGTATAATTTTCAATTCGAATCATCTTTATTTAATGTCAAAAAGTTTGCTTCAGCAAAAAATTACTTTGCTTGAGTAAAAACATAATTTGCTGGGAGCAAAACTCTTTTTTTCATAATAATAAATGAATACTATCCAAAAAGAGCGAAATAAGAAGTTAAGAGAAGAAGTTAAAAATGACCTGAAAGTTTTCAAGCTGCAGGCTCAAATCAGAAGAAACAACGAACAACAACTCGGAGAAGAACTAGGTATCCAGAGGTCACTATCCGACTTCCACAAGCCTGTAACCGAAAAACTACAAGCACAAGAAGCAACAAGATCAGAGCAGCTTAAGGTTATAAAAGATACCCTCGATAACATTCCTCAAGCAATTGAACACATTCCTCTAGCGATTGAACATCCCTCCCCAGATATCTTTAATTTTGACAAAGAATTGGATATAGAGTATTTAGAGAAAAACAATTTTCCAAGACCCTCAAAATTGTACAATGAACCCAAGGTAGTATTGCAAGAAATTATTGATAAAGTAAACAAAGTTCACATGAAAATGGCTCGCCAAAAAGGGAACATTATGAGCCAAATTTCTCGAATGACTAAGAAAGATGAGGAAAGAGAAGAAAACTTATTCTCCCAGGTTGATTATTTAAGAGAACATATGCATACGTTAGAAGATTATCGAGAGAGATTAAGAGACTTGCAAAGAAAGGAAATATATCTCGGCAAAGGAGTAGAAGATAATATGACAATGTTGGCTCGGTTCACTGATAAGATTTGTAATGGATCCAAAAGCAGAAAATTATATAATGAAGTCGTTGATTTATTGGACGCATTGTTGAAAGAAGGAACTTTGACCAGCGAGCAGGTGAAACACTATTACAAAAAATTTTCTTTAAATAAATGAGTAACTACATACAAACCAAAATACATTTAAGCGATCACCAGATTGCTAAACTTAAATCCGCACACCAGAAGGGGGAAGAAGTAACTCTACAAATAGATAAGTCAAAACCCTCTAACTATGACATGTATTTAACTTCAACTCAAATTGCTCAACTTGGGAAAGGGAAACGAATCACCATCAGTAAGTCACAACTCAAGAAAACTGGGGGCTTTCTACCCTTTTTAGCGCCTTTTATACCCGCATTAATTGCTGGGGCAAAAGCATTAGCGTTGGGTGCTGCAAGTGGGGCTGCTGGGTGGGGGGCCAAGAAAGCTTTGGATAAAATTTCCGGATCTGGTAAAAAAAAGACCGTTGGAAAGGGAGTCTATCAAAATTGGGAATATCCAACGAAGTAATTGAACAAAATATGAAGCATGAAAGGGGGTTTAGGGGCGTCTTCACTTCAGATCTATTACCCAAAAAGATGAGGCTGTTTGAAAACGGCATTATTAATCTAGACATAGCTACAGGACCCGGTACGCACTGGGTATGTTACTATAACGATCCTAATAATGACTTTGTTGAGTACTTTGACCCTTTTGGAGAGCACATTTACAAAATTCTTCCAAATATCAAGAAATATCTGCTAAGTTCTGGAAGGAAAAAAGAAATTGGATATAATTCAAGCTTTCTACAACATCCTGCCTCTGTAAAATGTGGTTACTTTTGTATGAAATACATTAGGGAAAGAAACAAAGGCAAATCAGTTGTTGATGTGTTATATTCTTTTACGCAGGAGCCTAGCGAATCTAACGAAAAAAATGTTCTCTATAAATAAATGGTGTTATTAATTTTAGATTCGAAGAACTCGGAAAGATCGGAAGATTTTACGATTGAATATTCCAGGCCTTTTAGAATCAAACAGATTGCCCTTCAGTCCTTTTCTATGTATGTTTCATGGGATAATATCAAAGACGAAAAGTTTTCATACTATGACGGTCAACAGTGGTTCGATTTGGTGATACCAGATGGAAATTATACTATCAGAGGTCTGAACCGTTACATGATAAAATTTTTTGGAAACGATCCACCCATTCTATTTGGTATAGTAGAGGAGCGACAAAGAATTGCCATTCAACTGAAAAACAACTATAAGATCAATTTATCAAGAACCAACAACCTGCACAAACTTTTAGGTTTCGAACCCAAAATATATGAAGAGCCCGAACAAATAGGAAAGTACATTGCTGACCTTTCCGGTGGTAATGATAACATTTACATCCATTGTGATATCGCCGAGGGAGCCTTTATCAACGGCTTCCACTCTTCAAACGTTATCTATTCTTTTACAAATAGTAATCGACCGGGCAGTCAAATTATTAAATCCTTCGACAAACCTCTGTTCTTCCCTGTTCGAATGGAGAGTGTCTATAGAATCAGAATGAGAATAACAAATCATAGAGGCGATCCAATCCCACTCAATAAGCAGGAAGTACAATATAATTTTATTGCCCTATAAATAAAAGAAATGAACAAACACAGACTTCAAAGGAAGAGTAAGAAGATTCAAGGGAGGGGGTTCTTTTCAGACGTACTGTCTACTGTCGGACCTGCTTTAAAAGACAAGGCCCTCATGTTCGTACAAGATCAACTAAACAAGATGAATGTATCACCACGTATCGGCTCAGCATTAGAAGGCAAAGCTAAAGCGTTTGTGCATGATAAATTCAACGAAATTTTATCAAAGAAGAAGAAACATGGAGCTGGACTAAAGTTCCTATAAATTCGATTTAATAGCCACGTGGCTATTAAATTGAGAAGGAAAAAAAAAAATTTATATAATAAATGAACAAAATATTTGAATTAGACAACACCGATTATTATTACGATGATGACATCGAAAGTTTCGAGTATAGAGAAGTGAGGCATGAAAATAGTGATAGTTCTATGGAAAACGCCACTTATCACTTCTTTATACAAGACACTAACGCCAACATTTTATACTCTAACGGTTACCTGCAGCAAAAACTGAAAATTGTTAAGAGCGATGGAACTGCAATAGGTGATGATAATGTAGCTCTCGTGAATGGAGGTGGCTTAATCAATGCCAACAGGTTTACATTAGGGAACACAGAAATCGAATCGAACATTAATTATTCTGCACTCCTCCAACATGTGCTAGGTTTGATTCATTTTACACCGGACTATTCTACTTCGGAAGCTAGCAATATGCTCTTCTACATTGATACATCCAACACTGCTGATAGAAAACACTTAAAATACGGCGGGGCCTTGGCTGAAGACACTAAAATAACAGACTTTTTAGAAAGATTGGGGTTGAATGACGACTTTAATCAAGGATTCATTGAAAGGTGCAAATTCACTAGAAACAGTAGCACTGTAACACTATGGATCCCATTGAAATATATATTTGACTTCTTCCGTGAATACAAGAAAGTTATTACTGGGTTCCAAGTCAAATTTGAGTTTCAGAGAAATCATAGTGAAAATATGTTGTACACCAATGAGCAAAATAAGAACTATAAAGTTGTTGTGGAAGATTTATCGCTTTGGCTTCCTTACGTTAGATTCAAAAACTCAGCTGCAGCTAAATTTAACGAATTAAGGTTGTCAGATAAGACCCTCGAGTTAAACTGGAATCAACACAGCATTGTAAAATCGAATATCTTCTACAAAAACTCAAGCGGTTCCTATAGCATAAAAGCCACATCAGATGAAGTCTTATCGCTGTATGTGATACCTCAATACACTGAAAGGTATGAGAACGCAGGGCAAAACAATATGCTGTTCGACCATTTGGACATGACAGAATGTTGGCTGATGATAAATAACGTTAAGGTTCCAACTGTTAGCTACATGATGGACTTTGGTAAGAAGGATTATAATAGGTTATACGCAGCCCTTTTAGAATCCGGACTCAACACCATTACATCGGAAACTGGATGCATGGTCAACTATTCAAATTTTGGAAAATTGTATCCAATCATTTGTTTTAATCTTGCTCATCATCAAAACTATACAGATACAAATAACTTGATGATTGAGTTCAACTGGAGGTTGAGAAACAACACCACTAAAGATTACGTTTTCTATTTCATCCTGCAAGAGCGTAAGAGATGTCACTTGAACATCAAGAATAAAGACATCACCATTATCAAAACATTAAACGTATAAGATTTTATTTTTTATAGTCGGAAGATTATAAAAAAAAAATTCATTGAAATAAAGAAATGGCAGCTTATTATCCAATTTTTGAGGATGAAATCAAAGAAGGACCTCCTGGCATTCCGGGAGTGGGATTTAAATTAACGAATGATGACAATTACGACATGGAAAAGAAGATTTTAAGGAACTTAAGTGATCCTATTCAATTAAATGATTCAGTAACTAAGTATTATGCGGATGATATGCAAAGAGATTTAAAATCAAAAATTAAAGCTTTAAGTGATGTAAGTATTATACTAAATCATGATGGGGAGTTTGATGCAAGAAACAAAGTAATTGACAATTTAGAAGATCCTGTTGGTGACAGAAATGCTATTAATAAAGCCTACTTTGAGAGACATGCATTATTGTTAAAGCATAATATTTTTGATGCCCGAAACATTCCAATGAAAAACCTTGGTAAACCGAATGACGACAAAGATGCCGTTACCAAAAAGTATGTTGATCTTAAAACAAAAATCAACCATAAAAGAGATGATAATATGTTAAAAAGAGATAACGACGGTCTTTATGTTCCATCTTTAATACAAAACGAGCATTATAATTTTGAAAATAAAAGATTAACGAATGTTTCCAATCCAATCGAAAATTCAGACGCTGTGACTAAAGAATATGCTGATGGTAAAATATTTTACGCAACAACCGAGCAGTACGAAACTTACAAAGAGGATGGAATTCAAACCGTAACATTCAATAAATTCAGTAGTAATTTACTGACTCCCGACATGAATCTAACGTGTGAGATGGACATGAAAATTATAATATTTTTAGGATCTAAAGATCGAAAAATTCCTTTAATCAAATTGAGCATTGGTGGACATCATATTCTTGAAAGGCCGTTAGAAACGAATAATGAATCCTGTTTAGCGATTGCATTTGGTAGAAAAGATAAACAAGTGTTGTTAGAAATTTCACCAGATGGTAAAGAGAACAAAATCAAGCCACATATTATCGTAGAAAAAATTAATTACCTCATATAATAAATGGCAGCATATTATCCCCTTGTTGAGGAAGAAATTAAACAGGGGCCTCCTGGAATTCCCGGGATAGGCTTTAAATTAACGAATGATGGCAATTACGACATGGAAAAGAAGATTTTAAGGAATGCCGAAGAACCCACTCAAAATAGTGATGTTACAACAAAGTCATACGTAGACATATGTAAAAAAATCTTAAAGACGACCATTCAAGCTTTATCGGATAGAAGTTTAATTCTTTCGGAAAACAATATGTACGACGCAAAAGGCAAAAGAATTTGTAATCTTTTGGACCCAGTTGAACAGTCTGATTGTGCAACAAGGGACTATGTAGACATACTCACTAAGAAGTTACAAAATAAAAGTTTACTACATTCATTTCGAGGAGACTTTGATGCTAAAAACAAAACGATAGGCAATGTAAGAGATCCGGAATCTGACAAAAACGTAGTAAACAAACAATATTTTGAAAGCAATGCTTTAGTACTTAAAAACGGTATTTATGATGTGAGGGACATTCAAATCAAAAACCTCGCTGTACCGAGGGACCCGAACGACGCTGTATCAAAAATGTATGTTGACCTTAAAACGAAAATCAATGATAAAAGAGGCAACAATATATTAACAAGCGATAACGATGGTCTTTATGTCTCTAATCCACTGGAATTAAATGATGTCGCCACAAAAAATTATGTGGATAATCGAGAATTCTTTGCAACATTAAGAGAGCGTTTCGAATGCTCACCTAATGAATTCAAAGAAGTTAATTTCGATCTAATGAGTTCCACATTATTAGACGAAAATTTATCATTGTCAGCTGATATGACCATGAAAATAACGGTACAACTGTTACCCGTATCAAGCCATATTGAAACGTTTGACATACGTTTAGATTTTAATAATGGTGCCTCTATTTTTCAAATAGCTGCACGAACATTACAAACAGTTACTTATTTTAAGCGAGGTAAAAAGAATGATGTTCTTAAACTATACATTTCGTGTAAAAAAAATGATATTAAAGTTCATCCATATTTACATATCCAAAGGATTGAATTTTTCAACTCTAAATAAAGAAATGGATTTAATTAGCCCATTTGTTTAAATTTGATCAGTAACTTTTTTTAATAATCCTGGATTATTAAAAAAATAAAAAAGGCCTATAACTTACTGATCTTTTGAAAGACATTGAACAGCCAAGTTAATTAATTTTGCGATGTCATCTTCTAATTTTTCGAAACAGTTGCCAATTTCTGATGGGTTGTCTAAATCATTTGAAAGAATAGCCAATTGCAGATATTGCAAGGACCGCTTATATTCCCCAATTATTGTAGATAATGGCTCCTTGAACGAGTCTAACCAAACAATTTTTTGCGAATCTTTATTAGTGAAAAGATGTGTACAACTGCAAGCTGATGGCAAATGGAATTTGGGTTTGTTCATTTCTGTATTCATTTTTTCCGTTTGTTTCTTATATATATTTATTTCTTTAAATCAATTTTATTCTAAAGCAGTATGCTCAAACACCGTCGGCAATGAGTGCTCACTTCCTCGTACGAGAGTCCTTGAAACCGGGGCCGCGCGAGAGCGTTGAAACTCGCAAAACTGCGGCTTCGTTACGTCACATATGGGGAAAGAACACTTTTGTAGTATGACGTATAAAAACTATTTAAATTGTGTCAATAGATGGCAGCTCCTTACGGACACATATTATAATGGGCGTGTTTAACAAATTCTTACAACTTCTTATAAATATATAACGTTTTTTCAACCTTTCTTTGATTAGATAAATTGTGGTGTTTGATATTTTAAAGAATTTTAGCATTCAACCTGAAAAATGACTTGTTTAAAGTGATATATTCGACGATTTTCCCCTCCAGTGTAATGTTTAAATACAATTTTACGTGAGGTTCTGTTGGGTACCCATGGCTTAACGGTATGCGCGCAGGACTCCTAACATCAAGGTCCCAAGTTCAAACCCCAACCTCTCCCACATTGTTAATCAATGTGGGTTGATGGTTGGTGACCTCTACCTAGCCAAAAATGACATGTCCGCTGCTCTCGTCGTTGTCCAAAAGAGCAGCACTCTTCGAAAAAGTGGTGGGTGGGATCCCGACGTCAAAATGATGTCACAGTCTTACAGTGTTGTCCAACTTGTTATATGTTATGTAAGCCTCAGTGGCCGGTGGGCTCAGAGCGTACTTGATCTTGAATTCGACCTATCAAGAAGGGCCCCTTGGTGGGTCGAGTTTGAGATTGAGTACGCTCTGAGCCTACTGGGGAGGCATTTTGCAAAAAAATTTTAAGATACTTATCAATTTTTAATGATTATTTTCATTCATTAAAAATAAAATCACATAAAAAATTAGTTGAAAGAAAATTCTACCTGGTGCGCTGGGTTGGCTTTACCAATATCCTTCTTACCTCGATAGATTAAATAGCACTGTTTTGTTATTAAGCTTAAATGCTCGTCAGTCATTATTTTGTTGAAACGTTCGGGGAGAAATACTGTGCCTGTATCCACCAAACTTACAACAGCCTTTTCACCATAGCGTGTCTTTACCATTTTCGCATCGGATATCAGGTACTTTTTACCAATTTCTAAATCATCCAGCTTTAGATAGTCTGATTGCAAATTACCTACTGAATTTAGACTTTTGAGAAGAGAACTTTCCATGGTTTTTGATTTCTTTGTATACTAAATGCATCTCTTTAAATGAAAAAAAAAACACGAGGCAGTAGATATTATATCTAAACTGACTGATATACTTTGTATTTAAACTTTAACTGTAACAGTGTTAATGGTTCTAACAGTGTAAATGGTTAGAACCATTTACACTGTTTACTAAACATTTCCTTAAAATTCTGCGTCGCAGGAAAAGGGGTGCTTTCCGAAGGGGGTACCCTTCCGTCTCAGCGACTTTTTGTTTACTTCAAATAAATATTATTACAGTATGAAATATATCCATTGCTTTCTAAAAGTGGGTCGAGATTTTTATGGAGGATTTCATTACCATTGTTTTTAGAAAAATAATATGGATAAAATAGAGCCATCGCTTTTCTAAAAGTGGGTGCGTTTTTAATGGGTAAGTTTTACACCATTGTTTTACAAAATTGGTATGGGTGAAACAGAACCATTGATTTCTAAAAGTGGGTGCGTTTTTAATGGGGAGGTTAGCACCATTGTTTTAGAAAATTGGTATGGGTGAAATAGAGCCATCGCTTTTCTAAAAGTGGGTAGAATTTGGATGGGGGTTTTGCGGCCATTATATCGTTCTAAAAGTCACTGCGCCAGCTCTGTCATTATCATACTAATGGGTAGGTTAGCACCATTGTTTTAGAAAATTGGTATGGGTGAAATAGAGCCATCGCTTTTCTAAAAGTGGGTAGAATTTGGATGGGGGTTTTGCGGCCATTATATCGTTCTAAAAGTCACTGCGCCAGCTCTGTCATTATCATACTAATGGGTAGGTTAGCACCATTGTTTTAGAAAATTGGTATGGGTGAAATAGAGCCATCGCTTTTCTAAAAGTGGGTAGAATTTGGATGGGGGTTTTGCGGCCATTGTTTTAAAAGGGGGTGGAGATTTAATGGGGGGTTTTGAGAGCCATTGTTTTAAAAGGGGGTGGAGATTTAATGGGGGTTTTGAGAGCCATTAACAGTCACTGCGCCAGCTTATTTAAAATAATTTATATGGATAAAATAGAGCCATCACTTTCTAAGAGTGGGTACGGTTTTAGTGGGTGGTTTGAGAGCCATTGTTTCTAAAAGTGGGTGGAAATTTTAATGGGTGGTTTTCACACCATTGTTTTTAAAAGTGGGTGGAAATTTTAATGGGTGGTTTTCACACCATTGTTTTTAAAAGTGGGTGGAAATTTTAATGGGTAAAATAGAGCCATTACATTTCTAAAAGTGGGTGGAGTTTTTATGGGGGTGTTTGTGGGTCTGCGCCAGCTCTCTCATATGCACACTACTGGCAGTTCTTACAGTGTCGTACAGAATGATGTAGTGTTGTACTGTATCATGCACTACTGTAATGTTAACACTACATGCTAAAAATCTGTATTGTCATCTCATTACAAAGTTTAAATAAGTGACTTATCTGGCAACTCAAAGGTTGAGAAATACTGTCACTTCAATTATCTTACATTTAATGTAACTATAAACAAATCTCTAAAAGTTAAACTATATTTAGAATCTTAAAAATGGAAGCTATAAAGTAACTAAACTAAGTAACAGTTTGAGAACTCATTACTTTTAAGAAAGTTAATGTATATATTTTTAACATATTGCTCTTTATACTAAATTTGCTATTAATTTGAAGGATAGAACTCAGGCGAGAAAAATACATGAAGAAGCTGGACTCACTTTTATTGAATGCTTTGTTGATACGCCACTGGAAGTTTGTGAACGGCGAGACGTGAAAGGGCTGTACAAAAAAGCAAGAGCTGGAGAAATCAAAGGTTATTTATAAGTTTATTTATTTGAAAGTTAAAAAATTTTACAATTTATTCTGCAAATTACTGTGGAACATTTTATTTCATTGTTCTTTTTCCCATTATTCTACTTCTCATTCTTATTTCTGTAATTAAAAAGTGATAGCAAGAGAACTCATGTTTTCAAAAAGTACACATTTTAGAGCTGGGAATTCTTAGACATCTCAAATAACCATATGATGAACTATATCATGATATTTAAAGTATTCATGGAACACTTAAGGAATTGTTATTATGTAATTATGATATATCATTTGTGTTTACAAATCTTATGAAATGTATATATTTTTATTTGTAATTAAAATAATTTTGTAGTACTACTGAATTTGAAAATGCAAAGTCAATAACCAGTAGTTTTCTTAATTAAAAGTATAAAATCAAATTACTATGCTCTAATTGGTTTATAGACTTCCCAAACCAGTGACCAACCTATAATAATAAAATAAAACAAACATGTACCATAACTTGGTTTAATGATCAATTCTAATAAATATAAAAATGGGTTATTATGATGAAAATAGCTTAAACACTGATAATTTCTCTGTATAGTTAATGGATTCAAACCTTAGAATCCTGTTTGCTCTTTCAATATAAAAGTACTTTTACCTTAAAATGCCTTTTCAAAATGAATGTGAATTCATTTAATTAACAAATATATTTTTTATTAGGCTTCACCGGTATTGACTCAACATATGAAAAGCCAGATAAATCTGATATTCACATAAAAGCTGGTGAACTGTCTGTTCAAGATTCTGTGCAAAGAGTCATAAAGCTGCTTTTAGACAAAGTATGTTTGTAAAATATTGGTATTTATGTAACAAGACTTTTACAATATTTTTTAGTTTGAATTTTTACCCTTAAACTGCAAAATATGGATGAATGATTCAGATTCTGGCTTTGTTTTAAAACTATTGAAATAGATATTGATGTTATTAACTTTTACTCTTATTCTTATTAACTTTTACTCTTATTTTTTTTTAAATATAAACGTTTTAATTTCCTACAGTTTGTTGTAAGCTTACTAGAGTTTCGATTTAGGATTTATACCTTAAAAATTTTCTAATGTTTACCATTATTTCATAATGGTTATACACTTTGCAGTTCTGAGATATTTCTGAGTGAAAAACAAATTCATGTTAAAATAAACAATAGTTCATAAATGTCTGAACATAACTTACGAATTTAAGTAGTCTTTCTATCAGGAAAACTGTCCAGATGCAAAGTCTAGGTACTGGCAGTCACTATAGAAATAGGTCTCGTACATTTTGAATGAGTATGAGTGAGGTTCTGGCATGTTTGGTGGCAGAGGGTGATATCCTTTTATCTCACGAGCTCCTGGAGAGTCCATTGTCACTAATAGTGCTAATGTGACTAGAATGCTTTACGAATCCCCTTTAGAAAATGGGCCAAGTCTCGTTTCTACGGCTACAGACAGAACATTTATTTGGAGTAAACTGTTATAAAATTGAGTGTTTGATTTTCAATTAAATCTGTCCCAGGCATACAGTTTATTGGGTTTAGCTTTAAATAATTTCATGGCTCCCTTTTGATATATATTGTTTATCAATTGCAGGGAATCATTCCAGAGTCCGTAACGGACAGCGTGAAAGAACTGCTTGTCCCCAATAGCCGCCTGGAGCGTGCAAAAGCTGAAGCCGAAACTCTGCAGTCCATTGAAATCAGCAGTTTGGATTTGCAGTGGGTTCAAGTTCTTTCTGAAGGCTGGGCAACTCCTCTTCAAGGATTTATGAGGGAAAGAGAATATTTGCAGTGCCTACATTTCGGCTGTTTACTGGATGGTAAGTGACATCAGTAACATGTAGAGATGAATTTACCTTTTTTCACATGTAACTGGCACCCACAAATCCAAAACTGATCACTATTCTATAATGTCATGACTGTGTGCATTGGTTTTCTGCTCTCATTGGATATCATCACAATGAACTAATTTTGTAAATTATGCTTATTTCATATCATTATCATTTACTTAAACATGTATAAAAGTTTTCCATTCACTAGTGTTCACTATTTAGAAAATATAGTACCTTTATTGTCTTCAGGATTTTGGGATTAGTTAGGATCATTAGAACATAAAAAAGTTATATTGTTGTGATTGTTCATTTCTAATTACATTTTTCTACCATGGTGTATCGTCCATGTAAATCCAGAAGACTGACGTACACTGTTAAAAAAATATATATATAAATCATCAATTGAATCAAGAAGACCTGTTCAAAACCAAGTCTGTTTTTTAGATAAATCTTAAGAAGACATCAGTTTTGATTTCTAATGTGTACTTTCACCCACGCTTTATATCACTGTGCCACACATATGCCCGATCTTCTTGGTGCTTGATTCCTGTATCTCATTTTTTAGTTTTATTTGCCATGCACAACAGGTACCTAACTGAACTTTTCCCATTCCCCATGTCTAACATAGATGCTAGCATACAATCCAACTTACATGTGCAGATGATCCTTGTGCATGATCTATCAAACTTCAATCACATCATACAGCATTCAAAAATCATCTTCGAGCTTCAAGATGGTGTTTGAAGTTAAGATAAAATATTTTCTTGTTTGCAGGGTCCCTGTGGTTCAGTGCATTTGCACACTTTGCTAGCAACCTAAGTTAAATGGCGCAAGCTCGATTCCTGTTAGGTTTGATTTCTCCCCTGATGGTACCAGGTCCTGGCATCAATTATACCTGACAGTTAGAGGTTCTCCTGTAATTTATCATTTGTTTTTTAAACATTTTCATGATTAAATACTTTTAGTTTAAATATTTCGAGGAGAATAATATTTGAATGTGTTGAACAGCTCTGATCCAGAACGTCTAAATAACTTCAGTGTAGGAAACTTCAGTAACTAATCAGAAAGGAAGTAAAAACAAAATTTTTGCACTAAAATTCAAGGTCAAGGCAGTCCTCCCCTTGTATCCGATTCTCAAATCTTTTCTGAATGCTGTTTCTTTGCGAATTTGCATTGC
Organism: Meta bourneti; assembly: GCA_933210815.1. Taxonomy (NCBI): domain Eukaryota; kingdom Metazoa; phylum Arthropoda; class Arachnida; order Araneae; family Tetragnathidae; genus Meta; species Meta bourneti. The sequence goes on from OW119922.1 coordinate 18,837,181, forward strand.
GGTGTGTAAGTGCTTGTTTCGAACCCTGAGTGACCTGATTTTTTAAAAGTAATAGACATACAGATTTAAATTTGATAAGATTTAATTAATTTTTTCAATTTTGATGTTAAGAAATCTAGTGTTGAATGTGTTTGTGATGCAATAAATTTAAATTTTGGGTGTTGGAATGAGGTATGTGTCAATAAAAATCTGCTCGAATTAATTTAATAATGTCAAACTGAGGAAATTACGTTGACGTGGTGTGGAAGTTTGCAGAGTGGGGTGCCAGCTCAGGTGTGACCTCGTCATCTGACTGTCGTTCAAAATTATGTGGTGGTGTTCTTGGATCTTTCCCTTCGGGAATTGATTCCTTCCTTGATCTCGAACCGTCGCCAATAGCCCTTTGTGTTGCTCCTGTGCAATGTTAATTAAATACCTACCTATGAACTGAGGAAACTACAATATGCCACAAGACTTCATTGGTCTAGTGATTGAGAACTAATTTAAATGTAATTTTATACTTGTCACCATGGCACACCATGTACATAAATGCACTAATATTCATTATTATGCCACAATTAATACTTATGTTAGTTTAATATATGAACTTTAAAAGAAAGTATTTGGAAAGGTATTTGTGACTGGCCCTTGTTTTATAGAATGGATTTACCAAGCCATGGTCTGAGAATTACTGGACTACATAGTAGATGTACAGGGAAAAAATCGAACCACCCCTTTTTATTGCATTCTGTTCATAGTAGAGCCAATTAATCTCACCATCAATAATGTCATGCTATGCTATTGTTATTCTAAATCTAATTTGTAAATAAAGCTTATTTTTTAAAAATTGAGTTTAAATTTGTTTTACAGGTGGAGTCATTAACCAATCTGTACCCATAGTGCTGCCTATATGTACTGAGGATAAGGATAGGTTATACGATGTGTCTGCGTTTGCTCTAAGATACAATGGAAATTGTGTAGCTATTCTTAGAAATCCAGAGTTTTTTGAGCATCGAAAAGAAGAGAGATGTTCCCGTCAGTTTGGAACAAATAATAAAGGACATCCATATATCAAGGTAAATTAGATTTTTGATAATTTTAACAGCGATGGAACAAATAGTTCAAACCTTTAGATCAAAATTTTACTAGTTATTATAAATTAAAGAAAATACTCATAAAATAAAAGTAAGTGTATTCACACAACTTTCGCTATGCAGAATTATTAAAGTGTAGAAAAAGCAGGTGAGAAATCCTTCTAAGAATAACCCCCTTTCTGTAAATCTAAGAAGAAATGGATTCTTACTTTTTAAAATTAATTTTTAAAAACCGAAAACTACTATGGGCTGAAACAAATTGCTGATATCCAATGAGAAAAGCAGAAATTGACCAATTTTGGTGTCAAATCGCACATACCTGCTGCTGCATGTTTTACCCTTTTTTATAGCTTTATAGTTAATCACTATTTTTAGAAAAATCATGAAAATATTATATAGGCCAGGTTTAATAGTTTGTGAATGATAGCACAGAAACACAAATTGTATTTGTTTCCAAGAAATAATATTTAATTTTTGTGCTAGCATTTACAAACAACTGTTATGGCATCCGGTAGGAATAATGAGCTTCAAAACTAAAGAAACATTGGATATTTATCAACACAAGGACTTCAAGAGCATTTAGCACTAAAATTGTGCTGACTCTTAATTTATATTTTTCAACTTTATTTTTAAAATTATAAAAAAATTAGAAATTATTAATAAGTTTGTTTACATTATTAGTACTGTGTCATTGAAACAAAGTTCTTGTTAACTTATACTATATTAATTTACAAAAAAAAGATCTTTTAGTCCTTAATAAGTAGTTTGTTTTTGAAGATAGATTTAAATGTGTGAATTCCATAAATGGTAAATTTTATTTTTTAGATGATCTATGAAAGTGGCGACTGGTTAGCTGGAGGAAATTTAGAAGTCCTTGAAAGAATCAAACAAAATGATGGTTTGGATGAATATCGACTGACACCAAATGAATTGAGGGCGAAGTTTAGGAAGTTAGGGGTATGGTTCTTTCAATTTTTTTGCTATTGGTATCTTTCTAACTTACTTACTTTTTACTTGTTATTCATTCTGCATTTACTTGCCTTGTACTATCTCTGGAAAAATTTATTCTGCTCAACTGGGAATTTCTTTATATAGTACATTGTTCCCAAAATTGGCACTACTGCCTATGGGTACTGAAGGAATCTTGGGGGCAATGCTGGCCACAGGGGAAATAGGGGCCGTTGAGGAACAAGAGTGAGCAATGAGATGCTAAAATATTTGTTATCTAAAAGAGTCTAAGCAAACACTTGTCCTATTGACCATTGACACATTTACTATCTGCATTGTCGCAAGAATTATAAGTTGTGAAATCAAAGTTATAGCTGATCGGTCTAAAAACAAGATACCAGATTGTAACAAGCAAGTGTTAGCATGTATGTACTTGCACTTCTGATCTCCTTGAAATTTTTGATAGCATTTCCCTCATCCTGTTTAGTTGAATGTGGATTTACTACAGTAACAAGTCTTAACTAAAAAAAAGAACTGACTGCAAATTGTTGACCGCCAAGATTAAGGATGCTGCTGAAAAATATTGAGCCCGATAGACAAATTCGTAGCACAGCATGCTCATACTTCCCATTGTTGATTATTTTTAATTTTACTGATTTGATTGATATTGATTACTAATAATAATGAGCAATCTGGTATGTTTAGGTGTGCAATTTATTTTTTATTTCATTCCTAATTTAGTTTTTGAAATTCAAAAACTATAGGCACAGCTGCACTCGCAATTTATTATTAATTGACATAGTTTTCCAGAGGAAGGGAGGGCATTGAAAGCCAAAAAAGTTTGAGAAACTGTTCTTGTACAGTGGTTCCCAAACTTTTCAGTCCAAGGACCCTACTGAAAATTGAAAATTTTCGTTGATACCTTGAGATTATAAAATTAAATAAACCTGTAGACCAGAAAAAGACCATGGTGATCCTTGTTTTTCATCTTGCTCAGCTGAAAGAGCTACTAAATAATCTTATTAACATAAGAGAGTGGTTAGGTGATAGCCCATTAGAAAAAAAGTTTCATTACCCACAAATTGCAGCCCCTAACTCAAAATAAAAAAGTGAATTTCTAGTTTTATGTGTAGCTATATTTTACTACCCAAAATTGTGAACTTTCAAGAAAAAGTAAAATATCTCCTATTCTTTTAGGTTCTAAACAACGTTATGTTCTAAAAAATGATTTTCAAAAAATGTCTATTATATGTTCTAAAATATTATCTACTGCATTTGCACCAAAGGGAGTATTTCTCTGAGACTGATGCTCATGGAATTGCTGCAACAGCCATAACTCAAAATTCTAGTTTTATGTGTAGAAAGACTAAATACATGCTTCTCCATGTTAAAAATCAGACCTCTAGTGAAATCTACATACAGTTGTGGCATGCAAAAGCATGTATTTAGTCTTTCTACACAAAACTGAATTAATTTCTTTTTAGTTATGGGGTATTGCAGCTGTGGTGTGATATGACCATCATTCGCTGAGAAATACTACCTTAACTGCAAGTGAAATTGCTCACTTTTTAGAATGCACAATGGACATTTTTAATAATCATTTTAAAATGTATCTACTTTTCAGAACATAAACAAATCTGAGAAAAAGTGGAATATTTTATTTTTACCTGAAAGCTTTTTTTATTTTTGGTAGTGTATGTTTTCTGCAGACCTCTTGAAACCTTGTCGCAGTCCCTGATGGCACCCGAACCACACTTTGGGAACCACTGATTTAATGCATAGAATTCAAGCATATTAATACAAATCATAATTTATAGAAAATTTGTTAATACTTTTATTTTTTGATGGTCCTAACACAGTATTTATTGTAAATAACATTGTATTAAAGAATGTATTTTTATGCAAATTAAAAACTAAGTAGGTCTTGATTTTTTTTATTCTATTCCCACGGCCATTATCTTAAGAATTAAGTACGTAGCTCTCCGATACAAAACTAGTCATCGCCTGGGGTGAGAGACAACAATGTCTTTAAGAGCTGGGAAATGGAAACGATGCTCATAAGTCATGTTTTCATCTCATACAGTGAACAGGTTGGTGAGTTGGACCAAGCAGGTGTCACCCAAGATAATCACGGCCCATCAAAATCCTGAGTCTGGCAACCCTAATGACTGAGCAAGTCATGGGGGACTTAATTATTCTATGCATATAATGAGTCTTGATGGAAAATGCAGTCAAATTTCCATGTAATGAAAGTTCATTGGATTTTGAAAAACTTACTAAATAGAGTTTACAAAATGGTTGTTGAGAAAATGTTGATAAAATTTTATTTGATTTATTTTTATTTAGCTTTTTAAAATTTATAATTATTTATAAAAATAAACACCTAAAAATATGATTTTTGTACATTTCTTTATAGAAAATATTTTATTTTCTTGAAATTAAGTAGTAATATGGCATTGCTAATAAATTATACCTGATTACATGTAATTATTAGATACTATTCTTCTCTATTTTGATTCTTTATTATTCAATTTCTTCCACATATGTGAAGCCATTAATTGCTGAAAATTTACTATACTTTAGGCTGATGCAGTGTTTGCTTTTCAACTCCGTAATCCTGTTCACAATGGACATGCCCTTCTCATGAAGGAAACCAGAGCAACACTGTTGGAACGTGGCTACAATAAACCTGTTTTGCTGCTCCATCCCCTTGGTAAACATATTTCTCACAAATTTGTAGTTATGCATATTTTTTAAGGATGTTACCAAAAATTCTACAACATTAATTTCTACTCATGCTTTTGATCTGTATACATAAATCCTTTTTGCCATCTAATAGTTAAAAATGTGTAATTCCGGAAGTTGCAGTGCTTAAAATTATGGCAATTTGATTCTCTAACTCTGAGAGGTACAAACATTTGTTCAGTTTTGTATATATTTAAAAAAATTATAAACTATATTCAAATATTTTGACCTTCTTGACCAATAGAATCCTTCCTGGAATTCTTTCAACCAATCAATTTAGTCATTGCATATTGTGAGGTAAATGCAATACTACACTATTCGGAAAACTCATGTTGCTCAGAGGGTTAATTTTAGTTAGCTATTATTTATTTATAGAATCTTTGAAAATTGTAGTTACAAACAGCCAAGAAGGTTTAACTGTCTGTTTAACATCACTTTTTTAAGTTACTGAAGTAATTTAATGTAAAAATTATTGTGATATTGACTTTCCTTTCTCTCATTAAGTTGCATGTTAAGTATTTTAATTTTCTGGATGAAAATATTATCATCAAGATTTTAATTTTTGAACTGCTAATTGATATTTTTATCTTTCTAAACTGTTTTCCATGTGATAATGCCCTATTTAGATTACTACACTTAAATTATTTTGCGTTTAAAAGTATTTGTTAAAATTTATTTTTGTTAAATTTTATTTTACCTTTTTAAACCATTTGACGTATGGAGAATATTAAATCAGTTTTAATCAAAACATTTATTTATGTTTATTGTGTATTACACAATATCATATTCGTTAATCTATAAAGCATACTCTTAGATGCATAAACGTTATTAAAATGTGGTAGATTTTTTTTCCAAGTATTTTTGCATATTTTAAAATTAGGTGGTTGGACAAAAGATGATGATGTTCCTCTCAAAACCAGGATAGCTCAACACAAAGCTGTTTTAGATGAGAAAGTTCTGGATCCAGAATCGACAGTTTTGGCCATTTTCCCATCCCCGATGATGTATGCTGGTCCAACAGAGGTAAGAGTAAATTAACTGTTGCAATATTTGTGATAGTTTATCTTTTATTCAGTTTTTAAATAAACAAATAAATTATGGATACCCTGTTTTTTTATCATATTTTAATTATATTTTTCTTGAAGCTAAAATAAATTTATTTTGAACTTTAGGTGCAATGGCATGCAAAAGCCAGGATGTCTACTGGTGCTAACTTTTATATAGTGGGGCGTGATCCAGCTGGTATGCCACATCCAGACACTAAAAAAGATCTGTATGAAGCTTCGCATGGAGCCAAGGTACGTTGTGTATGTTATAAGAATGTTTAAATTGCATTCTTTTTGTAGCAGTGTATGTTAGTCCATATTATTGCTTATTTGGTGAAATAAAGAAATGTGTTTAGCTTGTAATATGGCCTGAGTTGAAGGTTTGATGCCAAACCTAATAAAACATGATTAACAGAATCATCTTTCTATGTTTCACTAACATGGGACTGAAATTGACATCATTTGTGCATCGGCAACAAATACAAAAAACAATATATGAAATCAATTGCTACCGGAAACAGAATTGAAGTACCTAGAAATGAAAAGGCCTGTGCTGACTTTTGTAGTGACTCATTACTAATGACTACGAGTACTGTAAAAGCCATTTTCAACCTCTTCATCTTTTTTTCTTTAGTTCACCTTTTTTAATTTGCTCAGAAACAAAAGGCTGGTTCCTATTTTTATATTAGCTAATGGATTTTTTTGCACTACATGTCATCACACTTCCAGCAGGTATGGTTTCAAATGAACTGCAATACCTTTTGGGAAAACTTACATTACTCCTCGCACACAAAATGTATAGCTTTGTTAGAGGAATTAAAGAACTTTTCAATTTGTTCTTGCAGACCCGGGGTAATCTAGTGATCTTTTCTTTTCATATGGGGTTTACTGTCATTAGTAAACACTGAGGTCACGCTCCTGGGATACCCAAGCAGTCTCTTCCTGCTTTCGTCCCAATACTCTGTTCCCAATGCCTCTTTTTTCCCCTTTCACAACACCTTGACATTGTCTCTTATGTTTGGCACAGTTTGACCAAATATGTATTTGCCATAAAACGCCAAAACATCCAACCAACCAACTTGTCCTTATTTCGCATCCTCAGCAATTCCTTTCCATATTTTGGATTGTATTGGTGTCTGGGACAGCTCCTGCATGTACAGGATGTGGTTCCTGAGCAACTTGAAAAACAAACTTATGGATTTGACCTGTTTCACCACAATCTTATGGATTTGATCTGTTTCGACAGATCAATCCCCTTGATCTGTTTCCCCACAATCAGGGGATTGGTAAGACCACCACAATGAATTATTGTTTTTCTTATTGTTAAAGTATTGTCTCAAACTAAAAATGTTACTTTTCAGGTGTTAACTATGGCACCTGGCTTGACTCAGCTGGAAATCATTCCCTTCAGAGTAGCAGCATATGACTTAACTAAAAAGCAGATGGCACTCTTTGACCCTAACCGGAAACAGGACTTTGAATTTATATCTGGCACCAAGATGCGTCATCTTGCCAGGAACAGCCTACAACCACCTGATGGTTTCATGGCTCCAAGTGCATGGAAAGTGCTTTCAGAGTACTACCAAACACTCTCTGATAAGTCATAACTGATACTTACTGCAGAGTTTAATGTTTTTACTTATGTTTTTGTACTTTTTGTTTAAACTGCTGTTTAATATAATTGTTTATTTCAACCTTTTTTGTATAATTTGGATTAGGTAGCTGTTTCCTCAAATATAATTATAACAAGTTTTACTAATTACAGATGTATTTCTTGACCAAATGCATATTTATTGCAATTAGTTAAGCAAAATAGGAAATAAATAATTGCATTGTCATTTCTATAATGTATTATTTTGTGTTCATTTTTTCATACCTTCCAAAACTTATTAAATCCTATTAGAAAGGATTTAAAAGAATTGCCTTCTCACAAAAGTATATAAAACTAAAAAAAATTTGATGTGTTAATACATTTTCCTGCAATGCTATTTTTCTAAGATCATAAAGCATGTTTAAAACATGTTCAATATATTTTGAATTTCCATCATTTATATTAGATTTGACTATTTTTTTCGAACTAAATATAATATTTATGAAAGAAAGCTATATTTTCAACATATTTCACTTTCTTTTGTCATTCTCATTCTTCATCATGTTTCATTAATTTAATGTAATATTATATCCATACACTTGTTAGTTTAATTACTGCATTAAAATTAAGTTTGTAAAGATGTAGGCATAATTTATCAGTACTTGAAAATTGTTAATCAAAATTAGATGAAATTATTGATATTTATGCATTCAAAAATTTATTGTGTAAAAAATGTAAAATATTGTTAACAGCTCTTGTTAAAATTTTAAAGTTTTAAGCTTTGTTTCAGTTAGTAACATTTTAATTTTACATTTTTTTAATACATTCAATGGTGTTTTTTATTGTTATAACATGAATATAATCTTAAATAAGATATTTTATATTTGTTTTATTTGAATTATGCTGGCATAATTCTTAGTTTTGAAGCAATTTGAATTCATGTTTATTAAAAATTGTGTATGTGAAAAGAATTGAGATAGTAATATATTTGTGTGTAATGTATACAAAATGATAAATATGAGCAATAAAGTATTTAGTGAGATTTTGTTTTACCGAAAAGATATCTTGTTGAACAAAAATGATTTATGGTATTTATAGACTTTTATTGTTTAGATTTTCTTAATATATTATAGAATCTGACTTTGGGGGGCTGTTTTTTGTATTGTGGAATTTGGAATGAATTACACATTTATGTATGATAATATCGTTTTTTACAGGTATTAATTTGATTTGATTTATTTTAATTATATTAAGAAAATGTACTTGTTAATGGTTCCTTGCATTGTATACTGTGTAACTAATTATGTTTCACTCAAATTAAAAATTCAATCTTGCTTTAATTTTTAAATTGCATTAAAAATGCTAATGCTTTAGATTTAACTTTCAAACATCCTTGCTAAGATTGAAAATAAAGATTCCATGGATAATCAGTCCTGGAAATGATCATCTAATGCTACATTTAAAACTTTGTCCACTTTATTACTATCAATCATACCTGCCAAATCTTCCAGAAAATCACTTTTCTTGTCTTTCAAATGGAAAAAGTAACTTGGATTTTTCTTTTCAATGTGAGAAATTTTTTAATGACACTCTATTTGGCACCATGGAGGAACTCTATTGCATACCTGCCTATTTTTCCGGATAAACACTGGTTTTTTTTTGGTCTTCTGAATGAAAAAAGTATTTTTTGGATTTTTTTAGGAACAAATTATCAAGTGATGCTTATTTCAAAGTTTTGGCACCAGACTGGCAACCATGAAAAAAATATCAAAATCAGTGGTTGGTAGATTGTCAAAACCTTCTTTGGCACTGATTTTTGAGAAAAGTCTGAATATACTAAAACACCTAAGAAAATGTTTAGTGGCTTGTTTTTGCATATATTTAGCGCCATTTTATGTAAAATATCGCCAAATTTTTTTTCGTTGAGCCCGAACTGCTCCCAAGCAAAAAACAGGATTACTTTTTTGTTTTGAATTACTTTCTCAAAGCCCAAATTATCATAGTTAGCGCTTTTAATTATTTATTTTAATAATTAGTTTAGGCATTTTCCTTTTCTAACAGTTGCATGTTGGTTTTTATATCATAAAAATTTCCATACTTTTTTCTTGGAGGTTGGCAGGTATAATGTAAATTAATGTTAATCTTTTATGCAGTAAAATTTTTAATCTATTCTTTATGCCTCTGATGTTGTACTGTTAACTTTTTATCAAAATGTTATCTAAGGGGTTGTGGAGCCAGTATATGTTTGTAAATTTTTTATGTATTATATTTTTAAGTTCTTATTTTTCAAATAATGGGATATCAAACTATTATCCATCATACTCATGACTTTAAATTTGTAAATAACTATTTTCTAATTTAAGTCTATTTCTATAATATTTGGAACATGTTTTGTATGTCTCATTCAACTTTTATGTATTCTGTAGTAAGTGCTCATTATTATATAAGCATGTGTAAGTGGCAGTCTTAATGTTGTATTGCAGTGTACAATTTTGAAATTTTTAATATGATAAAAGTATTTTGTTTACTTTTAAGCTAATATTTAATCATGCTTAAGTTTAATAAGTATGCAGTATCAAACCTATTTTCTAAATGAAGTGTTTTAATATCATGTTTTGATCAACAAATGTTTTCATTGTCCAAAGAACATATCATATCACTTCTCAAAAGAAGCATTTAAATTCATTAACTGCTGTGACTGAAACTATGTAACAGAAAATTTTGTAAATGTTAAAAAAATGACTGTCGTAATTTGCTTTTTAATTACAAATATGTTTTGCTAAAAACTCTTCAAACTTTAATGGCAGTGCTATTTATGCTGAATAAATTTAACTTTATTTAAAACATGAATATAACATTGAAATTATACTAATGAAGGGGTTTTAACAAATAACCAAGTTAAGTTTGGTTATTTTTAGTTACATAAAAATAACTTGTTTTTCTATGTATTATTTAGTGTAAGAGAAACTGTTCAAAGAAGCAAAACATTGTTCGCTTCTTCAAATGTTTTGTGATCAACAAACTAATAACTACTTATGTGTTTGAATTTAAACCACATTGATGTGTCAGTCTATTTTAATGTGGCCTCAAAGCTACATATATGTTAATTTTTATGTATATTTTTGAATTTTATTTTTTCAATATATGAAGACATTTCTCTTCTCATTCACATTATTTACACATTCTGTCAAATAGTTTTCCAATCTAAAAATATATTTAACATGGAAATTAAGCAATTTTAAATCTACAGGACTTGAAATGCAAACTACATATTTTTGTTAGCCATGAATTTCATACTTTAAAAACTTGTCTTTGTACACAAATTTTTTGAGACACTTTGTTAAACTTGTTCACTTGGTTATAGTAGATGTATTGGTAATTTACGTGTCAGATTGCTAATAAAATTATAGTTTAAACATCCATATTGGACAAGAAAAATGAATATACACTGCTTTGATTCTGTCTTGTTTACCTTTTGATTTTTCAATTTCAGATTTCATTTTATTTTATTCAACAACTTTAATGTATTTTATGACTAATAATTAAATATGGAATACACAATGTGTGTCACATCTAGTAGGGATAAATCTAGTGCATTATGAAATCACGAGCTAGTTATATAAATCCAGAATTATATTTGTCCTGAGTCTCAGTGGTGTATAGATTATACTTTTTTATTTTTAGGTTTGCAGATTAATTGTTTGGAGGTTCTCCTATTTCTTAGTCAAGGGAAATGAGTAATTGTTTAAATTAGCAACTCTAAAATAAAAAGACTAATAGAGGCTGAAATAAGAGGATATTGTTATGAAGTGTTAAGGAGAAATGTCTTGTTTCAACGACATTAAAGACAATTATTACAGATTTCACATTACAGTTTAAACAAAACTTAACATTTTCAGTTCCCTTCGTGCTTAGGTACAGGTATGATATCTGTAACACTTGGTTATGCAAGGGCCTGAATTCAGTGCCCTTGGACATGACGTATTCCAAAATATTTTTGTTACGATATTTTTAAATACTTAAGTTAGCCTAATAAAAGTAAATTGAAGAGTTTTGTTGGGCACACTAGTAAAAAATATGGACATGTCTAAAATCCAATCGAAAGAAATCAGCATTAGAACTACTTTGACATTTTGTCAATTTATGCCAAAAGATCGGAATGGGATATTCCCGATTGTTTTCTTCTAATTATGTGCCTGAATTATACAGGATACTAGATGTGTAAAATTGAACCAATTTATTTTGAAATAAATTGAAATTTAGGATATTTCAAAATTCGATAACACAATTAAGATATATTTTAAAGAAAATCATTTTTAATATTGAAAAGAGTACTTTCAATGTGTTATTGTAACATTAAAATCAAGACGTACAAGTGCTAGCAAAAAAATAAACTAAATTATCTGAACAGAGGCCACATAGACAAGACACTCGTCAGTGAAGAATAGAAAAGAATGCAAATCAACAAACAACTCATGAACATAAAATGCTTGTAACGTGTATGTAGAATGATTAAATAGTCATTAACACACACAGGGGTTCCTGTAATGAGAGTTGTTTTTATTTCTTTATGTAATTTTAATGAAATCTGAAATGTGCAGAACTCAAAATTATAAGCCATTTTTCTCCGTCAGGAGTTTCCACAATAGGGAAATTATACTCTTCATTTAAGATCTTGATGTAACATTTGACTTCATATTATAATGAATTTTCAATTGGAATGAAATAATTTAATAGGTAAGCCTATGTATTTAGTTATAGTAGTATCAAAAGTGCAACTGAGTCATGGTGCACAGCAACAAGCATGTCCGAACAGGGAAGTCCCTCAATCAATTTTTTTCCCTTGGAAATAAAGCAAGAAACGTTTTCTTCCCCCTAGCAATTGACTTTCGTGAATAGCATTATTTTTAGTGAAGATCTTTTTGTGTTATTTAAAAATTCTTAACTTAAAATCTAGTGTTTATATGGTAGGAAGCAAAAATGGCTTTTGGAGATTATTAAAGTCTAAATTTTTATTATACATGGAAAGTTTATTATCCAGAGACAACGTAACTGAGTTTGTGAAAATGGCTTACTACGCCTGTTTTGTGAAACTTGGTGATCAAGAAAAACGACTCCATAAAGTCTGTTCTGTCTTGTAGAACTCTTGTCCTGGTATGATTTGGAGCGAACCAAAGAAACAGGTGACTTATTTTGCTCATGCAAAATACACAGCTACTACTAAAAGTAATAACATTTGCTAACGCTATCTTCAGTCTGCTATTAGACACATACCGCATGGACCTGATGTTTCAATCCCTACAAATCTGAATTCCACTGTTTCCGACTTAGATTTCTGAAAATGATTATGAAGAATTCATTCCTGAGTACTCGGATAATGAGCCTCAACCCTTAATTTAAAGCAAACCAAATGATTTAGAAAGATCTTAGACTTCCTAAAGACAGCCTATGTTTTCTCTTCTAGGGGAACAAACGTACAAGGAATTTTCATTAGGTTTAAAAGGAACGGCCACTCAGCCCCAAGCCTTACAACCTTGTTCCAAGAATATAATACAGCCGAGTTTAGTTAACCCATAGAAAATGCTATTACTACCCCTTATCAAACTTGGACTGATAAAACAGTTCGTCAAAGCCTTGCCTAAGGATTAAAATTGCTTTTCTTACCTAATTAGTAAGTTTCCAACCTTATCCGTTCTGAAATTGGAGGAGGAATATTTAGTGGACTAAATGTTACAAAACTTATCCGATTCAGAGGTCATGAAGGTCAGACAGCGACGCTTGGATTTCATTGAAGGAAGTGAGATATGAATGAGAATCAAGACGCAGGATTCCACCAGACATGGTAGGTATTTTAATTAACGTCACAATTGGAGCAAAACAACGGGATATTGACGACGGTCCGGTATCATTTCCAAAGGGAAAGACCCGAGGACAATACCACGTAATTTTGAACCACGATCAGATGAGGAGGCCACACCTGAGCTGGCACCCCTACTCTTCAAACTTCCACACCACTCCAACGTGAGGATATTTGAGGCCACGACAGATTTAACGTGCACCATTCCCCTTTGTGCACGACGGTCTTTGGCTGGATTCGAACTCGCAAGCCTCCTGTTGCTAATCCGTTGATCTTCCAACCGGGCTACCGTGGCCCTGGAGGTACCAAGGAGACTGGGATGTTGACATGATGTGGATTACCGTTAGGTGATTTACAGAGATTAACCTGGAGCAGTACATCAGCGTTATTGCATTTCGTTTCCAGACCTCCATTGTTTAAGGAAAATAAAAGTTTAAAACTAAATACATTTTTTGTCTCTGTTCCGACTGTTCAATTCACGAGAGCATTTTCGAAGTTTAAAACCGTGTACACGGGGGCTGGCACACGTTAAATCTGTCGTAGCTTTAACAGATCACGTTGGCGTGGAATTTTGGAGAATGGAGTGCCAGTTCAGGTGTTCTCGTCAACTGACAATGGTTTAAATTACGTGGTATTGTCCTCGGATATAGCCCTTCGGATTTGATCCCGGACCGTCGCCAATAGCCCAGTGTGTTGCTCCAGTGTGACGTTAATTAAATACCTATCTTTGTTTAAAAGATAGAATTGAGCTAAACAATACCCAGTTGGTAGAGTTGCAAATTGACAAACCGGAGGGTTGCGGATTCGAAACTTGATCCAACCAAGAGCTGTCGTGTTCCTGGTAGGTAGGTATTTATTTAACGTTTTATTAGATCAACATAACGGGCTATTGGCGACGGTCCGGGATCACCCCGAAGGAAAGATCTTAGGACAACCCCTGAGAACACTTAAAAGAACCTGAAAAGTGAAACAGGGATTCATTTTATGCCACGGGTTTTAACGTTCTATGGTTGGATTCAAACTCGCAACCTTCCGGTTGCTAAAACTCCGGTTGCTTGTTACTCTTCCAACCGGGCTACCGCGGCTCCGTTATGTATTTCGAGGCTGGGGCAAGAAAAATCTATCATAGTCCTCAAATGTTTTCGGCGTGATGTGGAAGTTGGGAGTGTGGGTGTTAGCTCAAGTATTGACCTCGTCATCCAACCGTAGTTAGAATTATGAGATGTTCGCGAATGTTTCCCTTTGAGATTGATCCCTGACTGTCGCCAATGACCTATTGGGTTGTTTTAGAGTGATATTAATTTAACTACCTGGTTTTGGTTTCATGTTTTAGAACGTCTAGTAAGTGCTATCTATGAGCTAAAATTCTTTACCATATGTTTAGCAGCTCTTCAACTCTTCAACTTCTCTTAAAAAGTACACAGAAACTTGTTTTGTGTTCTGCTAGGGAAAGGCGGTTGTAAACTTTTAGAATTATAGTCTTAGATAATTTTTTTATTATCAATCATATTAGATTCACAGTAAGTTAACATTTTCTTCTGTTGTTTGTTCTGTGTTTACTTTCTCTCTCCTTATCTTTTTTTTTAAATTACTATCTTTAGAATTTGTTTAAATTTTGCATGGGGTGTGTGCTCTATTGTTTGATAAAGTGATTGTTCTATGCGGATATCCGGTGGGTGACTTATGCCCTCTGTTTTTTTTATCAAGAGTCCACTTCTCTCAAGGACTTCAGTTTATCTGGGCCATTGTTAAATAAATATACAGAACATCCCATCTTGATCCATGTTCTGAAAAACTTCATCCAGCTGCATTTATGTGAAGTGACGTTATTTTTCTCAAAGAGCATTCCTATAAACTCTAAAAAGATTTATATTATCTTTAATTTCTCAAAAATACTTCCGATTCTCATTGCGATTGTGCATGTTATCCTTACAAATTATAAATACTCGTATTGTTGATGAAATTTTCTTAATTTGTGCATATTTCTTTACTCTTGATTGAATTGATTTTTAATTAATAAAAATTTGTTTTTGAAAGTTGTCTTTGGAAAATGCATTGCACTTGCAAAACCAAAGAGGAATTTCAATAAATTGGTTTTCTAGAAATTCTTTGAAGTTTGTTACTTTAATTTAAATGTCAATCTAATGATCAAAGATAATTAGCTCATAACTTCATACTATGAAAAATCTGAAGTAGCTGCACTTTCATAAATATATATTTAGTTCTAAAATATAGAAAGAAGATGGTTATGCGAATCGAAATAGCATAGCTCATAGTTTTATGAATTAAAAGCATAAAGAGAAACAGGTAAAAAAAATCGAAATTAAATTGATGTTAAGAAAACCCCACTAATCTCTGCACTCAGATCCTTTTGATGAAAGTTGTCTGTAAGATGAATTTGAACAAGTTGAATTTGCTGCATGCTATCTGAAAATTTGTTCAGCTCGGAATAAAATTCAAAACAAAATTGAAATATGACCATCACAACCAAGTTCCCTTTACACACTTGACTATACTCTATGCGTGCTGGATAATTATCATTTGTATGCACATTGGTATCTTGGCTCGCAAAGTATCAAACCTTGTTTACAGTTTAATTACTTTTGTTTTTGTTCTTTAATCACCAATTGGGGTGACATTTAGAAAGATATATATATCTAGAATTTTTGTTCTTGTTATTGTTTGAACCTTGTGTTAAGAACCAAGTGGTTTCAGTCTACCAGTTTTGTATGAGCAATGCCTTTAGTCACTTGGCCAGTGCAAAATAAAATAAAATTATAAAATTCACCAATTAGAAAGATACACATTCAGAAGTAGAAAGTATGGTAGTATTTTGCACTAATCTGTTGTAGCAGGGTCATTCACTGAACAAATTACAACAGGGATTTTCAACCTGTGGTGCAAAATTGGCACTGGTATGCCGTATGGATGGTAAACAGTTTAAATTGTGTGATTTATTTCATTTCAACAGTTAAGTTCTGAACTTTTGACAAGTGTGTTTGTTCACAAAGGATTTCAAGTAATAACTATAAATAATTTTGAGTAATATTTTTTATTACAAAGTGTCATAATTTTTTCAAAAAGATTTTATAAAGCCACAAAGCCAATTGGAAGTAAAAAGGGCAGTATGGATAAATACTATTATTTTTGTAAATCAGACAAAACTATTCCTAATTTGTCAGATCTGCAAAAAATAAAATTTTTTGATGTGCCTCAAAATTTTAGAAAAGATTATGTGTGCCATGAGAGGATAAAGGTTGAAAAATACTGAACTACATTGTTCCAGGAGTAATTTTTTTTGTCTTGTTATGAATCCTGCAATCATTCCACATTTTAATAGTATCTAATTTGTTTAGATGGAGTGTAGTATTCCTCAAAATTTTTCTAAAGCTGCCACTTCGGATGTGAAGAATCTGCAACCTGGGCAGAGTCCACCAAAATCAATGCTACATGTTAACTTTGAATTGGAAAATGACGAAATGCATGAGCGGAAGAAAAAGTATTTAACTGCAAAGTATGGGCAACACCAAATGAGCTTAATAAAGAAGCGTCTACGTGTGGAAATGTGGATGTACGATCAATTGCAGGTTTTATATGACAGCTCAGTAAGTATTACAATTTTTACTTTCCTTATTTCTTTGTATAGTGTTCACTTGAATTCCGTGACATACAGGTACACCTTGATTTGGAAATGAAAATAAATTTAAGATTTTTAAGTCTTCTGATTTACGCAATTGCCCTTGAAACTGTTGAGAAAAGGTACCTTAGTGAGCAGTAGACTCACGTATACACAGATGGATCCTTGCCTGAAATAAGTGTTGGTGCTGGTACAGGAATCTGCAGTGAACATTTTACCTTTCATAAAGCAGTTGGTTGAGTCACAACTAGCTTTCATGGTGAACTGGAGGGTATTTATGTAACCTCAGAACAGGTAATTGCTCGTAAACAGTTTCACCAAGGTTGTTATTTTGTCCAATTCCAGAGCAAGGCATATCTGTCAATAGAATTTGTGACTAAGCAAATTTTTGAATAGATTATTCTTAAATTCTGACTTATTCCATCGTGTTACAATAGGTTACTGCTCAAATGGGTTGTGTTTACAAAATCGGTTGTGGTGTGGAAGGAAATGAAATGGTGGATCTCTTAGCAAAGAAAGGTACTGCTGTCCCTCAAAAGCCAAACTCATTAATGACGTTCTATTTTACCAAACTTCTAAATAAATTGGAGTTTGGAAAATTATAAATTCAACTTGTTTAATGAAGCTAGGGAAAAGGTCTGGAAGTGCCTTGCTGATTCAGTCTCCTAAGTTTCCTCTTCAGCCATTGCTTTGTTTTATCTTACTGGACCCAATTGAATCAATGCCTTGTTTAGAATTGGACAGGAATTCACCTAATTATACTCTGTTATTCTGGATTATCAGTGAATAGCATACATTTAGGCATATGCATTACACTTAAGCATATACACTACACTTAATGATTTTAATAGCATTGTTCAGAGATATTGTGAAGCAAGAAGGCTAATGATTTAATTGTTAAACACTTGGTATTTGTAAATAAATAAATGTATAGCCTCAAACTTAATTGGTGTTCACATACCTTATATACTTGATGTTATGTGTGTTATATACTTCATCACCATTTCTGAATTCAGGTGATTGTGGCCTACATAAAATCAGTCTCCAGGTGAAAAAAATAGAACAATTGACGATGGTTGAGTATAAATGCTATTGGGTCCTGATGGTTTATCTACATTAAAAACTGTCCTGTAGTGGAGAGATCATGATCTAATATCTGTTCCAGACTCACCTGTTCTGGGCAAAGACAAGTTGTTTTTCTGCATGAGTCTTCATCCTCCTTGGAGTTGACTCTCCTAGTGGTTGCCTTGATGTGGTACCTCGTCATTAGCAAAAACTATTAGCAGATATTGATGGATGGGGTATCTGGCCATTAGAAGAAAACTGACCAGATCTTGATCTCATAATCAAAATGTCTGCAATATCTTGATGACAATATAACTTGTCATTAACAAAATTGGTGAGATCTTTATAAACGAGATAATTTGTTGAAACCACTTGGAGGGTTAATAAGGTTCAGAAACAGTTAACTTTCTTCCCTTGACCAGATGCTTTCAGGTTCTCATCCTCTTTCTCTTCAGGCTCAGAGTGTTCAGCAGTCCCTTTATCCTTGGAATATTTGCAGGTTTTCTTGTTTATAAGTTGTGAATTTTCAAGTGCTGTTCTTTGAAGAAAGTCAACTTGACAGATACTTTTTGATACTGACTCATGTTATGGCATCAGGGGCTGGGCATTCAAGAAACTCATTAAAGACCCACTTTGTGATAGTTTCTGAAAGGGAGTCAAACAATATGCCTTGTGGAACCTGCTGGTTAATGTTCTGTTTACTCCTAACATCTTTAGCAAAACAGGGCAGTTTTGATGACTGAATATCTCAGGGTAAGAAAAATTGGCAGAATCTTCGATAAGATATCTTGGGTGATCACACAGATGGAGGGTTTATTTGATAATTCTGAGGGAATTTTTTAAAATTCTGT
Source organism: Meta bourneti (assembly GCA_933210815.1). Classification (NCBI taxonomy): domain Eukaryota; kingdom Metazoa; phylum Arthropoda; class Arachnida; order Araneae; family Tetragnathidae; genus Meta; species Meta bourneti. The sequence continues at coordinate 18,855,994 of OW119922.1, forward strand.
TCAAAATTAAATCATTTTATCAATTAAGTATTCTGATAGATATTTCCAATGAGCAACATTTTCATGAAGTTGAATGTTCATGAAATTTGATAGTAGAATGATATGGTTTCAGATATTTGAAACATTGTGTTTTTTACCCATCAAGTGTTATACATGCATAAGATAGTCATTATTTGATGTAACTGTTCAATGACTGTTCTGAAGTTTGTTTTTATTCTATTTGTTTTAAAAGCTGATGAAATTCTTCTTTACTCTCAATTTATCTCTAATAATTTTCTTGTGGATTGCTAAAAAAATTTCATTTATACTCATGTCTCATTTGTGAGAAATTAATAAAGAAACTAAATATCCTAAAACTGATATGATTACTGAATGTACATTTTGATATGATTTATTGAATAACTTTCCTATTCTATTACACATTCTTCTATTCCATTCAAGTCCATTACCAAAATATTTGGTAATGGACTTATCACAAAAATGTGCTTTTTATATTAGTATATATTTGCTGGTTTGGTATGTGATGGTAATAACATACATAGAACGCTTCCATGACTATCAAAAATCCTAAGTACTACATAGAAAACATAAGATAGTTCTATTTTATGATTTATTTATCTAAGTAAATTCAAGTGAAACTAATAAATGACAAACTTTGGTTAAAATTTTAGTTACTGTATGAACATCAAGTATCGAGGCTAATTAAAAAAGTACATTTTCTATGACAGAAAATTGTGTTGCGAGAGAAAACTAATATTTTCCTATGGTAAACCTCAACTGCAGCACCAGAGATATGTTCATAAGTGTTCTTTAACTGTTTAGATCTAGTGATATAAACCATCCACTTGAGACAAAAATTTTGACCAACTCCTTTGTAATGTAACTTAAGTGTGGTCTCTTAACTTTTGAAGTGGATTCTTAGAAAAGATTTCCTTGAGAGAGGAAATGTTTGTGATGTGTTTAATTTGTATATTATAAATAAATCAAGAGTATCGTAAATATTTAATGAATAGCCACCCTTATCAATAAGTTGGGACTGATAGCATGTCTGCTCTAAGAGGATTATACAAGGTGATTCAAAATGAATGGTTAGTTGAAAATGTTCAAATCAGGTGTAGATGTTGAATGTATTGTTTATTTTATAAAAGTTATTCCCGAATAAAATAAGGAAAATTAATTATTTGATAGGCATTCAAATAAGAAACTTCCATAAATATTTTCTACATCTGGTTAGATCTTATTAAATAGAAAAATATGTTTCCAAATAAATTCTTTTCAGAGTTATTTCATTATGAACATTATTATTTGAACCACTTCTATGCACTACTACCTATGCAGACATCTCTACTTAGGTGAAAAAAATGAAACTCTACGGGGCCTTGTATTAGTGAATTGAAAATTTAATCTGCTATATTTGTTTGCAGTTAGTTGCTGCTGAATGAATGCTATGATAAATGTTGTAATTTTAAAAGTTGGATTTCTCAGGCATTAAAGTTTAAATGCCATTTTTCTAATCTAAACATCATTTTTCTAATTGAAAGTTTCTTAGAGTATAAAAAGTTAATTTTTATATTTTTATACTCTTAAGAGTCCCTTAAAATAAATGATACATACATCTATATCTGTTTTGAACACTTTCTCTAATTAGAAGTATGATTTACGACTGATGATTAAAAGTCAATCACTAACACTTTGAGTCCCTTGTATGAATGAAATAATATATTAGAAGAAAAGAAGACACATTATAAAACTTAGCTGAATCTGCAAATAATTCACACAAGAAAACAAATTTTTTAGTTTAGTTTTTAAAAGGCATTAAATATATGTAGAATTGGCATACGCCCTTTTCAGGTTACAACCACCAGTCATCTCTGCATTTATATTGTACACAAAGTTGCCCATGGATACTCTTATTAGTTTCTTATGTATAGATCAATTAAAGAATTAGTACATAATATGGACAATCAATACATCTTTAGATAATTGGTTTTGACTTTCTTTTGTACATCTGCCATCAAGGTATGAAAAAAAGTCGTGATTTTTTAAAAAAAATCAAAAATGTCGGATTTATTTAATTTAAATCCGATTTTTATGATTTTAATTAATTCCTTGCTCATACAAGTTTAAATTTGTTGGACATGAGACATGCAAATTACAGTGTAGTTTCTAGATGAGATAGTTTTGATTTATTTAAACATTAATATTTTATGTAAAGCATTAATGTTTTAAGAAATAGCCAGGTAAATTTTTGAAAGATTAAAACACGACATAGGAATTAGCAAAGTAAATCACGATAGAGTAAATAGACAGTGCCCCAAATGACAAGATGAACAATGTTTTTCCTTCTGGTTGGTTCTCAAGTGATTTAGATTTGAATTTAACCCATAGCCAGTGACATGAATTTTTTGGACCCAGATAAATAAGATTGTCTGATCCCACAGACACTATATTTAAAATTTTTTCAATCATACAAATTTCAGAATTTTTTGCATCATATTTATTAAATATGAATAAAATGTTTTGAATTACTTAAATTATTTTGATATAAAAAATAATTGGTTCGACATGCTTTTGAAAAAAAATCGTTACCAATTGAAAATAAAAGGAACTTGCATCTTGAAAAAATTCCTACTTCTCATTAAATTTTAGCTTGCAAAATTAGCTTATTTTGGTGAAAAATTCGTTATTTTTTGTAAGTTACATTAAAAAATGAGATGGGGACATAAAAATACTTAAATTTTAAATCAAATGTCTATTTTTCAAATTCTCTGAGTATTGAGAATGTAGAAATTGATTCACTCATTTGATAATTGAGTCAGTATGTTGAGAAAAGATTATGGGTTGAAGCAAAAAGCTATTGGAATTGATAAATTTTTTATTGCAAGCTCAAAATTCCACTGAATTGGCATGTTCTGGGGGATGCTATTACACTTGTTCTATGCTGTTCATAGAGAAAAGCTTCATTTTTTGTTTTATATATAAAACCTTTTGTGTGTTTTGAATATACTTATGAAATACTTAAGTATATTCAAAACACACAAAAAGGGTTTATATATAAAACAAAAAAATGAAGCTTTTCTCTATGAACAGCATAGAACAAGTGTAATAGCATCCCCCAGAACATGCCAATTCAGTGGAATTTTGAGCTTGCAATAAAAAATTTATCAATTCCAATAGCTTTTTGCTTCAACCCATAATCTTTTCTCAACATACTGACTCAATTATCAAATGAGTGAATCAATTTCTACATTCCAAACTTCAATTCCATAAATATTAAATAGTTATTCTAGCAGTGTAAAGAATTCTAAGGGATCAATACATAAAATTTCCCAATAAATTAAACATTAACCAATATATTACACAAAACAAAATGAAACTATTAGAATTACCAATTGTAACGATTTATGTGCAAAATTAGAATGATTTTGTGATACTGCAGAAAATCTTTTTTTGCGAGTGTCTATTTTTTTATGAACAGACTATATATACAATACTAAGTAAAAACTAGAGTATCTTAGAAAATATGAAAGTTGCCATGAAGTTGAAAATTAGCCATGTGCGATTTATAGTCACACGGAATGTTTAAAACAAATTAACACTAATGACCAGGTTTGTGAGTGACACCTGTTGGTCAATGGCAAAAGATGAAAATACTTGTATGGTAATTATGATCACAATCAGCAAATAGTGTTACTTAGTGTCTTCAAAGGGAGAATGATTTTCAATATAATTTTGAGGTGAACCCAGTACGAGCGAAGTTCGTAATTTATTTGAATAAAATAACATGCTTCTTTTGTTCAGTATTTCATTTTCAGTATTAAACATTAGAGAAAGAAAAATGAAATTTAAAATTTTGATTTAAGTCAATGATGTTTTAATAAAAATCACTAAAATCATGATATAAATCAAGCTGATTTAAATTGGCATACCCTGTCCGCTATGTTTGAAAAAGGCCATACATTCTTTGAAAATTTCTAAAATATTCCTTAATATTCTACAAAGTTGCATAATAAAATCTTCAGAATATTCTAGAATTTTATTGTATGTAATTGAAACTTTTCAGACTCTTTCTTAATATTTTTTGGAAAATTCCAAAAGTCTTGAAATTTTTTGTATTTTATGTAGCATTCTACTATTTTCAGGAATTTGGCTGCAATTGTATTTAAAAAATTGATCGATTTTTAAATAAATTAGTTAATTGATTTTTAATAAATTAGTTTGAAAAAACTCAATTGCATTGATCAAATTTGCACCAAAAGATCTTTCTATCAGTACCACTTTTATTACTAATTAAAATGTTTAAATGAAAAGGGAGACATAAATATGACCCACATATGTATTATATGTGATAATTGTGGATGTTTAGTGTATGTTTTGGATAATAAAATGTCAAATTATCATTCTCAATTGTAAATAATACTTGTTTTTCATTTTTAGGAAGATTCCAGTAATTATGAAGTTGAAATAGATTTAGATGAACTCTTAGATATTGAAGCTGAGCCAGCTAGACGGGATTGGCTCAGAGTAAGTTTTCCTCTGGTCATTCACTTCGTCAAAGCTTTTTGAAAAGATCCAGATAGTTTTTTTTTACCTATTAATACATTGGTCATAGAATTTTATAATTTCTATTCATTCTCAATATTCAAATTAATGTGAGCATTTTAAATTCCCTGACAAGCTTTTTCGAATATTTGAGTTTTTAAAATGTTTTATAAGACTTTTCTAAAATGTAAAATCTTAAATTTTGATCGCAAAAACTGATAATTACAATGCTCTAAAAGATTGTGTTCTGTTTGTAATTATAAATATGAAAAGCATATCTATGAGTTACCTTTTCAAGCAATGCTAAACTAAATTAAAACAAAGCTTTTTAATTAAAATAATATTTTTCTTTGATTATACTCCAACACATTATTATAATTAATTTTTTAATGAAATGTCTGTAGCAAGAGAGTAAAATTCTCTATTATTTAATGGAGCCCCCAGGGGGCTCAGTAGATTTGCCCACTGCACTATCAACCTGAGAGTTGTAGATGGCACAGGTTCGATTCCTGTAACTTACCGTAGATGTACTTCTCTCCTCTGTGTCAGTAAAACTTTCAGTGTGTGTGTGTATTTTCATCATTTGATATTGTCTGCCCTGTGTTTGCAGCTTGGCCAAATATGTCCAAGCTGTGTCCAACTTAGGGCAGAAAGTGTTAACCTTTAGGCAAAACTGTTTTCGTTTATTCATTATTCTCTATTTTCTTTGTAGAGGAAATTAGTGGGTGTTAAACAGTCTGCAGATGCTGTTGAAGTAAGAATTATTTTCCTTAGTGATTCTGGTAGTTCTTTAGTAATTTTTATTGCTTTAGTAATTCTGAAATGTTTTGGAATTAACAACTTATACCAAATTAAAGCTTAGCCTTGAAAAAACTCACAAAATATACTCAAATATTTTCTTTATATACTGATTTTCAAAACTTATCTGTTAGTTAATTGGCATATTAGAATTGAATGCATCCAATAATGTAGTTAACTGGTTGCTCAATGGGTCTCAGCAGTGGAAAAATTAAATGTTCATCGACTTGTAAACATTTGGAAATCTAAACAATTTGTTTAGATTTTCGAAAAATTATCCACCAATCTAATGAAAGATTAGATTTATGGGTAAAGTTGACTTGACTAAAAATACAAAACTTCAAAACAATGACTAATAAAGATTAAAAACTTGGGAAAAAAAATTGTCAATGGACATTTCAGGGGACGTCCACCATCATCAGAACAGAAAAATGTTACAAGAAAATGTGAGTTTAAATAGTGTTTTAGAAAAGTGGCTGCAACTCACTTTTTTAAGTAAGCCTTTCCAGGCCACATGTAAAGGCAGGGAAGCACTAGCATAAGTTGGGTCTCGTATTTTTGAGTCTCATATTTTTACTTGACATTGTTTGGTGCAGCTTGGCCAAATGTGGTCCTTGAGCCATAAAACCCCTTAAACAACCAATGTTTGGGATTATATATTAAATTTATTTACGCACAGGTATTTACATAAAATTTGTGTGTTAACATGTAAAAGGAGAGAAAGGAAAGGTTAAAATTCTAAAGAATATATTTTTGCCCTGGAGATGTCTAACCCAGTTCCAGTAAAGACTGAGCTAATGACCTATTGAGGAGACATCTCACAAAATTGGGTTTTCTTTTTTGTCAAACATCTAAAGAAAGCAAAAAGAAACCAGTAGACACTGAAATGTGTAGTGTTGACGTAGAATTTTTTAGCAAATCTACTAAATTTCTATTGATAATGTTACTGTCTGCCGTTGTTTCTACATAAGGACCCAAGTGTCCTGCAAAATTTCTAAAGTGAACTGTATTGTGAAATTGTGCATGTAGAAGCTACACTGGAATTCAAATTTAAGAAACCAAACAAGGCATTTATTACAACTGCATATTTGCATGATGCAGACTGTTAAACTGATGAACTCTGTTCTGAAAGCTTTATCATTTTTCTAAATCAGAATTCCAATTCCGATTAAAGATAATCAAAATTGTGTGGAAAAGTGGAACATACAATCAGGGTATGCCGATTTAAATAATTAAAATCAAGTGATTTTTATTAAAAAATCATTGATTTAAATCAAAATTTTTATTTAATTTTCCTTTCTGTATTAGATTTATTAATATTGAAAATGAAATAACTATGAGCACAAGACTCATTTTATTTTATTCAAATAAGCTAAGAACTACATCAAAGATGTTAAGTAGTCTGTTTATGAAAAAATTAAGCACTTAGAAAACTTTTTATTGTGACTTTTTTATTTCATAAAAACATTCCACAATTTTGCAGATAAATTTTTATAATTGGGAATTTTAATATTTTCATTTTGTTTTGTTTAATAGGTTGGTAATTTATATTCAAATTTTATTTGGAAATTTCATGCATTGATCCCTAGGAATTCTTTACACACTGCTAGCATAACTATTCTGTTTTTATGAAATTGAAATTTGGAATGTAAAAGTTAATTCGTCCATCTAACGATTGAGCATATTGACAAAATAGATTATGGATTGAAGACAAAAGCTATTTTAATGATTATGATTCCTTTTATTGCAAGCTCAAATTTCCACTAAATTGGCATGTTCTGGGGAATGCTATTACACTTATTCTATGCTGTTCACAGAGAAAAGCTTCATTTTCTTGTATGTTATGTATAAACTCTTTTTATGCACTTCGAATATAAATTTGAAATGCTTATCAATTCTCTGAAAAATTTAAAAATAGGCATATTTGATTTCAATTTATGTATATTTTCATGTCTTTTCTCATGTTTACTATTTACAAATAATATTTTCTCACAATTAGGTACTTTTTGCAAGCTTAATATTAATAAGTTAGAATTTTTTCATGAATTTTGCTGCAAGTTCCTTTTCTTTTCTATTGATGACATGATTAAATAAAAAAAAGTTACTTTATATAAAAATAACTAAAGAAATTCTATACATTTTATTCATATGATAAATATATGCAAAAAAATTCAGAAATTTGTCTGATTTTTTATTAATTTTATACAAAAATTTATTATAGGGATACCACAACCTTAATTAACTTGAACCCAAAAATTTCTTGCCACCGGTTATAGGTTAAAATCAAACTAAACTGTTCGAGAACCAGATGGGAAAGCATTGCCTAATGCATGGCGTTTGTTGTGCTGTTCTATTTACTCTATCATGTGATTAACTTTCTTAATTCTTATATCGAGTTTTAATCTTTCAAAAATTTACCCTGCTATATTTCCTAATATATTAATGTTATTTGTAATAAATATTAATGTTTAACGTGCAACAAAATTATCTGGAAACTACACTGATTTGCGTGTCATATGTCCTACAAGTTCAAACTTGTATGGGGCAGGAATTAATTAAAATCATAAAAATCCGATTTAAATAAAAAATCTGATTTATATAAAATAAATCCGATTTTTATGTTTTCAAATCATGATTCTTTCATACCCTGCATACAATAAATATTAAAATGAGCATAAATTGAATCATATCAATCGCAAGCCCGAGCTTTCATGCTGCAGTAGTTATCAAGTTGGTGAACATTTAATTTTTCTGTTTCTTTGGAGGTAGCTGAAGCCCACCAGACACCCCCCTAGGGTGCTCCACTACTTTTTATAATAACTTTGAGATTTACCTTTTTATTTTAATTCTCTTAGTAATTATATGCCTATTAACACATTTATGTTTGTTGAACTTGGTTTTTTAATCTTTTTCAGAGATTTATAACAGAGCTTTTGCAAAGAGCAACAACCCTTTGATCTGTGTAAATATTAGTGATTTTAGTATTTAGAATGTGATGTGTAATGCCTTGTGTGTTCTTGTGGAAGTGTCAATTCTGCAGAGCACTGGGCTTTTAATTGTTAAATATTCATTGTTGATTTGAAACATCTGCCCTTATAAGGTGTCATTTGTTTTATTTAAACTATTGCGTTAGTTTTACATTTATGTCTCCTATTTTATTTTTTATTATGCCCATCCCACAATTTACCTTTTTATGTTAATTTTTACATTTATTGTGACTGATGCCATCTTTCCCTAACCAACGTTCTTTTTTTGTGAACATGTAATTTACTATTCAAGGAACTTTAGTAGCCAAATGTTTTTTGCTTTCAGTGTTTTATTTTTATTGAAAGTGACAGATTTCATTTGCAATAAAAGACATATAGTTATGACTTCAATGTAAACTTCCACTTAACTGCTGAATTGCTTTTTCCAAAGCAGTCAGCTTTGTAGGTTGTGGAGTAGGTGTTGGGTCTTGTGATGTCTTGTACTGGTTGCTTTTGGAGAGATCTCAACATGCTAGTCTTATGATTTTTAATTATGTCAGTATTTCTCCTTAGCCAATAGCATGTTCTAAACCTGTCTACAAAGTACCCTGTTATTTTCCATTAGATTTGTTGTGTACATAAAGAATATTCATTATTATGTACTGCTAGTAATCAGAATGAAAATATAGCCAGATTATAAATACTTGGATCTGTAGTAAATATAGTGATTGTTAAGATTTTAACATCTCATTTTGAAAATGTTATTTTTAGTATTGTTAGTTTTTTAATGTATATGTTTTTGTTATCAATAATATTTTTATTAAAATTTATGGATTGATCTATATTCTGTATCGTGGTAAGAGTGCAGTCCACTAAAAGAACTAAAGTATATGGTTCTGCCATAAACAATAGCCCAGTAACAAAGTGGTTAGCGCTCTCACCCAGTATGATTGTGTAGGATTAAATGGCAAATCAAATCTTGATACTGTGGGCCCTGGGTTCAAATCATTGTTTTGCAGTGGGTCCGAATCGGCGTTAGGTAGTAAGTCCATTTAATTGATTACTTTTTACTACATGTCAATCGATCAGATGCTTATAACAAGTGTTGAATTCTCCTTTTCCCCTAAACTAAGCAATTTGGTTGAATTGTATTGAAAATTGAATTAACTTTGATAAGAGTGGTATATTTTTGATCAACACATGAAGCATGTAAAGATAGGAACATTTGTCATGGAGACACTTCAAATTTGCATACTCAAACTTGACAGGGACAAAAGGGTAGTTAGCTTTGCCAGGCTTAATTTTAGTCTACTGTTAAGGTGATACAGAATATATATTGATTCCTATGCGTAGATTAAAATATGTCTCATCTTATTGGAAGTTCGTGTGATGCCACTTTTGTAACTAAAATAATTTTCTTTTAAACCAAATTAATGTGCTCAACATTCTTCTAAAGCATAAAAAACTGCAACTTTAAAATTGTCATTTATCTTAAATATTATTTTCTCATCTGTTCAAAAATTACTTAACTCTTTCTCCTTAGTGGTATTTTCTTCCTTCTTGATATATCCTAATTTATGCTTTCTTTTATTAAAATTGTTTTTGCTCTTTTCTTGACTGGTGAAGAATGTCGATTTGGTGATTTTTTTTAAGTATTTTTGTCATGAATCAAGTTTAAAATTGCGATTTTCCTGATTTTTCCTTGTTACTTTAGACAATGCTTATTTTATTTGAACAGTTTTCAATCTTGTTATTCATGAATTGACTAGATTCTTTTCTACTGTTTAAGTAAACAGTATTTAATTTTGTAGACCGATTATGTAAAATGCTTCTCTAATGTAAATGTGTGTTGCATCTGTAGAGCATCACTTTTCGTTTTGACCTTAAAATTAGTTTAATTATGAGATGTTGGTATTGCATTCTCATATTAAAGTACTTATTTCTGTAAAATGAAGTTTCAGAGAAAAGTTTGTTATTTAATTTAAGTAGAAATTTTGTTCTGAATTCTTATTTGATTGACTTAATATTGAACTGACGTAAATTCTATCAGTATCACGTTCTTTTCCCCTCATTGCTCCATTCAGAATGTTTATTTATTTTCTTCAGCTGTTTTATATTTGTAGGTGGGCATGGTTCTTTTTATTTAAAGGATTAAATACTTATTGTTTAAATTTTTTGATCTACACAATGACTAAAAATACAAATTATCCATTATCTTCTGCTTATGTAACAAATGCTACATGCATGCTTATTTTAAGTATGCTTATTGAAGGATTGCAAAATTCTAAACGTACATAAATTCTTAAAGTTTTTTCTATTTGTAAAGAATACGCTCACTCAAATTGGTCATCACCAAATTATTGAGCATAGCTTTGTTTGTCAAGTGTTATAGGACCATAGTAAAAATTTTCTAAAAATACTACTGCCACATTTTTCAAAGCTAGTAATGTGAATTACTGCAGCTTTTATACAGATTTTATATTATAGAATTTTTAATTTATGAGATGTCGCTTAAGACTTGGAAAATCTGATTGCTTTCCAGTGGTTCTGTGTAGAACTTTTTAGCTTGCTTAGTATGTAATAGTGTAGATAGACTCGCTTAAGGATGTTGTACTTCTGATCCCATTGTAAGCAATAATGTAATGTTTATGCCTTTAACACTTATGAGAAGTGAACCTTTTCAGTAAGTTCTCAATAATGAGGAATTTAAAGATTGTACTAATGTGCACATTACTTTTCAATGATTGTAATATTTTTGTGCTATTAATTTTATAGTCTATTCTTAAAGATAAAACATACATAGACTAATCGAACATAAAAATGTAATACAGCAGAGTACTTTGAATTTACATTAAAACCTCAATAAGTCGTCACTCCGAATAAGTCATCAGTTTTCTTCTATCCCATCTTACTCTCACAATGTAACTAAACCCTCATTTACTTTCCATACTGTACAGGATAACTTGTCATTGTGGAAAGTTCTCAGAACAGTGGTTCTTAACCTTTTTAGTGATCGGCACCCCCTTGAATCTAAAAATAAGTTCTCGCACCCCTTGAAAAGTGTTTCTATTTCTTTATTTAGGAAATTACTTCTATTGCGAGATTATTTATTGAAAAATAACCACATATATGTATGTATACCTACAAAACAATATCTCAGTTTTTAATGGCTATGTTGTTTATTCATAATAATACTTTTGAAGAGCGAGGTTCCTTTTTCGAAAGAGCCAAGCGTAAGTCATCACTTGCATTTAAGCTATTTCTGGCTTTTGTTTTTATGTGCAAAAGTGATGAAAATCCCATTTCACACAGGTAGAAAATAGTAAAAGTGTCTGCAATGCTGCTTTTGCCAGCTGTGTATAAGGTTTTAGCTGTGTACACCAGAATTGTTGTAAGTCCAGTTTTTCAAATTCCATTTGCATACATGCATTGGCTCATATTTCAATAAGATCTTCATAATTTCATCTTCTATTAAATCGCTGTCGTCCATCGAAACTTCCCGCACCCCCAGGGGTGCACACACCCCAGGTTAAGAACCACTGTCTTAGAACATTCTGGGTTTGTTTCATGACGTACGAAATGAAGTACGATGAGGACTAACCCTGATTCTTGATTGAATTTATTTGGAATTGTAAATAAAAGCAGATGCACACATTATTCCTGACATAAATGACAACATAGATAATAATGTTGCGGTATGTTCTGAAGCGATCATAAGATACTCAACTACAGAATTTTTAGCAAAGCTTGGAAGTAAAAATGATGAAAGTGAAAATAAGGAAATTCTTTCACTTAATGAAACATAATTTTTTTGTAGTGTTAGAAACAGTTAGAAATTATCTTATATCAGTTCAAGGTACTGAATTTGCAAGGTATGAGGTTATCAATATTGTAATAAATATAAAATTTAACATGATTACAGTAATGATCATGTAAATTTTAAAATTGAGTTAATTACATATTGAGTACATTCTGTAGTTGCTCCGCTTAAGCTGTCAAAATTTCTTGGCCCTTGACTGACTACTTATCTAGGTTTTATTGCATTTTTGAAATTTCCCACATTCGAGAAAAAGCTCGCTAAAGGTAATAGAAAAATATTACCTTTTAAATCCAAATTTGCTTGTTTGGATGTGTAAAAATTGCTCAGAGTTTAATGATTAAAATAAAGTTGTTTCATTCCATTATATCAATATACAGACAATTCTTACATTCAATGATTAACATACTGTAATTAGGAATACACATTTGTTTAAAATGTAAATTTCATACTTTTGCTAATTATTCTTATTTAAGAATTGATGTAGATGCCATGCATCTTCTCATTTACATTGAAAGTGTCATGATAATCTTTATTTTGTTTTTAATTACTTTATTCTTTTCAAAATTTGCCGCATATATAATTTTAGTTTATACCTTTGATTTTCACTTCATTCAGATTGATCTCAGAATACTTCAGTGCAGTGGCGTAGCATTTATGTAAGCTTAGAAACATGAAATCTGGTAAAAAAAAATTAAAATTTGATGGCAAAAAAATTGATAAAACGAAGTAAAAGCAACGATTTTTTCAAACGTAATTCTGAGTGCACACCAGTTTCTATTTTAATTGTCCTAGATTTACACCTTGAAAAAACAAAAAGTATACTTGCCCTATCCTATCATACTCAAATGGTTTCATATTATGGAAAGTTTATGGCGTTTGTCATGGCATAGTGGATACCTTCAGTGCAGACTCCATGCTTCTTACTGATGCTAGCATCCAACCCAGATTATATGCTCAGTTAATCCTTCATGGTCTATCATTCTCTGCCTGTTCTCTCTCGTTTCCCCTCCTTTGTAAAAGAAACCATAAGCTTTAAGACAACAATTGGATGATCCACACAGAGATCCCAGGGTTGAACTCAATTGTGCTTTGGACTCCTTTCTAACTGATAATGGAGTGCCAGCTCAGGTGTTGACCTCATCTGACAGTGGTTCAAAATGATGAGTTGTCCTTCGATCTTTCCCTTTGTGATCGATCCCAGACCGTCGGCAATAGCCCTTTGTGTTGCTTCAGTGCGACATTAATTAAATTGCCTACCTATCTTAAGCTTGGAACCTAAACAAGATTTTTATATTGTCTTTGAGAAAAAAAACCCAGCAAATCTAGTTGAATTATAAGGTTATCCTAAGTTAAGCATTAGATTTGTGTGCTTTCAATCCAATCTTAGCATCCACAGTTACCAATGTTCGCTACGCTACTGCTTCACTATGATTAAAAGATTTTAATTCCGTTGCTTATTTGTGTGCATTGATTTCTTTTTATAAGAGAAAGTTGAATTGTTCTCCAGATGTTTTATATATTGCAGTAATCATGCTAATGTGCTGGTAATATAAGTTTTTACATAGTTGTATATTGTAAAATTAAAAGGTGAAATGAATGTCATAAAATTGTGCTTGAAAAATAAATTTTGCTTTAGCATTTCTATTTTCTATGTATTAGAACTTAGCTTTTTCAGAAATCTTTCCTCATCTGCTTTAGATAATTTTACTTTCCTCTTAATATTGACTATTCAGTACATGTATTCATTAAAATAAATTGAAGGATGGCTTGTGCTTTGTGTGACAAAGATCATTTATTCATTCTTTGTTAAAGTGCTATTTTAGATTTTTATATTAATTTTATTAACCTTGATTGTAATGATTCATCATAGCTATTTTCGCTTTGTATAATATGCTTGTGAATTTCACTTTGAATTTGTGTGTGTATTTTTTAGTTATTTTTAAGACTGATCTGTCATTTTTATTGTACTTATTTTTCTTCTGTTTATAAAACATACATTTTTATAAATCTCAGTATGCAAGTTAAACTATGCAAATTTTCACATCTTCTGGATAGAGATGTTTATCATAACGATATTACTGAAAGTTTGTATACTTCTATTGGTAATATGTTTTAAGCATCTGTTTAATTTTTAATGTCTTTGAAGTTCTAATTTTATCAGTTGACAATATATTAGAAACTGCTTTACCTTGCTCAGACATTCAGGTTGCTCAATGCAGCTAGCTTTTCTTTTAAAGAGAAATTGAAAGACATGAATTAGAGATTACGATTTCACTTGTACTAAATTGATATGGATACATGTGTATGAATCTATCTTAATCCATGCAGTCTTTTGTATCTGGAAATCCGAGCTTACAGATCCATACTACATGGGTATTCAAATGCACAGATACACATGTATTTAAAAGCAGGAATACATATGTATTTACGAAACTTGCTGAGGTAATCTAGTTTAATTCTGTGAATAGCTTTGGACATTTATATATTCTTCAAAATGCAAACAAATTGGAAATGTTTAAAATATTTTCCATTTGCTTTCTATAAAAATTATTTCTCATTGCTATCACAAAAATTGTAAACAAGAAACATTCGACATTAAAATAATAGAGTTGCAAATGTTTAAAGTTTTGATAAAGCTTAGATAATATTCAAAGTCAACTCATCTGAACCTGTCATGAAGAGAAACCCTGTACTTAAATAACAAATCTAATTGGGGAGTGAGACCATGTACACATATAAGAAAACCAGTAATATAATGGAAGAAACAGAAGCCACTCTAACCAATAACACGATTATGGACATTAACAAATAAAGAATATCTCGGAACAGGTAATGGTTTGATGTTTCAAGTTTGCATTTGACATAAAAACTGGTTTCATTTAATTTCAAAATTTGATAGATAATGTTGGTTTAGTTTCTCAACTGGTGCTGCTTGTCGTTCACCTGCTACAGGTTTACAATTTCACAATTCATTCATTACATTATGTATTAAGGAAGGTAGGTTAGTTGAATTAACCTTGCACTGGAGTAACACAAAGGGCTATTGCCGACGGTCCTGGATCAATCCCAAAGGGAAAGATCAGAGGACAACAGCTTGTAATTTTGAATCACGATTCAGATGACACCTGAGCTGGCACCCCACTCTCCAAACTTTCACACCATGCCAATATGTGGACATTTGAGGCAACAACGGATTTAATGTGCAATAGCCCCCATATACCCAACAATCTTTGGTTGGATCCAGTTTTGAACTCAGCCTTCTGGTTTCTAATCTGCTATCCTTCCAATCAAGCTACTGTGGCTCCCATGTATTAAGAACACGGTTGTGAAGTGAAAGCCATGCATGCTGATAATAAATACAGTATATTAAAATCGCAGTATTCTAATCTCTAATACACGTGTATCATGTACATGTTGCAAACAGTGATCTCTAATATAAATGTTTCAATTCCATTTTTTTCAGTGAGTGAAAAAATGGAATAAATTATTGGTGGAATGAAAATTTGTAGGCTTGACTCTTTACCACATTTCATAACTGACTGTGCCATATACTAATTTGCCCATCCTAACCATTTGTTGATGAATTTATTTGAAAGTGTCAGCATATTTTTTCCTTAACTGTATAATTGTTCTTTGACAATCTGCTTATTAATCTTGCTATGAGCTGTTCTGTTACTTGTACAATCAATTTCTGTAAAATGTTTTAGTTGCATTTCTTGTATGTTTTATCTGGGCAGTTACACTTGTGTATGATTAATATTGTGTTTATTAACCAAGAGATGTACATATAGTTTCAGCTAACTTCAATTCTACTAAATGCTTTTGTAG
Organism: Meta bourneti; assembly: GCA_933210815.1. Taxonomy (NCBI): domain Eukaryota; kingdom Metazoa; phylum Arthropoda; class Arachnida; order Araneae; family Tetragnathidae; genus Meta; species Meta bourneti. The sequence goes on from OW119922.1 coordinate 18,871,948, forward strand.
AACGTTTGTTTTCTTTTAATATAAAATGTATGTTTATCTGATTAAATTCTGTTTTTGACTGTATGTGAACTTTTCTGCATACAGTTGTAGCTCATCAATGTGAATTGTTAGGGAATTTAAAAATTATTTTATGAAAGTAATTTATGTTACTTATATAACGTCATTCCAAAGAAATTGAAAAAGTGGATTGTGATAAGCAATTGATATTGATGGATTTGGACTGTACGCATGCACACAAATATGAAATACTGTATTATTTTCAGTGGTTCCACAGGTTCAAGCCAATCTTGCTGCAAGCATATCCTATCAACTTGTGTCAGCACTGAAAAGGAACTGTTTAATACTATGTTACTTTTTGTTTGGTTTGTACATGTATAAGTATGTGTTAGAAAAATCTTCAAATAGTTGTAAAGTATGGTCAATGAAAGTTCAAACAGATTTTTCTTTTTGTGTAAAATGAAATTAGCTCGTATGAGCTGTTAAATCGTAAGCAGGCAATCCGCTACGGATCAACAAGAAAGTTTTAGTTCAGTTTACATAATGCGTCGGGCACGCTCCCTCTTGGCGGCCTGGGAATTTCGCCAAACCGCCGCCAATTCGCAACATTGGTTTTACGACTAAAATTCAGCGGAATGTTATTTCTTTTGTGTTAACCTTTCTTGAATTCTCTATTCTTTTTTAGAAAACTTGTAGCATACAATGAACTGTTGGTCGACTAGTGATTTCACTTCATAAATATGAATTTGAATTATAAAAGTAACCTTTTTTGTATTGTGACTAGTTCTTAATTGCTGATGCAAGTTGAGTGTTTTATATGATGCTTTTGCCCTCCAATATTTTAAGATATATGATGTTTACTGCCGTCCCGATTTATTGCTTAATTTTTCTGTTAATTGAAACCTTTGCTACGTCCATTTCGTTTCCAATCAATGGAATTTTGCCTCTGCTTTTCCTGAAATGTGACATTTGTTTGTATGTTGTCCTTTAAACATTTTTATGCATATGCTGTTGAAAACCTATTTGTTTTTAATAAAAAACATATCAAAATTGAATTATGTATATTTTTTGGATTGTCATTGGTAATTTTCATACCGTACTGCAAATCAAAGCCCAGAGAGTACCAAAATTTTGAGTGTGTCACAGACCGATGTCACCTCTGATAACTTGAAACTAAGGATAATACGAGTGTAATAACAAAACAGCCTACTTAAAATACAAAAAGTTTTTTAAATAAACCCATCTACCACAAATAGCAAAAAAATTTTTATGTACTTTTCATAGGACACAGTGGACATCTAGTCCACTGTGTCCTATGAAAAGTACATAAAAATTTTTTATGTACTTTTTTTTGTACATTTGTTTTGTGACACAAGAAAGCAGTGACGTAGCTGGTGTGGGTTCTGACGCGATGAACAAACATTACAGTAGAACTTATAGTCACACAAAACAGCCTATACGAAATACATATTAAAAAAATAAACATTCCGCTTTTAAAACAAAAATTAGTTTTAACACTTCATGGGACTAGAGTTTTTTGTGACCAAGAAAGCAGTCTATACGAAGTACAGGAAAACTTAACAGTGCTACATGTTACTACTGCTACTGAAAGATTCATAAAACTAGGATTAAGAATAATCTTTTATCGGATTTGTGTCAGTATGTATTTATTGTGATGGTTTTGCAATAAGTCTACGCGAATTGCAACTCTGAGTTGCAAACTTTTGAGAGTCCTTAACGGTTCTCTGTTTCGTAGCACTTTTTCGTGCTCCAAGCTGAAGGAAAAGTTATTAAAAAATTCTTGGTATGACATTGGAATAGGATAACGCTGGCACTCGGTTAATAGGAGCTCGGGTAATCAAGCTTCTACTTTATGAAACATTGAACAGACTTGAAATATAGGCTTCACTCCCAAGGCGTTCAATCGTACATAAAAAAGGGCAGGTGCTTGAGCCCCTGTAGCTCTCCCTTCTGAAGTTATAATTGAGGAAAGGATAATCGGCAATAGGTCAAATTATGCAGCTTGTGGCAATTAAAATAGCAAAGATAATTTAAGCAAATGACAGGTAATAAGAAAAGCTTCCATTCCCAGTCGTTTCTTCAAATTAAGATTTCTATCTGAAATCGTTTAGAAATTCTCCATTTCAGTTTCACTTTGTCTTAGATAAAAGTTCGAGCAAGTTTTTCAGAATATCACGTTCAAGAGGACGTGACTGAACTGATTACAAAGTTTCTGAGTCCTATTCTTCCAACAGCTTTCAAGTCTCCGGTATCGAAAGAGGCTCACCTTGACATCCAACTCGAAGTTTGCCTTGTGATTTATGAAATGGCTTGTGACGAGCACCGCCAACTTAAGTCATGAAACTACGAGGATGACGGCTATGAAACAGCACAATCAATCATTTCATTCTGTGAATGATTACTTGCTGTTGCCTATTCACAACTGACCTATTCCATCTACTCAAATAGATATTTTCAATAATTTCAAGTCATCAGTTGACTGAATGGTGATCCAATGGCGCACCTGTTCATTCAGATAGGAATTGCAGTTTAATTGACATTCTAAACAATTAGTAGGATGGGGATATGCACATCCATTTAAGGTAATTGCAAAAGTGGAATCGAAAACGACTTGACTTAAAATGGGGTTCCATTCATTAACATTAGTTTTAGAAGAAATCGTGAATGCGTGGATTCGGTTTTAGAAGGTTAAATGATGCTGACGCGCTTAAATATGGACAGCAGTATGATTAATTGAAATTGGATTTTCTTTATTGTGGCTGACTGACATCAATTTAGTTTACTTATATTTTTTCCAACGCCAACTTGAATGGATAGCAACCCTTCAAGCATTAATTTGGGGTCTCAGTAGGCCCACTGCGCAAGCAACCTGCTAGTTGTAGACGGCGCAGGCTTGATTCCTTCCAGAGTATTTCTCTTCTGTGTCAGTAAAATGCTTCTTGTGTGCGTACGTCAACGTTACTAGACGTTTGATTCAGTTTGGCCAAATATGGTCCTTCCGCCGTAAAACCCAGCTAACCAAGCACTAATTGGAGAGAACATGGTAGATTGCATTACCCCGGGGCACCCATCGAACTTATATGGAATAGACGGATCACGTGGGCCCAGTCGCTGTCGTAAAATCTCTGAAGGGTAAATCACAAATCGAATTAGCTGATTGGCTATGGAAGCGCAGACTAGTGCTTTTGATCACGGTGGATAATCACTTTAAACCAATCAATAATTTAGGATCCACGCTTTAAACCAACAACCACGTGACAGATCTTCAAACCGAGCAACTGGAAGAAATAACATGAAGCTGCGAGCACATGCTATTTCATTTTAAGGTCGATGGGAGGTACTGCCACATTGTACTCACTGAACTGCTTGGGGGACATACCTCCCTGGAGGACTTTGGGGAAGCTGGTCCTCGTTACGTGTCTTAATCCTCCTGGTGGTTGTCTCGAAGAGGTGTCCCGTAAAAACTGACTTGATCTCGTCATCGCCAAAAAATCGGCAATATCTCGTCATTAGCGAAATTGGTCAGATCTTGATAGACGAGATATCTCGTCGAAACCACTTGGTGGGTTAAAGCAATTGGAAATTTCAAGGCAGTCAACCCGACTTCGGCACATGCGAGATTCGAATTTGCAACCAAGTGTTTCAGTTTCTAAAGAACGACGTCTTTTGCTGTTCGACCACTGGTGGGGTACTTTACTTAATTTTATTAAATTGAGATTTTTGTTTCATTATTTATGTGCTATTTATTTTGTATTATTTATTGTATCGTTGAAACAAAAACTTTAGCAGCACTGCAGAAGTATAGCGGACATCTATTCGATTTTATAAGAGAAAAGTATACGATTGATTTCATGCTCTTTGGTATTGTTAGATGAATGCGTGTCCATGCATAGACAATTAAAAGATTAATAACAATTTAACGCTTCTAAGGGTACATGAAGTTTATTAACAAACAAGAAACAATACAAAATAATCGTACTTTTACAATTATCAAAGCAAATCAATTGTATGGTAAAATGGTGACAGAAAATATAACAATTCTATTATTTTTAAATAATTCAAATCTCGAAATATTTTACATTTTATCTTCCCACAAATTTTCAGAATTCTTTATAGCGGTGATGAATAAATATTAAAATATCTAATTGTATATGGCCTCAAAATGCAATAATATAATTTTAATTATAGTAAATTAATTACTATTAGCATTATTAATCTAGAGATAGTTTAGTAATTCTACAACCTGTGTGCATTGCATGATAAAAAGTGAATTCTGAGATTCTACTTCGGTTACTTTTTCAAATAAAAACTTTTCGATCTTATAAAGTATTAAGAAAATTTAGATTTTATATTTCGTCTTCTGAAGGTCAGTGGCAGATCAAGTTGTTTGAGGCCCTAAGTCAATTTTGAGGCACCCTGCCTGTAACATTTGATTCAAATTTGCTGGTTCAAATATAGTTTTTCTTTTATTAGAAACTTTAATTGAAATTGTTATATTAAATCAATATACCAACTATAGTGATAATTATGAACATGATAATTATAAAGTATAACATGAAAAACTTTCCTTCAAGTGCCCCCCCCCCCTTGTATGTAGAAGTAAACCGAGCATTCCAACAAGTCTTGTTTTTCAATACATTGTTCTAGTTTAAAAATAAATGCATACAAATGTATTGCGATAAGCACTAAGGGTTAAAATTCCATTGTTAAAACAAACACTGATTAAAAAAATTTTAATGCCAAATAATATTATAAAATTTTCACTCATTTTATGAACTTTTGATATTGTAAGTGAAATCTCAACCTATTGTAAAAAAGTAATATTCACTGTTTCAATTTTAATCTCATTTTGATAATTAAAGCTGAAAAAACCCTCAAATTATGGCCGCATGAAACTCTTACGTAATTGTAGACCTATAAAAATAACAAGCCCGTGCCAAATGTGTGATCCACCACTACTGTAAGTGCCTAATGGAATTCGAAATTAACTCAGTCCGAACAGGTTGGAATGAAGTCAAAAATGAAAAAGTTGGAGGGAGAGAATATATAAATTGCCCATTACTGAAACTAAACTCCTTCCAAGAACTTTTATTCGTACCTTGATCCATTAAAGCTAATGGAGGAATCTGCAACTGTCAATTCTACTAATAAATCTGTTGCCTTTTTGTAGTTTTTAGTCTATGTTCTTTTTTATATGTAGATATCTGCTTATTCACCGACGGCGTCCAAAAAGTTCTCTGAGCCTTCGGGCATCTAAATTGTTGTAGTAGCCTTGGCTGGAAAGAATGAAAAAGATTCAATTTTTATAAATATATCTATCTATCTACGTATATATCATAAATGTAAATGTCATAATTTAAAACATCTAAAATTGGAAGATGTGTACTAATTTTTAAGTTGTTATTAATCTAGCTACTATATCACGAGGAGTAATGCAGTACTGACAAGACTTTCAAAAAACTTTTGCAGTTGTTATCCAATTGTTATGCAATATACAGACTGTTTTATACTAAAAAGCCTTCGGAATCTGAAGTCATTCTGAAATTATTACATAATATATGGACACTTTGATAGATTAGCAAAAATTGTTATAGATCTCATGCGCATTAATTTTCCATGTATTGTCAAAATTTTAATTCACATTTTGTTTGTATATATATGAATCAAATTAACTCCATTTAGTAAGTGTACCGCTCACTTGTAAAGAAACAAAATTTTTGTACTCGAACACCTAAAATTTTGCAAAAAAGCATAAGTTGAGCAACATTTTAAATCAAAACTTAAAAATTTGGTAGCATGATGAATTTTTCATTTGATGCAACAGATTGTTTGGATTATCTCAAAACAATTTTCGAGGAAACCAATTCAAACCAGATAAGTAGGGAACATTTGGAAACCAGAAGAATGTCAAATCATGAGAAAAACGCGTTTCATTTATACCACCAATGGCAAATCGGTGTTATAAACCAAAGTTGGTTTACTGATAAGCAACACAATTTTGTTGTGTAACAACTTGTTAAGTTCTGCTGTTTAAAATAACAAGATTTTGTTATGTTGAAAATGTAGTTTATCGCCATTTTGGCTACTTTTGGAACGAAATCTAAGTAGCTTGGACCGATCAACTATCAAATATCAGCTCAAAATTCATTATTTGGATTTTTTTGGCGAAGTTTTGAAATCGTATTAGAAAAACAAGGCAAGTGACATCGCGTTCAGGAAACATACAGGAAATACGTTCCGCCGTAGAAGCACTACAGCAGAAATGCCTCTCATTTGTCCATCTCTTTTCTGTTCATCGGAATAGGAAATAAAATCTGAGCTCAATTCAGAATCTTTTCAGACACGAGAAACGTTACTTACCATCCAGAAACGTTTTCGGGATCATCGCAGGATGAGGTTTGAGGATTAAATACCAGACCCGGGTCGCAAGCAAGTAGTCTGGGCTGTCTGGATGCATCTGGTGTCAGGATGCACACATAATGCTTTCGACAATCTCCTGGGTAAGGATAGCGAGGATCTCCAAATTCTTGAAGTTCTTGGTCTGTTGGCTGAGGACAACGGAAACGCAGCAAAGCTGTAAAGAAATGTGAAATAAGAGTCGTGTGTTAGCTTCATCATACTGTTGTCAAAATCTCAAAAATGTCTATTTCTTCATATTTGTTTTTTAAAGTTTTCTAAACAAGCTTTATTTTTCTAATTTGCACTTGTGCAATTGTTTAAATCCTTTAGGCGAAGATATCCGCACACTAATAATACCACTGACGTGAAATTTAAGTAAACTGAGCATTGCTATTGAGAAGAGCTTCAAAAAGTGTGACCAACATGTCTAGTATTCACGTGACTGTTCAGTGAACAATTGGCTTGTTTGGCCGATTTGATGTCTTATCTACTCGTTTGGCGATATAACATAGTATCACAGGGTATGTGTGTGAATGTGCATTTCCATAGAGGGGACAAAAGTGGTGAAATTGAAAAAGTCTACTATGTCGTGCGGACCAATCAGATGATGAATGTAGACAGACGAAAGTAGTCTGAAGGTCACGTTACTAGTTTTGGTCATATGATCCTGGGCATAAAAAAACGTTGTCATTGCTCACTCTACTTTTATATTTCCCCTGAATCCTTCCTATGAATCATACCACGTGATTCGTTGTCGGAAACTAACTCGAAAAGTGTAAGTTTTTGGACATTGGACGTGGCATTCCGTAGATCCGCACATACATACTTACAACTGATAGTTTGACGCACACAGTCAGATTTGCATTCCATTTGATTTGGTGTTTGATTTTCGTACGTGTCTTGATTTACTCTCATGTGTCACAAACACCATGGACACCAAAAGGAACTTTGTCCAGAACCAACCTAAACTTTTTTGGGTTGGTTCTGGACAAAGAATCGCGTGGCATGATTATTATGCAGTCGCGCCATTCTGACAACCATGAAAAGTTCTACATCAGATTATGAAATTTTCAACAGTTCAAATTGTGTCCTGTGTAGAGATAGTGACAAAATGGACTCCACCACCTTGGGGTTGGCAGATATCTACTTCAAAGCCTACGGATTGACTGATTAACTGTTGTTGATTTATGTTTTTTTATTCCGTTTTGATGTTTTGTTTATTTGTTCTTTTCTTCTATGTTTTTGTGCTGAGTGTTTACTCTAGTGAATGAATGCATTTCAAGTTTACTGCTAAAAGGCTCATTAGAACATGATAGTCTGAGATAGTTTTCATACTAGTCTGAGATAGTTTATATTCAATCAGTTTTTGCGTCTTAAAAACTGAATCGCAATTTGAAGGTAATTTTCACATATTTTCCTAGAGTTTAGGCAGTAATGAAATTATAAGCTATGACTTCATTCGCGAATAGTTATTATAGATCCCTACTGTCCTTTACAAAAGTTTTGCTTTACAAGCCGTAGTTCACGCGTCAAAACATTTTATTCCATTAGACCAGTGGTTCCCAAACTATTTTGGTCGTGGAACCCCAAAATTTGTTGCCAATGATCGCGGAACCCTGAATATTTTTTCGACAACGACTTTTCAAAATTTAATATCTGATATTAAATGAAACAAGTATTATTTTGGTATTTCAGATTTTATTGAATTAAACAAAACTAAAAAAAAACATTCTGGTTGGAATGACAGTTACCGTTAATTATACAAGGGCACAATAGCATTGGCGCAAATACACCGGTATATTGCACAAAAAAATACATAAATTTTCGTGAAGTTCAAATTGCTACCGATGCTTATGTTTTCAGTCGCGTTATTTAAAAATTTTTAATTCAATTTGGTGGTCGATTGTAAACTTTCCGAGGAAAATGTGAATATATTAAACACCATTCTTATTTTTTTTTAATGAAATAAAATTTGTCACGCGGAACCCCTAAATTTTTTCGCGGAACCCCAGGGTTCCACGGAACACACTTTGGGAACCACTGCATTAGACTGAAGTTACGTCGGATTTGTTTTTGATATTTCATGTGTCTGTTAACAATATTTTCGTATTTTAATAAAAGAAAAACTGAATTTCATCAATCTGCTTTGATTTGTTTTTTAAAAGTTCTTCAAATACATAGGGCTAAAGTTAGTTTCCTTTCAATGCTTTCAATACAGTTAATAATGTCTGGTATGCTGACAACACCAATATAAAAGAATCAAATGCCTTAAAAATCCATTGATGCATCATACATCTTGGAAGAGTTCCGGCATCGCGATGTCTTGATCAGGATACTATCAAGATATATGTATCACGAATTGCTCTGAAATACAGAGGCTGTTCGGACATTTTTTGAACGATTTTAATGGACTGAAGCTCAATTTTGTACATGAAATTTTTGTGTTTTAAATGTTCCATTTGATAGCCCTTATTGTTAACTATCTTTCTACACCTTAATTTCCATGATAATAATGACTTTTGTAGTATTAATAGAATTTAATGGAATTAATAGAATTTACAAGAATTTAATAGTCGATTTAGATATGTGGCTGCTTGCTTTATTCTGATGCAGTTCTACTGATTGTTGGCACTGTGGGTAAAGATATGGTATTTCTTTTTTGAATATTGGGGATAAAATAGGGTCTTGATAATATGTGGGAGATGATTTTTACATTTTTTCTCCTCTTTTTACTTTTACTTTTCCATTATATGCAAAACCGGCAACAATCATAAATCTCTTAGAGAAAGTTCTCACGTTCACTTTGCTATAGTCCTTTGACTTGACGGATTCTCTTTTAAAATTAAAGATCTTACAAATATTCTCAGAAATTCTTTCTTTTTTGGATACTTTCTTAGAAGTATTTTTCCACTTTTACGTTTTTTCCTTTCTTATTAATAATATTACTTATCGTACCTTTAGATATCGAAAAATCATGACTTTTACAGCGTTTTTAAATAATTGAATAAGCATAATTCTCTTCGAAAAGAGAGGAAACATAGCCTTCCATCCATTGCTTATTTAAAAGCGCCATTTTGAAAGTAAACAAAACTCTGAGTTAGCAGACGATAAGTTATACTTTAACTATTTAACTGCTGCGAAAATAAAATTCTTTCGTAGCATACAATTTTTATTACAGCTCATCAAAATCGTTCAAAAAATGTCCGAACAACCTCTGTAGTCGCGCATTTTGCTTCTAAGAATAAAAATGAAGAGAACACGAAAGCGGTAGTCGGTAAAAATGAACTTACATTCAGAGTCACAGTTTTCGACCTGATCCGGCCAGTCACAATGGGCGTTGTATTCGTTGTATGCAAGACCTTCCGGACAATAGAATGCGAAGGGATGTCCTTCCACGCATTGCCAGAAACGAGTGCAGTCTGTCTCGTGGGCATACAAGCCGTAATGGCGTGGACAGTGTTCCGAAGAACGAGGTGGTTCTGCAAGAAAAACAAAAATTAAATATGAAAGTACTCTAATCGCATGGTAATGGTAATTAATTGACGTCGCACTAGAGCAACACAACGGGCTATTGACGATGGTCTGGGATCAATCCCGAAAGGAAAGATCCGAGACAACACCATGTAATTTTGAACCACGATCAGATGACGAGGCAGCACCTGAGCTGACACCCCACTCTCCAAAATTCCACACCACACAAACCTGAGGACATTCGACGGATTTAACGTGCGCCAGCTCCCTTGGTACACGAAGGTCTTTGGTTGGATTGGAACTCGCAACCCTCCGGTTGCTAATCCGTTACTCTTCCAACCGGGCTACTGAAGCCCAATTACCAGAAGAAGCTAAAAATACATCTGGTAAAGAACTAATTTATCGCAGTTTTGGTGATGTTAATGCTTATGATTGATTCTATGAGCAACCTGTTGAAATTGGATTCGAGTTACAAGCCAGGTTACGTGACAAGTTACGAAACAGGAACTATGCATAACACAAACACCCAGCATAACACTAGCGACTATAGAATTTGCTTTACAGAAAAACTCTCTCATAGCAATTTAATTTCTCATTTTCTAAAATAAATTAATATAAAGTCGTATGTTTGATAAATGAATCTTACATTTAGTGCAGGTTTGCTTGAGAAGGCATCGCATTAGAAGTTGTAAAGAATATTTAGATTTTCTTAAAGCTGTAATTGACATTTTTGGAGAAAAGTGATACACTACATTGCACACATTGAAAAGTTGAATATTCACACATTATCCTCGTTTGAAATACAGTTAGGAAATTCAATGCATGTTCCTAAGAAAAAGTTTTATCTGTTCAATAGTAAAAATATGTTTTTATGACAGCAAACTTCTCAATAAGATACCAGGTTACTAGTTTCTCGATTGGACTATATGCTCAATTTGACTATAGGCTCCTCATCGTTTTGTACCAATAAGCATGTGGACGAGACAATTAGATATTACAATGTCTGCTTTTTAAGTAAGTCTTTTCAGTCAGTTTTAGCAAGACGCGTGCAACTTTGTCTATCAAAGAGTACTTCTTGGTGGAGATAGGTTACACTGTTATAACTATTGTATTGTAAGTTAATTTTGTAGTGGTGAGATAAGTTCAGTTCAGAGTAAAGGTAGATACACTGAATGTTGATAGGTTTTGCGAAAAAAAGAGCAAAAAGAAATGCTTTCCTAGATGCTTGAATGTTTGTGATATGTTCAAATTAAAATTATGTGAATGACAACAAAAAATAGTTTTCAATCACGAGAAGATTCAATACAAAATCTAACTAATGATGTGTAATCTGCACATTTGTTTGGGATATGTGAGTAGAAAAATGTGAAGTTAAATTCAATCCCAAAAACGTGTATTCGTTTCTTTATTTTCAACATATCTATCTGTATTGTCTAAGCTTCATATCCTTTTAATGTTGAACACGCTAAAAAATTGACTTTCTTCCCTTCGAGGATTGATCCCGGACCGTCGTCAATAAATCGTTGTGTTGCTCCAGTGAGACGTTAATTAAATACTTACCTCCAAAAAGTTCCAGGAAAAATTTTATTTTCACTTCATCTGACACATTATTACATTTGCCCATCTCTATTTTATAACTCTGGATGGTGTTATCAAAACCAAATGAAATAATTAGTTTTTATAAAGTTGAATTTCATACAATTTCTATGTTACTGTACGAGAAAAAGTAAATTATCAACTTCAGATTTTTTAGCATGTAATGTATTTGAAAGAATGCTTTTAGTAAGACTCTTCTATGCATTACTTGACACTCCCCCAATCCATGTTACTTGGGATTTACACTTTTAAACAATTGCGCTCACCTGTACAATCTAATTCACCTTGAGATTTTAAAAGCAAGATATAAAAGCGAATTTTCCCTCCTAATTATGGGTCAAATTAGCTCTGATGTAGCAAAAAATAAACGTAGAGCGACAAACCAAACCATCCTAATTACACAACTTCAAAGACAAAAATTCACTCAGGTGATTACAAAACCATTGTCCCATCTTTTGTTGCAATTCCACTTTGGAGTTTCAAGGAAATGTTTTAACTATTCTGTAGTCACTTTTTACACAATGAACATTTTGAAATAGTACCTAATTTAAGGTCTAACTAATTGTTTATGTTGATGCGTTTATTTCTTTAGCTCAAGGCTTAAAGTGACACGAGACAAATTCCTAACAGGTAGTTCTGTAGAGAATCAAAAAATGGTGTAAAGATCAAAAATTTATGTCCAGAAGAACTTCCTCTGATGTTTTTGAAAACATCAAACTCACCTAAAAACCGTTAGAATAAATCAACAATTCTCAAACTTTCGACTTTCAGGCCCACCTTCAAATCCACAAATAGTGGTCTTCCTAAATTTTTGAACTGAGAATTCAACTTTTTTAAAAGAAAACCCTAATAAGTCACATGGTGAATTGGTCACCATGTGACTTGTAAAATATGGTCTTTTGGACTTGGTCTGGGTTTCACTTTAACCAAGGGTATTAGTAACAACAAAAGAGTAGAAAAACACGAGAAAATTTCATTGCATTAATTAAGCAAATTACTAAACACGTTTTCTTATTTCTCGCGGTCCACCACCCTTTTAACAAAGCAGTTATATAATTATATTCTAGTGCAGACATTCAGGCCATCGGATCAAATTACATTCCAATCTCTGGAAAAATTTCTGAGTGCCAGTCTCACTGAGAAAGAGACTGAAGGGAAAAACAATTATTTTCGAATGAATTCCAGGGCACTGTAATATCTACGGGAATTAATGACATGTTGGTGGTGTGGTGAAGGGTAGGAAAATAACACAACAATTAACAATTAAAACATATTTCCATTCAGCTAGACTATATTCGTAGACTCCTTATTTTAAAATAGAAAGAAGAACGAATGAAACGTATCCCTTCGAAGAGTTAGAAGGACCTCCCGAAGCGGATTATTGCAGGTCTACTCGGCAGAAAAGCTATTGTAGTTTTTGACTTACAGTTGGTCATGATCGCTTGGCAAGTCATCTGTGCCGCATTGAAGTTTTTGACAAAACTCAAATTGCCCCCTATGTGGGAAGAATGAGAGAATGGACAAGGCACACATTATGCAAAGGACGACGTTGCGTAGTTTCAGAGGTGGAGAGATATTGGAGTGCAAGAAGTCTGATTATGTGATTTTGACTATCATCTTTTGTATTTTCGATCTTTTGTGTTGTAAAATGAATGATTTTTTTCCCTTGCCATTGGAAATAAAAATCCCTTTTCTCGTTATTAAATACAGTAAGGCTGATAAGTTGTGTTTAAAAGGATGTATGATCGACTTGCGTCAACTTCTCATATTTCCATTTTATCAAGTTGCTTAAAACTATATAAAAAACCATTCCTGAAGAAGACATCTCAACCTTCAGAACTATGTCTAGGGGTGGTGAATGGTTGCAACTTGCCTTCCATTACACTATAAAGGACATTATTGCATTAAAAGGAGCCTCGTTTTCCAAAGAGTGATTCCACAAGAAGCAGTGTATAAAATGAATATGAAATCTTCAGGACACAATTCCCTAATGAATCAGGGTCTAGCTTTGATAATTCTAAACTTCAATTTAACTGAGCTCTTCCTATTTTATAGAGATGAGTGGGATACAAACTGATCAACGTTTAATATAGACTAGTTTTGAGCCCCAGGTAAAATTAATCTTAATAGTTTTGCTCTTGGTGTGATTTTGACTCTAGATACTGGAGTTTTCTGGTATGATGTGATTTTGTTAAAGATACCAGTCCTTCTGAAAGGTTTCTTTGCTGACTTTTATTGATTGGCCTCTAACATCTTTGAATCCTTCAAAACCTGGAGAAGATACTTAATGGCCAATTTCGTGGTCTAGTGACTAACATCTATGACTTTTCATTTGAGCCCTCATTATACCTTACTCTGCCAAAACATTCAACAGCAGTAAAAAATGCAAAACTTCAAAACAGCAACTAATAAAGATAAAAACTTCGAAAATACCATCTATGGTCTTTCGGTGGAGAGTGACGTCCACCATCACATTAGGTCACAAGAGGAAAATGTGAAATTAAATATTGTTCCAGAAAAGTGTTGCTACCACTCATTTTTTAAGTAAGCCTTTTCTAGGGTACGTGTAAAGGCGAGGAAGCGCTAGCGTTATTTACTAGTGTGTCTGATAAAATAAGTGTTATCTGATGCTCAAATCGAAAATAGATCTCTCAGATTTTACCACTTTTGCTTATTTGAAATGAAACTGGTGAGAAAATTCCCAACAGAGTTGAGCTATGGCAAATTTGTTTATTTCCTTATTTTTTGACATAAAATTATGTCAAAAAATAAGGAAATAAACAAATCTGCTATCTGTTGCTTGTATTCTTGCAACAATTTCAAAGCTCGTTTGGTTTGACCAACCTCCTTTACACCTTATTTGCAATTTGCTCATTTATAATTGCAATTTGCTTACACATTTGGAGATAATTTCTGATCATCAATAACAATCCTCCCCCGAATAGCAGGACCCGCTGCGCGTCAGTGGGTTTGCTCATTGAGCTATTGAACCATAGACGTGAAATATAAGTAGACTGATTATTGCTAGTGAGAGGAGCTTTTAAAAATGTGACCAACATGTCGACTAGTACTCACGTGACTGTTCTGTCACGTGAGTACTAGTGAAAAAATTGACTTGTTTGGCCTATTTGTTATCTTATCTCTTATCTTATCTCTTATCTTATCTCTTATCTTATCTCTTATCTTATCTCTTATCTTATCTCTTATCTTATCTCCTCGTTTTGCGATATAACATCGCATCAAAGGGTAGGTGTGTGAATGTGCATTTCCATAGAGGGCGACAAAAGTGGTGAAATCGACGAAGTCTACTACTATCAGATGATCGATCAATGGACCAATCAGGTGAATCAATGGATGGACGTCTTCTCCCGTCCCGTGAACAAATCAAATTTTGAATGTTATGTTCCACCTAGCAGTCGAAGTATTCTAAGGGTCGCGTTACTACTAGTCTGGGTCACATGAACCTGGGCATATTTAAAGGTTACCATTGCTTTGTACTTCTTTTATGGATTCAACTTACGAGTTGTTGGTGGCACATGTTTGATTACTGCATCTTACCCTGGGTGCATTTCTCTTTTCAGTGTCAGTAGAACCTTTCTTGTGTTTTTCCATAAACTCCTGCACCGTCACGCAGGGTATCACTCACGTGTATTCTAGCCGGTGCGATTTTTATGAGCTTAAAAGAAGCAAGTTATCTGGCGACATCCTCAGTTTTTTTATAATACAGCTTTGGTTGTGAAAGAAAACAATTTGAAGTGGCCTTGGTGTGAGTTATGTCCCAAGAACATTATTTGCATGATGTAAGTGTAGCAAGTCGGTTTCCTTTCCAAAACGTGCGTTGTACAAATATTAAACTAACGTGTTTCGATTACTAATGAATTTTATGTATGTGTGTGGTTTTTCGAAATCCTTTCCAATGACACCGGATCAAGTTCTGGATCCTTGTGACAAGCTCTGGATTAAGTGCTCTAAAAGACAATCCGGAACTTGTTTCATCTCAACAGCATGACACTTTCCCCTTTATGTCATGCGACTGAAGTTGTTTTTTAATTGCGCATAGGTGGTTACAAATGCAGTTAACATATATTTTATGAATCCGTTTTATTGTTGAACGGATAGAGCTCCAGACCAGATCTCGCCCATCAAGATCTGCCAAATCTCGCTTTTGAGGAGATATCTCGTCCATCAAGATATTGCCGATTTTTATAATGACGAGATCAAGATCTGGTCAGTTTTCTGCTAATAACGATATATCGCTTTCGTCAAGATCTGGTCAGTTTTGTTAAACTTCGTCGAGGCAACTGCCAAGAGGAAAAAAATAAAGATAACAATTTATTATTTTTACTGGTAAGAAAACTGGGAACATTTGATGTTATAATTGTGTTATTGAACTTCAAAAACATGAATCATGCTTAATTTATCTATGCTTAGACCAACTAAATTCTGCAATTTAGTTTCAGTAATCTCTATGCCCATTTTCTATAAATAGCATCTGCTGACTACAAATAACGGCAAAGTAGAAAATGTTTCAATCAAGAAATAAAGTAATTTATGTCAGTAATTAGAAGGTCGTAAGTAAGGATATAATTCTTCGAAAATATTTCCCCTATTGAATCCCTCGTGAACCCCCCAAAACGTCTGGTATGGGATCATCACAAAATCTGACCTCGATTCAGTTACATCTCTCCAGCAGACGAAAAAAGTTCTAATCAAGATAGGCCGTAAATAATGGTAATTTTTACGAAATAGTTTCCCTTACGGGGGGCCCTTGAAGGACTATGATCTAAAATGCCGCCTTTCAAACGTCAAAAATAAGCGAGGGATCTTTTGAATACTACGGCATAAATTTACAACTCAAATAATTATATATAATTACTGTGTTCTCAGATAGCATCTCTAGTGTATAATGAGGGAAGAGATAAATCTCTTTAGAAATTAATCGATATATATCACTTTTTATTACTTCTCGAGAGATTGTGTACATTCCACATGCATTCCTTCTGAACTTGAAGCTTCTTCAAGGATTAATCGTTTCGTGAGTTTTTCTTTTGTTTAAAAAATAGAAATTTCATAGTATATATTTCAGAGGTAAGAGGTATATATAACATTTTGAATTGAATTTGATTGTAACTAACAAGCATTGTTAAAAGAGGTCAATGATTGAGTATTAGATAGACTGCGATTCGCAGAAGTGTTGTTTCTAATTCCTCTTTGTCTAGCATGTGCTAGATCAAGTCCATGAAACCACTCGTCTTTAAAAGTCCAAAATCATCAAAGGATTCTCAAAAATGTCATGGAAATCCAAACAGACACACAAAAGCATGTGAGCCGGGAAAACCTGTGATCTCGTGTACTTAGGACAAACAGGAAAAATTTTATGTTCATTTTGAAATTTAAATTCAAAACAGTTTATCTTAAGAGTATTATAAGTGTTCGTCAAGAGGATGATTGGTAAGGATAGGATTTTAATTACCTAAAAATTGCTAGAAAGTACCGAATAAAATTACATTTTTGACTAAAATATTGCAAAGAACGCCATGAAACAGAAAAAAAAGACCTTAAAAATTACATTTTTATATCAAAAGTTTTTATAATAAGAGGTCCACGAAACAACAAAAAGAATCTTTACAAGCCAAACATACTCTTAAAATACAATTTAACTTGTTACAGTTCCTATACCAAACTGAAAGTCTACTTTGATTGAAAATATGCTACAGAAAAGGATATAGAAGAAAAAATACAAACGGAACTTATATTTTCTATACCAATTGAAAGTATGAATTTTACTAACAGTAACATTTAATTGAATATTTTAATTTGCCATGGCAATTGAAAGTCTGTAGTTCATCAGTCTATAATTGCAATGCAGAACAGAAACCAAGATTATATTTTCAAGAGAATTATTTTCTACGGTCCTGCAACAACGTTTAAACTTGAAAACTTCCCCTTTGTTTCTACTAAAACCACAAGAGTAAACTCTAAATTACGTCGTTCTTTGTTCAGCCTCCTAAAAATTCCCCAAGAGAAAAGATTTTCTCTGAGAGAGGTGAAAAAATATTTTTAGGGAAATTCCCTCCAAAATTCACTATTCCTTGAAAACACCAAAATATGCAAACAAAATGACTCAAAATTGAAAAAAAGCCCGAAAAAATCTAAAAAAATGTCATTTTGCATAAGAATCACGAAAAATGCATGAAAATGCCCTAGCTGGGGTTCTTAAATCAGCAAATGTGTGCGAAATTTCAAGTCGAAATTCACAAAATTGGCTCAGTTAAATAAGTCATTAACAGACTCATGACGTAGTAATTATACATCAGAGCGCAGATGTAGAATTTGGAAAGTGTGTCCTAAATGCCACAAAGCCGATTTACAACGATTTGTCATCAAAAGATGGTGATCAAAACATCATCAACTTGATTGACGCTGGTATAACAAATTAGCAGGAAAATACTATAAGTACTGAATATGCTTCCGTTCATTGTACTGAAACTTTAAACGCGTTTTGCTCGGAAATAGCTTTTTCGCGAGTAGTTGGTGTGATATCTATGAGACTATTGGATTGAACTGCTTATCGAGCAAGCAGCATCTTATCGCTTAATGAACCAGAAATAAAGCGATACGCTACGTTTTTACATTATTAAGATTTGACAAGCTTTTTGGTTTAAATTTAAACCAAAAAGCTTGTCAAATCTTTAGTTAAATTTATGATTGCCAATGGTTTGATAGACGCAAAAAGTTTGGAATTATTTGTTTGCATAGTTTCGTCAATAAAAAATACCAAAAAAGAGGTAGTTTTAGCGAAAAAAGAGAGAAACTCCCTTTATAGGGGAATGTAATTTATTTCACCTCATGGAGTCAGTTTAGACCAGGGGTTGCCAAACGTCTTTCACCGTCAACCCCTTCGAGTGTTTCTTGACTTTTTATCGTCCCCTCTATTTTAGTAGTACGTAAAAAAACTAGGACACATTCAAAAAGACGCTTATGTAAGTTTTTAAATTGTTTATTTTATAGTTAGTGTTTATTGTATGTATCATATATTATTATATTGGCTTAACATCAAAGGGATACGTTTTTGTTTTCGACGTCCTTCTTAACAATACATATTTGATAGGAGGGATAAGTAATATATAAAATTTAATATAGATGACAAAATAACAATAATACGATCTTCCTTATATATGTGAAAATAAGACTTTATTTACTTAGTATACAATTTACTAACGTTGTCAATGTGAACTAGTGACTATTGACAAGATTAGCATTGTTGGGTTCAAAGTTAGTTAAGTATCAGCCTTAAATCTCTCGCCACGGAATTCTATATTCACTCTTAATTGTCTTTCAGGATGGAGGTAATCAAAGTTAACCGAATTGAATATTACCCCCGTACAATGATGTCTTACACTTTTCTATCGACCCATGAGCCCAAATCAACCACTAACAGTGTTATATCGACCCTAGGAGTCGATATCGACCACTTTGGCGACCACTGGTTTAGACGAATGACGTAGTAAATTCCATATTAAAGAAAAATAGTTGTTTTGTATGCTCTATAGTTTAAAGACTTTTCAAGTAAAATTACATTTGCTCATGTCAATTTTTTTGGTAAATTTTATTTATAAATATCCCATACATAGAGTTTTAATTTTTTAAATAAATTCTTCACAACCCATCCATCTGTTTGATCTATAAACAAATAGAGGAACTCCTATTCTATCGAACCAGGAAATCGAATGTGAAGTTTTTGGGGAAAGAATTCCCCTTCTCTATAAAAAGACCATGATCATAAACACTTTCTCACACCCCTAAAAAAAAAGTTTTGCTCGCCTGGCAACCCCGCTAGGCCACCCCAGACTGAAAATTTCGAACCAGGCTAAACTGCAATTGTCAAAGCATAGAAAACTTTAGAGATGGGCAAAACCGATGAAGACAGTGTTAACAGTTATTGCTAATTTGCCTAACAGCTATTATTAACTATTACCAACAGTTATTATCTCGCATAACAGTCAGTTAATAAATTTAACCGTTATTAACAACTGTTGAAAATTGACGTTAACAGTAGGCAAGGTAATTGAATTAACGTCGCACTAGAGCAACGGTCTATTCCGGATCAATCCCGAAGGGAAAAATCCGAGGACAGCACCTCGTAATTTTGAACCACGGTCAGATGACGAAGTCAACACCCCACTCTCCAATCTTTCACAAATCGCCAACGTGAGGACATTTGATGACACATCCGATTTAACGTGCACCAGCCCCCACGTACACGACGGACTTTGGTTGGATGGAGTTTCGAACTCGCAACCCTCCGATTAATAATCCGTTCTCTTCCAACTGGGCTTTTGACGTTAACGGAAAATTTATAGTTGGTAACTGTTTAAATTAACCGTTAAGGGAATTTAAAAAAATCTAATTCCAACTTTAAATTTTATTAATTTGAATAACGTTTATTAATTAAAATTAATAAAAATAATTATTAATTCTTGTGATAAATTTAGCATTTAAAGTTACTTTTCGTCATTTGGAGATAACATGTATGACTGCTAATATTTTTGGTAACAGTCGCTTACTGCTATTTTTTTCGATAACAGTTGCTTGCTGTTAATTTGTAACGACACTGTTATTTGAACTACTATCAGAATAACAGCCCAATCTCTAGGAAACTTACGTAGCGCAGATCTGTAGCTACAATCGATGTCGAACGGGAGCTCGCATCGGAGAACGTCAGGTTTTTGTTTGTCGTCGAACACCAGGCCGTCCGGGCATATGCCTTCTCGCATGGTTCCGTTCTCGCACTTGTAGTACATGTCGCAGTTACGTTCGTGAGCGTAGAACAGATTCGTTTGACCGCTGCACTGCCGCTGGCCCGCACCTGCAAAATGGACGGCATGTTTACATGGAAGTGGTAAACATGTCCATAGAAATTGACAACAATGGAAGCGTTTGCCAATCACACAAGTAAAAACTGGAAGCGTAAATACAACTTTAAAGCACATTTATATTCATTCTTGCAAGGAGTTTAGGTCTATTTAACTTCGTTGTACAGAATACCCTAAAGATAGGTAAAAAGTTTAAAGGACATACACTATCTGGCCATTCGTTACCGGACACCCCATACTATTAAGTTAAAGCGGACCCAGCACGACATCAGTATCGTGTAGGGCCACCTTTCGCCGCAATGACATCTTCGAGGAAGACTTTCCATCAATTTTCGATACGTTTCTGAAAAAATCTTGCTCCATTCATCCTTCAAATTGGCAAACAACTCAGTGGTGTTTTTTGGTCTGGCTCTCAACCGGCGCTCTAACTCATCCCTAAGGTGTTTCAAGGGGTTGAGATCTGGACTTTGGCCTGACCAATGAAGTTTTTCCACACCCATTTCCTCAAACCACGTGTTAATAACACCTGCTGTATGACATGGAGCATTGTCTGCTGAAACAGGTATAGACCAATACCAAAATGTTACCACAATGTCGGTAGCGCAGAATTGTCCAGAACTGTAGCTGCTATAAGAATATTCTAACCGTTCAACGTCTTTTATAAGTTGATGACGTGTACGGATGATACTAAGCTCTTTTTGAGGGGTGTCCGGTGACGAATGGCAAGATAGTGTATGTTGTGTTGCGCCAGTGCGACGTTATTCACTTACCAATTACCAATCATGAACATGAATGGGAGCTGCTTTGATTTTAAGTCATCCTATGTCCGTCACGCATAAGAGCTCAGCGAGAGAGAACTTGGTAGTCTTGGTTGCTGCATTAGAGTAATTGCAGCTTAAATGCTAAATTCGGTTTATTTCGTTTATTGATAGGTTTTATACTCGTATGGTCTTTAACCCTCTTGGTTGATTTCCCGAGAGGTACCCCATCCTTAGCAAAACTGACCAGATCTTGTTGGATGAGACATCTCTGCACTAAAAGAAAACTAACCAGGTCTCGATTCGTCATCATAAAAACTGGCAATATCTTGATGACGAGGTATCTCATCATTAGCAAAATTGACCAGATCTTGATGGGTAGGTAGGTACTTTAACCTCGCACTGGAGCAACACAACGGGCTATTGGAGACGGTCCCAGATTTTGACGGGCGAGATATTCCGTCGAAACCATTTAGAGGGTTAAGGGGCCTCGTTAGCCCATTTGGAAGAGTCGCGGATCAGCGATCGGAGGGTTGTGAGTTCGAGACTCGTTCTAGCCGTGTAAGTGGGGACTGGTGCACGTTGCCTCAAATGTTCTCACGTTGGCGTGGTGTGGAAGTTTGGAGAGTGTGGTGCCGGCTCGTCATCTGACCATAGTTCAAATCTTTTGCTTCTGCAATGTTATAATCCATATTTCCATATTCTTTCAAATCTAATAAACATTAAAGAAATCAAAGTTGCTTATATGTTGTGTTATCAATACACGAAAGGGCCGCGGTAGTCCGGTTGGAAGAGATGCGGCTCTGTAACCGGATCGGTTTTTAGTTCGAAACTAGGTCCAACCAAACACCATCCTGTTCGTGGGCGCTGGTGTACTTTAAATCTGTCGTGGCCTCATGTTGGTGTGGTGTGGAAGTTTAGAGAGTGGGGTGTCACCTCAGGGGTGTTGACCTCGTCACCTAACCATGGTTCAAAATGACGAGGTGTTGTCCTCGAATTATTTCCTTCAGGTTGAATCCCGGACATTCGCCAATAGCCCTTTGTATTGCTCCAGTGCGACGTAAGTTCAACTACCATCAACTACTTACCTTATACTGTTACATAATCTGTCCCCAACGGTACAAGCGAACTGCCATTTTGGTCTACCAATTCTGGAGTAGCGGCACTGGAACCCATTTGGATGGCTGAAGGAAAAGTGCGTCATGGCGACATTATTTTTGTTTCTTTCCGTTTCGCCTTTATGGTCGTTACTAAAGAGAAATGTAAACGTGTTTCTCCTTTCGTAGCTCCTAGATTTGCGGGTACTTATTCGTTCAAGAAATTATGGTTTGATATTTAGTAAAATAAAAATACAACAGTAAAGCATTTAATATTAAAATAACTATTTCGCAATTTCCAATTGTATGTAAAACTTTATTCAGCATTAATTTATTCTGAGAAAAATTTGTTGTATTTGAAGAACTATTTGTGGCGGAAGGATCCATTTTGCAAACCAAACAGGAATGGCCAAGTTAAGTTGTCATCAAGTAGTTC
This sequence comes from Meta bourneti, assembly GCA_933210815.1. Classification (NCBI taxonomy): domain Eukaryota; kingdom Metazoa; phylum Arthropoda; class Arachnida; order Araneae; family Tetragnathidae; genus Meta; species Meta bourneti. Next base: position 18,894,599 of record OW119922.1, read on the forward strand.
CTATTTCTCAGCTCCAGTAAACAAATCACGATATTTGTAGTTTGAGTTATTAACGCACTTTTCATTTGATGTAATATTTATATTTCATTATGACTGTATATACAGAGACCCGATTATAGATAGCGTATAGAAAAGACTAAATATACATCAGAAGGGTGGGTGTTAATATCACGCCGGGTCACCACTTTTAGAATGCTAAAGTCGGAATAACTACGTAGACTTGTTTCGACCATCAGAAGAATGAATGAAGCACATGATAGCTTAGTAAGGAACTGTAATTATAACATGGCAAGCAAATAGAATAAGTACTAATCAGCTATCAACTAAACATATGTGCAAAATTCTACAGCTGTAAAAGCAACGTCACAGTTTAAATACCATCGACCTTCCAATGAAATTGACAAAATATGTGAACGGAGTCGCTGTCCTAAGATTTCGGAAGGGTAAGTAAGTCACGTGGGCTTTCGAATAGACTTGCGCCGATTGGCTATCGAAGCTTTTCCCCACAACCACGTGACAGATCTTCAAACCGAACGACAAGGAATAGCATGAAGCAGCGGGCACCTGTTCCGTCTATTTCATTAGATGGTAGTTAATTAACATCTCACTGGAGCAATACAACGGGCTATTGGCGACGGTCAGTGATCATTCCCGAAGGGAAAGACCCAAGGACACCGCCTCGTAATTTTGAACCACGACTCTCTATTAGAAGGTCGATGCTAAATATTTCAGACGAGCTAAAAGTCCTATTTAAACAAAGCTATACATCTAATTATTTAAAGCTGCGAATTTAAAATTACGTTTTAGTAGCAAGGAAAAAACACAGGTGTTGTACACATGCGATGAATGGAAACATTTTTGTAAATGAAATTAAGTTTACCTTCGACGAAAAAGTGTTCTTCGTAGAATCAGTTAAAATTCTAAAAACCCATACAATTTGCTAATATATGTTACTCCTGGATAATAGCTTTGTTATTCGTATCTTCAACATTAGTTTTTTCAAAATCTTCTGATTATCTTTTGACTTTTATGTATAATCTTATTTAAAAAATGTAAAAGTCCATGACTTAAAGATTGGGTGAATTAGGTACATTTTTGTACAAGTTTTAAGACGAATATTAATTTAAGACCTAGAAGCGAAATAATTATCCACTTACTTCTACTATAATAAAGAGATAAAACTTTAATCTGCGGTTGTTAAGAGCAATAGTAATATTCAAATTCAAGAACAATAAAAATGTATACTATACCCCGAAAAAAAAATTTCCGAGATAGCGCAGGAAAAACTAGTCTTTTCTACTCAACTATGTATATTCCACGTAATAGTGTTATAGTTTTAGTAGTTTGTAACCAAAAAAGGTATATTACTAGCGTGGTTAATAAGGCATTAAACTTTCAAACAAAAAAATTTGGGAAAAAATGTTTGTAAGTAATGTTTCTAAATATTTCTATCAAAAGGTGATTGACATTAGAGCATGACACTACACCGAGTAATGACAAAAATAGGTAACTTGGAAAAATTCATTAAGTAAACTAAAAACAAAGTTTGTAAATTTGCCGACTACCTAAATAGTGTTGTATAGATTTACTTCAAAATGAAACGAGTGTTAAGTTGTGTACTACGGATCACCTAATGTGAACTCAAATGATTTTTATTCTGCTTGTGAAATTGCTTTAGGGTGAAAAAACAATTAAAGGCATATACTATCGCGTATTTTTATAACATTGAAAATGAATGCTATTTGATTGTTTACCCTTGTTACATAAATAATACAAAAGTTATATAAATAATAAAAAATTTGAAAATGCTTTATTTTAAATTATTAAAATATTTTAATGTGTTTTGTGTAAATTATATATTTTTTTGCATCGGACTAAATCTATTTATATATCATGGATTGATCATCGGATCAATCAAGTTTTTTGCATGATTGATTTTCTTTGAATACTTTGAGAAAATTGATCCTCACTTCAAAAAGAAAATAAATTAAAAATGAGCTATTTCTTAAAAATTATTATGTAAACGAAGAACAGCCCTTTTTCTAAAATTGCGCCTCTTCAATCTGAGCTTTATTATTTTTGAAATGAATAATGTTAATTTGATTTCAAGTATTTTTTCATGCAATTTAAAGTAATAATATGCAAATTACCCTATAATTTATGAGGATTAAAAGCAGTTTTTGAAGTTATTAAAGTCAACCAATTTCTTTCGAGTGAAAGGTATCTGCACTCATTAAAAGACTGAGCAATCTTTCTTAGCATCCTGATGTTTTGTCTGTTTTAATTTGGGTCCCTTTTGAAGCGGAATATGATTGGTTGGGATTATATGGCGCAAGGACCATATTTGGCCATGCTGCTCCAAACATGACATCAAGTAATGGACATGCACACACAAGAGAGGTTTTACTAACACAGAAGAGAGAAATAAATCGAGGGTGGAATCGAACCAGCGCCGCCTAGGTAGCTAGCGCAGTGGGCATACCCTCTGAGCAACAACGGCCCGGATATGATTGGACATGAATGAATGAATTCTAAGCTTCACAAAGCAAATTCTAAACACAATTTTCGATAGCTATTTTTTAATTTTGAAATCATAACAGTCATTACGATGAAAACGCTTATACATTATATAGACAAAAGTATTTGGACACAGCATGTTTTTCAGAAAAAGTGCGTTATTATTCTATTCAGTAACGGGTAAGTCCTCCTTTTGCTTGTATTACAGCTGCAACACGTCGAGGCATACTTTTCACAAGTTCTCTGTAAGTCTGGGCAGGAATAGCTCGCCATGCCTCTTGTAAGGCTGTGAGAAGAGATTGTTGTGAAGAAGGGCGGTGCGTGGTGGTCATACCCGTCGCTCCAGTTCGTCCCACAAGGGCTCGATTGGATTGTGATCGGGGCTCTGAGTAGGCCAGTCAAGCAAATTCACCTCATTTTCAGGAAACCAGTCCAGCACACGTTTTGCAGTATGACATGGAGCTTGATCCTGTCGGAAGAAACAACCATCATCGCCGTAGTATTGCCATAGTGTAGGCAAGGCCGAATTATCCAGAACGTCGAGGTACACGTCAGCGTTCATGGTACCAGGTACATAAAGCAATGGGTCGAGTCCTAACCAGGAAAAACAACCTGATTTTCTTCAGTGTCCAAATACTTTTGTCCATATAGTGTATACTGGCGAGTAAAACAAAAATAACACCATTATTTTGAAAGGTTGCAATCTCAAGATTAAACAAAAAGCTTGGGGCGATTAGCATAACTGACGATATTCAGTAAAAAGCTGGTACGCATTCAAATTTTGGAATTGTGACGTTAGTGACTGACATAGGAATGCGTTCTGTTAACACAAAAGGGGCCGCGGTAGCCCGGTTGAAAGAGTAACGGACTATGCACGTTAAATCTGTCGTGGCCTGAAAGGTCCTCACGTTGGCGTGGTGTAGAAGTTTGGAGAGTGGGGTGGCAGCTCAGGTGTGACCTCGTCATCTGATCATTGTTCAAAATTACGTGGTGTTATCCTCGGATCTTTCCCTTGGGGTTTAATCCCGAACCGTCGCCAATAGCCCGTTGTGTTGCTCCAGTGCGATGTTAACCAAATACTTACCTACTTATTAACACAAGAATTCATCCAAATCCTCATTCTCTGAATGCAAACGTGGTACGAAGCCTGCATCAGTGTTTGAGGGGGTGTCATACAGTCTACAATGGAACCTCTCTTTTTTAAGTTTTCACAGTTATCCGTGTCTCATGATACGCAGTGCAGTATCACCATTTCAGTTCAGTCTTTTTTACAGTTTTCATTATAGTTTTGTTTTTAATCAGATTCGGTAGCTCTTGACGCACATTGTGTCATTTTACCACATGCAGTTCACTTCACTGTAAAGTAACAGCTGTAAACCTTACTGTTAATCGAGTTAAGCTGTGTAGGAAGACATGTATTCTATCAAAACATTCACAAATCGTATCTTTTATGAAGGCGTTATATGAACACCGAGCTTAATAAGGAAATTCCATAGGATCCATGCTATCGATTATAAGCAGTAACGAGAAAAAAAGGTTGCATTTTAAATATGTAAAATTACTCTTCATACGATTTCTCTCTTATAATATCGAGGGAGGTTAAGTAGGAAATGGCGAAATATTTTATATTTTCCGGCATCTTCGTTCAGAAGAAAGTAAAAAGCCGGAAATTGCATTAAGTAGGATCCGGGTTCAACTTAGAGTGCTTTTCGGATTTCATTACTTGAAAAGTGTGTCTTATATTTATGTGACTTTTATGCTCTTTATTAAATACTAATTAAGAAATCTTCAAGGTTGTTGGCATACTCATTTGTCATGGGTGAAAATAATCTTTCAAACTGTACAGATCCAACTATAGTAAATTTTTCTAATTGTAAGAGAATATTCTTGGACCTTTGTTTAAATGATTTTTGAAAAGGAAAAATTGTAACCTTCCACTTCAAAGAGATGTAAACATAAATTGCATATAAGTAAATAAACAAATACAAGCTTTAAAGTTTTTATGTATTTTGATTTGGGTATAAGATAGGTATTTTATTGGGATAAAGTCTTCTAGATTGAAATACAATTTCTAAGGAAGAATTTAAAACTAAATTTTCTCAAAACTTGTAAGAACAATTTATCCACTAAACAGTACTTCATGGTTGAAGTAGGTTTCAATGATATGCTACTATATTGTAAGTTAATTTTTATAGTGATGAATAAGTTCATCACAATTGAATTCCTAGGTAATTCTCCGAAAATTCAGGAATTTCCCTAACTTTTTAAAATTTACATCTTTTTAAAATATCTAGATAGATATTTTCCAGGTAGATATTATGTTCATTAATAACATTTTAATTAAAGTTAAGATCAAACATGCTTTCTGAAAACAAAAAAGAAGTAATGTTAATGACCGTAACAATTTGAGTCACGGACTGACAAAAGGAATAAAAGAGACTAAACTGAATAAAACTGGGCAGGTTTACTTATGCAAAAACATTTGTTGGGCAATCGCATCTTTTATGAGATAGCATAGGAAGCTACCATTACAAAATAAAGATATTTTCAATTGAATAATGATATTGAGGATATATTATCCACAGACGGTGGTAAAATTTTAATTTTCAAGGGCCTTTGAAGTTATGCAGTGAAAACTGAGAAGTAATATCTTGACATGATACTGAATGAAAATTTATTGAATTTTTATACCAACGAACATATAAACCAACCATCAACACATAATATGTATGAAAGATTTTCTACTCAAAGTAGTAAGTTCTGTTGGGGAAACAAGTTGAACTAAAATTTCGAACTACAAGTAGCCCCCCTTGGTGTATTTCTCTCTTGTATATCAGTAAAATTTTCCTTGTGTGTATGTCCATTTACTTGATTTAAAAAATATTGCTTGGAGCAGTTTCCCTTGTGCTATAAAAAACAAAAACCAACCAACCAACCGAACTACTAGTAGGGCCAATTCTGCATTAAGACTCGAAAGTGTCAAATTTTTTACCAAAAAATGCAATTGCATTAGGTTAGGCCAGTTTATCCGATTCTACGAAAACAAAAATAATCTTTTAAATAATTTAATATTACTTTTGCAGCGTTAATTAATGGATATTTCATGATAATCGTGACTTTGCCCTCCAATTCGTTGAAAGAGTTTAGAAGAGAAAAAACTCGATGACAAAAAAAAAACACTCTTAGAACGAGAAAACCATCCTTTTCGGGAAAATAACTATAAAATTTCTCGCAATCGCTCAATTCCCAGACAAAAAAAATTCTAGAGGAAATGAATCTCGTAGAAACAGCACACAAAGACAGCGCTCTTGGGTTCCTATTTTCCAACCACCTCCATTGACTGAAACAACAATGAAGCTACTCGCTAAGTGGTTTTCTTGTCGCTTCTATTGAGCCAACACACCCGCCTACACGGTGATTCAGTATTTGTTTTAGGCAGAGAAAGAATTGACGGTTTCCGCAAGGAGTTTTGCAACGCAACACCGACCACTTCGCTGCGTGCGACCATTCTTCCCAGTGACCCGTCGCACGTTCTGTTCGCGCTCGCTCCAGGTTAATCCCGTGAAGAAGTAGTATCTCACTAGGTTAAGCACACATTTCGTGGCTTAAAGAGTTTCCCTTTTGTATGTGTGGAAGGGAAAGAAACATAGACAGCCAGTAAAAGGGTCAAACTGCGTTTCATTTCCTGTGCGATTTATTTCGAAAGTGGAGAGACTCCCTTTTACGATTTTGTGTTTGTCCTTAACTAAATGGAATGGATGTGGATAATGTAGAAACTGCAATTTATATATATGGAATTTTCCACTTCTATACATATAAAGCAGAGTTGGAGTCTGCCTGTCTGTTCTCTATACCAGTGGTTCCCAACTGGTGGTACGCGAGAATATTTGGGGTGGTACGAAGAAGTGTTCAATAATAATACAAACCAAAAGTACTGGGTTAAAACTTACAACTTCCCGCGCTGCTCTTTTTAGTCAAGCACTTAAATTTTTAACTCCATTTGTAACAACGTATTTATCTGAACGTGGGTTTTCAGAGCTAGTGTATGTAGGAATAGACTATGCGTGGAAAACGACTTAAGATTAAAGATAAGCACTATTGAACCTGACATAGAAGCTCTAATAAGAAATAAGCATAAGTAACAGCAAGTTTTTCATTAAGCCTCCTGATAAGACTTCCAATCGACGTTTAACCAATTAAACCCGAGCAACGCTTGGTAAATTCAGCTAGTATGAAACGATATCTAAAATTAATTCCCTGAACACAATTCTCACCAGATAAGTCCGTTAACGATCCCCTTTCCTCTTTTCACGTAGTCTTTGTCACTATGTGGTCAATATATCTTGCCACTCTCTTTCACCTTTGATCTCATGCCATCTCATTAACTTTGACCTCCCACGGACTTTCCTGCTTTCAAACCGCCTGTGTAAGATCTTCGTTAAACCACCGACTTCTACCAATGAACTTTCTTGATAGATCCCCAGATCCAATAATCTTTCTCTTAATCCTTATCCCCCTAGCTAGGCCATTGCAAACTGTTCATTCTTTCAAGAGCTCCTTAGAATAAGGAGCTCTCAGAGCCGTCCAAAACACCCTACCTCAACAACTTCCACGTCTTATGATGCAGGCTTCTTGTTTGTTATATAAGTAAATAAACTGTTATGGAATTTTCTGCTTCTCCATTTCTGGTATCAATATTACACTCAGTACCAATCATTCTCTCTGGTTGTCTTATACCACTCTTGTCACGACTGCAGGCTTATAATTTCTGTTATTATGATATACAGGGTGAGTCTAAATTGTTTTTACAAAATAAGAGGGGTGATAGTACCCATCCAGACGAGCAATAATTACCATGGAACATAGGGTCGCATTCCACTCTGAGAAGCAGAAAAGAGTAAAATTAAAATTTCAACATGAACTTACAACAGTGTTGGGAAAGCGAATGAACGATACCAAAAGTTGCACAATCTGATTTATTGATCAGAGAAAAACTCACAGAAAGTGCTCAAAGTGGCGGCCACGCGTGTCGCTGCACAGTTCACACCGGCGAAGACTGGCTCTCGAACATTCCTGGTGTATTAATTTTGTCTGCGGCAACACCGATTCTCGCTACGAGATCTTCAGCCGAGTCCACAGGCGTCTGGTACACTAAAGATTTCATGTGCCCCCAGAAGAAAAAGTCCAGTGGGTTGAGGTCCGGTGAGCGAGAAGACCAAACCACAGATCCGCCACGTCAGATCCATCGTGCGGGATATGTGCCATTCAAGAAATGCCGGACCGTGCTGGAAAAGTGTGCGACGTCAGAGACGATGACTTGTTCATACTCTACGCGTTTCGACTTTACTCTTTTCTGCCTCTCAGAGTGGAATGCGACTCTATGTTTCATGGTAATTATTGCTCGTCTGGATGGGTACTATCACCCCTCTTATTTTGTAAAACAATTTAGACTCACCCTGTATATATGAAGCAATATCTAAAATTAGCCCCCTAAAATAAAATTCTCACCACAGGTAAGTTAATTACCGTTTCAGACTAGCTCCCCCTTTTCCTTCTGTTTTCCCTTTTCACCCGTTAGTCTTTTGTCTCGCCGCTAGCCATATGGTCAATACCTCTTGTCACCCACTTCCACCTTTGAACTCCGGCCACCTCTCTAACCTTGACTTCAAACGGACCCGCTCTCTTGAAATGTCTGTTTTTACCTCTCAGATCACCGGCGCTAGATCCACTTCTGGTTCGTAAAGACACCGACTTACTGCCAATGAACTTTCGTGATAGATCCCCTGATCCAATAATTTTTCACTAAATCCTTATCCCCCTAGCGGGTGCATTTTAACTATTCATTCTTTCACGAGCCCCTTAGAATGAGAAGCCCTCAGAGCCGTTTCAAACACCTTAAAATCAACACTGAAACCCTTCTCGCACCAGGATGTTATAATGTGTTTCTGGAAGAACTTAAACTATTTTTATGGAATTTTCTGCCTCTCCACTTGTGAACAGGGGTTGTAGTGGCTCAGTGGGTATGTCTACTGCGCTTGCAAATTTCGAGTTGTAGGCGGCGCAGGTTCTATTCCTTCCAGGTGTATTTCTCTCTTCTGTGTTCAGTAGAACTTTCAATGTGTGTGTCTATTACTTGATGTTGTATGTCTTGTGTCATGGTCAAATATGGCCCCGCCATAAAACCCTCAAACCAACCAACCACTCGTGAACACAACACTACTCAGCCCAATGGATGCTTTTACCGATTGCTTTACACCTACCTCTCTTGCCACTCCTGTCACGACCTGCCCCTTTGACTTCTGTTATGTACTAGCAGAATTACCCGGCGTTACTCGTGTTGAATAGGTTAACTAACTTCCGTTTTCGTATATTTTACTTCGTTTCGCAATTGTACAGCCACATGTGTTAAACCAAGGACTTTTGGGAAACGTTGGTCAAATTATATATACACATGTCGTCATTGCTTACACTTTTCGCATCGAATTAAGTATTAAATAATTTACTTTAAAAGTGACTCGTTTCTTTACAAAACGGGGTATAAAACGAAAGGAGTTATAATTGTGACAAAGTACGACAGCTAACAACGTCTTTAGAAAGAAGTTCCTACACTACCAAGGAGATAATAAATTATGCAAAGTTTAATTTTCCTCCTTATCTTTTTCTCCGAATATCTGTCAAATATTTGGAAATTATTTAATTTCGGAAAGAAAACACGAGTTAAACAGTTTGAGTAATGGTATTTAAACTCTGTAAAAATAATTATGGGAAAAAATTGTTTTTTCAGCAATACTGGTAAAACAATCTGTTTCAGCCGCAATAGCCATGCTAAATTTAAATTTCAACTTATCCAACGCTGCCAGGTTAAGGTTGATTCAAGTATTATAAAAGGTACCGGTATTCAGACGTTTTAGCATTGAACTTGAATACAGGCGAAGGAATACTAAATAATTTATTCACCAAGTTAAAACAGTTTTAAATATATATAACGAATTGTTTTTATGCGATGCTTGCACAAACTAACAAACACATAAACAGAAGAAACGGTCAGATAGAGAGAGACTGGCGCTGTGAAGTTCAGGCACTAAGTTGCGGTAGGTTCTCAAAGTATACAAAATTTCATGAATATACACCCACCATTTAAACGCAGTAAGGACAGGCACACATGCAAACAGGCACCAAAACGGAAACCGCTGATTTTGCATTAGGAAGGCCCAAAACGGGTAAATAATTTGAAATGGGTTGAAAATATTCAATCTATAAACACTCCATTCTTTTCGATAATAAATTGTTATTCCTATTCATCACAAATAGCAACTATCACATTATAGGGTAAACTAGACAGTTATTGCACCTCGGACAGTTATTGACACCCTAATCTTTAATTTAAAAAATAAGCTTCCATGTCAATGTTCAGTTTCAAATAAGGGCGGGAAAAATTCCTTGTGAATCATAGAAGTCAGCTGTGTTAAAAGATTTTCAAACTGTAAACAAAGAAAGGTAATAAAACTGCAATCAAGAAGTATATAAACACGGTACTAGTTAAGAGGACGTTTTCTTCTGTTCTTGCTAAGAAAAGAGCATGAACATGTTTTGTAAGATAGATTAGCCATAGTTTCCTTTGCATAAGTCCATTTATACTGCAAAAATAAACTAAATAAGAATGAAGGGATGTCAATAACTGTGGTGTCAATTACTCATCCATAGGGTGTCAATATCTGATTTTGCACTATTTATTCTCAATATATTGCAAAATACCTTCCAGGGATAATTGTTTTGTATGAAACCCTTTACTCAGATTAAAGTAGAGTAATTCAGGAAAAGACAATGAATTTCAACTTGATTGAACTATTTTTACTATTTTTCCATGAATTTATAGTATAAAGGGTGGCAATAACTGTCTTGTTTATCCTGATCAAGGTACACAATTGTTAAATACACAATTTCACAAAGGTAAACAAATATCAAATTTAACATTTTACGTTTTTGTAGAACTTAAATTTTTAGTAGGAAAGAAAGTCTCTAAAGAGTGCCAATATTGCCCAGAATGCATGGAATAGCTGAGAGTATGCATATAACTGCATTGTATGTCATTTAAAAACAAATGCGTTTTCCAAAATTATCATACAATGATTCAAAATTAAAAAAAAGAAATTAAACATCTATTTACCTTGGTTACAGATATTCAAAGAAAAATATCAAATTGAAAATCCAGACATACATTTTAAAACGTAGATTAATAAAAAAAAGCTTCGAGCGAAAAGCAATGAATGCATGTTTTTCACTACAAAAAGGATTACTGGATTTTAAAGGATTACAGAAATTAAAAAAAAGCAAAGGACTAATAATGATTCTTTCGAACTACTTCAGTTGAACCATAGAGGAGAGTTGCAATGTGACAAAACTAATTTTTTTAAATATCAAAGCTTCCATATTAGTTATCAATTCTATTTTGAAAGGTTTTGTGTTGTATATTTTATTGATAATGTTTTATTGTTGGTTGGGTTTGGGGCAAGGGCCATATTTGGCCAAGTTTCATGAAACGCAAATCAGACAACATCAAGTAATGGACATACACACAAGGAAAGTTTTACTGATACAGAAGAGAGAAATATACCCTGAGTAAGCTACAGGAATCGAACCTGTGCCACGTACAACTCGTAGGTTTGTAACATAGTCATGAAATATAAGTAGAATAGTAGTAGATAGTAGAATGGAGCAATTAGAAAGTATTAGTAAAAGAAAGGAGTTTCAAAAGGTGTGACCAATATGCCGACTAGTAGTCACGTGACTCCTCTGTGAAAAATTTACTTGGTTGGCTTATTTGGAATCTTATCGCCTCGTTTGGCGATATAACATCCTATGAAAGGGTAAATGTGCGAATGTTCATTTCTATAGAATGGCGACAAAAGTGGTGAAATCACCAAAGTCTACTACTATGCAGCGAGGACCAATCAGATGATGAATCACTGGATCGGCTTCTTCTGTTCCGTGGACCAATCAGATGATGAATGTTCGTTTCTTCCTGGCAGGCGAAAGTATAGTCTAAGGGTTAAATTAGTACTAGTTTTAGTTACATGATCCTCAGCACATAAAAAGGTTACTATTACTCACTCCACTTTTACATTTCCTTTATTGTTGATAACGCAATGGGTAAAACGACTGAGTCATGATTTAAATATAGAAAAAAAATCAATAGGCGAAGAGAGGTAGGAAGAAGCATTTCTACAAACTTTATCATGTTTAAAAAACATGTCTGAAGAAATGGACGCTCCATCCATAAAGCTCATTCCTCGAATACGTAAGCGACATTACTTTTCCAGTGCAATTATAGTTCCGATTCAGTAAAACCTTTATTTATATAACATATTAAACTAAACTTAAGTTCTTTTTGGATATAACGAGCAGTAGATTTTAAACCAGCATTAAAATATTTTCCCATCTACCACTTCTGCACTTAAGGTTTAGTACCAGGTTAGATGACGGGTACCTCATGATAAACAAATAGGTATTCCAAGTATTTCAAGAGGAAGCGAAGTGCATCTTGGTGAAGAGAACACGATGATTTTCATGAGTGCACTTCGAGCAGCAGGAAAGAGAAGGAAATAAGATGCAAATGCCCAATTTATTTTAATGGTAAAATTGAGGGTATTTGATAGCCTAATAATGTTCTTGATGTCATGCTTATATTTGAAAACGGTCAAAAGAATTGCGATGTCTGTAGTTTGAAGATTCGGAAGAAAAACAAAAAAGCCTTGAGTGTCCTGAAAACGTACGTTAAATTTCGGTCACTCTTTCTAACCAAGTATTTCATGTTCGACTTGCCCAACTGTATGTATTTTTCTCTTTTGAAATTTTTATTTCACATATATGCTTTGCTGCGGGCTTATTGTTCTTGAACATCCTGTTCAACTGCATTATAAATGCAATGGATAGGTTCAGTATTTTAACCCTCCTGGTGGTTGTCTCGACGAGGTATCTTGACATAAAAAACTGACCAGATCTTGATGGACGAGATATCTCGTCATTAGAAAAACTGACCAGATCTTGATGGACGAGATATCTCGTCATTAGAAAAACTGACCAGATCTTGATGGACGAGATATTTCGTCATTAGAAAAACTGACCAGATCTTGATCTCGTCATCATAAAAAAATATCTTGATGACACGATATCTTGCTATTAGAAAAACCGACCTCAGCTCGTCATCATCAAAAAATCGATAATATCTTGATGACTCGATATCAGAATTGGTCAGATCTTGATGGAGAAGATATCTCGTCCAAACCACTTGAAGGGTTAAAACAAAGAAAAGAGTCTGCAATACCAAAACTTTTCATAGTTCTCTGACCCCTCATCCTAGTGTTCCGTTACTATGGTACCCTACCGCCTTGAATGAGGCCTGCTAATAGGACCGTCCTGAGTATTGTGCTGGGCGTGCACTTAGTCGGAAGAAATAGGGGTGACAGAAAGACAGGTAAAACTAAATAAACATGCCCAGCTACATATTTTCCGATATTATTAATTTTATACTTATTCGGTCTTTGTAGAGTCTTTTTGCGATTATAACACAAGATACTTTTCAATCTACACGTGTTGTTCTTAACTTATATTAATATATTAAAAAAAGCACTTATCAAGGTCAGGGATGTTTTGAGGAGGAGAGACAGCGGGCTCAAATCCTTCCCCAAATAGTTTTGGATTGAAGAACCTACCAAAAATACATGTTAATTATCAGGGAAAATCGTTCAGTACACTGTAAGCAAAATGAGCGCCAGAATTCGTAAATAGTCGTAAAACAGTTGAAAAAATAAATCATTAACTCTCCAAGTGTTTTAGACGAGATATCTTGTCATTAAAATTTGGCAGTATCTTAATGACGAGATTTCTCATCATTACGATATGACGAGATTCCTCGTCAGTTTTTTGATGACGACGAGATGAAGTGTCATTTTTTTTTGTAATGACATGTGTCTCACTCCATCTAGATATCTGGCCAGTATTGCTAGATCTCTGGTCAGTATTGCTAATGACGCCACCTAGATATCTGGTCAGTATTGCTAACGACGCCACCTAGATATCTGGTCAGTATTGCTAATGACGCCACCTAGATATTTGGTCAGTATTGCTAATGACGAGATACCTCGTAGAGACAGCCACCAGGAGGTAGGTAGGTATTTAATTAAAGTCGCACTGGAGCAACACAACGGGCTATTGCTGACGGTCAGGGATCAAACCAGAAGGGAAAGATCCGAGGAGAACACCACATAATTTTGAACCACGGTCAGACGAAGAGGTCACATCTGAGCTGGCATCCGACTCTGCAAACTTCCACACCACGCCAACGTGAGGACATTTGAGACCACGACGTATTTAAAGTGCACCAGCCCCCTTGTACACGACGGGGTGGCTTGGTGAGATCTGCATGTGGGAAAGGTCTTGCCTACCAAATCCCCATTTCAATATATCAATGCATATTTAATTCTCCGATTACAACATATAAATTACGGAAATAGCGTTTTACGGGTTCAATTAGAAAGGTCAGAGTTGAAGGTGAAGGTGTAGGTTCATGTGCTGGAATCTTATTCCATGAAAGAGACTGAATAAATCATAACGTCCGATCCATAATTTCGTGACGTCACACATGATGTCATCCGAGTCTAAATTTTCACCATTGCCCAATGTTTAGAAAATAGCTTCTTCCTGAAGCATCGCAAACAGCCCCGAGGTGCAGAAGACATCGCTCGCTCATCGACCTATTGCCAGGAGGCGATGGGATCTCGACCTACTTGTACAACCGAGGGTCGAAAGGTCGAACGGTGTCTGCGAAACGGTGAAATCGGTTCTCGGTGGAGAAACCACTCGAACCACCTGTAATTAATTCCTTCCGATAGCGAGATCACGTTGGGCTTGTGACACTTCCGAACGCTTTGCAAGCAAGAGTGATTTGTTGCCGCAAATCTCGGCTTGGTGCCCGCTTCTTGTTGCCTTCCCACGGCTGCTTTTAAAGTGCTTGGAACCTTGGGGAAGCTGGATGTCTGATCCAAGGTTATCCTCGTTATAGAGACGGACGTTGGGAAAGGTGAGTACGGTAATGAACCCCTATCTGGGATGGATGAGAGGTAGTAATTAGGAAATTGAAATTTGGGAATTGGAAAGAGAGAGCGTTGGTGTGAGTGTTTCGATTGGGGAAACCTTGTTCAGCGTCAAGGCAGGCTCATGCAAAATAATCGATTCATATCATTCAAAACATATTGCTCTTACTTCTAGAAAATAGTCTTCCTAAAAGTAAAGTTAGTCTACTAGTTTTTCTAAAAGTCTCTTTTCCAAGTTGCAGATTCATATTCCAGTCCCAATTCCTTGTTAATTATTTGTTTATATTTCTCAACACATTCAATAATTATTCTCGCTACTTATTTAACTGCACATATTAGAGTGAAAATTATAGAGATCAAATTATTCCCACTTAAAAATTACATTACCGAATTCATAAATATTGGGCTGATGCAAAAGTTCGTCCCGTTTTTGGCACTAGATGACATTGCAACGCAAAACCGAAGTGTTATCTACTTCACACGTGTAAAGTTTTGATGTTGTTTGAAAGAAGGAATTTCAGCGAAAAAATGTGGGAAAAAATTGTGTTTTTTAAATTTTGTTAAGCATTAAAAATGGCAGAAAATAAGGAGCATTTTCGACGGAGTATGCTTTTTTATTTTCGAAAAGGCAAAAATTCCCCGCAGACGCAAAAGAAGATATGTATTGTGTATGATGAGGGTGTCGTTGACGATTCCCCGTGTCGTAAGTGGTTCAGAAAGTTTCGTCACCTGGGATCAGTTCTTTAGCAGAAACCTGAGCGCGGGATTATGCAACTGCCTGAGAGATGGGGAAAGGTCATCGAACAGAACGGCACAAACTATATTGATAAAATGTAATTTTTAGTAAATAAAATTGTTCTTCAATTTTTGTCAAAAAAAAAAACAACGGGACGAACTTTTGCATCAACCTAATATATGGAAACGCTTATTTACGTCCAGTACTGTTTGTTTAAGATCCGGACCACTTATCTTATTTTAAATAAGTAGTTTTTGATTCCGCAGCAAGGCCACAAAACCACAATTCATCACCAGTCGTCAATTAACCTCAGGTAAGAGGTCAATTGTTGTGCATGTTAACAACTAAAGTAATCTTACTTTAGTTGTTAACATGCACAACAATTGACCTCTTACCGGCATAAACCTCAGATCTACATAAGATCTACCTCAGATCTACATAAACCACAATTCCTAATTTTCTAACGAGCTCTTTCGATGAGTACTTTTCTGGTTTGTCTGAATGGATTCTCGTATCTGATAATTTGAAGGAAAAGAGGCAAATGCCTGGTCAAGGACTTTCAACTTCTTGACCGAAAATTTAAGGCTTAAATTGACGAACATTGCTCATAATGATTTAATGCCTTGTCAACCGGAATGTCATAAAGGTAAAATCTTATCTTAAAATTAAAGGCACTCTCTAGTTCGGATAAGAAGCACCGAAACCGGAAACATCATAATCTGAACAATAAAATTATACGTGTAACAGCGAATTTTAGGCTTAGGACTGTCTGAAAACAAAAATAACAGGAGGTGATTTTTAGAAACAATCACTTGTTGCATTGCCAGAAGAGAAATAAATGGATATTAATCGGAGGGAACATCGACTAAAATTGCTGACGGTACAGACTTCCTTATGTTTCTTTCTTGCACACATTTCATGGTCTTGCTCATTTTTGATGTATCAAGGTTTTACAAGTTTGTCTTTGAAAATTTACCTAGGAGTGTAATTTTCATAATTTTCGTTCACTGTATAGTCGAACTTAAAAATAACTTCGAGAACGTTCTCTCTTTCATTGCAGATCTGTTTCGGAGTAATTGAGATGCGTTTAGAATTCTAAAATAGAATGATGGAACTTAATACAAAGAGGGAAAACTTATGAAGAGTGACCTTTCATTTTTGTTAAACAAATTCTAATTGAAGAATCCGAATCTCTGCCAAATCTTTCTTCAAAAATTCTTTCCAAAATCAAAAATAACAATCTGCCTAAAGGAAGTAGTTTTCTAGACTTTTAAAGACTTTTGGGTGGTTTAAGAGAACATTTCGTCGTCTTACAAGTGAACCACATCGTCAAACATTTTCAAGATATGAGTTTTTAGCTTTTCTACACCAGAATGTGGTGATCTTTAGAGTGGTGGAAGTCCACTAAATCATTTTTTCTTTGCATGAGGGGTGAGATTTCTTTTCTTGAGAAACTCACATTGTGAGTATAGGTAGAGTAGTTAATAGAACCTTCCTCCCTCAATGTCTCAGAACTGTTTTTTAACATATTGTTTTCACTTGTCCCGATTTGATAAACCAAGAATACAAATTGAATTTCTTGTTCATTTTAACGGAAAGATACTGCATTATTTGCCCCTATACTACATCTTTGTATGAAACATTACACAAAAGTTGTGGTGTGGTGTGGAACCATTACACAAAAGTTGTATAACACAATATATAAAATTTAGTTTTTTCTATGTACTGACAAATTTCCTTAATGGAGTACAATTCTAGTTTGTGTAACTTTTATGGAAAGCATACTGTTAATCAAGCTATGTTTGAAATGAGTTTTAAACAAAGTTACTAAATATTAGCCTTGTGTGGTTCACTAAGAATCTTCAGAAACCTGCCACTGTCAAGGTGCTCTTTTGATTACCAGAACGTACACGTGTTGTGTTTCTTTTGTGGTCTAAATATTGTAAGTGCGAACAGACAGCGTTGAACTTTCAAATAGGAGATGAATATCTTAGAATTAAAATAACTTAGATTCATAAAACAGAACTAAACTCCATGTTAATCGGAAATTTTACTACATTTGAAATTTGTGCTAAAAAAGCACATGATTAGAATTGAAATTTGTTGTTATAACGATTAAGGTAACGAAAACTTTTCAATTACGACTTCATAGAAAAATATTAGTAAATGGATTATTCATTACTCAATCATTCTTCATATTTAGCAAATAGCCACAACTATTATATTTTCATGTTAATTTTCACCTGGAACTTTAGGTTGGGGTTATCGCTGTACACAGGTGGTGTGCACGTGCACGTTGTCAGAAGAACTAGGATAGTCCGAAAGACAGCTATCCGGTATGCTTCCAACTTCAAACGCAAATGTCGAATTAAAAGTTTTCTGATATTTATTATACACCTCGTCTCTTTTTGTTATTGTGATAAGAGAAATTTATGCATTTTTGTGATTATTTCATGAATTTACATTAGAATATTCAAAAGGTACTCATCAAAGCCGATGATTTGGAAAACCAAAGGGTTTTCGAAGAAGGAGCGGCTTATTGTGATTTGTACGTGGGTGGCTGCTTCAAGGAACTGTTCTGGCTCCACGGTCATTTCTTGCGAAATGATGACTAAATAGATTGTGAAATAGGGTCACAAAAAAGGACTACAGATTCAGAAACTGATAGTATTAGTTTTTTTATAGACAGAAAAAGTTATCAAAATACACTCATGTCCAAATTTATCCTTACATACACAAAAATAATGATATTCCATGAAATATCCAATCGATGTAATCCATTTTTTTAGGGAATGTGCGAAAGACAAGGCTAATTAGCATTATCCAATCAAAAGTGATCAAACGGTTTCTGATATGCAAATCAAGGCGTTACGTCATCCGACGGTGAATCAAGCGCTTTGCGCAAAGTGAATATCTGAGTGAATTTCTGCAATACAGCGTTTGATTTCTGTGTGTAAGGACTCAAAACGGTTTGTTATGGCTCCGAAGTATCATTTGGAAGAATCTGTGAAGTGGCGAATTATAGGCCGTTTAGAAGCAGGGGAATCATGGAAGCAGCGAGAAGTGTGAATATTTCAAAACAGACAGTCTCTACGCTTTGGAAACAGTTTCAGAACTCTGGCAAGGAGGCCTGGACAGGGTCCTAAACGAATAACAACTTCTTCTCAAGATCGATATCTGGCAGTAACTGCCCGTCGTAACAGGAAGTCTACTGCTTGGCAGTTAAGTTCAGAGGTTGTAGCCGCCACTGGAACTGTTGTATCACGGCAAACTCTATACAGAAGGCTTATTCCAGAAAGCCAAGGGTGTGTTTCACTGTCTTCACAACAAAAGAGGGATCGCTTTAATTGGTGCAAAGAACATCAGAACTGGAGTGAACACCAATGGACTCATGTTCTCTTTACCGATGAGTCGAGGTTTAGTTTAACATCTGATTCTAAACGTGTTTACATCTGGAGGAAGTCAGGAACTCGAAATCTTCCTTCGAACATTATGGAACGTGACCGTTTCGGTAGTGCAGGTGTGATGGTATGGGGAGGAATAATGATCGATGGACGTACGCACCTACACGTTTTCAACAGCGGATCTGTGACCAGCCAGAGATATCGGGATGAGGTCTTAGAACCATATATAAGACTTTTCAGAGGTGCATATGTATCTGACTTTTTATTTATGGAAGATAATGCTCGTCCACAGCGAGCAAACCTCGTTGACGAATTCCTTGAAAGTGAAGCCATTGAGCGAATACCGTGTCCAGCAAAATCTCTTGATCTGAACCCGATAGAGAACTTATGGACTACCTTGGAAAAGCAGTTGCACGGAGACATCCTCCTCCTAGAGATATAAATGCACTGAAGACCGCGTTGCTGAAGGAGTGGAACTTAATTCCACAAACTATGGTTAACAACATTTTGTCCAGCATTAAAACACGTCGTGATATGTGTGTACACATCAGGGGAGATCACATTCCATATTAAATTCATAAGCCTTAAT
Source organism: Meta bourneti (assembly GCA_933210815.1). Lineage (NCBI taxonomy): Eukaryota > Metazoa > Arthropoda > Arachnida > Araneae > Tetragnathidae > Meta > Meta bourneti. Next base: position 18,913,937 of record OW119922.1, read on the forward strand.
TTTTTTATGAGTTGTTCTTTTTTCTCTGAACTCTCCTTGTCACATATTATTGCCATTTTTATTGTTTCATGCTACAGTTTTACATCATATGCAATGCTCGAAAATTTTTCCTTTGTATTTATGTGTTATGAAGTTATGTATAATTTCACACAAATTCATAAAATTATAGTTCACAGTTTCTGAGAAATCCTTCATTTTATGCATGTAAAGATAATTTTGGACATGAGTGTATTATGTATAATTCAAAGTAGAGAAAAGCGGAGTCAAAAGAAAGGATACTGGAGTGCAAAATTCGAAATTACAGAGAGGATACTTGAGTAAAGTGATTGACAGCATTCACCTTCTGTTGATTTGTTCCAAATGGGCCGCTTCACTAACTGAATCCGGGACAATCTCAATCCAGTAGAAACGGACTAACTTAGATTAGAGTTCATTGAAGCTGAACGCTCCGGATTGAAGCAGTGTGAAAGGTCCCGAATCTTCGTCAGTCAGTTTCTGATGGATTCTGACTGACCCTGATTCTGTTGGTGTAAAAAGAGCCTAATAATTCAAGGAATATGGCTGTCTGACTTCTGTACTTACGCGTCCTTTTTCTTAATTCCTGTAGATATGTTTCAAACACGAGGCTGTGATTGACCCTTTAAGATTAGACTGCATTTAATTTTCAGTCATCCTGAAAAAACTCACCTGTCACTGCTAAGAAAAGTTCACTTATCTTCGAGCCAGGACATTATTAAACCTGTAATTTTCAAGAGCAGAAGCATAGCCAATAGACAACCGTTATTGCATAAAACTACGTTTGATGAATTACCTGTCATCACCACAGAGGACTACTTTAACTTAAAGGTATTATTATCTCCAATGAATATACATTATGATCCATAAAAGTGGACTATTTTTTATTCGTTCACTAAATCTCGATTTGAACTTTCAACAGCTTTAACTACAGATTACATTTAGTTTGGGAGATCCGCGATTTTCGAGAACACCGAATTTCGAGTTTCATGTTTCGTACCGCGGGTATCCCTTGTAAGTTACATTCCCTCAATATATAGGTTGGTTAGGTCAGGTTTTATGGCGCAAGGGTCATACATGGCCAAGCTGTGTCAAACCCGCGGATCTCGGTTCCGGGTAACCCGCATTCCCAAACTCTAATTTTACTAGACAACTAGAACTCAAAGGATGAGTTCATGTAATTTTTAAAAAGTTAAAAATAGTTTAAAGTAGCATGTAACTTGATTAAGAAGTTACGGGTGAAATACTTCTGGTACCAAGTCGCAATTGACTGCAGGTGACACTTCATAGAATTTTATAGTTATTATTCCTTTATATTTGCTTGAATTCATTTTATTGGTATTCTATCTTATGCCGCTAGATCGTAGATTGCTCAGATATATCGCCACGAATTAAGCAGCGGCGACGATTAACGATGGAAATTGCAAAACTAGCATTTAATCAAAATAGAAGGAATATCAGAGAATTCTATAGAACTTGGAAAGATAAAAAAATGATGGTAGAATTTTACAAATCCTGCAATGAGAGGAATTTTCAGTGCAAACAAACAATCCCGAAGGAAAGCGATTTTACTCCCGCTACCCAAAGGATCTCGCATGATACATATCGGGGTTACCTTGAAACATAACTTATAGCCGTTTTGGTGACGTTTAGTGTTTAATATAATTGACGGTGACCAATCAACAATCATGTATCAATTCGGAATTCATTCTTTCCAAATTTCATTGGAAAAGTGTTGAAATCTAAAAAAAAAAAAACAAATGACGTCACATTCGGGACACGTACAGGTCTACATTCAGCTTGTCAGAAAGTCTTTCATAAGAGAAATTTCATGAAAAGATAAGTTTTGATTCAAAGCTTCCTTGGTCTAATTTCAAGTGGAAAGTTCGTCCATATAATACCACCAAGACCAATCTGGAAATAATCACTGAACTGACACATGCCGTATTTATATTTTACATAATAATTCAAGTAACAAAATAAATCATATCTGAAAACAGTATAGCTTCACTCAACATATATATTTGTCTATCAACAATATAGCGGCGCCTGGATTAAATAACTATGTCACATTCTTGGCCGTAATAGTTAGCCTAGTATTTGATTACACCAAGCCTGAATGATGAGTTTCCTCTTAAATTCCCACTCTTATATTCAGTTGCGTCTTAGGCGCGGTGGTGATGTAAATTAATGAGGGAGTTGTTCCCGAAGTTTCGAATTTCTGCTTACTCTAGAAGACACCCCGTTATTTTTCGAATTGAGGTCATCTTACACGAAATACAAGCTTGGCTGCTCTGTGTGTACTTTGTACGCCTTTGTTGGAATCTCTCATCTTGAGAAAAAATGGGCGAGCCTTCTAGCACAGCAAAAGTAAAGATATGGGTGGGTCGTTGTTGCTACCGTATATTTTGAAGCACAGCTCGACTGGTGAAAGAAACTCCAAATTTTAAAGGAATTTAAAATATGCTCATATATATAAACCAGTTTCGAAAATCATTCAAGTCAGATCTAACAAATATGAGGTAACTATAAGATAACATTCAGTTATAAAAATTTTAAGGGGTTGGTTTAAAGCCGGCTGTCTCTTTTGAAGCTTCAATTCACCAAGATAATTTTCTTCCACTACTGCAGAAGCTTATATATTCATCTAATGGTATGCTGCAATTACATTTCGATATCCGAGGTAATATCCACCTCGGATAACCAAAAACTTGGATAATACAGACGGTTCCAAAACAGCCAATACGATGTACAGAAAAAAATTTGCCATACTACACATGAAATTACTACTACTGTTACTGAAGGATTCATAAGGCTAGGACTTCACCAGGTTTGTGTCTCAGTATGTATTTATTGTGATAATTTTACAATAGATACGGATAGGTTTTACGTTATATTTAAACTCTCTTGAAAAAGTCGTCTTTAACCCTTCAAGTGGTTTTGACGAGATCTATCAAGATCTGACCAATTTTGCTAATGCTCGTCATCAAGATATTGCCGTTTTTTTCTTGATGACGAAATCAGGATCAGGTCGTTTTTTCTTTTGATCGAGATCTTGTCAGTTTTGCCAATGACAAGATACTTCGTCCAGACAACCACCAGGAGGGTTAACGTTCTGCTTGGCAGATCTTTGGACAAAGCACGCACACTTGTGCCTGAAGCTTTATTTAAAGCTTAAAGATAACTTCGGTATAAAATTTGGCTTGAATAACACAAACACTCGATTAATAGGAGCTCGGACAATTAAGGTTCTAAGAATCCTTGAACTGTATTAAGAATCTTCCGAAGAACTGCATTAATAATCCATGTATAAAATGTAATTGGAATCTTTTGTAATTTATAATACAAACAAAAATGAATCGCAATGCACCATTAAAAAATGATGTAATTTGAAACCATAAGCTTTTCATTAAATCAATTTTCTGTCATTCTTAACCACGATTCATAACTTTTTTCGTTACGTTATTTTTCAAAAAATTAAATTAATTTTTTTAATCAACTAGCATTTACAGAAATTAATTAAAATGATATTGAAATTCTACTGAAGAATAAAATTATTGAATCAAATTTCTCCTTTTACAAAATAATTTAAAAAACACGATTTAGATGAATAACAGTGACACTCTCTCTTAAAACTGACGAAGAATTAAATAAATTAATTTCGAAATTAGCTAATTATGAAAACAATTATATTTTTGTGAAATAAATGTCACTACTCGTTTCCATTTTTCAGAAGTAAAATAACAAATATTATTAATTCAATTACTGATTGAGAATTCTATGAAAAACCATTCTGTACACTAAATTCCATCTCAACCTAATACTCAAGAGGAACTTTTGTTAATGTGATGCTTTAATTCTCATATTTTTAATGTGATTTTTCAAAAAGATCATCTTTTTCGTGAATAAGATAAAAGGAAGAATACGAGTGAAAAGTTATTTATATTGTTTAAAAATATTTGTATTTTCTTTTAATAGAGGTAATGTTTTCACTTAATCCTCGCCCATTTAACCATTAATATTTCAAGAACAGAAATCAATATTTAAAAATTATTGCATGATAGTCTTTAAATTCTGGTTCTGAAAGTCAAATAATTTTTAGCAAGGAAAACTAAATTTCAACTAATTTTTATGTTTTCACGTAAAACGTTAATGGAAAACAAAAATAAAATTTAGGTGTAAATGTTTATCTGCAAGTAGAATATTTTTTATTGAGAAAGTATCCATGCTTTTTAGCTTTTATTAAATGTATTTATTTAAAATTCAAGCCACCCAGTCAACCAACAACGGAGTATTAAATGTATGGAAATTATTTATTATTAAGGTATTTGACAATTTAATAAAACAAACTATAAATATTTAAAACTCCTAGCCAGCATAAACAAGGGTCAATAAAAAAAGTCTATGTTCCCTGATAAAAATCAGTATTAAATGGACATTGGACAACCCATGTCCATTTAATACTGATTTTGTTAGAAGGAAGCATTCTAACAAAAGTGTAAAATGTTCAGATTTCAAATGTTCTATTTCTGTTTACCTGGAATACAGAATGTTTTTACTTATCTAGGATATATTTTTGGATCATCCAATTAGGATTGTTGGAAAATTTTAGTAAAGGTAAGTTTGAGATTAATAACGTTGATGCAAAATTTCGAAAGGGAGATTACAGCTTTTTCTTAGAGAACGAACTCTTCGAAAAACAAATTCATCATTAGCATTTTAGGTCGAGAAGAGCAAAAGAATATATTTTTTAAAACTTGATTGGCCCTTAGCTTGTTCTGGTAGCTTAGCTCGTAGGAAGAAATAAGAATGGGCAAGTTCAGAGTAAACGGTAAAAAAAGATGGTAAAAACTTGAATCGAAAAAAACCCAGTGAAATTGAGTTGAGTCTATACTCTCTCTCTCTTATCTTGTCCCGCATTTTATTTTTGATGCTTGAGCAGAAGTGAAGGGTACGAATAAAAATGCAAATATCCAATGTATTTTAATGATAAAATTGAGAATATTTGACAATTTAATAATGATCTTGATGTCATGCTTACAAGTGAAAGCGGTCAAAAGAATTGTAATGCATGTAATTTGAAGATTTGGGAGGGACATAGGTCAAAGAACAAAGCTGAGTTTTCTGAAAATTTGTACATTACATCTCGGTCACTCTTTCTAGTTAACCTCTTCATCATACATTGCAAAAGGGCACTACGCATTATGAAATTTTGCGAAACTGAATTTCTTATTACTTAAAGATGTTTTGTGATTTGAAATATTTTTTAAATTCATAGAATCTTCTCGATCGAAAAAAATACGCTAAAAGTACATCGATGTGCTCATTGTGTTCTTCATGTATTATGGAATAAACAAACATAAGTTTCTTATTTCTAAAAATTCTTAAAATCTTCTCGATCGAAAAAGGTAAAATCTAATCACATCAATGTGCTCTCTATTAGGTGACGAAATATTTTATATCTATGTAATCCCAAGTGTAATATCGGTTGTGTCCATATTAGAAAAGAAAATATTCAACGTAGCAGTTTGTTTCGATAGGAAAAGTTTCTTTGGAAATACTTAAAGATATGATTAGACGATTTTTTCTTAAAATTCAATAAATTTTTCTTAGTATTTGATTTTTTCCTTTAAGGAACACTTTTCAAAGTATTACGTGACGAAATTAGAATTTTCCAGGCTATTGACAAACAATGCATTTAAAATTATTCTATTTTCTCTTCATACTTCTCGAAAAATAAATATTCAGTTTTTATTGAAAAGAATATTTTAGTTCTGTCCCTTTTCTTGAAAGAGATACTAAAAAACATAAATTGTACCTATAACAGAGAAAACAAAAACAGAAAATCGATTAAAAAATAGCGCATTCTCAAAGTATTGTATTTTACGCCTTGAAATCCTGTAAAATTGTAACAGGAGTATTTTATTCTGCCCAGATTTCAACTTCAGTTCATTTAAGCGTTAAAGCGAATCGAATTCATCGTTAAAGCGAAACGAATTATTCATATTATTCGAAATGCTTCAAATTTCGAAAAGCAGTTTTGCTCTCCGAAAAAATGTTTGCAAATTTTGAACTAGGCTTAGAATTTTACTACATTTTCATGTATTGGAATGTTTTTTCTAATGCATTAAAAAGATCAACTAAAGAAATATTCATTATTCTAAGCAATAATGAAAATATCAATGTTTACGATGACATCTTATTCCCAAAACAAATTGCGTGCAAGGACATTAAGCTAATGTATAATATATAAAAAAAGGTTTTCTGAGAAACTCGGGTAAAGACGCTTGTTATTTTCCATGGTTTCCCTTCCTTGGTGGTTGGGTTTGAAATATCCAAAGAACAAGTTTCGCTCCCCTGCTCAGTTGGCAGCTGCAAACCATTTGGAAAAGGATGGTAGCAGGTAAGGAACGTTTTCGAGGCCAAACAACTATTTCATAAATCACCCAGACTTATTATTATTATTTTTATCACAACTAGCGGCTTCGGAAACCGCTCAGTATATGAACGAGGCCATTTGAAACACATTAAGGCATTTGTTTCACGCTAGGAATAAATATTAGGTTGCTCTTCAAAGGAAAGACAAATCGTTGGAATCGTACCATTGAGACGAGAGAGATGTTACTTCCGCCATGTTTTATTGCACTACTGCGCATTTGTAGTCTGACGTCTTCACAACACTGCCATAATTTACTCACCTGATGTAAAAATTCAATAGAATAAATATCTGTGATAGATACGGAGAGTAAAAGTGAAAACAGGACACTCGAGTAACATTTGTGTTTACGAAGTTAACTGCGCCTTCTCTTAATTTTGCTATTGCGTAATGCTTTGAAGCTGTGAAAACGAACTTCTATTTAAAATTTTACGAACATTTTTGTTGTAGTGTTCGTTTATTTTAACAATTCCATTTAAATTTTACATGAAATGTTCTAATTGGAATAATCTACATAGAATGTTCTATATGGAATATTCTAGATCGATCAGACAAGAAACACGTACAAACAAGTAACACAGTAGCAAACGATATTTTTCTGCATTCAGTACAAAGTATGAATCGTTCCATTAAAGTTGCAGCTAAAGAATATACAATAAATCATAACAATTTTGAACATTTTTTCCAGATTTATAGCAAAAGATAAGGAACTGAAGGTAGGTAGGTATGCAGGTATCTTAAATAACGTCGCACTGGAACGACACAACGGGCTATTGGCGACGGTTCGGGATCAATCCCGAAGGGAAAGATCGAAGGACAACACCAAGTAATTTTGAACCACGGTCGGATGAGACGAGGTCACACCTGAGTTGTTACCCCACTCTGCAAACTTTCACAGCACGCCAACGTGAGGACATTTGAGGCCAAGACAGATTTAAAGCGCACTAGCCTCCTTCGTACGCGACTGTCTTTGGTTGGATTCGAACTCGAAACCCTCCGGTTGCTAATCCGTTACTCTTCCAACCGGGCTACCGCGGACTAGAGTACTCGGAAATCTGGTGAATATCCCAGGGTTAAGTGTAATTAGGTGTGTAAAAGCTCTCACAGGAACACGATTTCGTCTTGAAAACGACCCTTATAGAGCAACACTACATTTCCACAAACCACTTTGAGTCATTAATTACTCTGAGTTTCCGAATCGAGATGACGAGAAAACACTAGAAAATCCTCCACATACACTGGGTTCCAAATTCCTATTATACAGAGGCTGTTCGGACATTTTTTGAACGATTTTGATGAGCTGTAAAAAAATTGTATGCCCTACGAAAGAATTTTATTTTCACAGCAGTTAAATAGTTAAAGTATAACTTATCGTCTGCTAACTCAGAGTTTAGTTTACTTTCAAAATGGCGCCTTTAAATAAGCAATGGATGGAAGGCTATGTTTCCTCTCTTTCCGAAAAGAATTATAATTATTAAAGTATTCAAGAACGCTGTAAAAGTCATGGTTTTTCGATATCTAAAGGTACGATGAGTAATATTATTAATGAGAAAGGAAAAAAACGTAAAAGTGGAAAAATACTTCCAAAAAAGAAAAATTTCTGACTATTTGTAAGGTAAGATTTTTAATTTTAAAAGAGAATCCGCCAAGTCAAAGGACTATAGCAAAATGAACGTTAGAACTTTCTCTAAGAGATTTATGATTGTTGCCGGTTTTGTATATAAGGGAAAATTAAAAGTAAAAAGAGGGGAAAAAATGTAAAAAATCAACTCCCGCATATTATCAAGACCCTATTTTATCCCCAATATTCAAAAGAGAAGTATCATATCTTTACCCAGAGTGCGAACAATCAGTAGAACTGCATCAGGGTAAAGCAAGCAGCCACACATCTAAATCGACTATTAAATTCTTGGCAAAAATGGAACAAGAAACTGGTATAATTGCCCTTTACTAATATTCCTGCTAAATCTCCAGATGTTTCATCCATGGACTTAAGTGCTTTTGGACGTAAAAAGGGCATTATCGACACGTCGACCGAAAACCATTCAAGGACTGGAAAACTGTGGAGCAAGAATGGGACAAAATACCACTGTCGATACTACAAAAGTCATTATTATCATGGAAATTAAGGTGTAGAAAGATATTTAACAATAAGGGCTATCAAATGGAACATTTAAAACACAAAAATTTCATGTAAAAAATTGATCTTCAGTCCATTAAAATCGTTCAAAAAATGTCCGAACAGCCTCTGTATATTCCAGAAATGTTTTACTAATGTGTTCTCAGAACTTTTCCCACAGAACGGCACTTTTGAAATGAACGGGGAAAAAACCCACAGAAAAAAGAAGCCATTTCTGCATTGAATCCTTAAAAACTGGACCTGAAAGAAGAGGGCAGTCATAAAAGACTGGACAAACTGGGGGAAACACACGGAAAGGCCTTCATCTCTCAAAGGAGGGTATACCGTTGATAGATGAAGATGGATTTCTGGGGAAGTGACTTGTAACGTAATTTGTGTTGCGAAACTTCACGGGCTGTGATTAGATTATTAGTATTAAGGTCTCACTCCTATCTTTCCTCTTGCGACATTTTAGAGGAGAACTGAATTTAAAAAAGAACGGATTCGGATTTATACAAGATGGCGATTTTTAATGGCGGACACTTGGCGTTCTGCCACTGACCCGACCTCTCAATAATTGCCCATGGCCTGGTCAAGATCACAAAGCACTGAAGATACTGCAAGGAGGTATAGTTATAAAGTTTGCGCGTTTTATGTAAACGATCGTTATATTCAATGTAAGTGACATGTGATACTGAACAACACTAAATAACAGAATGATAAGTTGTTGATTAAAAGCTGTTATTGCTTACTGTTATTAATGTGTTGAAAATAACATATCTTTGAATTTGTAGATGTACTCTATATTGCAGACCATTTCAAATAAACTTAAATTTTCGAGTTTATTATGTGCAAGTGAAAAAGCTTTAACTGTTTCATTTATTTATCACATAAATTAGCTATCCTAAAATTTCTTGGACCGCGGTAGCCCGGTTGTATGAGTAACGGATTAGCAACCGGAGGGTTTCGAGTTCAAATCCAACCAAATACCGTCGTGTACAAAGGGGGCTGGTGCACGTTAAATCTGTCGTGACCTCAAATGTCCTCACGTTGGCGTGGTGCGGAAGTTTGGAGAGTGGGGTGCCAGATCAGGTGTGACCTCATCATTTGACCGTGGTTCAAAATTATGTGGTGTTATCCTCGGATCTTTCCGTTAGGGATTAATCCCAGACCGTCGCCAATAGCCCGTCGTGTTGCTCCAGTGCGACGTTAATTAAGATACCTGCATACCTACCTACCTTCAGTTCCTTATATTTTACTATAAATCTGGAAAAAATGTTCAAAATTGTCTGATTTATTGTATATTCTTTAACTGCAACTTTAATGGAACGATAAATACTTTGTTCTGAATGCAGAAAAATATCGTTTGCTATTGTGCTACTCGCTTGTACTTATTTCTGTCAGATCCATCTAGCATATTCCATATAGAACATTCTATGTAAAATATTCCATTTAGAACATTCCATGTAAAATTTAAACGGAATTGTTAAAATAAACGAACACTACATACATAAATGTTCCTAAAATTTTAAATAGAAGTTCGTTTTTACTGTGTTGGCACTGATCCTTCCCTCAGGGATTGATCCCGGACTGTCGCCAATAGCCCTTTGTGTTGGTCCAGTGCGACGTTAATTAACTACCTACGTATCTCAATTGAAAGTTAAATATTTCATTAAAAAACTTTTATTTGTTATCTATCAACGACTTACAAGTGGAACACACTAAGCCAAAAAACGTTGTGTAAAAATGAAGGGGAAATTCTATTCTCTATACTTCACTCACTAAGTGTGCTTCTCAAGAAGAAATCCAACCTTCATGCAAAGAAAAAATAAGCTAGTAGATTTCACCAGTCTAAAGATCACCAAATTCTCGGTTAGAATAGCTGAAGAACGCATATCTCGAAAATTTTGACGTATTGCGTTTTACTTATAACCCGACTATACGCTTAAATTATATAATCTCAATTTTAAATCTCTTTTACTTTATTTAATTAAAACATTAATCGAAAATTAGTTGGGTACGCAAGTTTTCTTCAAATTATTTATTAAATCAGATGAATGTATCTATTGTAAATACATTTTGCCTTAATATGACTAACGTATAGAAATACCAGTAAGACACCGACAAGCAACATACACTATCTGGCCATTCATCACCTGGACACCCCATACTATTAAGTGAAAGCGGACCCAGCACGACATCAGTATCGTGTAGGGCCACCTTTCGCCGCAATGACATCTGCAACTCTTCGAGGAAGACTTTCCACCAATTTTCGATACGTTTCTGAAAGAATCTTGCTCCATTCCTTTAAATTGGCAAACAACTCAGTGGTGTTTTTTGGCCTGGCTCTCAACAGGAGCTCTAATTCATCCCAAAGGTGTTCCAAAGGGTTGAGATCTGGATTTTGGGCTGGCCAATGAAGTTTTTCCACGCCCATTTTCTCAAACCACGTGCTAATAACACCTGCTGTATGACATGGAGCATTGTCTGCTGAAACAGGTATGGACCAATACCAAAGTGTTGCCACAATGTCGGTAGCGCAGAATTGTCCAGAACTGTAGCTGCTATAAGAATATTCTAACCGTTCAACGTCTTTTATAAGTTGTATGACGTGTACGGATGATACTAAGCGCTTTTCGAGGGGTGCCCGGTGACGAATGGCAAGATAGTGTAAGTAGTTCAATTAATTCAGATATCAAGAAATTAAATAAAACACACACAACCTGAAACGTAATTGATTCGTAACACATATAAACCCAAGGCTTTGTTCGTGATATATTAGATATCTGGTTTTACATTTAAACGAGGACGAAATTACAGGGTTCACGAGTTCAATTCGAGATCAATCAGCCTTAATGAACCTCACAAAGCAGGTAACATGCATGATACAAGTCATGAAATAACCCTTTATTCAAAGAGCCAGATAACAATTACAGTGCAGACAAACACGATCAATGGTCACGCAGAGATCAAACTTATCTCTGAATTACTTTACAAGACCATCATTGCTTGGTAGTCAAGGAGGCAATGTCTGCAATTTGGTCTTAAGGGTTAAACGTAGTTAAAATGGTGCGCATAAAAATATCTGATACGTCATAACGGTTAAAACCAGGACTGGTTAACTCTAGGTCCGCGGGCGTGGTACCTTAATTTTTGCGGCCTGCTTAGTCTGAGTGACAAAAAAATTGTACAGTATTGCCTTTTAACCTTCAACACACATAGTGACAAAACAGTTTCTCATCCTTTGGTTGAAATTTATCCTTTTTATAAAAGGCCACGGTTGGAAGAGTAACGGATTAGCAACGGAGGGTTGCGAGTTCGAATCCAACCAAAGACCGTCGTGTACAAAGGGGGCCGGTGCACGTTAAATCTGTTATGGCCTCAAATGTCTTCACGTTGGCGTGGTGTGGAAATTTGGAGAGTGGGGAGCCAGCTCAGCATGTTGCATTGTCATCTGACCGTGATTTAAAATTCCGTGTTGTCCTTGGATCTTTCGTTTTAGGATTAATCCCGGACCGTCACCAATAGCCCGTTGTGTTGCTCCAGTGTGGCGTTAATTAAAATACCTACCTACCTTTTTAACTTTTAATAAAATGGAATATCACTAACATTCACTTCTCAGGATTTTTAAGGGAAACTAAGTGATACATCCCCAATAAATGAACGCATTGTATCCAATTAACGAATTCATTTTTATGTAGTTGAATTTACGTCGCACTGGAGAAACAATGGGCTAATGACGTCGGATCAATCCCGAAGGGAAAGATTCGAGGACAGCACCTTGTAATTTTAAACTATAGTCAGAGGATAAGGCCAAAACCTGAGCTGGCATCCCCACTCTCCAAAACTTTTACACTACGCCAATGTGGAGATTTGAGGCCACGACGGATTTAACGTGCACTAGCTCCCATGAACCCGACGGTCTTTAGCTGGATGCGGTTCACACCACACACATTCCGAGTTTTAGAAAAGAACTCAAACAGAAGAAAAATACTCGTCTCACTGAGAAATTTCATAGGTATGTTTTTAAATAAAAAATACAACTATTTATGAATAAAAAAACTAATTATTTAAAAAATATTTTACTGAGTTCCCAAAATGACCGGGCTATAATTTAATATTATTAAGTATCATGTACATTTACATCAGTTCGCAAGAACCAAACTTCGAGGTACTGACTTCTTGAATAGCTAGGCAAGGTACATAATAGCAAGAGGAAAGCATAGTTCATAGGAAGCAAGCTTGTCATCTGACCGTAATTCAAAATGACAAAGTATTGTACTCGGATCTTTCCCTTCGAGATTGATCCCGGACCGTCGCCACAATCACGTTGTTTTGCTCGTGCGATGTTAATTCCCCCTCCCAGGAAGCAAGCGAAGAACACAGACAGCTAATGGTGCATTTTTAAAATGCAAAACAATCGAGAAAATTCACAGGAATCTACGAAAAAATGGCTAGGGCCGAAAAGTTATTTGAGGAAGTCAAGAAAAAAAAAGAGATAATTCTTCATGTGACTTATTTTCTGAATTCAAAGGACGCTATTTTCAATGACGCGTTTTGTAAAAAAAGACCTCAAAATTGAAGAAAAGTACTCCAATCACTTAAAATTTTCATACACATGTTTTTAAACAAAAAATACAACTATTTATGAAAGAAAAAAAATTATATATATTTTTGAAAATTTTGCGGAGTCCCTTAAGTGATCATGCGGTTATCTAGTGATAATTATCAGGTACTTCTGTATCAATTCGCAAAAACCACTCGGATATTGTCTCTTTGGTAGGTACGGTAGGAAAGGAAGATATAGTTTTACACAGTCGACAAGATGATAGAGTTTTAGGAAAGGAGTTAACAAATTAAAAAATATTGCTCTTAAAAATTTATATAGGTATGTTTTAAGTAAAAATTATAACTATTTATGAAAAAAAACTACATTTGTTTAAAACATTTTGCTGAGTCCGCAAGCTATCTGCTGTCCTCTAGTGATAAGTATCATGCATTTTTACATAAATTCGCAAAGATCAAACTCGGAAATACTTCCCCTTGATTAACATGGACGCATAAGGAAGATACAGAATAGCAAAGGGGAAAGTACAAACTTGCCGAGGTTAACGAAGAAGCCAAAAACAGCGTAAATACACAAGTTAATGGCGCAGTAAAATCTAAAATGATCAACAAAATTCACAAGACTGTAGAAGTGGTTAGAGAATTGAAAGAAAGGTATTTGAAGAAATAACATATAAAAGGTAATTCAACGTATGATTTATTTCCTATATTCAAAGGACGTGATTCCAAATGACTCGTTTTATAGAGGCTCAAAATTGAAAAACAAACCTAAGATTACTTAGAAATTTAAATTTTTAACTTAATTTATAATACAACTATTCATAAAATTAAAAATCTATTAGGGGAAATTTTGGTTCTGAATCCCTTTAAGTGAACGTACTGTCATCTGGTTCTGTTGAGCTTAAGATACTATTACAAAAATTTGCACTGACCAAACTAGGAAATACTGCTCCTTATGATTAACATGGCCTCATAAGGAAGATACAGAATTGCAAAGGAAAAGGAGAAAACTCACAGGAGGCTAACGAAGAAACCAAGACCAGCGTAAATACACAAATTAATGCCGCATTAAAATCTAAGATGATCAACACAATTCACAAAAGACTAAAAGAGAATTGACGAAAAGTTATTTGAGAAAGTAACATAAAACAATTAATTAATTCAATATATGGTTCATTTTCATCATTCAAAGGACGTGATTCCAAATGACTAGTTTTATAGAGGCTCAAAATTAAAGAGAAAAAACTTAGATTACTTAGAAATTTAAGTTTTTAACTTAATTAATACTATGCATAAAATTTAAAAAAATCTATTTGGGGGAATTTGGTTCTGAATCCCTTTAAGTGAACGTACTGTCATCTGGATCTGTTGACATAAGATACTATTACATAAATGAACAGTGATTAAACTAGGAAATACTGCTCCTTATGATTAACATGGCGTCATAAGGAAGATACAGAATTGCAAAGGAAAAGGACAAAACTCACAGGAGGCTAACGAAGAAACCAAGACCAGTGTAAATACACAAATTAATGCCCATTAAAATCTAAAACGATCAAGACAATTCACAAGACTAGAAGAGAATTGGCAAAAAGTTATTTGAGAAAGTAACATAAAACAGTTAACTAATTCAATATATGGTTCATTTTCTTAATTCAAAGGACGTGATTCCAAATGACTCGTTTTAAAATTGAAAAACAAACCTAAGATTACTTAGAAATTTAAATTTTAACTTAATTTAATACAACTATTCATAAAATTTAAAAAAATCTATTAGGGGGAAATTTTGGTTCTGAATCCCTTTAAGTGAACATACTGTCATCTGGTTATGTTGAGCATAAGATACTATTACATAAATTTGCACTGACCAAACTAGGAAATACTGCTCCTCATGATATTAACATGGCCTCATAAGGAAGATACAGAATTGCAAAGGAAAAGGACAAAACTCACAGGAGGCTAACGAAGAAACTAAGACCAGCGTAAATATACAAATTAATGAACATTAAAATCTAAAACGATCAAGACAATTCACAAGACTAGAAGAGAATTGGCAAAAAGGTTATTTGAGGAAGTGACATAAAACATGTAATTCAACGTGTGGTTTATTTTCGTAATTCAAAGGACGTGATTCCAAATGATGCGTTTTATAAATACTCCCATTGAAGAAAAATAATCAGATTACCTTACGAATTTCATAGCTTTTAAGTTAATTAATATACAATTATTTGAAAAATAAAATAATAATTTTTTTGAGAAAATTCGATACTGAGTCTCTTTAAGTGAACATAATGTCATCTTGTTCTGAGCAGCCTTAATTCGCGATGACCAAACTCTGAGGTATTGCCGTGTTGACTTGTCCGGAAGAGACACAGAATAGCAAGAGGGAAGTATTAGGACTCACCGGGGGCAACGAAGGCAGCCGTCACCAACAGTATTCCTGCCACAGTCGAGAGCGTTTTCATTTTCATGCGAGATGCTGAGGATTTGCTTTCTAATGAGGGAATGAGAATGAACCGCGCAGAGAGATCGGAGCTACTTTCTCCGACTGGTTCCCGAGGTCGGAGGTGAAGAGGTTAGGTGAGGATGCGCCAAGTAGCGATAAAGTGTAATTGTAGGACGAAGGCGGTACTCGGATCGGTTGTGTTTTCCTGACGATTTGGTTTTTCAAAAAAATTGTGTCAATCATTCCGTTGTTTGGAGGTGTTTTACTCGCTGAAAAGTCCGGTTTCGTAATTTATTGAAACTAAAACCGTCAAGGTCAACAACAAAGACCATGAATTGTAAGGATTCGTAAGCGTATCATAGGTTCAAATTAGATTCCCCAACCTTATGGGCGCCTATTCCTACTGTTTTGACAATACATTCCCGTTGCGTACACCTACAAATTTTCTCCGAACCTCCTTGTCCCAATTATTTTGTATACGAATTCTGAAGGCCACACATAAAGTACGACCTTGGATTAGAAAGACTCGTGTGTGTATCATAGGTTTAAATTAGATTTCCCAACACAATTTCTATTCCTACCTAAGTTTTCCAAATGTGTCCCCACTGTGTACCCCACAAATTTTCCATAAACCTCCCGGTTATAATTATTTGAATACCACCATTACTTAAAATCCTGAAGACTATAGAGGGAAAATATATTACTATTTTTTATATGGCACTGAATAGAAGTACGAAGAATTATAATAAAGATTTTAAAAAATTATGTGTAGATTCAAAGTGTAGAACTCATAACAGTGTAGAACTGCAAAAATACGACGGGGCATGGACTCCATGAGCTTGCACTTGTAGGCATTGAACACCATACTTTATGCACAGAAATCCACAATTCTGTTGTATTCAGAATTGTAGGATTTTTGTGTTCACAGCGCCTTGCATATCATACCAGATGTTTCGCCAATTCTTACAATAATGTTTTCGATCGCTATTGCAATTTATAATCCTCTATTAAATATCCAGTGATATATCAAAAGACATGTTAAATATTTTCATTTGGCCGTTTATGTGTCATTTACTACAATAATGTTATTCCTATGCGCATAGCTTACCATATTTAAACATCATCAGCCGTACAAAATTTCCCCATAGGACAATAAGATAGCACAATATATGTATAAATAAGAATCAAGTGTTTGTACATTGAATATTTTCGACCCATTTCAAGTTTTCTATCCCTTTTTCATCCTTCTGATGCAAAATCCGTCTCTTGCGCGTTCGGTGTCTGTCTGTCCATCTGTCTGTATGTATGTGTGTGCGTGTACTACGTCCAAACGGTTGAATATATTTTCACGAAACTTTGCATATTGTGAGTTCTTACACTCATTTAGTGACTGAACTTGGTTGCGAAAGTCTGTCTGTCCGTCTTCCCGTTGTATGTTCAATTTTGTTTCTGTGTATTTGTACAAGCATTATCACACAAGATTTATTCAAAATATTTTAATGCAATGTCCTACATTTGATAAACTATATTTTAGTGTAGTGAATGCATTATTTTAAATTCCTTTGCTTACGTATTTAAGCAAGTTTCATGTTAAAACATCTGAGTAACTCTGCTTAAATCAACTATAATTTGGTAGTTTTGGAGAAGCTGAAAAGCATATTGAGCATTGCAATTACTTAAATTGTTTTGCCAGTACTGCTAAAAAATCAATTATTTTTTAAAAACTATTTTTGCAGAATTTAAATTCAAATACTTTTTTTATTTTGAGCCTTATTTATTTTCTTTGCAAAATATAAACTGTTTCCGAACATTTGGGACAGACGATATTTTGCAACAAAACGAAAACTCGTGTTCGTTTGCCACGTGCAGTGATATTTCTTTAATTTCGTATTTTTAAATTCTATCTAATTTTAAGTTGTACGTTATGGCAACTGTGCCAGATGAAGAGATAAAAAGAATCATGAATTTATGTCTTTAGAACTTTTTCCGGCCAACTTTTATTTTGTTTTAATTCTCTGTTTTCTGTTTTAAATATTTACTATTTTAATAAATTGTAATTCCCTTTCATCACACGCAACACCACCGCAAAGTATTCTGTTTAAAGCGGCATGTAAGTTAGAATAAAGCAAATTTTAAGTGGATTTTTGGCATTATTGAAGGAATGTTAATGTTAAAAATATCCGAACTAGGACTTTTGAAATATTACAAATTCTTTGTCATAGCGACGGATGGCCAAGGTGGCTTATTTTACGAATTGACGCTATATTTAAGCAATTTATATAAGGAAAGTCTGTTTAAAACAATGATTTTCTGTAGAAGAAAAGCTGTCAAATTAATTTACCATTCAAAAAAATGGTAATAGGTTACCTTTGCTTTATCACTACTGAAGACACTAAATTTTAAAACAAGTTCTTTTATTATCGCACGTGCCACGAAACGGAATTTTCAAGAAAAATGTATTCGCTTTTAAAACAAACTTAGTGATAAATATCTTGTCAAATTAGTCATCTTTCCCTTAATGGTAGCGAAATTCGAAAAGAGTGCCTCAAATAAACAAATATTGGCAGCTAAATTATGTGAGAGTATCCTCAGTAGATTCGTCATTTTTACGAATTGAGTTGAGCAATTTTACAGGAATAGAACTTAAGAAAGGGAATTCCTAATCCTCCCACAAAATCGTCTTTTGAAACAGCTACCTTAGTATCTCACCTTTCGCCAATTTGTACCTTTAGCAGGGGTGCGATATATATGAAATGTATTATATGGATGGATTTGCATGTAGAAAATTTGTGTCCAATGTAGGTTGTAGAAATTACAAAAATGTCGGAAAGGTGTTAAAAAATTATTTTACTCATACTCAAATGATTTGGCATTTTTCTACGAAAGAGAAAAATGATTATTTTCTGGTCACTTTCAATATAAAGTTAACCAATTCAACCGAAGTGAGGTCGGGCGATTTTGCTAGTATATTATAAAATGGAGGTGCAACAATTTTTTCCACGACTGTATAATATCAGGTGTTTAAAACTGTACAAACGTAAAGGTGGGACAGGAAATACAAATTAAAACGAATACGCGTAGGGATATATGACGGCAAGCGCCACCTGGATTTGCTAGAGGGCGCTGTTTTATAGTTGGGCCAGTTCGGGCTATCATTTTAAACGCTCACTTTAAATGCATCCAGATACAATATCATGCTGAGAGGGTTGACATGCACCTAGTATGTCTGATGGCCAACAGTACCGGACGAGACACAGATTTCATCGTGGATGGTACCCGATAGATGTGTGTCGAATCATAAAACAGATCATTTGTATACGAGTTTGTGTGAAACTGGAACATTCAATGGAAATACCCATGATACTGGTCGGAAATGATTCATGCGTCAACGCTACCAGACATGCATTACTGTTAGTGGTCACAACTTTGAGCTCCTACTGTTAAACTGCAAGTATACAACTGTCAAACTAAAAATTAGGCTAGTAAAAATGTTGTTAACATACTGGCTGTCTTCCATTTCTGCACCTTAATGTGCACTCAAGCATATCCCGGTGGTACTTGCGGACATACATATCATTTTGAGTAGGGTTTAATTTTATTTTCCCTACTCAAAATGATATATATGTCCGCAAGTACCGCCGTAACCAGTACCAGTAATCCGTAGCGATTGATTTCATATAAATAATATGAAATCAATCGCTACGGAGATTCATTCGCCAATTTTGCAGGAAAGTTAAAATATGCTCATGGGCGTCAGCAGCACCAAATTATTGGGGGAATGACTCAATGGATAGGGTATAGATTAACAGGGGTCTAAGGGGGTCCCTCTGGAAAATGCTGAAAAAAATTAAGGACTAAAAACACTTTTTGAGGCATTCTGAATGTCTCCGACCGTATTTTAAAGGTACTTAAATCTCCTAAAACTAGGACCCAAAAAATTCAAATTGTTTTTAAAAAAATAATGGGGGACTCGTCCTCCCCGGCGGTGACACCCGTGAATATGCTTAAAATAGCCCTCTGTGTTTCTCCAGTGTGCGAAGTAAATTCAACTACCAAACTACCTACCTAAATATGCTTAATTTGAGCTGAGAGCTGCATTATATTGCTAGAACTGCACGGAGTAGTTCTCCCCGCTCTTATGAAAATTTTTCAGTACCTGTCAGAGTCAATGGGAAATCTGGACGACAGAAATTAGCGCAGAAGAAAAGCATGAGACAACCCGAAAATAGGTTTAGAGGGCAAAGCATATCGAATCGCCTTTGAACAAATAAACCATAGGAAGGTAGTTGAATTTACGTCACACAAGATTAACACAGCAGGTTATTTGTGGAGAGCTGGGATCAATCCCAAAGGAAAAGATCAGAGGGCAACACCTCGCAATTTTGAACGAGATGACGAGGACGTCAGATGACGAGGTCAACACCCGAGCTGGGATCCCGTTTTCTAAACTGCCACACCATGCCAACTTGAGTACACATGTCAGATTACACTTGAGTACACCAGAGCACACTTGAGGCCACGAGCGTCAGCCCCAACGAACACGACAGTTTTTTGTTGGATGGGGTTTTGAACTCGCAACCTTCCGGTTGCTAATCCGCGACTCTACCACCTGGGCTACTGCGGCCATGAACAAGTGAATGATGCAATTGAAATGGACGTTTTGAAGCTAATTGTGGTAACATGACTAAAGCGCGGATTTTTCACCGTGCACTTTATTGGAAATTAGAATTTACACCAGTAAGAGAATATTTGAAAAATGTAAACAAAATGACGTTTTACATTATCGATTACTTTGATTTCATTTGGACATATGAAATGTACATATCAATGTTATATTCGTTACAATTAGATTTAAATATGCAAAATACGAGTAACAACACCGCCACCAGTGGATTTAGCAATTAAGAAACTTTAGTATAGAACTTTAGTCTGATAGTTCTTAACCCTCCTTGTGATTTATCTTTGCGTCGAAAACCACCCTGTAGTGGCTAACCTCTGGAGCAAACTGTCACCAATTCTAGGCAAGGGACAATTTGTTTTTCCTAATTGGATCTTCATTCCCTCTTGGAGTAATAAGGCAGTTTTGTCTCGACGAGATATCGCGTCCTTAGCAAAATTGTACAGATCTTGGATGAGATATCTCGTCGAAACACTTAGGGCGAAATAAAATATTTAGTTTAACACGTTTGATACAAGGGACAGTTTGTTTTTCCTACTTGGATCTTCATTCCTCTTGGAGTAATAAGGTAGATTTGTCTCGACGAGATATCTCGTCCTTAGCAAAATTGTACAGATCTTGGACGAGATATCTCGTCGAAACACTTGGGGAAGATAAAATATTTAGTTTAACCCGTTTGATACAAGGGACAGTTTGTTTACCTACTTGGATCTTCATTCCTCTTGGAGTAATGAGGTAGATATGTCTCGACGAGATATCTCGTCCTTAGCAAAATTGTACAGATCTTGGACGAGATATCTCGTCGAAACACTTGGGGAAGATAAAATATTTAGTTTAACCCGTTTGATACAAGGGACAGTTTGTTTTCCTACTTGGATCTTCATTCCTCTTGGAGTAATAAGGTAGATATGTCTCGACGAGATATCTCGTCCTTAGCAAAATTGTACAGATCTTGAACGAGACATCTTGTCCTTAGCAAAATTGTACAGATCTTGAACGAGATATCTCGTCGAAACACTTGGGGAAGATAAAATATTTAGTTTAACCCGTTTGATACAAGGGACAGTTTGTTTTCCTACTTGGATCTTCATTCCTCTTGGAGAAATGAGGTAGATATGTCTCGACGAGATATCTCGTCCTTAGCAAAATTGTACAGATCTTGGACGAGATATCTCGTCGAAACACTTGGCGAAGATAAAATATTTAGTTTAACCCGTTTATGATACAAGGGACAGTTTGTTTTTCCTACTTGGATATTCATTCGTCTTGGAGTAATAAGGCAATTTTGTCTCGACGAGATATCGCGTCCTTAGCAAAATTGTACAGATCTTGGACGAGATATCTCGTCGAAATACTTGGGGGAAATAAAATACTTAGTTTAACCCGTTTATGATACAAGGGACAGTTTGTTTTTCCTACTTGGATCTTCATTCCCTCTTGGAGTAATAAGGCAGTTTTGTCTCGACGAGATATCGCGTCCTTGGCAAAATTGTACAGATCTTGGACGAGATATCTCGTCGAAACACTTGGGGGAAAATAAAATATTTAGTTTAACCCGTTTATGATACAAGAGACAGTTTGTTTTTCCCACTTGGATCTTCATTCCCTCTTGGAGTAATAAGGCACTTTTGTCTCGACGAGATATCGCGTCCTTAGCAAAATTGTACAGATCTTGGACGAGATATCTCGTCGAAACACTTGGGGCGAAATAAAATATTTAGTTTAACACGTTTGATACAAGGGACAGTTTGTTTTTCCTACTTGGATCTTCATTCCTCTTGGAGTAATAAGGTAGATTTGTCTCGACGAGATATCTCGTCCTTAGCAAAATTGTACAGATCTTGGACGAGATATCTCGTCGAAACACTTGGGGGAAAATAAAATATTTAGTTTAACCCGTTTGATACAAGGGACAGTTTGTTTACCTACTTGGATCTTCATTCCTCTTGGAGTAATGAGGTAGATATGTCTCGACGAGATATCTCGTCCTTAGCAAAATTGTACAGATCTTGGACGAGATATCTCGTCGAAACACTTGGGGAAGATAAAATATTTAGTTTAACCCGTTTGATACAAGGGACAGTTTGTTTTCCTACTTGGATCTTCATTCCTCTTGGAGTAATAAGGAAGATTTGTCTCGACGAGATATCTCGTCCTTAGCAAAATTGTACAGATCTTGGACGAGATATCTCGTCGAAACACTTGGGGAAAATAAAATATTTAGTTTAACCCGTTTATGATGCTTTGAGCTAGTTACGAGATTCCGTAACATCCACGGGATAGCGCAAACCCTTCCAAGCATTCCTATCTCTTGCGGAATTTCTTTAACTTGCTGAAATTCAGTTAACAAATTGAAATGTCCAAAACCTAGAGGCCGAAACGGCGTTTCCATGCATACCTTCGCGTAGTGGACAACTGAGTGGAATTCCAGAAGAATGCGGCCGTGATTCCGTCCAGCCTACTTGGGGAAGCATTGTGCGCCGCCGTACTTATCTCTCGTACTTTCGCTTCGCTCAGGATCTTTTATAATGGAAATGCGCTCAGACATCCGAGGTCATAATGTCTCCTCTCTTGGAGACATTTGAAAAGTGGTAGGAAGGTGAGTTTTGTGTCTGGTTTCGCTCTGTCTGTCTTCAGGTAGGGCTGATAAAAGGAAGACGATAGGTTCCAAGGTTGGAAGGTCCTGGGATCGGGTCACGCAGAAGAAAAGGGACACCAGAGGAACCTTTCTCTGCGGGTGTTAAATAAACAGTGTGCTACTTATTATTCCCTCACACAGGTTGTTCTGTTTAAAAACACTTTTTTTTCCAAAATGTCTTTAGACTTTTATCGCCTGTTGGAACTGTTTCAACTTTTAACTTTTTCGTTTCAAAACATTTTTGTTTCTTCAGTTGTAATGTGAATTGAATGGTTGTTTTGACTTTTTGGGCGTTTTCCGGCCCTTTTTAAGCAACGCAGAGTACGGTTGGATGGTTGATTTTGGGGTTTTATGGCGCGAGGGCTATATTTGGCCATGCTGTGCCAGACACAAGACATACAATATCAAGAAAAAACAGACATACACAATGAAAGTTTTACTGGCTCAGAAGAGAGAAATACACCCAGAGAGGAATACACCTGACAAGAATCGAATCTGCGCCTCCTACAACTCGAAGGTTGAAAGCGCAGTGGGCATACCCACTGAGCCATTTTGACGGCCCCCAAATGCAATGCATGCCTTTGTTTCGGTTGGACCATCGGTTCCCAATAACGTAAATTTGTGGGTAGGTAGATTGGTAGTTGCATTTACGTCTCACTGGAGCAGCACACCGGCTATTGGCGACGGTCCGGGATCAATCCCGAAGGGAAAGATCACAGAATACCACCTCGTAATTTTGAACCACGGTCAGATGACGAGGTCAACACTTGAGCTGGCACCCCATTCTCGAAACTTCCGCACCACACCACCGTGAGGACATTTGAGGCCACGACAGATTTAACGTGCACCCCCCCCCCCATGTACACGACGGTTTTTGGTTGGATAGAGTTTCGATCTCGCAACCGTGCGGTTGCTAATACACTACTCTTCCAGCCCGGCTACCATGGCTTCTGATTACCAATGATGTATATTTGTAGGTGGGTAGTTGAATTTAAGTCGCACTGGATCAACACAAAAGGCTATTGGTGGCGGTCCGGGATCAATCCCGAAGGGAAAGAGCCTGGACTAGGTTTGATCACGAACCGTTGCCAATAGCCCGTTCTGTTGCTCCAGTACGACAATAATTAAAATACCTACCTACCTATCCTTTCCTCTTAGGTCATAGTGAAAAAGTCCGGGGGAAAATAAAAATATGATAATAAGAAGTCAATTAAAAAGAACTTTAATATATTATAATTCAGAAAACTGAGACGTTATGTACTGCTACACAGAAAAACTCCATTTGAACGACATCGGAAGAATAACAGACGCAAAATCACAATATAAAAGAATAAACACATATAGAGACAATTTGGCACAAAAGGCACGAAAAGGTTCTACGGAAAACATACAATCAATAAAATTCCAGAAATAAAATTTTAGTTTTTAAAAGTCAATAATAAGAGTTTTAAAAACTTTGGAAATGTTCAGGCTTGGTAGTAAATGTCTTTTAAGGGTCACTATACGCATTCATCGCTTTTTGCCTTCATTCCGGACTTTTGTCATATTTGTAATTCTTTTAAATTGCATTTTATTAAGTCAATATCGGAATACTCCAATCTTAGCTCTCATTTTATCTTAATATTTTACGTTTTCTTGTGATTAAAATTCCTTTATTCATATTTTAATTTTGGGTAATTACTTGGTCTTATTCATTGCACCTTTTATCCTACACACATTTCAACTCGCGCATTTAATTAATTTGACTCGGTCTTCCATTATATACTACAATTTTAAACTCTTTTAAGGCTGGTTAATTTATCATTCGTTGGGTCCGGCTTCGCCATTATCTGGCCTCTGCGCCTTTAAAACTCATCAAACTAACCAAAAAATATGCAAATCTTTTTAGCGTCGATTGCTTAATGCTTCATTTTCTTTGCTGTATGTATTTTAATTAACGTCGCACTGGAGAAAAACAACGGGCTATTGGTGGCGATCCGGGATCAAACCCGAAGTGAAAGATCTGAGGACAACACCACGTAATTTTGAACCACGGTCAGATGACGAGGCCACACCTGAGTTGACACCCCACTCTCCAAACTTCCATACCAACGTGAGGACATTTGAGGCCACGACAGATTTAAATGCACCAGCCTCCTTTGTAAGGTCTTTAGTTGGAGTCGAACTCACAACCCTCCTGTTGCTAATCCGTTACTCTTCCAACCGGGCTACCGCGGTGCTTTGCTGTAGAGTTTATGTGTTTAGTAAGATTTGAAGACCCTTGAAAACTTTTCTTATATAAAACCACTGACATCTCACACAGCTTTTGCAGACATCTCTTGATAATGGATGACTATAAATTCTTGTCGCCGGATTTGTGTAAACATGCGGAAGTTTTTCTGGATGGAAAAGTCTTGACAATGAAAAGTGTATGGTAAAGAATATAAAGTTACTTCTCAAACATTTTTCTTCACTGCAATCTATAAAAGAAACCCTAAACAGACCCTGAAAATTCCCGACTAAGTGTTTAAAGTAAATTTTCTAGGCTTTTAAGGGGAAAGTATTTTAAAACGTCACCTTAAAATACGAATAAATCATATTCGATCGTTTAAAATAGAGAACAGTAACCCTTCAATATATGACGCGTGGGACAAGAAAAAGTGCGATATAGTGAGGTTTGAGAGAAACATGTTTATTATAAATAAAGAATACTTTTTCATTAAGAAAAACTACGTGTTAAAAACAAAATCAATGGTTCAAACCTTTAAACTGATAGTGTGCAGCAAAACATGACCGTCGATCGACAAACCAAACCATTAAACCTTAATTTTCTTCCACTTTCGAGATCTTTTGAAAGACCACCTAAATCCTTTTGCAAGTTTGCCGCCTGGTATCTCGCAGTGGTTAGCGCTATGGCCCTTGATTCAACACGCTCTGAGTTCAAGTCCATTTTAACCCTCCAAGTGGTTTCTACGAGTTATCTCGTCCATCAATATCTGACCAATTTTGCTAATGACGAAATATCTCGTCATCAAGACATTGTCGATTTTTTATTGATGACGATATCAAGAACCGGTCAGTTTTCTTCTAATGGCGAGATATTTCGTCCATCAAGATCTGATCAGTTTTGTTTATGACGTTTATCAGTTTTGCTTACCTCCCCAAGACAACCACCAGGAGGGTTAAGTCGTAGGTCCAGGTCTAATTAACCCTCCTGAGAAAAAAATGACATAGTACAACAAACCAAACTTTTCTCAATCAGTCTATGAAACTGCTTGAAAGTCCTTTGAACTCACAATTCTAAAGAAAAGGATTGAGATTTTCCTTTCGCTGTTCGCAAACTTAAAATTCATTGAGGGACAAGGAATAAAGAGTGTTATAGCCGAATGCGGTATATAATGAAGGGTGACTACATTTTTAAATAGGCGCATGTTTGCAGTCTCAAATTTCCGCAACAGAGAAGGATCTTTATAGTCGAATTAAAATAACATCACGGAAGACGAAGAAAAATGCAAATTGTGTATTGTATTGTCAAAAAAATGTCTCAGTTTCATAATAAAGTTTTTATTTACTCAATCCAAATTTTCGCTATCGTGTTAAAGTGAAATAAAAAGATGTGCATTCCATACATGCACTGAAGTGCCACAAAAACTGGTACACCAGTCTAATACTTGGTACGCCTCACACGGGAACGTAGAACTACTAGAAATACGATTGGTCATGGATTCCACGATCTTGTGGAGGTATTTTGTAGGCTTTGAACATCATACTTCATGCAGAACGGTCCACAATTTGTTGTATTCCGAGATGCAAGATTTCTGTGTTCCACAGCTCGTTTCATGGCATTCTAGATGTGTTGGATAACGTTGAGATCTGGAAACTCAGGTGGAATGGCAAGACTAAATTATGGTTAGAGTAACACTCAGATGAGTGTTACTCTAACCATAATTTGGCGTGTCTAGATTTGTGAGGTGACACATTGTTCTGTTGGAAAAGACCAAACCCATCAGAATGAACCAGGACATGAATGAGGGTAACTAGTCAGAAGGGATGAACACATAGTGATCACCTCTCATAACCGTTTGCAGACGTACCAGGGATCCCATGCCAGCTAAACAAACTCCATACCATTACTGAGCCATCACCAGCCTATACATTTCCCTACATCCGGGATCTGTGACTACATGGGGTCTTCTCCACACACTCGGATTCTTCCATCTGCCCGAAATGGTGACTCGTCTGATTTGTCTACTCGTTTCCAGTCGTCAAGTGTCCAGTGGAGGTGTTCCCAAGCCCAGGTGAGGCACATAGTTGTGTGTCGAGTATTCATCAAGGGTACTCGAGTTGGGTGTCGGTTCCTAAAGTCTATATCTTTGAGGGAACGCTGCACAGTCCTCACGCTGAAGTTTGTTGAGGGCCCAGCATTGAAATCCGATATTATTCGAGTTAGTGTTGCATGCCTATCGAGTGAAAAGATACTTGCCTGGTCACGTTCACCTAGTCTTTTTACTAGGTGAACGTGCCACACTGCTGTCTTAAGCTACAGGTTTTGCCAGAATTCTTGTAGTCACGGTACACCCATGAAAAGTTAATACGTGAAAATTGAAACCTCATCTTTACTTCCGAAATGCTATGAACTATCTCACGAGCTACAATACAACGCGTTCACAATTGCTTAAATAGTGGTAACTTGCCATTCTGACGGCGGAAGAAGCCATCCATAGATGTCTATCGCTTTATGTCATATATTTACACTTCAATGTAAGTATGTTTTGAATTTAGGTAAAAGAGCAATGGAAATCAGTTACTTATGATTATTATCATTTTTTGACTAAGTAAATATTTATTATATATGTTTAGACTTGTGTAGAGGCGCATTGCCCTGTCGGAAGAGTCCAAACCCATCAAAATGAACATAGGACACGAACGGTGTAATTTGTCAGAAAGATGCACACAGCGTTCACATGTCAGAGACGTTTGTAGACGTACCAGGGATCCCATTAAATGCAAGCTAAACAAACCCCATTCCATTGCGATACGCGACCACCAGCCTGTACAATCCCTTGCTGATATGCGGGATCTATAGCTTCATTGTGTTTTCTCTACACACTCATCCTTCCATCTGCCCGAAACAGTTGGTAATCGTTAGATCAGGCAGGATCGTTTTCAGTCATCAGGTGTCCAATAGCGATGTTTCGGAGCCCAGGCGAGGCGCATAGCTGTGTGACGAGTATTCATCGAGAGTACTCGAGTTGAGCGTCGACTCCTAAAACCCATATCTTTGAGGGAACGCTGCATTATGGGACCCCAACAAGGAATTTCTATGTTGTTTGAGACAGTGCTGCACGCCTATCGCGTGGAACGATTCTTGCCAACCGACGCTGATTACTTTCACCCAGTCTTTTTACGGCCTCACTGTTGTCGTGTTACAAGTTTTACTGGGATTTTAGTAGTCACGGTACACCATTGAAGCGGTAGAACGTGAAAATCCAAATTTCTCCTCTATCTCAGAAATACTGACCCATCTCACGAGCTCCAGCTATTCATTCTCACGGTGGATACAGCTCTAGATGCTTCCACAGATGTTTATCGCTTTATATATGTACTGGAAAACGCAACCAATGACGTGAATGGGTAACTTGATATATATATTACATAGGCTCGTCTGGGCCAGCTTTTCTGTCCCTTCAGTGTATAGTCGACTCATCGTTAAGGTACGATTGCATAAGGTAAGCTTTAATGTTGGGTACAACAATTAACGCTTAGGGGCTGTTTGTGTGCTCGCCTAGTGCTATAACGATTCATAGTTCCTTCTGTTAACCAATGTCGGCAGCTCGAGATAACTCAGCTGATGCTGCTTAATGCTGAATGATACAATTAACCTGTTGGAATTGCTTGTGTGTATACCTAGTGTTTTATAATTATTCCCAGTTCCCTTCTGTCAACTCATGTCTTCATATTACATCCATAATTGCTGTATTGCATTTAAGTTTCAGTCGCGATTGGATGTAGAAATAAACTTGCTGTACTACACGTACAGCAAGTTTATTTAGCCATGAAGTTGCTGAAAAACGCGTATGTCATATTAAAAGATTCTCGCCAGCATTTGAAAAGTATTTCCCAAAATAAGATTTTATTTTCATGCAGAAAAAAACGCGAATAAAATTTGGCTCAATAGACTTGTTTTAATTTTCGTCGCTCATGGATAAAAAGAGGTCCCCGGTATCCCGGTTGGAAGAGCAACGGATTAGTAACCGGAGGGTTGAGAGTTCGAATCCAACCAAAGACCGTCGTGTAGAAGGGGGCTGGTGCGCGTCAAATCTGTCGTGGCCTCAAATGTCCACACGTTGCCGTGGTGTGGAAGTTTGGAGGGTGGGGTGCCAGCTCAGGTGTGACCTCGTCATCTGACCGTGGTTCAAAATTTCGTGGTGTTGTCCTCGAATCTTTTCCTTCGGGTTTGATCCCAGACCGTCGCCAATAGCCCGTTGTGTTGCTCCAGTGTGAAGCTAATTAAATACTTTCCTATGAATAAAAAGTTTTCAAGGAATGGTATTTATTATTAATATTCAGAATACTATAATAATATATACTCAGCAAAACAAAATGAAAATAATATATACTCAGAAAAATGAAAATGACAATATCAATAAATCAAAATGAAAATAACAATATATTCAGTAAAATAAAATGAAAATAATATAATATTAGTATAATATATATTAGTAGTTTTCAGACCCCATTACGATGTGGATACTCATTAAAAGCTCATTTAAAAAACAAGAGGAATTTTAAATAAGGAATAAAAACCTTTTTTTTTCTCATTAGCTTACAGGGTTTGGAAAATGTCTATCTCAATGGTGTCTTATCTACCGGTAGACCAGAATGAAACAGAAATATTCTGTGCTCTAGAGGTGTGTTGTCAAAGCAATTGATGCGACCGAAACATCTGCGATCCGGTATTCACTAAAATTATAATGATGTAGTTTTAATGCGTCCTCTTTGAAACAAATTATTCCGTTGCCCTATTTCTACAGTCATTAAGGTCCTTTGTTCCATAAATACTTAGCATTTTGTCTGTCGATGATTTATTTATATGAGTACGTTATATTTTTTCGGATATTAAGTGGGAAAGTTGCCATTAGAGAAGACTTAGAAGAGACTTATTACCACCGAAACACTAGGCGCGTAAATTATTACAATGGTCACAATGCAGACGGGTGAATAGATGTATATTTTAAAAATCAATTTTTGATGCATTGAACTTTTCCAAAAAATCGTTTTTTTTAAAATTATTTTTAAGATGTTTTCTATCCCAACCTTTTCTTACCAGATTAAAAACTGTTCTTACACAGTTATCGTTGGATTTTTTTATTATTAGGTTGATGCAAAAGTTTGTCCCGTTTTTTTTGACAAAAGAAGAAACATTTTATTTACTAAAAATTACATTGAATCAATATTGTATGTGGCGTTCTGTTCGATGACCTTTTTCCATCTCTCCGATAGCTGCATAATCCCGCGCTCATAGAAGTTCTGAGGTTTCTGCTAAGAACTGATCCAGGTGATGAAAGTTTCCGAACCACCTACGGCACGTGAAATCGTCGACTGCTCTCTCACCATACATATCTTCTTTAGCGTCCGCGAAGTATTCTTGCCTTTTCCGAAATAAAAAAGCATAATATGTTGAAAATGCTCCTTATTTTCTGCCATTTTTAATGCTTATCAAAATTTAAAACACGACCCAATAACACAATTCTTTTTACAAATACTCGCTGAAATTCCTTCTTTCAAACAACATCAAAACTTCACACTCATGAAGTAGATAACACTTCGGTTTAGGGATTCAATGACATCTAGCACCATCAACGAGACGAACTTTTGCATCAACCCAATACATCCCATGCAATACAAACGAAACATATCGTAGATACCATGTTAAAAGATTGAATGTGGAAATAGCAACTTTTAAGGAGAGGAAAAGCAATTTCAATTGTGTTTCGTGGCGTATTTGGTCAAGCCCAAGACAAACGACATCAAGTGATGGACATACACACAATGAAAATTTTTACTGACACGGAAGAGAGAGAAATACATCTAGGGAGGACTGACGTAATCGAATTTGTAGCACCTACAACAACTCGGCAATGGCTTAGTAGGCAAACACACAAAGCCACCCGACTGTGCGTATTTGAAACTTTGCCTAGCCATTTTCGGACTTTTAATCCGGCGACAAATTAGATGATTTGTTACCGGACGTGTCTTGTCCGATGTAACAGAAAAGGAGGGGGTAGTTGAATTACCACAGCACTGGAGCAACACAAAGGGCCATTGGCGACGGTCCGGGATCAATCCCCAAAGGAAAGATCCGATGGCAACGCCTCGTAATTTTGATTCACGGCCAGATGACTGAGCTCTGGCACCCCACTCTCGAAACCCCCACACCACACCAACGTGAGGACATTTGAGACCTCGACAGATTTAACGTGCACCAGCTCCGGCGTACACAACGGTTTTTTGTTAGACCGAGTTTCGAACGCGCAACCCAGAGGGCCTATGTAAGACCCCAATTTCTTCTTTGTTATGTCTTTTCTGAAGAATTTATTTTTAAATATATTTCACAGTCCACATTATCCGAAAACCTGTTATATTTTTCCTCAAATTTGGGTTGGAGGGGCAGTAATAAGAATTTTTTTGGGGAGCTAGGGGTTCCTATTATATACACACAATCTATCTCCTGCTATATATACATAAAAGATGTTATATAAAAATACAATGATTTGAGCTTTGTTGTGTTGTTCTGCTGTTAGTTTGCTTACAGCATAGGAATACCAAATTGTGTATTATCAGGAAAGAATGTTGAAATCTGCGTTAATGAGGAATAAAATGAGCTAAAGATAGTTTTAGAATTAATCTATCTACATTTTAAAATCATGTTTAAGCAATACAGTTATCCATAATTTCAGATAAATTGTTTTTGAAATTCGAAAAAAAAATGTGAATGAATGTTTATGTAAACAGGCATCTGATAAAACTTAATTTATCGCTAAAATTAATTTTTTCTTTGAAAATCACATGGTTATCAGCTCTGTACAAGAAATTAAAATGAAAAAGTGAGAACCGTGCTTTCCGTTAGGTCTTATGAAAGTTAGAATGTAAAAAAAAACGAAAGTCTTCGAAATGCGACTGTCTAAACCAGGGGTCGGGAACCCGCGACTCCGGAGCCGCATGCGGCTCTTTGCTGGAAAAAGGGCGGCTCTCAAATGTTTAATGAAAATCTGCCGTGGCCACCACAGAACCGACACTTACCTCCGAAAAAGGTTTAAAATGCGTCCGTAAAGTAAATTTAAAAAAAGTGGGTATATATAGAAAACACCGCTAGCAGTGTAATGTTCGCGACGCTATCACCGTCTCAGCGCATGCGCGTTAAGACGCAAGAAGACGACCACGTCGGTGTAGCAAGCGCAAGAGAGATACCCGTCGTTCTTTGCTTTTATACGAACCGCATCCGCATCAGAATTGTCGGTTGAGATTGTGCTTTGGATACGAGTGTGTGTCAATATAGTGCCAGAATATGTTATGCACAATTTAATTTGTATTATATTGACAGAATAGTTTGGTTAGTATTTTATGCCTACTAAGTTATATTAAAGTACACTGCTGGCCACCCAAATTGCAACACCAAGAAAGACAAGAGATATCACAACAAAATTTATTTTGTAGATAACATGTTGACCAAGTATCAAATGATTAAATTTATAGACTTCTGTGAAGTGTGGTTCCTGCCAAAATCAGTAGCCAGAGTAGCCGCCATTGTTGGAGATCACCGCTGCCACACGCCTCGGCATTGATTCAAAGAGACTTTGGATGTGTTCTTGGGGTACAGCAGACCAAGCAGCTTCCACACGTTGCCAAAGTTGATCTGGTGTGGCAGCTGGGGATGTATTCTGGGTCAATCGTTGAGCAACCATGGACCACATGTTTTCTATTGGCGAAAGATCCGGAGAGCGAGCTGGCCAGGGAAGCAATTCAATCTGGCGATTGACGAAGAACCCTTGGACAATGCGTGCCACGTGTGGTCGCGCATTATCCTGTTGAAATATGGCTGTGGGCAAGCCCTGAAGGTAAGGAAGGACAACTGGCTCCAACACCTCGGAGATGTAGCGCTGGCTGTTTAAAGTACCGGCAATGCGTACTAGAGGAGTGCGAGAGTGATATCCAATACCGCCCCATACCATAATACCCGGTGCAGGACCAGTGTGGCGGTGCATAACGCAGCTGTTCAGCATCCTCTCTCCACGGTGTCTCCAGACTCGAATCCGACCATCGTGGTGTTGCAGACAGAAGCGTGACTCGTCAGTAAAGACAATTTCATTCCATTCTGCCGTCCACATCCTTCTTTCATCGCACCATTGGCGGCGGAAACGTCTGTGGTTCTGCGTCAAGGGTAGACAAAGCAATGGATGTCTTGCGGACAGACCACTCTGCTGTAAACGGCGTCGAATGGTACGCGCAGACACTGGATGATGCGGTACAGACTGAATGTGCTGTGCTATGGTTCGTGATGTGGCTGAGCGATCCGTCACTGCCATACGCACAATATGCCTGTCATCACGTGAAGTGGTGCACTGAGGTGGATGCGATCGAACACGTCGATCCGTCGTACCCTCCTGCATCCAACGATCACATATCCGCATTACAGTTGTTTGGTTTCATCCAACACGACTACCGATTTCCCTGAAAGATAATCCACAATCTCGGTAGGCCACTATCCTTCCTCTGTCGAACTCGGATACTTGATCAAAAGATGATCGCTGTTTTCTACGAGGCATAATTGATCGTTTTTTTGAAAAAAACACAATTGCCGTACTTGAAATCGTCGAAATCTCCAAGCCTTAAATAGCGCTTTGAAGTGGCGCCACAGGCGCGCGTGATGTGCGTCTGCGCTGAAATTCTAATCATTTGCATATCTCACCTCCACTAATGCATGTTGTAAATTTCATATTATTTGCATGCTTCCTTCAGGGTGTTGCATTTACTGTGGCCAGCAGTGTACTTCAAATTCGCGATAACAACGCTTATAAAACAATGAGTTTAAAAAAAAGAAAAATATCCGAAGAAAATAGGGGCTTTAATAAAATGTGGACAGAGAAATTTGTATTTATAGAAATAAATACAATCGTAAGTATAATACTATAATAATAGTAAGTAAAGTAATACGAAATCGTAAGTGGCAAATTAAATATTGAGGACTTCCGCCACTTACGATTTCAAAATAATAAATCAAGTAATATAGACCATTTTCGCGGAAAACATTTAGATTTTAGTGAAAAGTATCCTGATGGTGATAATAGAAGAAAAGCAATTGAAGAATTACAAATGAAAACACAACTTCAGCAAAGAAGTTTGTCATCTTGGACGAAATCTTCGTCAAGTACCACTGAAGCAGGTTTTTTGTTATCCCTGGTAATAGCAAAAGCCGAAAAATCTTTTATGATGGTGAATTTCTAAAAAATTGCATGTACGATGTCTCAAATTCTGTTTAAAGATATGAAAAATAAGGATGATATATGTAAGAAAATAAAAGATTTACCCCTCTCAAACTGTAAAGGAACGAATACTAACTATTTCTGAGGAAGTATTAGATATGCTAATTGTGGAT
Organism: Meta bourneti; assembly: GCA_933210815.1. Lineage (NCBI taxonomy): Eukaryota > Metazoa > Arthropoda > Arachnida > Araneae > Tetragnathidae > Meta > Meta bourneti. The sequence goes on from OW119922.1 coordinate 18,948,470, forward strand.
ATTAATTCTGCTGAATTTATATCTATTGCTGTTGATGAATCAACTGATATTTCTGATATAGCCCAATGCTGTATTATGGTTAAATATATCGCATTTTCCGGTATTCAAGAGGAAATAATGCGTCCGTAAAGTAATCTACTATCCTTGATGTTTAGTCACTTGAAAACCATGCTACAGGTAAAAGATATTTCAGAAAACCTCCTAACATGTTTACAGAATAAAAATATTGATCATATAGTATGCATTGCGACCGACCTGCCATAATTGCAAAATACAAGGGGTTTGTTAAATTATTTTCCACTCATATTTCTCATGAAATTATTTCATTTCATTGTATTTTGCATCAAGAAGGTTTAGTTACAAAATCTTTAGGGTTATTACCTCAGCTGAAAAAAGTGATGGACGTTGTCGTATCAATGATTAATTTCATCCGATCCAAAGCGTTGAATCAGACTTTTTGATGCATTGTTAGAAGCAGGTAGTCAATATACAGATTTGGTTACATTTACGTCTGTAAGATAGCTATCAAGGGGAAAAGCATTAAAACTGTTTTTCGAGTGTTTGAAAGAAGTAATAATTTTCTTAACTTCAATAAATTACAACACAGAAAATTTACAGCTTCTCAACAATCCCAAATGGATTCAAAATGTTTGTTTTTGTTTGATATGACCAAACACATTTTAATAAATTGAATCTGAAGTTACAAGGAAAAGGAAATACAGCTTTACAATTATTAGAAGTCATTACATTTGAGCAGAAATTAAGAGTGATTTTGGAAGACATAACGAAATACGAATTTGTATTTCTTGAAAATCTAAGAAATTATAGGCTGAGTTTAAATCAAGAAAAAATCGATTGCAAAATATTCGCTGAAATGATTAATTTTATTTCAGTTTCATTTTTTAACAGATTTCAGGGTTTTAGAAAACATCAGTAGATGATGAAATTTGTTTTACATCCGCTAAAGTGTGATTTAAAATTAATAGACATCAAAACTTTTCCTGGAATATCGCAGATCTACAAATGGAGATTCTGTAAATTCAGAATAAAAGTATCTGGGTGCAAAAACTTCAGGAAAGGGTAGCACAGGTTATAAAAAATAAGACAACTATGGAGGAAACACCACAGGACATTATATTTAAGTGCTGGAACTTCTTTCCAGCTAATTATTCAAATGCCGGGAGATTGGATTTTGACCTTATTTGGGTCCACATACAATTGTGAACAATTTTTCTCTACGATGAACTACATTAAAAGCAAACATAGAAGCAGACTAACGGATGCAAGTTTAAAAGCGGAACTCCTTCTAAAATGCACGAAGTACTCTCCAAATGTGACTAAATTGGCAGAGAAAATCCAAGTCCAAAGTCGCTTTGAATGTGAACTGAATACTGAAATAAATAATTGTAATATTATTTTTGCAATACTTTGTGTTGTATTTACATTTACATGAATAAAATAAAAATTTACAAAAAATTTGCGTTTTATTTATTGTGCCCACAAAAAACAATAACTACTATAAATAAATATGAGAATTTTTTTGAACTTGCATCTGTATATGTGTTTGTAAATACTGAAATAATTAAAAAATAAATCGAATTAAAATTGCGGCTCCCTAAATTTCATTTTTTGTACGTTTATTGATGAAATGGCTCTTCGTTTCCGAAAGGTTCCCGACCCCTGGTTTAAACACTCAATCTCATGTTTTTATTTACTTTTAGAAAATTGATTGATAGCAAAAAGTGAAACATAGATGGCGACACGATACATAGTATGAGATTGAGCTTTTTCCTCCGTAGTCGTAGAGAGAGAGGACGACGATCAGGGGAACGGTCTTCCTTTATCAAACCATTTTTGAGACAAAATTTTACAAGGAGAGAACGACACAAAATCAAACTCATTGTGGTTGTGTGAGCGAAAATATTGCAGCTAGAAAAATGATGAAATTGTGTTAATTATGCACATATAACGATTAGTTCACCGTACGTTATTTTATTTTCAGTAATAAATAAATCTGAGAAAAGTCAATGCATTTTCATTGAAAGGAGTGTTCTTGCGATTTGCAGTCAGCCTGTTTAAGCGATCTGTAGGCGTTAGAACAATAAGGACTTTCCAAGGCAAGAGGAATTTTCGGATCTATGCGAGTACATTCCATCGATACTCTATGTATTCACATTCAGATATTTTGCTAGCCACTTGTACCGAATCAGGAAATAGTCATCCGGGCTCTGTGACTCCGTGTTTTATAGTCCTTCAGGTCCTATGAATATTGTCCACGAATATGACAAATACAACTTTATTACGGAGCTATTAACTCCGATTTCACGGTGTCTACTATACAACATCTCCATCTTGAGATACCTACCCTACAAAGGTTTACGGTAAAAAAATTTCCCACAACATATAAGATGACTAGATGTGGAAGCAGAATTATTCTTTTTTGTAATGCAAAGCAGAAATTTTGACTTATTAAACGAAAACGCAGGTGCTGCTCTTAAAAAATTTTTATTGTTAGGACTTTAGATGCAAGAGACTATTTTTAGGTGAAAAGTGTCCATTATATACAATTTAAAAACAATGGTCATCAAATAAAATCTAAAAAAAAACCAGTAACAATCGACTAGAAGGAACACAATTTTGCCTCTAAAAAATTTCTCTCCGCTACCGAAAAGTAAGAAATGCTCCTATTTCTCCTCTTAGGTCAAATAAACAAGGCACCTTCCCGAATCCACAAGATAAAATATGTAAATACACTTGAGCAACAAAGTGATTCAATCTAGCTGTGGTTGCAAAAGTGGTAACTGGGTGAGGGACAATTTTTAAGTAAACAAGAGATCATTAGGTCCCTTTAAAAATAAAAATGTTGACTACTAACCACCTACTACTAAATGTTGATTATGTTTACTACTAACAGCACCATCACACACTCCCGTGCCTAGTGTCGTGAGACACGGTGCCAGTTAAACAAGTGTGGTTGAGATGAATAGACCTTGGTAGCATGTCTATCCAGAATGTTAGGTTCGGCACATATTAATTGCATCTATGCATTATTACACTTGTACATTATTAAATCCATACAGTAATTACATCTATACATTATACTATATTGCACAGTATATACGACATGCAAAAAAGTCAATATCTTGGGATTACCAAATCCTGATGAGTCTTATTGTTGTTTCTTATCCCCAAGGTTCAGGATATAAGCCTAATCCAGGTCCGTAAGACCATGTTCTAAAAGAAAGGCAACTTTCTCTTGATCCAAGACAAACTGGACCATAGAAACACCGATGCAATCGATAAGGTGGACAGGGGTTGTAAGGCTTGTGGAACAGGGACATCTGGAGAAGATCTTAACGCCATCCTCGAATCTCAAGTCCTTAGTGTGGCCGCTTCTGAGTCTCGCTAGAGAAGTCCTGATGAGTCTGAATCTAACCATGCCATAATTCTGACCTTCCAGCTCTTGTTATAAGCAATGTTCCTGAATTAAGTAATTTTTAGATGATCGATAGGTGTCCTCATATGCCATGATGCTGCAAAGGGGAAGGGTGCAGTGCAGAGGTGTGTCGATTTCACCACAGGTGCAATTTTCCGAATTGATTAAAAAATCTCTTTAGGTAAGATGGAAATGGGAAGAAGAGTGCCTCTTCCATTCCAACTTGCTGATTTCAGTGGCACTCTTGACAACACACCACGAACCATCCTGCCTGTTTCTCCTTCATCTAATTCAATTGCCACTTACCAAGTAGCCAGCGAGTGGTTTCCTTCCTGCAATGACGTCTGGGACATTTCACCCCTTCATCTATGCATTCCGTTGTATAACTCGTATTACTTCACAAATCGCACCACTTCCGTTCTTGGTCTTACATAAACTCCCGGTGAGGGTAATCTGTGGCAAGAGAACTGTACTTGACAAAGAAGACAGCTTGGCCAATAACTCAGAATACACAGCCGAGCTAAAAGCGCTTGCAATACCTTTCTGCATTTCAGAATTTGAAAATTTATGGTTCTTCAAATACGCAGGTTCTGTACCCCAAACAGCGCGATATCTTCCTAAACCCAGGGACGTAACTAGGCTAGTTTCCACCCGGGGTAAGAACTCGCATTGGAGCCCCCCACCAACCAACCAAACCAAAATCTACTAAGTTTTTCCTCTTCAATCTTTACCAAACGTAAATATCTATAGTAAAAAAATACTCGGCCAGTTTAGCGCCCCCCAATCCGGGGCATAAGCCCCGTCTGTCCCCCTCTAGTTACGTCCCTGCCTATACCAAAGCACCAACATCAAAATAGTCCCGGTTTTTTATTCTATTGGAATTGATACGGGTTTCCTGTTCCTTCAAAGTGATTTGACTGGGATTAGACTAAATTAAATCCTGTTTATCGAATATGGCTGACTCCATACCCCCATTTGCTGTGTGACTCCTTACGTATGGAAAGCATAAATCCTCCTCATCCCCCTAACTGAGTCAGTGCTCTCCAACTCCAATTTAAAGGGGGATCTTTAATTGGACTCCTTTAATTAACTCATTAAGAGTGAACAGGATATATAGAGAGAAGGACGTCAGCATAGAGACCATTCAAATAAACCGAGCCTTGATATTCTTGGTCCTCAGATAGTTGGCAGTTGCTCAGGAATTTTCTGGGCCGATAAGCTATGACATCCTGTAGTTGATGTAAGATATTGGTTCTATTGAAGAGTTGTATCTTTTGGACAACCTTGTATGTTGGCGTATATAGCCTGTTCTGACTCTATTCGCGTTTACTCTCTACAGGTAGGTATTTTAATTAACGTCGCACTGGAACAGCGCAACGGGTTATTGGTGACTATCAAATCCGAAGGGAATGACCCCAGGACAACACCACTTAATTTTGAACCACAGTCAGATGACGAGATCACACCTGAGCTCGTCCAAATTTCCACACCACGCCAACGTGAGGATATTTGAGACCAAGACAGATTTAACGTGCACGACCTCTTTGTACACGCCGGTCTTTGGTTTGATTAGAACTCACAACCCTCCTGTTGCTAATCCGTTACTCTTCCAACCGGGCTGCTACGGCCCTTTACTCTCTTCAGGTAGGGATCATTGCGTAAATATCCTATCACGTTTTACAGTTGATGTAAGATACTGGTTATATTGAAGAGTTGGAATCTCTTGGACAATCTGGTACTGATGATGTGTAAAACCACTGTTCGGGCTCGTTGGTGTATAGCTCACTTTAAATAAAATTTTACATGAAATTATTTTCTTTTGTGTGAAGTCTTACATGTTACAATATTCAAACAATAAATAGATATTTTCTTTTACTATTACAATCATTTCTGTAAAAATTTTGTTTTGTGATACGGATCACTTACTCCCAAATCTCCGTGAGTTCTGAAAGAGATAAAACATACGACCACTTTTTGAAATATGTGAGACATGTTGACATGATTTGAAGACTTGTTTAATATTGGAATTGGAATTGACGCATTTCCTAACAAACACTTGTTTTACAAATCCATGCGATTTTTTTTTATCAAGTCGTGTCTCAATATCACAGAACACATTTTAATTGTCTTTTAAAAAACTTTAACATTTTTTTCCGAATTCCTTTTCTCGGTCCTTTGAGGTTCGTTAAAAGGACAGGTTGGGACTTTTACAAGAAAACTTCGATAAGCTTGTGCATCAAATCTTATAATTTTAGTTAAATTGTTTTCCACTGTTTCTTTGTTAATTCAACTTACTTCTGTAAGTCCCGTGTTGTACTTCTGTGGTGCACTGGGAGCTTGCTTTTGTTCAATTAAAAAAACTACAGCATTCCCAAACCCCTACTAAAACATTCATCAATAGTACCGCTATTTAAACAAGTGGCCATATTTCTGTCATTTACTTTACATACAATAGCATTATACAACATAAAAGATTGGGAATGAGATTATTATTCCTAACCAAGAGAAAATGTTTTGTGTACTGTTCATGCATTATTCTTTTTCTCATTTAGTTTCTTCCTCGACAAATTTAGTAGACAAATGATAGTAATTTATGTTAGAGTTTTATTTCATACTCTTTATTTTGGATATTTATTGGAAACAATAATTCTCATTATTATTTTGTTTTATCCAATTAAATTGCTATTACTTAAATTTGTTCTTCGTTAAATTTATTATAGTTTGTTTACTTTTAATTTGCTTTTTAACATTTATTACAATTGTTTTAATATTTTCTGCTTAAATTTTCGTTTTACAATTAGTTTTCAATTTCAGAACAATCTAGATTATTCTATTGTATAACATTAATTACTTTAATTATTTTATGGAATTATAAATGTTTTTATATAGGTATTTTTATCTTTGGTAAAGTTTACTTTGTCTAAGATAATTTCAAACTCGTGTAAAGCAATTGCATAAATGTTTTAGCTCTCTATGGTGAAAGTTCTTTTAAATATTTCATAATTTTAATCGGGAAATCGCCCTGAAAAATAACTATTTCTGTAAACATGAAGCAATTTTTCTGAAATCCTTGAGGAAGCATCATAACCATGTGCGAGTTCAAATAAAACCAAAGACTGTCGAGTATAAAAGGGACTGGTGCACGTTAAATCCGTCGGGGCCTCAAATGTCCTGACGTTGGCGTAGTGTGGAAGTTTGGAGAGTGGGATGACAGCTCAGGTGTGACCTCGTCATCTGACTGTGGTTCAAAATTACATGGTGTTTTCCTCGGATCTTCCCCTTAGGGGTTGATCCCGGACCGTGTCGCCAATAGCCCGTTCTCTTGTTCCAATGCGACGTTAAATAAAATACCTACCTTCACTTTTAATGCTTTATTTTCAACAAGAAAAATATGCCAATAGAAAATATTTTCTATAAATGAAATTCTTTCAAGTAGGAGGGTCATTTAGTTATTAAGAATAAATTTATCCTTTTATAAAATTGAATATCACTCATATTCAGTTGTGTGTGTATCAGGATTTTTAAGTGAAACTTGTCGATATATCGCCAGTAAACAAACATGTAGTATCCAATTAACGAATTCAATGGAATTTACGACGCACTGAAGAAACACAATCTATTGGCGACGGTCAGGGATCAATCTCGAAGGGAAAGATCCGATAACAACGCCTCCTCTAACCACGGTCAGATGCCAAGGTTAACATCTGAGCTGGCACCCCACTCTCCAAACTTCCACACCACGCCAATGTTATGGATTTTGATACCACGACAGATTTAACGTGCACCAATCCCACCTGCATGACGGTGCTTGGTTGAATCGAGTTTCGAACACGTTACTCAAAGGTTGCTACTCCGAGACTCGACAAACTGGGTTACGTCGGTCCACGAATTGAAATTAAATTTACAAAATAGTTTGTTGTGTACCAGTTCTAAATTTGATTTTCAACGCGCCCAAACTGCTAGATGTGAATGAATTCACTTTCAAGATTTCTCGATGGTACGCTTTTTCACATCTTCTATATCACAAGTACCTACATATAAATTTTGAAAAATAATTAAAATACGTTTTGAATTCATTTCATTAACTAATTTACAAATCCAATATCAAAATATTGGAATTATAAATTATTTAAGGACAAATTTAGGGAATATTTCATAAAAATTGACAATGTTCCAAAATTAAGCATTTGTTCAAATTAAACACAAAACTATTAGACGAAGTAACTTTGGTCGAGGAAATGCTATGAAAATATTAAAAAAAATAAGGGATTCGTAACTGTTCACAATTACAAAATATTGCAAAATATTGGAATTATAAATTATTTAAGGACAAATTTAGGGAATATTTCATAAAAATTGACAATGTTCCAAAATTAAGCATTAGTTCAAATTAAACATAAAACTATTAGACGAAGTAACTCTGGTTGAGGAAATGCTATGAAAATATTCAAAAAATTAAGGGATTCGTAACTGTCCACAATTACAAAATATTGCAAAATATTGGAATTATAAATTATTTAAGGACAAATTTAGTGAATATTTCATAAAAATTGACAATGTTTCAAAATTAAACATTTGTTCAAATTAAACTCAAAACCATTAGACGAAGCAACTTTGGTCGAGGAAATGCTATGAAAATACTCAAAAAATTAAGGGATTCGTAACTGTCCACAGTTACAAAATATTGCAAAATATTGGAATTATAAATTATTTAAGGACAAATTTAGGGAATATTTCATAAAATTTGACAATGCTCCAAAATTAAGCATTTGTTCAAATTAAACACAAAACTATTAGACGAAATAACTTTGGTCGAGGAAATGCTATGAAAATATTAAAAAAAAATCGTAACTGTTCACAATTTGCAATATGTTGAGGAAATCAGTTTAATTGGGACATCGATCAGTCAATAGCATGAAGAACTAATTTCGATGAGCTTTATGGATTGAAAGAATCAATGAAAGATTGATAATTTATTGAATATTTAAAATAGGTTGTTACGCTTAACGTTTAGATCGTGTGCCGAAGCTTAATATTTTATGGAAACTCTCGGAAACTTCCACTCAAATAATTAACCAATGAGTTAGGAGGCCAGGTTAATGGCAAAATGCCAAATGTACCTGACATTTGAAATCTTTACTAACGAGCACAGTGCTAGGCATGTGACAGAACTCTAATATTGTTTCATAAAATCTGTACGAGTAAAGAATCTGTCAGTAGATGCATCGCTCACTATCTTAGTTGACGCTTCAATTATTCTAATTTTAATTCACCTGGTTGAAATTTCTGACCCTTACTATTCTATCTTCTCATGAGCCGCGGTAGCACGGTTGGTAGAGTATCGAATTCACAACAAGATGGTTGGGAGTTGGAAACTCAATCCACCCGAAGACCGTCGTGTACGGGGGGGAGGGGGGTGCTCGTTAAATCTGTCGTGGACTCAAATGTACTCACGTTGGTGTAGTTTGGAGGTTTTGGAGAGGGAGGTGCAAGATCAGGTGTTGACCTCGTCATCTGACCGTGGTTCAAAATTACGAGATGTCGTCTTCGGATTTTTCCATTCAGGATTGTTCCCGAACCGTCGCCAATAGCCCGTTGTGTTGCTCCATTGCAACGTTAATTCAACTACCTAACCTATCTTCTGTTATACGAGATTTTAATCTTATTTAGATTTTAATAAAAATTTGGTTATGTTACTGGAACCTATTATTTAGATTTTAATAAAATTTGGCTACGCTATTGGATAAATACGAGCAAAGGATAAAAGTACAGATTCTCCCTGTACATCCCAGACATCCCAAAGTGACCAGGATAGGCAACATATTGCAATTCCGACAGGTCAGGAAATACATAAAACTCTGATAAAATGAAATTGATCTCAAATGTCCACTGGCTGTAGATATGCGAATGTGTGAGATTTATGCCAGTGAAAAAAATTAAATAATCATGATGCTTTCATATTTGCTTGTGAATTTAATAAACTATTAATTTATCGAATCCTTTTTTATTTCAATATCACAAAAATATTTCATGAACTTTTAATACTTTATTTGTAAAAAGTACAAAAATATGAAACCAATATTTCAGTGAAGGGAAGGCTTCGAACAACAAAGGTCCCTCTAGCCCCACCAGTGTCAGGTTCTATAACTAGACACTTGAAGCATAGAATTATCGTCATTGGTATTAAAACCATTGAAATATTGATGAACTTTTCAATGTTGGTATTATGCATTTAATAGTTGGTAGCCCGGTTGGAAGAGTAGGAGATTAGCAACCTGAGGATTGCGAGTTCTAAACTCGATCCAACCAAAGAATGTCGTGTACGTGGGGGCATGTTAAATCTGTCGTGGCCTAAAATGTCCTCGGAGTGGTATAGAAGTTTGAAGAGTGGGGCGCCAGCTCAGATGTTGACCTCGTCATCCTGCCGTGAATCAAAATTGCGAGTTGTCCTCGATCTTTCCCATTGGAATTGATCCCGGACCGTCGCCAATAATCAGTTGTGTTACTCCAGTGCGACGTCTACTTACCACGTAAGTTGGTAAGTTATTAACTATAATTTTCACTAGGATTTGAATTTTGATAACTTTAGTTCTTAGTGTATTATTTTGGATATTCATGCAAACTAAAATTGAATTTTTTATAAAGTTAAATTTCGATTATGCTTTCTCAGATCAACGCTTAATCAGGACTGACAGATCAGGTGCACACCCAGATTTTTTCTTTGGGAGGGGCTAAGAAAGTGGTCATAATTATGGAACTGCGATGATTCAGAGGGAGGCTAAATTCCTTCCTACCTCAAACTCCATAATTCTTCCTCTGATTCAATAGCACTCGCTGGAAACAAGTCTAGAGGGTTATGGAAATTAAAAAACAAAATATAAAGCTTTGTTTTGTGAATGTAAAATTTATACTAGGATGTTAGAAGATGGAGAATTTTGAACTTCTCGGATCTGCTTAAGACTGGGGACTTTAAGAGTTTTATATAGTTCGACACAATCCCTGCATTCGTAAGAGATTACATGACTCTCCTTTATTACGGCAGCATAGCTCCTATCAACCACACCCATACCAATGTCCGGTTTTTTGTGTAGTTACGGGAAAAGGATGGAATTTTACTCCACAGGACAGGGAGGGTGATGATTTGAAGCCTGAAGCTAAAATTGATATTTCCTCTCCCCTAAAACCCATAAACATCAATTGATAATGTTTTTGAAATCGATGACTAAATTTTTTATAATTGTCTACGCTCTCTCGTCTCGGCTATATCCCTGGTTGACACCAAGGTCACAGAAAACGTTTGCACTTTCCCTCTCCAATTCCATTTTTAGCCTCATTGGAGTGGAATTCTCCTTCCACTACCCACGTTAACTTACCCCTTTTTTTCGATCACTTGTTTTTCGGATCTTAGCGTCGCTGGACGCTTATGCCTGTTGTTGCTACTATGATCTCTTTGTTTCAATAAATCCATTTGCTAAGCTTTTGGAAACTTCTTGTCTTGTGTCTGATTCTACAGGACCTCAGTTGTCTACAATAATCTATTCTTTCAGGTGCTGAGCAATCTGTCAAGTGGTCAAGGTGCTAATTTCTGGATCGAAAAGATCCTAGTTTGAATCCGCGGTTAACACTCAAGTGTTTTGACGAGATATATCGTCCAGGATCCGGTCAATTTTGCTACGAGGAGATATCTCGTCGAGACAAAGCTGCGTTATTACTCTAAGGCAGTGGTTCTCAACCTGGGTTGTATGCACCCCTGGGTGTGTGAGAAAGCATTTCTAGGGATGCGAGAGAAGTTTCTCAATTTTCGATGGAAACTACAGCCTGTGAGAAACTAGAGAACGCTACGTCGACTTTTTTTCTGGGATCCCCACTCCTACCTTTGCCTCAGTCACTGAGGTATATAAACTGGAGTAAGCGATGCTGCTTCGAAGACGGCACCAAAATGCACCAGGCTAGAAAAACCTATTAGCTGAGAAATATTTTACTCTGCAGTAATAAAAGCTTCTCTTTTGAATAAATAATCACACTTTTAGGTTGTATTAATCATTTCTTCCACGAATATTATATTTTTAATGGGAATTATTATCAAAAGTATTATGAATAAACAACGACGTAGCCATTAAAAAATTGAGGTATTGTTTTGTATGCATATTTAAATGTATGTGTTTATTTTAAAATAAATAAATTATCTTGCTGCAATAGATGTAATTTCCTAAATAAAGAAATAGAAACACATTTTTCAAGGGAGTGCGAGAACTTCTTTTTAGATTCAACGGGGTGCCGTTCACTAAAAAGGTTAAGAACCACTGCTCTAAGGGGAATGAAGATTAAAGTAGGAAAAACATTGTCCCTAGCCCAGAACTGGTAACAGTTTGGAACAGGTGTTTGCACCAGAGGTTGGCCACTACAGGACAGTTCTCGACTCGAAGATAAACCACCAGGAAGGTTAAGGCATGGATGTTTGTCTAAGATGACTGTGTGTAGCCTCTCTTATACATGGGTTGTACCATGGATATGTGGATGTATGTGAGGTGTAGCGTGAACCCACCCCCCGGGTGCACCAGGTTAACGCTAAGTGGTTCACAAATCCGCCCTTGTAGTGCCATATTGATTGTCCAATTTGCTGCGCATTAGCAAAACAAATATTTCCGACATTTCTTATTAAACTCTAATTTTATATTAATCACTGACTCTAGAATTTCTCACTAAGTGAAATGAAGTGATAAAATTTCCACCCATTCTTCGAAAATGATAACTGCTTTTGATATTGTAAGAGAATTCTCAACTGGTTATAGAAAAACAAAAGTTCAAAACGCTATTTTAACCCTCACGGTTTCTACGATATGTCTAGTCCATCAGATCTGACCAATTTTATTATTGACGAGATATCTCGTCATCAAGGTATTGCCGATTTTTTACGATGACGAGATCAAGACCAGGTCAGTTTTCTTCCAATGTTTAGATATCTCATCCATCAAGATCTGGTCAGTTTTGCTAGATGACGACGTGGTTGTCAGGAGGGTTAATTCTAATTACAACCATGACAGACAACTTTCGTTTCCCCGCATTCAAAACGAAAGGGATATTGTCTATGTCTGTCTGATTCAGACGAGACTTAATATTATTAATTGTAAAACATTTATTTTAAACACCACACACATAAAAATTAAACACTGCACTAAAACGACCACAGAAGAGGCTCCCCCTGAACATCAAAATTGTTCGCATCGAGACCTGGCGTCTCCTTTTCTACCTCTACACCATTCTATTTATGTCTCTACTTCCTTGTTGGATCTTTTTTTAATTAATTAATCTCCAATACGTTTCAGGGAGAAACAGTTCGGTGGCTCCATCTGGACTATGGTTCATCTGACTGCGCAATTACCTTTTCGGCAACTAAATCTGAAATAAACTCAGATTAAGAATCTAAAATGGAAATCTTGCGCATTTATAGCCCTTCCATACAAAAATAGTATAAACGCTCATCCGGTGGAAGATCCTCTACTGCGCACAATCGTTAATAAACACATTGATGCAATCTAGCCCAGCCTGGAAACACCGCCTCCTTAATCTAAACACATTTATCAAGACCAGGAGGCTCATGAATCGCAAGATTTTTGTTGCGATTTTTAATTAAAGCGCTATAAAGAACCGCCAACGTCAGCTGAATGAGAGCACGTGCCGGTAAAGCGTGTATATATCTCTGAAATGCAAAAAAAAATATTTGGTGACTTTCCAAAAAAGAGCCACAAGGAAGGGTTAAATTTAGTCGAGGGACAGCTTATCAAGTGGGATCAAATCGGAGATTTCTATGAGATCAGTGATTCTCAAGTTAGGTCCTATCATAGGCTACTGTTTGGCTTCAGCCACCGTCAAAAGCAATAGAAAAGTTAAGTGTTCATCTTTTTTTTCGATATTTTTTATTAGAACAAACTCGCTTTAACCTATGTATTACAAACAGCAGAAATATCTCCTAAATTTACTTTTGAGTCACTTTGAAGACCATACAGTGAAACTTCGATTAACCGTCAGGGTTAACCGAAGTCGGTCTATTCGATTAACCGGGACGGTTAATCGAATAGACGGATAACAGAAAAACCTTAAACAGTAACCCGCCCCATCCATTGCATATGAACGAATGATAAAAAATGCACGTTTATGGGTAAAAGCATGCATCCTAAATTATTGATTGGTTAAAGTGATTATCCACCTTGATCAAAAACACTAGTCTGCGCTTCCATAGCCAATCGGATAAGTCGATTTGCGATTGAACCTTCAGAAATCTTACGACAGCGATCCGCCCACATGATCCGTCTATTTCATTTTAAGGTCGATGTTTACAACGAATATTCCCCATGTATTTAAGTTGCAAAAGAATAGCTCAAATTGTAAAGCAAGCACAAGTTCGACCTTCTGTAATTTGTAACTATTATTGTAATCTATCAAACATGGCACTCCAACACACTAGTTCGTGATCTACAATATATTGGTGGATACAATATATTATGGAATGTTAAAACCTTCTTCCATGGCGTCCACATTCTCCAGTTATGTAGTGAACATATATGGGACATGGCCAGTCGGCAACTTGTCCATCAGTCTTCCAGCAGCCATACCAATAAACTGTGGACTTTCACAAAGCAATTCTTCATGAACACATCCAAAGCCTCTGATTCGATACCACGACGTATAGCAGCTTTTGTTGCAGCTCGTGGCGACTTCACAACATACTGATTTTTTTGAGTTTATAATTATATTTTTCGGAAAATTTAATCGTTTATGTACATATGTGGTATAAATTTCATTCTAATCGAATGATTCTTTGGTACAGATGTATCTAGCGCTGTAATACGTCTGGTGACAACGTTTTGGCGCGCTTTTTGGCGCACTTTTAGCAGCGAGTTATGACAGGTGGAGGTAACCCAGGGAGATTCCCGTTTATATGGCAGCTTTGGTAAGCGAAAGGTTTCTAAAGATATTATATTTATAAAGATAAATAGGATTTTTTTCTAAGATTTCTTTCATTGGCGACATAAAAAGTGCGTCAAGAGCGTCGCCACTAGATGAGGTTCTAGATACATCTATACCGATTCTTTCACGGTGTTGCAATTTCCTCAGACAGTAGTGCGTAAGGCTAAGTGCACACTAGTGGACCAAAATCTTACCATGAATCGAACCCTATTCTATAGACATCTACGCTAGAGAATTTGGATAGATTCTCGTAGGCGCTAAAAGGAGTTGTTCGTTAGAGTGTACTGTCCGGTCTACCTCAAAAACTGCTCCCTCCACCAAGTATGCAATTTCGTGTTGCCGTAGGAACAGACCGTATCCCATTTTCCGTGGGGAATGTCTGAAGAAATGTATTCAAGTATGTCACAAGATTTCCGAGTTGTGTAGCGCTGCTTTTTCCACACAACACATATAATGACTAAATAACCACATCTGTCGGTTGACAGAATCCCAGAAAAATTATATCGGTCAAAAACCTCAAAACTGGTTAAGAGGTATGCAGGAAAGACTGCAGGAAGCAGAAAGGATATATGCGTGAGAACCTCAGAGAGTTACTACCATTTCAATGTAACTACTATTGTAATCAATTATGCATGACACTCCAACACAGTGGTTCGATATCTACAGTATATGCTGTGGCAGGATTTTAAGAATTAAAGACTCAATTGTGGGGACGAGGAAGTCCTTGTAGTGTCCTCCCCTCACATCATTTAAAGTTTTGTTTCCTCTAACCACAAAACATTTCTTCGAATTCCCCAAATTCCTAAAATTCCATTATCACCAAATACAGACAACTGCATTTATTAGTTTATATAGTACTTAGCCTCCACGCGTCGTAATCAAAAATAGGAAATGATTCCAGATTGCATTTTTTGTTTCGTAAATTAATTCAATTACTTTCAGTTTTGCTGTCTTCTATGGCGTTTTTCTGCTCAGAGCAGTTACTGCTCTTAACAGAACTTTGAGTTTTATTTCTTTATTTATGTCTACGGAACTTTGTCTCCTCTGTAGACTTCTTTCAAAAAGTAATTTCTACGATTAACAAGCACCGCCGGATTATTCTGGAAGCGTTTGCTTTTTCGCCTGAACGGATTTGCGAAATTTTCTTTTTCATGAAAATAGACTTACATGAAAAAGACTAATTAAAGTAAGAGGAACTGTGGAGTTATCATTAGTTCATGCATAAGGCGATATCAGACGACATCTTCCTCTTCAATATGCACGTTTTTTTATAAAGATTGTCTAGGGAGAAATTTAAGGGAGAAGAAAGAGGAGAAATTTAAGAATATTAATTTAGTACCGAGAAAATTTAAAAAAAAATAAGTTAAGAGGTGTTGGTGGATCAGGGCGTCATCAGGGAGAAGCCTGACCCTGTCAACGCAATATGGGGTTTTCTGCATGTGGGCGGTAGTTCGCCAAAAGTATCCCCCCCCCCCCAAAAAAAAGCACCACAAGTAGAAAGGAAAAAGGTCAATCAGGCAGTGAAGTCCAGGTAATAAGGAATATCCAAGGACACACGTTAAAGACAAGCACAAATGCAACTCAAAATCATACAAAACTATAGAAAAGAGTATTAACTTACCCATACTAACAAACCTCATACCGACAACCCGCCACAATTCGTAACTAGCTATGCTATGTCTGTGGCTTCGGCGCGCATGCGTGGACAGTACTGTTTACTGGCTTCTGTTCTGTTAGACTATGTTTATACCCTGGTATTTTAGATTTCTGGCCTTTTACTTGTATATATATATATAATTCAAAATTACAAACCAAAACAAAGAGAAATCCAAAAATTTTAAAATCAAGAAATTTAGAAATTTAAGAAATTTTATATATATATATATATATATATATATATATATATATATATATATATATATATATCAATCGAACACTATTTTATTATGTAATTGAACCCTCACCGCGGCACTTTCAACGCACAACTAATATACAAAATACATAAATCATAACTGTGTTTCGTAGTATTGAAATTTTTTGGGCTTTAAATGGCATTTGATGGCGATGATCTTCGTGCGGAGTGTGGCTGGCTATTATGGCTGTTCTGATGGTTGCTGTTTTTGTTGATATTCTAGACGTGTCGAGCCGACCCGGACTCGGCCATACGGCATAATTTGGGTTGCGACAGCAACCCGCTCAGCACAAGCGAAACCCGCATTTATTTCCAATAAAAAGTTTTACAGGTCGAAAACAACAGCGCTTGAACTATATAACAATAATTTTTGTGTACAGGATAAATCTTAATAACAATCAAGGTCAGACAAACAGCAACAGCCAGTTTTGTGTATAGAATATGTCTTGATTAGGTTCAATACAACTATTACACTATAGGTATTATGATAGGTTTTAGCACGAAGGCACAGAAGTAATTAAGTTCAATTTAATTCTTATTATTTAAACAGACTATTGGCTTATACTAGGCGCCATTAAATGAGAAGAAGACTATTGGCTTATATTAGGCGCCATAGATAATTCTATACATTCATGATTGAGGCACAGAAGTAGTTAAGTTCAATTTAATTCTTATTATTTAAACAGACTATTGGCTTATAATAGGCGCCATTAAATGAGAAAAAGACTATTGGCTTATATTAGGCGCCATAGATAATTCTATACATTCATGATTGAGGCACAGAAGTAATTAAGTTCAATTTAATTCTTATTATTTAAACAGACTATTGGCTTATAATAGGCGCCATTAAATGAGAAAAAGACTATTGGCTTATATTAGGCGCCATAGATAATTCTATATATTCATGATTCAGGCACAGAAGTAGTTAAGTTCAATTTAATTCTTATTATTTAAACAGACTATTGGCTTATAATAGGCGCCATTTAAATGAGAAGACTATTGGCTTATATGCGCCATAGATAATTCTATATATTCATGATTGAGGCACAGAAGTAATTAAGTTCAATTTAATTCTTATTATTTAAACAGACTATTGGCTTATAATAGGCACCATTTAAATGAGAAGAAGACTATGTTGGGTTTATTATTGTATTGTGTTTGCAATTGTTTTATTCTATGGTTTTTTAACCTGTGGTGTCTTTTGATATCCTAATTTTAACTCATGCATAAACTTTTTGCCTAATTTGCCTTACTATTTACCTGTTTTAACATTTGGTGGAATTTTTTTTTTTTTGGGGGGGGGGGCAACTTTTGGCGTACCGCTGCCCACACAGAAAACACCATCTTGTGTTGTCTGGGTCAGGCTCCTCCCTGATCCACCAACTTTTTCCCTTTCGAATCGAAATATGTGCAAATTGTGAGCTAAAGGCAGTGGAATTCTTGAGGATTTCTGCAATAGGTTTGCCTTCTTAAAGAGAAAATCGGGTCCACATTGCGTTTAATAAATAATTCCCATAAAATTAATTTTGTTGTTTGTTTCTTCCTCACTCAACTACCTCTCTCTTTTTTGAACTAATACATGTGACAGTCCTGCACAGTCTTTGACACTTCGACTCTCAGCACTCACGAAAATATGCATTAAAATATGGCGTTGTTATGCTTTTACACTCTAGCATACAATCGACTTTAGCAGAAGTTTTCAAAAGTTTCTAGTCAGTAAATTTCTGGCTTTTACAGTGACATTTGCATTTCTGCAAAAGTGATCTGTCATTCAGCCGTATTTTACTGTATCAGCAACTTTTGACGAAATCTGGAGGTTCAATAGGGATGGTAATCAGTAATCAAAATCAAAAGTCATCGTTCAAAGCAATCATGTTTACGAACGTTTCATTTTTGTCTTCCGGTATAGTATCGTTGCGATCAACGAAAATAAACGCTTCACTAAATATTGCGCAAAGTAAAAGGTGTAAAAGGAATAAGCGTCTATCAATCTCTCATGCAGCAAAAAATGACGGTGACCAACCAACCGAAAACGTAGAATCCATTGAGGTATCGAGACTCGAAACAATAAATAAATAAGCCTCATCTTTTAAGGTCACTTATTTTCAAAATATTCGACACCAGCCTTTTCAAACCTTTTTGTGTCAACCGCTCTCTTTTCCAAAATATAAATTAGAGCCATGGTAGCCCAATTGGAAGAGTAACTGATTAGCAACTGGTGGATTGCGAGTTCGAAACTAGGTCCAAACAAAGACCATCGCGTACGCGGGGGCTGATGCACGTTAAATCTGTCGTTGCTTCAAATGTCCTCACGTTGGCGTGGTGTGGAAGTTTGAAGAGTAGGGTGCCAGCTCATGTGAAATTCTTGTCATCTGACCGTGGTTCAAAATTGTGAGGCGTTGCTCTTGATCTTCCCCTCCGGAATTGATCCCGGACCGTTGCCAATAGCCCGTTGTGTTGCTCCAGTGCGACGATAATACTACGCCCCTAAATATAAATCTAACCGGCTATATGTATAAAAAATTGCATTTAATTCAATTAAATATTAAAATTAAGTATTTTTAATTATATTAACCCTCTGAACACCACGAGATTTCCAAGTAATGCTTTTACTCCGTAATACACATAATGATTAAACATCTATTCAACGTTTATTGGATGAAATAATTATAGAAAATATTCTTTTGGTCAAGATCAAAACTGGTTAGAATTCATACAAAGAAAACTGCACAAAGGATTTCTACGCGTGAACCCAGCAGAGGGTTAAATATTAATATCAATTAAAAATCGTATCACTTTAATTGAATTCAATTAATTGTATTTTAATTATATTAAATTATATTTTATTGAGCATCAAGTTTGGTGATATTTTTATGTCAGTGTTAAGGACGAGCTTTCAGTTCGTCAAACAGGATTAAAAGTTTGGAAACTGGTTCACATGGCTTTCTCGCTTCAATCCGTCTTGCATTATCTTTGCAGTAATCTCAAACAAACGGCATGTTTCATATCAAATGCAGTCTCAACACCATGCGATTTACACCAAATACCTCGTGGAACACAGTTTATCACAACGCTGTCGAACTCCCCCGGCTTCCCTGAAGGATGGCTCCGGCTCTCTCGGGAGCCGTTAACGAAAACATTTGCTCTGCATCACGCTGTTAATTTTTAAAGCTATGTGCTGCTGTTTGTTCTCTTAAACAATTATACTACCTTATGAATAGTTATGTTCTTTTATGGTTCATTATGGATATCTATAGCAAACATCCCGTGTCCTAATACATTAAAGAAGAATGAGAGGATAAAAGAACGAAAAAACATTTCCTCGATGAAGATAATTATGTGAAAATTCATCTTGCAGCCATTTGCTCAAGTCGGTAAAAATATGGTGAAAATGTTTGAATTGACTCACAATTATGACAGTAAATGGTCCTTCATCTACTTTTTGAATTGAGGGTATTTCATGATCATAGCGGTGAAAGTGTCGAAATATTGAAAATTATTTTTTGATGGAAATGAATATACACGCGTTGTTTATGAGCGCACGCATTGATATCTTGGCTCGCGAAGAATTAAGAATCGTTTGTAATTTCTTATTTTTGTTTTTATTCTTTAGACGCCACTTGTGGCAACATTTGAAACACATCTTTAGAATTTGTGTTCTTGTTACCGTTAGAATTGTTCGGGTTAAGAATTCGACTAGCAGTATGCCTTAGAACAAGTTTTGTACAAACGCATAGAACTATTATTTTAGGGCAACGGCATCCGTTAATGTTCATAGAATTTTGTAAATAAAAGATTTCTAATTATACAATCCACCTATTTGAAAGTACTACATTGCTCGTGAGAAGCGTGTTCGATCAAAAAACTTTAATAAAAGCTAGAGAATTCAAACATTCATGACCTTTTCAATCATAATGCGAATTTTATTTCAAATAGTTATCACAAGTCATTAAAACAATTCATTTGGGGCTCAAAGCCATTTCTTTTCGTTCAGACCAAAAAAACCAATTCTCCTTTCAGTTTTGAAATCTGCTTCTTGAACCCAGACCTTCGAAACAACTAGACGGACCATGTAGACTAATTTCTCAGAGTACAGTTCAGCTGTGTGGCTTTCATCTTTAGGTGGCAGTGCCCAAGACGATTGCCTAGTCCGTGAGGACTAGGCAATCGTCGGTTTACGGTTTGTGTCGGTCAATTACGGTTTGTGTCGTCGACGCAACCTATCAATTTTTTACAACATGCCTACCAATTTTTATTTTATTAGGGCCTGCCAATCAACTTTACAGCTGGGGACAGGAGGTAAGATGTGGAGTGTCTGACAAAGCTACTTTTTGTTCTATTGCTTTCAAACAGACAAACAAAAAATAAAGAGACAAGTTATAATTGCACAATAGATTTATTGGTCACATTACAAATTTTTCACAGCCGATAGCATTACAAATATGTAATCCAATTCACAAAACTTACATCTTTTTTAAATATCACCTCGTTTTATTAAAAATAGGTACAAAAATTAAAGTGTGCTTGTGAGTAA
This sequence comes from Meta bourneti, assembly GCA_933210815.1. Lineage (NCBI taxonomy): Eukaryota > Metazoa > Arthropoda > Arachnida > Araneae > Tetragnathidae > Meta > Meta bourneti. The sequence goes on from OW119922.1 coordinate 18,969,320, forward strand.
AGATAATTTATGATATAAATCCAATAATTGTCGTCGGAAAATATTATATAGCATTATTTTTTTATTTTATCTGCAAACATCAATGCACTTTTTCAAGAAAAGGATTCAATGACCACGACTATACATTTTCCAAACAGTAGTATGTATGTGTAAATCTAAAATTTTATGAATTGAAAGTATAACAAGGTTTTTATGAATTTGATTTTAATCTATGTATTAAGAATTTGTTAAAAATAAAATGCTTCACAACTCCATAGGAGTATCAAAATATAAAAACCCTATAAGAAAGATACCTCACAGTCTAATTTCTCAAAAACTGACAGAGTACAAGAATAAGCTTCTCAGACATCCGTAAGAGTCAGTAAAATTCAACAAAAAATGCAATGAAACAAAATAAAATTCGGCTGTTAAACTTAAGTTCGTAGAAAAAGACCAAAGTGCATTCTTAAAAGAAAGCAGTGAACAAGCTCATTGATTTTTCCAGGGATGCCGTTTGGATTTTATGGAATGGCTCCATGAAATCACTTCACGTTTTTAAAAATATATTTTACAAAACGGTACATAATTTGGAAATCTAAACAACATTAAATATTTCAAAATTTACACATATTAAAATTTGAAGAAAAAAAACACTTTTTGAACACACTATAATAAATAAAAATCAATTCACCAGTAAAAAAAATTGCATCCCCTATTCAAACAGCAAAATCATTCAAAACAGAACAAAATAAAAAAGTGCATGAAATGTTTAAGTTAATATCGTACCGTGCATATTGAAATATCTTTCACGATCTACATGATTCAACATTCATAAACTCTACAAATAGTTCCATCACCAAAATAAACTTCCAAGCGTTTATTTCTAGTGAAACAGCTTTTGGTCCAATATGTAATTGACAAAGGTAGCTATAACATTTCTGAGACAACGCATGGGATAGGAATATAACAAAACAGTGGTTCCGCAAAATGATACAAAAAAGGATGTTTACGTAGGAAAAAGAAATATATTTAAAACGTCAACTTTTAAAATATCTATATAATTTTTTTGCTTGCTCTATATATTCCTTAAAATTAAAACAATCAATGGTAAAATGTGGAGATATTATCAATGTGAAGGATATTTGTCAGAAGTCTGCAACGATATTTTATGTGTGTTAATTATTTCCACCTATTATCTCTTAAAATCGTATGGAGCTGACAATACAAATACAATTTTTTTAGTCATTATAAAGCTCATCCCCCGAGACTCGAAACTTATTAAACAAGTACAGATAAAGCACAACCTTCCTTTTACTCTAAAAAATTACACTGTAAAATTTTCCAAACATGAGCGATATCTAATTTTTTATCTTAAATCATTTTAAAAATTAAGACAAAATTGTTTAGTTCAAAAATAAAATACGTTTTTTAAGGAAATCGGTATAGAATCAATTTTATATAAAGTTTGCACGAAATTTTTTTTGATAATCCAAAGGCCAAAAGTAAAGGAACCACCACCGCATTACCATAAATTTACTCACAGGTTAAATAACATAACATTTATTGAACATAATGAACACATTTCACTAAAATTTTTGCACAATCTATTAGCTGCATCTTATTGAATTTCACATAAATTGCTTATAAATATATCCTCCTTGGTTCTTTTGAAAATTATACCCATCTGTAGATTAATACCATTATTTTTTGTTGAGTGTTTTCCTTTGTATCAAAGAAAAACGACCACAACACTTCAGACATTTCTCATTTGACTTCGCTAGCAGTCCAATGAAGTGAGTCGTTTCGACCACCGAGTCCATCACCCTTCGGACATAAAAGCTCTAACAAGACGATCAGGTGACCAGTTGGTAGGAATGGACATCAGAGCAACACCTCCAACGCAAACAACATACACAACAAGATATCTTTATATAACAACACAGAGAGAGGAATAAGAAAGGGAACACCTGGCTAAACATAGTCTTCCAACAGTTCCTTTCGATACACACACACAAGATAAAGTAGACTCAACCGCCCGTGGGTTCAGACGCAGGCCAGCACTCTAAAAATCCGAACCAACCTCGCCTGAACCAGAGTCAAAGAACCTCAAGCGGCTGGGTTTCTCTAGTCAGTCTTGACGCCATTGGCCAGTTCTGGCGATTTCCGGACGCTGTCCTCGCCAGTCCTCAGCTTCCTGGCCGTGATGACCTGCTTGGTGGCAGTCTTCCGGTCATAGGCCAGCCCCAGGAAAGCCATGGCGTCGATGAACATGGTGGTGAGGTTGTATTTGATGCCGTACTCGCTGGTGGCGTAGTCGTAGGGGAAGGTGTGGTGGTAGTTGTGGAAGCCCTCGCCGACTGCCCCCAGGGCCACCAGGAGGTTCTGGCGGGGGTTGATGGAGAGGTCGTAGGGCCGGTTGCCCCACATGTGCGCGGCGCTGTTCACAAGCCACGTCTGGTTGAGGGTGAAGCACAGGCGGAGCAAGGTGGCCACGAAGAAGGCGTTTTTGAAACTCTCGCCCCACAGGTTCATGGGCACCATGGTGGGCAGGACGAAGCAGCACAGCAGGACCAGCCGCACGTAATACCTGGAGAAGACGGAACAAAAGTCGTTGCATGACATGAAACAGATTTGCGTACGTTATGTTTTTGTTGAAATACATTTGTTCACTAGAGTAACCACTCGGTACAAAAACATAGAGGACAAAACAACAAAGCGAGGTAAAAAAAAAAATAAAAAAACAGCAGTTAATCAATCTGGTAGGCTTTGAAGTAAATCTGTTGTCTTCCGATATCTGTGGAAAATGTATCTCGGCAATTTTGGCCAAACCCCAAGATGGGTGGAACCATTTCGTCACTACGTCCACACAGGACACAATTTGGACTGCTGAAATTTTTTAATCTATACAGGTGTTTGGCTAGGCAGTCATGTCCAGTATCCATATCCATGTGTGTGTGTTACATTATGTACCCTGAGTACATTAAGTAGAATCACACATTTCCAAAAGTCCCTGGCGAGAATTTTTATGAGATTTTCAGTATTAACAAGTAAACTAGACGGAAAGTGAAGATTTTACTTCTACCTGGTATAATTGTCATAGCGCCTAACTGGTATAATGGTCGTAGCGTACTCAGAACATGCAAAAGAAACAAGTCCCGCTGCAGAACACTACCACCACTGGCATTTAGCTTGACAGAAAATCTCACAGCCCAATTTTATACCTTCCTATCAATATCGATAATAAGACCTAAATCAAAGAAATCGTTCCGACCACATTTCGTTAAATTTGTATTACACCTTGAAAACAATATTTTTTTCAAGCAAATTTATCCTCTAGAAAAAATTACTAGAGGATTTATTAGCCATAGAATGTTTTAAAAGCAACACACACATGATAGTAAAAGGATGGAGCATTAAATAAACATTTCTTAATGACCCAGGAGAGAAATACTTGGAATAGCAAGACTGAGTTACAAGTCAATGGCGATAAACACAATTTTACTTATCTTTCCATCTGTCATGGAAGATTTGAAACGAGATTACTAAAACTTCTGGAAGTCCAATTACAAAGAATCCTGCTGACAGTTACGGTTTCTTATCTATTTCGGCACTTAACGGGAAAGTCTAAGATAAAGTAGAGAGAGAGAGTTACTTACTTTTTGTGGAATCTGACCACTGGGTCTGAGGTCAAGTCGCTCAAGTCAATAGCCTTTCCCTTCCGAATGACTTCGGGGTGCTTGCGACAGAGCAGCCAGCCGATGTGGGAGAAGAAAAAGCCCCTAGTTGCGTTGTGGGGGTCGGCGTTGGTCTCTGAATACTTGTGGTGTACCCTGTGGTCTCGAGCCCACTCGTAGATATCATTCTGCAGAAAAAAAATATTGGATCAAACAGGTGCCACTTTCAAAACAATTTTCTTAAAGACGTGAATTCAATTCGGAATTCCATAACTTTTATTTAACTGTTAGGGTGAACGTCACATGGATTTCATATTGAATGCAACAAAATCGACCAAATAATATGAGTGACATTTCTGAACACATGACTTGTTTCAATCAATATTTTCTAAATAGTTGCTCTTCCTAAATAGTATTAAAAAAATTGGCGAAATTTTTCTAGGTTTCGAATGGTTTTGTCAAACTGCAAGAAGTGTGGCCTTCAATGTTCAGTGAATTTAGAGCAAGGGATTTCCTTAAATATCTTCATAGATTCCCACTAACACATTCCAAAATAGTTTTTAATGTAAATTATAGTAGCTGTGTTTCGTTTCTCTATCTGTTTTAGCCGGTAAAACCACGAAAATGCAATCAGAACTTACAAAGAGTATCAACCTGTTTATGTTATGCTTGCGTTTGAACTTGCTAGGTACCGTTATCAATTTTTTGTTTTTAGAAATCAGAGTAATGGCTACTTATGATTGGCTTTGGTTACGATACTATTTATACAAGCATTAATTACATCGATTAATTGGTGGTTTTTTTGCTTATCAACCTCATCTAATTAGAGCAGACTTAGATCCTTGTTACTTTGCCCTTCAATAATATTCCAGTTCAAGCATTTTAAATACGATACATAGCGCTTCCGAGGGGGACAGGAAAAAGTGCGATATAGTGAGGACCAAGAAAATTTTACTTTTAGGAAAATAGCTCAATCTCGTATTATACGATTTTTTAAAATTTAAAATGATGTAAAACTACAATACGGTAGAATATTTTTTGCTTTATGGTAGATGGTTTATGATTTTTTATCTCCCTTTCGGAGTCCGACTGTATGAAGATGCTCTGATGAAGAACCTAGACAACCATAATGGTGTTTGTAAGTGCCCTCTAAGAAATTTCCAAATGTGGCAGAAAGACCCATGGGTAAACATTAAGGAATCAAGGACCTTTGAATTCCCAACTCTAAAGAAACGGATTGATATTTTCTCGACTGTTTGCAAACAAACTTTTCGGAAGACAAGTAAAAATGATCGAGCTTGATAGGTGTTACTATATCATAATTCAATTTCGGATCGCTGAACTTTAGAATTCACTTTCCGAAACTCCGGCACATAAAATATACTCAACAGGGTGAGTGCAAGCGAAGAGCACAACTGCACGAGAGTGAAAATAAATTAGGTTACTTAATTTTCTTTTAAACGATTCAACATTTGGAAAAATTAAGAATCCCGAAACTTACCTCAAATGCGATTGTATAAATAAAGGCCAGAAACATCCTCAGAGGCAACCTGGCTTTATATGACCGATGGGACCACAACCTGTGTGCTCCAGCTGTTACTCCTAAACCAGATATTATGTACAAAAACACAGCTGTAAAAGAAGGAAAATATAAGAATATAAATTTTTGTATACAGAAAAATCTATTTAAAGTTATCTATTCACTACTTTGAAAAACAATGTACATCAGCTCGTGTATAACTAGTTTTGTTCGTGATCAGTTAAAAAATCAGAGTATCTATTGCATTTTTAAGTCTTTTCGTCCCAATCCATAATTTGCAAAAATGTATTGTGTAGTCAACTGCTCTAAGTGTTTACATTTCAGACCACAACACAAAGATATATTTTGCCAACGAAATCTAGCTTTATAAGTTCCAAATGCTCCATGTGAGGTGATTATTTGGTGTATATATATAAAGATCTGTATGACTATTCTTCTGAGGTTGTGGGTGCTCTTTTCAATATTGTTACACCTGTTTTGCCGTTGTATGTTTGAATATGTTTTTGTTTCACCAAATGGCCCATCACTGTGAGTACTAAGTTTCTCAATTTCTGATCCGGGAATTTCATGTTTCAATTAGAAAGGTGAGGAGGAATGTCCCGAGATACAGGTTTTTACTTGACTGGTTATGAACGTGTCACACCTTTGTGTGTCACTAAATGGCCAATTACCAAGGATACTAGATACAACTCTTGTTTCGGGAATCTCATGTGTGACAATAGGAGAGACGATGAGAAATGTCCAATGCACAGATTTTATTTGATTGATCAATTTGTAACGTTACGGATTTCTTAGGAGTAGAGCGAGATAAGTATCTCAAAATGGCATCTTCTCATGAATGAATTTCGAATCGGGAGTTGAACTAATTGCTACACGATGGAATTGCGATAATCATTATAGCGAGTATTTTAAAACACCTGCACAAAATGGCCTTTCGCGGCAACCGTGACAGCAACTGCGATGAGATTCGTTTTCGAGTAAATGGGGCTCTCAAATTCTAAAAGTTCCCTTGCATACATCTCTATGTGAATGATATACCTCCTCTTAAAGTTTATATACGAAGTTTTGGAACACCTTGTAGAGGTAATGAAGTTTGCTGAAACAGAACAGAAACTTTAGTTACTAACTACAATCAAGAACAAAGAATGAACCTAATCACATCGCCTTTTGACGCAGCTTCTAACAAATCTATAAAAAAACTAACACCAGTCAGATACGAACACCAGTCAGAAACCAAAAACTCACCAAAGATGTTCGTCTGCCACATGGAGGATGTGAACATGAGATACACTCCATAGAGCGACGCCAAATGAAGGTACGCGAAAAGAATGGCGTTCCTCCAGACAATCTTCACAGGAGGATCTTTGGCCACTTGTGCTTCGGAGGAGGTTTTCTCTCCGACTTCAATGTTCTGGTCTTTGTCGCACTCGTCTCGGATCTCGAAGTCCTCACTGGGCTGGAAGATGGCCGTCGCTGAGGTCACGGAAGCCGACATCTCGCTTCCGGCAGTCGTCGACTGAGGAATAGTCTGCGTGGTGGACACGCTGGAGCAGGATGATAGAGGTGGCATTTTGAGAGAAACACGTACAAACTGGGACTGAGGAGAGAAGAAAAGAATGTTCAGGGGCATGCTTGCATTTACAGAGGATGGCACAAAGTACATCTATACGTATCATGCTTAAAGACATGACATGAATAAGTTCTAAATGGATCTTTTTATTAACTCTCCGGTGATTGCCTCGAGGATGTATCTCGTCATTTAGCAAAAATAACCAGATCTTGATGAACTAGATATCTCGTCATTAGAAGAAAACTGAGCAGATCTCGATCTCTTCATAATAAAAGATCGGCAACGTCTTGATAACGAGGCATCTCATCATTAGGAAAACTTTTCAGATGTTGATGGACGAGATATCTCGTCGAAACCACTTGGAGGGTAAAATAAATTAGTTTTGTAGTCGTGGGTAGAACATTGAAATTGTGGGTACACTTCCCGTTACAACAGGCAGCTCGTCTCTGAGTTTCTTACATGGTGGCGATCATCACCAGAAAGAAGGATACGTCTTCAGAACTGAGGGTTTTTTCTAGAGCCTGGGAAAGCATTTGATATTACGATCGGGTCTTATTTGGCATTGAAGAACTGACAATTATCTCTGGTAGAATTATCTCAATTATCTTTTTTGAAACTGCTTTTTCTTGACTAGCACGGCATTATTGTGGAGTAAATGTCTTCTCTCACAACGAATACCATACACCATATCATATCATACACAGGTACATGTCGCTAATGGGAATTAATCGTTTGAATAGACGTGGCCAGAATATATCTAATCTAATCATCTATACAGATTAATATCCTCAATTCGGCATCAACCGAATTTGATTAGTGTCGGCAGATTAATAAAGACCCGGAGAACTTTTATAACTGGATCTATCGTTTCCCATGATCCCCGATTCGAGGTCTTGAGTGAAACAGACTTGCATTTGCGTGTCGACTAGAAGAAACTAGGCGATTCCAAGCAGACAATAAGACATCAGCACCTGCGAGGATCAAACTCCCGATCAGGTGCTTCAGTCTACCGCTCTCCAAGCGAGCATTGTAGCCATTTCACCACTGCCGAGGACATGAACTCCAGAGAATCCTGTGAACCATTTGTTAATTTTTCTGTAATAATTCGCAATAAGTCTCGGTTCATAAGAAGATCAAACGAACAAACAGTGCCTCATTGGAAGTATTAATTGGGAATCAAGAGTGTAACGTCTACTTGAAAAAAAGACTTGGAAGTACGAAGTTTTTCAAGGAATACCAGTACATTTTACCCTTTTGCCTAAGTACAGCTCCAAGTCTTTTTATCTAGTTCACTAGTCATAGCGAGAAAACGCTGGTCTGATTCATACTGCGACGATACCCCAACAAAAGACGGTGATCTTGGTACTGTGTCAGAAACAACAAGTTTTCCGAACGAAAAAGCGGGGGCGTCGCCGCTCAGTGGGTATGACCACTGCGCTAGCAACCTTCGAGTTGTAGGCGGTGCATTCCTCCCTGGGTGTATTTCTCTCTTTGCGTCAGTAAAACTTTCATTGTGTGCGTCTCTATTTCTTGATATTGTATGTCTTGTGTATGGCGTAGTATGGTCAAATATGGCCTTTGCGCCATAAAACTCCAAAACCAAGCACCCGAACGAAAACGCACCATAAACAAAACAGCTTTACACAAAATATTGGGACAAAAGTAAAGTTAAATGAAAATTATAATACAACCTACTGGTCTACTACTACAACTGCTACCGCCACAAAGTATGCGCCTGTTTTGAAAACAAACAGTATCTGTCATAAGAAAATTCTGAGGAAACAAGAGGGTGGATATGGAAAGAAACTAAATTTAGCTCGCTGGTTGACAGTCGTGGGATTTTCTATAATCTACCAACTAAATCTCGCTGCCCCCTTTCAAAACACATAAAATCTTAATCTAAGTAGAGGTTGACAGCTTCTGTTGGAAGCGTGAAGATAATTCTGTTTTATGACACCGACTACCCTTGAAAGCATGTTATTACTCTTATCCTTCTGCACGTTTTTGATACATTTCACGATCGGAAGACAGGACAGGACCCGAATGGTAGTAGCATAGCGCCTTTGATCCTTTGTGACATGCATAGTTATGTGTGTTTAGCAACACCTTTAAAATTTTTTTGAAGGATAAGTGTATTTTGTCTTTTGTGTTTCATTGATATCTAGCTTAATGCCACGAGGGGTAGATGTTAGTTATTCAATTGAGAATCGTATATTCTTTACGACTTTTGAGTGTAAAGTAATAGTAAAGTACTGAATACGGGCATGGAAAAGGAACAGTACAATATTTTTTTATGAATTACATTTTCGTTTTATTTTTAGTTTTCTTAAAATCTACAGAAACCAAAAAATGTCAAATATTAAATATACAAAATATGTATAAGAATATAAGGCACGAATAAGTTTTAAATATACCCATTTGTTATATAATATACCCATTAAATATATACCAAACATCCCAAAGAAAAATTTTGCAGTCGAACATTGAAATTGTGGTTTCAAGCCCTGTTACAAAGACATCTCTGAACTCCTCACCATGATGGTGGTCTTGGTCAGAAAAGAACAGTACTATAATTTTGTTATGAATTACATTTTTGTCTTATTTTTATTTTCTTAAAATCTACAGAAGCCAAAAAATGTCAAATATTAAATATGCATAAGAATTTAAGACTTGAATAAGTTTTGAATACATCCATTTTTTAAAGAAATTAGTTTTGCAGTCGAACATTAAAATTGTGGTTTCAAGCCCTGTTACAAAGACAGTTCATCTCTGAACTTGTCTTTGCAACAGTATCTTCACCATGATGGTGGTCTTGGTTAGAACGAGCCTATTTTAACATATGTGAACCTATTTTAACATGGGGCTGAGGATGCAATTTAAAACAGACTAGAATAGTATTTGGGTATGTATTTGATGTCGACTTTGGCAATGAAGTAACAATTATCTTTGAGACACAGCAATATTCAAATGAAGGGACCCTGAGAGAGTTGGAAGAGAGTTGAAACGAGGCCTGAGAAAAAAGGAAACTTAGGGCGAAAAAAGATTTTATTCTAAAAGCTTTAAGCTGAATAAAAAGGGAAATGTATAAGTCACGACATACATATTTATCAGTAAATCCATGTCCTTCACGAATCAAGATAACAATGCTTGTTATATTTCATTGAGTGATAATCATTTAAATATAGTTAAATTTGTAAAGAGTACTTAAAATTGAGGCTCATGACAAGTGTGCAAAAACTTGTCATAGGATCAGAACATGCAGTAAGGTAACTGTAGAGAACACAAGAAAAACTGTTAAAAATCCAAGAATACTACTAAAGGTTAAGGTAATATACATTAATTATAATCATGAGATCCTATTACCATGGTGGAAGAAAGACAGGAATCAATAAAAATCATAGATGTGGTCCAATGGTTTGAAATTCCAAGACATAAGTTTCCTGCTTTAATTCAATTATGTAAGTTCAAACACGATTTGACATTTTAAATTCTTTTAGTAATTGCCAAATCAATATTTTCAATTATTACTAAAAACACGTAAAACAGAACACGACAATTAAAAATCAACTTTTATCGGTATGTTTGTTATTTTTTAAGCATGAACGCATTATGTTAAATCACAAACTTGAAAACCGAAACTGAAATTGCGCAACGATTCAAAAATTAGTAAAGGTTTTTGTCAGGTGGTCTATGTTTTGTGTAGTATATTTATATATAACTCGAAGGAATAAATAATTGAAATATTTTCTGACAAAAAAAATTATTTGTAAAGTTAACAGAAACAAAAGGCAAAAGCATACGAAGAAGACAGACAGTTGTGACAAAAATAACGGCAGAGAAATTGACATAATTATAGTTAAATTGAACTGAGTTATATTATTTCATTCGATGACCACATATACACATAAATGAATAAAATGCAAATCAGTAATTTAAAAGAAAATCTTACAAAAAGACTTACATTAGAACGGCAGACAGCGTCCTAAGATTTAAATTACGCAAAACTATAGCACCAATTTTTCACGAATGTGATAAACAATTCCAAAGCAGAGAAATGAATATTCCAAGTAACACGCGGATATATACTACAATGGAAAACTCCAGGTTCGTCAATCAGATTTATACATACGTCAAAAAATGCAATGAGAAGGTACTTAGCAGTTGGACGATAAATGTTCCACTACATTCTTACTAGATTTTAATGCCTGCGGCTATCGCAAAAATGACAGTAAAATTTGATTTTCCTGGAAAGCTAATAGATTTCGGCGATTCCAATTGCTTAATTTGGATGATATATATTCGCTGCTTCCTCCCTAAAAATAATAAATTTTTAAAAGTTTCCTCTAGTTTAATGATACCTATTTCGTCGCGATATTCAAAATCCAGCTCGCGTGAGCATTAATCACGTGACGAACTTATTTTTAGGCTGTAAAAGGAGTTCTCCTTTTTATATGAAAGGTCAACAATTACATGCAAGAGCCGGATGTATGTAGGTTTCATAATTGTTTCATCGTAAAAGGAGGTGATTTTTAATTTCAGTGACAGACTATGAGACCTATATACGCTGCTGAGTAGGGAGTCGTCCATAACTTTCACCTTGACTTTCAAATACAATTGTTCCAATTTCATGTATCTTATTAGATAACGTTAACTGATTGAATCAGATTAAGTCCTTTTAAAATATTGCAGGATGTTTTATAGAAAAGATTTTTAAACCAATTAAAATTCTTTAAATATACACAGACCTATATAATATCTAAAAACATTAGGTCACTAATATTTCCAAGCCTCAATATTTCTGGTTTGTTTTAAGCAAAATTGTTTTATTAGTTACTTAGTCTAATATAATATTTAAACACAAAGTGAAAAATCACACAGCGAAAATAAACTAATCACTCTGATAACACAAAAATAAATCATGACATTAATCTGAAAATAAGCATTTCACATTAAGATTTAAATTTTTATTTTAAAAAGATGTATCCTCTATTCCCGTAGAAAATCAACTCACGCAAAACGTAGACATTTACAAAGAAATCCACATGAATAAAGGCTTAATGCAGATCTTGTTTTCCTACACTTATATGTACAATATTACGAAATTTGTGGTTTCATTATTTATGTTGTCAAGCATATACGATTTTCTATGATATCAAGAGTACGTATTCTGAACAGACTATATATCAACATTCACATATTGCAAATACAAACAGCTTAAAAATAATTAAAAGTTAATATACTCTGAGTAAAAAGATCTATAAGTTTCAAAAATTATTAAAAATTGTTATTTTTCCTCCATATTCTGGAAATAATGCACACACACTTTAGTTTACAATTCAGCCATGACAAAATAAGACATCTTTGGAAGTCTATAATAGTCACTCATCTATTATTATGCATATCATTGAATAATTGTTAAGAATTTCGTATAAAAAAATTCAAGCAGACCCATACTTAACAGAGAATTCTGCATTTATTCAACGATGTATTTCACGGAAAATGAAAGCGATTTGTTTTTAAAAATTCTGCTTGAATAATTGTGATTAAAAAGGCAGACTCTTAAATTATTAAATTTTGGAAAAGAAAGTTGTAGCAAATAATGTGCAAATGTTTCCTGCATGTCCTCAGACGGTCAGGTTAAATAAATAAACATTAACAAGCATATAATTTTTAAAACCCATATTTAACATAGGATTCTGTATTCATCTCTACAGTCAATTTCATCTAAATTCAAGCAGTATTTTCGAAACCCATACTAGCGAGGATTCTGCATTCATCCAGCAATCAATTTCACTAAAAGTAGAACGTGAAGTGTTTCATATTTGAAAACTGCCTGAATTTTATACAAACAGTATTTTTTCAACTCATATTTAACAGATGCTTCTGCATTCATTCAACAATCATTTCCACTAAAAGTGGTACGTGAAACGTTTCATTTTTAAAACTTTTCGTGCAGAATTTTCAAAATCCACATTTAACAGAGGATATTGCATTCATCCGACAGTCAATTTCACTAAAAGTGGTACTTGAAACATTTCATTTCAAAATATTCTTCAATTTCATATGAAATCGAGCAGAATTTTCAAAACTCATATTTAACATAGGATTCCACATTCATTCAACAATCAATTTCGCTAAAAGTGGTACGTAAAACGCTTCATTTTTAAAAATTCTCCAAGCAGAATTTTCAAAACCCACATTTAACAGATAATTCCGCATTCATCAAACAATCAATTTCGCAAAAAGCGGTACTTGAAATGGTTCATTTTAAAACATTCTTTAATTTCATATAAATTCAAACAGAATTTTCAAAAGCCACATTTAACAAAGGATTCAGCATTCATCTAATCATAAATTTTGCTAAAAGTGGTATGAGAAGCGTTTCGATCGCCCAAACACCTTGCCAATTCCACTGACACCCCCCAACAAGAGAACACAAACCCTACGACACGAAAAGCAACAACTAGGGATAGAAGGGGAGGTCAAATCAAACAAAAAAGAAACCAAACAAAAGCACTAAAGACCTTGACGGATTCTAACCTGACTACGTAGTATTCAGGTGGAACATATGTGATGCAATACTTACGCAACTGAATCGATCCGGTAACCTTTTCTTAAGCCGGACGCTTCCTTCGGCATATCGGTTTGAAGCAATGTCACTTATCCGGCAACTGTCACACGAAATCGAGAAATGTGATTTTTTGACCCCGACAGAACGCCCCCGCTGTGTCTACCACTGCCTAGGTCCCGGAGTCTGGATGGTGTTGCCATATCCCCCCGTCGTCCGAGACATTCGAAAGGGCTCCATTGTAATGTGTGAAGGGATCCTCCGCCGTGACGTCACGGCGGATCGATATATGTCTCCCGCGAGCAGGGCTTCTAGAAAAATCGTGTGTGTGCTGTTCTGTTCTCTCAACTCAACTATTCCCAACTAATCGTTCGCCCGCTAACAGGAATGGAAATGCGATTAGCGTTCGAGACGGATGCGTTCCTCCATACAAGATATGCTTGGGGAAGTTTAGAAGGGTTTGTCGAACCTTTAAAAGCGGGGTGGGTTTCCTTGGCCGCGTTAGAAGGGGTGTTTCCAGCGGGAGCGAACACTTGTTGGAATCATAACCTGTTAATATGTACACGAGCTTCAAGGTTGGGGGTTTCATTGCAATACAAATAACCTGTTAATATGCGCACGAGCTACTAAATTTGGGGTTTCGCTTTGTGTGCAATGCAAACATGCAAATGTCCTTGTTAAGAGGTATGTTTGGGATGGGAAGGGCTGTTTCATCAGACTCGAACACTTGTTGAAATTATAATCTGTTAATATGCACACACGAGCTTCTTCCAAGTTTGGCGTTTCGCTTTGTGAGCAATGCAAATATGCAAATGTCCTTGTTAAGTGGTATGTTTGGGATGGGAAGGGCTGTTTCATCAGACTCGAACACTTGTTGAAATTATAATCTGTTAATATGGGCACACACGAGCTTCTTCCAAGTTTGGGGTTTCGCTTTGTGTGCAATGTAAAAGTTCTAGCTAAATGGTATGTTTGGGGTGGGAAGGGTGTTTCATCAGCCCCTAACACTTGTTGAAATCATGACCTGTTAATATCCACACGAGTTTCTTGGTTTAGCGTTTCATTTTACGTGCAATACAAATTTCCTTGCTGGTTGAGATGTTTGTAGATGGAAGAGATGTTTCATCAGACGTGAATATGCGTTGAACACATAACCTGTTAATATGTACATGAGCTTCTTCAAGAATTAGAGTTTTGTTTTTCGTGCGATGAAGATGGATGTCTGCTATTATATATATTCCTATGAGATCTTTATCCCTTGGAAGGGGCACTATACTAAAGGATTTCGCTTGAAAAAAACTTATGGGTAAAGCATCTTATATGAATGCATAATTTCTATCCAGTAAAAATTAATGTCATTTAAATACAAATAAATAACTTTAAATACACTATAATCATAACAAATTGTATACGTAATTAATAATTTAAGCAATTGCAAGCGATTAAAACAAATTACGAAACTTTTAAACAAATAAGAATTTTATGAAAAATAAAGGAAATTATTTAATAAAAAGATACGTAAATTTTAAGATATTTTTCTTATTCCAGTTTATGAACGTACAATCCTTAAAGCATTTGTTGGCGAGAACGTGTTAGTATCAGTGTTAACCCAAGGCACCATGGGAGGTGCTGTCGCATCGCACCTACCGTGAACTGGGAGAAGGGAAGACGTACCTTCCTGGAGGACTCTGTGAAAGCTGTCTCGCATTTACGTATCGTTTTGAAGAAACCAGGAAACTTCAAATATCCAACTCTACCTGAGCACATACGAGGTATGAACTCGTAACCAAGAGCTTCAGTCTACTAGTCACTTAAGAGCGATGCCTTTAGCGGCTCTTAAGTGACTGGTGAGACAAGTCTTAAGATATGGGCCTCAACAAAATTTATACAATGAATCTTGGAAGTGCCCACCACAGCCTCTCGCCAGGCCCCCAAAGAGTTGATTTTGCACATCCTTTACCATGAATCAAGACCCAGTGTAGCAACCGTAATCTCTAGAATACTTTTCTCAACAGTCTTACGTAGACTCTAAACATAAGGAACATTACAATGTGTTTCGTCTAGAGAAATGCTTTTTATTTATCTTCACATACATGCCTCTCATGATTAAAATGAGTTTCACTTCTATCAAAGGTCTATCTCAAGTACATATACTTCTATCAAAGTACTACACTGGATATACGCCCATTTTTTCAGAACAAAATAAAAGAGCAAATATTATTTGTATAAAAGGTGAAAATTCACACAAATTTCGGAAATGCGAACTAGCATTTTCACTAATAGACTTTTAAGATAATATTCTGGATTCTCAACTTGAAACCAAAACTAATTTATGCAATGAAAAATCTTTTATCTTCAAGTCATTCATCAAAACTGACTACACAATAGTACGCTATCTAAGCATTAAAATCCAGCACCTTAGATTGTTGACCACTTTCTACTCGTATAATGAGCATTAACTTTAATCGAAAAATCAAATATAACTGGAGTAACGATTTCCAGCTATTTGACATTCAAAATGTCATCACTAAACAATGGAAAAAAGATGATCCAGTGATTGGGATTCCGAAGATGTATGATTGAACTAAAGTTACAATGAATAATTTCGTCGTCAACTGAATTCTTGTCTCCACAAAGATGAACTATTAATAGAAAGTGTTTTGTATAATTTCATTTGAATAATAAATTTAGCAATATGTATTCAATTTTTTCGATCGAGAGAAATAAATGTGCGACATGAATAGTCTAAATTTTTAATTGAGTATTATTTATCAAAATCTTGGACAAATTTAATTACATATAAAAACTGTTTTATTTCTCACTGATTTTTCAATCGAATTTCACGAACGAAAAATAATAATAATCCATTTGTTGTAAAAGTACCCATACCACACGAAAATTGAATTCATTAAGAGATAATATTTTTAAGTCTGTTCAATCGTATATTTCAAAAGGGAAATAAATATTTGAATTACCGGCACATGAAATCAAAAACTTATGAACTCATGTAGTTCAAGTGTTTAGAACAATACATTGACAGAACGTCATAACTTGATAAACAAGTCGATTTGTTTTTATGGTCAAAAAGCTCATTTTCGCGAGGATAAAATATCATTTTCCAAAACTGCTTTGTGGAGCAATAATTGACTGCCAGCTTATTACCCTTTATGACTCCAATTATTTTTAAGCAGCATATTTCAGAGACGGTTTGCCCTATTCTACGTGTTATAAAAGCAGCTTCTAGTGTCGAGAGAGAGAACTGACTCAGATTCAAGCGTTGCTAAGCAACGTCAATTAAGTAGTCTTTCATAAATTAAGAGTAATCTCGGTTGTGTGGAATTAAATCCACACTAAGTCATTTGCCTCGAGACAGTCAAACGACAACATCCGAGACAAATTTATTTAAAGTTGATCCTTTCCCTCCTGACCTTAACTCTATTGTTAAATCGTTTCTAAAAAAATCCCCCGCCTCGAAAATAATCGTGTGAGGGCTTAGCACACATAATTGTGCACATAAATCATCAACACGGGGCTCAAACCTTTTGCCCCCTCTAATTACAAAAAGGTATCTCAAACAGGATGGGTAAATGCTACAGATGAGTAACCAAATAAGTTGTTTCAACAAACACCCAGGGGCCCAATCCTATTAGAACCCCCTAATATATTTATTGTTAGGGCCCGGGACCTCCAAATATGAGAGTATAGATAATACAAGAAACCAAATATGAGTGCAACTCGATTTTACAGATAACATCACTCGGCAGCTTTATCAGGAGAAGGGGTGCCAGGTCCTAGGGACGGAATACTTTGGGGCCCTATATTTTTATGGTTGGAAGCCCTGAGGAAAAAATGTGACGAAGAGACCAATGGTATAGGTATTGATCTGTATAAACAAAATAGAGTTCTGAAAACGCATATAATGAAACAATGGGTCTCAAAAAACAAAAAATACTAATGATCGTTTCAAACATTACATTCAATGATGTTCCATTACAAATAGTCAGACAAATCCATAATCAATTTGATGACGGAAAAATATTATTTTCCTTGTAGAACCTAATGCCTTTGAAGAAGCGCTACAAGTAAACGATGAATACATGTGGCGTGTTTTTAAATTTCATGTAACCATGTTTTTATTTTTACACAACATAGAACGGATGTTCCCAATTTCTGTTTTCTAATAAATTATTGGGGCCACGGTGGCCCGGTTGGAAGAGTAACGGACTAGCAACCGAAGGGTTGCGAGTTCGAATCCAGCCAAACACCGTCGTGTACAAAGGGGGCTGGTGCACGTTAAATCTGTCGTGGCCTCAAATGTCCTCACGTTGGCGTGGTGTGGAAGTTTGGAGAGTGGGGTGCCAGCTCAGGTGTTGCCTCGTCATCTGACCGTGGTTCAAAATTACGTGGTGCTGTCCTCGGATCTTTCCCTCTGGGATTGATCCCGGACCGTCACCAATAGCCCGTTGTGTTGCTCCAGTGTGACGTTAATTGAAAATACCAAAAAATACCTAATAAATTATTAATTAATTGCCACCACGAGGTTAAAATAGTCCTACATACCTTAATAATTTTATACACATTTATTGATATTTATATCCAGCTGTGATTATACCAACGACTCCTACATTTGGATAAAAATAACTTCGGTTTCAATCAATGTTATGTAACTTTAATGTCAATATCGCAACATTTCGTATGAAATGATTTTTAATTTCATATTTACCTTTTCATTATTACAATATCAAGAAACAGTATTTTTTACTTCTACAGAAAGGTCAAGACTGCAATTAAGAGTAAAAAGATTAGAATCAGTGTTTGCATGTTTGGCAAGAGAACTTTCCTGTGTTCAGAGTTCGACGGGGAAATCTGATTTACAAAATTCATTTTATAATGCACAGTATTTCTCAAGTGCTTACGAATTGAGAACGAACATCTTACATTTATTCCTTTTCTGCCAATCACATTGATTTACCTCGAACCCAGTGGTTGAGAATTTCATTTTCTTACCATATTGATTTTATACTATAGATTCTTACTATATTGCGGTTTTATTCGGAGTCGCTACGCAGTTCGAAAACCTCTGTGCCTTACCTTAACCCAATATTCTGAAAAATCCATTAGGCCATAATGTATTAGTGAATATATAAAATAAGTCAAGTATATAAAATAACCGCTGTTCGATGTTGCATTACAGCACAAGCAAACACTTCAAATTCTTTATTTTTTCCCGAAATTAATGCATATTTCCAGTATAGATTTTTAATCTTTGCAGATAAATGGAAAACACTTTGTTCCTTTTAGACTCGAGTATTCTATAACACATTTTAAATGGACACATGCTTTACATTTATTAATTTTGTTAAATATTTGGCATCTATTAAATTAAGACTTTATACGAACTTTTACAATTTGAAACTTAAAATATCAAGCAAGGGGCCGCAATATACAAACACACGTAAAAGTGGTTTTATGAAAAGAACTATTAGAAACCGTTTAAAAAGTAATGTTCAAATACTGCATATTTAAATGTCCATTTGCATCTCAAAAGTTACGAAAATAACAGTGAAGTATACTTTCAAGTGTCTTTAATTCATCCTCAGGGGTTTATACGCATATATTCGTTCTCCAACCTCCATAGGATCATCTCGCAAAGTGTGACATCGATATATGTTTTGATACAGATTCTCTTAACAAATAAATTAAACTTCCACTTTGCCCAAGAAAAGTTTACCCAATCGAATTTTAAAAGTCTGGAAAAAAAATACAGGCATTTACCCCACAGTCAGTGTACTTAAAAACAATCCGCCTGTTTTAATTATCGCTAAAGCGATTTAAGAATGATGGCTTTTCGTTGTCTAGACAGAGAAGCTTTATTTGAAGTAAACTAAACCATAAAGGCTGGATTTCCTCACTTTAATTTAGAATACGTCAATCACATTTTCTTCTATTTCCCAAGAACTGAATTTTTAAAAGTGCAAGTTAGCAATAGGCTAGTGCTTCCTAACTTTTCCTATGATTATTATATACGTATGTGTGTGCATTGTACCATTATCTTAAAGAGTTCCTCCTTTTATTTTTATTGAGTTTGAAACCCTTTCCAATTGCGGATTTTACTTCTTTTCTATTACCCTCAATGCAATCTTTTAATTTAAATATTATTACTAGGGCAGCGAGATTATTGCCATTGCCAAATAACGTTAAGCGTATCCTGAATTCTTTCCTATCTTTTTTATACATATTTGGCCTCTAAGATTGAATGTATATAAAAAATAACAATTCGCTTTTTCTGTGAAACACCAGGGTGTTTCCAAACCTCCTGTACTAACTTTAAGGGAAGGAAGGAAACACAAAATGTAGATGTATTTACGTGGGATATTTGTCAGCAAACGCCACCTTGATCTGCTAGAAGACATTATTAAGCAGTTAGCCCAGTTTAGGCTTAAGACTTTAGACACTGATGGGTAGCATGTATCATTAAACGAATACTGAGATGATCAACATGAACCTAGCTTATGGGATGGCTAACGGAAACGGATGAACCCCTATGTTGCGTTTTTTGTTATTTTATACTACTATACGGCATCCTTCGTTAATCAGGCATTCGATTGCTCATCTCAAGATAAATTGTCAATTCGCCAACAGCAGATAAAAAATTTGAATTTATTTATTGGGTAGCCCAGCTGGTAGTCTCGTCTCGGATTAGCAAGCAAGCGGAGGGTTGCGAGTTCGTAACTCGATGGAAAGACCGTCGTATATTGCACATTAAATCTGCCCTGGTCTGTAATGTCCTCACGTTAGTAGGATATGTAAGTCTGGAGGGTGAGATGCCAGCTCAGGCGCTGAC
This sequence comes from Meta bourneti, assembly GCA_933210815.1. NCBI lineage: Eukaryota > Metazoa > Arthropoda > Arachnida > Araneae > Tetragnathidae > Meta > Meta bourneti. The sequence goes on from OW119922.1 coordinate 18,989,495, forward strand.
CTCGTCATCTGACCGTGGTTCAAAATTAAATTAAATTACCTACCTAATGTTTGCGCAGCTTGTCAAATATGGTCTTCACTCCATAAAAACTCAACCCACCAATAAATTTGCAAATGAATTGAAATCTATTGAATGATTTTTGAAAATTTTGCGCTTGCCAAGGACTAGACGGTAGAAAAACATTCGAATCTCGATCTGAGAGACGAACGGATCGTCCGTTCTCAACGAATTCGGCCATTCCTTTGTCTCGAGTTGAGGTCGAATGATTTATGGATTGCTAAGCCTCTGTTGCAATTATAGTCAAACACGTAGACGCAAGAATGCTATAACTTTCGTCTGAAGCAGCGCTGATAATAAACAACATGCCTGCATCGAGCAGAGAGGTAAGAAAAGAACATTCACATGTAAAGGGGAAACTTTGACTGGATGCTAGTCAGCTGTGCGAGAATCATAAAAAAGACTCGAACAAGATAATGAACATCTTCGCAAAATGAAATGAAATTTCACTGAGTTTGCGTGTTAAGATGACTGGGGCAAAATACTTCAATCAATTCAGGAAAGATTAACCCTAGTTCATGCGCCAGCAGTGTCAATAGTTTTGAATTTGAGTAGTCTACTTGAAATCCAGAAACTGAAACGTCATTTTATTTTATTTTACAGCTTGTTTTGGGCGTGTTCAGGCAATTTATTATTTTACACGAATATCCAATATTTTTTTTTGTATTTTCAGAGGCCTTTGAAAGGAGAATATAAGATCCAACGCGAGATAAATAAGAACAAACACAAACAAAAATAAGGATAGGTACAAAATAAAGATATATGTGAAGCAAATGAGAGTTTACTTCCCCTTCAGTAATTTCCGCACTGCTCATAAAAATCCACATACAACTCATGAATATTGGTGAAACAAACCTAGCATCTAATAATATCTAGAACTCCACAAAAAATCATCATATTTTGCACATTCATTCTCATGAAAATTACGTCCAAATACTCAAAATAGTTTTTAATTATTTTCCCCATTGTATCAAATGTGAGCGCTCTGGCAGTCTGGGAAATGAAAAAATCATCACGAAATCGGTATGAAAGCTCGACATCTCTCTAATTACCCACAAAAGAAAAATTATGCTTTTGGAACAAAGAGAAGATGATTTCTTTCTTGCATCGATTAGCGAGTTTGAATCAACACGCAAAAAATCTCCCCACATCATTAACATGTGAATGAGTTAAAAGAGATGCAATTGTTTTGCGGATTCGTTCGCATCCATGCCAGGTGGCACAAATTTTGTTTAGTTTTTGCACAAAATATATTTCATTACAATATTAGTAAATTTGTAATCTTTACATGAAAGGGGAGATTTTGAGAGGATTTTCAGTGTAAACATACAAACTAGACGGAAGACAGGGTGTTTACTTTATTACCCAAATGCTCTAACATTGCCTTAAAATGTAGTTTATCACACTTATTGACGACGTTTGGTGTTTATTCTAATTGGCGTCGACCAAATAACTATCAAATTGTCGGTTTAGAGCAGAAACTCATTAACTGACAATTTGTCGGAGGCACTAAATGTTTATTTTCATGGGGATGAGAAATATGTTCTGTTTGTTATACTGTTCTTAATTAATGTAGTGTAATGTGTGTAAAGATATATAACACTATCGAAATACTTATAGTTTGTATTTTTTGACCAAACCAAGAGGTTAGTCTTTAAACAGCATCAGAAAAAACAAGCAATTTTATTTAATGAGATTCTGCTTTAAGCCGATGATATATCAATTTGGGATTCATTCTCTGGAATTTCCACTGGCGATGCGCTGATATCATATATGAAAAACAAGCCAAGTAAAATCATGATTGGATTACGTAATGGAAACACGTTCTCCAACAATAACGCCAGGTACATTTAACTTGACAGAAAAAGTCTCATATCAACACTTAAACGAATATCTATACTGAAGAAAAATGTTCAAACTGCAATAGATATTGTTGGCACCACGCCCAAAGGCACATATTTAGTTTTTGATGTTTGCTCTAACTGTATTTCCTAAACATTATTCTAAGTTTTGTACTGTACTAAAGGCACGAGTACTAATTCGCAGTTCAAACATCCAAAATTAATACTAAACTTTCGCCATTTCTTTTTTCGCGCGACGAGTCTAAACGCATTTTTCTCGGAACAACGACATTTATATTTACTAATCTAAAAAAATACTTTTTATCTGGATTTTTTATTTTAATAGGTTACCCGTATATCCAGTATAAATTAAAAGTGTAAGAAAGTGTTAATTTAGCTTAGTGCAAATGTAAATTTTCCTCATTTTTAAAACTAGGAAATGTTTTATTTAATACTAAGAAACGTGGCAAGGTATATTTTTCGTTAGGCGGTAATCTTCCCCATTTTCAAGCAGCAATCGAGTTTGTTTATTACAAAAAATAATGGAAGAATAAGCAAATTTTTTAAATATATCAGATGCCTTTATGATACGATATATCGCTCTCCAGAGATGGTCCCATTTTCGTAATGCAGTCTGGAACAAACAATGTAATAATAAACTATATTGCATCAGTTTAGAAATAGATGGCGCCACGAGTAATAAACTCTCGGGTCTTGTACTATGAGACAAATATTAATAATTGGAAAAAAATTAAATACAAACGTATTTTGAAAGTTTAGAACACAAAATAATGTTTCGAAAGTATGAGAATAATATTCGAGATGAACTGCAAAAACAACCCAAATTTTTCAAGAGGCAGTTGAACTGTTTATAGGGTGAACCAGCCCTGACCACCAACCAGTAGTTGACCATTTCCTCACATTTCTCATTAAAACAAGCAAAATAGTTTATTCTACTAAATATTAAGTTCATATTCTTAGCCAATGGACTTCTGGAATAAATGGTAATCAATCTGACCATTAATTTGTCTTTATATTGATAAAAAATGAAAACAAGTCAGATATCAAATCTCTGGGATCTGAAATTAAAGAGAAGTGAACGTGTTCTGAGGAGTGATGTCTCAATCTTAATTCATCTCAATTCTATTTTTTATTTTGCGAACAAAACTTTGGCATTAAAGAATATAAATATGGTCAAATGTTGGAGAATCTCTAATTTTTTATATACATAGTCATTTTTCATGTCTAAATTAATCTTAAGTCGTAAAAATTGTGGTCTATCTATTGGAAGAACGAAAATTTATGTGTTCCCCAAATTGACCACTCTGGTCAATTACTGGCAAACTCTGATTTTAAATTTGAAGCTATGTTTCATGATGAATAAGTATTTGGCAATTGTTTGAGGTAAATTAAATATAAAAAATGAGCTTGTATCCAGTATTTCACCAGGTGGCCAATTACTGGAAAAGGTGTTGACGTATTGACTATAAATACAGTAGCAATGAAACTTTTAATACGGAAAGAGTCTGTATAGAGCTCCAATTTACAATATATAAACCTTCTTGTTTAATATTATTACTAACCATTATCATCACATTTACATTTAATGTTCGAAATTTGTTCTTTAACAAAGTTTTATTTAAACTATCATATAAGAAAATGTTTAATAATAGCTACGTATATTTCACACACACACACACACACACACACACACACACACACATACAGATATACTGGTGAGAGAAAATATTTCCATAATTGTTTCAAATTTGAATCTTATTGAAAAAAATCAAAACTGGTCAACTACTGGATGGGTAGTGGTCAATTACTGGATGATTGGCGGTCAATTACTGGTCCAAGCAATATTCTGGACTTTGAGTTAAAAATTCTAAAAAATATTAAACATTAAAAATTATACAATAGCTCAATTTAATCATCATCTTTACAAGACACTAAGTACAAAAAATCTTGAACGTGCAATTGAAAATTAACTCTAGGGAATTTTTTTCATAAAAAATTAGCACTAACTGATCAATTATTTGGCTTGTTGTACTTTTAGAAACAATGAAATCAGTTTATACAAAAGATTTCGTATACATGGATGTGTTTTAACAAATATTTCTAAAATAATTCCGATTTTACAAAAACTGTTGCAAAATTCAAACGTACAACTCCTTTTTAAAAGAATTTTTAAATAAACATTTATAACTTCATCTAATCACAAATATGTACATTATTACATATATATTCAGATGCCGAGGAGCGATGTTTCAGAAAACACTTTAAATATTTTGTTTATTGAAATTTCAGCACTTCACTATCAGAAGAGTAAAAAAGATAACAGGAACTCTCTCTCTCTTAAGATGTTTCATACATTCATATGAATTCGATTAAAACGTTATTTACGAAGGGGTTAGAATATAGAAGGTCTTATTAGAATATGGATTCGTCTTCAAATGCTTTACTTCAAAATATAAACTACCTAATCAGAAATTTTCATTCTAAGTAAACAGTTGATTTTGTGGAAGTTGTCATGTGAGTAATGAGAAGCAGTTTCAAAATAAACTGTTCGAAAATTCATAAGAAATGTAAACACTAAATCTTATGAATAATATTTACATAAAATATTACACAATTATAGATGGAGTCTGGAAAAAATATGTACTAACCGACAAATAAAATTAAATTTCTTAAAAAGAAGGATAAAAGAAAAGTCGCTTACCTTCACATAAGAAAATTAATTTTTATAAACATGGCTTTAAGTAAAATGGGAAAAACATTTTTTTCTTTACATAAGAAAAGAAGTCGAATAAAAGTATAAACTATACGAACAGTGTTGATTCACTAAAAGATTCAGCAGAAAAGTTTAAAATATTTTGAAGCAACAATGTTATTAGAATCAATCCACTCACTAACTTGAAAATCTTTAAGAAAATTACAAATCTGAGCTTTAATAAACCTAAAATATGAACCTCAAAAAAGTAGATCCTAAATGCGTAGTTTGCATATCAAGTTCAAAAGAGAAATAATATGTAACATTTAAATAATATTTTTATAAGGAGGAAATTTTGACTTATTTTCATCATAGCAATGAGTTTATGAGAAATTATTTACAACATCGTAAAATAATCGCTTTAAATAATTAACAGAAAATAAAAATTAATTTATTAAAAATTGAAATGAATATAAAAAGATAAACGAAGATAATATGAAATACAAAACGATCTTATTTTATTAAAACTCGGTAATGCAACAAAGTGGAACATGCTATATAGTAAAAAAATTTCAACGAAAAATTTATAAAATGAGTAGTAATTGAAATTCAAAATACAAGAAATAATTCACTTACCAAAAAATAGAGTTGAAATCTGGTTCACAATTCAAATAATAATTCGATAATTATTTCTTCGAAATCATATCTTCAGATTTTCTATAGCTTCATATCCATCCAACGATCCATGAAACAAGAGTAGACATATTTTCCCAATTTCCGTCTTATATATTTTCTGAAATTTACGTCAGTCCAAAGTTCTGTACTTTACGTTCCACTGTCGATGTTGAAATTATTCCAATAAACAAAAAAAATCGCGCAAACGGAAACAAACGATATTTATTTTTTTTTTAATCACCGACTCTTTTCGTATCGAAAGGCGATCGGTCCGAAGTCCGACTGCTTACTAAATTTAGAAACTGACAGATGAAGTCACAAAGAATCAACCATTGCTATCAGAGGCATTAGATTAGAGATAGGAAAAGTGGCGAAAAGGAAATCCGTTTATCCCTTACATAAGAAGACTCGGACCGGCAATTCTAAAATAGGAATTCGAAATCCACGCTCCGAGGTGAAGCGGCGAGAGGTAGATAGATGCACGTGCGTGACGTCAGTGACTCCGCCCGCCCTCATTGGCTGCGCCGATTGTCATAGAACCACATGGCGTGATCCTTTGGAGCCACGCGAAAAATCGTCCGCTGTGGCGTGATGGGTGAGTTGCCAACATCAACTTCGGAACTCGAAACTGTTTACTGCACGTGTAATTCTGTTATTAATTTTAGAATTCGGATTATGGAGATGGAATACACGTGGAGGAGACGGGGTCTGTGGAATTGGAAGGGAATAATATTTATGTTCGCCCAATGGCGCTAGAGGATAAGCGAAGCGTTCGCGAATGAAAGTCCATCCGTTGGGGATATTCGTAATTTTTCTTTTGTTTGGTTTTGTCTTTTGTGAGCATCATTATTGTGAATGTCGTCTGCGTGATGATCACGTGTTTCATCATTCTTTGAGGCACTGAAACCTTACTTCTGAAAGCGTGATTTTTTTTTGTTCGTTTTCACGGCTCGTGGGGGTGACGCGTTCTCTTCGTACATTGATTATGACCACTTTCTTTATTTTTTATCGTGTAAAAGGTACTCGATATTGCATCAGGAAGAATGAAGTTTTACATGCACTATTTTGTGAGTCACAGAGCAGATTGCAGTGAGAGTGTACCCAATATTAATGACGCAAAGATGATTTGTTATGCCCGTTTTAATTCACTTTCATTCTTTACTATTATTTTGCAACATACTTGTTTCTTTATGATCTATTTTTAAAACCTTTTCAATATTTGTAGAATTTCTAGAAATTAAATATTCAGCTATGGTACATTAAATTGGTTTCTACAAAACAAGCTCAATGTTATAGATCAATCTCATACTCTGAAAATATTCGGTGATAAATAATACGAGATTTTAAGTTTTCAAGCAAATTGTTTTGAAACAGGTTTTTTTCCGTCAATAAAATACAAATAAATTAAAATTTTATGCTTATGCCAAGCAAATGGGAAACAAATGGCTCACTCGTTGAAAAATAAAACAAACAAATATAATTTAAATTTTCTCTGCTTTTTGTTCTAGCTAATTGATTTGCATATAAAGACATTTTGTCCGCAAAATAGTATTTAATATTCCAATAACTTTTCAAGGATTCGATCATAGTATTAAAAATACAGTGATAAATAAATAGAGAACTATTCAAAAGTTATTTTCTACTTTAGAATGTTTAATAAAATATTTGATAGCACCTGCATCTATTCAGATTTTCTAAGATGCCTGAAAAGTGTTTCATAAAAGTGAATGTTTTTTGGTCAGTGTAGGCGATTACTAATTTTTGATACACAAAACACTAAGAACGGTATTTCATATACATTGGACTACGAAAGCAAAATTCCGAAAACTTAATTTTCCACGTCTGTTCTAAGTCGTCGTTCGAAAGTAAGAACGATCTGTTCTTTAATCGAACGATACGATCGTTTTACTTTTCACGAATCCAACGAATATGTTTTTCTTCCCAAAAACAGCACAACAGAAAATAACATTAAAGTAAATGTTATGTTTTGTTGTGCTGTTTTTGGGAAGAAAAACATTCGTTCAATTCGTGAAAAGCAAATGAAAGTACTTTCTAAAAAAGAAATTGATACACTATGACGTATAAGGCATCCGTTAAATCAGATTGAATCGTTTATTTTCAAACGATGACATGTCTAGATCATAAAAATTGTTCTAGAAACTAAAATCTTTTGTTACCTTGTTCTCTCTCTCTCACTGAAGTATTAAAACGAAATAAAATTCCCTGCTGCAGAGAATAAAATTTTAGACTAGAAATTTTAAAACTTCGAATAAGAGTACTAAAAAAACACTAAAATATATTGGACAGGTCAGGAGGTATGAAGGTTTGAAAAAGTCACTACGGTTATTCTATTCCTTGATAATCATAAGTAAATTTTCCAAATTTTCCGATGCAGCGAATATTTATTAAAACATTAGAACTATGCAATTACTTCGCAAGTACTTTTGGAAATAGCTACTTTCTGTTCTATCCATTTACTTTTCACAGCTCTCCTCCAATGCAAAGATTTTCAATCATTTGCCGCAAGAATGACATTGGCGTCCCTTACAGATAGAGTGAAAAGGTTTAAGTTGTGTGAGACTTTTCATTTCAACGGTTTAATTTTGAAGTTTTGACTACTGTGTTCACAAATAATTAAACTACTCGTATATTTATCTCTCATATAAATAATTTTGAGTACTATTTTTGATAATAAATAAATTGCTTCGAGATTTTTTTAAAAGCTACTTTGGAGCAAAATGGGGATAGGTAATTACCGTTACTATTTTGTGTAAGTCGATCAATATTATACCTATGCTTTCGTCGGATCGGAAAAGAATAAACATGTTTTTTGGTGTGCCACGTAACTTTAATAATTAGTTTATGTGTACCATAGGATGAAAAATGTTTAAAATCTCTGTTGTAGGGAATCATTTGCTGTTGATTATGTCTTCATTCGAGAAAAATGTAATACATGACAGCACAATTTACTTTCATTTTTAAAATACGAGTTTAAAACCCCTAATTGCATTTGTTTTGATTTAAGTACGAGGGAAAAAATTTGTTTTCCTTCGGCATATTTGATTTGGAAGAGGAATCGCGTGATGCTTGGCTTTAACTTTTCAATTTGAAATTTGTCAAACTCATTCAAATCAAAAAATTGTAGAACATTTCGTAATTCCTTTTCATGGTTTGTTAAGAGAATCACTTATTCATTTTGAATTGTGCCACATTATTCGAGAAGTACGAAACGTGCTTTATCCAAATAATACAATTTATTTATCGTACGCATCCACAAAAACACTGAATTTGAGACCAGGTGATTGTAATTGATTTCAACATCGGCAACCATGATCTTTAGCACTACGTAACAGCTACTGTTTAAGATTCTTCAAATGAGAAGGCATACTTTCGACACCAGATGCAGTTACATTTCACCAAATTTATAAGAATTATTTCCAGTTTCTTCTCAAAACGTGTCTGCCAAAAGTAAACAACCACATCGCCTTACTGTTCCTCCAGGTTACGAATAATCAAGCACAACACCAAATTACATAACGCTTCGAGTCCAAGGACTCAAGCTGGAGCAATGGATAGAAGATCGAAAATATAAAGCCTCTTTCCCCACTTACCTTACGACCCGGACCGTGAAAGTGACGTAACCTTGTCACGTGATTCAGGTCAAGCGAGAAAGGGTTGGTCTTCAGCGTGCGAAGTGGTCAGCTCGTGTTGAGATGGGTCATTGTGGATAGTGTTCTTTAGACGAAATGAGAAACGACAATCGCATCGTGACCTGAAAAGTGAAACCTATTCACCTGGAATCTGAATGCTCGAAAAAAAAAAGAACTCAGGTGAAATGAATGCTGGGTTGCTCAAGGTCGTTGGGATATTCGTGAATCTTTTTCGCTCCACAAGGAGTACTGAATGGAGTAGTATATTAACCCTCTGGCTTATTGTTCTTTAATTTTATGAAACAGCGTGCTCGTTCGTGAAGTTACTTTCACACACGTCCCGAGGTTAAAGTCGAGGTAGCTCTGGAAGTAAAGAATTCCTTAAACGCTCAGGACGCGATAGCTCGGCTGGAAGAGCAACGGATTAGCAACCGAGGGTTGCGAGTTCGAATCCTACCAAAGACCGTATAAAGAGGGATGGTATGCACGTTAAATCTGTCGTGGACTCAAATGTACTCACGTTGGCGTGGTGTGGAAGTTTGTAGAGTGGGGTGCCAGCTCAGGTGTGACTTCGTCATCTGACCGTGGTTCAAAATTACGTGGTGTTGTCCTCGATCTTTCCCTTTGAGATCGATCCCGGACTGTCGCCAATAGCCCGTTGTGTTGCTCCAGTGCGACGTTAATTAATTACCAAATACCATGAACCATTGCAGATAACTGATTCTAACAAAATTACGACTGATGTAAAGGTTGTATTTATAATGTATCGGCAAAAATTATAGATTGGATACTTTCCGAAAACTAAAATTGCTTCCAATTCAATTGAATTTTAGAAAGCTAAAACAAATGTCTGATAAAATCGAGCATTGTTTAACATTACAGAAGGCGTCACTTATAAAAGAGATAAATTATTGTTATGGATAATATTGTTATATAAATCCTAATTTAGTATTTTTTCCAAGAACGCTGAACAACTTTTCAAGAGGTATATCCAACTCTCATAGTTTGTATACTGATACATGACGTTGTCCTCGGATCTTTCCCCTCGGGTTTGATCCCGGACCGTCGCCAATAGCCCGTTGTGTTGCTCCAGTGCTATGTTAATTAAAATACCTACCTACCTTAATCTTTAAGATTTGATGAGATCTCTTAAACTTTGATTTACTCATCTGATACAACATGACCTCACAATTTTGAATATAAACACATCGATATTAATAATTTATTTATAATATTCTTGATAAGTTGAAAATTTATTTTTAAAAAAATTTGAAGAAAGCTGTATGAATTAAGTCTAGCATCTGAGTAAGTCAATGAGCTACAAATAAGACAAAGAACATGCTTATTATCTTAGCGTGAAAGTGGATATACAGGGTGAGTCTAAATTATTTTTACAAAATAAGAGGGGTGATAGTATCATCCAGACGAACAATAATTACCATGGAACATAGGGTCGCATTCCACTCTGAGAGGCAGAAAAGAGTCAAATTAGAATTTCAACACGAACTTACAACAGTGTTGGGAAAGCGAATGAACGATGCCAAAAGTTGCACAATATGATTTAGTGATCAGAGAAAAACTCACAGCAAGTGATCAAAGTGGCGGCCACGCGTGTCATTGCACATTTCACACCGGCGAAGGAATGACTGGCGCACCCTCTCGAAGATTCCTGGTGTTGTGTTAATTTTGTCTGCGGCAACACCGATTCTCGCTACGAGATCTTCAGCCGAGTCCACAGGCGTCTGGTACACTAAAGATTTCATGTGCCCCCAGAAGAAAAAATCCAGTGGGTTGAGGTCCGGTGAGCGAGGAGGCTAAGACACAGGACTGGACGCCAGTGCGCTACCGAACAGGCCATCTTGCTTAGGAGATATGCTACGTAGGCAGGTAGAAAACGACGTCAGAGGCGATGACTTGTTCATGCTCGACGCGTTTCGACTTTACTCTTTTCTGCCTCTCAGAGTAGAATGAGACCCTATGTTCTATGGTAATTATTGCTCGTCTGGATGGGTACTATCACCCCTCTTATTTTGTAAAACAATTTAGACTCAATACCCTTCATATTTAGAATGTATATTAATATTTAAATGTTATTAAATCCAAAAGCTCTCTCATAGTTACTAACTTAATAGGTGAGGAAAGTAGAGGAACTCGAGCAGAACGTATCTAAGTTATTTTCCCATCAAAGAGCCGTTTACGATTACACTAAACCCAAATTATCATGCTCACTAGACCATTTTATTATCAGAAGATAAGCTTCAAACACTACTGATATTAAGACGACTTAACTAGTAGGAGAGAAGCCGAAAGCATGCAGAAATGTATGCAATTTCACTGCCTGTACAGGTACATAAATAAGTATAAGGGAATCTAAGGAAGGATATGTATAAGTGTATGGAACAATATAGTGGTGCTCAAAGAAGTGATACGGGCAGTTGCGAAAAAACGCACTTTTGAATAGTTCTAAGGCATTGCTACAATCCTTATTGGCTTCTATACTAAAAGTTTGATATAAGCAGGATATGTGGTCGTCAGCGATTATTATGTTCGAACTACGGCGGAGAATTGGCAGATTCGTCCAATCAGAGGCTATCAATTCTTTATCATACTATAAATAATATAAGTGCCTTTGAACTATCAGTTTTTGTTGCACATTATATCAGATTACAGAAGTGAAGTTTCAGCAATCAAGAGATGCCGCCATTCTGTCCAGGTCCATTAAAATTGTACAGTAAATGATTGAAACAATAATGTTATCCTACGAACAATTTTTCAATTGCAACATACATTCAAAATGGCCGGTTCCCTGTAAAAATGTATGAAATCATAGATTTCCTTTTATTTGCTTTTACTCTTCAAGTATTCTACAAGATGGAAATGATAGCTTCAAATGATGCAAGGCATCAGACAAACCCTGTTGACCTATCAGTTTCAGAGATGATTCAAAATGAATGAAATCGACTTAATCAACATACCTCATTTATTGTTATTAGAGGCCACGGTAGTCTGGTCGGAAGAGAAGCGAATTCGCAACCGGAGGGTTGCGAGTTCGAAGTTCGATCCAACCAAAGACCGCCATGGGGGTATACGTTAAATTGGTCGTGGTCTGAAATGTCCTCACGTCCAATGGTGTGAAATCAGTCCAATGGTGTGAAAGTTTGGAAGAGTTTACTGTCGGCTCAGGTGATGCCTCGTCATCTGACCATGATTCAAAATTAAGAGGTGTTGTCCTCGGATCTTTCCCATCGGGATTCGTGACCGTCGCCAATAGACCGTGTGTTTCTCCAATGCGACTTAAATTCAGCTACTCCCCTTTATTATTATTAACGCGAAAACGAAACCCTAAAATTTTAGAGATCATCGCTAATGTCTACAAATTACTTTCACACTGAATGGTACAGTTCCGAATGTTCACCTGACAATCGTGAGACGCTCAATCGAGTAAATACATTTCCCTATTCACGAGCAACCGTAAACCGCACATGCGAGATAACTCCCACATTGACGGCTGAAAGGCAGGTGCTGGTTTATTACGATCGTGCAAAATCGTGTGATACTCCAATACCGTAAACCTTTCGACTATCGGAATAAATTTACTCTTCCGATTCTCATCTCTCACTGAGCTATGGAGATAAGTGCCTATCTCACCACAGAACTTTGTCGGCATTCAACAATAAAAAAGGCCCGTGATAGCGAAAATGAACGCGTAAATGAATTCTTTTTATGGCCTCGGTGTTATTGTTCCTAAGCACGGACAGGGACGTAGCTCTTTTCTAAAAATGGCTTAAGGCCGTCCGAGTAGGTTTTGTCTAAGCAAGTTAGCTTCAATCTCTCAGTACTTTCTGACTCTATGCTCCCATTCCATTTCTTTGAAATTTTATTATCAAAAATTTACCTCAGGATCTTTTTTAATTCAAGTAGATTTCGAGTACGGTTAGATAAGGTTAGGTAGTTAATTAACGTCTCACACTGGCGCAACACGACGGCTATTGACGACGGTCCTGGATCAATCCCAAAGGGAAGGATCGGGGACACCACGTAATTTTGAACCACTTTCGAGTACGGTGTTATTTGTCTAAGCACGTGGGTTTTCAAACTTTCAGTACCTCCCGGAACCCTCTCCACTTCGTTGGATTTTTCTCTTTGGGATTGATCCCGGACCGTCACCAATAGCCCGTTGTGTTGCTCCAGTGTGACGTCAATTAAAAATAAAATACCTACCTGTCCACTTCGAAATTCTATCGAAAATTCATCGCAGGATATTTTTTAAATGTAAGTACATTTCGAGAACGGTGCTATTTGTGACTAAGTAAATGGTTTCCAAATGTCAGCATCTGTTATCTCCAAACTTTTAATTTCACTTCTTTGAAACTGGTATTAAAAATTCTACGTAAAATTTTTTTAAATTTCAAATCAAACATTTTGTATTGAAAAATTTGTCTTTTATTTGTCTTGAATCCAAGTGAATTTCGAGTACGGTGTTAGTGAAATGATCGAACTCTCAATACCTACTTAACTCTACGCTTCAAATTTATTTTTCGAAACTGGTATTAAAAATTCACGTCAGGAATGTTTTAAGTTTCAAGATCAGGCATTTTTTTAAAATTTTGATATTAAGATTCAATTTAGTTTTGATAGGATGGTAGTTGAATTTACTTCGCACTGGAGCAACACAACTGGCTATTGGCGACGTTAATTTAGAAAGGAGAGATCCGAAATTTGATCGAAATTGATATTTTATGCAACTGCATTGTTTCTTTTTATTTGTCAGTTTTATAATTTTTAAGTAATCTATTCCTATAATTAAAGCCAAATTTGAATCTAATAATAGTTTTGAGACATTCTTAAAACCCAGATTGAAGTAGGCTTGCATTGTGCAAAGAATGCTTGAGCTACTTCATGCAACATTTAACGAAATTAATAAAGGGATCGTACAAGTTAAATACAATGATGCAACAAAAGTATAAATTTGATTAAAAAAAGTTGCGGAACCCCTGCAAACGTTTCATGGGACCTAGGGTTTCTGCGGGATCCAGTTTGAATATTATTCATATACGTTGTTACTCCTCAACCTTTTTCATGTTCTATCGCATCATAGAAATTAAAGTTTACTGTTAGACTTACAGATAAAAACCTTAGTCAAAGTGGTAGTCAAACATCAAAAACCTAAAACGACTAATAATCCATCATAGCGTCCACCTTCATCAGGGCAAAGCTAAACAAGAGGAAAACACGATAAAATCCTAGTAGTACGATGTAGTTTGACAGCACGGCGATTCATCAAGCAGATCCTACAACCTGTTGTTTGGTTTTTACGTCACGTGTCTAAGGGGCTATTTACCAGCCACACACGCCTTGCCTCTTCCAGTAGTACCTCCCTGATGTTGAAATCATTTCTTGGATTTAGATATCTAGATCTATCTCCCATTGAGAATGTCTGGGATAGGCTAGGCCGTAAATTGCACCAAGCTTGGAATATAAGGGATCTATCTGAAGCACCAGATGCAGTTGGTTGGGGTTTTATGGCCCAAGGGGTGATATTTGGCCATGCTGCGCCAGACATTATAATTATAATATCAAGCAATGAACATACACACACAAGGAATGTTTTACTGACACAGAAGAGAGAAATATATCAAGGGAGGAATCGAACCTAACAGGATTGCAGCCTACAACTCGCAGATTGACAGCGCAGTGGGCATACCCACTATGCCGAGGGACATCCCCAGGATGCAGAATGCTTGGTATAATGTGCCACGTGATAGCGTAAGGACTCCATTTGACTCCACGTCACCCCGTATATCGCATCGACCTTCTAATGAAATAGAAGGAGCATGTGCCCGGAGCTTCATGTTATTTCTTCCATTCACTCGGTTTGATCTGTCACGTGGTTGTGGGTAAAAACCTTAATCTTAAATTATTGATCGATTAAAATGATTATCCACCGTGAACAAAAGCACTAGTCTCCGATTCGACAGCCAATCGGCTAAGTCCATTCGTATGTTCACGTGATTTAACCCTTCAGAGATCTTACGGCAACCACTCCGCCCACATGATCCGTCTATTTCATTAGAAGGGCGATGGTACATCGACATGGCATCGCCGCAAGAGGGTGTTTTACAACTTACTAATTTACTTTCTATTGTAATTCTACAAAAGATTTACTTAGTAATAATTTTTGTATCTCTTCATGTACATCACACGTGTTTCTTTCCAATTAAACTCTGACTTTAGCGTGTTAAGATTCTTTTTCGTGGTTCCACACGACGGTTTTTGGCACAATGTAAAAAAAGGCGTATTTAAAGAAGCATATTTAAACTTAATAGATAAAGAATTAACACATACAACAGAGCCTCTTCAGCCTTTCAACTTCTTCACAAGAGATCTCTTCAAGTTTCTGCAGGAAGCCCGTTTTTCCATTCAAAAGGTTTCGCTTCGAAGATTGTCCCATTTTCCATTGCTGTCTTCCATCTTCCCATGAAACTAGATTTCCATGCTTCATGCGCTTTGCACATGTAAGGTCTCTTAAAATACATCATTCCTTCAGTTATGTATACTTTATTTTCCATTGTTCTTCCAGAAATTTGCATTTGTGAAAGAAAGAAATCTTTGCGAGAAACAACGTTTTATCACAGAACTAGACTGTTCACAAAAACTAAAATATAGAGCACATAAAATAATACATAGAGAGAGCGCTATCAACAATATTAGTAATAATAATACAGAGGCTGTTCAGACATTTTTTGAACGATTTTAATGCAGAAGCTCAATTTTTTACATGAAATTTTTGTGTTTTGAATGTTCCATTTGATAGCCCTTATACCTCGACAATGGTATTTTGTCCCATTCTTGCTCCACAATTTTCCAGTCCTTGAATGGTTTTCGGTCGACGTTTCGATAATGCCCTTTTTAAAAGTCCAAAAGCACAAAAGTCCATGGGTGAAACATCTGGAGATTTAGCAGGAATATCAGTAAAGGGTTGGTAAAGGGGACTTGATAAGGGAACTGGTAAAGGGGACTTGATACCAGTTTCTTCCATTTTTTCCAAGAATTTAATAGTCGATTTAGATGTGTGGCTGCTTGCTTTACTCTGATGCAGTTCTACTGATTGTTGGCACTGTGGGTAAAGATATGGTATTTCTTTTTTGAATATTGGGGATAAAATAGGGTCTTGATAACATGTGGAAGTTGATTTTTACATTTCCCCCTTCTTTTTACTTTTAATTTTCCATTATATGCAAAACCGGCAACAATCATAAATCTCTTAGAGAAAGTTCTCACGTTCACTTTGCTATAGTCCTTTGACTTGGCAGATTCTCTTTTAAAATTAAAGATCTTACCTTACAAATAGTCTCAGAAATGTTTTCTTTTTTGGATACTTTTTTGGAAGTATTTTTCCACTTTTATGTTTTTTCCTTTCATTAATAATATTACTTATCGTACCTTTAGATATCAAAAAACCATGACTTTTACAGCGTTTTTGAATAATTGAATAAGGGAATTTTGTTTTCTCTCTTCGGAAAGAGAGAAAACAAAGCCTTCCATTCATTGCTTATTTAAAAACGCCATTTTGAAAGTAAACAAAACTCTGAGTTAGCAGACGATAAGTTATACTTTAACTATTTAACCGCTGTGAAAATAAAATTCTTTCGTAGCATACAGTTTTTTTACAGCTCATCAAAATCGTTCACAAAATGTCCGAACAGCCGTCTGATCACCAGAATGTGGTGATCTTTAAGTGGTGAATTGTGTGTGTTCGTCCACTGTCACTTTTTCTTTGCATGAAGACTAGATTTCTTTTGGAGAAATACTGAGAAAACACATAAATTAATTAATAAATGTACATTATTGATAATCTTTTATTAATAAGTTGCTATAGAAATACATAACCACAATGAAAGTACTCTGAATAATTGATAAATTGAGTAAATATAAAAAGTATAATAATTAGTCGTTAAAATGATAACATACATTTTCGAATTGCTGAAATTAGAATTCTTTCCCTACGTTTTCTCAGAACTATGTTTATTGAATTAATGCGTTACTTAAGCCCACGATTTATAAATAACTTTATATAAACGCAAAAACGATTCAAATAATTTTTTTTCAATTCTTCATTTAACTAATGAATGTGCGAGTTTTTAGATAATGTCTGACTGACCTCTCATCCTTCGGAACTACAAGGGGCTAACTGAGGGCTACTTGTGATGGAGTACTCAGATAGTAGGTCCCATTGCTCCTAACAGGAACAATAACCAACATCCATGCACTTACAAACCAAGACTCGAACCAGCGACCTATTAGGTAGCAGACAAACGGCTATGGCCACTGTACCAGTTAGAACCATAAAACCCTGAAACAGGCCGTATTTGGTCAAGCTGCGTCAAAGACAGACAACGTCAAATAATGGACATACACAAGGAGAGTTTTTCTAACGCAAGAAAGAAAGACACCCAGAGAGGAATCGAACCTGCGCCCCTACACCTCGCAGGTTGCTAGCGCAGTGGGCAAACCCACTGAGCCACGTCGCCGGCCCCAGGATAGCGTTCTTAAATGGCACGAAAGGAACATATCTTGTAAAATATAATTTTCTACATATTTTAACGATTCTGAGAAAATTATATTTTAATTCTTTTATTTTCAGCTATTGCTAGTAGGTCCTTCCTACTCGCAAAATCCACTAGTCGGTTCATTGATCGTTGTAAGGTTTTATATTCTACTTTAATGGTCAATGCCATTTAGACTAAACGCCAAACTTCGCCATAAACGGCGATAAACCAGATTTTACGATAACCCCGATTTGTATACTGCGAGAGCATTAGGATGCCAAAAGTAAAATATTCGCAGACCTTCCGGTTAGTTTGCACAGAAAATTCCCTGCATAGAAATTGGACAAACTTTAGAATTCTTGACTGCTCTTTTCTAAACCAAAATTTTAGACTTTAAGGTAATGGTTTTATGTATGATATGGCTTTAGGTAAACCGTTCTACGGTAAACTATTTTAAACGAGCGTTTTCACGTTCTAATAAATTTCACAAACAATGTATATTCAACTTCAAAATGTTAATTTTAATCGACTACTTATCGGTTTACTCTATACACTGCTGACCATCCGAAATGAAACACTAGAACGATAAAAATATAAAGGCATATTTAATCTACAAATAACATAAGGAACAAAGGCGAAATGATTGAAATTGCAACTCCGTTCGACTTGCGGAAAGCGAAGAAATCAGTATTTTGTGTAGCCGCCATAGGGAGCAACTGCTGCTACACGTTTTGGCATTGAAAGAAAGGCTTTGTATGCCAGTTAGGGTATGCCAGTCCATGCTAACTCCCATACGTTGCCAAAGTTCATCTGACGTAGTCGCTTTGGTGTGCCAGTCGTTTAGCGATCATCAACCAGACGAATTCCAATGGCGACAAATCTGGTCAAGGAAGAGCCATGGAAGAAGTGAAACCTGGTGAACATTGAGGAATTGTATATTGCATGCCACGCGTGATTGCTCATTGCCCTGTTGAAAACTGGTCTCAGGCAAGTCCTGAAGATAAGGCCCCAAACTTCAGAGATGTAGCGATGGGTGTTGAGTGTTCCAGTGATGCGTATTGGCGGGTGTGGATGTAGAAACCAATGGCACCAGATACCATAACTCCAAATGACAAACCAGTATGGCGATGAATGCAAAAGAGTCATGCGGTCTGTGGTCGCGGTGCCACCAGACTCTCTGTTGATAGAATCAAGATTCGTATGAAAACAATCCCATGCCATTTGTTTGTCCATGTGCGGCTTCCTACGTTCCATTACAGCCGCAGACGCTTGTGGTGTAGACTTAAAGATAGTCGCAGCAATGGACACCTTGAAAAAATTCCCACTGCAGCAGACAATGTCGAATTGCTCGTGCTGACACAGGTTGCTTTGCAACTCACTCTAATTTTTGAACTAGAGTTCTTAATGTTGCTCTACGATCCGTAATATCTATACGCACAAGATGCTTCTCCTCTCGTTCGGTGGTGTGTGTGTGATGTGGTTGCTACAATCGTTCACATCGGTCGGTCCGTCCCTCCTGCAACCACCGATTCTATATTTGCATCACAGTGGCTTGATTTCGTCGAACACGAGCACCGATTTCTCGGATGGAAAATCAGCAGTTTCTCTCGATAATCGAAAATTCTTCCTCTGTCAAACCCAGAAATTTGATCGTATGACTATTAACGACGCATAATTTAGCTTCCTATGCCACAGGAACAGCGAGAAAACAGAATTCTGATTCTTAAAACAGTTCTCTGCTCTCCCTTTTTATACTGCTTACAAAGGGAGTTAATGGCGCACATGATTACATAAGCTGACTGCCAATCATTTGTATATCCTTCCATGATCAAATTTCAAGGCTATTGGATGCTTCCATAGTGTTTGCATTTTCGATAGCCAGCACTGTATATGTCACCGGCAAATATGCAAAGCAGACATTGTATAGAATACCTGGCGTTTTGGGGCAAAGTATGAAACGATTAATATTTCACACATAACCAAGGCATTCTATTCATTCATTCATTCTATACTGCCAAAAGGCAAAGTATAAAATACAATTAAGTGCAATTTAAAACAAAATTCTTTCCTTCCTTGTTGCAACAAGTAAGTGCATATTTTATTTTATTTTGTTTCTCCCTCAATACAATGCCTAGGGAAAGTATAGATAGTATTAAAACAATTACACTGCTGGCCACCGTAAATGCAACACCCTGAAGGAAGCATGCAAATAATATGAAACTTACAACATGCATTAGCGGAGGTCAGATATGCAAATGATTAAAATTTCAGCGCAGACGCACATCACGAGCGCCTGTGGCGCCACTTCAAAGCGCTATTTAAGGCTTGGAAATTTCGACGATTTCAAGTACGGCAATTGTGTTTTTCTTGTGGTTTTTTCAAAAAAACGATCAATTATGCCTCGTAGAAAACAGCGGTCATCTTTTGATCAAGTATCCGAGTTCGACAGAGGAAGGATAGTGGCCTACCGAGATTGTGGATTATCTTTCAGGGAAATCGGTAGTCGTGTTGGACGAAACCAAACAACTGTAATGCGGATATGTGATCGTTGGATGCAGGAGGGTACGACGGACCGACGTGTTCGATCGCATCCACCTCAGTGCACCACTTCACGTGATGACAGGCATATTGTGCGTATGGCAGTGACGGATCGCTCAGCCACATCACGAACCATAGCACAGCACATTCAGTCTGTACCGCATCCTCCAGTGTCTGCGCGTACCATTCGACGCCGTTTACAGCAGAGTGGTCTGTCCGCAAGACGTCCATTGCTTCGTCTACCCTTGACGCAGAACCACAGACGTTTCCGCCGCCAATGGTGCGATGAAAGAAGGATGTGGACGGCAGAATGGAATGAAATTGTCTTTACTGACGAGTCACGCTTCTGTCTGCAACACCACGATGGTCGGATTCGAGTCTGGAGACACCGTGGAGAGAGGATGCTGAACAGCTGCGTTATGCACCGCCACACTGGTCCTGCACCGGGTATTATGGTATGGGGCGATATTGGATATCACTCTCTCACTCCTCTAGTACGCATTGCCGGTACTTTAAACAGCCAGCGCTACATCTCCGAGGTGTTGGAGCCAGTTGTCCTTCCTTACCTTCAGGGCTTGCCCACAGCCATATTTCAACAGGATAATGCGCGACCACACGTGGCACGCATTGTCCAAGGGTTCTTCGTCAATCGCCAGATTGAATTGCTTCCCTGGCCAGCTCGCTCTCCGGATCTTTCGCCGATAGAAAACATGTGGTCCATGGTTGCTCAACGATTGACCCAGAATACATCCCCAGCTGCCACACCAGATCAACTTTGGCAACGTGTGGAAGCTGCTTGGTCTGCTGTACCCCAAGAACACATCCAAAGTCTCTTTGAATCAATGCCGAGGCGTGTGGCAGCGGTGATCTCCAACAATGGCGGCTACTCTGGCTACTGATTTTGGCAGGAACCACACTTCACAGAAGTCTATAAATTTAATCATTTGATACTTGGTCAACATGTTATCTAGAAAATAAATTTTGTTGTGATATCTCTTTTCTTTCTTGGTGTTGCAATTTGGGTGGCCAGCAGTGTATTTCGTACTTTGCTCCAAAACGCCAGGCATTCTATATATTGCCTAGACATTCTATACAATGCTTGCTTTTCATACATTGCGGGTAACATATATATGTATACAATAGATTATACAGATTGTAATCTGTTTAATATAGTTTCAAGATAATCTACAAAATGTTTATCTATGACAAGTGGTGATTAACAATATTATGCCAAGAAAACAATATGATAATTTGAAACTGACTAGAACGAGAATTTTTTGTTTCAGTTTAAAAAGCATTTTGGAGTTCTCACAAAAGAGGGGAGACAGATAATAAAACAAAGATCTTAGAGGCTGAACGTGTACTTCCATTTCTATTCACGAACTCATAAAGCGGATTCAAAGCATCTTAAAAAGGAAAACGGACTTAAATTCAAAAAGTTCTGATTTCACTTTGATGCCGATACGCCTTTTATAAAAATAATAATAAAAAGAAACATTCGAGAGTACTTTTTGACTGAAGCATTTCTGTCAAGGTTAAGCGTCAAAAAAGTATTACGATTTAAAAACTTTCCAAATGCATAAAACAAATAAAACATCACAGCTAACATGGTGATTTATTTTTCGAACGGGATGCGATGATTATTCTCCTCATGCGTAAAATTGTAACTGCAGTATTCGAATCTTTTTCTGTCTTCGAAGACTAAAAAGCGCGGAAAAATTACACCAGATTCATTTTATTCCCAAATGAGTTCCTATTTTAAGCTTTGATACGTGACAGAAATAGTTAGGTTTGTTGTGGTTAAGCTATTAATGAAAGCTTAGCGCAAATGTTTGTACTAGTTAATTCTAGTTTTTCCATATTTGATTAAGTTTTTCAGTAAGTTTTTAATTTTTATGCTATTGAGAACTTAATTTTTATGAGACAGTCGTTGATTTGGTATTTTTGACGTGAACACGTCTTTAAAATCCGAATAGTACTGGGGGTACATGCATAAAAAGTCGAGCTTTACAAAAAGCGTTACAGCTGTTTTGTCTTTTGATTTGAGAACTATAAGAAAATTCAAGCGATCAATATACAGGGTGAGTCTAAATTGTTTTTACAAAATAAGAGGGGTGATAGTACCCATCCAGACGAGCAATAATTACCATGGAACATAGGGCCGCATTCCACTCTGAGAGGCAGAAAAGAGTAAAATTAGAATTTCAACATGAACTTATAACAGTGTTGGGAAAGCGAATGAACGATTCCAAAAGTTGCACAATCTGATTTATTGATCAGAGAAAAACTCACAGCAAGTGATCAAAGTGGCGGCCACGCGTGTCGTTGCACAGTTCACACCGGCGAAGGAATGACTGGAGCACCCTCTCGAAGATTCCTGGTGTTGTGTTCATTTTGTCTGCGGCAACACCGATTCTCGCTACGAGATATCTTCAGCCGAGTCCACAGACGTCTGGTACACTCAAGATTTCATGTGCCCCCAGACCAGGCCATCTTGCTTAGGAGATATGCTACGTAGGCAGGTACAAGACGTCAGAGGCGATGACTTGTTCATGCTCGACGCGTTGCGACTTTACTCTTTTCTGCCTCTCAGAGTGGAATGCGACCCTATGTTCCATGGTAATTATTGCTCGTCTGGATGGGTACCTCTTATTTTGAAAAACAATTTAGACTCACCCTGTAGATAAATACGAGGGAAAGTCAAAAATTTATCCGCACTTTATTTTTTTAATTTATTTATACAGATGTAGGGGTTGAACAAGTTCGTCATTTTTCTAATCTTCCTTTTCGATGCACTTGGTCCAGCGGTTCACAAGCTTGCGTATTCTCTCCAAGAAGGTTTTCGGTTGGTCGGCAAACACTTATGCACCGCTTTCCCCAATTTTATGTCCGTCTAATCTGCAGAGAATACGCTACTTTTTCGATGGTAAATCGCAGGTTTGCCAGTACCATTTCTCGAGCTTGCTGAGTCTTCTCAGTGGTAGTGGTTGACAGGCGTCCTGCTCCTTCTTCGTGCATCCCGCTTGTTTTAAGCTTCTCATACACACTTCTACGTGGTAGAGCACTTTCCCCGTATTGTGTTGTAGGCCTCCGATGAATTTCAACCCCTTGCACTAGAAATCGTAATACTGCTCTTTATTCCTCCTTGAATAAAGAGCAGCGATGTGAACCTCGTCGACGTGTGTGAAGTTATAAGAAGTTTCAAATGCACTCTGTATATTGATATTGTATTTAGTATCTCTTTTAATATCTTTAATAAATACATCTAGGCCACCCCTTGACAGGACTTAAGCCCTTTTTGGCAGACCCCGAGGGCCTGGGTTATATATATATATATATATTATATATATATAATAATATATATATATATATTATATATATATATAATATATATAGCAAGGGGATATATATTATATATATATATATTATATATATATATATATAATATATATATCCCCTTGCACTAGAAATCCCTCACGCAAACGTCCTCACGTTGGCGTGGTGTGGAAGTTTGGAGAGTGGGGTGCCAGTTCAGGTGTGACCTCGTCATTTGACCGTGGTTCAGAATTACGAGGTGTTCTCCGATTTTATGAGACCTTCATGTTGCACAAAAAAAACGTAGATAGCCACAGAAAACCAACAAAACTTAGTCCAAACGAAAACACAATGCGCGCATTCAGTTCAACGTAAATCTTCAATAATTTTAAGATCCGTACCCACATACAGTGAAACTTCGATTAACCGTCACTCTTTTAACCGTCAGTCCGTTATTAAAAGTTACTTAATTAAGTATTAAAAGTTATTAGTACGTACACACATGCATATTACTGTACTCATACACATACATACTATACTTTTACGTAAAGTACGGAACTTTGTGTGGGCCGCTCAGAAAGCACGAGCCTCGAAGAAACGAAAGAAAATTAGACTATTTTACAATTTGAATATGTATGTACGTCTAGAGCGTAAGTTCATGTAACAATATGTACTATATTGCACTTAATGTAAATTGTATAGTTTGTTTCTGTAAAATAAAATACATGTAGTGTTTCTATGTATGTGTACATGTAGTATATATATGTATAGTGTTCATATGTAATGGATGGGGTGGGTTGTTGTTTAAGGTTTTTCTGCTATCCGTCTATTCGATTAACCGTCACGGTCCCGACCCTGACGGTTAATCGAAGTTTCACTGTAATTCGAAATTGTGATTTGAGTCTTGAAAAGAAATGATTAAATACTTTATGTTTGTACAGTCAAATAACATGTCGGTTTATTTCTCATTTAAAGGATAGTTTTCAATAAACTGATGAATGATCCAAACTTCAAAAATGCGTATCAGGACCCGACTCATATTCCTGATATTACAAATTGAATTTAATGTTGAATGTGCTTTATTTTCTTGTTTAACGTTGAATTGTTAAATTAATAAATTTATGTTGAATCAAAGTTGTTTTCAAATAATTAGATTTTACGCAGATGCTTACAGATTTTATCTAATAGGAATAAATATATAATCCATAGCATTTTCTAAAAGAATCTCCCTTCTATAAAAACCAGGACAAGCACATCATCTCTGTTTTACAGTAAATAACGATTTCTAATATCTTCGATAGGTTTCCATCAAACTAATCTTTCCATTTGATCCAATTTTACATTTCGATTCATCAGCAAATGTAATGAACTTTTCCAGTACACTAAAATTTTGCTTACCATGCATTTTGAGACAGTCGTTTTCCCTCATTGCTCATCAAATTTTATGTGCATAGATTAATGTATGCGTTTGATTCCATGACTAATTATTTCGAAACTTTTATGTATTTTAGGTTGTTTTTCGAATTCTATCACAGGTTTTAGAATAATAATACTGGTTTTGTTAGATTTTTAAGGTGATCATTTTATTTTGAGATATCAGCTTGGAGGTTTTGCTTGATTTCAGCATTTCTCATGCAAAATCTGTCTTTATAAATGCAAAAATCGAGTTTGTTACAGAATTTTTGGTAATTCAGAGGAAAATATGTTGACGGTTACCTTTTAAGAAATTAAAAGTTTCAGAATATCAGTTTTGATAGGTTGAATCATTGGACTTAAAATGAAACTAACAGGCTATTGTAGCTAGGTATGTAGGTAGGTATTTTAATTAACGTCGCACTGAAGCAACACAACGGGCTATTGGTGATGGTCCGGGATTATCCCCTGAAGGGAAAGCTCGAGGACAACACCACGTAATTTTGAACCACGGTCAGATGACGAGGTCACATCTGTGCTGGCACCCCACTCTCCAAACTTCCACACCTCGCCAAAGTGAGGACAATTGAGGTCATGGCAGATTTAACGTGCACCAGGCCCCTTTGTACACGGCGGTCTTTGTTTGGGTTCGAACTCGCAACCGTCCGGTTGCTAATCTGTAACCGGGCTTCCGCTGCCCGCGTTGAGAACAGGGAGAATGATAGACCATGCGCAAGGACACACTGCGCATATTATCTGGACTGGATGCTAACTAGTCTCATTAGGAAGCATGGGGTAGGAGAGAAGAGTCTGTTATTGCGCAGAAACGCCATTAACCAATCATAATTAGAAACGATTTTAGGCTGTAAGGATGGGGCATCAGCAGTTCCTGTTTGTCCTTTTGAGGTGAAAATCAAGGACGTTGAAATAGAAATTGACGTCTCATTCAGGTTAACGTTGAAAAATCGTCGTTTTTACTACATATTTTATCGATTTTAATTTTTTGTGCTACCGAATTTTAATTCTTATTAAGAGTTGTCTTTTTGTGGAAGCCACGCCACTGAAGGAGAAACCTCCTGGTTGTTGTCTCGACTCGATGAGGTACCGCGTCGTTAGCAAAACTGATCAGATCTTGATAGACGAGATATCGTCATTAGAAAAAAATCTGACCAGATCTTGATCTCGTCATCATAAAAAATATCGACAAAATCTTGATGACTTTATATTTCGCTATCAGCAAAATTGGTCAGATTTTGATGGATGTACCATCTCATCATTAGGAAAATATGTAAAATCTTGATGGACGAGATATCT
Organism: Meta bourneti; assembly: GCA_933210815.1. NCBI lineage: Eukaryota > Metazoa > Arthropoda > Arachnida > Araneae > Tetragnathidae > Meta > Meta bourneti. The sequence goes on from OW119922.1 coordinate 19,015,560, forward strand.
CGTCGAAACCACTTGGAGGGTTAAACGCAAGTTCGGACCCAATGATTAAAAACATTCCAAAACAAATGAACAGTCATACCAGTTTTTTTTAAGATTGTGTCCCCAAGGAAACGGGATGTTTAACCACTCTCATAACTTGGTGTTCCACGAGATTGTATACGTGTTCTGTGATAAAAACCAGGAAATAATCTCAAATATGTTGCGGTCAAAAGAATTAAAAAAAACTGCATTTGACTTATGAAACAATTTTTATTGGTTGAAATCATTGTCGGTATAGATCGAGGGATGTAATGTTTAAAGCGATGGCCTTGAAGAATGGAAGAACACTTGAGCTGAAATTGAAATGACTGGATGGGGGGGGAGGAAAAATAGTCGCGTTTCTGCGATTTTGTACTTCTGAAGCAGTAGGTCTGTACTATATGTCGACGTGAACCTGTCAAATCCATCGACCTTTTAATGAAATAGACGGACCATGTGGGTGGAAGATCTCTAAATCACGTGAATCCTACGAATCGCCTTCGCCGATTGGCAGTCGAATCGCAGACTAGTGTTTTTGATCACGGTGGTTAATCACTTTAACCAATCAATAATTAAGGATTCTTGCTTTTATCCACAACCACGTGACAGATTTTCAAACCGAGCAACTGGAAGAAATAACATGAAGCTGTGGACACATGCTCCGTCTATTTCATTTTAAGGTCGATGGTCAAGTCTCATATTTCTAAGAATTGAATATTGCATTTTACAATATTTCCTTTATGTCTATTTTGTTCACGAACATTAGTTAACAATTTGTATAATGAAATTGGTTCACTTAATTAAAATGCAATTTTTGAAATATTTAATTTAATTAAATAGCAACTTACATTCATATATAGCAGCCTCTAAATCTTTCGTTTAGGTAAACAATTAAAATTCTTGTTCCTTACAACACAGGTTTTTTATTGAATTTTGAAATATATATGAAAACAAGAAAAATGAAAAGTTTGACATGTTCTATATTATTTATTTTATCTTGACCAGTTCCAAAATTGGAGCATCTATTGAATTTTTAAAATCTTTTGTCCATATGTTTCCATAGTTTGCAGAAAATATATTTCGTGGTTCACAGTTCCTAAGTGTTCACTTCAAGCATAAGGAACTATTTTAACATGAAATCTACCTTAAGTTAAAAGTGCTTCTCATAATGTGATAATTTGTTTTTACGTAAAAATCCTTACAAGTATGTTTTATATTAACCGTTGGGAATGAGGTTGTGAGTATATATATATCTTTCTTTTCCTATATTTTTCTCCAATACCTACTAGATTGGATCGTGACCCTTCAAACGTTAATGGGACAACATAGCAGACTGCATTTCCTCAGGGTACCATCGGAGGCACTGCCAAATTGTATCCACCGTGAACTGTAAAGGACATGCTTTCCTGGAGTACTTAGGACCCTTATTTACGTTTAGGAAACTTCAAGCAGCCAAGCCAGCTTCGGCACGTACTAGATTCGAACTCATAACAAAGCACTTTCAGTCAAACAATTTTGAAAAAGCGACGCCTTTAACTGCTCGGCTATTGGTGAGCACCTTTCTAACTACTGTTCCAGTTTTTTGCGATTGTTTTTCAATGGAAGATACAGTGATGGCGTCAACACGAAGAATGATTTCCTTAGTCAATAGCTGACTGGTGAAAGACCAAGAAATCTGTCATTGTTTACAAAACGGTTCCATTCAACAACATGCTTTGAAGTTTCTTACCCTCTTTGCGTCGAAAACAGCCGTATATACTTGTGTATTTAGTATTGTCACTGCATCTTCAAGCATTTAATAAATTTCTCTTTAACACTCGGCACCCTCTTACCAGTTCACTACCAAGTCCCTGCACTACCAAAATATATTTCTGAAACCCTAAATATTATTACCTCGAAATAATACCACCTGAAGATTGAGGGCCTACGGCCCATATGCTTCTCAAAATCACGCCACAGTCCATAAACAGCCGTATAGTTTCCATCCTTTCCTGCAAAAACCTGTTCCAAACTGGTCACCAATTCTAGGCAAGGGACAATTTGTTTTTCCTTCTTGGATCATCATTCCCCTTGGAGTTATAGGGTAGTTTCTCGACGAGGTATGTCCGCAGCTGTCCTCCTCTGAAACTTGCGCCATAAAACCCAACAACGAAGGGGTATGTCGTCCTTAGCAAAATTGACCAGATCTTGGATGAGATATCTCGTCGAAGCAAACTTGTAGGGTTAAAAGTTAATCAGTATTTCAAGACTTAGGCTAGTATTGATGAATCAAAATAAAAATCTTATAAATTTTTTTTATAGGAAATGACAATGGGAGCCATAAGTGATTGCAGCATTTCTTAAAACGAGATGGAAACAGAACCACAATATAATTCAGTGCGATACATTCAAGGCTATGACCTAACCAGACGACTTACTTTGACCTCGAACTCACCTATTTATAGTCCCTATTTTCTGTCGATGTTTAAATCTACTTGTGAGTAAATTGTTCAATGATATCGATGTTTAAAGTTTCGTTACAGGGAGCCGTGGACCAAGAAGTCCGAAAGAGACTGGCTTAAATCTATTTTTTCACATGCAAACAAAAAAGCGTGCGTTCATAGGGGAAACCGAAAAACTAAGATCACTCGATCGGCGCATTCGTTTACTCCAATCCAATTTCCTCAAATTGTTCAACCGAGAAATTAAGAGCGAAAGAGGCTACCCAAGTTGCGTCTATCAGCTGTCATCTGTGGCTCATTTAGCTGATTCCTATTCTTCTCATTTCATGCATTATGCGAAGGGTTACGTCATCGGAGCAGAAATTTTAAGCGGATTGATTCCCAATCCGTTACACTTGCTGCAAGAGCAGATCATTATCCAAGCGATTGCGGGTGAATTACTTAAGATCTGGAACACAGCGTGAGAATTTTTTGTAACTTAATTAGGAAGATTCGTCCAATGATTAGGTATCTGGTGTAAACTTGACAAATCGGGAATTCTTCCATCCATTTCAGATTTTGAGCTTTTGGAAGAATAATCTGTCGCTTGACCTAGAAGTACACGACCTTGATCAGTTTACATATGCGTAATTTACACAGGAACATTGGATACACATGTACAGGTAGACGTCGCATACGGAAGAATCCCTAAAATACACACTCCTCGTCGACTAATGGCTAAGAGGCCGGTTCCGTGTACGTACGTATACACTGGAAGATTTTTTTTAAATTTTGACTTTAAAAATCCAATTTTTTTACAATAGGACATTGGTTTATGCTCTAACTCATTTCAGTGTGAAAAATCAGATTAAACTAATCATTAATTATCGAATTTAGATATAGTTAGTTAATGAGCATGGTTTTTGAACAGTGATTTCTCAAATTCTAATTCGTTCAGAAAGACAATTCCTGTTGGAATTATTCCTAAAACTATTCTTCATGTTTTGACTCTCCATCAAGTTGCTAGAGAGAATAGGGTCTCTTTTACAATTTTTTTCCACCAAGGAAATCTAAAAAAAAAATCAAGATTTTTTTCCAGTAATTTCAACATTTAAAAAATCAACTAAAAATTCATTTCTTAACTTAATTTCTGTGACTGTGTCCAAACATTCGCTGTATTATATAGATTATAATGACACAGAATAATTATAATAGATCAATTCATTGTTGAGTTATCATCGTTTGAACAAAGCATCATATTGCAAAAACACAGTTCTTCAGAAATTGAGTTTAAGTTTTGGAAACATGTTTGCACACGGTGGTAGTACTTAACGAAAACCCTTGTAACTAGAAAAAACTACTATTTCGAATATTTACAAGATCTTAGTATCGTTTGAAAGCTAAGGACTTGAGAAATATTTTGAAGCAATAAAAAAAAATACCGACATTCTGGTCGATTTTGGTGATTTTTAGTGTATACATACATCTTTAGCAAAGCTAGGAGTAGCTAGTTTCGGACTTCTTACAGGGCATGATTGCTTACAATGGTATATGCACCGTATTGAGGTGGAATTTAAGCCATTCGTCCTCTTTGCAAACTGGACAAAATGACAGTACACCATCTCGACTGCCCTAAAAATCTTCACAAACACTAGACCAGCTTTTTTAAAAATAAATTTTATCACTTCAGATATGTATTAAACAGCTCGTCAACTGATGGTCGAGAGGTCGGTGACAGAAGTAGGATATAAAATCAATGCGCTATCATGATTTGTAGTACAATGCTCAAAACCATGTATGTTTAGCTCGGAAAATATCCCGATCAAATTTGATAATTTTTAGAATTGAAGAAATGGCGGAATTATACCACGAGATGTGTCTAATTATAATTAAATAAAAATAGGGTTATCAGGTATCTTGAACTGCCTAAGCATCCTTAAAAGATCCTAAAATTTCTTTAAATTTCAAAAAATAATATTCTTTCAAGAAATGATATTTCCGATTACTATATAATACGATATAGGAATGATGATCAGTTTAAGCTGTTCTACATTCAAATAATTTATGCAGAATATAACTCTAAGCCGAGCCATAAAGCTAATACTAGATCAATTCGAACAAACTTGTTTTCCCAACTACTCAAGTTCTTTTATAAACAAGAATATCTCCAGAATGTAGTTTTAATCATATAGATTAGAAGCTAACTATTATGTGTTATTTGCATTCTGTTTCTTTGAAGTAAAAAGGCTAATGTCCTTTCTCTATTCTACTCTAAATTAGACCCATTCTTAAGGGGCCACTGTGATAAGCGCATTAAAATAAATGGGATATATTGACCCTTTGTAGATTTAAATGGGAAATAGACTGAAGAAAACATAGATTAAGATAAAAAATCTGATCCTATCCCCTTAGATCACCTATTTTCACTATCGATTTAAACTAAAAATGTGACATCAGCAACGTTATAGATTTGGATACGTTATAGATTGGCTCTACGATAGTTTTGTGCCACAAAAAGCTAATTAGACAGCAACCTAGGGATAGGAATCGAAACAAAATTTTCAAAAATTTACTATAAATTCACAATCAAGCAAACATGTTAGTGCAACCTGTGATTCTCAACCTACGGTACAAAGCGATTTGAGAACCTTATCTCATATGATATGGCCGTAATGCTGTTGAAATGATTTTTAACTAAAATTGAATATTTAAACAGATGCTCTGTTGCAGAATCACGTTCTGTTAAAAGATTTCAGGTGACGAACATCAGGAAGACTAACTTCAAGGTTGAGAAAAAGGTTCCCGGTAGATAACATCAGACAAAAGTTGGGATATTTTTTGATTGGTTGACAGTTGAGTTTGCATCTCACTGGAGCAACTCAACGGGATATATTGCACCTCAAAATTTTGAATCACGATCAGGTGATGAGATTTTTTATTGGAAACTTCGATTGAGGAAGAAAAATTCCTCAATGGAGAATGATGGAATAATTTTCTTGTTTGAAATCAGATGTGTTAAAAAGTTTGATGATTTATATTGTTTCTGGTGATAATTATTTGAGACCTGATAGTCAAACAGTTCATCGCTTATGTAATTCTAGAAAATTTGACTTAACTGTTCAATTTATTTAATTCTTTTCGTCGACTTTGATAAAATAGCTTCAAATTGCTTTAATTTTAAGAACATATTCAATTTAAAGAACTTTATCAATGTCAGTTTTGTTTTATTAATCAGTTTTAGTTAGTGAGAAAATTTCTTTTTATTCTCAGAAAAACAAGCTTAGTTACACATGTTACGTCTTAAACTGGATTAGTCTGAGAAACTCAAAATCTTTGAAAACATTAGTACACGAAATGATAAATGCATTGATACTTCATGTACTAATGTTTTACTTGCTTTTGATATTGTAATCCACACGTGACAAAATCAAATCTGAGAAAATTAAGTGATAAATCTTGACATGTAAACAACCTGTTTGTAACGTTTTATTAAATATTGATATATACATTCGGCGAAGGAATTCTCATTCTCTATAAAAAATTTAAAATTTTTTAAAATATACAATGGATATTTTAGGCTACACTTTTAGGTAATAAATCAATTATTATGACCTAGTTTGAAGTACCAAAGGTAAATACTAGGTAAAAAGTTGAGGTTACTTCAAAGAATGCAGCTAACACGAAGACCATTTAACAATAACACATTAATAAAATAAAAAATATTCGATGAAATTGATAACATAATTGCCAGAATATGCCAGAAAAACCAAATTATAGGTTATTTAATTTTAAAAGGTAAGCGACAAAAATTCCAAAACCAGGCAATACTCATAGTTTACTTTGTGTAATTTATATGATTGAATATTCCATACGATGTCTAGAGTTAGAACAAAGATACTTTTGTTTCAGTCAAAAAAAAACCTTGGCATAAGAACGGTTAGCCCTGGAAAATCTGAATACAATTATTGTCATTGAAACACATTTTCTACTTCAAAGGTTTGAGGTCAACCGATTCTATTTCACAAAGGAAACGCTCCAGGTTTCTTTTCCAGACGTAATTGTACTTCGAATTTATAAATTAATTTCTATCGCATGTCACTAATTTCTGATGAAGTGAAAGAGCATAATAGTGCACACATTTTTATCTTGGTTAAATTGCAAAATTTTATTTTACGTCTTTATTTGGTTTCTTAGGGGAAGAGTGACTTAGAATTTTGTCAATCCGACTTAATATATATATATATATATATATATATAAATATTATTGCTGATATGGAATTACTGTTAGCCTTCTAGTTTTCTAAATGTGTACTTTCTCATTCTTATAAAAATTAAGTTTAAAATATAATTTACTGCACAGTTATGGGTCCTTAAATATATCTCTGCTTGGTGTATACTCAATTCTTGAAGCCTCTGTATATTTATGTCAATTGAAAGCACAACATTCTATTCCTTTCATATTTAATTCTGGGATTTATTCTGATATTTTGTAGTTAAATGATACTTTCTATAAAACTATTTCTTTCTTATGTATACGCATGCCCGTAGAATTTAAATTTTCATTGCCTGAAAGCCACAGTTTTACCTGTAATGTTATTTTAGAGGTATTACAAAGCGATTTTAACTTTATCTTAGCTTTATGTTTTCTATACTGTATAATTTTTTTTGACATGAGGCATACACGGTTCATTCGATACATTTCATTCGAGTACTATCTAACTCTATTAATTTTATTCTTCATAAGAATGAAGTAATAAATAAATCGACTTTTTTTATCAAAAATTCTGCATTTTTTTCAAAAAAAATGTCTACCTTTCAGTAAAAGAGTTCAGTTTTGGTTCCTTTTAAAGGGTAGGTAAGTAGTTAATTAACGTCGCACTGGAGCAATACAACGGACTATTGGCGACGGTCCGAGATCAATCCCCAAGGGAAAGGTAGGTAGGTATTTTAATTAACGTTGCACTGGTGCAACACAACGGGCTATTAACTATCCCCAAGGGAAAGATCCAAGGACAACGACTCGTAATATTGATACATGGACAGACGACTTGTGTTCAAGAGAAAAAGAGTTTCCACGTCAATGCCTGTTTCATATACACCAACATTTTTTATTAGCCGATGGAGCTTAAGTAGTCAATAAATTTATCTTGCACTCACACAATTTTGCGAGAGCGTAGTTACTAATTTAATCATAAATACCCATTTTTCGAGTCACCTAATTCTTGCATTCAGGTGACGATATCTTCCATTTAACATTCCCGTATATATTTAAATTTTCCTGAATCCATTTGCAACTTACAATACATTGTCTCAAGGGGATATCTAACTGATTTCCTTTCATATTGCAACTCCCCAGAGCAAAGGTCAAGGAACATGTCTCGAATACAGTATTACTAGACACCATTTGTCCATTTAACAATGGATAATAGCCAGGAAATATCTGAAATAGTATACTGATTTCTCCAAATCCGTTGATCGCCCTTGACCTTGAACATGCACTATTGACATTTATAACAAGCTCTCTCCTCCCTCCTTGATAAAATGAAAGACTTTGTGTGTCAAAGGAACGATAAAGTGAAGCATTCTTTGACGTTTGTATGGGGTTATTTAGTGCAATCTTCCAGGAGAAAAGTATAGAGATAGGCTGTGGTTTTTACGTGTCTGCAATTTGATTACCTGTCTAAGACTGTTTTTCACTTTGAGACTTATTTCAAAGACGTTCTAAACCAGATTTGATACAATATTTGTTTCTTTTTTATAGGAGGAACAAATGAACGAGATCTGTGATACATCGTTTTATACAAATCTATCGCCATTTTGCATTTATGTTCTTGATCGTTACTTTCTTCAGAACAATTTTTTCTATTTTCCCCACTGTAAGTTTAAAGGTCCCTTTTTAGTAAAAATCACATAATTGAGTTTATATAGATAATCTTATATTACGTAGACATTCTTTCCTAAAATTGAATGGTCGAATATGGCCTTTGCGCCATTTAACCCCAAACACTAACCAACCTAAAATTAAAATTGTGAGTTTCTAGGTTAACTGAATTTATTGAAATTGCATTGAGAATGCTATATACACCTAGATGATAATATGCAAAGCAGTAGTATCGCAAAAAAACACACGCTCTGCTCCCCCAAATCTCCAATGTAGTATAAACAGAGTGGTCTAAATCACTCCGGTGGAAAACAATCACGACTTTGAAAAATTCACAAACCTGTACTGAAGTGCATTTGACCAGTGCCAAAACATAGGTGTTAAAAGGATAGAAGTCCTTCTACAGTAATCGCTGAACTCAAGCCAAATGTAATTTGGAATTATATGTAAACATCCCTTTCCCAACAAAAGACATACAGTTTTTTTATTGGATTTAAGAAAGGAAGCAAAAATGCAAGAAATTAAAAAGCTACGAGTATGTTTACAAATGTATTCAAGATTTTCTAAAGCAATCGACAGCAGCCCATGCATAATTTGCTTAACACGTTTTCATTTATCTTTGTTCTCGATGAATTCCAAAATAGATTATCGAAAAGAATCTATTCGATTTTTGAAGTCTTATGAATGTGGCGCCATGTTGTTGCAAGGCCTAGATGAATAGCAGGACCAAGTTGATAAATCCGTACACCCTCAAATAATCCAACACTAGAGAGGACTTCCATAAAGATAATCTCTTGCCAGACCAGTGCAAGTCAGTAGACTTGGGTCAGTAGACTCTTTAATTAACGTCTCACTGGAGCAACACAACGGGTTATTGACGACGGTCCGGGATCAAACCCGAAAGGAAAGATTCGAGAACAACACCATGTAATTTTGAACCACGGTCAGATGACGAGGTCACACCTGAGATGGCACCCCACTCACCTAACTTCCACACGACACCAACGTGAGGAAATTTGAGGCCACGACAGACTTTCGCATATTTAACAGGAATCAAATATCTACCTTTGTGAAGATAACGTACCAAATTTAACCAGGGAAAATCCACAAGTCTGAGCTCAAATACTCTTCGTCACACCAGCCGGCAATCACCCATGTTGATCGAAAGATTCCCTCATGTTGATCGAAAGATTCTGCTGCAACTTGCAAAGCTTTATCAAAATTGAGTGGCGGAGAAAGGGAAACACGCCATCTTGTTAGACGAAGCAATATTTAGACTCGCTCAAACGTAGGCTAGTTTATGTAGTGTAAACCTAAGTTTGTTTAGATTGTGACACTAATATTTACTCATGTTTCTAGCACTCAAGAGAAAGCAATGGTTTGGATTGTCGCTCAATTTTCATTTGTGCTGCCATATGTTGAGTTAAATATCAGAAATAATATTTCCCAAAACGATATTTTTCGAAAGTTAACTCTAATTTATATTTTGTGAGACGATAATTATTTATTTAAAAGTACAAATTTATATTTGCTTAGCAATCGCTTTTTATTTATGTTTTATTTATGAATTCATGCTTTATTGATTTTTTTTGTTTTGTAATGGAAAGGAGATAAAAAAAAAAAACACACACACACACACACACACACACACACAAGGAATCAATAGATGTCCCACAAAATCCTTAGTTTGGAAAGATTCTTAGAATTCGCTAATGATAATATTTAAATAAAAATAATCTTTTATCACGCTTTCCTGTTCTTTATTTCCAGACATTCGAGAACCTACACACGTATAAAAACTGTTACATATTCTAAAATTTCAGTAACATGAAGAACTATTATGCGCTGTTGCAATTATCGTGGGGAAACAGAGCTCAACATTTCACTGAGATATATTAATATGTGCTTTGTTATCCATAGCTGATATATCTCGAACGATTTCATTGTAAAATGTTGAAGCGTAACTAAATTTATTACATATCCTTTGTCGTCAATCTGGATATGATTCACTTGAATCAATACTATATTTAATTGAGAATCTAAGTTTTCGGGAAAATATTTGATCCTCAATTCTCAAAAACATTTTCCTCTTCGCTACAAAAGAATTATATTAAAAAGTAAAATTTCAGTTATCAAGAGGACCATGCGGGAAAGACATCTTTTCTTTCCTCGTGGAACTTGATACATCATTTGTGACGTCATTTCACTAGTCTGATTGTTATATGGAAGGGAATATCTTTTTCTACTTACGTATAGGAAAATTATCTATTTTTACGATCGATATGCATAATTCTCTCATTTGCAATTTGTTATAGACTTTCAAAGAACAGAACCTGAGATTCTGATAAACATTTTGTAAAAGAATCGCAGTAGATTATAGCTTTAATGATGCATAATTTCTTTACGCACGACAAGAATTGTTACGAAAACATTTTACACACAAAATATACCCAAGGAACTGAAATTTAAAACTTGAATAAAAAACAATTAGTCTTAAAAAATTTAAGGAACACCATTATTTTTAAAGATTACAGCCTCAAAATAGCACGAAACAGTTTGTGGTGATTTGCATAACAGAGTATATTCAGTAGAAATCTGGTGGATATTTAAATTTTAGAATCGTGGTATCACCAGAGGCTTTAACATACGAAGGGGTTCTGTTGCTACTGGAAATGATTCTCAACCTCATTCTCTGTACGCAAGAGCGGGCTGCAGTAGCCCAGTTGGAAGAGTAACGGACTAACAATCGGAGGGTTACGAGTTCGAATCCAACCAAAGACCGTCGTATAAAAAGGGGATGGTGCACGCTAAATCTGTCGTGGCCTCAAATGTCCTCACTTTGGCGTGGTGTGGAAGTTTGGAGAGTGGGATGCCAGCTCAGGTTTGAACTCGTCATCTGACCGTGGTTCAAAATTACGTGGTACTGTCCTCAAATCTTTCCTTTCGGGGGATGATCCCAGACCATCGTCAATAGCCCGTTGTGTTGCTCCAGTGCGACGTTAATTAAAATATCTATCTACCTCAATGTAAAGTTTTCATCGAAATAAGATCAAACACAACAGCCGAATTTTTAATTTTTTTTCACGCCACTATAAAAAATGAACAAATAATTATAAAATCATGATACGTATGCAAATTTATTGCATAATGGAGCACAGAAGTAACTTGTACAAGTTGATTTGTTTATCATGTTCTGTATTTTTACTACTCCTATATACACTACTGGCCACCGTAAATGCAGCACCCTGAAGGAAGCATGCAAATAATATGAAATTTACAACATGCATTAGCGGAGGTGAGATATGCAAATGATTAGAATTTCAGCGCAGACGCATATCACGCGCGCCTGTGGCGCCACTTCAAAGCGCTATTTAAGGCTTGGAGATTTCGACGATTTCAAGTACGGCAATTGTGTTTTTCTTGTGGTTTTTTCAAAAAAAAAACGATCAATTATGCCTCGTAGAAAACAGCGATCATCTTTTGATCAAGTATCCGAGTTCGACAGAGGAAGGATAGTGGCCTACCGAGATTGTGGATTATCTTTCAGGGAAATCGGTAGTCGTGTTGGACGAAACCAAACAACTGTAATGCGGATATGTGATCGTTGGATGCAGGAGGGTACGACGGACCGACGTGTTCGATAGCATCCACCTCAGTGCACCACTTCACGTGATGACAGGCATATTGTGCGTATGGCAGTGACGGATCGCTCAGCCACATCACGAACCATAGCACAGCACATTCAGTCTGTACCGCATCCTCCAGTGTCTGCGCGTACCATTCGACGCCGTTTACAGCAGAGTGGTCTGTCCGCAAGACGTCCATTGCTTCGTCTACCCTTGACGCAGAACCACAGACGTTTCCGCCGCCAATGGTGCGATGAAAGAAGGATGTGGACGGCAGAATGGAATGAAATTGTCTTTACTGACGAGTCACGCTTCTGTCTGCAACACCACGATGGTCGGATTCGAGTCTGGAGACACCGTGGAGAGAGGATGCTGAACAGCTGCGTTATGCACCGCCACACTGGTCCTGCACCGGGTATTATGGTATGGGGCGGTATTGGATATCATTCTCGCACTCCTCTAGTACGCATTGCCGGTACTTTAAACAGCCAGCGCTACATCTCCGAGGTGTTGGAGCCAGTTGTCCTTCCTTACCTTCAGGGCTTGCCCACAGCCATATTTCAACAGGATAATGAGCGACCACACGTGGCACGCATTGTCCAAGGGTTCTTCGTCAATCGCCAGATTGAATTGCTTCCCTGGCCAGCTCGCTCTCCGGATCTTTCGCCGATAGAAAACATGTGGTCCATGGTTGCTCAACGATTGACCCAGAATACATCCCCAGCTGCCACACCAGATCAACTTTGGCAACGTGTGGAAGCTGCTTGGTCTGCTGTACCCCAAGAACACATCCAAAGTCTCTTTGAATCAATGCCGAGGCGTGTGGCAGCGGTGATCTCCAACAATGGCGGCTACTCTGGCTACTGATTTTGGCAGGAACCACACTTCACAGAAGTCTATAAATTTAATCATTTGATACTTGGTCAACATGTTATCTACAAAATAAATTTTGTTGTGATATCTCTTGTCTTTCTTGGTGTTGCAATTTGGGTGGCCAGCAGTGTATTTTACGAAAAATAATGTATGGGTAATGTGTGTTTTCGATCAACAGTGTACTACATTAACTTGTTTTTCGTCATACAAAAACACATGATTGTGAAATATTTAGTTTCATATTTCTATTTTATAACATATGCAAAGTAAATTACATTCGAAGCGAGTGTCAAGTTTACATTTGAAAAGGCTTTGTCGTAGGAACTATTGGTCAGAATGGCTTCAAATTTTTGCGTGAATAATCTTAAAGCAAAGGAATTTTTTTTGGCGAAGAGAGATAATAGTTCAAAATGCGCCGCTAGGGGAAAAGGGCGCTTTATTATAGTGAATAGCAAAAGAATATATCGAAAACTTTTACGAGTTACGGAAGATATGTTCATATGTTATCCTTCGTTTTGTGCAACGAACTGAAATCGCAAAATGGTATGTTCAACAGGAGTGTGTTTCTATCGAGATACTGTGAATACGGTGTGTTATGCTCGCTTCCAATTTTGCCATGTTTTCTGTCCTCTAAACACACGTTCCATAGGCATCCCCAAAGCCAAAAGTCGCAGGGATTTAGATCAGGTGAACATACTGGCCATGTTGTTGGAAAAAGTGACAGCTGATTATTCTTTAGTTTCCAAAATTAGTCCGAATCAGCCTTTCACTGGTGTTGCTATAATTGCATGAACACTATCTTGCATAAAAACTGCGCTAAGTGATTCCAACACTAACACTGTTGAAGTGTTGGAATCACGTAGCTCCTCTAAAGAGACTCATATCTTTGGCCATTGACGGAACAGGTAATGTGATCGACTACCTCGAAAAAGAACGAACCAAAAATATAGGCCTCTATAATGCCGTATCACTCAGTGAAATTTTGGGAATGAAGAGGCCTCTATTATAGTACGTATGGATTTTGGTGCACCCAAATTCTGCAATTTTGCGAAAAACAGCATCTTGGAGATGGAAACGGGCATCATAAGTTCACAAAGTTTTCCATGGCCGTCGGGGAAGGCAGTAGCCCGGTTGGAAGAGTAGCAGATTAGCAACCTGAGGGTTGTGACTTCAAAACTCGATCCAACTAACCATGTACATGAAGGATGGTACATGTTAAATATGTCGTCGTGTCAAATGTCCTCACGTTAGCGTGATGTGGAAGTTTGGAGTGCTAGCCCAGACGTAACATCATCATTTGACCGTGGTTCAAAATCACGAGGTGTTATCTTCGGATCTTTCCCTTCAGGATTTATCCCGGACCGTCGCCAATAGACCATTGTGTTGCCCCGGAGTGACGTTAATTCAAGTGCCTACAGTGGTCATCTGTTGTCGGAATGTGGAATGTTGTCTAATCCGGAATTTTCTTGCCAGAAAGATGTAACTTATCCACATTTGATATGTGAAAGTCAAAAATGCAATAGCTCGCAATCAAAATTTATAATTGAAAGCTTGCTGAAAATCGAAACAAGAGAAGAAACAAGGAAACGAACCATCCATAACTCTCAAAGAAGTGGTTCGCCAAGACAGGGAGGACCAATTGGTTTACTAGCAGCAATGTCAAACATTTATCGAACTTGCCCTTTTACCATATGGTAAAGTATTGATAAATGTGTTGATTTCCATTCAAATCAGAACATTTCTCAAATCAGAATATAAGATTCATGCTGAGGCTTTCGAAGAACTGTGCTTTTATACTTTTTCAAGAAAAAGGTGAAATTTCCTCTGTAATTAGTATAATCCACATAGTCTCTGACTATACAAAATGATTCAATTTGAGATTTGATAAAAATAATCTTAGCAATTTAGAGAGCATTCGATGACACTTCAGAGTTAAGTTGCAAACTAGTAAATAAAGCATAATCCTAGATACATGTTTCGGAATGTGTACAACGACTTAATCCAAATCTCTCACAATTCTTCCTACTAATAAGTAGGCAATGAAATACTAACGGCTGCTAATATAAAGATAAAGTTTTAACTGAATTTAAAGTTCTCTAACATGGGAAATCGAATTCGTTTCTCGAGAATATAATGGATTTAAATCGTATGTACTTCGCACTAAATCAGTTTATGTACATCGAAAATCCAGCATTGGACCACGAAAGTGACGACCCCATTGGACGTGAACTGTGCACTCGCATACAAGCAGCCTAGAAAACATTTCCCCAGGAACACATCCAAAGCCACTGATTCGATGCCATGACGTGTAACAGCTCTTATTGCAGATCGTGGAGCTTCAAATACATACAGATTTTTCAGGTTGTATTGTTCGGAAAGGTTGTTTTAGAACAATAAAACACTTAAAACCTGAAAAAAATCAGTATGTTGCGAAACCTGCACGAGCTGCAGTAAGAGCTGCCATCAAATGCTTCGTCATGCCATCGAATCAAAGAGGCTTTGGATGTGTTCCTGGGGAATTGGCAGCTTATATAAGAGTCCACAGGCAGCTTATATACGAGTCTATAGACAGCTTATATACGAGATCACAATTCATTGGTACTGACTTCTGAAGAACTTTGACGAACTATTTGCCGATTGACTATATCTCAGACATGTTCAATAGACGATATAATCTGGCAAACACGGAGACCAGAGAAGTTGCATATGCCATGGGTAGAAGGCTTTAATATTCCCGGCAACATGTGGTTGGGCATATTGTCGTGCTTGAAGTATAGCTTCAGGAGTTTTCTGAAGGAAGGGTATGAAGGAAGGGATTTCTGATTCTTTTCCTGATGTAGTGGTTGCTGTTGAGATCACTCTAAATTTGAGACTGCGATCGTGAATGGTACCAAATAGCGTCCCACATCATCACGCTGCATGCATATTTTAAATTAGTTTTGGTACAACTATAAATATTGGTTCATAAATATACGCCATTGTTGGATAAATAAGGATTACTTCTATGTGATACTAAACTAAACTATACTAAGAAACTAACACTACTACCAAACTATTACGACTACAAAAAGGCAATATCTCTAAGTTTAGATCTTTCCGAATTGACGATTCCCTACACTTACGTATATAAGTCTCAAATACTTAACAATAATAGGTAACAGTATGATCACTCAAACAGCTAATGATTGCACTGAATTCTCAGAGTAGTTTGAATGTTTTTCCAACAAGAGCAAAAATCCACACAAACAAAAATATTTTTTCACAAGATGAAACTATAAAGATCTCCAAAAGCCAGTAGATGGTTGCATTTCCCAGGTCAATCATCTGAGACAGTCCTTTTATATTCTTATAGAAATTTAAACGATAACTTTCGCGTACTTTTGTACTTAGAGAATTTGAGAGGACCCAATTTCGTATTCCCTTTTACGTCTACATAATTTAAATTAGTGAAGTCCAGCGTGGAGATAGAAGATTATTCTGCTGTGTAAAGAAGGGGTGATGAAAACGTTCCAGCCAATTCTTTTTCTCACCGCAGCTGGTTCTGAAAATTGAGTTGAATTCTAGAAGTAATTCAATCCCGTCCGCTGCTTCCAACGTTTTATTAGAGGTGTTTTGAATTGGCTGTTAAACACCCTTCACATTTCTCATTTCTTTTAACAAAGCATGCTTATTTAAGAGATCAAAAGGAAGATTCTATTCCATGCTCTTGGAAATTAGAACCATGAGTTAAGGAATAATTTCGTTCTAAGATTTAAATTGGCGACTTCGTTTCGATGGTTTAGAGAATTTGGAAGATGTTTGGAATGATTCAAATAAAATCTTCGTCTGTTTCATAATTTAAATAATAAAATGTCAAGTCATTTAAAATTATCTCAATTTTATATCAAGATCTCTGTCAATTACTTGTACAGAATAGTTGCTTGTGTAATTCGTTTGCCATCAACCACTTTTAAAAAGAGTTTGTTTTTTTTTTACGCGAAGCCCAGATCTGGCCAAGCAAAATTTGTTCCGTTATGTTAATGAACATATATAGAAAGTTGGTTAGGTTTTCTGGCACAAAGCTTTACGAGACATAATCTCGATATACGTTTATGTTACTTATCACCCGAGTAATAATTATACAATCCTATAATTCAATCATCAAAATTTCTCAGTATGATTAATAGCACAGAAGGAGATGTTTTATAAACTACTCCTTATCAATAAGGATGACTAAGGATACCTTTATTAAGAGTTTGCATGAGATTTCATTGCACTATTTGCTTATCGTTGAAGTAACTACACTGCTGGCCACCCAAATTGCAACACCAAGAAAGACAAGAGATATCACAACAAAATTTATTTTGTAGATAACATGTTGACCAAGTATCAAATGATTAAATTTATAGACTTCTGTGAAGTGTGGTTCCTGCCAAAATCAGTAGCCAGAGTAGCCGCCATTGTTGGAGATCACCGCTGCCACACGCCTCGGCATTGATTCAAAGAGACTTTGGATGTGTTCTTGGGATACAGCAGACCAAGCAGCTTCCACACGTTGCCAAAGTTGATCTGGTGTGGCAGCTGGGGATGTATTCTGGGTCAATCGTTGAGCAACCATGGACCACATGTTTTCTATCGGCGAAAGATCCGGAGAGCGAGCTGGCCAGGGAAGCAATTCAATCTGGCGATTGACGAAGAACCCTTGGACAATGCGTGCCACGTGTGGTCGCGCATTATCCTGTTGAAATATGGCTGTGGGCAAGCCCTGAAGGTAAGGAAGGACAACTGGCTCCAACACCTCGGAGATGTAGCGCTGGCTGTTTAAAGTACCGGCAATGCGTACTAGAGGAGTGCGAGAGTGATATCCAATACCACCCCATACCATAATACCCGGTGCAGGACCAGTGTGGCGGTGCATAACGCAGCTGTTCAGCATCCTCTCTCCACGGTGTCTCCAGACTCGAAACCGACCATCGTGGTGTTGCAGACAGAAGCGTGACTCGTCAGTAAAGACAATTTCATTCCATTCCGCCGTCCACATCCTTCTTTCATCGCACCATTGGCGGCGGAAACGTCTGTGGTTCTGCGTCAAGGGTAGACGAAGCAATGGACGTCTTGCGGACAGACCACTCTGCTGTAAACGGCGTCGAATGGTACGCGCAGACACTGGATGATGCGGTACAGACTGAATGTGCTGTGCTATGGTTCGTGATGTGGCTGAGCGATCCGTCACTGCCATACGCACAATATGCCTGTCATCACGTGAAGTGGTACACTGAGGTGGATGCGATCGAACACGTCCGTCCGTCGTACCCTCCTGCATCCAACGATCACATATCCGCATTACAGTTGTTTGGTTTCGTCCAACACGACTACCGATTTCCCTGAAAGATAATCCACAATCTCGGTAGGCCACTATCCTTCCTCTGTCGAACTCGGATACTTGATCAAAAGATGATCGCTGTTTTCTACGAGGCATAATTGATCGTTTTTTTGAAAAAACCACAAGAAATACACAATTGCCGTACTTGAAATCGTCGAAATCTCCAAGCCTTAAATAGCGCTTTGAAGTGGCTGAAATTCTAATCATTTGCATATCTCACCTCCGCTAATGCATGTTGTAAATTTCATATTATTTGCATGCTTCCTTCAGGGTGTTGCATTTACGGTGGCCAGCAGTGTATTAAAGGACTGCTTTCCGACAGAGGATTATAATTTTTTTTGTTTACAATAGCAACTTTAAGATTCTAATTTGTTCCCCTCCTTTAAAGAATTTTTTTTGTTAGAATTTCCCTCTTCACTGAAAGTTACATTTGAAAATAAAGATTTAAATTCTATTGGATTTCTTTGTTTTATAGCTCAAATAAAAGAATTTTCTTTAAATCAGTGGTTTCCTAAACTTTTTTTATTGCCATGAAGCTATCCAATTTGGATGTTGACGCCGATTTAATTGGCCCTCGTGAGTAATAACTTTCCGTTGAGAGAGGGACCCAACAATTTCACTGTAATTAATGATTAGAGGTCACCTTAATTACCGATCTTGCACACTTTTTAATAGGAAATACTAAGCAATTAGGAAAGTAGAGTAAACGGTTATGCAAAACAAATAAACAACTTATTTTCCAAGATTTAGGAGACAGGTGAAGGTGATTTAAAAAAAGAAATGGAACGAATGTTTTCAAAAATTTTGCATGCGTAAGATTAATTAAACTTAAGTATATGGGAAATAGGGAAATATAAGTTATGAAATTTAGTTTGTTAGGAATAAGGTCGGTAGGTATTTAATTAACATCGCACTGGAACAACACAACGGACTATTTGTTAGGAATTAAACTCATGCGTTTGCAATATTAAACATTTAATAGTCTAGAAAATATGTCAAGTGAAAACACACAAAATTGTTAGCAGATTTCATCTAGCTTTTGACGTAATGACGATACTTCTGGCTACGAATTATTTAGTGAAAAATTAAAAGTTTGACAATTTTGCTAATATTTTCTTAAATTTTGGCAAGCACAAATGTACTTTAAAATTGTGCTCACACTCTAATTCTCACATTCATTAAAAGTGTTGACAACTTTTTTGAATATTTTAGCATTAAAAAGCCATTTAACATTTGACCCATCTATATAGACTTTTGCGCCAAAAAAAATCGAAACATCAAGAAACATTAATCGATAACCATGAAATTTGTAAAATCCTCTGTACCAAACATGTTAAGTTTGGGTGCTAATGGACTTCCTGGCACATGTGAAGTGCACATCCTGGGGTTTATTCAAGTGCCAGAGGCTCGCTGTGAATATCCTGGTTTGGTGTTACCTTTGAATTGCCATCAGTTGAGTCCAAAAATGCCTGGACGACGCACTGAAACATCTGTATACTCAACTGAATGACTTTGAAAGCATTGGTGGGACTGGGAGTTCACAGCCAGTTAAATAGTTAAAGTATAACTTATCGTCTGCTAACTGAGAGTTTTGTTTACTTTCAAAATGGCGCTTTTAAATAAGCAATGGATGGAAGGCTATGTTTCCGCTCTTTCCGAAGAGAATTATGCTTATTAAATTATTCAAAAACGCTGTAAAAGTCATGGTTTTTCGATATCTAAAGGTACGATAAGTAATAGTATTAATAAGAAAGGAAAAAACGTAAAAGTGGAAAAATACTTCTAAGAAAGTATCCAAAAAAGAAAGAATTTCTGAGAATATTTGTAAGATCTTTAATTTTAAAAGAGAATCCGTCAAGTCAAAGGACTATAGCAAAGTGAACGTGAGAACTTTCTCTAAGAGATTTATGATTGTTGCCGGTTTTGCATATAATGGAAAATTAAAAGTAAAAAGAAGGGGGAAATGTAAAAATCAACTTCCACATGTTATCAAGACCCTATTTTATCCCCAATATTCAAAAAAGAAATACCATATCTTTACCCACAGTGCCAACAATCAGTAGAACTGCATCAGAGTAAAGCAAGCAGCCACACATCTAAATCGACTATTAAATTCTTGGAAAAAATGGAAGAAACTGGTATCAAGTCCCCTTTACCAGTTCCCTTATCAAGTCCCCTTTACCAACCCTTTACTGATATTCCTGCTAAATCTCCAGATGTTTCACCCATGGACTTTTGTGCTTTTGGACTTTTAAAAAAGGGCATTATCGAAACGTCGACCGAAAGCCATTCAAGGACTGGAAAACTGTGGAGCAAGAATGGGACAAAATACCTCTGTCGATACTACAAAAGTCATTATTATCATGCAAATTAAGGTGTAGAAAGATAGTTAACAATAAGGGCTATCAAATGGAACATTTAAAACAAAAAAATTTCATGTAAAAAAATTGAGCTTCAGTCCATTAAAATCGTTCAAAAAATGTCCGAACAACCTCTGTATATTAATGTTAAATATACGTGAATGTCTGATAAATATTGGCCTTTTTTTCTTTACTCTATTCAGCCTGTCCAACTAATTTTGTGGATATTTTAAAACATTTCCGTTGAACGGAAACATTCGGCAACCCCGTCTGTCTGTCCAGGTTGGGAAAGCAGATGACAAGGCTCGGTCCTCCACCCAACGAATCCCGATAGCTTTCGTTGGCCCAAAAGGACAAATGCGAGAGAAGATAGACTGATTTCAAACCACTGCCAGACGCCTGGATGAAGCAGGAAAGCATACAGCATTGAAAGCAGACAGCATCGTGGACAGGCATGGAATGACAGCGTATCATAGTGGCGAATCTCGCTTCTACTTTGGATCATGTGGCAGAGACCAGGACAGCACTGTGACTCCGAGTGTACTGATTTATGGTGCCATCATTTACGACTGCCGGTCCTCTCTAGAAGTGGTTCGAAGTAGTTTGACCGCACAGACATACGTCCAGAAGACCCTACAACCTGTTGTTTTGCCTTTCTTATCACATGACAAAGGGGCTATTTACCAACATGAAAACGCACGGCCACACACTCCTATCCTCTTCCAGGAGTACCTCCGCAGTGTTGAAATCCTTTCTTGATCTAAGAACTCCCTAGATCTGTCTTCCATTGTGCATGCCTGGGATAGGCAAGGTCGTCAATTGGATTTTCGTCATTTTCTCTGGCACCAATTATGGTTGGGAAGAATTTTCTTAGAGGTATTGCGTTCTGAAGTTTCTTTAAAGGGGCAAAAATTTCTTGCTTGAAAAAAGTAATTGATTGCGATGATTCTGGGATTTCATTTCTTCTGAAATCTACATGAGAAAGTATCCTTGAGTGCTCTCCCTTCCCTGAAACCACAATTTTTGAGGAACATTGCAGAGAAAAACTTGTATGAGATATGTATTATTTTTGTATTCATTGTGATACATATGAATCTTAAATAAAATTTTAAAATTACGCCACTTCTCATGAATTAGTTTTATTTTTTTAGATTCCCCAGGAATAAGCAAAACTTCCTCAGATCTGTTGGCTGACATCAAAGTTTAAGTGATGATGCTGTATGCGTCACCTAATCAACTATCATCCTGTTTCGACTAAAAAAACCGCGATCTAACAGCTGATAGATTTCTGTATATGTACTGATGAAATATATGGATTGGATGTTTGGGTTTTATGGCACAGGGATAATATAAGATCTATAAAGTCCCAAAAATTTGTTATATTAATACTGCTTTGACCTAGGTTTTTCTACCTGGTGGCAACCTTTGCTGGTGCTCCCTTAGGTCTCCTCATTCCGGCACCTCTCGTATACGATTATATTTTGTATGTAGCCACATTTCCATGTATGGTAGAAGGTACCTAATAAACGTCGATTAGAGGAACACAACGGGCTATTGGCGACGGTCCGGGATCAATCCGGAAAGGAGAGATCCGAGGATAGCTCGTTCTTTTGAACCACGGTTAGATGGCGAGTAATGGTTTATGAATAAGGACAATTCTGATAAACTTTTAGCAGCTGAGGTGACACTCCGCTCTCCAAACTTCCACACCACACCTACGTGAGAACACTTAAGGCCACGACAGATTTAACGAGCCCCAGCCCACACGAACAGGATGATCTATGGTTGGACCTAGTTTCGAACTCCTAACCCCTCCGGTTACCGAGCCGCATCTCTTCCGACCGGACTACCGCGACCCTTCCATGTATTTACAACATAACGTATAAGCAACTTTGAATTCTTTAATGCTAACTAGATTTGAAAAAATATGAAAATCTAGATTGACATTACAGAAGCATAATAATGAAATTTTGCTATTTCATTTTTCAGTATTTTAAACTACTCAAGTCGTAATTTTGCATTAGAAATTTGGTTGGTTTTGGGGTTTTATGTCGCAAGGGCCATATTTGGCCAAGCTACAGCAGACCACGACATACACTGCTGTTTGCGAAAATTGCAACACCATGAAGGAATCATGCAAATTAAACGAAACTTGCAGGAAATGCAAAACAGGTTAGGATATGCAAATGATTAGAATTACAAAGCGATCACGCATGTGTGGGCCGAGAAACACCCTCTAAATTTCCAAGTGAGCCGTGTATAAAAAGCACTGTAAAGGTGCTTTAAAATGTGTGTATCGTCGTTTGACTGCTGTAAATGATTGATTAGAAGTCAATATGCCTCGACAAAAACGAAGAATGCCATACGAACAACTAACGGAGTTCGAACGGGGCTGCATGATCGACCTCCGTGAGGGTGGACATTTGTATCGTGAAATTGCCACTCGCAAGGGGCGTAATGCCACAACAGTGATGCGTGTGTGGAAGAGATGGACCATGGAGAATCGGACAAGTAGAAACCCCGGCAGTGGGCCACGCAATATGACGTCTCCACGGACCGATAGACACCTCATCCGCATAGCGGTGACGGACCATACAGCGTCCTCTCGTGAGTTGGCACAATATTGTAGCACGTCTAATGGTGTGTCATTGTTTGCCCCACGGTTCGTCGACGTCTGCTGCGCCATGATCTACGTGCAAGGATTCCCCTGCGCAGGATTCCCTTGACGCTGAACCACCGACGCCTCCGGCTACAATGAGCTCACCAACGCAGCCAATGGCGTGCCAATTGGCAACAAGTCGTCTTCTCAGATGAGTCCCGCTACAATCTGGACTATAGCGATGGACGCGTACTCGTCAGACGCTACAGAGGTGAACGCCTTCTCCCGGAGTGTCTTATTCAGCGTCATTCTGGACGAACGCCTGGCGTTATGGCCTGGGGCGCTATTGGATATCATGGGTGATCCCGCCTACTCCAAATTGTGAGGACCCTGAACAGCGGACGCTACATCAGGGAAGTTGTGGAGCCCGAGGGCCTACCCCTCTTGCAACGCATTCCCGGAGCTGTATTTCAGCAAGACAATGTCCGTCCACATGTTGCTCGGAATGTGCAAGCCCTCTTCAGTGCACGACAGGTACCGCTTCTTCCATTGCCTGCACATTCCCCGGATATGTCGCCCATTGAGCATATCTGGGATCGCATCGGACGGCGACTCGCTCGTACCGCTGGTCGGGCAGAGAGTACGACTGAACTTTGGCATCAGATAGAGGCCATGTAGAAAGCCATTCCTCAGCATGACATTTAGAATCTGTATAATTCGATGCCACGACGTGTACAGGCTCTCATCGCTGCGTGTGGCGGCTGCACAAGATATTGATTTTCGGCATTATTTTTGTTTTATTGCTCTGTAACTTTGATCGTTTATTTAAACCACTATAAGTAATACGTGGAATAAATTTCATTTATTTCTGATGATTCTTTCATAGTGTTGCAATTTTCACAAACAGTAGTATACAATATCAAGTAATAGACACACACAATGAAAGTTTTACTGACATAGACGAGAGAAATGTACACAGGGAGGAAATCAAAAATTTGAAATTCTAGACGTTTGAAAAGGTTTGTGTTGATTTCAAATACATTTTACAGTTCTAGAGATAAAATTAATTGAAAATTTATATCTCTACAGATAACAATGCATTTTATAGCAATGTATGGTAAGATTTACAATTTCCTATCGTTGTAACTTCAGCTGCTTACCCTGTAAAGCTGTATATATATCATCTCACAAGTGGAAGGTATTGATTTCTATAATCATTAAACACATTCTGATAGATATAAACCTGTTATCCTTCTAACAGATGTCCTATCAATTGACTCTTTCTTTTGTTTTACTTTGACAGATGTTCCTCGACTTTTCGATTCTTTTTGTCATAATATCTATAGGCGTTGGGTATAAAACGAAATGTCTAGCAAAGCAACTGAAACACGTCAGAATGAAACTCAGGGGAACTTGTTATTCGCTTTCTTCAGATAATCATGACGACCAGTAATATTTAATCACCGGTTTCCTTTACTAGCAGACCATTGCATAGCATCTGCGCTTAAGTTCCGCAACTGATTATATCTATCGATATAATCAGTTGATAGATAGTATAATCAATTTATAGATTCAGATAGTATAATCAGTTTATTAAGTACAACACTGATTATATCTATCGATATAATCAGTGTTGTACTTAATAAATCCATTTATAATGAATATAAGTATGGATCTGCACATTTCATACATCAAAATGTAATGAAATTAATAAATAAATTAATCAATTTCTCCTTTTCAATAAAATGCATGGCAAAAACTGTACACCTCCGTCATGATACCTCAACTAACTGCTGAATTTTTTTTCATTTGGGGCACGGTAGCCCGGTTGGAAGAGTAACGGATTACAAACGGATGGTTGCGAGTTAGAATCTAACCAAAGACCGTCGTGTGTAAAGAGGACCAGTGCACGTTAAATCTGTCGTGGCCTCAGATGTCCTCACGTTGGAGTGGTGTGAAGATTGCAGAGTGAGGTGCCAGCTCAGCGTCATCTGACCGTGGTTCAAAATTACGTGGTGCTGTCCTCGGATCTCTCCCTTCGGGTTTGATCCCGCATCATCGCCAATGGCCTGTTGCGTTGCTCCACTACGACGTTAATTAAAATTCCTACATACCATCCTCTTCAATTGTATCGCATTTACTTTCGCATAGGCAATTCGATATTTTTTGAGATTTTTAACACATTTTTTTCGCTCACATTTTCTTTCCAACGCTGATTTCTATCTTCCACATTTTTCTTTGCCTTCTGTAATCAAACTGCTAAATAATTTCTTTTGAGCGGCGAGCCCTTCCGTGTGATTTTGCAATATTATGCAGCTCCATAGCTCAGGTCAAGTATAGTTACAATAAGTTTATTAACAGTCGAATGAATCCCTTAGCGGTTGATATAATACTGTTCTCATTTGTTAGTACCATTCGCAAGTGCACAAATAAAGTTGATATCTGTTCCTGTGTGAGTGGATATATGTGGTGGAATTCTGAAACACTGCTTTAACTTACAGATACTCCTCACTTAACGACCTACCCGTTTAACGACTGCTTGCATTTGCGACCAGATCTCCAGAGCGGGGAATATCCTCTCAAAATCGGTGGAAACGCCTGAAAAACTAATCTATTCCTGGAATGAAAGTGTGTGGATAAATGTGGTAAAATTTTGAAACACTTTGCTTTAATTTACAGGTACTCCTCACTTTACGAACTACCCGTTTAACGACCGCTTGTATTTGCGACCAGCTCTCTAGAGCGGGGAGTATCCTCTCAAAATCGGTGGAAACGCCTGAAAAACTAATCTATTCCTGGAATGAAAGTGTGTGGATAGATGTGGTAAAATTCTGAAACACTTTGCTTTAACTTACAGGTACTCCTCATTTAACGACCTACTCGTTTAACGATCGCTTGCATTTGCGACCTGCTCTCCAGAAAGGGGAATATTCTTTCTCAGAATCAGTGCAGACGCCTAAAAACCTCCAAGTTTGACAAAATGCCCCACGGGAAAAGGCTGAGATAACTGGTTTAACTTTTGACCTTTGAATTCCCAATTCCTTTCTAATGACCAACTACTAACCTCTTCGGCCTTCGGTACTACAAAGGGTCAACTGACAACTGTTTGAGAAGGAGCATCCGGAAGGTAAGTTGCTGTTACACCTAAGACTGAGAATCACCAATATTCATGCTCTTATAAACCGAGATTCGAATCCGGGACCTCTTGTGTGGTCGACAAATCAAATGACCACTGTACCAGTTAGGCGGCACTCTCAATTCTATAGAAATCGATTGAGATTTTTCTGGTGGAGATGAACATGGCATTAATGCCTGATTGAGCGACACATGCGCAAGGGCATACTCAGCACTTCAAGCTTGAGTTACGCCTGAGCACGAAAAAAGACCACAACATTCCATGCAGAAGAACGGTGACGCTCCATGGAGGTGGATGAGAACTTAAAAAAAGACGATGAGTAATTCAGAGGTTTGCCGAAGACGATAATCCTTATACCAACCACTTATAAATAGTCCACTTGCAACTGTCCACCCTGTTTTTTGTTCCACTGAAATCACTAAAGTGTAAGTAACTTTCACTAAAGTGTCTTTCCCTGT
Organism: Meta bourneti; assembly: GCA_933210815.1. Lineage (NCBI taxonomy): Eukaryota > Metazoa > Arthropoda > Arachnida > Araneae > Tetragnathidae > Meta > Meta bourneti. Next base: position 19,042,293 of record OW119922.1, read on the forward strand.
CCTCCTCAATCCCATAAGGTTTGCAAATTTAAAATCCATCAGGGGAAAGTATGGTATATCGAGGCACGATATAACGCGAAATCACTATCTTATTAAGTGCTACTGCAAGTCTTCTGTGATACTTCGGGTATGTTTGTAGGTAGGTAGTTAAATTTACTTCTCACTGGAGGAACACAACGGGCTATTGGCGACAGTCCGGGATCAAACCCGAAAGAAAGATCCGAGGACACCACGTAATTTTTAACCACGGTCAGATAACGAGGTCAACATCTGAACTGGCACCCCGCTCTCCAAACTTCCATACCTCGCCAGCGTGAGGGCATTTGAGGCCACGACAGATTTAACATGTAACATGTACCAGCCTCCACGTATCTTTGGTTGGACCGAGTTTCAAACTCACAACCCTGCTGTTGCTAATTCGAGGCATTAACTGGACTTCCTCTGATACTCTAGGAACACGAGATGGTAAACTTAAAATTTGAATGATTATAACCTCCCTTTAACCTTCAATGAACTTGAAATTGTATTATCCGGCTCACTCATTTGCCATTACACGAACAGGAAAGTTCAGGTTTAACCATTACATAAACGAAACTAACAAAGCACTCACTAAGCAAAAGCAAGCACGGTGTCAGGCGCTTTGTTTCCTTACGGACGTTTCCTAATGCGTCGTTTTTTCTTCCTCTCTCCCAACACAATTGCGAAATTCGCCCGTGACGTAAATAGGGGCTCCCCCAAACGACCACTCTTAACGAGTATCTAACGCCCTCTATCAGGTTGCTAGGAATCTTCGCGGTATCGAGTGGAAACAGACATTATCATTACTTGCCATAAACTGGGATCGTTAGGCAAATGTTAATCTACATGCTAAAATTAGAATGACATTAAAAGAAAATGGACCTAAGATCAATAGCTTAGGGGAAGACTTTGGGGATTCGAGTCTTATTTGGAACTGGTTTTTCTTTTTTACTTGGGGTGGAACAAAGTGAACGTGGAGGTAAGCTTGATTCCTCTTTATTCATAAATTGTTGCTAGAATAAAAAAATGTAGAATGTTTCATTACTTCGTTTCATTTCTTCCTGCACAGTATTAAGGGGAGATAAATATTGGTTCGTTTGTGGATTTTATGGTGTAAAATCCAATAATGGACAAGTTGCAACAAACGACAAAATAAAATTGGAATGGCATTCAAAGAAAATGGTCCTAAATCCAATAGGAAGGCTTGGGGGATTGGAGAGTTATTTGGGACTGAACATTCCTTTAAACTTGGGAAGGGGATAACAGGGAGGGTAAACTATATTCCTCTTCACTTATAAATTGTTGCCGAATAAAAAGTGCAGTGTTTCAGAAGTTCCTGTACAAAATTAATGGGATAAAGAGTTGGTTTGGATTTTATGGCGTAAGGTCTTATAATGTACAAGTGTTACCAAACGAAGAAAGTTAGAATGGCATTCGAAAGAACATTTATCTAAGGGAAATGGAAAAATTACTAAGATCAATAGCTCAGGTAAAGACTTTGGGGGATTTGAGTCTAAATTTGGGCAAAACAAACTGAACATGGAGATCTAAACTCGATTACCTTTCATTCACAAACTGTTACTGAAATAAAAAATACACGGTGTTCTAAAATCCGTTGTACAAACTTTGAGGGTTGGTTTGGTTTTTTATGGTGCACAGTCCTATAATAGACAAGCTGAGCCAAATGACCAAATAAAATTAGAATGGCATTCAAAGAAAATGGTCCAAAAATCAATAAAAAGACTTGTATTTGGGATTGAACATGCTTTTAAACTTGGGACTGGACTAAGTGAGAATGGAGATCTAAAGTTGTAGTCTTGAATCCCCTTCATTCAAAAACTAAAGACGGAATAAAAAATACAGTCTCAGAACTTCCTGTAGAAAATTAAGGGGAGACACCGTCGGTTCGTTTGGATTTTTTAGTGCAAAGAAAATGACCCTAAAGTTTTGGGGGATTTAAATCTTATTTGATACAACATTCTTTTGAACTTGGGACTGAGCAAAGTCAGTACATAGGTCTAAAGTTGTAAGTTCGATTCCTCTTCATTCATACTATTACTGGAACAAAAAAATTCAGAATATTTCAGAACTTCCTGTACAAAATTAAACGGAGATAGGATTGGTTTGTTTGGATTTTATGGTGCAAAGTCCAATAATGGACAAGGTGCGTCAAACGAGCAAATAAAATCAGAAAGGCAAAGAAAATTGTCTTAGCATCAATAGATAAACTTTGGGTATTGGAATCATTGAGATTAAACTTCTTTTTGGACTTCGGACTTAACAAAGGGAACTTGAGGATCTAAACTCGATTCTCATTCCTAAACTGTTACTGCAATTAAAAATACGGGTTATTTTAGTATATGCATATAGAGTATTCCAAAACTTTCTATGCAAATTTTAATTTGAGATAGGGTTGGTTTGGGTTTTTTGGGGTTTGGGTTGGTTAGGTCCAATAACGGAAAAGCTGCACCAAAAGAACAAAAAAAAACCAAATCGTAAAATGGTGGTTTAAAAATGCAGATTGATGGAAAACTAGTGAAAGTGTTGATTGATGGAAAACTAGTGAAAGGGTGTTGAAAGAGAAGCGATAAATAAAAGATATGAAAGATAAAAATACAATAGTGAACTTAAAACCTGATATAATGTAAAGTTTTTAGTAGGGTTAAGGGATAGAAGGAACACGAAATTACTTGGCTAGACCTTGACATGTTTCGACCCAAATTTGAAATTTTTGCTGCAAAAAATGTATTTAAATGCTAAATTAAAAAAATTATAATGTATTTAATTTACAAATGAGTGCCTCCAAAAACATCGTACTATGTAATTTATACAATGAACACGATTTGACATACATCCCATTTTGTTGTCATCAGATTTCCTTGACACATATTTTCACAAAACTCAACGTTAGACGAGATGCTTTATAGAGTAAAAGATAAAAACCTTTGCCACACACACACAAACTAGTAATCGATAGTCCCTTCACAAAATGACTAATGAAGATAAAAGCAACATGATAAAACTGGTCCATAGCTATTTTGGGGACAAAGAAACGTTTATTACCATCAGAGCCAAAATAAACAACGAAGGAAAACTCAGGTTTAACCCTGAGTCACAAGATTTCCGAGTAATATAGTTGTTTGGACACGTCAATCGATCCCGTTCTGTGCTTTGTGAGTTAACAGAATAGAACTCAGGCTTAACAAATAACAGGTGTTTATTAACAAGTAACAACGGAGAGCGAAGCTGCGAGGTTGGTTCTCGGCAGGCAGTCCCTTCGCAAGTGACAGATAAACAAGAAAACAGGTGGTTAAGCAGCCCCTTTGAACATAAACATGCAGGCGCGGTGACATCCCCGAGTGGTCGGGTTGTCCGTGTGCCATCTCATAGGAAAATACTCAACAATAGTATTACCTTTATCACAGCACACAACTAAATAACCACATCGATTGATTGAATTAACCCTAGAAAGCATTCTATTGGTCAAGAAGGTTAAAACTAGTTGAAAGTCATTCAGGGAAGATTGGAGGTTTGCAAAACGGATATATGCTTGTAAACCCCTCAAGTGAATAAATATATCATCTTTGCCAACACTAGAATTACTCATTACAGACCAGTTTTACCCCCTACTTATTTTGATCTTTAATCTTGATCTAATTTTGATTTGATTTTGTCGAGATATCGCTTCAATAGATTTGGCCAATCCTAATGACGAGATATATCATCGCAAGGATATTGCCGATTTTTGATGATGATATCTGGTCATTTTTTTCTAAGAACGAGATATCTCATCCATCAAGGCCTGGTCAGTTTTGCTAATGACGAAACACCTCGTCGAGACAACCACCTGGAGGATTATGAGTCATTTTTGAAGTCCTTAGAGACTATGATTAAGATGTATTGTATATAAACACACACACACACATTGCATTTTAGATAAATTTCAGTTCATACTGAAATTTCACTGGTTGGGAAAAACAACAGAAAGGAAAGCATGTGTCTTTTGAAGTGTTTCCCGCAGAAAATACAAGGAATTCGAGCTTTTCCTTATCGCCACGCTTCAGATCTTATGTAAAATATTTTCTTTTTAAGCAACTGTATGACGTCCAAGCAGATTGGACTTGTTACTCATCTCCCGGAAAAGAAAAATAAATCTATCCATCGCGCGATTTGACTTTTAACAGAAGACACGATTGGATGTAGAAGGTCGAAGTCCACTTAAATATGAGTCAAGAGACAGGGATAAGTGCGGAGGCATCTCTTTGAAATGCTTTGACTTCTGAGTTAAAGTAGCTGTATTAAAATTCTGTGTTACCACGGCGACGTTTCAAATGAAATACCGGTTTAATGGAGTTTAACCATCGCAAATTAAGTGGTATTGGTATTGGTATTTTTAATTAACGTCACACTGGAGCAACACAACGGGCAAGCGCAAATCAAGTGGAGTACGATTTAAAGATTTAAAATCCCTGTACTGTCGAAACACACGGAATCTTATTGAATTTAAAAAATATAAACAAATACAAGAAATGAGAAAACAAAATGTACAAATCGATCCACTAATTTCAAAACCAATGGTTATGTTCATAGTAACGCCTCGGGGTCAGAGGTCAATACTTTCACCACTGACCGCCGGTCGTCAGTCAAGAACTGTCTATCGGATTGGTCTTCTTACCGTCCAGTTTGTCTTTAAGGGGTGTACGAGGGCCCTTGGGATTCAACTCTCCCCCGGAACTGGAAGGAAGAGAAACGTTTTTGAGTCGACCCTTACTTCCGTTTTGCACGCCCACAAACAAGGGACACAAATCCCTGATTAATTCTATAGGTAGGTATTTAATTAATAATAGGTAGGTATTTAATTAACGTCGCACTGGAGCAACTCATCGGGCTATTGGCGACGGTCCGAGATCAATCCAGAAGGGAAAGAGCCTAGAACAACACCTCGTAATTTTGAGCCACTGCCAGATCACAACGAAAGTTTTACTGACACAGAAGAGAGAATTACACCCATGGAGGAATACGCCTGACAGGAATCGAACCTGCGCCGCCTACAACTCGAAGGTTGCTAGTGCAGTGGCATACCCACTGAGCCATGACGGCCCCTATTGCCGCAGATCTTGGTCCCGGACGAGATTGCTTTGGCAACGAATGATCTTCTGCTCTTACTACGCTCGACTTGGGAATGCCTATACTTCGCCAGTGGGTTGGAACTCCTGGTAATAAATAATATGTCCTAATGTAAGAACAAAGGTCTAAAATGTTTGTAGATGACAATTTGAAAGAGATGATCAGACAAACAATCACGACTCGTTAAAAGTCTGAAATGGGGAATTGCCGCAGATCTTGACAAGTCCGGGAAAAGATTACTTTTGGCAAAGAGTGATTTTCATCTCTTACCACCTAGACTTGGAAAAACTAGACTTAGAAACCTAGACTTGGGAAAGTCTAGGTTTCGTCCTTGGTTTGAAACTCTTGATGGTATATAATATGGTCGAATGAAGGAACAAAGGTCTAAAAGGCTTTTTAGAAGATAATCTGAAAGAGAAGATCACACATTCAACCATGACTCGTTAAAAATCAGAAATGGGCAATTACCACAGATCTTAGGGATTTCGAGACGATATTCCTCTTGACAACGACTAGTGTCCATCTCTTACTATCTGCGACTTCTAAAGTTTAGATTTTTCTCTTAAGTTGAAATTCCTGGTAATAAAAGGACCGCGCTAGCCCGGTTGGAAGAGTAACGGACTAGCAACCGGAGGATTGCGAGTTCGAATCCTACCAAAGACCGTCGTGTACAAATGCGGTTTGTGCACGTTAAATCTTGCGTGTCCTCACGTTGGCGTGGTGTGGAAGTTTGGAGAGTGGGGTGCCAGCTCAGGTGTGACCTCGTCATCTGACCGTGGTTCAAAATTACGTGGTGTTGTCCTCGGATATTTCCCTCCGGTTTCGATCCCTGATCTTCTCCAATAGTCCGATGTGTTTCTCCAGTGCGATAATAATTAAATACCTACTATCTGGGGGGTATTTCAATTAACGTCACACTGGAGCAACACAACGGGCTATTGGTGACGGTCCGGGATCAATCCCAAAGGGAAAGATCCGAGGACAATACCACGTAATTTTGAACCACGGTCAGATGACGAGGCAACACCTGAGCTGGCACCCCACTCTCCAAACTTCCACACCACGCCAACGTGAGGGCATTTGAGGCCACGACAGATTTAACGTGCACCAGCCCCCTTTGTACACGACGGTGTTTGGCTGGATTCGAACTCGCAACCCTTCGGTTGCAAGTCCGTTGCTCTTCCAACCGGGCCACCGCGGCCCTTACCTACTATCTGGTAATACAAAATTCGGCCAAAGGAAAAACCAAAGATCATTGATGGATGAGATATCTTGTCTAGAAAAAAAACTGACTTGATCATGATATCGTCATCATCAAAAAACGGCAATCTTCATTCGGAATTCAATCACAATTATTGATGAGTTATCTCGTCACTAAAGAAATTGATCGGATATTGATGAATGAGATATCTCGTCGAAACCACTTGCAGAGTCAATGATAAATCTGTTACAGATCTGTCGGCCGTTATTACTTATAGGGTGAAGAAACGGAGATTAATCATTAAGGCATACGTAAAATAAATCAATACATGAATCAAGTAATTCCAATGTTCATGTCCGATTCTTGGGAATATCTCATTTTTCGGTACGTTTAATGTTTTCTTTACATGTATTTATTGCTTTTCTATTTAATTGCGATTTCTGGGCGATCTTTAAAACGGTCGTTAGTTCCGCCGTGCTCTCACGGGCGAAAGGGCCGCAGAGGTTATTTAAAGCGCCGCAGATACGCACGAATGCCCGATTCATTTCCCAAATACGGAGCACCTTCCTGAACCCAACATTTTACTTTTCTGAATGGAAAACGTGCACTAGAAGTGGTGGGGTAATGGTAATTAATTAACTTTCCACTAGAACAACACAACGGGCTATTGACGACAGTCCGGGATCAATTTTGATGGGAAAAATCCGAAGACGACTCGTAATTTTAAACCACTGTCAGATGACGAGGTCAACACATGAGCTGGCACCCCACTCTCCAAATTTCCACACCAGGCCAGCGTGATGACATTTGAGGCCATGACAAATTTAACTCGAACTAGCACCCACTTAACACGACGATCTTTGGTTGGATCGATTTTCGACCTCGTAACCATCCAGTTGCTAGTTCGCTACTCTTCCAAATGGACTACTGCGGCCCTTACATCCAGGTATAGTACAACTCAATCCAAAAAAAATTAAACTCGTCGCTATAAATATTCCGTGTAAAATTAATTAGAGATTGTGGAAATCTGATTACATTTATCCTGAAGATTAATTTGAAGTTAGAGAAAACACATATTTTTATTAAAAATCTGAAAGAATGACATGCCAAAACTCTGAAATACTTACATTTTAAATGGAAGCAAAATTTAAATTAATATAATTTATATTTATTTAAATATGCAAACACCCAAGGGTTGCTATCTGTCTAGGTTTGACTCGGAGTCTCCGGGTTTACAATGGTAGATTGGTTACTGGTTACTAAATAATGTGTAAAACCTCAAATGTCCTCTTGTTGGTGTGGTGTGGAAGTTTGGAAAGTGGGGTTCTAGCTCAGGTATGACCTCGTCATTTGTCCGTGATTCAAAATTACTAAGTGTTGCGGATTCCTCCACGATTGATCCCGGACTGTTGCCTATTGGCAACCCATTGTGTTGCTCCAGTGCGTACACTTAAATGATTACAAGTCCCATTGTGTCAACAAGTCAATTACAACAAGTCCCATTGTGTTGCTCTAGTGCGACGTTAATTCACCTCTATCCAACCCAACTCTGAGCTATATTTTCTGACTTAGTATTTTTCACTTGTAAGCCGACTGTATGATAGTTGATAGGCCAAGTCCAATTAGATTAAACATGAAACGTCGCCAAAGATAGGATACATTTTAATCAACCCCGTTAAGTATCATGCGAAAGCATTTGGGAAGTATTAATTGACATTTTCATTTGCCGTCTGGTTTGTTTTGATTGAAAATCCCTCTCGCAAACCTGGAAAATTCTTCTATGAAATGCACAAAACTCAAGGTTGGTAGCTATGTATTTAATTAACGTCGCACTGGAGCAACACAATGGGTTATTGGCGACTGCCCACGATCCACCCCGAAGGGAAAGATCCAAGGATGACTTCGTAATTTTGAATCACTGTCAGATGACGAGCACGACAACTGAGCTATAGTTTTTGAAGAGAAATATCAATACTTTTAAATAACTGTTTCTGGAATTCCGCCCTTTAGACATTGGCTCTTGAGATTTAGTACACTCAGAGCATTCTGCAAAAAACACATTCCTTTCGTGTCACCAGTGATGGAAAGAATTAGGAAGATAACAAAAACAACACGCGTGCATTTCTGAAAGGAGAAAGGGTTTGTTTTATCTCACTTCCTACTCAAAGGTAGGCAAAGTTACTAAAAATAACTCGAGCGAACTCTGATCTATGCGTCAGTCGGTCGAGTGGCACGTTCTGGCATCCGTAAATACTTTCATTGAACCAGAAGTTCGCACCCTCGCGCGATGTTTCTAATCGGAACATCGATACCACGGATGGTCTTTGTTTGGACCGAAAGAAGAAATATTCCTTTACCACTTGAGCTTTACCCTTCTCAATTAAATCAATCGATTTCGTCGCGTGTCGAAGAAATAGACTTTGGAAGCGTGCAATGGGAGTGTGATCTTGAAAACAGGGTAACGACTTTTTTTTGTCACGTAAGCGCGTTATGGCTTGACGAGAACGTTAAATTTATAATTTTGGTGTGTGTGACCTAATTCTGCATCGATTGTTGGAACTTTCTGTCGATTCAGATAAAAATCTCACCTATATGCTACCATCTTCTGCAGATTCTACAGGCCACCATGAGTTTTTCCCTTCGGGATTGATCCAGGACCGTTACCAATAGCCCCTTGTGTTGCTTCAGTGCGACGTTAATTAACCATCTAATGCTACCTACCATCTAAAGGTCGCCGTGGCTCAGTGAGATTGTACATTGCGTTACAGCCGGCTAGTTGTAGGAGGCCCTGTATCTCAGAATTCTACAAATCATTACGTATTCAACCAGACTTAAGGAAAGTTGGTCGAAATATACATATACCGCCAAGAAATTACCCATGTCTAGTGATATTTTGCAGGAAACAAATCTTTAAAATTTAACTCCGAAATAATATATCTGGGTAAAGATGTAGAATCCGGGGCATGTTTATCGCCAAGCAATTTTTGTAGCCAAATCAAGATGGCGTCCAAAGCCAGTATGTTCGTTAAAAAAAACGCAGAATTTCCTACGCGAAAAACCCTTTGCATAGGGTTGCCATAAAGCTGGATCAAAACAAAAAGGTTACCATGTTTGGCGATAAATCGCTATTGCCCCGGATTCGACATCTCCACCTATATCTGCATACGTAAAATACTGGAACACATAAATACAAAACAGAAACGAAATTCCGATCCTTGAAAAAATGCAGAATTCTGAAAAAGAAAGATATGTGCAAACGTGTCGAATTTCGACTTCCTGAATATATTCTGAAATAGAACAATTCGATAAGACTGATTTATTATTGAGAATATTGATAGACTGATTTATTTACAAGAAAACATTTATAATACTTGAATGCCCAAATATGACCACATTTCTTACTCTTAACTCAAATAAACAAACACGGAATTCTAAATCAAATTTATAAAATAAACCATTAATTTTGGCGTTGCCAGATACCGAATAGCAAAATTACGCTTTTAGGATCAATGAATTTTTCGTTTTTGCTTTTCGTGTTCCATTACAAAATTAATTAATCTAAAATTAAATATTTTTTTTATATAAATATTCTTTTTCATTAATCAAATATTCATAAATTATTTTGGGGGGAAGAAATATAAAAAGTCAGTTTAAGAATAAATATTGGAATTTAATTTGTTTTGGAAAAAATGTTTTTCAGGCAATACTGGTAAATTAATTTTATTGGAAAAGTTGTTTTAAAGTCAGGAGAAAGGAAAGAAGGGAAAGAAAAAAACTTTTGCACTTTAACGATTCGAAAGGCGTTAATGTGCATATTATCTAGGTAAATAGCGGAAAACTTATTTTGTAGATGATTCCTTTAACGGAACAAATCAGCTAATCTGCAGATTACCTAGGTAATGTACACATTAACGGCTTTCGAGCTTTAACGGTAACATATATAGAACGTCCATTCATTTTGAAATTCAACAAAAATCCACATCTACGGGATGCTTGGTTTGAGTTTTAGAGTTGTATAATATTGCGAAAACTCTACGGAAGTTTTGCTAAACAACGAATACAAATAAATCCCCTATTTTTCGCTGCGGAAGAGAAATACATAGATTTTAATCAGTCAAATTTATAATTCAGTATAATAAACTTTTAGTGGACTTGTTTTTTTATCCAGGCAAAAATTCTCACGATAAAATACTACCGCCACCTACAATTGGCTGGAAAGAAAAAGCATCATTCATGAAAAGTGAATGTTTTCACTTAGAAGTCACCGCTTAGAAGTCAATTCTTCCTTTCATGTATCCGCTGGCAAGTGTATTATTATTTTGAAAAGAGAAAATAATTAAGTTCTCTTAAGTTTTATTCAGATTTCTGGAGAGCAAACAAGCAAAATGGAAGCACCTTTTCTTACTTTTTGTCCTGGAGACCCCTTAACACAAACCATTAACCCTCCAATAGGATCGACGAGATATCTCGTCATCAAGATATTGCCTATTTTTATGATGACGAGATCAAGATCTGGTCAGTTTTCTTCTGACGAGAGACGACGAAATCTTGATGAACGAAATATCTCGTCCATCAAGATTTGGTCAATTTTGTTAATGACAAGATAATACCTCGCCGAGACACCCACCAAGAGCATTAACAAGGCTCGGCCTTTTGTTATTTTTTATGCATAATCAATAAAAATTGCACTTAAAACCTAATATTGTAATCAATGATTTATGAAATTATCATGGGACTATTATCCTACCTAATTATTTAGATAATATATTTTATTTTCATTTTAAATACGCAAATATTGTTTTGGACAGAGTGCGGCATCAGCCTCATTTGCCCCTGGATTCTAAAATTCTAGCTCCGCCTTTAGTAATTAATAGCTTTCCATTCAAAGGATTTTAAGTGTAGTGATAAGTAGGGTTGAGACGTAGAAGATCAAAATTTCCCTGAAAAAGATGCAATTATCACCTAAAAATTTAAAAAAAAAATGGTAGATTGTGTCGAGGACACAAACCGTAGTTTTGACGTGAATACTCAGACCTGATGTTAGATTGTGGAATAAATGAAGCAGACATAGGAAGTTTTAACGTTTGTTTATTGTGAATATTCAACAATTAATTTACAGTTTCACCTATTAAAGTGCAATTTGATATAAATATTGAAGGATGGGTTTTTATTGATTAAAGGACTTTAATTGTAGCGTAGTTCGGCAGCTTTCGAAGGATACCACTTACTCAGTCTTCATTCCACGCAAGCCAAAGTTATACTGGCCCAAAGTTCGTCCATCACAATAGAATTTCGAGATATTGAGACCCCTTCACAACGTTCAGTGCGCCTGCGCACTCGGTCCGAAGGTCATGTCAGGTACTGACATCCTTTGTCTACAGGACGCTTTACTTATCTTCTGGATGTTTCTTCTAGTTCGGAATTCATAAGACAAAATAGTTGTAAAGCTCGACTTTTCACGCAGGGCCTCAATACTGTTCTGATTTCAAAGACGCATTGAAGTCAAAATCGACCTATTAAATTACATTTTTTTGAAAGATTATGCAAAAAGAGGTTTGAGAAAACAGCGTAGAAAAGAAAATGTAACTGAATGGCGATTTAAACGTCAATAAATTCCGAACAGCTTTAAACGAATGAGATGCAAATGAAGTGGACGCTCAGAAGCTACCTGTGGGCACATGTATATATCGACGATTTTCTTCAAAAGTGAGTAATGACATTACCTTCAATAAATATAAGCAATTAAGTCATTTTAACGCAGATGCCATCTCGAGTCTTCTAGTGCTGTTGGAGTTTTGAGTTCCCTACCTCTACCTAAAACCTATACAGGAAGTTTTGAAACATCCTGTGTATCATGTTAAAAAGAGAACTAGATATTTTCTTTTTTCTTTACCAAAACTGTACAAACCGCTGCGTTATGGGTTTTTATCAGTCAGAGACGTCAAGATGTGCCTTTAAATGAGGTCTGTTCATGTCATTATTCCGGTGTGATAATATTTCCTCACAAAGAAGTCCTACTCTTTACTCTGGGTTGAATACTATAATCAGCTGAAACGATTTATGGAAAACAAGTAACGAAACGTATTGAATGGAGTGCTTTAATTTTATAGCTGTGCACGTTTATTTCACTAGACATAACACATCTCAGTGAGGTCAAGTTTATAGAGTCAAATTCGTTATTTATTACCGATAAAGTATGCAAAGCAGGCATTGTTTTGAATACATAGTTAATATATGCCTGGCGTTTGGAGGCAAAGTGTGAAACGATTAATATTTAACACATTTCCTACTCATTCTATGCAATGTCAAAAGACAAACCGGCAAAGTATAAAATAATCCCACTAATTGACGTTTCTAATGTCACGTGGCAAGGCACGTGACTTTCGACGCTCTCCTCAGACGGAAAATTCCCCATTTGCATTTCAGTCTATGTTCGGAAATGACCAAGTACGCTACTTTGAATTTGTTCATGAAAGACTAGCCCATACTGTGCTGTATGAAAATGGAAGAGCAAGGTGTAGCGTCTAGAAGGAATCATGGCATGTTGACATGCAACGACGATTCTACGATGAACTGTCTAAAGTGCGAGCCAATGCTGCTAAAAATAGTGTGATGACTTTCTTTTAATACTTTGCCTAAATAGCATTCATCATTCTATATAATGCCTAAGTATTATATACAATGACTAGGGAAAGTATATAATAATTCGGATATTTTATACTTTGCTCAAAAACGCCAGGCATTCTATGCAGTGCATGCTTTTCGTATATTGCCGGTAATATATACACTAAATACAACTACGGAAAGACGCTACATATACACTAAATACTAAATACAACATATACACTAAATACAACTACGGGTTATATCGCTCATTCGGTATCTAGCTCTCTTTCATTTGTCCATCAATGATTTTCCGTTTGGTGAAAGAAAGGAAGAGAGAGTCTTATATTATATACCTCTGCGTCTGAAATTTTAATGGAGTAATCCTCCTGGTAGTTGTCTCGACGTGTATTTGGATATAAACAAAACTGACCAGATCTTGATGGATGGGAGATCTCGTCATTAGAAAAAACTGACCAAATCTTAATCCCGTCATCATCAAAAAATGGGCGATAGCTTGACGAGATATCTCGTCATTAGTAAAATTGGTCAGATCTTGATGGACGAGGTATCTCGCCGAAACCACTTGGAGGGTTAATCAGTAAGGTCACTTAACTTAGAATTGTAGACCATGGGTTTTAAATTTCGTTAAGTATTAATTTCTTTTAAGAAATGTTTGTCCAGCTCCTCCCCTTATATATAAGGCGCAGACTAGGGCGGTGAGTAGTGGTCTTCGTCTCATCGACGCAATTTTTATATTGACACAGCACACCACAACAGGTATTTTGTGATTTTTTAAAACTTGTAAATTATAATTTTCTGTCCTTATTTTGTATAAATTTTGCCCACTCCTCTTGTGCTCGAGCACACCATAACTCGAGCACACCACAATAAGATATGAAAAAGTAATTTGGGATATAAAGTGTAAGTACCCAAGTGATTAGAGTGAGTTTTGGTAATTCTTGGTCTTCTCTTATATTTCATGACTCTTAAACTTTTACTTGTCTTATTATATTATAAACTTGCATTTTCATGATGAATCTACGCACACCACAACGAGATGTTAAGAAAAAGAAAAGGAAAAAAAGAAAGGGAGGTAAGAAGTGAAGAAGTGAAAAAGGAAGGAGGGTCTGGATGGTTGGTAGAAGTTGAGTGGACTTGAAGAGAAGGTTATTTTGAGACTTACCTCTTCACCGCACAGAGTTCCCCAGGATCCTCCACTTTCGTACATCTTGGTCTCCCGGATGGACTTCCGTCTTCCTGCCCTGTTGGCAGTCATCTCACCTTTTTGTTTGTGTATAAGTCAAGAATTTTTGTTTGGCCCCTGAGTGGCTTCACTGTCCTGTAAACTCACCTTTTGTGGAATTTTTAAATAAATGTTCGACCGTGCGCGGCCATGTTGGGGGTAAGTGGCTCCCCTCCTATTGGATGGGCTGCCCGGTTCCTCGATCTCGTGCTGGTGGAAGTCCCCGCAAATCAAATCCCCGCCCCCCGCACCAAGCTCTAAGCCGTCAGGCGAGCTGGGGGAGCGCGGGTCTCCAATCAGTAAGGTCAAGTGATCCTGCCTACTTTGCCTATCCATTTCATCCATATATTCAATATTTCATCCCTCTTGTTTGCGGGCCATCGGGCCAACTATAAAAATATTGGGAGACACAAAGGGTATTTGGTTGACAATATTTGGTTTTATGTAGACGCTGATATCCAGATGAACGGTCATGCGACTTAGTCAAAGAGGTTGAATGACCGCCGCCTAGGTGATAGCGCTTGTCTGCCACCTAGTAGTTCAAATCCTGGTTTGTAAGCACATGGATTTTGATTGTCTTTGTTAGGGGAGTAGCGGCGGCTCAGTGGGTATTCCTTCACAAGTAGAAGTCACTTCGCCCCTTATTGTGCCAAAGGCCGAGTGGTCAGTGATTGGACTTGGAAAAAAACATATTTGACCACCCATATTATCTGATTATTTGAAATATTCACGCGTCATATTTACCCCACCCCAATAATTTTATGGAATCCCCCCGAAAAAAATAATCTGGGTGAGGTTAACCCTCTCGCTGCGCATCCCGCGATTTCCGCGGGGATGCATTTTTGCCGTCTATTTAACTGTGCAACCCACTTTTTCCCCGTTCATGGTTTCATTTTGGCTTTTCTGTGATGTTTAATTGTTTATTCAAATCTGGGTTAACAGATGGTTTTAGATGTCCACATTAAATATACAAGCATTTTTTGCAGCATTTTGCGCGCTCTTTTCAAAGCTCAAAGATGTCTGTCAGGAAGCGTTTCGCGAGTGATAGAACCTACATTCCTGACAATATTTCCGACACTGATAGCAGTTCTGACTCTGATTTCAAGTATATTGAAGATAGTTATAGCGAAACTGATGAGAATTTCTCGGATTCCTCTGCGGATAGTGATTTCTAATAATTCTTCATTTCTAATAAATGTTTTGTAAGTATTTTGCATATTTCCATTAGTATATACGTTTTACCTTTGTATTTCATAAAATAAATCATAATTTAACCAAGATTAATTTTCAAAATTTTGCTTTTATATGATTATTCTTCCAATTTCAATATTCCGATAACCTTTTTTATGATCTAATTCTATATTGAAAAAAAAACTCTTTTACAAAAATTTTTTGTATATTTTAACTCTAAAATATATGTAGATTTGAAATATGTAATAAAAAAATACGCAATTTTTGAACCTATTTTGATAAAAAAAATTACGCAGCGAGAGGGTTAAAATTAAAATGTCACCGATGAGAGTAACTAAATAGGTTGAGTCAAGAAAAACCCACATCAGGGGCGCCAAGCTCTAGAGGCCCAAAAATTTTAATTCTTGTAGTCGTTCCTCCAACATTAGGGTTAGTTGAGTAATTATGGTGCAATGGCCATATTTGGCCATGCTGCGCCAGACACAATACAGACAACGTCAAGTAATAGACATACACCCACAAGGAAAGTTTTACTGACACAGAAGAGATACACTCAGAGAGAAATCGAACATGCAGATTGCTAGCGCAGAGGGCATACCCACTGAGCCACGACGACTCTAAAGATTAGGGGCAGTTATGACGAATACACAGATAATGCGAGTAATCAAATATGCAGAGAGACAACCTCATTCACTAGGTCTTTGTTGTCTTCTATAAACAGGTGCGCAAAATTCTATGGACCCGAACACCTTAGGTCTATGTATTATTGTTCTCTCCGACATCTATCCAACATCAGATATACCGATAATATTGATCGGTAATGATCTGTATAAACAAAATAAAGAGTTCGGAAAGGACATATATTAGAAGCGTTCGGTCTAATAACGGTCAATGTTACATATTAATAATTTTACAAGAGGGACAAATGAAATATTTTTCATATATATTATAATAAATAATGTAAAAATATTTCTTTTGTCAATGTTGCATGAGTTAAGTGTCACACTGACCTTTATTCCACTCATCCTTTTGCAAATTTGTCTAAGATCGTTGAGGCGATTCACTTAACATGGAGAAATCTTCACCCTCTTTTCATTATAGTGAAATGTATCGCAATGTAAAGAAATGAAAAGACCAAACCACAATTGTGGTTTGGTCCTTTAACCCTCCAAGTGTTTCGACGAGATATCTCGTCCAAGGTATGGTCAATTTTGCTAAGAAAGAGATATCTTGTTGAGATAAAACTGCCCTATCACTTCAAGGGAATGAAGATCTAAGTAGGAAAAACAAACTGTCATTTGACCAGTACTGGTGACCGTTTGGAACAGTTTTTTTGCACCGAAGACTGGACTCGACAGGGTAATTTCCGATGCGAAGATAAACCACCAGGAGGGGTAATTCATTTCTTGTAGAAATCTTAAATAATCTTGTTAACGAGCACGAGGCTTAGCGATTCCATAACATTATTGGAAACAAATACGAATCCCGCACTAATGGGAGGCGGATGTTTCCACATAAACCGTTATTCCACCTCCGAGCATGTGGTTTCCTAATATTATTTGCTGACCCACAACACTATCTAGCGTTTTTATAGTAATTAACTAATAATAGATGTCTAATACTACTTAGATCATTATTCCATTAAAATCTCATTTTCGAAACATTTACACACAGCCCGATGTTCAGCCGAACGTTGCATTTGTATATATATAGCAACTGGGGTTGTACTTGTTCTGCACCCCCCCCCACAAAAAAAATTACCTAGTTTGGTTCAACTGTCCATACGCGGTGGTTCTAAAGCCCCATCTTATAGGTAGGTAGTATTTTAATTAACGTCGTAATGGAGCAACACAGCGGCTATTGGCGAGTCGGGGATTAAACCCGAGCCCATCTTATAGGAGGGCACCAATATCATTAGATTACTTCTTGTTTATAGAAAGTACAGTAAACATTGTGAAGCATATAAATGTAGAATGCCTGAAATCCCTCGTCGCCCAGCAATGGAGTCTGGACGTAAAGATGCGTGCCCGAAACTCCAGCAGAGTTTTCCCGCCAAAATGAATAGAAGGAGGGAGACGAGGACTGGCAGTTGCAGCAGAGGGCTGCAAATATGTTAACTTTAAATGTTCGGTCATAAGACGGCCCAAAACCCTATCAACTCATCTTATTCTTATAAATACCTTGTACATTTAGCATGTATTAAATCCCCCTTAATTTTAATTCATCTCATCATTTACTGAATTATGGTCATTGTGTCCCACATAAATATTATTGTGTTTTAAATAACGCCTATCGGCCATCAATCGGCGAACAGTTCAATTGAGTTCTGAAGTGAAAAAATATGGCTTAAAAGCACGATCTACAGTAATTCTTTTGTAAGGAGTCCTTGACGTGGTTCTCCAGTCATTTCGTCCAGTTAGCAAAGGGGACAGATAGCTGATCTCTCTACTCCAATATGATGTGTCTTTTGTAGATAGTCATATCGCGTAAGAAGTCGAAAGCAAGCAAGTTCTACAGCTCTGGGAAGTAACATGGGACACGAGCTTTATTCCTCAATAAATCATTCCAGTCCTTTCCTGTAGACATCGCCTTTTTTTATGTTTAACTGAGCACATGGCCCCGAAGGAGCCTTGATCTCCAGTGCGATAGGTAAGTGGCTTGATAATTGGTGCTGTCAGGTTAAAGAAAAATTGATAAATTGAGGTGCAAATGAGATTTGAAAGTAGAATTCGGGAGATTTCACTACTTGTGCGTTCCTGACGGTGTCACCCGGACAAGTAACGCCTCTAAGCGGGAATGTATATGTACTGATAGGGATGTCTAATTTGTTGAGGCCAATGAGAATGCAGGGAATTTTGTGGGTAGGTTTAGCTGAATTAAAAAGGGGCCTTGTAGTGTCTATTAGTCTTGATAGATGAGCATATAAGCCTCTTGACGTTATGTAGGCAAAGGGAATTTAGGTTGAAACAACTGTGCTCCAGCCTTAGCCAATTGGTCCCCGCCTGTTCCTTGCCATATATTGAATATATATAATAATAAAAACAAATTTGTGAACCAACATGCATCAGCTTAGAGTGACTAGCTGAGTGTAATCGGTACCAGTTTTTTGTGGATGAAGTAAAAGCAAATGTATGTGGGGATTGATTTAAAAATCAAGCAATCCACATTCCACTTCCTGTGATACAGGAAGTGGATGATGAAGTTCTGATTCCTATAATACAGGAAATGAAGAAACGCCGCGAATTCTAGCCAGTCTGGCGACGGAGGATCTTGCGAGAGATTCCAGAGACAGTTGCAGAACGATGACTCGAGAAGAGGATGGCATAAGGTCTTGCCTAACGAATACCCGATGTTTGGATTTATTGTAATGATTGAAAAACGATGTTTAACCTGTAAATATGCCCCCTTTATTTTTTAAATAAATATCTTTATTTGTTAATTACGGAGCTTCTATTCCTTTTGTTTAAGTAGTTCTACGTATTCTATATGCAAACTCATCCTAAAGCGTTCTACATGTATTAAGAATCAATTTTCCAATTCATATGTTCTTATTCCACTAAAATCTGTTTGGTATAAGGATTAATTCTTTGGAAATTTGAATGAGAATCATCTCGAAAATGCCCATGGTAGGTGAAAAGAGTAATCAAGCAGACTAGTAAGTTCAAATAGAGTATGAAAAACAAAAAGATTTAAATGGATTAACTCGTGCAGATGAACAATGAATAGCAAAATAATTTTATTAAGCGTAAGACTATGTATTTGGAATTCAATTAAAACTTTATCTTTGTATTGGCAGCTGCTTGTATTCGAATGTTCTTTCACAATGGAATGATTGTAAGAAGTGATAACTGGAAAAAAAAGTGCTGCATCGTTTTTATATAGCATAAATCTAGAATTTCGCAAACATAGGACTAGCGAATCTGAAGCTTCTACTAATTAAGAACAAATAGTGAGCAGTTATTTTATTTTTAAAACAACTGGCATTATATATTGTAATATGGTCCCACACTTTCTAATAAATTAACACTACATAACAAAATAGGGAAACAGTTATTGTGAAATCTGTATTTTACCGTGATCTACCTCTTCAATTTCTATAGAAATAAGGTTTTAATATTTACTTAATCCTCTAAGTGGTTTCGACGAGAAATCTTGTCCGTCAAGTTCTGACCAATTTTGTCAACGACGAGATTGTCCATCAAGATATTGCCAATTTTTTTAAGATGACGTGATCAAGATCTGGTCCATCAAGATATTGTCAGTTTTGCTACGATATACCATGACGAAGAAACCACCTGAGGGGTTAAAGCTTTTATTGTGGGCTCTCGAGAGAAGACAGTTGTGTCACTTGGTTTTGAACGGGTCTATTAGTCAAATTAGAGGACTGATGATAACGTAAACAAATCCCCTCCACAATTGGCGTCATTAGAGTGGATTCTGGTTCTAATTTTATTGTTCAGTACCGAAAGATATAGCATTAGTAACAAGTTTTCAAGGGCAAAAACAATGCGATCGCCATTCATGCTTTTGGGTATGGCAGCTTTCTCTTAACGCACTCTTACACCTATTCAGAAATCAAGTGCCCCAAGGTCGACTGCCCTCTACAGGGAGCCGCACTATATCATAATTATAAATATTTGCTCTGTAAAAAAGGCATTTTTCACTACATCTGTATTTCTGTTCTCTTGAACGTTGCGTTTTACAATAATCAAATATCAGGTTGACGACTAAACGCATCACAAAGTAATTTTTTTTTACATTTGGTTGGTAAATCGTATTTTTCGTTTGATATAAGAAACATTTTTAACTTTGGATCCTCCGGAAATAAACCCCTCTAAATTGACATATGTTTTGAAAAGTATTTTCCGTGACGTCCTAAAAAACAGTTTAAAATACTTTGGACTACACCACATCACATAAAAGAAACCTAAAAAGTAAAAATATTAATAAATTTTTAAACACTGCAAATGATTTAATGCTTTACGTTAGATCAGTTTCTCCTCAAACACTTAACCAAGAATCTTTGCAGTGGTGCCATCTACTGTTCAAAGAGAAATACTGAGATCGTTATATTTCTAAATTTACGTAGTATGAACCACTCAAACTTTGGTACTTCGGTAGTATAGACATTTTTTGGCGGATTTTTTCGGAGGGATGCGGTTTCTGGCTACCCCTCACTTCCAAAGCAACCTTGCCTACACACAATCGGCAAACGGATTTTAAATTCTATTTGGCCGATTATATGTTTAAAAAATCATGAAATGAACAGCAAATTTACTGTTTTTCAAAAGTTTTGGAAATAATAAAGGAAGTAAACTGGAGGAATTCAAAATTACGTTTTAATACGATTTTTTTAAAATTTCTGCTGATAGTTAATTTCTTTCACATTTGTGTGGCTGTTTTGAATTTTGTAATTTAAATGTTTTATTATTTAATTAAGATTTATATTTGGTCAACAATTACATATTTAATCCAGATTTATATTTTTAATCCAGATTTGTTTTTAATCAAAATGTCTTATTTAATCAAGGATTTGTGTATTTTGTATTTATTTTAAATTTTACGTTTATTTTTTATATTATATATATTTATTTAAATGTTACGTAATATTTTTAATTATATATGTTGTGTTTATTAATTAATCAAACTTTATTATTTAATCAAGGCAAATGCGCTATGTTTTGGGCCTTGGCAACCATTTAGGTCGCCAAGGAAAAAACACGCCAAATGTCTATACTATCGCTGTTCCAAACTTTTTTTCAGATGTAAGGATCAAAGAAAACGAATTCCAGAAGAAAATAAATTTCTAAAAATTGGGAAAAGGGTTACTTTAGTAAAAATGGCTTACTTTATCGAGCCCGGATAGCTCAGTCGGTAGAGCGTTAGGCTTTTAACCTAACGGTCCAGGGTTCGAGTCCCTGTTCGGGCTCTGTTCATTTTTGAACATAAAATTTCTGAATGCATAACCTGATTGCTGTAAATTGGAGGAGTGGTTATCAAACGAAGAAAAATATTTTTTAAAATAAAAGCTCACAGTTGTAATTTTTCAAATTGACTAATCAAAGAATAACAGGCTGAAAACTGAGTTTTAACTGACGAGGTCTTAATCCACTTATATATTTGCTTTGAAAAATATAGATGTATATATATATATTTTAATTTGATATTTAATAATGCCTGAGGCACTCGAAAGTGAAAGTCTGACTATCTATGGCCTCCTGGTTACTAGCTTTAATTGTCAAATTGTCTAGCTTTAATTCATCTCAAAATGAGAAAAACAACCAAATACAGTAAGCATATAATTCCCAATGAGCCACGACGATCCCTGTCCTTCAAGGATGCGACTAGAGAATTGATTGCTTCAGTGTCTGTACAAACTAAAATTAAATTTAAAAATAGGTTTTAGTGTGATGTAAACTTTCAATTTGAATAATAATCTATCACCCGTTACTTAAAATAATAAAGTGGAGCCATTCTGCCCTCTACATTCTTTCTAGGTATGAGGCAACTTCTTGTCTTTCTAGAGTCAAACAAAAAAATTTAAGTTTTTTAAGCTTTCGCGATATTTTCAGATCAGATGACCTTGGGGTGTCTGTTTCTAGAAAGATGGTAAGCTCGCCATGGAAAAGGGCCGACGTAAGCGGAAACATGCATGGCGATCATCATTTGTTTCGCCAATTCGTATTTCCTGCTATCGCTTCCGGTATCAAATGACAAACTTGGAACCTGGACCTGTGCTGGTGACGAAAATGATGGGTTTGTAGGTAGATGGTGGCTGAGTCTACGCTTCGCACTGACGCAACACAAGTGCAATTGGCGACGGTCCGCAATCAATCCCGAGGGGAAAGATCCGAGGACGACACCCCGTAATTTTAAGAGCCAGTGCACTGACAAATGCGTATGCTTGAATTGTGGGAATGACCATTTGAGTGACAAATACGATCAACCTAAGAGATAAACTGTAATCTTAAATTTAAAACTAATTATGAGGTAGGACATGATTGTAGATCAAAGAAATGTCCCAATTATAGACGGCAAATCTCCATACTGGAAGCTAATACAGATTATGGTTGTTAATTACTATATTCCTAACCTCCACTCAAAAATATACCATACTCTCTATTCTTTGTATAAATATTTGTATATATTCATCATCATAGCTGTATATATTTATCATTCCTCACTTTCATATATCAAACTTATACATCCACTCAAAACATACCTTACTTTCTATACTTCGTAAAAATATTTATATATAATCATCATATATTATTATAGCTGTATATATTTATCATTGCTTACTTTCATATTCCAATCTTATTCATTTCCCCCACTCATAATCTCTGGTGGAATCATGTTTATTTATGTATTTTATATCTCTGTTTATTTTACAGCAACTACTATGTATTATATTTTTAAAACCTAGTTAGAATGATTATTATTTAACACGGTGATGTCAAGCTTTAATCATATGTTTTAATTATACTCTTAATTTTTGGAAATGTGTATGTAAAATGACCATTTTATAGCTAAATTTTTCTTCTGTGTTGGGCCCTGCTGGCTCATTCCATATGGTGGGCATTGTTTGCCTATTCTTTTTGTAAATACGTAAAATTTTAAAAGTTAATAAATCGTGGTGCCCGGTGTCTAGGGCCGCATGTGTATCACGTGGTGGGGTGGGGATGTGCTTTCCCGGTTCGTCGGGGTGGTTCCCTTGTTCCCTTTGTGCTGGTGGTCCTTCCCCCTCCTCCCATTAAATGCTCTAAACCCAACTGTGAGTAGGAAGGAGGTGGGTCTAGAACCCCGTAATTTTGAACCACGGTTAGATGACGAACGGAAATTGTTGGAACGCATTGTTTACGTTTCATCAATCCCCTAACTGAACTACTCGTTTTAAACCACGTGACCCGACTGCCAAATCGCCTGAGCCGGACTTTTCAATGCTATTGCTTGTTTCATTGAAGGTTGAAAAGCGCACAAATTTGTGTTCATGAACGTTTGTTACTTTCATTTCTTTTAACAATCAAAATATGCCACGCTATTTTCTTTGTTGTTAAATAATTACCATAACACATCGGGCGTATTTCAGCTACCACTATAGAAACGAATTCATATATGCGAAATTTATATTTCAGAAGCGAGCTAAAAGCTTAATTCTAGGCAAATTCTTATTTTATTGAATCACACCTAAAATAAATTCCTCTACTTTAAATTAGTGAACACAGGTGTTGTATCAGGCAGTTCTTTTCAGATTCTTATTATCTCATCTAAAAAATCTGTTGAAAGTTCAGACTACCTGCAAGTTGGTCATTTCGTCTTAGGAAAGTATCGAGGTCACGTTCTAGATGTATCAGTCATTGCTATTCCCGAATACGAGAATTCCCTTTTATGCGAGTGTACACTGTCACTGATCCGAAGGAAGTGCAAAGACATTTTCTTTTTCTGCAAAAGTTTTCCTCTGCCTTTCTGGAAAAAGGTAACAAAAACACTAGTGGGGTAGCCTGCTCGTTTCAGAGAGTTAACCCACTGCGCTAGCAACCTGCGAGTTGAAGGGGCGCAGGTTCGATTCCTCCCTGGGTGTATTTTCTTCTTATATGTGTCAGTAAAATCTTTCGTTGTATGTGTAATGTGCTGAACTTGACGTCCTGTGTTTGGCATAGCTAACATGGCCCATGCCCCTCGAATCCAACAAACCGAACCCAAAACCCACAGAAAAATTCTCTCAGATAGCTATTAGAAAATTTAGGGCCAGTCTTGTCAAAAGCACATCTCAACTGAGCATACACGAGTACTAAGTCGACGAGAAATTAATTGACTAATACGAATTGAATTGTTTGTGGCGCCATCTAGAGGTTAAATAGACACTTAAATGGTAAATTTGGAATTGCAGTACAGGTAGAATTTGTAGTTAAGCACTATGAAATTGATATTTAAATGAAATTTTACACATATACGTCGGGACATGTATATTCATACATTGGTAAATGTCAAAACATAACTTCTTCAAATATTCGTAAATTGAATACAAAATGTAAATAAACACTGGAAAGCAGAAAGATCGATTGACGCTTTCGGACAAAACTGGTCAAATGTGTTCCGGTTCGAGCAAAAACTATAATAAATCTACATACAAAAAAGTCAAGATTTGAAAGAAAATGATATGGTAACAACAAAATTTACGCTCGCATTTTTACTATGAATAGAAGGAACAAATTTAAGCATTGATATTTTCTATATTATTTACTTACTCAGTTAAAAAATTGTTTTCATTGCAGAAAAAGTAGAACGAAATTTGAATCTGGTATAGTTCCTATAATAATCACACCCATCAGTAATTCTAGTTATACAAAAGAGCTAGAAATAATAACTGGTGAAAAACGGTTTTAGGATTTCCTCTGGAAAATTTACCTCGATTGAGAATATCAAGTGTCACACAATCGAATTCTTTATATCTAATATCCTGGAATCCTGATAATTTTTGGATCGAAAAACGCAAAAATAATGATGTAGAGGTGTTTTTTTTAAGAATTGATTTCAGACAGTAAAATACGAAAGAAAAAAGTGTGCAAACATTTATATATCATTATTTGTGTTGGTAGACTATATGATTAATCGATTTTCATATTTTAAAAAGTGGAAGACTCCAAACTTTATTGTGTCTTTCATTATGTTTCTAGAAGAATATCACCTGAAAGTAAAAGAAAATATTGACACACATTTATTTACACATCATTAATTATTCCATTAGTGAGGAATATTAAAATAATTCATGTGCATTGATTTCTGAATTTCAAATTAGAAATATGTTCATGGCGCCATCTATTGAGAAACGGTTTTAGTGTAAACTTTTTAAATATTTTTAGAATTTGAGGATTACATAGTTTATCGACACTTTTTGTTGAAAGTAGAAATGACTGCTTGAATTTTTTCTCAGAAAAGAATGTTTTTCGGAAATAAATAAACCGAGGAACATTTTGTAATACCATTAATGCTAGTACATCATGTTCCATAATTTTTTTGCACAAATTGATCAATATCACTAAATACTGATGAGATACTTTCATGGCGCCATCTGGCGCTAAAACATTTAAATATATACTTTTCAATTTTTAAATTGCTTTCATTTACATTTACACAAACTAGAATCGTCAGTTTACCATAACGTGCTTTATCACAACATTTATGTTTGAAATATTTGTTCTGAATAAATCTTTTCGAAAGAGATTTGATCATTCAATTCATTACCTTACCTTTTAAACAAAATTTTGAAAATTGCATATAGTGAACACGTAAAAAATGATAAAATGACGTGAAACTATTACGACTAAAATTGACTAAAAATATTGTTAATTTCAAAAAGTTTTTTACGAAAATTAAATATCTAATCGTGATTCCTATTTTTAGTTTCTTGTAAAACATGTTAAAGAATACAGAAAAACATTTTGCTTGAACTTTTTGCAAACAAAATCTCCGGAAAAAAACTGAAATTAAATAAAAATACTGCAAGCTTATAACAAATATTGATTTACGAATTAAAAAATACCTAACAGATTGACTAAAAATATCGTAAGTTTTGTTACATTTTCACTGAAATGAAATAGCCGATTAGGATATATATTTTTCGGTCTTTTGTAAAATTTGTTAAAATGTAAAGAAATATCTTCGCTACGAAAAAGCAGCTGAAACGAAGAAAACATATACTTGAGATATAAAATACAGAAAATTACCCGATTCATAAATAAAAAAAGAATTTCTAGCAGAGCGTGGTTTCGATCCACGGACCTCTGGGTTATGGGCCCAGCACGCTTCCACTGCGCCACTCTGCTTACCTTCTACAGTGCTCAAAATAGTATAAATACAAATACACATGACGTCATTTTGCGTTGCGTAATATGCTCAAAGGTGGAAGTGTAGAAATTTTAGCGAAAAGCATGGCATTAAAATGTCTTGAATCCGAGATTTCACAAACCTTTTTATTTTTACCATTTTTAACTGGTAGTAAATTAGATCATTTTATCAAAATGTGTATGCACAACACATTTCTTTCAATCTTACGCGTCGGGATGCATTCTTAGCAAGGCGTGCCTTGCTAAGTATGCATGATAGCTAGTACAAGTGCTTGTACAATTTTTTTTTAAATCTGTTGTAACACGATTGAAGTTCCCATACAATTTTTTTTCATTTTCATCTTTGTTTAGCAATAAATTTAGCAAAAGTTACAAATTGTTCAATTTTTAAGAAAAGTGTAAAAATTGTAAATAACTGACTTGGTTGTCTGGTGGCTTTGCTGTTGCATATTTTTTGGTTTCTAAATTAGATTACAAGAAATTTGTTTCTTTGTGAATATTGACTGAGGTGAAAAATGCTCCGTCCTCGTGAACAATTTCTATAGAATGTGATATAGAGAAACGTATAGGATTATGACCTGTGCTTTTTACCTATATAAAGCCCTCCTCAATTGGGTTTTATAGTACAAGGGCCATATTTGGCCAAGCTGCCCCAAACAACGTAGTAAATGGACACACACAAGGAAAGCTGAACTGACACAGAAGAGAGAAATACACCTAAGGAGGAATCGAACCTGCGCGGCCTACAACTCGCATGTTGCTAGCGGAGTGGACAAACACACTGAGCCACGGTGACCCCTGGTGGACGGTTGGACTGCAAAAAAATGTAAACAATTATTGAAAATTTTCAATCGAAAACAGAAAATTGGAATCTGAAGAAGAATCTAAGAAAAAACAAGCGAACAAGAATCTGGGTATTCTAAGAATGAAAGAAAGGGTTTGTGGTGTGTATAATATTGATTAATCTTTTTTTTAAACGAAAATTTTTTTAATATCCAATCACTGACCCTTTTGGTCTTCGGCATTACAAGGGGCTGTTTCTGAGGGTTTCCTTGTGTGTAAGCTGACGTTTCTCTCCACAGGAACAATCAACATAAATGTGCTTGCAGTCGCTAATAGCCCGTTGTTGCTCCAATGCGGCTTTATTTAGGGGGGGGGGGTATTTCAATTAACGTCACACTGGAGCTACACAATGGGCTATTGGTGACGGTCCGGGATCAATCCCAAAGGGAAAGATCCGAGGACAACACCACGTAATTTTGAACCACGGTCAGATGACGAGGCAACACCTGAGCTGGCACCCCACTCTCCAAACTTCCACACCACGCTAACGTGAGGACATTTGAGGCCACGACAGATTTAACGTGCACCAGCCCCCTTTGTACACGACGGTGTTTGGCTGGATTCGAACTCGCAACCCTTCGGTTGCAAGTCCGTTACTCTTCCAACCGGGCCACCGCGGCCCAGGCTTTATTTAACTACTTACCTTCTTACCTTGGGGGCCGTCGTGGCTATGCCCACTGCGCTAGCAACCTTCGAGTTGTAGGCGGCGCAGGTTCGATTCCTGGGAGGCGCATTCCTCCCTGGATGTATTTCTATCTTCTGTTTCAGTAAAATTTTCATTGTGTGTGTCTATTACTTGATATTGTAGGTCTTGTGTCTAGCGTAGCATGGCCAAATATGGCCCTTGCGCCATAAAACCCCCAAACCAACCTACTTACCATGTGCTTACAAACCAGGATTCGAACTCCGGACCTACTATATGACAGATAAAAGCTATGGTATTTGGTATTTGGTATTTTTCAATTAACGTCACACTGGAGCAACACAATGGGCTATCGGTGACGGTCCGGGATCAATCCCAAAGGGAAAGATCCGAGGACAGCACCACGTAATTTTGAACCACGGTCAGATGACGAGATAAAAGCTATGACCAGTGTTCATTGCAATCGGTGAAGTAGGTAAAAAAGTTAATAATCCGTTTAATTTTGTGTGTTTCATTTGATTTCCCACTACGGTAGTATCCTGCGAGTTGTAGGCGTCTCGATTCTTCTCTGGGTGTATTTCTCTTATATTTACTTTGTAGAGTGGGGTGCAAGCTCAGGTGTTGACCTCGTCATCTGACCGTGGTTCAAAATTACGTGGTGTTGTTCTCGATCCTTTCCCTTCGAATCCCAGACCGTCACCAATAGCCCATTGTGTTGCTCCAGTGCGACGTTGATTAAAATACCAACCTACATACCTACCTCTTATATTCACTGCGTAGTCTTTAATGCAAGGAAAGCAGAGGTAGGTAGGTTGGTATTTTAATTAACGTCGGCATTGGAGCAACACAACGGGCTATTGGCGACGGTCCGGGATCAATCCCGAAGGGAAAGTTCCGAGGAGAACACCACGTAATTTGGGGGGGGGTATTTCAATTAACGTCACACTGGAGCAACACAACGGGCTATTGGTGACGGTCCGGGATCAATCCCAAAGGGAAAGATCCGAGGACAACACCACGTAATTTGGAACCACGGTCAGATGACGAGGGTTGCAAGTTCGAATCCAACGATAGACCGTCGTGTAGAAAGGAGGCTGGTGCACGTTAAATCTGTCGTGGCCTCAAACGTCCTCACGTTGTTGTGGTGTGGATGTCGGTGTTGCCTCGTCTTCTGACCGAGGTTCAAAATTACGTGCTGTTGTCCTCAGATCTTTCCTTTTGGGATTGATCCCGAATCGTCGCCAATAGCCCGTTGCGTTGCTCCAGTGCGACGTTAATTAAAATACCTACCTAGTATTACAAAAAAGAGACACACAATGATTGCTTCCTCCAAGTGATACTTGTACGAATCGAACTTTTCCGCAATGAATAATATAAAGAGGGGGGAGGGGGGGGAATTTCAATTAACGTCACACTGGAGCAACACAATGGGCTATTGGTGACGGTCCGGGATCAATCCCAAAGGGAAAAGATCCGAGGACAACACCACGTAATTTTGAACCACGGTCAGATGACGAGGCAACACCTGAGCTGGCACCCCACTCTCCAAACTTCCACACCACGCCAACGTGAGGACATTTGAGGCCACGACAGATTTAACGTGCACCAGCCCCCTTTGTACACGACGGTGTTTTGGCTGGATTCGAACTCGCAACCCTTCGGTTGCAAGTCCGTTACTCTTCCAACCGGGCCACCGCGGCCCGAATAATATAAAGAACAATCGCTACCGGAAACTATGGAAGACTTAAGGGTATACACATTCAAAATTCGACATTGGTAGGTAGGTGGTTAACATCGCACTGGAGCAACACAACGGGCTTGTGAGACCTCGCCGGCTTTCCAATATGCTGGAGATCTTCAATGGATTTTCATATCCATATACATGTATCGATTACCAACGCGAGTGACGCTTCTGCATGGGGTTCTTGATCAAGTAATTTATTTACATTTGATTACAAATAGATATTACAGCAAATCTCGTACATTTAAAGCGAAAGGACCCTCGCACGTCCGTACGCTTCTGCATCCGCCGGTCAGTCTCTCCCCCCCCCCCCCCCAGTTCTCTCTTTTTCTTCTCTGGCCCGTATGATCCTTCAAGGGCACACCACCCTCGCCCCCCTCGGGGACCCAATGGTTCCTTCCGGCCAACGTTCCTCCACGTGTTGGACGGAGAACGTCACAGGGCTATTGGCTATTGATCCGGGAACAGTTCCGGTTGAATCCAAGAACAACGCCTCGTAATTTGGAACTACACTTAGAAGACGAGAACAACATCTGAGGTGGCACCTCACTCTCCTAACTTCCACATTACGCCAACGTGAGGACATTTGAGGCACCGACATATTTAACCACTTAACGCATATATCCGTGTCTGACACGGGCGAAAGTTACCGGCAAATTTGCACATGCCCGTGTCTCACACGGGCGCTCTTGTATCTCGCGTTATTTTATTTTTACTAGAACGGACTCGTCTGAGGTCCGTTCTAGTAAAAATAGATAGGCTAGATTATAATTAAGCTTATTTACCATATATGGCACCACTATGCAGCATTTTTCTTGTGTAAACCACGTGGTGCATTTTGATGATTAGCTATAAGTTTGTTAGGAATTCTTTGTTATAAAGCAGTTGTTTGGCGTGGAAAAGGTAATATATCCATTTTTATTGCGTTAAATATGATAAAAGTAAACAGTTAACCATAAATTAATTTTTACTACGTGTTTTTGTAACTTGTTTAGAAAAAGTTATCTGATAATGGAGCGACTCTGACGATTTTGAATATGCCAATTTATCAAAAAGTTTCAGCGATGATCTCTTGAGTGATGGAAGTGAATCTGAAGATAATGATGACGAGATTTTGGCTTTTTTTTTATGCATTTCAACATCCAGGATCGTCACCGAACCAATGGTCACCGATTACCATGGAAGAATTATATATATTTTTAGCCATAACTATACTACAAGGTATAATTAGAAAACCTGATGTGAGGATGTATTGGTCAAAAGTTGAAATTTTTCAATCACCTATTTTTTTATTATTATTATTAATATTTTATTATTATTAATCATATTATTATTAATATTTTATTATTATTAATATTTTGAAATTCAAAATAAACATGTAATCAAATCGGTTACACGTTGTTTGTATACTAATTTTTTTATAACTTTTACCCCACCCCCGCTCCCTAGCTGCACCCCACCCCCGCTCCCTAGCCCTCCCGCACCCCCAACAACTGAAATTGCAAAAAATAACTTACACTATACCTATATATTTATTTTCTGTCAAAAAAGAACTCTATCATTTTTTACCAGTTGTTCCGAAAAAAACTCGTGCTTTAAGTGGTTAACGTGCAAGTTGACACTAACACAACACGTCCCATGTTGATACGGTTTAATTGTGTTCCTTACTTCCCCATACAGTGTGTACAGGAAGTTTTTTGAAACACCCCTTATATAAAGCAACATGGCTTTGGTTTCGCCTTCAGTAATGTTTAGGTTTTAGCACTGTCTTGGAGATTGGACAGCGTTAATGAAGCAATACTCCGAAAATCGCTGGGGGAATGAAATCAGCTCTGGGTCATTCCACGTGAATGGACGAAGGGAGAAATCGCTCGACCATTTCATTGTTTCATATTCTCATCACAAATACACCAAACGTGAATAGACCTTCACCTTGACCTCTTTGGTTCGAATTTATCCAAAAAAAATTTCTGTCTAATAACACGGAGAACCCATTACCATTTCAAAGTTGAAAAGCTGGCATTTTTCGAAAATGTTTTACGGCTAGAAAATAACTGAATATTTTGTTAAAGTGGAAAAAATATTTGCGCCTACTCTTAAAAACGCGTCCTTCAAGAAAATCGCTTCTTACGGCAGTGTTATTTAAAAGGTTTTGAGTTCATTATATTTAAGGAAGTAAAGCATATTTGACAAAGGTGGACTTTGAACTTGAAAGTGAATTATAACCTCTTGCTTTACGGGAAAATAAGTGCAGGAAACGTTTTTATTGTGCTCAGGATTCGAGGAAACCGGTGCAGAAAATGTGTCATTCAGGGAATGAAATAATCACACCACGTAGAGCAAACAGGTTTCCCATAAGTGCTGCGTAACTATGAGACATTTAAAAAGAATTTCTAGACCTTTTCTAGGTAGGTAGGTATTTTAATTAACGTCGCACTGGAGCACCACGACGGGCTATTGGCGACGGTCCGGGATCAAACCCGAAGGGAAAGATCCGATGACAGCACCATGTAATTTTGAACCACGGTCAGATGACGAGGTCACACCTGAGCTGGCACCCCACTCTCCAAACTGTCACACCACGACAAAGTGAGGACATTTGAGGCCACGACAGATTTAACGTGCACCAACCCCCTTTGAACACGACGGTCTTTGGTAGTCCGTTACTCTTCCAACCGGGCTACCCCGGCCCATCAGGATATTTCTAGATTTAATCATGTAGGTTTTCCATAACTAGGATCAGAAAAATAGGAGAACTATTCAATGCTGTGTGACTGTGGCTTTTTGATGTTTGGGTGGGATCGCCGTAGCCCGGTTGGTAGAATCGCGGTTTGCAAAAGGAGGGTTATCGAGTTCGAAACTCGATCCAAAGACCGTCGTGTACGCGGGTGCTACACGTTCAATCTATCGTTGATTCAAATGTCCTCACGTTGGCGTGGTATGGAATTTTGGAGAGTGGTGTCACACACAGCTCAGGTGTTGACCTCGTCATCTGACCGTGGTTCGAAATTACGTGCTGTTGTCCTCGGATCTTTCCCTTCGGAATCGATTCCGGACCGTCGCCAATAGCCCGTTGTGTTGCTCCAGTTCGATACATTAATTACCCACCTACCTACCTTTTACTTAAGAAATGATAATTCCTATTTTTTATAGCCTGTCTCTAACCAACCAATCGATCCGGTGGTCAGAATGCTGGACTTCCAGATGAAAAGGTTCCTGGTTCGAATCTGGGTATGGCATAGATGTTGTCCGTATGGAGTGAATATGAGTCCTCTCTATAAGAGGCTTGTGCCTTGAATGCATATGAGATGTAGCTTGCTCCCACACCCGTGCTATCACAAGTGATTCACAACTGCGTCTTGTACTTGTGCAATGGTGGCACAGTTGGTAGAGTCACGGATTAGCAACCGGAGGGTTACGAGTTCGGGATTCGACCCAACCAAAGACCGTCTTATGCGTGGAGGCTGATGCACGTCAAATCTATCATGGCTTCAAATATCCTCACTTTGCATGGTGTGGAAGCTTGGAGCCTAGGGAAAGCTCAGGTATTGACCTCGTCATCTGATTGTGGTTCAAAATAATCGGTAGCAATGCCCACGATACTTCCCTTCGGATTGATTCCGTCGCCAATAGCCCGTTGTATTGCTCCCGGTGCGACGAAAATTCAACTATTAGGTTACTAATGCTCACAGTTGGTCGGGCATTGAGAAAATAATCTCGTGTCTTGACTCATTAAAATCGAAGTAGATGTTGTCGAAGCACATACGTATTCAGGCCAATTCTTTCCTACCGCTTTTTTATTCCAATAAAAAGGTCTTAATTCTAAATTAGCTTTACGTTTAATTATCTTTTACTGTTTTCAGACAACGCACAGGATTTTCCCTGTGCAATAAGGAAAATTCCGAATATGCGCTTGGTCACTAATTTCCAGACCTGCGATTTTCCAAAATTCTCCATCTCATGCCACATTTAAACTAATGAATAAAATTTTGTGGCACACCCAAAAATATATTGTTCATTTTGAAGATCTGACAGAAATTAGGTAGAATTTTGATTGACTTACAAAAAATAATAGTTATTACTATCCCCTTTCTAAAAAAACTATTTGAGACAGTTTATTTATGTACTTTGAAATAAAAAAAAAACGATACAATTATTCTTAAGGTATCTGCCTGCCTTTAAAACATGAATTTTGGTCAAAATATCGAAGTTTCAATTTTGGTCTAATATTGGTAGTCTGAACTTTTTTCTTTCAAATTCTGTTAAAATTTGTTTCTAAGTAATTTAGAATTGGAGTTATGGCTTTTTTATATTACTACACAACTGTAGTTTTTCATGTACATAAAGTTATTTTTCCATTTTTCTCAAAATTGATGTTTACATGTTTTTGCTCTACGCAACTTAGCATAACTCAAAAAGTTAAAGTTCAAATGCTTTGAAATTTTGTAGGCATGTTGCACAAATATATATACAGGGAATAGACTACAACCATGGTTAAATATTAATTATTTTCTGATTTAGTCTTTTGATTCATGACTTGCGCAAAAATTTAGGGAACTTTTCAAAATATAATCGAGTTCCCATAACTTCAGAGATATATGTGTGATCACCATGATAATAGTCTATTCCCTGAAGTTCATTATAAACATTATCAAATTTACAAAACAGAGATATAATGATTACTTTTGGAGTTATATCATTCTGCGTATCGGCATATTTTACTGTAGTTTTTTCCTTATTTTTCTATCTAAGCAATGAACGAATTATTAGATGCTTATATTTTATATGCTGTTTCTAGTTTTATGTTGTGTTTAATCATAAAATTTAAGTTAGAAGCAAAAATTTAAGTAATTTCAAAAAATCACCCCCGAAGGCAGGCAGATACTTTAAACATTTTTATTTTCCCTCAAATTTACTTGCATTTAATATTTAATGTGTTATCTGAGTTCAACGTAGTTTTCCAATGTTACGGGGTGGCGGAGCAGCCCAGTTGGAAGAGTAACGGATTAGCAACAGGAGGCTTGCGAGTACAAAACTAGGTCCAGACACGATAGCTGGTGCACGTTAAATCTATCGTGGCTTCAAATGTCCTCACGTTGGTGTGGTGCGGAAGTTTGGAAAGTGGGGTACCAGCTCACAGACGTTGTTCTCGTCTTCTGAGTGTGATTCCATATTACGAGGCGTTATTCTTGGATCTTTCCCTTCGGGATTGATCCCGGATCAATAGCCAATAGTACGTTGTGTTGCTCCAGTGCGATGTTAACTACCTACCAATGTCTTGTGTGAGGTGGAATTTTGAATATGTATACCCTTAAGTCTTCCATAGTTTCCGGTAGCGATTGCTCTTTATATTATTATTCATTGCGGAAAAGTTTGATTCGCACAAGTATCACTTGGAGGAAGGAATCATTGTGTGCGTCTCTTTTTTGTAATACTAGGTAGGAATTTTAATTAACGTCGCATTGGAGCAACACAACGCTATTGGCGACGATCCGGGATGAATCCCGAAGGATCGGAGGACACCACGTAATTTTGAACCACTGTCAGAAGACGAGGCAACACCAACATCCACACCACACCAACGTGAGAACATTTGAGGCCACGGCAGGTTTAACGTGCACCAGCCTCCTTTCTTCACGACGGTCTTTGATTGGATTCGAACTCACAACTCTCCGGTTGCCTATCCGTTACTCTTCCAACCGGGCTACCGTGGGCCTTGTAATATTGGGAAATTTTCACTTTTCAGAGAACCAAAATGAAGTAACATCTCTTGGTGAATGCTTAAATTTCTTTTGCGAATTAATCATTTGGGAAAACATTTGTGAAAATTTAAAACTAAACCGTTAAAAGGACATAAATCACACATTTTTAGCCGTTTCATCCTTCGCAGGGCAGTGTCATTCTTGCTGCACACCGGCTGAAAATCATTGATCCAGACAAATAGGCAAAAGATTTCCTCCCCACTTCTTCCCATTCAGACAATCATTTAGCCCATAGATTCTTCTTTTGTTTTGGCAGCCGAATACTAAATGATCATTAGCAAAATTGGTCAGATCTTCATGGACGAGATATCTCGTCGAAACCACTTGGAGAACGAATTAAAATGCATTTATTTAATGAACATTTTGTGCCTTTTCATTTCGAATAAGTGAACTTTACTCGGCCCTTGATAAATTACTTTTTGTCGTCCTCCAAGAAGTGCGACATATGGAGGGTGATCTGGATTTTTGTTACTTATTACTGATATATTATTTACTACTAGAAGACACCCGCATAGCATCTGCGCTAGTATCTTGACCCTCCTAGTGGTTGTCTCGTCGTGGTATCTCGTCACTTACAAATCTGACCAGACCCTGATGGAAGAGATATCTCGTCATCAGAAGAAAATTGATCAGATCTTGATCTCGTCATCAAAAAATAGCAATATCTAATGACGAGATATCTCGTCATTAGCAAAATTGGTCAGATCTCGATGGACGAGATATCTCGTCGAAACAACTTGGAGGGTTAATGGTTTATATCTATTGAGGGTGTCGTTAAATGCTTGCGTTTGACCCTTTATTTTAACCCAGAGAACAATATAAGCGTTGATATGCATGTTTCATACCTCAAAAATGAAATGAAATCAATCAAAAATTGCGGCGGTACTTCTTTCGTTTTTAATTCTCCTTTCCAGCATAACACATAGAAAGAAGTTCACATCTCAGTCGTATAACCACAATTATCTTCTGAACGTCTACTTCAATTACATTGTATTCAATTGTTGAAGACGATTCGGTATTGTTTGGCATCTAAATCTATTTCCGCGTTCGCTCACTTTTTGTTTTCTGGGTTGATTTCTGTCTTTCAGATTTGTCATTGCCAGATTCATTAGAGTGGCGAACTGTTCCTTGCAGTTTTAGCAATACCCTGCAGTTACATAGCTCAAACCAAGAATATTTACATGAAACGGCAAAATTGGCAAATGAATCCGTTAGCGGCTGACTGGTTTTAGATGAATTATATTCATTTGTTGCCTTTCGGCACGAAACAAACAATGCGGATTTCCGTGCCACGTACGTTAGTGAAGAAAAATCTTCCATATCAGGGCAAAAGGGCTTAAGTCTGACCTTTGACGGATCCAAAAGTGTCAAGTGCATCATTATAATTAAAAAAAATAAAAAATGCTTAAAATCAAATCTTGATGAATCTAAATTACATAATATAGTTATTACCATTTGTAATAATTTAAAATATCTGCCCACAAGTAGAATCTAGACCACCTAAAATAGAGCAAAAATTTCTAACGAATACAATAATCTTTATACCATTGCAGATATCTACATATACTAATGAAATGCAACAGATACTTTATCTCCATCTCCGGATTTTCTTTCGAAATCAGCTTTGTGATTACATCTATAAAATATTTATGCTCTTTGAGTATCTATCATTCAAATAAGTGGACTTTTGAAATCGTCTTCATTATTTACAGCCATGTTGAGTCAGCATGCAAGTTCTGCGGCAAACAATAGATAAACTGATGTGATTTTCATCTTTATTCCCTTCATATTTGCTTGCTACTTGGATCTCCTTTTGTTATTTACTGTTCGTAACGGCATCCACATGAAAGGGTTAACGACAAGACCGCTGAGAGCAATAAATTTAGTTGGATTTAATAGCTACTAGTGCGTCCTATTAGACTGAATACTCCATTGTTGTTTCGAAAACCATAACTATTTTGGTGGCATTTAGCATTTACTAAAAGGGTATCTTCAATTGTTTCTTCCCCCCATAACTTTGAACTAATTTCATTCATTTTTGTAATATTTCGTCTTTGACTTTCACGATGAAGTAAATGGTACCACATCCATTGTGTATCTAAAATATATTTCCTCCTGAAGGAGTTAATATCGTTACAAAGTTATAAGTTTTGTCCTCATTTCTGCAATCAGCCGCATACATGTAAATTGTAACATGTTAATGATGCAACTGAATTCGGATTTGCGAACATCCTAGTGTCTGTCTACCACAAGAACTACTGCAGACGAAGTCTGTCTATTGCTGTAGAAACTAGACTTAGTTCATTTTCTAAAGGGATTCTCTTGAAGCATTTGAGTCTGTCACATTTGCGCACCATGAGATATTTGATTATTTAAGAATTTTTGAAATAAAAGATATCCACCACCAAATTCGCCAAAACCTCATCCGATTCTAGGTTGCAGTGACTGATCCCCCACTCAAAATGTACGAAACATGTTTCTATAGCAACCGCCGGTACCTAGACTGGGTGCAGCGATTCCCATGGTAGACAGACCCAGTGCTTTCTATGAGAACCGCTCGAGGCACAAAATCTGCCCGTCCCCCCGTCTCCTTAGAAATGTACCGTATCCTATTTCCCACAGGGGTTGCTTAAAGAAATGTATTCAACTTTGCCACAATGGCGCACTTAGTGACAATTTGTAAGTATATTTGTTAAGATTTCTTATTTGTCGCCAAGATCTATACTAGCAAACTACCTCTTACCACCGTCAACTGGATTGGATTTTGGGGTCTTATGGCGCAAGGTCCAAACACGGACAAGCTGTACCCACCGTCAACTGGAACTCAATCCAACGAAAGACCGTCGTGTACGCGGGGGCTGGTGTGGCTTCAAATGTTCTCACATTGTTGTGGTGTCGAACTTTGTAGAATGGGGTGCCAGCGCAAGTGTTGACCTCGTCATCTGACCCTGGTTCAAAATGACTAGGTGCTGTCCTGGGATCTTTCCTTCGGTATTGAACCCGGACCGCCGCCAGTAGCCTGCTGTGTTGCTCCAGTGCTACGTAAATTCAACTACCACCACCATTCGCGAAAAACAATTAAATTTACGTCGATTCAGCTCTATTCCATTGACCTTACATTGAAATAGAACTGTGGTGAAGTCGCTGTCGTAAGATGTCAAAGGGTAATCGATATGGGCCGACTGGTAAAAGCATATACCAAT
The DNA here is from genome assembly GCA_933210815.1 of Meta bourneti. Classification (NCBI taxonomy): domain Eukaryota; kingdom Metazoa; phylum Arthropoda; class Arachnida; order Araneae; family Tetragnathidae; genus Meta; species Meta bourneti. The sequence continues at coordinate 19,080,718 of OW119922.1, forward strand.
GTTTTTAATCACGCCGCATAATCACTTTGACCGATCAATAATTTGTCCCGCATTAGGATTCATGTTTTTTCCCACAACCACGTGACTTCAAACCGAGTTAACGGAAGAAATACCACGAAGCTGCCCGCACAAAGCATTAGGTCGATGCCCTACTCAAAATGTCCAGTGTGACGTTAATTGAAATACCCCCTACTCAAAATGAACAAACTGCTTCTAGTAATCGCCAGTTTGTTGGAGCAGTTTGTATGGTAGACAGCACATTGCCACGAGAGGCGAGTATTTCCCTTTTATACACTTATAACAGGGGTGCACAATTTCATAAATGCTACGGGCCGGATGTTGTAAGAGGACCTGTTTTTTGGAGGAGGAAAGATGTGTTAGCCCTCTAAGTAGTTTCGACGCAATATATCGTCCATCAAGATCTGACCAATTTTGTTGATGGCGATATATGTCAAGGCATTGACGATTTGCTTGATGACGAGACATCTCATCCAAGATCTGGTCAGTTTTCTAATGACATGATACCTAGCCGAGACACCCACCAGACGGGTTAAGGGTTGGTTGGGTTTTATGGCGCAAGGGCTATATTTGAAAACTTCGCCAAACAGAGGACGTCAAGTAAAAAAATATGAAAGTAGGAAAAGGGGATGGAAACAGAATGGGATGAAAGCAGGAAAGATAGCTTGAATATCGTGCCCCCCCCCATGTTTACTAGACAGTAAACCCAATGGAAAAAAGATCTCGAGTACCTCGTGTTCGTGAAGGCCGCACACACCTAAAGGGAATCGTGCCGAGGGCTATGAAAAGCAGGATTTACGATGTATGTGTTCGAAGCAATATCACTTCTGTGCCAGGTAGGCTGATTCACAAACTTATTACGCGGAGTGCCAAATTAGGCAAACATTAGTTATTTCTATGTATTTCACCCTGCCGTGCGTCGCACACAAACCTATATTGTACACATTACCAATTGACAAAAACAGGATATGAATTTTCCCGTTTCAGGATGCATTCAATTTTAAAAAATGCAGTTTTTGACACGTGAAACATCTATGTAAAACGCTATAGATTATAAAACAGTGAATGGCAAATGTTTAGCTTGGAATTTTTTCTGAAATTGGAAGAAACTACAGAATAATCATACACCCTTAGAGAACTTTCAAAGATGGATCAGTTATCAATAAAAAGAAATCATCCGTTTCGCATTCTATGGGGCCTCTACTTGTGGATACCTCAGCAATGCCCCTGGTGCATCCCTAGTTTATTCTTTAAGCATGACTGCCGCCCACAGCTCTAATGCGATTACATGATCGGGAGGGAGATTGAGCACCGAGAAATTTCTCGAACTTTTGGACTCCTCGTCACTCTTGAGTAAACACTTTCTAATAATGATGTAACGCAAAAACTCAATTCTTTGATGTAGTTGTGTTGCAATGGAAAATAATCCCATATATTTTGCAATCAACGGCAAGATTGCGTAAATTTGTTGTGAATTAAACGATTTCACCTAATCCTTAATTTTTGCGTGTATTTTACAACTGGCATTAAGTAATAGTTGGAATTTCACGATTGATTACGGAAATAATGCCTGGCCACTTCTATTTAAAAATGCCTGTTAGCACAAGTCTACTTTAAGTTAAATTGTTATAAAAATACCATGATGTAGAGCTTGAAGAAGCTTCCTACTTATTGCTCAAATTAAGTTAGTTTTAATTTTCGACACCCTCCAAAACGATTAAAATTTATCCATTCAGAAAGCAAATTTGCCGATACTCCGTTTCCTAAATATTTTTGAAATTTCATCTAGACAAATGGAAGAAATATGATCTGTTGTATTTTAATACTTATTCTTTGACAAGTGCCTATAGATGTTATACGAAAACGGGCATCGTTCAATAAGCGAATAGATTGTCATAGAACTTGCTCTTTACTCCATTGTGCGAGTGAAAGTAATCTATACTCCTAAACATAGTTCTGTTCAAGAATTATTGTCTTCAGAGTATTCTGAACTCCCTAGCAAACTGTTAAAAAAATCACAACTCAAAAACCTCTCCCCAACGGAAAGGATCGATTTCCTTTCATCCTACAATTTCAACTTGGTCCCTTTTTAGCAAAGTGATAAAGACAATATACATGCAATACTTTGAAGGAAAGGAAAGGCACACCTAATGTGTCACTTTATAACCTCGTAAAGCAGAAGTATGTTTGCCTGAAAGGAGCTCTCCAAGTCGAGTTCTAGTCATTAAATTTGCCGTTTATTCTGTTTGAAATTTCTAGGTCAACTCAGCTCGATATGCATCGGTTCCCTTAGAAAGATTTAATTTGGAAAATACGCAAGACCAATTAACAAAACTAAAATTATAACCAACCAGAAATCAAAATCTGTTGCGAGCAATGGTAAGAGCAAAAACACAAGCACATGAAGCGCACAGCTCAGAAAGCTGTTCGACGACGCAACGAAATTGACATGAAAACAGGCGAAACTTGGTCGGAAACAGCAAACTCTTGAACGAAGCCGGGTAGTAAAAAAGGGCTAATTACAGATAACAAAAACACTTGACTAACGATAGTTAATAAGATATTCCGTAAAATGTGTAGTTTCAGAGATTGAGTGGTTTGTTTTAACCATCTGAACGTCACGAGATTTCCGAGTGCTCTTTTACCCATCACATATAGACCATATAACCAACAGCTATTGACTAATAGAATCGTTTTGGATTCGTTCAACTGTAAAATTAGAAGTCATACAGGGGAAAACTGCATAATGGAGTGAATGTATGCATGATCAAAGGATTAATGGCACAAGGACCAGATCTGGCCTAAGCTTATCCGAACTATTAGTAAACTAATCTCCGAGAGAAGGGGCTTTCTAAATATGAACTCAGGATGCCGGGACGATCATGTTTCGTAAAATGTACGAGTTACCTACAGGTATGAGTATTTCCAGTGTGAAACCAGTTATTTACAATACATAAGTTTGACAATTTTATTGCAATCCAATCATAACAAGACGTGTTGCATATAAAACCATTTCTAACAGTATAGTTACAAATGCTTCTCAATGAGAAAATTTTTTTAAATACAAAATGTACATCCTCTGTCGTTGATTTCTTTTAACTTCGGCACCTCACCAACTTCAGAAACACTTCGCCGAAACCAGAGGCGTTTAAAAAAGTTAAAAAAGTATAAACAACTTCAGTGAGATAAAATCCTCAAGCAAAGATTGCTGCAACTGGCAAACCTAGGAACTAGTGTTCACTCGTGGAAGAGTCGCACACCGGCGCTTACGATGTACTGCAGAATTCCTGTTCCTTTTCTTCGACGTGTTTCATTCTGGTTCCGTCTCCGGTTTTTATTTTCCGGCTCTTTACCATGTCCGGATGAGCCGTCTTCAGGTCATAAGCTTGACCGATCAGAGCCATGAAATCGATGAAGACCTTGCTGAGGTTGAACGTGTAGCCCAACTCGCTGGTGGAGTAATCCCATGGGAAGACGTGGTGGTAGTTGTGCCAACCTTCACCGTGGCCGAAGAAGGCCACAATTGCGTTCTCCCTGGCTTCGATGTACTTGTCGTAGGGCTGGTCGCCGTACTTGTGGGCAGCGCTGTTCACCAACCAGGTCAAGTTGAGACTGAAGCAGTATCTGGACATACCGGCAATGAAAAAGGAGTTCCACAGGGTTTCGTTCCAGCACCAGACGGGTATCATTGTTGGCAAGTAGAAACTGAAGAAGATGACCATCGGCATGTAAAACCTGAAAGTAACAAAGCACATGAAGGAATTCTTGCAGAGCTGCCACATTCTTAAAATCTATCATTCGAATGCAGAAAAATTCAAGTACCGTGGAGAAGTGAAGCTTATTTTCATGTTACTGGTTTCACTGGTTGGTTTGGGTTTTATGGCGCAAGGGCTATATTTAGCCAAATACAAGACGGAAAATGTCAAGCAAAAATTGTCGTGAAAGGGAAGAGATTTGGAATAGAGCATTGCGATGAAAGAAAAATATCTCGGGTTTGATTGTTGGGTTTTATGGCGCAAGGTCCAAAAAAGGACAAGCTGCGCCAATCTGTACCCCGGCAGCGCGACCTCATGTTTACTTTTAAAACAGTAAATCCCATGGGAAAAGAAAATATTAATAGAGAACCTCGGATACTTAAACCCCACTCATAAAATCGTGTGCCCATGTGAAGGTGTTAATACTTTCAGGGTATCTAAGACCCAAGGCATTTTATGTTATGCATTAAGGGCCATCAAGGTAGGGTTCGCACCTACAGTATCTGAATCAATCCGAATCTAGTAGAGACCGGTTAACGAAGATTAACGGAAGCTGTTGCTGTAAGAAAGCGCTTGCTCGTTTTAAAACATTTCACACTAGCCGAATCCGGAGCCTTCCACTTCAATGCACTCGAGTCTACGTTAGTCAGATTCCATTGGATTCAGATCTACTCCTATTATGTTGTGAAGGGATTCCAAGACAGCGTACTCAATAGCCAAGTGTAATATGCAACGTAACCATATTTGTATTACATGCATTTCTATTGAAACGGTACGAGGTGGTAATTAACGTCGCACCGAAGCACTATTGGCGACGGTCCGGGATCAATCCCAAAGGAAAGACCGAGGACAACACGTAACAACGATGATCAGATGGCAAGGTCAACACTCGAGATGGCACCCCACTATCCCAATTTCCACATCATTCCAATGTGAGGACATTAGAGGTCACGAGATTTAAAGTGCACCAGCCCCCGTGTATACGACGGTCTTTAACTGGACCGAGTTTCGAACTCGTAGCACTCTAATTGCTAATTTGTTACTCTTCCAACCGGGCTACCGCGGCCCTGAAATGGCCCGAGAACAGCCTTATAATGCTCGAAGCTGTAGGATTTGGTTTGTCGCTATACGGTAATGTTTTTGGTACCCGAAGGCTAATTAGATCGGGACTAGGTGCAATTTCCGATCTGTTCGTCAGAAAAACCGACAGTAAGATCGTGAACACTAGATCTGTACACTAGGTTGTGTGTTTATGTTGGAATGTTCGTATACTCACTAGGATGTACTTTGCCTCGAAGCGAACATTTTCCTTTTCTACCCAACACCACAGGTTGATTGGTTGTTTTCATGTCTTATGGCGCAAGGGCCATATTTGACCAAGCTGCGCCAAATACAAGATAGGCAAGACAATGAGGAAGGAAGAAAAAGTAGAAGGGTAGGAGAGGGTAAAAAGGAAAGGGAGGAAAGATAACATGGGTACCTCTAGGTGGTGATGCCCGTACACACCTAAAGTACCCCCGAGGGGCCTACAGCAAATAATTCGTTTGCTGGCGAGCACGATCCGATCACTGGATTAGACCGATTGCGCCTGGTTACAAGGCGACTTTATGTACAGTTCACATCTAAACAGGTACATTACAGGTTGCCGTGGCGCCCATGTACGACCAGAAGCCGGCAAACCCTGATAAAATTAAAATCAGAAATACCGTGGAAAAATAAAACCTGAAGAAAAAAAATCGATCTTTTTAAACGCTCATCTGAAGCGAGGAGTCTGCTTTTATCTTGCATACATTGACTCAACGCAACATGTAATTCAGTACGGGAAGCATTTTCTGTGAAGTTATGTTTTTGCAACGAAAGTTTCCCGTAGGTACTCCGGTATTGTACCGTACTTTTATTTCAGCTTTTCGCTAACATTCCAAAATATACGATAGTCGATTGCTTCAATTAGATTAAACGCCAAACGTAGCCAATACGACGATAAACTACATTTTAAGGTAACCCCGATATGTATCATGCGATAGCATTTGGGTACTAGAAGTAAGATCTTAGCTTCACGCCTGGTTTGTTTCCACTGAAAATTCATCATACGATAAAACAAATTGATGCAGAAACGTTGAATATTTGTTTAAACTTACAGAACTAATTTTGAAACTATCAAAACATGCATTGCTACTGAAAATTGCAATGTTAAAAATCGTACCTTCTATGGAATCGAACGATTGGATCTGCCCACAGATCATCTAGATAAACAGTTTTCCCTTTGGTGGAAACTTCGGGGTGTTTCTTGCACATTAGCCAACCCATGTGAGCGAAAAAGAATCCCCTTTTGATATTGTGTGGGTCAGCATCCGTCTCCGTGAACTTGTGATGCACCCTGTGATCTCGGCACCACTCATAGATATCATTCTAGAATAAAACGATATATCAGTCATCTACAATAAAGAATAAAGTTCTTGCGCATTCCCCCAAAGCATGCCCAGTCGCTTAACCCTGAAGTAAACATCTGGAATTTCAGACCTACCTGAGCAGCTATGCTGGAAAACATACACAGTAGAGCCCTCATGGGAAATTTTGCTTTGTACGACCGATGAGACCACAATCTATGAGCTCCGGCGGTTATACCCAAACCTCCGATATTTCCATAAATGTATGCTAGAATAGAGGAAAATATGATCTAAGTAATTTTGGTTATGGCAAAAATCAATAGAACAAAGTAGCTTGCTTGAAATACAAACGAAGCCTATATTTCACATCTTTGTCCAAGTTTAAACCATCTGAAGATCAGTGGTGCGAAATGGCAACACGATTTAAATCTTTTACTCGTTTCATCCAATAGGTTAAATTTGAAATAATTCAAGACAGCTTTTAACGGTGTTTCTTGGTATAAAAAGTAAAATAATCTGAACTAGAATATGTTCTTTTAATCAGTGACGAGCGCCGATCAACGTTTAAATTGCGTAACATTATATATCTCCGTAGAATTAAGGGAACCTTGCAAAAGTTCTTCGAGGATTTCTACTTTATGAATTTTAGTTTAATGTTCAGCAATTCCATTTAACTTCTATGAATAGTTCAAATTCATTAGTTTCAGCTTTGAAGATTCGGTTTAAAGTTCACTTACTACATCACATTTTATATCAAATAAACGATGAGTTACTACATCGGAGCCGGCTAACTAATATAGTGAGGAATTTTGATACCACTTGATTCAAGTAAGCAAAAAGAACTTCTATAACCGATTTGACACTGGTGAACTTTAACTAGTGGCGCCAACCGGATTAGTTTTTATGGCGAAAGGACCAGATTGGACCTATAGACATTGCTTGTCCTAATGTTTTTAATGGTACGTAGTTGAATTTACGACACTGGAGCAACACAACGGGATATTGGTGACGCCGTCATTCCTTCCATGTGTAGTAGCATCCACAGTTGGCAGGCTTCAACAGTGGGCAAGCCCAGAGCCACAGCGTCTTAACACTAACGTGGAGAATTTATTGAAGAGAACCGAATCCAACGACTGCGTTTATGACAACTCGTATTCATACGAACCGTACACTTTTATCCCTAACTTTTTGATGATGCCCGGACCTCAGACTATTCAAGGCCCAATTAGATCAGTCCCTTCGAAGTCAAAACTGATTGGAAGTGTTCGCAGATGTTGCTAGAACATTAGAAAAAGCACCTCAAGAGTTCTCTTCATTAAAGTTTTGAATAGAAGGCTCATCTCTGCATATTTATCAGTACTTACCAAAGATGCAAGTCTTTACAAATGCCGATGTGAGACCCAGATAACATCCATATAAGAAGCTCCCGTGCAAATAAATGAAGAGCAATACATTAAACCACACTATTTTAGTCTTGTACTCTGGTTTCTCCTGCTTCTCTTTCTGCTGCAGAGTGGAATCTTCCACGAGTGAAGGCGTATTAGGAGCCATTCTGCAAGAAAATTGGATTCATATTGAGACAAGTCTAACAAAATTTGCAATAAAAATACGACTCAAACTAATAGACTAAACTGCATTTAAAAAAGTCATTAAAATTCAGAATTATTTTTTTTTTACAAAAACTTCCACCATGCTTAACAAATTCAAGAAATTACAAGCCAATGAGTAGTTATTCGCAACCCTAACACTATATTAGACCAGAGAAAATTTTAATCAGAAAACTTAGTGGACTTTTAAATTTTCTAAAGGGCAGGAAAAAAAATTATCTTTTAAATTTTCTACAGGTTGTCACTGAAACAAGAGTTGCAAATCGAGGTTCAAGAAAGTTACATTATATGAGAAAGCCAAGTTTATTTTCCTAGAGCTAGGATTGGTTGGTTTATTTGTCCTTTTTTTATCTTGTGTCAAAAAAATCAATCTGCTCCAAATGCAAGATCAAATCTTTGATGGGCGGGAATAACAGTACAAGTCAATTGTGATGTACTGTTCGTACCAAGAAAATTGTGCACAAGTAACTTAATTTTATCATGGCCACATCCAAATTTTCTCCTAATTTCCCCCTTAAAGTTGTCAGATATAAGGTTTGAGCAGATTGATTTTATAAATTGTATTAATTCACAATATGGAATATTAAATGTTTCTTTCTGCTAAAAATATCATTTTTTGACTTGTACTGTTATTACCGCCCATCAAAAAAGTACAAGTCAAAAATCTGACAAAGAATTTCTAAAAGGCAGTCAGAACAACTTAGGATTTCTAGGATTGGGCATGTTTCACGATCTCCAACAGGAAATAATTGGTCGTTAAGGTTCAATGTCATAGAAATCAAAATTTAAAGAACTTTGATTTCTACAAAAACCTGGAAACAGGAAAGTTTAAAAATTTAGTAGTGACTGCCAATTTTTAGAATTCATGAGCAAATTTTCAATTCTCCGTGTTTTGCGAATTTTTCAATTCTCTCAAAAATGAAAATTGCTGGTTACTTTGAAACAAGGGAATGTCTTGAGGGTTTCTACAAGATTAACTCCACACTACAAGACTGTTAATGAGAAAAATGCACCGTGTCGCATTTTGATGTCTAATATCTTCCCCTAAAATGCATTTATAGATTATTCCTTAAATTAACACTTACAATCTAATTCACGAGACCTGCTTTCCTTACAATTCGAGACGCAGCACTCGGCAAGGTGTACACACCTGATGTACACGCATGTTTAAAATACCGAATTCGCCTCAAGCAAGGTCATCTGATCTCAATTGAGTAGAGCATGCATGATTATGGGCACAACATAAGGTTCAGGCGTCGCATTGCAAAGTAAACACCAAGGATCACTGATAGATTGAATTTTTATGGCACAAGGGCCAGGTTTGGCCAAGCTGCGCCAAACTATCGGCAATTTCAACTAAATGTGATCACACTAAAGATCTGGTGTGCGACTGGGACTCCTTGCCACAGGAACTCTTGGACAGCCTTGTGGAAAGCATGCCTGCGGGCCCATTAGGGTCAGAGGACGTATTCCATAAGGTTGCTTTTAACAGCAAAGTTTTCACAACTAAAACAAAAATTCATTACCTTAGCATTTTTTTCGAATTATCCTCAAATACAGCCATTACCAGAGCATTCTTATTTTTTAGTTCCAGAAGCACCAAGAGACATGTGGGTGTTCTCGTTTCATTCCACATAGCTTGTGGAATATTTATTTGTGGTACTTCGGTGCAGGTACTGGCACGAGATTCATCTGATTATTATTCTTAATTTTTTTAGACGTGTAGAAGATTCCTCAATATTTTCTCCAAAGTAGTTAGCCATCTGTTCAGGTGTATAACTTGGGATTGCCACCGTTTTAGATACAAGATTGGCGGACTACTGTTAGCGCTGAATACCAAGGGACACCCTAATCTAGATTTTTAACGATGTACCCAATTCTTGATTGCCGATGCATCGCAACCCCAGGAGCCCGAGAAAGTTCATTGCGGATTGGTGTTAAAATCTAATGGAACGTCTAAACCAACAAAGGCTTTAGAACCATCCCGCTCAGCATGCATTCGTAGAAGTTTGGTCAAAATAAGATATCCATTGTTCGGCGAATCAATCGGAAGGAAAACGCTGTCTAGACTAGTTTAGATTAAAATGCAAACATCACCTTCTATATATATACACTTCCCGTTGCAGATTCCTCCCTCTAAACGCAACCCGTACGATACTCTACGACTTCAGTTCCGGTTTTTATGTCAACATTGAAAGCCTCCCACTTTGCGCGAACCACTGAACTCGGGGAAAATCACTCTTCCGGGGATTCATCACTTTAAAGTTACGCTACGTGCACGTTTTCTAAGCTTCCTAGACTTGGAGCTAAATTTCCCATTCCGTCGTCGAATGACTCCAAATCGATGGAAATAAATAGGTTGAAATTCGGGGAAAATATAGGTCCTTCTCGCTATCCGCTTCTGCTTAAGGAAGTGAAACGAAAGTAAGCGATTTTGAGCGGGATTATGCAATTACTTTCTTTGAGACATTCGAACTGCACCGAAGTCGACACTTTGCATTTGTATATTGGCATGAAAGCATTTTCCCCACCGTTTTAGTTTTTATATTAGCCATGCAAGAGCATGGATTGGATGTTAGGGTTTTATGGCATATGGTCCAAAAGCGGACAAGCTGCTCCAAACACAAGACAGGATATAACCCAATAAAAGTACAATTTTTTTAATCAATCCCAAGAAAAAGCTAAAAGTTGGAGTTAAAACATAAAACGTGTAGATGAGAATAAAAATAAAGTTCGATGATAAAAATAAGACCATTGATTGCAACACAACTGATGATTTAATTTACATATTCATAAAATTTATGCGATTGGAAATTCAAAAGAATTTGATCAAATAGATTGATGAGCATGATATCTCTAACTTGGGGCCTTACTTGTCACGAGCAACCAGTGTTGCGTTTTAAATCGTCTTTTTTATTATGAGAACACGGGATCATACAGCTATCTATATAAAACTTAAGATCATAAATACCGATAATTTTGCTTTCTTCAGGTATTTCAATATTTCCTACCAATTGTAAGCTTTCCGCTAGTTTGATTTGGTTTCATGGTACAATTTGTCCAAATGTGCCAAACACAAGACAGACAACGTCAAGTGATGGACATACGCACAAGGAAAGTTTTGCCCGACGCAAGTCGAGAAATACACCCAGGGTAAGACAGGGCCGCTTCACACCAACAGAATCTGGGTCAATCCGAATCAGTAGAAATTGACCAAGATTCGGGAAAGCCGCTTCCACAAGAAATAGCTTGTTCGTCTTAAAACCTTTCCTTGTATGAATCCCAAGCGTTCCTCTTCAATGTATCCAAATATACGTTAATCAGTTTCCTTTCAGATTGATTCGGATTCTGTTGGTGTGAATCGGCCCTTCCAGAAGTCGATGCGGCATTCCACCGAGACCTTGAGTCTAGTTAAGGGTTTATTGGTCTTCCATGGGCGAGTTTATCAATTTCTCATAAGCAGAGAATTACTTCTGGGATTTCTTGAGTGACAGCAGATGATTATTCGAAGCTGTGTTTGGTTAATATGAAATTCCGACCACGGGAGGCTAGGGTGTCGATAACTTAACACGTTCTTTGTTCCAAGCCTTTCGTTTCAAGTTTTCTTTGCCAAGTTCAGCCATCTTGAGGTGGATTTGGAAGCGGGCAAATCTATCTTTGATTCAGAAAACAAACTTTTGGGTTGGTTGTTTAATGGCGCAAGGGCCATATTTGGAAAAACTCAAGACAATGTCAAGTAATGGACAGGCACAAGTTTTAGTGTGACAGAAATATATTCATGTCAAGTTGCAGGAATCGAGCCTGCACTGCCTACATACGCAAGTTCCGAGCAGTGGCCAACTCCTCAGTAGTTTTGGGCAGAGATCGTGAGTTGGAAAGGAAACAAGGACTTACAAATCCGCGTACTTCCACTTCTGTATACTAAAAGTTGTCTAGCGCCTCCCTGGCTGGCCTTTTTGATAAGTTGGAAGTTTTATTAATAACTTAAGATTTTCTGCGTTTCTTTTGTGAAATTTTCATTCTTTTGACTAGCCACTACTTCCATGCAAGATTTGCTGGCCCTTCTAAATTGTTCATTGACTGGATCAGACCACAAAGAACTCCAGCCATATGAACGTGTATGTGATGCACTCAACATAAAATACAATTCAAAAGTAAAGGGAAGCACGAATATAATGCCAATACCTTCATGCATTGCGAAACATTAAGTTTAGTTTCCCAAAGGACTTAAACCTATAATCCTCGATATAAGGATCACCCAGGAAAGCATGTCTTTGTTGGTTGATTGTACAACGAAAGCATGCTGGCCCTCGCTCCATAAAAATTCAATCAATGTGTTTGGAGCAGCTTGACCAAATAGATGGCCCTTGCGCCATAAAACCTAACCAACCATCGTTGGACAATTTAGGGTAAACCCATCCATAAGTTACCAGAAAAGGAAACCAAACAGAAAACGCCCAAGCAATCTTACCCCAATGCTCTTTATAAAATTAGTCAATAAACAAAAGCTTTAAATACAGTTGAAGACATTATATTCAAATTTTTCCCCCTTCTAGAAAGGTTTAATTTATACCCTTGAAATGTGCAAAATTCTCAACGATTTCATGTGAAATATAATAGAAGTTAAAGGAATTGTTGCGAATGCAAGGTTAATATGAAAACTGTTTGAAGTTACTCTGCATCATACTTAATAGAGTTGGCATAAATAAATTTAATGTCTTAAACCTCGATTTGTATACTTTAACGGTTAATACGAAGAGCTTCCCAGGTTACGTTCTGAATGGAAATCTTTAAGCAGGGCCGCATAACTTCACGGTTGACAAAACTCAGTTTTGAAGAATAATTCTACGAGTGTTTAAAGACTGAAGAGAATGAATTTCTTCGGTCATTTTTTTTACCTCACCAAATCAATGTTTAAAATTCAAGGTTTTCGTCCTTACTTCAAGCCTGAATCATTACGACGTCATTGTAGATGTTTAGTTTACTTGAGCTCAATTAAAGCTTCATACAGTGACAATTTCAATGTACAGTAAAATCTTTACTATCCGAGATAAGATTAACCGAGAATCCATATCCAAGACGAATTCGATAGAATTGTTTTAAAGACGCTGAGCTGAAATATGGGTGTTTGACAGACAATTACAGATATTTCAGCTAAAATTGTCAGTTTAAGATCTAAAGTTTATATAGATTAAGCAAAGCATCGTAAGTTAACATTTCAGACACATCAACTAGCAGTATTGTTAGTTGACGAAACTTTCGAACAGAAATGCTGTTACCTTATTTGAAAAATATCAAGGACAGAAATGTTTGAAAGTCTTGAAATGCAAATCCAACAATAGTTTGCATTAAGATGAGCTTGAGTACTGTAAAAGTAAAGAGAATAGTCGAAAAACCAGATCGATGCATGCACGTTTGAGCTTTCTTTTTAAAACTCAGGTAAATATTAAATTTTAATAAATGCGAATATCAAGGTACGGTAATAGAAGAAAAATTGATAGGTTGGGTTTTGTGAAGCAAGGAATAAACTGGAAGAAACATTCGAGTACCGACTGATGTGAAACAATTGAAGTAAAAAAATTATTAGGGATTGCAAAGACTGGTTTGCCGCTCATACAAGAGCCTACTGGGTTATATTTCAGAGTACGAGATTAAATTGATACAAATTTGAGGTCAAAACTAGGTTTTGCATTGTAAATTCTGAAGCTTGTTCGCAGTTGAATATGAGGGTTGTCACTTGAAGAGTTTGGAGAATTTTAATTCATAAAAGAGGAATACCTACCGAATGTACTTTGGATATTACTCTGAACTTTTTCGAATAAAAGGCGGTGATCGTTTTTCCGCATAACGTTGAATAAACCACGATATTATTTCAAAGCTTGCTTTCATTGTGGCACTGCATAAGAGACTAATTTATTGAGACACTCGCTTATTTTCCCAATTTGTTAAGACTAATACGTTGATAAGCTTAATAAGCAAATTTTGAAGCATTACAAAGAAAATTTTTTTTCGTAATCCGTAAGTGTTGGATCAAACGACTGAACCGTTTTTAATCAGGAAGTCCTTTTCAAATTCCACTACTACATTCGCTTAAGAAATCTGCTTTCAGCTAGTTAGTCTTCCATGATACCGCAAAGATACCAAATCTTGCTTTACGAAGGAAGCTACAGTAACGGTACGACACAAGTCAAGAAGTGCGATTTTTCTATTTCAACACGTCATCCGTAGCACAAGCTTCCAATGGATTGGTTGGCTGTGATTGACTAATCAAGCTATGACTAACTAATCAATGGCAATTTAAATTCCAATGGCGAAATTTGAAATGCAACTTCAGGCATTAATTATAATTTGTCATGAAGGATTTTCAATGTAATCAAACAAACCATCGGAAGACGGGGATTTTACTTCCGATAGTCCAATGTCCTGGCTCGGTAGGTAACGAAGTTGCCTTAAAACAAATTATGAAGGCTTGTTAAGATCAAGGACCATAGATTCACTTATGGGAGGGCTGCCGAAAAAACTATGAAAGCCATCTCAGTATTTCAGTCATTGATATTTATGTTACTTACATTTTATATTGTTACTAAAAAGAAAGACAAAGTAAATAAATAATTTAAATCAAAGCAATGTTACGCATTAAATTAACAATTGTTTTAGTATTTGGTTTGATTTTTGTAGTCAAGCGCAATTCCAAATTTTCATTAGTAGAGCGGCTCAATTTTTTCGCTTTAATATATTCACGATTGAAAACGTGTTCGCATATATGTTGACCCAAAGAGGATTGTATATTTTAATGCCATTATCTAGCAACGAAGTTTTAACCTAAATTACCAATCGTGCGACTTGTTAAAGTTAAAATAACATGGTGAGGCGGGACGACAGAAAAACAACGGAGGGCCGCATGATGCCCGCAGGCTGTATATCCCTGCATTAAAATATAGTCAAGTGACGACACACTTCTGGAACGCCTTTCTACCGCAAAAATACTAGTTTAACAAACTATATTTAGCTTTACAGAAAAAGCATTTCGTAGCTAACTGGGTTAAGTCCTTATTTAAAATTTCATTACGAAAACCCGCTAGATGTTAAAGTATTTACCTTAGTTACCGCGTGCCTGGTTATATATTTAGATTTGATTTGTCGCTTAAAGGTCAATTTCTGCTCCACGAAGGCTATAATTAAACAGGGACCTACGGCTTAAAATGATTATATATTCAGGAAATGAACACAGAATTTCAGATTGAGTTTTGCGCATTTTCAACAGTTTGGAGCAATGTTAACATTAATTTTACTCGTAACAAGACGTAATGTGTAAAAGTTCAAGTCTTTCATTTTAAATGCAAATTTTACATTTATGCTGCCATTCTAATCTAAAAAGTCCAGGGATTTGACCCTATGGCCCGTAACGCATTTTGCACATGCCTTTAATCTAAACCTCAAAATTTGACGACTCCGTAACCATAACTAATATCGAGTACAAAGGAGGATGCAGCTTACGCCAGAGGATGGCCACTACAGGGCAATTTTCGACACGAAGATGACCATCAAGAGTGTTAACAAATATTATAATTACAAAAGTGCAATATTAGGGAAAATACGGAAAATTGATTATTATGGTTCTTCCTTTTCTACACTATTCAAGGATGACGTTTCTAGATGTGTATTGCATAAAAATATTTTATTTCTGAGTATATATCATGGTTTGTATATACAGCTTTGTACGTTTTTAACAAAAGCCCTTCTGTCTTATGGTCATGACATGGAAGGTCCCAGGTCTTCCCTTCTTAGTGTCCAACCGTCGAGTCCCTATTTAACTCCCCTTCGAAGGAACCGGATTACCGTTCAAGGACATTCTCGCCTACATTCCTCGATGATCAAATGGTTCCTTCCGGCCCAAGGTTTATAGAATAGAGTATAGGGCGATTCCATTAAACTTGCTTTCGGTCAACATTCTTATCTCGCCGGAGAACTTCATTGATATTCGCAGAGCTGCCAGTCAAACTTGTGAATTAGTAGCATGAATTTAAAAAACAGTAGCAAAAAAAGTATCATCTTAAACCCTATTTTAGCAGCTCACATACAAAATGAATATGTTAAAACACAAAATGTGCTAATTAAGTATGAAACAGAAGTTTAAGATCTTGCCAAGAAATTTGAATTTTAAAATTAAAAACAAAAATTTTTTTAAGGTTTCCATGCCAATCCAGCAGACTCCAATGCTTTTTTCAAAGTTTCACGCCTTTGCGCCCTTTGAAAAATTTTCTAAAGAAAAATTCGAATACTATTTCCGTTTTCTATTAGTTAAAAAGGGACAAAACTTTCGTTGAACTTTCAAAAAGAGTCGCCAAATTTTTTGATAAGTCACCAATTTGAAAATGGGAGCTTTTGAGACGATTTTACTTAAAGACTCCCTAGTCGCAAAGGTTGAAAACTAGTAGCAAAATGTCGCCTTTTAATCACCTGTGGCTGCTCTGTATTCGACTTAGACCAAGCAGCTAACTCAAACTCAAGAAAAATTAATTTCAAGTTACTCTTTGATTTTATTTTTTATAAATGGTCTTAGGCATCAGTTCAGTTAGATTTAGTATAAAAACATCCGAATCCAGAAATCAGTGGCATTAAATGTCAAATAGAATCGGTCAGACGAGTCAATTAAGTCATGGAATGTTTATTCTTTTACTTCAGCTAAACTAAGAGATTAACTCGCATGTAGGGCGCATACCCTACGTTGAAAATAGCGTTACTAAACTACAAAACATTCCCAGTAGTCTAGAGGGAGTTTCAAAACTTCCTGTAGAAGCTTTAAGAGAAAGAGGAAAACAAAATTAAACCACAGGGTTATACGTTTTCAAGAGCTATCCTGATGTGAGAGGGCACCATTCAGCAGAGTGGGTCCGTTAGTTTTGGGTTTTATGGCGCAAGGGCCATATTTGGCCATGCTGCGCCAGACAGAAGACACGATATCAAGAAAGACACACAAGTTTTTCTGATAGAGAATAGGGAAATACACCCAGGGAGAGACGTACCTGACAGGAATCGAACCTACGCCTCCTACAATTCGAAGATTGCTAGCGCAGTGGACATATCCACTGAGCCACGACGGCCCCATTAGCAGAGTGGGAGTTAACCAGTTCGGGCTATGGCCATTCTCGGCGTCCCCTTCGTAGGGTAATTGACATAATTTCAAGAAAATGCCGAGGTAGTCAACATGCACCTAACAAATGGGGGAGGCTGAGGGAAATGATCCATTGTATGATTTGGCGACAGACGTGTACCGAATCACCACGTTTGAATCAGACTTTGTGCGAAACGTGATACTACGACGAAACCAGGAATTATACTGGTCGAGATCAACGAACACTCCTTTGATGGAAAAGCCCCTACTCCAAACAATGAACAGTTCAGATACAAGCATACGAACTCTGGCGCATCACCTTGGTGTGCCTCATCCCAACGTATGGAGTTATTAGTGGAGAAATCTCTTCATTTCAGCAGTAACGGGTCTAGTCATTGCAGGCTGAGATTACCAAGGCATGCGGTTGGGTTTCGTGGCGCAAGGGCATATTTAGCCAAACAAGACAACGTCATGTAATGGACATTCGCATACAAGGAAAATTTTTCTGACACAAGAGATTCACTCAGGGATGAATTAAACCTTTATCCCTAGAACTTGTAGGTTGCTTGCGCAGACGCTAAATACACCGAATCGCAAAATTAAAATTTGCAGTAGGTTGGTTGGTTTAGGTTTTATGGCACAAGGTCCAGAAATGGACAAGCTGCGCAAAACCCCAGATAAAAATTTACAACAGGAGTTTGAAAATATTTTGAAATCTTTAATTATTGTGTATGTAAGAGCGGTTTGGTTTGGGATGGATGTTAGGGTTTTATGGCGCATGGTCCAAAAGACAAGCCGGTTTGGTTTGGGTTTTATGGCACAAGGTGCGTTAGAGTATGCAAGAACGATTTCTTTCTTAATGCATATTCCAAGCTCATTGGAATAAGGTACTCCTAAACATATTGTTGCAAAAGTAAAATAAAAAAATAATTGGTACTGTGCTCTATTAAGAAACTACTTTACCTAGTAAGTAAAAAACTCCGCCAATATGTTCTAAGCAGATTATACTAAAGCGACCGTTTGTTTATACAGAGAATTTAAAAAATTGCAAAAATAATTAACAAGTAATAGTCAAAATAATTCCGATTTTCCCCATAGTTAATCTTACAATAAAAAGTATGCAATGTATTAAATCGCTTCAATACATTGTAAATGTCTATCCGTATGCAGAAAGGTATTTAACAATGACGGTATCCTTAGTATATATCCCGATATAAAAAAGTTAGGTAAATTAACATTGAACATTTCCCCAACTCTCCTTAACACTATTTAAATCTAGTTACTTCGAAAATAAACCATAATTTAACTGACAAACCAATTGTAAGATTTCAAACCGCGAATTAGTTTCACCCCAACTTTAATCCTGTTGTATTCCAAACAAATTTCGATGTCTACGTCTTCACGCTCTATTGGAAGTTCTAACATTGCGCTTTAATCTAGCTCGCATTTAGACCTTTTTATGACATAATTCCAAATTGAGAACTGATTATGCAAGAAAAAATTGCAGCTACACGAAAAAATAGAATTACTACGCATTGGGAAATTCCATTACCCCTTGATAATCGCCCTTGACAGTGAAGTTTGCGGCTTCAGAAATGTACACAACTTCTTTATATATCTAGGTATTGCGCAATAGCCATTGGCAAATGTCAATTTTGACTCATTCGATATTTTGGCTTCGACCTTCTAATGAAATAGACGAAGCATATGCGAGTAGCTTCATGTTATTTCAACCGATCGCTTGGTATGAAGATCGATCTTGAGGGAAAAAGCACGAATCCTAATGTAGGAAATATTTATTGATTCAAGAGATTACCCAGCGATAAGAAAAGTTATCTTCGATGATCAATCGACCCAAGCGATTCGTAAGCCCACGTGACACCCTTCTGAGATCTTACAAGCAACTTCACCCTCACGCTGTCTATTTCAATAAAGGGTCTGTATTTTAGAGGTCTTCGAACACTTTTTGGTAGCACCAACACTTGAAGGATCTTAGGATAAAAAATTAGAACTTTGCAAAATTACACTAACATAGTTTTATGGCGCAAGGTCCAGAACACTGACAAACTGCGCAAAACATGACATAATATCGAAGTCAGTGTAAAGATAAGTCACGACCTCAAAGTCACTGTTAAAGCGACTAATGGCTATGGATTAGTTTAATATTTCCAATTATCGGTAAATAATGTAAATCAAGTTCCGTTTGTCACCGAAACCACGCAACATATTTTCACTAAAATTAAGACCACATGCAACTAATTGGTTTGATTGAATTTTTATGGCACAAAGGACCAGGTTTGGCCAAGTTGCGCCAAACTATCGGTAATTTCAAACAAGCAATCAACTGGATTCAATAGTATTGATATTTCACATCTTTAGGTCATTAACTGTACACAACCGTAAAACCGACTACTTACATGTACAAGAACAAATTTGTTTTCTTATACCAAGAGCTAGAATTGACATGTGACTATTTCTATTGCTAAATTGGCAAATGCCAATTTGATTTGTGGTGTTTGATTTTTAAGATGACTTTGAATCTACCCCAAAACACTACAATGGCAGAAGTGGAAGCGTGCTGTGCCCATAACCATAGCGGTTTGTCACTTTCATTTAGTCATTTAAAAAGTAAAATCGTTAATGCAAGTAACAAATCAGATTGCCATATGCCAACTTGGCAGTCACATGGCTATACAGTTCAGGTTTCCAGTAAATGAACGAGACTGAAAATGTTAACAAAAATTTAACATTTTCTCACTTTAAATTTGTGCTCGCCTTCCTGTCACTAACGCATAGGTATACATGGAATATACTTTTAACATGTATGCGCTCTGTCAAAAGCACTTGAATGTCAGCTTACCTGTTCTTTTTAAGAAATTTGTGTTCAAATTTGAAATACCTAAGATCCTAGTTAACGGTGCGACCTTGGGCTATTTGAACTTTGTCGCCAAAGTCAATGCCAAATGATAATGGCGAAAACTTTGGGAAGTTAGTACAATTTTAGGAGGATTAGCGAACTAAAAATTTGGCTTCCTATTTCTTTGCTCAATAAAACAAACTACGAATATTTTGTTATCAATTTCCCAGCTCTTTAATCAAAGTATTTTATTCTTATACACAAGTTTTTGTAGAATTTTTTTATATTTATTTTAATATTCATATATATAAAACGAGTTATTATTAAACCGAAATTTTGATGCCCCTTTTTTCAAGTTCTCTTCAGTATGAGAGGGATTTTCTGTCAAGCTAAAAATAGGTAGCAATATTGTTTCAGCGGCGATATGCATTTTCTGTATATATTCCAAACATGACGTCAGATGGCTTGTTTTGCTTATACGATTTCAACACCTCTAATGAAAATTCCAAAGAATGAATTCCGAATTAATGTGATGTTTAATTGGTCAACATCAATTAGATTAGACACAAAACGTCACTAAAACAGCGATAAAATACATTTTGAGGTAAGGATTCTGTATTACTAGATTTAGGAGAACGGGGCCTTGAAGTTCAAATTAAGTGGAAAAATTTGTTTCTACTTCCTTACCGATTGGTCAGCGACATTTGATAGACGTTTCGACTTTCTGGGTCTAAGCTTTCCGATACATTTACGATTATCCTCAGAATATTAACTTACTTCCATTATGAAATATTTATTCTCTATGAATGCTTAGAAAAGTTATGACGATTAAAGGAGAACCTCTCACGACCCGGAAGTGGTTACTTGTATAAATTGTTGGTAAAAGCGCCAACTTTGAACAAGTCTAGTTAACGGTGCGATCGCCAAACTGTTCACATGCGTTATGATGAAGATGGAATCTATGCAGCAAAATGGATGGCGCTCTGAATCCTTACTTGTCCCTTGGATCAAACGGGTAAAAAGCCAGAAAATTACTTTAACATTCGCAATCTACTTGAAGAGGGCTGCTTTGCGATCATTGACGTGGGCCGTATGCATCCCGCGAGCTTGAGACCGTGTTTCAAAGTTATGTAGTCTGATGTGGAACTCTGAAACCTCAGACCAGCGAACTTGATTCGCAGGAGGCATGCAAATAACTTTTCCTGCTCCATGGCTATCAAAACGTTGTGATCCGATTTTTCGCGAGCATTGTATGCGCAGTTATTGCAACGCAAGAGTTGTTCCTAATTGTATACAACAGCATGACTGCTCACTCAAGTAAACGATGAGCCGTTCAAGTTCAAGGGCCCCCAAGCTGGAATCCTTCGACGCCTCAGTATGATCAGGAAGCAATTATAATGCAAAGTATGACACCTCGCTCTTGCAGCTCCATGAGGTGGCAGATGAAAACGAGGTAAAGTTCAGCAGTAAAGGCATGTTAGGAATCAATGTTGTAATAAGCCAAGTTCCGAAAGCAATCATTTACATTCTGGGAAAGCCACTCGAGCGTTAAAACAGCTGAATAAATATAGATAGCAAAATCATCGACAGTTATCGCAACCTTCAAGAAAACTGACAACCCAAACAGCGAACGTCGTACGCGAGCCAGAGTGGAAAAAATCAGCATATTTTAATGATCTCCGAAATTTCTAGGAAATACGCCTCATTTTTATTAAAAACTTACAGCACATCTTCAGAATTGATTTCCATGGTTGTGAGTTAAATAAAACTCAATGTTTTCTAAAATATTTCCCCCTTTTTAGTCTTAGTGCAAAGGTCCGGATGAAATAACTTTAAAACTGATCAAAGATTGCTTATTAATGGGCTCAAATTAACCTAGATGGATATCGAGCATTAGTAGTTTGAAAATAGCCTTCAGTGTTGGATACAAAAAAGGATATTTTTGCATCCAAGTACTGGAGGTACACAGGAATGTTTTACTGGTACAGAAGACAAATACACCAAGGCCAATCACCTACACCGCCCATAACTCGCAGGTTGATAGCGCAGTTGGCAAACCCACCGAGCCATGGCTATCCCTTGTAAGAAATTTAGCCGACTCACGATCGTGAGGACTGCCAACGTTTTTTCAATTTACGAGAGCTAATAAATGTGGTATGGCACGAGAAAAACGGGATTGGGTCTTCTAAGATGAAGACGCCATTAACATCAAGAAATATTTTCTAAAAAATTGTACAAATACTCATTACAAAGAACACAACACATAGCAGAATACTGAAATAGTTAAAGAATATTTAGTTTTAATCGGATATTACTGCCCTCGTCAATATGGATTAGATAAGCAAAAATGACTTAACTGTTACTTGATTTAAGAATCGAGGTTAGCAGCTATTTAACACCAACAATCCCTTTCAAGATAAAACTTTAGAATAATTGCAATTATACCAATGGACTTGCATTAAAACTTTGAAAGTGTAATATGTGTAGCAAGTTTATCCTTAATTTTAATCTCCAATATTAAAGCGTAAACTGAAGTTGAGGTTAGAAGCTTCAGCAGATTCCAGTCAGTAGGGTAAAGGCACGCAACATGGAACATCCGATTTTAAGATTGCCAAAAGTAGAGAATGTTTTTTGAATGAATCAAACACCAAATCACGATAAAATTAACGAAGATACGTGAATAGACGATTTATCAAACTTAAAGAATGTAGTATCAAGTTAAACTGGAAGAACCAAAATTGTCGATTTCAAAAAACGGTATCCAATAAGGAAACATTTAAGAATTTTGTATTTCGCAAGTACAAAACTTAACTTTTAATTATTTTAAACTTATTTTGTACACAAAAAAATTTGGAACATTGTAGATATACCATTCTAAGAATTTTTTTTTCTCTTTAAACTAAACTCTTATCCAAACTCTTATTACATTGATCCAGCTTGGAATCAAAATTATCGGGCAATGTAGGTATGTCTCTTCTTACCAATTTGTGTATTTACCGATAGATATTAGCCACCATTAAGTTAATCAATCACGCTTCGTCTAATGATTTTTTTCCCTGGTTTAGCTTGAGCTTCCATGTGCAAATAGCAGCGATACTAAACTAAATGCACGATTCAATAATGTAATATTTAATCTGCATTACTACAACAATGCATGTGTTGCCTGTGGAGTCCACAGAAGAAACTACAGGACGGAGTCTAAACTTTCCTATGGCTGTAGTTATTTCTTTCAGTCAAACTCAATTCTGATCTTTTGCGGAAAATTCTTGTGAATTAAGTTTAGAGTAAGATTAAACTCAAAATTTACAGTAGATTTTGATTGCGGTAACATGGTTGTAGGCTTATCCAAATAGCCGTTTGAGAACAAACATTTTTTGTCGCCGATTTGGCGATGGGTATGTAAGGTGTTTTTAGTTTTACCTCAATTATTGGAGAATGGAAACTGTTTTTAGAGGGAAAAAAACTAGAATTGCGGATAGTAGAATCAAAATATAATGGTGAAAGTGTTGGAAGCGTCAATGAAATTAAATGAGGTACTAGTGGTCGCAATTCACATGAAAGGCGTGATCTCTTTAGAAAGTATGCAAGAGTTAAATAAAGTGAATTTAATTCCTTGCATAGGAACAAATTTTAGACACTAGGGTTCTGTTTTTGAAAAAGATAGAACTCCGAGCTTTAGATCTTAAGCATTCGCATCGAAATTTTGAGCACATGGTAAAACTCAAGAATACGGTATCGGCCCATCGCAAAATTGGCAACTAAAATCTTCATCACCAGACAGCTACGTGGTTAGGCCTAAGGCGGGTAGCCGTATTTCAAAATTATTGCCATTTCGCAATGGAAAATTATCGCCAATTAGCGATGGTATAGTGTTTTTGAGTCGAACCAAGCACATAATTTCAATTTTAAACTTACCACGCATTAGTATAATAGTATGTTCATCAATAAACTATTTTATACCTTTGAAAGATTACTACAAGATTTCAAGAATATGAAAATCCAGCTCGAGATTTATTAAAACAGGCAAGTTTAAAAATACTCACTTTAAATTTCATTAATTATAACAAACGTCATCTTCACAAAAAGTAGAAGTGTCGATAAAACATCAAATACTTAAACGCACTCGTTCATCATTCATTAAAACATTGCCATACTTTAAATCACACTAAGTCAATTTTCAAGGAGAGACGACCATGGAATTTCAGTCAACTTTAAAATCTATGGTAACAACCTTCACATCAACAAAACCATTGCCATGAAATTTAAGAAATTATTTAATTTATCACTACGTTATTTCGAAGTATCCGATAAACTAGTGAAATCACATTTGATTTGCACGTTGCCTTTAAATATTGTAGTGGTGCTAGTGTACGACTAATTTAACCAGGCTAACTGAATTAATAACTTCTAGTAGAATTTTCTAATCCAGACGAAAGCTATGTTTCAACTTTAATTTCACTTTTCTGCAACAAAGCGCTGTCCACCGACCCTATTTTGCTGTCGCCTCAGAAAAGTTGAACGCGAAAACATTTATACCGTATAAATGCTTTGTATAACTTATTTTTCAATTTCCATATATTTAAAGTATTTTATTACTTTGAATTAAATGAATTTTTTTCAGTGCAACAAAGACTAGTTTCCTCTAGTAAAACGAAATGTTGCAAACAAAGGTTGGTTGATTTGGATTTTATGGAGCAAGATCCATAAAAGGATAAGCTGCGCCAAACACAAGATAATAAAATGAGGAAATAGAATAATCAGAACACTAAAAGGAGTGGAAGGAATAAAAACAAATAGGTTGCATAAAATTTAAATATAAAGGTAAAATTTTAATTGAGAAGGGGGAATTGAGAATTCATATTAAAAACCTTATTTTTAATATGAATTTTATATCGATGGTAATGTTAACTGATAAAACGTGGTGTGGTATAAAAGGTAAACAAAAACATTTATATGAAGTTTAAAAGTTCAATGAGATATAAAAACTTAAATAAATTTGGGTGGGGGATATTCTCCTACCAAATCTTTTCAAGTTTAAAATTGAATTGTTAAATAAATTTCCACGATGGTTAAAAACTGGATAATTGATTCAAATATGATGAACGGTAAGAGGGACAACACACGCGTTACACTCCTAAAAGATGTCCGAGTAAAACGAGTGTGGCCAATACGAAGGCGATTAAAAGCACGTCGGAATGTCGAGAAAGCCCTATGAAATGATTCGATGAATGCCATGGAGCTTATTGTTTGTTTTCAGGCTCCAATCATTTTGCCACTCGTTCCATACAATGCCTCGAACAGTAAGTCGGAGATCATATGGAACGGGGAGACTCAAAGGGGTCACAGCACTTTTCGCTGCTGCATCAGCTTGTTCATTTCCTGCTACCCCGACGCGTCCAGGTATCCAACAGAAAAGGATACCAAAGCCACGCCGGGTAAGTCAGATGATTTTAAAACGGCAAATGCAAGGCACTCTAACGCTTTGAGTCCGAATATATATAATGAATTTACCATCTCCGAGAGTGGATACAAGCTTCATATCCTCATACAACTCACGGAATTCAGCTGTAAAGAGATCACGCAGGGTAGTATGTAGCTCCTGATAGTCGAGCCGCATACTTCGCAAACAAGGGAATTTTGGTAAAAAATATATACGCAAGAATTGGAATTTTCAATAATTCAAAGTCTTACTAGTTTGCTTTCAACGAAGGGCGGCGGACAGCGCCCCAAGCAATCATTTAAGTTACTACAGCCCATAAAACGCCTCCTAGACATATCGAAAATATGCAGCCGCTACGAGTAATTTTTTTGTCTATCCAGTTAGCTGTGTTATACGAGAAGCTTTTTCTGTCAAGCTTAATAAAGGTGGCGGTAGTGTTTTTGCGGAGGAACGTGCTTCCTGAACGTATTTCGGATGTGACGTCACATAGCTCGTTTTCCCAGAACTATTTCAGCCCGTCGCTGAGATCCAAAACTCGTCAGAATTGATAAATGTTAGTTGATCGATTAACGCCAATTGGATTAAAAGCCAAACGTCGCCAAAACGGCAATTGAATTACATTAACTGGAATATACCTTACAATTCGTCGGAATCGAACGCCATTCAGAATATTTTGGTTGGGGTTTATGGCGCAAGGGCCATATTTGGACAGGTTGCTCCAAATAAGAGTCAAGTAACGGATTAAATACCCACAAATTTTAATGGAACAGAAGAGATACACAGGCAGGAATCGAATTTGCGCTGCCTCTCAGGTTGCTAGAAGAGTAGGCAAACCCACTCAGCTACTCTAACTTTTCTAAATACAGTTAAACAAGATTCGGCAGTCCTACTTTCAAGACATGGCTCCATGCGACGTTTGTCCAATTCTCAGGCTGAAGATAACACTAAAAGGGCAAGATTCAGAGCACTTAATAAATCAAACCTTATGCGACGAAACATCTGGAAATCCCAAATACATTAAAAATGATTCCAACTGTGTGCGGACTAAGTTTGAAGTAAACATGTGAATTACTTTCATTTGTCTGATCGAAAGGGCGGAGTCTTAGAACCAGACCTAAATTACTTCCTTGTGCATATAAAACACTTTATAAAGCACTACTTTTAGACTATGTTATCGAAATATTCCCGCTAAGCGTTTCGGTTATTTTTAATCCAATACGAGTTGTCCAAGCACCAGTCTGAGCTTGAACTGAAAGAATTCCCAAATATCACCCGAACACCTACTACACGCTGCGTTAAAATGTCAAGAGTTTAAAAGTCCTGCACTTGACGGGTTAGTTACCACTTAGGAGTTGAAAAGGCGGATATCACAATGCTCTTTGCAGGTTCCTCTTCCAACGATTACCGTGAAGTCTTGAATGGTTGTTCAAATACTCAGAAGACTTCCCCAAACAGAAATGGGTTATTGAAATGCTGAATAATTTACGTGAATGCCGTTTGTTTAGCCTCATTTCGGAGAAATCGAATGTAACCTACTCAACCATCCAGTCCATCTTCGCAGCTTAAAATAATTACACACCACGCCGAGAAGAGATGGAAATAAAGTACGCCGGGCTTTTCGAAGCGTTGGGCACACAGAAATGAAGACATCCTGAATAGAACTCGGCATTTCGCCTGCGTGTGTAAAAGGTATAAATATTCAATGAAAATTTTTCCGGTTTAGCTAGAATTTTAAATTTCTTCAACTTAAAGCGCATTAAGAAATAATTTAAAGCAGTTTCCCAAAGTCTTTGCGCAATGCGCCCTTTTCAAATGCAATTATTTTAGGCTCCCTTCCCTCTGGGAAACTCGAATAATAAATTCAAAATATAGCTGTGCCTGCGATTTCTGAATTTCCTTGAAATATTTATGCAGCTGTGTGTAACTTTAGACTTTCGAAAAGCCAATGCCGAACGAAGGACGAGTCTGGTTTTACGGTACTAATGCATCTATATTAGGCTCCGTTTTCATCAACAGCAATCTCCAGTAAACTATTTGTAGCCTGTTCTTTAGCAAAGAGAATTAGTGACAATGCACCACCGTAGTGAGTGTCTATGTTCAAATATACGAGTTTGCTTAAAACATTTGTAGGGGACATTTTTAAACCTTATTACCTACTACTGCTCCTCAATGTCCCATTTCTAGATGGGTCCGGCATTAATTCAACGCCCAAATGGGCGGCAGCGCCCACTTAGAAAAGTATGATTTAAAGATTTATTTCATTGCAAAGAAAATTACATTTTGTAATTTGGATTGATCCCTTTCGAAATGGTTCTATCGCGATAGTCGGAAAAAAGCCACCACCTCTAATTTTTTATTATTGGGTTAATGATTGCTGAAATGAAACGTATAAGTATCCGATGCCACATAACAGTTGAAGTACTCAATCAACACCCATTTTTTTTTGAGCGTTGGAAAATGTGGTACTTGTACACACAGCATGGTAATTATTATCAACTCGCAAGGAATAAACTTTGAGGTACTGAAATTTGACTTAGTATGACTGAAAGAAAATTAAAAATTACCATTTCACAGTTCGTGAAATAATTTTTTTAAATTTGATTGTCAATTTCGCGATGCCAAGTTTCCCTCGCGAATTAAATTTTCCGGCTACATAAATATAAAACTCCTCAAATAAAATGCAAGTGACACACACAAACTACAGCATTGATATTAAGTCCTGATCAGACGGTTAGCTTATTAGTCTTATGACGCAGTCCAAGGTAAGACAAGCCGCCACCAAACGGAAGACCAAATAAAATCTTCAAACTGAACAGTGATAAAATGGCTGCAAGCATGTGTATGCTATTAACATTTTACAATTAAAATTTAAGATCTCGTCGAAATAATGAATCAATTTAAGCGCTTTTTCAATAGTATGAAAACTGAACGAGATTAAAAATGTCATCAACTAGAAATGGTAAACTTTTGATACAGGTATTTACAATAGCGATGCGATAATGAAAGATAGAAACGGTTTAAAAATTTAATACTACGTAAAAACTTAAGATTCGAGTGAATTTTTCTCCCATCAAATCTTGAATGTTTAAAGAAACAAAAGCTTTGACATAAGTTAAAAACTGGACAGTCAAAATGCGATGGAAGGTAAAACACCGGATACCCTTATCAGAGTGGGTTGGGTGGTTTTTAATGGCTCAAAGGTCGTATTTGGACAAGCTGCGCAAGCACAAGACAAACACCAACTGGAATACACAAGGAAAATTTTACTGACACAGAAGACGGAAACACCCAGGGAGGAATCGATCAGTCTCAACTCGCATTTTGATAGCGCAATGGTCTTAGGGGCCGCAGTGAGATTCCACTGAGGCACGGCGACCTCTAAGATGAATGTGAAAAGTTTCACGTCTACACGAAATACTTAGGTGCTTTTCGAATTTTACTCGACTATAAACATATATAGTAAACAAACATAATAAATTTAATTATTCTTTAATCAAAATCTCACATGGGGAGGATTGGAAATTATCAATTTGCTCTTAATTGGAAACATGAAAATTAGCTATTCCATTAGGAGAGGCTGTTTCCGCCACTCTAAATGTAGGTGACTGTAGTGGTTTTTTTACGACGGAACTCGTTTCCTGTAGGTATCCTGGACGCGACGTCACTGGTTTTATTTTCCAAAGATTCAACTACAGCGCCAATACAAATTCCAAAGATTCAACTACAGCGCCAATACAAATTCCAAAGAATAAATTGTTCAACACCGATTAGATTAAACTCCAAAAGTCGTCGAAACTACAATAAACAAAAAATCTTCGATTTACGTGTCTTGTTTGTTTTCTCTGGAAATCCTTCATACCCCACATACATTTTGAGGTTATTGCGGATTGTTTAACTAAAAAAAAATCTAGATTTACCTAATTTACTCTTGGGAGGGTTCTAGTCAATTTTGGTTTTCAAAAGAAATGATTTGAATATCGACGATGGTGTAAATTGTGTTTTTAGAGTTTTAAATTTATAATCTGAAAGTTCACTTCAATTTTGGTATAGGTACTTTCTTTTGTTCCAGTTTCCAGTTATGAACAGAATAAAGGAAACTGCTTAGATATTCATTTTATGATATCCGATTAATTCTTGCAAAATAGTTAGTGCTTGGACAAAAATCAAGTATTATGGGTATCATGTTTATATAGTGGAGATGGGTGCCCCTTAAGAACACTTTGCAGCCAAATAAAATTTTCGTTTCAAGACATAGGCAACCCTTACCACCATTTTTAAAAACACTTAATTTCATGAAGAATGAAATTAAGTGTTTAAAATTACTTAGTTTTTAATACGAATTCCTATTAATTTTGTTCTGCACCCTTTCATACCGAGAAATGGGTAAAAAAAACTAGAAACCTTAGAAGATTGCGTCAGCCATGAACATAAACAGAAACACCACTTTCCAACGCGCACAAACTTGAATAAGTTGGGACAAATTCTTTAATTCTGCAGTGAAACGAGATTTCATTAAGCAGTACATATCAAAGTTTGCAAAGCTCTGAAAGATTAGGCGACATTTTGACTTAAAACTGAATCAACTGATCTTGAAATGGAACTTCAAGAGTTAAATGAAAGCGTGAATTTTCAATTATAAGCTTCACAGCCCGAGTATAATATTTTGCATGTTAAGTTTGTCTAAAAACAAATTCCGAATTTATCTCGAGCAAATGCAAAATATAACGTAATCCTCATGACTTTAAGTGACTACACTGAATTAGCAGTTATTCTGAAGCCTCATTTGCCCGTGGTTACAGCACAATAATACACTCCTAAATCAGTTGCATAAATTTTAACGTGAAGCTTATTCTAAAAGTAAAAATTACTTTTATCAATTAAATAGTTATCAATTAAATAACTTATCCAAATTCCATTTAAGTACAATGTTAAAAACAGGAATACATCTCGCAACTCAAATTCAAAGAGAAAATATTTAAAAATTCAACGATACCCTACACTTGCTTCGTTTTCACCAAGCGAAATGACACTCGAAAGTCATCACACATGAAAACAAAGTTGAAAGTTTTTGAAATTACAAGAGGAAATTATAAATAACTTACCTTTCGAATTAAAACACTATTGCTGAATTAACACGCAGCGTTGCTTCCGTTAAAAATCTAGACCATAAAAACTGAAATCATCAATGATTCAGCTCAAAATTAAAAACATTCCACTCAAACCAAGAACAGAGCTCTGCTCTTCAATCGGTAAAAGTCAAAATGAATTCTAAAACTTTCATGCTGTCAGCCACCTTTTTACCCCAGAGCCCCAAATACCCGCGTCTCCGTTTCATTGGTCGGTGGGGACGTGACGTCAAACCAGATATGATGCCACATTCTCGGTCATGTGGAAGAAGTCTTGAGTTCGTTTCGCTTTCTCTGATTTCTTTAAAGCTTTGTTTGAACGGAATTGATTTCGATTTCAGGTAGAAATTTTTCCATATTTGGTCAATTCACGTTTTTGGTTGGCTGTTTTAGCAAAAGATGAAATGAAAAACCACGAGCATAATTTTTTTCCCAACTTTTATCTTTATTAAAAAAAAGAATAGCTTGCAAATTAAATTATCTAATTAACATTCTCACTGTTAACCAAAACAAAATTATCTGTGTCGTTTCATTTAATATGATGAGGTAGTTGGGTAGTTAAATTTTAGTCGCCTGTGGCTATTGGCGACGGTCCGGGATCAATCCCAAAAAGAAAGATCGAAAGGCACCTTGTAATTTTGAACAACGGTCAGATGATGAGATCTACACCTGGGATTACACCCCACTACTGAAACTTAAACACCATGAAACGTCCGTACATTTGAGGCCACGGAAGATTTAACGTGCTCCATCCCCACGAAAACGACGGTCCTTGGTTGAATCCAGTTTCGAACTCGCCACCCGACAATGGAATGGAATTTGGAACTTTTAATTAACGTCGCACTGGAGCAACACAACGGGCTATTGACGACGGTCCGGGATCAACCCCTAAAGGGAATGATCCGAAGACAACACCATTTAATTTTGAACCATGGTCAGGTGACGAGGTCACCCCTGAGCTGGCACCCCACTCTCCAAACTTCCACGCCAACGTGAGGATGTTTGAAGCCATGACAGATTTAACATGCACCGCATCCTTTGTACATGACGGTCTTTGGTTGGTTACTCTCCCAACCGGGCTACAGAGGCCCTCGCTATCTCAGACATTCGTTGAAAACATTTTAATTCTTTTTAGTGATGGGAGTATTCGAATACAAAAGTACTCATGTACTCGATACTTAAAAGTAATCGTTGTACTCGATTCTTTTCCAAAGTATTCGGTTACCAAAGTACTCGGATCCAAGGTATTCGAATACAAGAGTATTCAGATACAGGTATTCGAATACTAAAGAACTCGGTTCCAAGGTATTCGGTTACAAGAATACCCATCCCAGATATTCGGATGCCAAAAGTACTCACTTTGTGTATTCGAATATCAGAGTATTCATCTTAAGTAGAAGTGTCACATGGTTCTCGTTAGTTTTGTTTCTTGTCTTGATTTTGCTTTTTCCAATTTTACATGTCCTGAAAATGCACGTGATGAAGTGTCGAAAAATTCCATCGATTAAGGGATTGGATCTGAAATTTTCTGGAAGCAATTTCCCGAACAGGCAGGCTTCAGTAAATTACACAATGGTTTGCCTTTTGTTTTTGAAAATCAAGTTGGAAGCTTTTTTAATTTTTCAATTTTAATTTCAGCTATATTTTTAATTTTAATTATTTACGCTTATTTTTTTTAAATTTAATTTCATTTTCAAGCTTTTTATTTCTGACATTTAAAATATATCTGAAAATAAGATACATAATGCTTGATATGCTTTTCTTTTCCTTCAAGTAAAATAACGTTATTTCATTCTTAAGATGGCTGTAATTTCTTTAAAATATCTGACAATAACTACAATTATCTTTAAAAATATCTGACAAAATCTTTATTACGATAGTAAAATGATTATGAATATTTTTTTTCTGCTTTGAATCTACTCACATCTTCGTACTCCAAACAGTGGTTTCACAAATAAAAAGTAAATTTCCAGGAACAAGATTTGATTATTTAATGTAATTTATTTTGTAAATATTCACGGAACCATTCTTGTACTTAGATCAACCGAGATGTGTCACTTTTTATGATAAATTTAGAGAAATAATTTTGAAGTTTCAGATCCTGGTATCAAAAGAAACAAATTATTTTTTTACATTCATACAAACTTTTTCAAAAGTGTCTTTACACAATTTTGTATAAAATGTTTCAATCTTATATTCGGGGCTCCCTTCAAAATAAAATTCTGGCTACGTTCCCGGTTAAAAGTGATTATTAACGATTTCCTCAAAATATGGTAGAAAATCAAATCTTTCCTACGAAAACTAAAATTTAAAAATCATGATTTGCATAATCAAGATAAAAAATACGTCACACATATTTATAATTGCAGAAAATGTATACGTGACCAGAAAATTCAGCAATTTGTAGATGGGATTAATTTTTGTTCTTCAAAAAACAATTTGTCTAGTTCAAATAGATTGATAATAGTAGTTACACTTAAATATTTTTTAAAAATTTATATAAATAATTCGGAAAAGGAAAAAATTAAATATAATTCAGAAAAAATTTGAGTTTCGTGAAAAATAAATTCCTCTTTTAATCACAGCTTGATCAAAGTATTAAAAAAATAGAATAAATTCGATTGTTTTGTCAAAAATTATCATTCGCATTAAAACAACATTCTACCAAATTCCTCTTGTACCAGATTCAAACCATGAACCGGTATGTTACAAATCCAGTGCTCGAACCACAATACCAAGTATGACACCATAAATGCCTGTTATTTATATTCAAGTACCATATACCGTAATTCTCTGATTCTTACTATCGATTAATCGTTTTTGTATATGTACTCGAATACTTACTCGATACTTAAAAGTACTCGAATACCAAGTATTCGATTCTCAAAGCACTGCCCATCACTAATTCTTTTTTAAAAATTCTAAAATTGATCTTCCGCTTTTGAAAAATTGGTTACTCTTCCGTTAAAGCCACACCACTCATTTCCACTTCTTTCCGGCCCAACTAACAATAAACAAATACAGAAAAAAGGTAGTTTTAATTATTGCATCTTAAATGATTGTATGACCTACACAAAACAAATTAATGAACATTGCAGTGAAAAAAAGTTAAATAAGACTAAACAGCAGGCATAAAATTAGAAATTGCATTTAGCATAGCAGATAACATTTCTTCTTTAGAATGTAGCCGACGCCACATAAATTCAATTAGATAAGAGTCTAAAGTTGGCGTGCAGTGCCTCTGGCGTTTATTGCGCCATTTCGCCCTCCCGGCATGAACGAAGGCTACATGAACATTTCGACTTCGAGTCGTATTTTAATTTCATTAGGTGGTTATTCGAACATAATCTTTCTTTGTGAAGAATATTTCTTTCTTGAAGAAATAGTTTCGCCGCTTGTTCATCTCTTGGCAAATCCCAAATCATGAAATCCATTACACTAACAAAGGAGAAAGCAAAAATGGCGCCAAAGAACAAAAAGCTTGGAAACAAATAGCTCCAAGAAATAAGCAAAAAAGTTTATTAGTATGGCTATAACGGTAAAGTGCCAATTGTAGTCGATCAACTTTGTTCCGTCTACTGTGTCGCTGCATATCCTGCTTAGGACCTAGTCATAAAATTCAAAATCCATCCGTCTGTACTGAAGACATTTTATTTTTAGTAAGCTGTCATTTCACTTGAGGAATGGAATTTTCAAAAAACAAGTTTTTGCTTGAAAAGAAATTGATCATAAATATCTCGTATCAATGACTTGTCAGACTTTCATAACTATGGCGGAATTCGGAACTCATATTTCTCGTTCGAGTGTTACAGGTCAAAAACTTGATAGGAAAACTGGCTGCAATTTGTCATTTTTACAAGAAATTAACTTAAGGGGCATTCAAAATAATTTCAAAACTCAAAATCGACTTCTTTAATAGTCATCTCGCTGTCATATTTTATAGTTTTCTTGCACTATAGTGAAATGAATTATATGGATGGATAAAGCCAGCACACCTATTTCTTTCAAAGTAAACTGTAGAAGCTATAGAAATGTCAAAACCGAATTTAAAAAATTATTTTCCGCTCACTTATTTTTTTCCTATATTTGCACTTCGTATATGTGCATTTTTCTGATAGGGAAAAGTAATTTTTCGGATCACTTTCATTGTATGTTTAATCAATTCACCCCGAGCAATGCCGGGTAATTCTGCTAGTAATTTTTTAAAGCTAAAAACATACAAAAATTGATTGCAAATTTAAAAAAAATTGTACACCAACTACACTAAGAGATAAGGATAACATTTTTTAAGTACTTACGTCTCAAACTTCATACATATTTGTTTTCATTAGGGGGTTATGAAGACTTTCATTTGTAAATTTGGTTATTCAAGAAAGCAGGCAGCTCCAATCCGGGCCAACGAAAACCTTTAAAGTAGGATCCACACTCTTTACTTTCCATAGGGCCGCTGTACCCGGTTAGAAGAGTAACGGATCAGAAATAGGAGGGTTACAAGTTCGAATCCAACCAAAGACCCTCGTGTGCATATTTAGCTGACACACGTTAAATCTGTCGTGGCTTCAAATGTCCTCACGGTGGCATGGTATGGAAGTTTGGAGAGTGGAGTGCCAGCTCAGGTGTGACCTTGTCATCTGTCCATGGTTGAAAATTACTTGGTGTTGTCCTCGATCTTTCCCTTCGGGTTTGATCCCGGAGCGTCGCCAATAGCCCACTGTGCTGCCCCAGTGCGACGTTAATTAAAATACCTACCATTACTTTCCACCTTATTATCATAAGAGCTGCCGAAGTATTGTATACCACAGCTGCCTCTATGTAATATCGGGTATTTTTTTTAGGTAATTTTTAATTAACGTCACACTGGAGCAACATAACGGGCTATTGGTGACGGTCCGGGATCAATCCCAAAGGGAAAGATCCGAGGACAACACGTAATTTTGAACCACGGTCAGATGACGAATTTGATATCGGGATATATCGTGGTGATCCGATTGAGCTCCTAATTCGCCTTGGAGATGAAGATGGCCACTTTTCAAATGATCAGAGTATATCAACCTATCAAAGTACTCTCCTTGTGCAGAAAAGGACCGGACCATTCAGATCAGGAGTGGTTGCCTATCAAACCAAAAGAAATCGAGGTATCCACAATATCAATATGCAACAAACAATTGCAGATTAGCTTTTCGGTTGCACATATGTAAATGAACCTTGTTAGAAAAATTTATGCATTTATTAAAACTAAGGCCGATACTATACTATGAAGAACATGAATCAACTTTTTACACTCAGTCTCCAATTAACATTTCCGAATCAATTTTTTATCATGTTCCATGTCATGGTTACAGTTTGCACACGTGCATAATGAAAAAATACACCCACAATATAGTTTGCGCGTGCTTAATATATATAATATGGAGGCACAATAACGTTTATAATAAGCAAGTAACAGTTGCACGTGTGCAATAAAAATATTCGCGAAGTGTTTGCACGTGCTCATACGTCCGCCAAGAGGAAAACTTTTTTTCTTTCAAAAACCTGTTTTTTACTGATCAAGTAGTCCTCATAGAGTCCGAAACCTTGTGCAGAAAAGAACCGTTCAACTCAGGAGTGTGTGTGGTTGCCCTATCAAACTAAAAGAAATCGAGGGACCCACGATGTAAAAAATTATGCTTAAAACATTAATACTTAAAGAAATACCTGGAGTTAAAAAAATTAGTAGAATATTATATCCAATTTCAGGCCTAATATTAGAGCTACACATACACAAATGTTGCTATTCTCTAAAAAAAAACCAACTTCAAATTTCCTTTTCTTCTTTTCTTCTAAAATGATTCAATCAACAAAGCATTTCAAAATAATATACATGTAACATCGTACATATAATGTGGACCACTGATTACAAGATACTTTTACATCTTTAACTTTCCAAATCATTGGATGTTATCAAAAAATAATTATTTCATCCAAATATGATCCTAATAGTATAAAACAAAAATTGAAAACAGGTATTTTTAAATGGTTCAAATGCTGCATGTTCAGTCATAATGAATGCACGGACCTTAAGTAGACACCTTAACCATCCAAGTGGTTTCAACAAGATATCTTGTCCATCTAGATCCGACCAATTTTTCTAAGATATCTCGTCATCAAAATATCGTCGATTTTTTATGATAACGAGATCCAGATTTTGTCAGTTCTCTTCTAATAACGAGATACCTCCTCCATCAAGATCTGGCCAGTTTTGCTAATGACGAGATACCTCATCAAGATAACCACCAAGAGGGTTAAGGCTCACCCAATTCCCGCCGGAGGATTATCCATCACTTCAGCGATGTATGGAATTTTGGTATGGGTCTTAACCCCAACGATTTTATGATGGTTACACTGATACTGTCAGGTAAAAAGCGTCTTGAATTTGCATAAGACTTCAATTTTTTTCTTGGGCGACATTGTCTTGCTTCTTTATGTAAAGCTGGATCTTCAAGTGTTAGATTTTGTAAATCTGTTGGCGACAAAGGTTCTCCAGAATGTTTATCATAGTTAAGAGACCTTTCATGGAGATTTTATCCAGAAATAAAGTTACCATTGTTCATCAAATCACCATTTGACAAAGCTTCCATTCTACACGTCTCTTCTTTACTTTAGAATTAACTGGAGAATTTTTTTTAAAGAAAAACAATACTATGAAGGTGAATTCGAACTCAGCAAAAGGTAATCGCGGCCGCCCGTTTTACACAAGTACTTTAACCGTTCGACCATGATCACCTACTTTATAGAATACATATAGAATACTAGCTCGTGAAGAAAGTTTACATCTTAAGGGAGTGAAAGTATGTGTTTTCTTTATTGTGAATACCTTATTGCCCCTGTGAATAATGAATATGAAGTTGAATTTACAAGTTTACATCCAAAGTCTGCGAATTATATGTAATGACAGGGAAAGTATCAGAATATAGAACTTTCTGGAACTTGTGAGAATATGACTAGGGATTGTTTTGCACGTGTAGGTTAGTTAAGATAACACAAGGAGTTAACACGTAGTCACTGAGTTAAACATGTAGTTAAACACGTAGTCACCGATAGGATACAATCTTAAGTAAATTAGAAGCTTTTAAACGCATTGCTGTTTAGGAGAATGGTGTTGTTTTTCTGATTGTGAATAAAGCAAATGAATCACATGATATGCCCGAACTGGAACTTCCTAAAGGGTTTTAGCTATGAAATAGTGACGAAAGGAGTCAATACGGAATTTACAGATAGTGGTAGCAGTTTAAAGCAGACGTTGCCGGATTTTGAGGTGTAAGAAAGGGAAGGGGCGCATACAGTGGTGATTCACATTTGAAAATGCATCAATGAATTAATTAACCCCATAAGGGAGGGTACATAACTAGCGAAAAACGTGACTCATAAGCGATAAGCGTGAAACTATAAATACAGGCGGCCCTCGACTTTCGCACAATTCGCTATTTCGCACATTTTTAAAAATTCAATTTTTTAAAGATTTTTGTCGATAATGCAAAAATTGTTCGCTTCCATGCAGTCGCTCCCACGGAGCGCTGCATGGAAGCGAATATGTTCAATTTTGAAAAACAAGAATAAAATTAAGGAATACGTTCAAAATTGTGAAAATATATCTTCAAATATTGTTTCCAAAAGACACGGCATAGTAGTGATGGATGAAATGGAAAGATCTTTGTCATCATGGATTGATGATCAACATCAAAACGTTGTTCCTCTGAGTTTTTCCATGATTAAAGCTAAGGCTCTTAGTTTGCATAAAGATTGGAAGACTAGATAAAAAGATTCTAACACGGTTTTTCAAGCAAGTAATGGCTGATTCGACACATTTAAAATGAGGTATTCTTTAAATAATATTAAATTCACTGGGGAGTATCGGCTGATGCAGATAAAGTTGCTGCAAAAGAATTTATTTCTTCATTGTCCAAAGTTATTGTAGATGGAGAATATTCTCCTAGTCAAATATTCAATGTATACGAGATGGGTTTATTTTGGGAAAAAATGCCTAATCGTACATTCTTATCGAAGGAAGAATCAGTTGCCCCTGGACATAAACCTTCTAAAAACCGATTGACATTGCTTCTTGGCGATTGAGAAAGACAGCATATTATAGAACTCTTTATCAAGAAAAGAAAAAAAGGGTGGTATTCAACTAACACTCTTGACAAGTTTATAAAGAAAACACCTGAAAGCACTTGAACACGCCTCGTTAACTTAATTATGAATATTGATAAATAAATATTTTTAATATATTATTGATAAATAAATATTTTAAAATACAATTTTTGATGTTTTTTTACATCTCTCTACTTTCGAACATTCAACATTCGCACACATTTTCAGGAACCAATTATGTGCGAAAGTCGAGGGCCGCCTGTACTTGTGTACGGGGATTTGGTAGTCCAGATACCTTGTCAAGTGAACTTTGCTGGATCTCTACTGCTCAGTAACTGCTTTTTCTTCTAATTTTGTGGCGTTAAAAATGGATTGTGAAGACGAAGTTTCAAGACTGTTTTCTGAAAACCCCATAACCGCTGAGAAGATGCGTGAAATAAATGAACTGGATATGGAAGCTGATGTAAATATAGTTTTTTCAACACCTCTAAAATAGTGCTAGTTTTATTTTTAAGATTACGAATTCTGTATAGTAAAACAAATTAATGTTATTTAGGATAATGATGAGAGATATCGCAACTGTTTCGCGAATATCCTATGACAGAAGAAGAGCTTGAATGGATTAAGGAAATTGAAAGTGAACTTGTAAGTGTAACGTTCATTACTAGTGCGCGAATAGTTTTTTTTTTTAAATTAAGTTTCAACACGTCTGATACCTTCTTTTTAATTTACGATTTGAAAACCAGATTGTTGGTGGTAGTGGAGAAGTAAATATTAATGAACATTTTCTTAACTTGTATTCATATTTTGTAATAGATAATACTTCACGTACGGGTTTTTACTTATACATTTTTACTATTTTGGTTAGATTGATTTGCCGTATACTTTAAGAGAAACGAGGAGAAAGGTCAACGCTCGCTTCCAAACGGAACAACGGACATTTTTGGCCCATATAAATCCTGATCAAATTCCCCACCAGTATATAGAAACAGTGTGATTAACACTGCTTTAACTTTCTTGGGAATGCTTATAACAGCACTCATAGCGGAAACAACACTTAATATGACGGAAAACGATTTCATAAGGTATTGTTAAAAGAAATGGTAACAGTGATAACACCTTTATGTGTACGTATTTATTTCAGGAGAATGTATATATGTTTGTTATTTATTTAATTTATTTATTTATTTTACAGATTCTGTTTCTTTTCTGATCATTTGGACCGGCCCATTTCCACATGCTTAAGAAGGATACGGGACATATCGGTGTTCATTCCTTCAACGATAATGAAAGTGTTACAGGTAATTTTTAAATGATAGTGTTACAGGGTTATTAATGGAGGGGTGTAATATGGAATCGAAGGCTTACAGTTTTTATTTCTTTCAGAGCAAAGACAGCATTCCACTGGACGACCGCAGCTTACGAATTGATGTGATTACGGTACGAAATCCTCAAGGAGGTGGAAGGCGACGCCTTTTAGATGTTGCTTCCAATCGTCTTAAGAAACGCTGTATCGTGAGCATACCAAGGGAAGACGACGGACTCTGCTGTGCACGGGCTATAGTAATGGGAATGGCTTATATCGAAAAGAGATCTAACTACAAAAGCATTAAGGATAATCGGAACCCTCTGCAAAACAGAATGGCCGAAGACCTGCATAGTAAAGCCGGAGTACCCCTGGGACCTTGTGGTTATACAGAAATCAGGAAATTTGAGGATTACTTAAAGGCACAGATCCATGTGGTTTCTTCAGACAGCTTGAACAATGTAAGTACCCCTTTATTTTCTTCTAAAAGGTACAACGTTAGGAAATTTAAAAAAACCTAAATCATTTTTAAATTAATATTTTTTAGGTTGCTTATAAAGGACCTAACCATGGACCTACTAGTCCTCGAATATTTCTGTATTTCAACGATAACCACTATGACACCGTCAACTCAATGACAGGTTTCCACGGTCTTATTTACTACTGCTCTGACTGTGATAAGCCGTACAACGTAATACACAAACATAGATGTGAACGCATATGCCCCATATGTTACTCTCGGGAGTGTGTAGAGGGTGTTTTGAAGAATTGCACGGACTGTAACCGTGTGTGTAGGTCTGATGATTGTTATGCCCGCCATAAATCGGTAGTAGGTAAAAAGGACAGTTTTTGCCAACAATTTTATATTTGCCCCAACTGTCATAAATTTTTAAATTCCAAACAACGACCCCGTCACCTACATAAATGTGGTGAAACACTATGCAACAACTGCAACAAATATTCGTTAACAGAGCATTTGTGTTATTTAAAGAAAATTCCCCCTAAATCCCCTAATGAAAAGTTTATATTTTTTTATTTTAAGACAGATCAGAGTGATTCTGAGCATAAGGTCAACTTTGCTGTCGCCATGTATGCGGATGGTTCGGAATTTGTGTTTAAGGGATATGAGGCTTGAGACCAGTTTTGAGCATTTTTGTTTCGCCCCAACATAAAGATTACACGGCAATTGCCCATAACATGAAAGGTTTTGATGGGCAATTTGTTCTAGCTTATTTGCTAAAACAAGGTCTCACTCCCTCTGTTATACCAAACGGAACAAAAATCATGCATTTAGAATTACCCTCCCATAAAATTAGAGTAATTGACTCCTTTAATTTCTTACCAATGGCCCTCTCAAAATTTCCCAAAACGTTTGGTATAGCTGAATTAGCTAAAGGTTACTTCCCCCATTTGTTCAATACCCCCGATCATCAAACCTACATAGGCGAGTTACCGAATGCCTTCTTTTATGCACCCAATACAATGCTTACTGCTGACCGGCAGAAATTTTATGCCTGGTATGAGGAAAGGAAGGAGAGTTTCAACTTTGCGGAGGAAATGTTAAAATACTGCAGGTGAGTAATTTTTTATGTCGTAATCCATTTGTCTGCCATGGTACCCGTTGTGAGGATCATTAAAGTTTCTGCTGCCTAATTTATGACTTTATTTTTAAAGCTGTGTTTACATAACAGTCTTCTCTTAATGTATAGTTAAAACTTATTGGTGTGATTTAAATCAGTGAATGGGTTAAACGTATGTTTTTAAATATTATTGTAAAGGGGTTTCTCATTTTGAATATATATCTTTAGGTCGGATGTGGATATTTTACGAAGGTGCTGTATGCAATTCAGAGGGGAATTTTTAACCGTGACGGGTATCGACCCCTTTCAATATATCACCATTTCTAGTGCCTGTATGGCTACATATCGCTCTAAATTTATTTCCAACGAGGCGATAGGACACATGCCCAAAAATATGTACGTTAATAGAACACGACACAGTTTGGGGTCAATCCAATGGTTAGACTTTCTAAGTCATAAAAATGGAATAGCCATTATACATGCAGGTGAAGAAAGAAAGGTGAGTGGCATATCTGTTGACGGTTTCTGTGAAGATACCAATACAGTGTATCAATTTCAATGTAAATATTTTTTTTCTAAAAGAGTCTAACACTATTACTTTTTTCAAAGAAAAAGTTATTCATAACTTTTTAAACATTTTAGGTTGTTTTTTTCATGGCTGCCCCCAGTGCTACACCGATCAGGACGTAATTAATCCGTTGAATGGCCATTTCATGTGGGAGCTGCATAAACAAACGATTGCAACCCAAGCCAAACTGCAGTCCTTAGGATTTCATTACGTCGAAATGTGGGAGCACACTTTTAATACATTGAAGAAGACAAATGCAGATTTGCAAGTCTTTCTGTCCACGCACGATGTGGTGGAGCGTTTAAACCCCCGAGACTCGTTCTTTGGAGGCCGGACAAACGCTGTACGTCTTTTCTACGAAGGAGAGGCTAAGTATATAGATTTCACGAGCCTTTATCCCTACGTAAACAAGTACAGTCGGTGAGATATATTTTACTTTGAAAGCACAATTTTAAATGCATTTTTTTAGATGTGCGTATGACTAAAACGTGTTTTATGTATATATTTTTTGCAGTTATCCTATAAAACATCCGGAAATTATAACCTCGGACTTTGGCAATCTAAACCAATACTTTTGGGTCATAAAATGCCGAGTTTTACCTCCTAGGAAATTATATTTTCCTGTTTTACCCCATACGTATTTATATAACTATGTCGTTAAAAATGTAATATTACTTTTAAATTGTCTCATTTAATTTTTTTAAAGCAGAAGATTAAATTAAACTTTTTTAATACAGATCACAAATAACAAGCTGACGTTTCCGTTATGCAAAATATGTGTTGAAACATATCAACAACAAGTGTGTCAGCACATTGATAACGAAAGAAGCTTTGTGGGGACATGGGTGACAGAAGAGGTGAAAAAGGCAGTGGAGAAAGGCTACGAAATTCTTAAAATTTATGAGGTGATTAATTACATCATTAAAACTAACAATTTATGATAATATGTTTAAGACTCAACTCTTAAAGCAACGTTTTTAATGTTAACAGATCTATCACTTCAAGGAAACCCGTGTAGGGCTCTTTTCTACTTACATCGATACGTTTCTGAAATTGAAGTAAGAGTCCTCTGGATGGCTTGCAGGGTGCACTTCTGATGTACAAAAGAACCTGTACATACAAAATTATAAAGAAAAAGAGGGAGTTGACCTAGACCCTTCCAAAATTGGTATTAATCCTGGGAGGCGGCAAGTTGCCAAACTGTGTCTTAATAGGTAAATAACGCATTTTTTTTACACGAACACTGTAAACGAAAACGATGATACTAAAATATTAATTACATTCATTTCTTATAGTTTCTGGGGGCGTTGGGGTATGAATGAAAATAAGGCACAGCTGAAATACGTCACAAAGCTCTCGGATTTAAACAAGCTGATAACAGACCCTACTATAGAGGTAATTTACTTTTAAAACATATTAGGACTACGATTGAAGAATGTTTGTAACAGATGCAGGAGTAAAAAACTGTTAATATTAAAGTTTCTAATATGCGTTTTTAATTGTTACAGGTTAGTGATCTCTATCTACCCACCGAAACTGTAGCGGCCGTACAGTACAAGACCAAAGAGGAATATGCACTACCGTCCAACCAAACCAACATCTTTCTTGCCACCTTCACCACTGCATGGGCCCGCCTAAAATTATATGAGGAGTTGGACAAATTGGGTGAAGACGTTTTATATTTTGACACTGATAGGTAATTATCACTTTGTAATGATGTTAGCACTGTATTTCTACTAAAAAACTGTATATGAAGTGTTTTATAACAATTGATATTTTCAGTAAATTATATATATTTATTTATTTCGCAGTATCATATACGCCTCAAATGGTTTGAATGACCCTCCATTAGAATCCTATCTGGGTGACTTAACAGATGAGTTGCACGACAAGACAATACAAGTGTTTGTCTCTGGTAAGATATTTTGCAAATACATATTTAGCTTAAGTGTTTTTAAAAATGTACACCCAATCACATATTTAGTGTGTTTAATAATCATTAAAAAAGATTCTTATATTATTTCTTCTGCCATAGGTGGAGCAAAAAACTATGCCTACCAAACCGAGGACGGTATTCAAAGCTGTAAAATCCGAGGATTTAGTTTGAACTTTAGGAATTTGCAAATATTAAATTTTTCCTCTATGAAAGAGTTAGTGCAGAATTTGGACATGACAAGCATACTTACAGTTTGCAATAAACACAAAATTACTAGGCACATTAAAAAGCGTAAAGTTATCAATGTATTAGAAGAAAAAAATATCGACTCGTTTATGACAAACGAGTCATTAAAGAAAATTATAAAACTCTTCCCTATGGT
The DNA here is from genome assembly GCA_933210815.1 of Meta bourneti. NCBI lineage: Eukaryota > Metazoa > Arthropoda > Arachnida > Araneae > Tetragnathidae > Meta > Meta bourneti. Next base: position 19,124,925 of record OW119922.1, read on the forward strand.
TTTTAAGGACGCTTGTCATGTTTAAATCTTGTTACATAGAGTGTATATATATTTTAACTTTATACCCTATGGTTTTAATGTAAATACTGTATTTCAGTATATATATTTTTTGAACTTTGTGTATTGAATAGTACTTAATGTAAAAGGGGTTTTGAGGTTATATTTTACTATTTAAAAAAGAGTGTTCACGTGTAGAAAAGATCAGTGTACAGAAAAGCATTTGGCCAAAGCAGTCATATAAAATGGAACTAGCCAGGACCCTTATGTTGTTAACTATTATATTTCCCATTTATGTTTTACTTCATATGGAGCTGTTTTTATGAAACTAACGACCCTTTATGCAATTTAATACAAAATGCAATGACCTTAGAAATATATAAAATTTATCAAAGCATTGATTCAATAGGTTATATCAAATGCAACGATTTCTACAATTTGTATTTTAACAACTCGCATTGTGGCAAAGCACTATGTGGTTGCGTACAAAATTCTATAAATGTATTTAAAAACCACTGTTTAGAATTTACTCAAAACATAGTGAATTCGTTTAGCGAGTGTGATCTTGTAGCATACACACTTGAAGGATGCCTAGACGTATTATGCCAGAGTATAAAAAAGGCAAGCTTTCTTAAAATGTAATCACTTATCATGGAACTCTTAAAGTTAAAACATCCTTTTACTATGTTAGTAGCAGGCCCAACGGGCTGTGGCAAGACTTATTTTGTCCAAAACATTATTGAGCAGAAAACAATAGATAATTTTCCAACGAAAGTACTTTGGTGCTTATCAAAATTTGTATACCCAAATGCCCACGGTACAGTTTCACGAAGGATTGCCTGCTGTCTTAAACACAGTTTCGGACGCTTTAATAGTCATTGACGATTTAATGACAGAGTTAGGAAACGACACGAAACTTACAAAATTGTCCACAAAGGGCAGTCACCATAGGAATTTAAACATTGTATTTATCGTGCAAAATGTGTTCCATAAATCTTCTCAGATGAGAGATATTTCCTTAAACAGTCATTACTTGATTTTATTCAAAAACCTTAGAGATAGACATCAGATAACCCATTTAGGCCGACAGCCGTACCCCTCAAACAACAAATTCTTTCAAGGGGTATTTCAAAATGCAACAAGCAAACCTTACGATTATCTGCTGATAGATTTGAAGCCTGATATGGATTGGCGTTTACGCACTGGTCTCTTTACTGAAGATACTTTCTATCTTTATCAGCCTCGCTAATAGTATGTAAGTACGTGATTTGTCAAACATTCTTGCTGATAGTGAATCAGAGAACTCATACATTTAATGCTTTGCAGTTTTAGTGCTATTGCCAACAGCATATAAATACCCTTGTTTAGTTTGAATAGCTCTCATTTGTTATCAATATGACTAAGTGCACACGACAGCAATTAGAACAGCTGAAACTGGTGTTAAAGAGTAAAGCAAAATCCGCTCTTTTGCGAAAGTGTTCAAATAGTACGATAAAATTTGTGTGCGAATACGCATTAAATTTATTAAAGGGTAACGTTCCTGTTTCAAAGTATAGAAAACACAAGCTTGCTCTGTATAAGCAAAGTATCAGAAAACTAGCTGATAAATCAATCCCTTTGTACAAAAAGCGCAAAATTCTCATTTCCCAAAATGGAGAAGACATTTTAAGTATATTATTGCCAGCAGCCATTTCGGTGATAGGATCCCTTATCCATGGAGTACAGTAAGAAATTAATGATAATGCCTGAGGACAGACTTCCCGCATTAGTGAATGAACATTTATCCGAACTGGACAAAAAAATGCACAACATACTAAGACAAAAATCTTTGAGTTACAGTGAAAAGGCCCTTCAATTCGTGCAAATTTTGCAACATTACGTAAAGTTTCCAATCCAGACAGAAAACCCCCAGTTCAGGACAAAAAGGTTCGGCAGGCAGAAATTCCTACCGAAAAGGCAAATCAACAAGAACCTCCCAATCCAGAATCCGTCACCTTTTGAAGTTCCTTTTCATAAAAAGTACCCTTTATTATTTCATTAGCTAAATCTTTCAATTTATAAACTACAGGTTTTCTAGGTATTATTTGAAGTATGGTAACAATCTCTCTAGTCCAATTGTTTTCATAACTTTCCTTAAAGAGCCGTTTTGTTTTACTTATACGTACTGTATCACCTATATTAAACTCGTATTTGTTTTTAGATTTTGTTACGTCTCCATATAAATTCTTCCAAACTTGCTGCTGATTATTTATGTTTACTGCTATTGGTTCCATTTCGATACTACGATGCCATGTTCTATTGTAACTATAAAACAACTTATCAATCACATCTACATATTTATGTGTATTGTATTCAGTAAAGTACTTCCACATTTTAGCTTTTAAGGTACGGTTAAATCTTTCAACTACACTCGCTTGGGTTTCATTGCTTTTCGTAAAGAAGTATACATTCATTTTCTTAAAGTACCCTTGTACCACTTTATTCTTAAATTCTGTCCCCTTGTCCGTTTGTAATACATCAGGTTTCCGTTCATTAAAATTTTTTTTAAATACCATTAAAATGCTATGACCTGTTTTGTATTTCAAGGGTATTGCCCAAGCATACTTTGAAAATATATCAATGCAAGTCAGTAAATACTTAAACCCTTTATTGAACTTGGCTATAGATTGCAAGTCAACTAAATCAGATTGAAACTGCTCGTCTATGCCTCCCACAATAACACGGTTTCTTAGGAAATTGCTTCTGGTCGATTTATGAAGTGTGTAAGTATCTTGCTTTCTGAGCCATTCTTGCACCTGTTTCCTGGGTATTTTGCTTTTCCCTTTTTGCAATGCACTGTAAACAGCATTTATACCACCAAAGCTTCCTGGCTGGGCTGGATCTAAATAAATTTGTCCGATTTTCTGATTTGTCATTGCAACAATTAAATTTAAAGTTACGCAGCTGCAGACTTACGTTCATGGTGTCTCAAGTACAAATGAAATCTCTCTATATAAAATAGGATGTATGTATATCTATATATATGTATATTTTCTATACAAATCTACACCGTTTGACCAATCCACACCAAATTTGGTACGCTTATACTTTAGAACACTGCAGTCAGCATAGGCTAACTCTTAACCCCCATTCTATTGGCCCTAGGGGGCTAAGAACTATTCGAAATCGCCATAGAAATAACATTGAGCATAGATTGATTGCTTTAGGCAACGATTGTTGCTTTACCAGTGTTGATCGAAAAACAATTTTTTCCGAAACAAATTAAATTACAATATTTATGTTTGAACTGACTTTTTAGTTCTTCCCATGATGTAAATAAATTATAGATATTTTATTGATGAAGAAAGAATATTTTAAAATATTTATTTTTGCAAGGAAATTGAAGGAAAGGTTTTCAGGAGTTCAAGGATTATTTTCAAGGAAAGTTGGTGTATATTTCGACCAACTTTCCTTAAATAATTTATTGAATACGTAATGATTTGAAGAATTATGTTTCACAAGCTTTTTAGGTAAGGCATGTAACTTATTTTAAAATGTCCGGAATAGATACATGTGAATCCTCCGTTGAAAGCAGTGATTTTATTTCTGAAAAATTCTGTAAAATCGACCTTCTGCTTTTTGAAAAAATTTTATCTATTCGGTTTAATTTGTCTACACCGATTACATTTATTTCTAACCCAAGCACCGTTATTCCGAAAAGCACAAACGAAAAACTCATTGATCATAAAAGAGTAATTTTGCTACTCGGTATCTGGCAGCACAAGAATTAATGTTTACTTTGTTTTATAAAACTTTGTAGAACTTTCTAGAAAGTTGGGGAAACGGAAACTTCCTTGGACTCATGGTGGAGAACATTCCAGCACCCACTCGATTCTTAGCTGGTCGTATTTAAAGGAAGCTAACTCGGTAAGTCTTCCAGTTTATCATCTTTCAGTGAATCTGGCAGTTTTATTTCGCTCTTTTAGTTGATTGTATAAGTGTTTCCTACTTTATTTGACAGTGATAGTGTACATTTTGGATTTATATTTCTAAATTGATGAATAATACTGATAATAATAAACTGATGATAATAATATGACTAATACTACATAATTTTAAATTCGTTTTTTCGTTAATTTTAGCTTTTTATTGTATTTTATAATAGATTTCATTGCTCAGTGAGAGTGCCTTTTGCTTATTTTATGAAATAGCATTTCTTTGTATTCTTTTACAGATTTCTTTGCTGTAGCAATGCCTCCAATGAAGCGGAAGGCGATCGGCTAAATGCAGTCAACAGCTAAGATGATGAAAGATGAGCGTAGTCCAGAAACTTCCGAGGAGAGGAATAGAAGACTTGCCATTGCGAGAGAGCTACAACATCTAGAGCAACAGAGACGGCACAGCAGCGTGAGGCCCGACTTCAGGATAAGAGGGATAGTGCTACTACATTTAGAGCAACAGAGACGCCACAGCAGCGTGAGGCCCGACTTCAGGATAAGAGGGATAGTGCTACTACATTTAGAGCAACAGAGACGCCACAGCAGCGTGAGGCCCGACTACAAGATAAGAGAGATAGAGCCAAACGATCACGGACTGCGCACCAGTTTAGCTTAGCATTGGAAGAATTCCACTACGATTCACATAAAGACTACTCGCTGCATGCAAGTGTTACCATCGGGAAAATGGAAATGATTTGTAGTTACTGTCAAGCCAAAAAGTTTAAATCAGAGTCTACTGGTATTTGCTGTAAAAATGGAAAAGTTAAACTCTGCCAGAAAATACAACTCATGTTTCCAAATGACATCATTCGGCGCTACATCAGTTGTTGGACAGCTCGGATTTCCGTCGACATTCAAGGTGCAAAGGCAGATTTATCATAGAGTGGGATCGTTGCTTCCGCTTACAGATCAACCACCAAAATTTCTACAACAATATTTTATTCAAAATGAACAAATGGAAATTTTTCAGAAGAGCACCTACATCTCGGGAACAAGACGTCAGATTGTGTTAAACTTACAGAGGATGTTTCATGAGCACAATAATCTTATTAAAACGTTTGAAACAGCATTGGAACGTATGCCAACAGATGAATATAAAGTAGTCATAAGAGCAGACCGAAGACCAGCATGCGAACACGAGCGGCGCTTTAGCTCTCCTCAAGCAGATGAAGTCGTGGTGGTTATATCAGATGAGTTTCATCAACGGGATATCGTTATTCAAAGACGAGGTGAATCATTGCAGCGTATTTCGGAAACACATCGATCTTATGATGCTCTGCAGTACCCAGTGATATTCCCCCACATGGTGAAGATGGATATTATTTTAATCTGAGGCAGATCAACCCAAGAACAGGTGAAACAACGAGCAAGAAAGTTTCAGCTATGGATTTCTATGCGTACAGATTAATGGTTCGAGATACTGAGCAGTACCACGTATTGAACTGCAGGCAATTGTTTCATCAGTTCATCGTCGATATGTACGCAAAAGTCGAGAGTGAGCGTCTCATTTACATTCGTCTAAATCAACGTAAACTGAGAGTTGATGAATATATTCACCTGAGAGATGCTGTGGCAAATGACGGGAACGTTGAAAACCTCGGTGCCTTAGTCATACTACCAGCTACATTTATAGGAGTCCCAGACACATGCACGAATACACGCAAGATGCTATGACGTACGTGAGGACGTACGGGAGACCAGACTTATATATCACCTTCACCCGCAATCCCACTTGGACGGAGATCAAGGAGGTTCTTACCAATGGTCAATTACCCAGTGAGCGCCACGACTTGATTGCGAGAGTATTTAAAGAAGCAGTTGAAACTGATTAACGTTATAACAAAGGGCCATGTATTTGGAGTACCAAGATGCTGGATGTATATGATTGAATTATTATTTTATTTCTATGATGAGTTCTATATTTTTACATAAATATTATGAATATTTGATTGATAAAAAAAGGATATTTAAAATATTTCATTATTCATAATTTACATTTTGTAATGGAACACGAAAAACTTCAACTTATTAATCATAAAACGTGATTTTGTTATTCTAGATTTGGCAAACCAGAATTAATGTTTTATTATTTTATAAATTTGATTTAGAATCCCGAGTTTATCTGTTTGAGTTAACACAGCTAAATGTTGCAGTCATATTTGAGCATAACTAAATTTCATAAATCATTATCGTCTTAATCAATATTTTCAAATGTGTTTTTTCGAATTCTTCTATTTCAGAATACACTCAGGCAGTCGAAATTCGACACTGCGCATCATTCGTTTTTTAGAATTCTGCATTTTTTTCGTCGGAATTTCGTTTCTGTTCGTATTTATGTCTTAATCTTTTACATATTGCAATATATTCAGGAATAAAAATGCATATATTTGAGTCCGAAGTATATTGTAAAAGCTATGAAAAAGTTAAAACGTATTTTCCGTACAACTTAAATAATTGCATTTTTCTGCTAAAGAAAAGTGATTACTCTAATTCACTTTTCAAGCAACATTTAACCATTTCAACCCAAGCATCGCCGGGTAATTCAGCTAGTGTATATCCAAAACACACAGTATCTATCTAAAATTTGTCACGGAGATACTCACTGTTTCAACAATACGCATACCCTTAGACGGTACAGTGATGATGTCAACACCATTAGAACGATTCTATTAGCTAATAGCTTACTGGACTGACCAAACTGAATATAAAGTAGTCATAAGAGCAGACCGAAGACCAGCAGGTGAACACGAGCGGCGTTTTAACTCTCCTCAAGCAGATGAAGTTGCGGTGGTTATATCAGGCGATGATTTCCATCAACGTGATATCGTTATTCAACGACGAGGTGAATCATTGCAGCGCATTTCGGAAACACATCGATCTTATGATGCTCTGCAGTACCCAGTGATATTCCCCCACATGGTGAAGATGGATATCATTTTAATCTGAGGCAGATCAACCCAAGAACAGGTGAAACAACGAGCAAGAAAGTTTCAGCTATGGATTTCTATGCTGATTAATGGTTCGAGATACTGAGCAGTACCACGTATTGAACTGCAGGCAATTGTTTCATCAGTTCATCGTCGATATGTACGCAAAAGTCGAGAGTGAGCGTCTCCTTTACATTCATCTAAATTCAATCAATTGTTTGTTTACTAAACTGTTCCAATCAACGATAGATTTCGAACACTTTAAAAATTAACCGATGAGGTACAAATGAAATCGAAACCGAAAAGAATTCTACAGACTGCAAAATCATATGAATGGAAATGACAAAAATGCATAATTACGTGATTGCAACGCAATTTAAAACGAGGATGAAAGCACAACCGCAACGTTATTCAAAGCAAAACAGCCAAGGCAATTAGACCAGACGACTTTTGTTAATCTCGAAATCAACGACTTTATTATCGCCCATTCAAAGATTAAAAAAATTTTACATATAAGACAAGTAAACTCTTTAAAAACATTTTTTATTTTTCAGGTTCCGAATTAAATTCTTTGGTTGTATTGAAAGCCGTATTCAATAGACAAATAACATCATCCTTCTCATTCTGAACATCTTTTTGACAGAAGTAAAATCTTCGCAGATCGTCTGAATTATTTATTTACACAGAAAACTTCTCATAGTTTCTAAAGGATTTTGCAGTTAGTTTCAGAATTTCAGTTTGAATCAAACTCGATTTCCCAACTTGTTTCTGTTCTGCAGCTTCAATTATTACTCCTTATTCTTTGGTCTTTATTTTCAATCGGTCCATCTCTTTCATATGACCGGAAAGCAAGTTTAAATTAGTTCTATGCTTTATGAACGTTTACAAGATTAAAACTTTCTCCGATAAAATTAGTTAAATATACTAAATTCATTTCTAAAATCTCTAACTAAACTCATTAATTTCAAGTTGAAGCATAAGTGCAATATTTTGTTGATATAGTAGTATTTTCAAAAGATTTAAACGAACGTAGCTCGTACGACTTGCGTTAAAAATATAGAGGTGTTTTAGTTTACTTAATTCTTTAGATAAATTCTCTAGATTTGTTATAAAGCCCTGCGTCCGGCGAGCGAGAAATAATGCTGCAACTTTTCTCGCCGAAAGGTAGCGCGATTTTTCTCGCGCGGAAATCTCGCATAGCCAACAGCAACCGCGCGGTGCAAGAAATTTGTTATCAGTGAGTTTGTTATCATTGTCAAAGCATACCAAACATGGATTCTCACAAATAAAAGGCTGCGGCAATTAATACTTGTATAATTAAACTTGTCTTAATGTGTTAAATAAAGTTTACTTTTACTTTTGTTAAAGTTTACTTTTACTTTTGTTAAAGTTTACTTTTACTTACCATTATCCTAGAAGTTAATTTAACAAGCACATGCAAACACAACTCTTGCTTGCAAATATTAGTCTACTTTAAAAGCAACGATTACTCTTATTGCACAAAACTATGTATCTGTATTCTCTGTTACATTCTTATTGTAACGGATGATACATATTTATAAACCAGAATTATTACATGAAATTACAATTAATTTAACTATCAATAGTTGAGGAATTTGCATGATGTAATTCATAATCTGAATGAAATGTTTAAGAATAACATTGTATTATTTTTTAGTAGACTTCATTTCGCCCAGAAACTCACTAATGAATATCTATATACTATTATAATACATGCAAAATGAAAGTAGGTAACAGAAAATTTGAAGAGAAACACCAGTTTCCTTATACGCAATTTATTCTACGCTCTCTTTGCAAGTCCGATCCCTATATTCAGACAAACCTGGATTATATAATTCAGGCTGGCACTCATAGAATTCCAGCAAATTTGGAATTTCATCTTTGCCCCACACCAACGATTCATTGAAACTAGATGTAAAAGCCATTTCAGCGACAATTCGCAGCAACAAGAGCAAAATTTCCAACTGACTGGAACTCGGCGAGAAAATTCGCACATCTTGTTTACACGGGAAATTTTATGCCACGCGCAAGCATTGCTGCGTGATTTGAGAACTTATCGCTAAGGGACTCGCAAGGCTGTGCACACTTGCAAGATTAGATCTCGCTTGACCCTCGCGCAAGTTTTATCGCTCGTGGACGCAGGGCTTAAGAACTAAATTTAAACTAATGCATTTTATTTTTGTGTATAAATTTATAAAGGAATGTCTGTTGTATCAGCATCAAAATCTGTCTTCTTTTGTCCATTGCTTCAAATTCAGTGAATTAAACATGAAATTTTGAAAAATGAGAAGTCTATATTCTCAATTTTTGGAAGAACTGTATGTTTTATATAATTCTATACTGTTTGATTGATTCGGACCAAATTTATCACAGTCGCTTTTAAGGACCCTGCACTATGGTTGCAAATTATTTATGTTTTACATTAAATAATTTCAAATTATTTAATATAAAATATAAATAATTTAACTAAATAATTTCAAATTATTTAGTTTCCGTGGGTGGGCAGTATTTGTCTAAAGTTCCTAAATTCGTGAGATGTTAATAATGTTTCATTTGCAACCATACGAATATAATTACATTGAAAGCACTAGATTTATCCGCCCAATTACGCGTATTCAGTGAAAAGGAATAATTGGAAAATGTAGTTTTACTCTTTGCTTAAACTATACCGGTAAAAGATGCACGTACACTCATCTACAGTGAAAGCAACTATCCTATAGTCTTGCAACAACTACAGTCATTCAAGATAAAGTTTACACAGCAGTGCGCCACTATTTAGGTAATGTCACAAAGGATTCGAAGCAGAAATTTTTTAATTCTTATAATTCTTTAGTAATGGCAGAGGTTCCATTACCAGTAGAAATTCTTTCTTTCAAACGCACAGTTATCTGCAGTTTGGTGAATAAATTGTTTTTCTTTAAAAACACGCAGTCGACTTCAGCTGCAACGATATTGTTTTTATTTTAATTACAGCCTTTTTTGTTTATATTTGGTTGTGTTGCTCCAGTGTGACTTTAATAAAAATACCTACCTATACCTACTGTTTCTATTTGGTTAGAATTAAATAAGAGTTTAAATAAAAAATACTTTGAAATTAAATAAAAACATTTCAATGTAGATTGGTTGCACGTTCATAAAATTCACTGAACAATAGTAAATACATAATGATTGTAAATAAAAATAAATACATGCTAATATAAATCAAAATAAAAAAATTCAAATAAATGCCTACCTTTCCTGAACGAACTTGAATTTCCTCTCTTGAATTTATAGCACATTTTTCAAGCTAACAGGTTGAGGAAAATAGTATGCTTTAAAATCACAAATGAATCTTTTAAATAAACATTTTCTCTAAATTAATAAATTATTTACCTGTCCATGATATTTAAGTCGTGATAGAGACATAACTCATTTAGTTATGTCTACTCAGCGTTGTTTATTAATATAAAAAGCAATTATAATTTTCTTATTCCTTCAAAGTAAATCTCAACTGTCCTTCATTGTCGAATTAACGGAAACTAGCCTCGTATTTACGCGTTATTTTGTGAGCAACTCATTGTATAATTGAATTACTTTAATGTTTAATTCTCATCTGCAAATTTACTGAAAGAAGTGGGAAATTAAAGTTGTATTGTGGATATATACGGTGTAACAGCTCAATTAAGGCCGCTTGTCCATGAAAATTTCTCTACTCTTTACTCTGTAATTTTGTTTATTCTAAAAAATACCTTGGGACTTCGTAGATTCATATACAGGATGGTCAGAAGCGACTCTGTATATGAATCTACAACTTTTTGCCCTGTATACAAATTAATAAGGATATCATGCGATTCCTTGTCGTAAATCAACTGGGAAAAGTGCTGGCCCGATCACACACACTGAAGCATCATGAGACAAATTTACGACATGCGCATGCGTACTCCCCTTCACTACAGCAAACATGTCGGTACGCATGCGCATTCAGCCAGACTAATGTTGGGCCAATGTGTGACTTGTCTTGTTCGCTTTTCGATTGGAGGCGGAATTCCACAATTTTTTTTTACATATTTCACTATTCTAAACCATCCGTATTTTTAAAAAACGTTTTGAATTAATGTCACACTGGAGCAACACAACGGACTAGGAACCTTCCGATTAGGAAGCCGTAACCGTAACCCCTAGAACGATTGGTCGGTCTTGGTAGAAAAAGTTGCACTGCCTTGCTAAACTGGTGACTGGTAGACGTGAAAAGCTAACACAAAGACAAGCCAGATGGCACTCGTGATATATTCCAGTTTACCATTCCCATTAATAGTTATTTAAAAAATAATTGTCATCATGTACAAACATTTCTTTCTATCATAACCCAAAACGGGTAAAACAACAATAGGGATCTAATGTTGGAGCGTGTGTTCGTTACTCTGTAAGGATGATCCAAGATCAAATATCATGTGACTTTCTAATATTTTATCCACGATCTTTTTATACTGAAATAAGTTATCCAAAATACACTGCTGGCCACCGTAAATGCAACACCCTGAAGGAAGCATGCAAATAATATGAAATTTACAATATGCATTAGCGGAGGTGAGATATGCAAATGATTAGAATTTCAGCGCAGACGCACATCACGCGCGCCTGTGGCGCCACTTCAAAGCGTTATTTAAGGCTTAGAGATTTCGACGATTTCAAGTACGGCAATTGTGTTTTTCTTGTGGTTTTTTCAAAAAAAACGATCAATTATGCCTCGTAGAAAACAGCGATCATCTTTTGATCAAGTATCCGAGTTCGACAGAGGAAGGATAGTGGCCTACCGAGATTGTGGATTATCTTTCAGGGAAATCGGTAGTCGTGTTGGACGAAACCAAACAACTGTAATGCGGATATGTGATCGTTGGATGCAGGAGGGTACGACGGACCGACGTGTTCGATCGCATCCACCTCAGTGCACCACTTCACGTGATGACAGGCATATTGTGCGTATGGCAGTGACGGATCGCTCAGCCACATCACGAACCATAGCACAGCACATTCAGTCTGTACCGCATCCTCCAGTGTCTGCGCGTACCATTCGACGCCGTTTACAGCAGAGTGGTCTGTCCGCAAGACGTCCATTGCTTCGTCTACCCTTGACGCAGAACCACAGACGTTTCCGCCGCCAATGGTGCGATGAAAGAAGGATATGGACGGCAGAATGGAATGAAATTGTCTTTACTGACGAGTCACGCTTCTGTCTGCAACACCACGATGGTCGGATTCGAGTCTGGAGACACCGTGGAGAGAGGATGCTGAACAGCTGCGTTATGCACCGCCACACTGGTCCTGCACCGGGTATTATGGTATGGGGCGGTATTGGATATCACTCTCGCACTCCTCTAGTACGCATTGCCGGTACTTTAAACAGCCAGCGCTACATCTCCGAGGTGTTGGAGCCAGTTGTCCTTCCTTACCTTCAGGGCTTGCCCACAGCCATATTTCAACAGGATAATGCGCGACCACACGTGGCACGCATTGTCCAAGGGTTCTTCGTCAATCGCCAGATTGAATTGCTTCCCAGGCCAGCTCGCTCTCCGGATCTTTCGCCGATAGAAAACATGTGGTCCATGGTTGCTCAACGATTGACCCAGAATACATCCCCAGCTGCCACACCAGATCAACTTTGGCAACGTGTGGAAGCTGCTTGGTCTGCTGTACCCCAAGAACACATCCAAAGTCTCTTTGAATCAATGCCGAGGCGTGTGGCAGCGGTGATCTCCAACAATGGCGGCTGCTCTGGCTACTGATTTTGGCAGGAACCACACTTCACAGAAGTCTATAAGTTTAATCATTTGATACTTGGTCAACATGTTATCTACAAAATAAATTTTGTTGTGATATCTCTTGTCTTTTTTGGTGTTGCAATTTGGGTGGCCAGCAGTGTATATCTATCTACATATAATTCACTAATGTACCTAGCACAGAAATCGAAATTATTTATTTATTCGCGAATGGCAACATTGGGTATAAACAATATAAAGTAGATTGTTACGGCATTCATTCGCCAATTTTGCCGCCTAGTTCAAATGTGCTTAATTTGAGCTGTGTAATAATGCTAGAACTGCATGAAAGAGCTATCATCACTCTAATGAAGTTCCGTCCTCACGTTGACGTGGGGTGGAAGTTTGGAGAGTGGAGTGCCAGCTCAGGTGTGACCTCATCATCTAACCGTGGTTCAAAATTACGTGGTGTTGTCCTCGGAACTTCCCCTTCGGGTTTGATCCCGAACTGTCGCCAATAGCCCGTTGTGTTGCTCCAGTGCGACGTTAAGTAAAATATCTATCTATCTACGCTGCAGGGAGAACACAGTCTACGCTTATTAAATTTCGATTCTTAACATGTAAAAGTGAATATAAATCTTTTCTATATCGCATTTTTTAGATGAAGAAACAGACGGTCACATCATCGTCGAGTTAAGGGACGCCTTCCAACCGAGTCTGAATTCCAAGGCCAAACAATGAACCATATTTGCTCGGATTTTCACTGCTCGTATCTTTTCCATCGTCTCGTAAAGGAGCACTGAGCAAAGAGGTTCAAAACCCGGAACCACAAAATCAAAGGATTGCTCTCCGTTTCCAAACGGAACGGGCAGGAAAACCTTGCAATGGAGAGCAAATACGGAAATGGCTCCGCAAATATTGCGAGGTTGGGTGTGATAGTCCATAAACGAACTCGGCGGAAAGTTGTGGAAAAATGGTTATGAATGGAGATAAATTCCACGATGTTTGTCTCTGTTTTCTATTCAACTGTGAAGGACGACGGTAAAGTGTCTCCAAAAGTCACTTCTGCCCTTGAATTTTCAGGTAGTAAAGATGTGTGGTTTCTAGGAATATGATTTCACTGGGCCTTCGCCATTGCTTGGGTTGGTATTTGATGATCATTTGGTAGAGTACGACGCAGTTTAGATTACGTAGTCGCTAAATAAGTTTTCCAAGTAACTTGTGGGGACTTAATGGCTTCAGTGGGTTCCCCACTGCGCTAGCAACTCATTGTGGATACATAGAAGTAGAGTGACCAATGCTAACCTTTTTATGTGCCCAGGATCAAAACTAGTAGTAACGTGACACTTAGAATGCTTTCGTTTACCGGTTGGAAACGAATATTCATCATCTGATTGGTCCACGGAACGGGAGAAGACGTCCATCCATTGATTCACCATCTGATTGGTCTGAGAGGCAAAGTACTAGATTTTGGCAATTTCACCATATTTGTCGCCACTCCATAGAAATGAGCATTCACACATCTGCCCTATCATACGATGTTATATCGTCAATCAGAGGATAAGATCCAAATCGGTAATCTATGTCAATTTTTCATAGACCAGTCGTATTACTACTAGTCCGTATGCTGGTCAGTTTTTGAAGCTTCTCTCAATATCAATTCTCAGTCTGCTTATATTTGGCTCTTATGTAGGAACCCGCTAGTTGTAGGCAGTGCAGGCTAAATTCCTGTAACCTACTCTGGGTGCATCTTTCTGTGCCATTAAATCTTTCCTTGTATGTCTATGTCTATTACTTGTCTTTGGCGTGGCTTGACCAAATATGGCCCTTTCACCATAAAACCCAACGGTAATGGCCTTGCCTCCACCAGCTGCTTCTGATAAATCACGATTTCTTCTGTGTTCTGAAATCTTGCCCTTTGAGTGTCATCTTCAGTTTCAGAATCAGTCAAAATTCGCATGAAACTACGTCTGGGAAATAGGAATGTCAAATCTGTGTATAGCTGCATTTGTCCAAAATATTCTGAATGAGACGCGATGCGTACGTCGCAGAATTGTGGTGAGGGACTCGACTATTCATTCTCCATTCCCTGTGAGCTGTTGTCTCTTATTTAACAACTTCACGTAGACGATGTAAAACAGGTGGGCAATATTCCTTGTTCACAGTTTGCCCCAAAGGGGGCGTACTGACGATGAACTCGCCCCCCTTCTGGTTGAAAAAACTATTAAAAAGAGACCCAGGTTGTTTCATAATTACTGACTTCTTTTGCCGTGAGAAAGACCCGATGTTTTCCAATGAAACGACTGCTTTTGTTTAAAGACAAACTGCACCACTTAAACAAAACGAATGGAAATTGATGGCGTTAATTACGTGACACAAAGTACAATGAACACCAAGCAGATGCTATTTTAAGCGTATATTTTCGAGCTTTTTTTATTCCTAAAATTCTAAGCCATTACGTCAATGGATTAACAAACAACTAAAAAATGAAATGTCGATTAAAATTAAAAAACTGAAAGGTTTCGGAATATTAAACGAGGAAATGACAGAGCAGTTGAAAACGAGGAGTTATAATCAGCTGTTGCATAAAAGATGATTGTTAGTTGAGAACACTTCATCAAACACGTGTTCAGTTTTGAAGAAAACGAGAACTTTTCTCAAAACTGAAAAACTTCCTACCTTTTGCAAGCCATTTTATGTAAATAATGTTGTTCTAAAACTTCTGCTATCCGTAATTAATAGATAATGAATTGAAATTCTCAATGAAAATAAAAAGTACTAAACTGTACACTGCTCGACGATTTAGATTGTGTCAGGCGTTACGCCTAAGTTGGGGGTAAGAAAATACTCTCCTTATTTGAAATTGAATTGTGATTCACAGCCTTAGGTTCTGATCGTGTCGCATGAAATTGACTGCAGGAGAGCAAACTAGTAATCTTTGTATTAGTGCAGAAAAAAAAATCGATTTGGGGTAATTACGTTAATTTTATTGATTTTCATTGATGAAACAAATGTTTTAAAAGTGTTCTTAAAAGTAAATATTTAAATAGAATGTAGAACTATTTCTTTTGAATTGATTGGGGGCGCATATTTTTTTATAAAGGATAGTTATGACTTGAATCATAATCCCAGACTTTATTTGTCGTAAGCATGAGTGGAGTGTGAATATAAAATAATTCGTGAACCGTACCCTTATAAAAATTAAATCTGCAGACTTTTTTCCGTTTCAGGCCCTTCCCCGGTACTGGGCTAAACAATTTGAAATAAAATATCGAGCGAGAGTTCACATGAAAAAAAAACCCACCTAAAGCCACGAAATCCAAAGGCAGACGCGAATAACGGGTAAATAAGCTAAGTGTAACCTACAAGAGACCACCTCGCATCAATTCAGGTCAGACCTTGAACTTTGAACGGGTTATCAAACGCGTGATATAACCGCAATGGCATGGTGTCAGGGTTGAAGCTTCCCTCGGGGGTTCACTCTCCCTTTTTCATAACTCTTTGTCCATTCGCAATTGTTTACATCCGATGAGTAAGAATTAGGTTACGGTTTTATTTACTATCAAAAACTGTTCGGTTGCACTGAGGTTCTGTAAACTTCGATTGTAGGGTCACTAAGTTCATGAATAGGAGTCGTTTCTTTTCTAACATTCTGGAATGAACACATGAAATCCTAATTCGCATATTTTCGAGAAAAGTGCTTCGCCCCCCATCTAGACAACAGCAGGGGTGCCATGCCAAGTAAAAGACGACTATTTTCTACTATTTTTGAAACTTGTGATTAGGGATATCTTTTTAACAAAATCGTCCGAAAAGCTATTTCATATTTTTCGCGACTTTTCGAAAATGTTGGCGACTTTTTTTTTTTAATTTTCGAGAGATCAACAAAAATTGAGTCAACACCGGACATAAAAAATATTTTTTTGGATTTTTCTTTAGGAAGTTTTCCAAGCGACACTAATTTCGACGTTTTGTGCCAGCCGTGAAAAAAAATCGGAATCCGTGGTTGCTAGATTGTTATGAAAATCTTGTCAAAAATATTTTGTTTTTTTAATTTTGAAATTTAAATTTCTTGACGAGATTTTCAAAATCTGTGTCATACTTAATTAGCACATTTTGTGTTTTAGCCGATTCATTTTTTTGTACCTGAGCAACTAAAATAGGGTTCTTAAAAATGTATGCTACTAATTCTTCGATTTCACAAGTGCTTGGGTTGTGGCAATCCTTGCAACAGTAAGAGGTTAGATGAGAGGCATTGGGAAATAAAATGGATAAAAACATTTCAAATTTATAAATAAAATGCATTAAATCATTTTCAATCTTTTGACTCTTTAAAATTTACTTTTTCCAGTTGTGCCATTTTTCTTAAGATCTAATATTTATATTTGGCTCCACACTTCATATGTTCCTTTTAGTCTTCCTTCGTTCTAAACCGACCTTGTTGCCGAGGGTTTAATGCTTTGGTCCTTTGTTCAAGGCTCTAGATTCGGATTCCTAGACGTGGCATGAGTATTCGCAGTGGATCGGAATTCACACCAAGCAATAAGACCCAGTCTAATTAGCCCTCTCTTAGCAAAAAATGACCGTAGAGAAACAAACCAAACCAAATCCCTTATGCTTAACATTGTGTGTTAAATAAGTTTGGTTTTGGGCTCTACGACCATTTTTCTGCTATGTGACTCAGTTAAAAACAAAACGTCAAGACCCTAATTTATCAATTCGTTAAATGAATCATCAAAATATTAAATTATTTTCCAAACCCGAATAGAAATCTGAAAAGGATAGAATTGGTTTGTTAGTGTTTACGGCGCGGTCCAAAATGGAGAAGCTGCGCCAAGGGATAAAATGGGAATTTTTTGACGCGTTCAATTGTAATCCTTGATGCATGGAAGATGCTTCTAACAAAATTGGAAAACTAAAAACTACAAATAAAGACTAAACAACTATTGTATCACAAAAAGATTTCCTTTTCCATTCATTTTCTTTTTAAAAAACTAAAGCACACGAGGATTAGTGTTACAACGTTAAGTTTCTAAGTGTGAGAATCTTTTTTATATTGTCTTCAAGTACTTACTCATGCTGGGAGAATTCACATCATCTTTCAAAAGACCTTAAGGAATTAAAAAAATATACTTTCACTTTTTCGCCTCGTTAAATAATCTCCCGTTACAACACAATCAAATAAACAAGTGTAGGAAAAAGAGCTGATTTTCAGGAATAAGGTGGTAGGTAGGTATTTTAATTAACGTCATACTGGAGCAGCACAACGGGCTATTAAGGAATAAGGTGGTGAAAAATTTGAAATCTTTTAACAGTTTTTAAAATTTATTTTCTGCAAATCTAATCATATTTGCAAGCTATTTCTAAAATTCTCAATACACATGTGGTCACTATGAAACTAATATCGAAAGTTGGATAGCTTAACTCTCCTGGTGGTTGTCACGATGAGGTATCTCGTCCTTAGCAAAAACTGACCAAATTCGGCAGTATTTTGATGACGAGATATCTCGTCTTCAGGTCAACTTCAGGTTCTTAAGTCGTCTTCAGGTTTATTTGATTGTGTTGTAACGCCGTCTTCGTCAAAATTGGTCAGATCTTGATGGACAAGGTATCTCGACATTAGAAAAAAGCTGACCAGATCTTGATCTCGTCACCACAAAAAAATCTGCAATACCTTTTTGACGAGTCACCTCGTCATCAGCAAAATTGGTCAGATCTTAATGGACGAGACAATCTCGTTGAAACCACTTGGAGGATTAATAACTTCTTTAAAAATGTAACACTTTTCATCAACTAAAATTTATTTCTTGTAGTTTCTTGAAAAAAATTTTACTTTTCCTCTTTTAATGTTTTCTTATTTAAAAAATAGTTCTATTATTACCCATGAATAGCGAAAGCCTACAAAAGTTGTTTCAGATAGTTTTATACTGTAGGTTTACAAATGAAACACTGAATCAAAATTTTCAAGATATGCATTTTTTGGCTTTTCTTTGCCAGAACGTGGTGATCTTTAGACTGGTGCACCACAAAACCCAGCCAACCCATAACTTTGGACCCCGTTGCAACGGAACCCATATGTGACTCTGTAAAAGTGACACAACTCAGAACGGGACTTAGAAAGCAACAATCTACACTATTAATGTGTGATAGTTTGTCTGTTGGAAATCTATCTTCGTCTCAACCACAGCACGTAGAGATCTGAGAGGTGTCAAAATACACAGAATAAACTGGGAAAGTTATTCCGCCCCTTTAAAATTTAAATTTTAACATAAAATGTTCAAAAAATTATCTGAGTGGACAGAGTGCCCTGACGTCACTGGTTGATTCCGTAAAACTTCCGTAGCGGTTTTTGCCCCAACTTTTTTATTATGTTTTTTTGTCAGACTTGATTTAAATATTCGTGTTAAATTCGAGAAAAAAAAACGTAGCAAATGTTCAAAATTCAATATACAGTACTTTTTCGTGACTTACATTTTACTGCTTTAAATAAACATTTAATTAATTAAAAAACATTAATACACTGCTTTTTCGAGCCTTATATTTTACTTCTTTAAATAAGCATTATTTTTTATAATTATTTCACATCCAATACAACAAACCTGTACAACTCGACTCTTAAATCCATCGTTATTTGGAATTTCAAATTGTTTACTGCTGCCTTTTTTATAACGATTGTTTTTTCCCGTTTTAATTACTCTCTTTTTAACAATGCCAAAAAGAAAACGTTCCATAACAAGCAATTCAGCTAAATATAAACTACGTGATAGATGTCACAATGAATCTAAGGAACAAGCTACCAATAGAAGACTGGTCGAAGCTGAACGTCAGGGTGAAATTGGGAAATTTACATGAAGGAGACTTGCAATGAGACGGCGAAAAATCTAATATGTCGTTTAGTAACAATCAGTTATCCCGTGACACATTAAACCATAAAACTTTTAAATCCGAATAATAATAATGATAAATTTATAGAATTATACAGTGTCCTAAAAGTTCCCGTACTCCAACTTTAAAAAAAATCATCTGCCTGTGTTTATTTTTAATTATTGAATTTTATCGTCTACTTATAATTTTATGGATTCTTTAATTTTTATTATTTGGTTTTCTTCTCGCTCAAGTGGTGCGATAATAAAGTTCCATGTCATTTTGTTCTTCATTGCAAAATGCGTTTATCACGCATTCAGAGAATTACGCTTCTTGAGGCTTATTTTGAATGCAAATTATATGAAAGATGTAAAGAATTTTGGCTACATGAATATTCAGATGATGCAATACCGAGTAAAGATACGCTATATCAACTCGTTCGGCGATTTCGTGAGACAGGTTCGGTGGAAGATAAACACAGAAGTGGAAGACCGAAAGTCGTTACACCAGACTTTGAGCAAGAAACTCAACGAAGGATATTGAAATCTCCTCATCAATCCGTGAGGCGTTTGTCGCAACAAATGGGCACATCACGTGGATCGATACATAAAGCTTTAAGAGCTTTGCCTTTTCGTGCTTATCGTGTAAAAATGTTACAGGAGCTAAAGCCACTGGACAATGAGAAGCTTCTTTATTATTGCCGATGGTTCCGGAGATTTATTCGCAACAACATCAACATTTTGGACAAAACATTTTTCTCCGATGAGGCATGGTTTCATTTAAGCGGTTATGTGAACACGCAAAACTCCCGCATTTGGACGACGACAAATCCCCATTCATTAATGCAAAAACCTTTACATTCTCAAAAAATTGGCGTTTGGTGTGCCGTATCACTCAAAAGGATTGTTGGGCCTCTGTTTTTCGAGTCAACTGTTGATGGCACTGTATACAGAGAACTTATCCAACAATTTGTTGCATTATTAGAAGTGAATGAATGATATTCTTGGTTCCAACAAGACGGTGCAACCTGCCATACAAGTTATGAAACCATGGGCATGCTTCAAGATTTTTTTGTCGATCGACTCATCTCAAGAAATCTTTAGCCACCTCGTTCCCCTGATCTGAGCATCCCTGACTTTTTCCTGTGGGGATACTTAAAGAACAAAGTTTATGAAGACAATCCCCAAACAATAGATGATCTGAAAATTGCCATTACTCGAAGGATAAAAGGAGTCACTTCCAGCATCTTGAAACGCGTTTCTAAAAATATGCGCAAACGACTTCAGATTTGCCTCCAAAAAAGGGGCGGACATTTTGAACATTTATTATAAATGTGAGTTCAAATTTTTTTCCTACGTTATATTAAAAGTGCTTTTCACCATTAGCATAAAAATAATTGTTTTAAAATTTGTTGTTTTTGTATAATAAATTCACGAATCATCAGTACGGGAACTTTTAGGACACTCTGTATGACAGTGAATCTATAAGAAGGCATGCAAAAAAAGAGTAAAAAATCCAAGAGGGAGATATTTACTAACACGTCCTCCGCAACGCGTGGTCATACAGCTATTCACACTAAATTTGGTCCACTTATCCTGTAGAATTCTGCGGGACACATAAGCTATATATTAACCCTGTTTCGATTTGTCCAGGGGCTAAAAACAATTCAAAATCTCCATAGGAATAATATTGAGTAATATTACGATGAATTATAAACAATTCAACCCGAGCAACGTCGGGTAATTCAGCTAGTGACTATTAAACTCTAACAAATCACGGAAATCTAAATCAGGAACTATTATGCAAGCTTTTCAATAAACATGAGACGGAATTAAACAAATAAAACGTGTTTAACTTCATTTCTTTTGACTCCTATAAAATTCACTTTTCCCAGTTGTGTAATTTTTCTCGTGGATGCTTGATGTTTATTTAAGTTTAAGTTATTTTTTCTTTGCATGAAGGTTAGATTTCTTGAGGTGTGCTTTTAGTGAATAATGCATAGGGAGTAGAATCTCCCCTTCGTTTTCTCAGAACAGAATTAGTTTTTAAGTAAAAAAATATAGAAATTATAAGCATTTTGATAGTATTATAAAATACCCTTTAAACAAATTACTATATGATTATATATTTCTCAGCATGAAAATAAACATTTAGTGTCTTCGATAAAATGTCAGTTAATGAGTTTCTCCACTAAGCCGACTATGTTTGAACATATTATTACTATTTAACCCGTCGTTAATCGAAACAAATGATAGTGTCCCTGTGACCAACTTGGCACTAACGCATTAATTATTCATTAAAAATACATGGACGTTTAAAAAAACAAATGAATAAAAAGCTTTTTAATTTGCAAATTTAGTCTTTTCATTGCCTAACATTGAAAACATGTCACCGTTCTCCTGTCAGGACCAGTGAGACTAAGGATTTTTCGATCTTAAAAGGACTTAATCGCGAAAATCGCTAAATCGCGAAATTCCCGATTTGCTGATAAGAATGGCTGCAAAGGGTCTTTTTTATTTATCAAAGAATAAAGAAAAGGAACATTACAAACAGTTGCTATCCTATTTTGTTAAATATTGTGGTAAATCAGATTGTAGCGACCAAGAAAGAAAAACGTCGGAATCTGGTTGCTGGATTGTCATGAAAACCTTATCAAGAAAAAATATTTAGTTTTTTAATTTAAATTTCTTGGCGAGATCTTCAATGTCTGTTTCATACTTGATTAGTACCTTTTGTGTTTTAGCAGATTTATTGTGTATGTGAGCAACTATAATTCGTGAAATAATGTTTTACTTGTAAGAAGGCGATACTGATTTAAAACCTTTAAACTGATTCCGTAAGTATTGGAAAATGAAGTAAGAAAAAATGTTTAAAGTTTGTGTATAGGAACAAAGGTAAAATTCGTCACAACAGAAGGCTCTAAGATTTTTCATATGTCCCTTAAACAGATAAGGTTAGAAACATTCACTTGAACTTCCTGCACTATAATGGTGTCCTACCTGTTCCTTTTTATTCTTATCTCGATTTGATCGAGCCAATTTTAACAGTTTTCTAGCACATTGAAATTTACATTTGAACGTCACTTGGGAAAAATATTTTTATTTATAGCTAAAATTCATTCAATTCTTCCTGATGGTGCTCATGTAACCCTTCCTGTAGCTTACCGAATTCCATGAACAATAATATTGAATAACTAATGAGAAAAAAAACGGAACCAAGAAGAAACATAAGCACACGTTGTATCGAAACAATAGAAAATTCACATACAAAAATGTTTTTAATATTTTTGTATGTGAATTTTCTTTCGATATAAAAAGGGTAATTTAAGTAGAACGGGTTATCCTGACATGGAATGTATGCTCAGAAATTGAGGAAATAATATTCCCGTAACCTAGAAATTTCAGACTGTTTTTAAATTGTTAATACAACTGTTTATGGAACATACATTTTCAATCTTTGGGGTTATTTTGTTAGTATCTTAAACGAATGATGTAAATGGGGTGATGCTTACTATGCCATGAGTTTATACTATGAAAATTAAGAAATTAAGGAGAAAACGTGTTAATTTAATAATTCATTCATTTTTGTATTGAAATCCATGGAATATTTCGTAAGCAACGATGAACATAATTCGTATTCAAAAGTTACTTTAAAGATAACTGTAGGACATAGAAAGAATAATTTTCGCCTAAAGAATTCCGGAGTTTATTTGTTCAATGTAGCAGTTTATCAACCAAGAAACCTGCTCCCGACACTAAGCCTGTGTGGTAGCGGTCACTATAGTAGTAGTCGCTATATATTTTGAGTAGGGATGACTTAATTTGATTTTGTTTTTCATGAATTGTCGTCAGAAAGAGGTAATTTACTAGAGTAGATTTCGGAGACAAGTAAAAATTTAAACACAAATATTTCCAATCTGTCATCAAGTGTGCCAATGGGACCAACTTGAACAGATTCATTCAAGCATCTCCATGGAAAATAGGATAAGGTGCGATTTTACAACAGGACAGGGGCTGATTTAGTGTCTGGAATATTCTTGAGGTAGAGAGATAGTACATGACCAATACTTTTAAAGCTTCTTAGTTGCTTCCCTTCCAGAAGAGTTTGAGTTGTAATTTATTTTTTTAGGCTCGAGGAACTTAATATTTTCGTGTCTTGTAAGAATGGACGTGGATTAAACCCTCATGGTGGTTTATCTTTGCTGCGAAAACTGCCATGTTGTGACTAGCCTCTGGTACAAAAACCTGCTTTGAACTGTCACCATTTCTGGGCAAGGGTATTTGGTATTTTAATTAACGTCGCACTGGAGCAACTCAATGGGATATTGGCGACGGTCTGAGATCAAACCCAAGGGAAAGCTCCAAGTACAGCACCACGGTTTGATGACGAGGTCACACCTGAGCTGGCACCCACTCTCCAAATCTGGGCCAGGGACAATTTGTTTTTACTAAATGGATCTTTATTCTCCTTGAAGTAATAGGGCACTATTATCTCGACGAAATATTTTGTCATTAGGAAAGTCGACCGGATTTTGAACGAGATATCTCGTCGAAACCCCTCTACCTACGAACACGATTTTAACCCATCTCGAGGGTTAAAATCGTGTTCGTAGGCAGGTAAATATTCAGAAAATAATTTCAAAGGGGGCCCCAACCTTCTACTCCGGTTTTCTATTCTAATCGATAGGTTGCAATGCAAAATGAACGTTACGTTCAATGATTGTTTTTGACCGTTTTTAGAAATGTCTAGATGGGTGCGTAATTTACGCTGATTAAATTAACCTGAGTATACTTTTCATAGTTTTTTAACCCTCCTGATGGATGATCTTCGCGTTGTTGGCTGTAGGGTCATCCTCTGGTGCAAAAAAGACTGTTCCAAAGTGTCACCAGTTCTGGGCAAAGGACAATTTGTTTTACCTACGTGGATTTTCATTTTCCGTTGGAGTAATATGGCAGTTTTGTCTAGATGAGGTATTACGTCATTAGCAAAATTGACCAGATATAGATGGACGAGATATCTCGCCGCAGGGTTAATATTTAAAATATTTTAGAGAGGTCTCGAGTCCTTTGGGCCCTTCCTCTATTTATCGTCCATGTGAATAGACAAGGAATTTTTCTCGTTTTGTCCAATCCCTTCCCAATAATCCGACTGGTTTCGACGAGATATCTCGTCCATCAAGATCCGACCAGTTTTGCTAATGACGAGATATTTCAACCGATATTGCCGATTTTTTTTATGTTGACGAGATCGGTTCAGGTTTTTGATGCTGAAGAGATCAAAGGTCAGTTTTCTTCTAATGACGTGTTATCCCGTCTATCAAGATCTGGTCAGTTTTGCTTATGACTACCTCGTCGAGGCAATCACCAGGAGGTTTAAGACAATCATCTACCACACTGATGGATTCTTGGCTTGCTTTAGCAAAGGATCATATTGTTACAATACTAAATGAACATTTCCGTTTTCAAATATATTTCAGTATTTCCGTCTACGATTATTCTACTCATAGGCTTAACAGACTTCAAATTACATGTATTAAGCTTACTTCAGCATTTATTTTTGAAACATTAAGTACATATCGGGATTGCCCTGGCAAGAGGGGACTCGTGAAATGTAAAAGGTTTTTGTTAATGCGTAATCCATTTTCAACACATTCAAAAGTCAAATCTTCAATCTTTCCTTTTTCTGTGCAGATGTGCAAAGGGAAAGGAGAGAAAAATTAATTTGTACGAATTAATCTACGACTATTTGGCATACACGTTGTTATTTCATGAGGGTTACATATGGTATTTCGACATTGAAAAAGTAAAATCTTCTCATTCATTCTTTCATTTACGATAATACAGATGTGCAAAAGAAAATAAGAAATAAATGATTCATATGTACAAATTAATCTGACTATTTGGGATACACATTGGTATTTCATGAGGGTTACATATGGTATTTCAACATTGAACAAGTTAAATCTTTACATGCATTCTTTCATTTATAATATTACAGACGTGCAAAAGAAAAGAAGAAATAAATGATTCATGTGTACAAATTAATCTAGACTACTTGGCATACATATTGATATTTCAAAATTGAACAAGTCAAATCTTCAAATTCGTTCTTTCATTTATAATAGTACAGATGTGCAAAAGGAAAGAAGAAATAAATGATTTTGTGTACAAATTAATCTATGACTACTTGGGATACATAGTGATATTTCATGAGGGTTACATGTGGTATTTCAACATTGAACAAGCTAAATCTTCACATTCATCCTTTCATTTATAATAGTACAAATGTGCAAAAGAAAAGAAGAAAAAAAATTCATGTGTACAAATTAATCTGTCTACTTGGGATACATAATGGGGTTTCATGAGGGGCTCATTATTTTGTGGAGAGCATGCAGTAAAAATCCAAGCTCCTTGAGACGAGCATCAACACCTGTGTGATCTCTCTCTTGAGGGCAGTTAGAGATTGGACATGTTCGAGGTATAAACGCATGAGAAAAAACGAGAGGAATTTTGTTGCTTCCTGTTGTGTTCTCCGTTTTGTGTCGTCATACAAAGAATAAAGGATTATTTTTCTAAACATTGTAGTCCAATTGCTCACCAGTCGCAACACAATTTCTCTCAACCTGCTATCGGGATCCGTCATGTAACTACATAATCCACTATGTCACCTGTTGGGGCCCAGGGTGTTCATAAACAGGGGGTCCTGGCAGTATGTCATTTATTTATACATCATCATACTTTCATCTATTAATATTAAATATCACTTCAGACATGAGAGAAATTTGCTGTTACTTATTCCTTAAGGTCCAGTTAAACAGCTAGACCAAGTCCATGAGTCCGAACACGCTCAGGAAATCCAACATTAGATCAGGACTTCCAACGGATATCTTCCCTTTACAGACTAACGCGGGCCAGAAGATGACTTGAAGAGGCTTGTTCAGTGTTACATTTAATGGTAATTTGCTATGCTTTATCGCCCTGAACGAAGGATAAAGATATGACGATCCCACTCAAGAGTCTAGAAAGGACAGTCTGGCACTTTCGGTCACCCCGTATATCTGCAATTTCATTAAATTTGTTCCTTTAGGGGCACATCTTCTTTCGGTGTGTAAAAGGGGGCTGGTGAACGTTAAATCTCTCTTGACCTCACGTTGGCGTGGTGTGGAAATTTGGAGAGTGGTGCCAGCTCAGATGTGACCTCGTTATCTGACCGTGGTTCAAAATTACGTGGTGCTCTCTTCGGTGCGACTTAATTAAAATGCCTATCTACCTGCCATCTTTCGGTGCGTACGGGCATCTCAGCTCCGAGACACCCAAGTGATCTAAGCACCCTTTCATTTTTACCCTCCCCTACCCTTCTGCTTTTTCTTCCTACTTCATTGTGTTGTCTGTCTTGTGTTTGGCGCAGCTTGGTGAAATATGGCCCTTGCGCCATAAGACACGAAAACAACCAATCAACCTGTGGTGTTGGGTAGAAAAGGAAAATGCTCGCTTCGAGGCAAAGTACATCCTAGTGAGTATACGAACATACACACACAACCTAGTGTACAGATCCAATGTTCACGATCTTACTGTCAGTTATTCAGTTAACCACTTAAAGCACGAGTTCTTTTTGGAAAAACTGGTAAAAAATGATCGAGTTTTTTTTTTTGACAGAAAATGAATACATAGGTATAGTGTAAGTTATTTTTTACGATTTCAGTTGCGGGGGTTGGTGTAAAAGTTATAAAAAAAATTATTATACAAACAAAGTGTAAACGATTTGATTACATGTTTTTTTAATTTCAAAATATTAATAATAATAAAATATTAACTTCAGATTCACTTCCATCACTCAAGAGATCATCACTTTCATCGCTGAAACTTTTTGATAAATTGGCATATTCAAAATCGTCACAGTCGCTCATTATCAGATAACTTTTTCTAAACAAGTTACAAAAACACTTAGTAAAAATTAATTTATGGTTAACTGTTTACTTTTACGATATTTAACGTAATAAAAATGGATATATTACCTTTTAGACACCTAACAACTGCTTTATAACAAAGAATTCCTAACAAACTTATACCTAATCATCAAAATGCACCACTTGGTTTACACAAGAAAAATGGTGCATAGTGGTGCCATCTACGGTAAATAAGTTTAATATCCATCTATAAATAAGTGGTAAATCATCTATGATAAATAAGTTTATGCCATCTTTGGTATAAGTTTAATCTAGCCTATCTATTTTTACTATAACGGAAGAGCGCCCGTGTGAGACACGGGCATGTGCAAATTTGCCGGTAGCTTTCGCCCGTGTCAAACACGGGTAAATGCGTTAAGTGGTTAAGATAGTTTGCTTCATATTACAGGAACAATGCAATAAGAAAGTTTGCCTGAGGTTAAGCACAGTGAAGAAATATATTTTACTCTATTTACGAACAGATCGGAAATTGCACCGAGTCCCGATCTAATTAGCCTTCGGGTACCAAAAACATTACCGTATAGCGACAAACCAAATCCTACATCTTCGAGCATTATAAGGCTGTTCTCGGGCCCATTGCGTTTCCTCCCTGGGTGTATTTCTCTCTTCTGTGTCAGTAAAACTTTCACTGTATGTGTCTATTACTCGATATTGTATACCTTATGTTTGGCGCAGCATTACCAAATATGGCCCTTGCGCCATAAATCTCCAAAAACCAACCAACCTTTATTGTGTTCACCACTTATTCCAATTTTTGACGTCATTCTAACTATTCAGTTAAGATAGTTTGCTTCATATTACAGGAACAATGCAATAAGAAAGTTTGCCTGAGGTTAAGCATAGTGAAGAAATATATTTTACTCTATTTAAAACTTGCTTAATATTCATATGTATTCCACTTTCAGTCCCACTCGCTATTCTCGAATAAAAGCGAGTACCATTTTTACTTTTGTCGCATGACCTGACCTCTGGCTATCACGTGGAAGCTTTTCTTGTATACAAACTGTCCCTTTCACCTTGGCCTTACGTAACGTTACATCACCGTGACATCATAGAAGAGGCGAGTTGATATGGGTCAAGCGATGCTGGATCACGACCACCGCAGTCAAGGACTCGGAATTCGGACTCGGTCAGTAGGTGAAAGTGACCGTTTGGTTTTATATGGGGAAAGTTTGAGATGTCTTTTCGACGATTATACCTATGTCGAGGACATGCGTAATACACAACCTGCAGTTATTGTTGCCCTGATGATGCTTTTCTTTTGAATTAAGGTTGTCAAAAGAAAAAAAGAGGACAGAAATATTAAATAAGTAAATAGGGCGCCTGGGGTTAGGCTTGAGAAACTTTCTGGATAAATGACAGAAAACTCTATGCTTCTCAAAATACAAATTTTTATCTGAGAATAATTACAAACTTATAAATTCACATGAATCAGTTTCCAGCTTTGAATTACTTAAGTACTCAGCTTATCTGTGCATAGAAAACAATGTACTAATGTGTCATCCTGCACTAAATGAAGACATTATTAATGCAATGAACTTCTATTCAAAAGCAGACATATTGTTTTAATTGGAATTTCAAAAGGGACATTCCACGGAAATACCAACCTACTACTTGATTTTTCAAATTGTGTTAGTGTTATCAATTTTTGAATGTTTTGAAGCAAAAGTTGATAAAATTTATAAAACTGCATCCGGCAATACTTGCAACATGGCTCTTAAAGCCAAATGGGGACGTCGTGGCTCAGTGGGGATGCCCACTGCGCTAGCAATGTACGAGTTGTAGGGGGCGCAGGTTCAATTCCTGTAAAGTGCATTCCTCCCTGGGTGTATTTATCTTTTCTGTGTCAGTAAAGCTTTCATTGTGTTTATGTTTATTACTTGATATTATGTCTTGTGTTTGGCGTAGAATGGCCAAATATGGCCCTTGCGCCATAAAACCCCCCAAAACCACTCAACCTTAGAGGTAAATATCAACATGTTCTGTTGCGAAAGTATGAGAGCAGTGATTTTAATTTCTCACACAGATTATATTGGTTATACGGGTGTGAAAATAATTTTAAACCGTCCAGTAATAACTATTTTGTCAATGGGTATAATTCCATTATCTTTCTTGTATAAAAATTCGTTTTTAAGAGTTGATTTGTAGAGGTATTAAGGTTCCATCACAAAACATGAACTTTTCAATTTTACTGCTTAAAAATATGCAATTCAGGGAAGTCACATTTTTTCCTCTTTCAAAGTATAATTTCACGCTTTTAACAGCAGTGAAATATTTTATAGATGAACATTTTGATTACTTATTAATTTGCAAAATAATGTCCCGTTCTATCACAGGCAAATCTAAGATCTGTACCTTTTTTGTACATTTCGCATTTTGTTTCAGTTTCGAAACTAAACAAAAAATAAAATACAGGAATACAGTTGCAGAAAGATGTAGAATAAGAAAGAGGGTAGAGAAAATACAGAGGAATGTAAGACAGAAAGGAAAAACAGACTAGAGTTGGGAAGTCAAGTAAAGTTCTAAAAGATCACAGTTAAAAAGGTAATATTTTAGAGTAACTTATAGAGATCGTAAATTATCTGAAAAAAAAACGTTTATAAAGCTGATCTGTCTTGTTTTCTACACCTACAAAAATCTGATACAAGTCTCTAAAAAAGTAAAGGTAAGATCAGACGCATCTATTGTAAGCTCTACCATCCAGTCAAAATAAAATACGAAATAGTGGCCATATTCACAGACATAGCTTTAATATCTTTAGATTCTTTTAAATTTAACAATAGTATGGGTTGAGTTCTGAAATATTCTGCAAATGTTTTCTTGGTTGATTTGCTAAAAAGTCCGAAGGAAACCTTAATCACTACAAGATTTATGAGCATATTTTAAGGTGAGAGTCTTTCAAAGTTCAGAGCTATACTTTGTAAGCATGGTATTTATTTAAGAGGAAACTGAAGTGGATTTAGAGTGAACCTTTGTTAAGTCATAGTAAGAGTAGTAAATGGTGAGGTAAAATGTCAAGTGGGGACTGTCTTATTAAGTAGAAAACATACAGTAGCAGATGCAAATCATTCTACAGTTGTGCGCTCCTTCAAAATCAATTTTAAAATAAATAACTAAGTTTACACTAAAAATAAAAGATATATCAGAAATAAAATAACTTTTTGAAATGTAATTCAAAATGTTTAATCACTGCATAATATACATCCAATTCATTATTTAATAGCACTATCCCCATAAACCATCACATAGGAATCGTTCACAGTCAAAGGAAATTGCCAAGTTTTATGATTTAACTGGCAAGAAAGTTATGAAAAATTTATCGTATTAGCGGTGCCTAAAAATGTAAAATAATTTGTAATTGTACACTTTGAGCAAAGATGTAAAGGAATTCATAGTGCAAATTTTGTTAGTTTATAATGATGAATTTGAAATCTCATTGATAAGAAAAGTGATCATGGTTTGCAAGTTTCGTTTTAAGTTCAATGATTCAGACTGGTCATCAAAACTGATATTCAGAAGAACCTTGATAGTACCCACAAAAGAATACCCGTCAAAGAAATTCCTCCAGAACTTGATTTCAGTTACATAGAGTATATTAAGTGCAGGTTTTACTAATAATTTGAGCATAAATATCCTTATTAAAGTAATTATTTATTTTTTTACGTTATCGTTTCTCATAAGATTTTCGATTAAAAGTATTTCAATGAAAAATTGAAAATTTTCTCTTGTATTGAGAATGTCCCATTGCTTCACATTGTATGTCCCGTTCCGTCTCGCACTTATTTAATTCTACTAAAAGTATTTTTTCAACTAATGACATTCTATCTGAGGATTTAGTTCAGTTATTCACACATGTATTCTGACTAAACTAGTAGAAGCTGCAAAGGAAAACTAGATTTTCCATTCAATTTAATTCGCAGAGATTAAGCTTCCTTATCCTTCCTTCCTCGATATCTTGACGTTTTGGGTGTCCTGTTCAGTCACATTCGGTAATTGCTTGAAATTTATCTAATTAAAATTTATTTTCGTTGCTTTTTTATTTGAATGCATTTAAAAAGCATCCAACACATGAAATGCAAACCGTTAAAATAATTAAAATCGCCAAATGTGTTAAACGAGAGGAAAAAGAGAAATAGAAATATTCTTTATTTGTCCCGTTCCGTCACATGGAATGGCCTAAAACATAATTATTTGAATCAGCGCTGTTCAAACGTTTTACTTTCAAGTTAGTTTCAAATCCACAAATATAGCCAGGTCTCTCTTAAAGTTTTCATTGGAGGATCCTTTTTAAAGGGATTCTTAATCTAACGAAATTCCTGTTATCGTAAAATACTATTTGATATCAGATTTCAGCCGTCCAGAGAATTAAATGTGTACTGGAGTACCACAAATATTTAAACATTTCTTTAAGAACAAGTAACTATTACACCAAAATTAGTTTTTTACATCATTCAGTATTTTAGGACTACTAAATGGACTACAAAGCTTAAAATTAAATAAAAATATTAAACAAAAAAATATTTCACACTTTTGTGTTCACGGTATACATACATATATTGTCGACTTGGAACAGAATTTCAGTAACTGACAAAACGAATTTTTACTGAACGGCTGTTTAAATGATTAACAATTAGATTTTAAGTCAGAAAATTAAAATTAAAGCAATTTGACAGCGTTATATATCTATCTCAAACAGATTACAAAATGTATTCATCGTAATCATGAAAATGAGCATTTAGTACCTTCAAAAAAATGTCAGATAATGATTTTCTGCCCTAATGTGTATATGTATACATATATATATATATATATACATATATATATATATACATATATATATGTGTATATATATATATATATATATTTGTGGAATCGGAGTGTCCACAAGTTTCCCAGTCAGATGGTGCTGATGATCGACTTAACCACACGTGCAGGTGTTGGCTGAGACGGAAAGAGCGGCGCGCGTAGGTGTCCGCTGAAATCCGGTGACTGGTAGAAACTATTTTCCTGACTCGGCGAGAGTGAGTTAGAATTGTGAACTAGTAACTGAAGGCTTCCACGCGCAGGTGGAGCGAGCACAGTTTCTTACACAATTAATGAAAGTGGCAGCGTGTAGGCTGTTCTATCAATTTGAGATAACGGTTGCTGTACATAGTTTTTAGGAAGAGAAATAAAATGTGTTAGTCCTAATCTCCGTATCATTTCGTAACACCCTAGACACCGCCCCACATATATATATATATATATATATATATATATATATATATAATAAAAAACAATCAAACCTAAAATATACAAAACATTAAAACGCAAAATAGTAGAAATGCAGACCAGCGAAACGCCAAAAGGTCAAAATGCAAACAAGTAAAAAGCCAAAATACTGGGGGTATAAAAATAGTAAAGCAGAAGCCAGAAAAGCAGAAAGCAGAACTGTCCATGTATGCGCGCTAAAGCTGCAGACTAACATATACATAACTTGTAAAAGGGGTTTGTAAGAGCAGATATGTCACTTACTCTTCTCTATGTTGGATAAATTATTAGGATGAAAAATTATAGCAATAATTAATTAATAGTCGTGGTTCCTTTATCTGGCGTCTTCCATTCAAATACAGTTTTGTTACTGATAGATTCAAATGCAAGCACAAAAAATATATTCGTCATTACATAAAAATAAATTAGGTTCCTAGGAAAGTGCACATACAAATTCATTTAAGAACTGAATTCCAATCACAATTTAAAAATTTACCATGTTACCAAAACCATATCCACACAACATTAATTTACGTACTATCAACATATTCACATTCTTTTTGTGAATATATTATTATATTACCACTAGCTGAATTACCCGGCGTTGCTCGGGTTGAAATGGTTAAATGTTGCTTGAAAAGTGAATTAGAATAAGCACTTTTTTTTCACAGAAAAATGCAATCATTTAAGTTGTACGGAAAATACATTTTAACTTTTTCATAGCTTCTACAATATACTTCGGACGCAAATATATGCATTTAATTCCTGAATATATTGCAATATGTAAAAGATTAAGACATAAATACGAACAGAAACGAAATTCCGACGAAAAAATGCAGAATTCTAAAAAACGAATGATGCGCAGTGTCGAATTTCGACTGCCTGAGTTTATTCTGAAATAGAGCGATTCGAAAAAGACATTTGAAAATATTGATAAAGACGATAATGATTTATGAAATTTAGTAATGCTCAAATATGACTGCAACATTTAGCTGTGCTAACTCAAACAGACAAACTCGGGATTCTAAATCAAATTTATAAAATAATAAAACATTAATTCTGGTTTGCCAAATCTAAAATAACAAAATTACGCTTTTATGATTAATGAGTTGAAGTTTTTCGTGTTCCATTACAAAATGTAAATTATGAATAATGAAATATTTTAACTATCCTTTTTTTATCAATCAAATATTCATAATATTCATGTAAAAATATAAAACTCATCATAGAAATAAAATAATAATTCAAACGTATACATCCAGCATCTCGGTACTCCAAATACATGGCTCTTTGTTATAACGTCAATCAGTTTCAACTGCTTCTGTTTAAATACTCTCGCAATCAAGTCGTGGCGCTCACTGGGTAATTGACCATTGGTAAGAACCTCCTTGATCTCCGTCCAAGTCGGATTGCAGGTGAAGGTGATAAATAAGTCTGGTCTCCCGTACGTCCTCGCGTACGTCATAGCATCTTGTGTGTATTCGTGCATGTGTCTGGGACTCCTGTAAATGTAGCTGGTAGTATGACCAAGGCACCGAGGTTTTCAACGTTCCCGTCATTTCCCACAGCATCTCTCAGGTGAATATATTCGTCAACTCTCAGTTTACGTTGATTTAGGCGAATGTAAAGGAGACGCTCACTCTCGACTTTTGTGTACATATCGACGATGAACTGATGAAACAATTGCCTGCAGTTCAATACGTGGTACTGCTCAGTATCTCGAACCATTAATCTGTACGCATATAAATCCATCACTGAAACTTTCTTGCTCGTTGTTTCACCTGTTCTTGGGTTGATCTGCCTCAGATTAAAATGATATCCATCTTCACCATGTGGGGGAATATCACTGGGTACTCCAGAGCATCATAAGATCGATGTGTTTCCGAAATGCGCTGCAAAGATTCACCTCGTCATTGAATAACGATATCCCGTTGATGGAATTCATCGCCTGATATAACCACCGCGACTTCATCTGCTTGAGGAGAGTTAAAGCGCCGCTCGTGTTCGCCTGCTGGTCTTCGGTCTGCTCTTATGACTACTTTATATTCATCTGTTGGCATACGTTCCAATGCTGTTTCAAACGTTTTAATAAGATTATTGTGCTCATGAAACATCCTCTGTAAGTTTAACACAATCTGACGTCTGGTTCCCGAGATGTAGGCGCACCTCTGATCAGTTTCCATTTGTTCGTTTTGAATAAAATATAGTTGTAGAAATTTTGGTGGTTGATCTGGCAGCGGAAGCAACGATCCCGCTCTATGATAAATCTGCCCTTGCACCTTGAATGTCGACGGAAATCCGGGCTCTCCAACAACTGATGTGGCGCCGAATGATGTCATTTGGAAACATGAGTTGTATTTTCTGATGTTACTAAGAAAATGCTTCGACTCTGACGTATCTGCTGATGTGTAAGACAAAAGTTCTTGCGGTGGTGGTTCCAGTTGGCAGAGTTTAAGTTTTCCATTTTTACAGCAAATACCAGTAGACTCTGATTTAAACTTTTTGGCTTGACAGTAACTACAAACCATTTCCATTTTCCCGATGGTAACACTTGCATGCAGCGAGTAGTCTTTATGTGAATCGTAGTGGAATTCTTCCAATGCTAAGCTAAAATGGTGCGCAGTCCGTGATCGTTTGGCTCTATCTCTCTTATCCTGTAGTCGGGCCTCACGCTGCTGTGCCGTCTCTGTTGCTCTAGATGTAGTAGCTCTATCTCTCTTATCCTGTCGTCGGGCCTCACGCTGCTATGTCGTCTCTGTTGCTCTAAATGTAGTAGCACTATCCCTCTTATTCTGAAGTCGGGCCTCACGCTGCTGTGCTGTTCTCTGTTGCTCTAGATGTTGTAGCTCTCTCGCAATTGCAAGTCTTCTTCTCGGAAGTTTCTTGACTACGCTCATCTTTCATCATCTTAGCCGTTGACTGCACTTGGCCGATCGTCTTCCCCTTCCTTGGAGGCATTGCTACAGCAAAGAAATCTGTAAAAAAATACAAAAAATGCTATTTCATAAAATAAGCAAAAGGACACTCACTGAGCAATGAAATCTATTATAGAATACAATGCAAAGCTAAAATTAACGAAAAAACGAATTTAAAATTATGTAGTACTTACATCCGTTTAGAAATATAAATCAAAAATGTACACTAACACTGTCGAAAAAAGTAGGAAACACTTATACAATCAAAAGAGCGAAATAAGACTGCCAGATTCACTGAAACATGATAAACTGGAAGACTTACCGAGTTAGCTTCCTTTAAATACGACCAGCTAAGAATCGAGTGGGTGCTGGAATGTTCTCCACCATGAGTCCAATTAAGTTTCCGTTTCCCCAACTTTCTAGAAAGTTCTACAAAGTTTTATAAAAAAGAGTAAACATTAATTCTGGTGCTGCCAGATACCGAGTAGCAAAATTACGCTTTTATGATCAATGAGTTTTTCGTTTGTGCTTTTCGGAATAACGGTGCTTGGTTTAGAAATAAATATAATCGGTGTAGACAAATTAAACTGAATAGATAAAAATTTTTCAAAAAGCAGAAGGTCGATTTTACAGAATTTTTCAGAAAGAAAATCAATGCTTTCAACGGAGGATTCACATGTATCTATTGCGGACATTTTAAAATAAGTTACACGCCTTACCTAAAAAGCCTCGTGAAACAGAATTCTACAAATCATTACGTATTCAATAAATTATTTAAGGAAAGTTGGTCGAAATATACACCAACTTTCCTTGAAAATAATCCTTGAACTGAAAACCTTTCCTTGAATTTCCTTGCAAACATAAATATTTTAAAATATTCTTTCCTTCATCAACAAATATCTATAATTTATTTACATCATGGGAAGAACTAAAAAGTCAGTTCAAACATAAATACTGTAATTTAATTTGTTTTGGAAAAAATTGTTTTTCGATCAACAATGGTAAAGCAACCATCGCTGCCTAAAGCAATCAATCTATGCTCAATGTTATTTCTATTGCGATTTCGAATAGTTTTTAGCCCCCCAGAGCCAATAGAACGGGGGTTAAGAGTTAGCCTATGCTGATCGCAGTGTTCTAAAGTATAAGTGTACCAAATTTGGTATGGATTGGTCAAACGGTGTAGATTTGTATAGAAAATATACCCACATACACACATCCTATTTTATATATATAGATTAATGATTTATTTTTTATACAACCTACTAGGTTACATTTTGTGCAACATAACTAAATTTAGCCTGACTTTAAAATTCGCAGGCTTGAAACAGGAAAAAGGGGAAATATTGGAATAAATTCTTGAATTAAGTTATAAGTGAACTTCATATAACCAAGAGGTAAAAGAGTACCGCCCGAACAGGGACTCGAACCCTGGACCGTTAGGTTAAAAGCCTAACGCTCTACCGACTGAGCTATCCGGGCTCGTGCAAGTATTATAAATTTATGATGAATTTATTTTGCGATTCAGAACATTTAATGTGGGTAATTTTTTTCATTTTACTTGTGATTATATTTATTTCAAGTTACAATTTTAGATATTTAATTTGGTTATAGATGGCGCCACCAAATTTGAACTACTTCAGTTAAATCACCTTTGACAATGAAACAATCATGTTAATTACATTACGCAATTTCTGAGTTACACGAACGTCGTTTTTTGGTTAATATTCGTAGCAGAAGAAAAAAAATAAAAACAAAAATGGCAAGAAAACTTCAACCAAATCATTCCTGAAATCGATGTCTGTTACTAAAATTTTCTTCGAAATATAATAAAGGACAAAAACGGAAAAGATTACCTTTTTCACAAGAATCGTTTCGAGAAAACAAAATTTTGTCTCTTTTGGTCTGGCATTTTTGTCTGTTTCGATTAACAAGAATGAAATATATTTGAATAACAAAAGTTAAAATGTTGTGAAACGTGGCGCCCTCTAGTAATATAAAAACAAAACTTTTAATTTTAAATATTAGAAGTGAAGATATTTTATGCAGTACATAAATTATGCGAAAAACATTTTAAAAAAACTGTTGGGAAAATAATTGCGATGGAGGGTTGTTTTTATTACTTTTGAAGTTGACAAGTTATTTGACCTCTACTAATATAATTTATTCTGTAGATTTTATTACAAATAATATTTCTGAAAATATGCTGATTGAGGAGGTTAGATTAAAAGGGAACTAACTAGCTTGTTGATATTGAAAGAAAATACTTTCTTTCTTCATAAATATCAATAATTGAGGTAATTTCGTTGTTGATATGTATGTCCAAAAAAAGTTGATGCTGCAACGAACTCTGACTTGTTTTATTTGTATTTATCCCAGTAGAGATAGAGACATTTCAAATTCTTGCTGCTAATGTTTCTTCTAGAAATTTTTAGCATCTGTCTTTTCTTTCTTCACTGTATTTTTTGGAACGATTGTTTAAAAACTGTAGAATGTCCCGGTTGCTTCTGTCTTCAATATACAAATATTCCAGCGCAATTAAAAATTAGCGAGCATTATATGTGTCTTCATTTTGGTTAAGCTTCATTGTGTTAATGAATAGATGTTTCAGTAAAAGAAGAAGAAATAATGAATAAGAAGCATGTATAAAACAAAGGCATCAACGAATTCGATCGGTTTGTTCAGCCCTAGAAAAGGGGTAAAGATTCAAGAAAAGGGTGAGTAAACATGTCACATCTTTTATTAGTTTTTAGATGAATTTTAACCTCTTTGAAGATGTAAACAATACTTTTTAAGGGTTAATAGGATGCATTCTTCTATTCCCCAAAATTAAGAATGATCAAGGTCATAAATATAACAATAGAAGTTTACAAATTTTTATATGTGCGTGATCTTTCATAAAAATGTAGATAAAGATTAGTTAAGATACTAGAAAAGAATTGCCTTCTTGAATCCCATGTGTTTGTTGAAATTGATGTTCACAATTAAAGATAAAACTATTGGGGATACAGAGATTGATTAGACTGTTCCAGTATTGTTTGAAAGAATGAAGTATAGAATTTAATTCAGAAAGTAGGTATTAAGGAAAATAATTTGATTAATAATGGATTACTAGTGAATTTTTATCCTTCTTAAGCAAAAAACACAGCACCTGAGTACGAAAATAAAATGTTGAATCTCAATACATAAAAGGAAGAGAGAATTTCACGAAGAAAAGAACTGGAATTGCATATAATCTTCAATTAAGTTTGCTATCAATACATATCAAGATTGCTGCTTCATAATGTTTTGAATATTAATTTCTTATTTAATATTGCATACTAAACATTTAAAAAAAGGAGCATTAGTTTTTTTGTGTTCTGGTCTTTGAAAAAAGAAGAGTAATAAAAATTCAATGAAACAAAATTCTACAAATTATTACGTATTCAATAAATTATTTAAGGAAAGTTGGTCGAAATATACACCAACTTTCCTTGAAAATCATCCTTGAACTCCTGAAAATCTTTCCTTGAATTTCCTTGCAAAAATAAATATTTCAAAATATTCTTTCTTCATCAATAAAATATCTATAATTTATTTACATCATGGGGAAAACTAAAAAGGCAGTTCAAACATAAATATTGTAATTTAATTTGTTTCGGAAAAAAATTGTTTTTCGATCAACACTGGTAAAGCAACCTTAGCTGCCTAAAGCAATCAATCTATGCTCAATGTTATTTCTATGGTGATTTCGAATAGTTTTTAGCCCCCTAGGGCCAATAGAACGTGGGTTAAGAGTTAGCCTATGCTGACCGTAGAGTTCTAAAGTATAAGTGTACCAAATTTGGTGTGGATTGGTCAAACGGTGTAGATTTGTATAGAAATTACACATACACACATCCTTTATATACAGGGTGTCCCATAAATTCCGAAATAGTTTAAAAATTCATAAAAATTGAAGGAATTGGTATATTTGAATGCGGTTTGCGATAACGTTATTCTCATGAAAGGGGATTTTTTTTTGGTAGAGAAAAAAAAATTAGTTCAATCTTTTGTCAATAGAGGGCGCTGCACGCAACCAATCACAGGAAATATGCAAATCAGAGTCCTACAAAATGCTGGGTGTACGATTTAAAGCTCATTTCTGAATTTTCCTGTGATTGATACGTATTCCTGTGATTTCATTGTGATGTTGACATTGGTGGATAAAGCACTATTGGTTAAGTTGTTTTACCTCAGCCACGAATCGCCGGCTGAAACTTTACGATGTGTACACATCTTCTTTAGTGCAGTTAAAGGATGCCATTCGCCAAGAAATCTCCTCCATCCATCCGGATATGCTACATGCTGCAGTTAATGGTATTGTCACTCGCTTGCAAACTATCATTTGTGGTGATGGCGGACACATCGAACAAGTAGTACTCTAGTGCTGTGATGTGCTTGTAAACATTTGACTGCATGGAAATAAACGTCGTTTTCCACGGAATTCTGTGATTAGTTGCGTGCAGCGCCCTCTATTGACAAAAGATTGAACTAATTTTTTTTTCTCTACCAAAAAAAATCCCCTTTCATGAGAATAACGTCATCGCAAACCGCATTCAAATATACCAATTCCTTCAATTTTTATGAATTCTTAAACTATTTCGGAATTTATGGGACACCCTCTATATATATAGAGAGAGATAAATTTGATTTAGAATCCCGTGTTTGTCTATTTGAATTAACACCGCAAAATGTTACAGTCATATTTCAGCATACTAAATTTCATAAATCATTATCGTCTTTATCAATATTTTTCAATTGTCTTTTTTCGAATTGCTCTATTTCAGAATACACTCAGGCAGTCGAAATTCGACACTTTGTGCATCTTTCGTTCTTTAGAATTCTGCATTTTTACATCGGAATTTCGTTTCTGTTTGTATTTATGTCTTAATCTTTTACATATTGCAATATATTCAGGAATTAAATGTATCTATTTGCGTCCGAAGTATATTGCAGAAGCTATGAAAAACTTAAAACGTATTTTCCGTACAACTTAAATGATTGCATTTTTCTGTGAAAAAATGATTATTCTAATTCACTTTTCAAGCAACATTTAACAATTTCAAACCGAGCAACGCCGGGTAATTCAGCTAGTTGGTTAATATAATCCGCGATAAAAAATAAATAAAAAGAAATGCACAATGAAAAATATGGGTAACTTTAGTATAGCTTTCGAACCATTAAATGAATTTTTTACATAAAATCCTGTTATTTTCCAAAAAAACCTTGTATCATTCAAAGAGTTGCATAATTTCCAACCACCGAATGAATTCTCATACCAATTAAATGTAATGAAAGAGCGGTTGCAATGTAAGAAACTTAACAATTAGTTTATCATCCATAGATGAAAAACACACAAATGATTGTAAGGCACAAAACAAGCAAGTATGATAAGTATATTTATTTAGACAGGCCTTCGTTATACATGGCGAAAATATTATTCACACTTCTGCAGCTGCCTGCAGAGTTTGAAATTATCGGAGTATATCACCATACATACACTGGCAAACGCCGCCATGCGGGCAATAACCGTCATCCCAGCCTTTATTATGGCAGTCTGAGATACACTCCGATATGACACAGCATTTGCCGCCAAAGGCAACCGGAACTGTAAGTAAAGAAAGTAATGGTAAGTAATAGAAACTAAGCACTGAAAAATTATCTGAAAATAGTTTTGTGAAATAGAAATAATAATTAAAAATTAAAAAAACTTAATCATTATCTCTATCTTTAGAGAAATAATGATTAAGTTAAATATCTTAATCATTATTTCTCTAAAGAGAGCTGTGTTAACCAATTAAATCAATTAACACATTAATAGTAACAAATTAAATAAATTCAGCCAAATGCTAATTTAATAGAGAGACCTTCAGTATCAATACTTTTTCCTTAACCACTCTACAAAATCTCAGAAAAAAAGATAATTTAAGTATATTCACATTTTTGCTTCCAAAAATTATCTTATCCGCGTATACCCCCATAATAGGTTAGATCGGAATGAGGTACTCTACTATGATTTTCTTTTGCTTGATGGAAATTTTAAATTTTTTCTAATACTTTCATGTGGTGGAAAATGGTAAAAAATTAATCTCCCTAAAAGGTTTAGGCTTAAAATTCCCTCAAATTTTCAAAAATGGAGAAAAAGTCAATCATTGTGCTTTAATAACTAGCTAAAATAATGTAAACAAAACTTATATTTAAATTAGAATTTAAATGTTATCTCGAAATATAAGTTGCTTTTTCCAATTGAAATTATAAAGTGACTGAATCTCATTTTCTTTAAGCTGATAAAAATTATTCTGAATTTATATTTTAAAATAGGATATAAACTATTTATAGAATTATAAAAGTTTCATAGGTCGTTAGCTATAAGAGTTAGCCTAAACTGTTTTGATCTATACAAACATTATGCTTATTAATTCGTGTAGTATATATATTTTCCATAACTTTTCCTCAGACAGAAAAAATCAATTTTTTGCAAGACATTTTAAAATTTGATGAAAAATACATTACGTTACCTCAATAAACGAGGAACAAATAATAAAGGATTTCTGTCTTGAATAAAATTTTAAACACCTTATTTTGTTTCAAAAATTTTTTTTTTCATGGTTCAAATATTTATTTTTCAGAGTCTTAAAAGCGGTTGACGAATTCTTATTCTGCATTCCTTTTAGATGCTTTCCCCTCTTATGACACTATTGAAACAAACACACAGATATGAAAAAGTCTTACCTAAA
The DNA here is from genome assembly GCA_933210815.1 of Meta bourneti. Taxonomy (NCBI): domain Eukaryota; kingdom Metazoa; phylum Arthropoda; class Arachnida; order Araneae; family Tetragnathidae; genus Meta; species Meta bourneti. The sequence continues at coordinate 19,167,332 of OW119922.1, forward strand.
GCGAAGAGGCCCAATACAATGAAAAACAATACGTGAGTAGCATTCATGATTCTGAAAAAAATTAAAAAGTTTATCATTGAATTCTCATAGACTAAAATTTGACGAAAAATACATTACGTTACCTCAATAAACGAGGAACAAAAAAAAGTCTTACCTAAAGCGAAGAGGCCCAATACAATGAAAAACAATACGTGAGTAGCATTCATGATTCTGAAAAAAATTAAAAAGTTTATCATTGAATTCTCATAGACTCCTGGAAACTTTGCTGTATTTTCCTATCTCCGATATTTTGGCTATGATCGACATTGCTGGAAACCAGAAAATCATGAATCAGAGTAGTAAGAAACTTAAATCAAAATTATCTGTTGAATTTTTGAATAACTCTCGAGAAACCACAAGTACTGATGTCATGAAAACATCTGACGTTCTATATGAAATATAATATTTCAAGAATGTTCAATTTATATTTGTTAGGAATAAACACATGATTTTTGATAACAAGTATTTGATTTTTATGATACATGAACTCGGGATATAGCAAAAGGCTTCAAAAATTCTAAACTTCAATCAAGAATCCTTTTTTATGAAAGAATTAGAACCTTTTGAACTGTACATAGCTAAAATTAATGATTACGAGTTCTCGGAAAATTAATAAGAATACATTCTATACATAACAATGCATCATTGTAGAATTTCGATACTTTGCGGACCACTCGCTCAGTGGGTCATGTTAGGATTGCACATCCTTTGTCTAATCGACGCTGTACTTTACTTCTGAAGGTTTCTTCTAATTCTGAAGTCTTGTGTGAAATTTTATATTTATTTATATTCAAAGGAATTACAACTAATTTCTCGAGTACAATTGTTGTTGTCCAATATTAATTGTAGCGTCGTTCGGTAGCTTTGGGACGACAGCACTTATGCAGTGCAAACCGTTCAAAGTTATACTGGCCAAAAATTCGTCCAGCACCGTAGAATTTCGATATATTGCGGAACACCTTCCCATGCTCAGTGTGCTTGCATGCAACGTCCAAAAATCATGAGACCCGGGACGCCCTGTCTACACAACTCTTTATTTAACTTCTGGATGATTCTTGAAGTTCTGAATTCATAAGGCAAAACAGTTGTACAGGTTTTTTTTTGTAGTACTCGGCTTTTCATGCATGTTTCCTCCAAGTTATAACTCCACACAGGAGAACGGGCATTGAGGTCTCCAAAAATCGAAAAGTTTTGACTAGTACAATTCAGGTTATGGAAGTCCATAATTTGAGTACCTGTATCCCTGTGAGGAGGAAAATAGATGTAACAGATGTCTATTCCTAAATTTCTGAAGAATAATACAGTTATAGAAAAAGAACGATATAAATTAAAAATGGTGTTTACATTTAGATTTTGGATTTCTTTTAAGGATGAGAATAGTATTATTACTAACAGGAACAAACTGTGAGAAAACAATAGGGGGTTCCATCTACCGCGAGGCAGGTAAGGATCATGAATATATAGTATATCGATGTTAAAATTTAGTGAAGTGACGACGACAAGGTTTTGCGCTGCCAAAGTATGGTTGGCATTGATGGACATATCTTTTATGAAAGTGAGAAATAAATTATTGTTGTCCGTCGTTGAATATTTAGGTTGTATTTTGGTCCATAATATGTATTTCGAATAAGTAAGTCTCTGGAAGCGGAGCACCGGACAGTCCTTATGTTTGCTGAAGCGTTTAATGTCATGATTACTTCAATGAGCTTGGTTACTTTGAGTGCAGTTTGCATATCTTATCGAGTCATTTCAGATTTCGACGTTCTCTTGGGAATGATTACAGTTGAGGCCATACCTTGGGATCCTTGTTAAACCTGATAGTGATGCCACAATGACTGCATTGGCGCACGCTTGTCCTGACTCGCTGGCAGTCAACGAAAACAACGCTGGGCTTCATTAGACAAAGGGAATTTAGTGGATTCACAGAAATCGCCCAGTGAATGTCTTTGGTGCTTCTAATAGAAAAGTCGACTTTGCAAAGGATTAAGGAGGTTAAATTTTTTTAAACCAGTTTTTGAGTAACTTTCTGCCCGTGCCGAAACAAACAAATTTCGTCTAATTTGCAGCATTACCATAAAAGTTTACAAAAGACATTAAATATTATCCGACTCTTAGGAAACATCGTTAGTGTCTTCGTAAGAAACGTATTGGGGCAAATCTTAATCGTATCATAATTAAGAACTTAACTTACCAAGACAAGTTAGCTGATAAATAGCACGGCTTTAGAGAAATCTTCGCAAAGTAGCTTTTACGATTCTTGAATCTGTAGATCAAGCATCTACTTAATAGAGTGATACTTGCCCTTTTATAAGCGAAAATAGCGATTAAATCAAGTCTTGTCATTCTTACTAAACAGAAAATTATCATTAAATTTTAAAAATGCACTGTCAAACTGATCATTATATGATTTTTGAAACTGATATTTAAAGATAGCGGAGGGAATTTGAATATATTCTTTAATCCATTTATTGCTGAGGACTCAATAGTAATTATTCGCTGAAAACGTTTGAAGGGTTTCACGAATTGAAATATCTCCAATAACCTAACAAGGATGAAAAATACAACATTAATAGCGAATATCAAGGTGCATATTCACGTATTAATATTTTCAAAAGAATTTTTAAGAAAGGAATTTCAGTGGTAAATTTGAATCAAAGTTGGTTTGGGTCCAACAGTAATTACTAAAACGAGGAGCCGTAGATATAAACTTCAAGCATATATGCATATAAAATATCAAGGCTTCTTTAAATATATGACCTTAGTTTGAAAGTTCGAATCCTATAATTCCCTTTTTTGATCTACTGTCGTATTTAGGCGCCAAAAGTGAACGGTACAAGTTATTATCGAGGTAAAGAATTATTTTTCAATAAATCTGAATAATACTTTTATTTTGTATGACAAACAAAAATTTTTGAAGTTATTTTGTATCTCGTATTCGTAAGGGAAGATTTTCTAGAAAATTCATCTACTGGGAAAAAATGATAGCAAAATTGTTTCAATCTCAAAGATCATTTTATTTTTTTAATGATAAATAATAATGACTTTGGAATGATGTTTATTATAGAAGAATAATACTTCCTGTAGAATAATAATGATATTTCCTGTACACTTATTCTTTGGTACACTTTGGGTAACGTAAGCTAGATATTAACCCCCGTACAATATGTCTTGGGTGTGAAGAGGGGGCTTGAAACACTATTGGAAATCATCATTGGAATAGCATTGCGTATTTATACGATCAATGTCAGACCAATTCACACCAAATTTGGTATATTCATTCTTTAGAATCCTGTGGAAAACATAATCTATAAATTAACCCCAATCGGATTTGCCCTGGGTCTCCAGAGGGGGCTAAAAACAATCTGAAATTCTCATAAGAATTACATTGAGTATTTTTATAATCACTGTCCGACCAATTCATACCAAATCTTTTATATTCATTCTTCAGAATCCTAAGGAAAACATAAGGTTTATATTTACCCCGTTCGATTTGTCCTGGGTCTGTAGATAGGGGGTAAAACCTACGCGAAATCCCCTTAGAATTAATATTGAGTATTTATACAATCACTATCAGACATATTGACACCAAATTTGGTGCATTCATTCTTCAGAATCCTGCGTGAAACATAAGCGATATGCTAGCCCCTTTCGGATTTGTCCAAGGTCTACAGAGAGGGGGAAAAATTCGAAATACCCATAGGAATAACATTAAGTATTTTTTACGAACACCATCAAATCAAATCACTCCACATTTGGTACATTCATTCTTAAGAATCCTGCGGGAAACTTAGACTATGTATTAATCATTTCAATTCGTCCTTTGTCTACAGTGTTGGCTAAAATTCGAAATCCTTATAGGAATAACATTGAGAATTTTTACGATCACGGTCAAACCTTTTCGCACAAAATTTGGTACAATCATTCTTTAGACGATTGCTGGTAACGCAGATTAGATATTTACTCCCGTTCGGGGATTTGTCCTAAGCATGCAGAGGTGGATAAAAAATATTCGAAATCCCCATAACCATAATTTTTTTACGATCAATCTCTGACCAATTAACAAAAAATTTGTTTCATTAATTCTTTAGAATCCTGCGGGAACAATAATCAAGATATTAAATCCCGTTGTATACCGTTATGCGTCCATAGAAGAGGCTAAAAATAACTTGTAATTCCCATAGGAAAAGCTTTGAGTAATATTACGATGAATTATAAACAATTCAACCCGAGCAACGCTGAATAATTTAGCTAGAAGTCTCTAATACAATTGCCCAGCAAAAAAATTCGCATTTTCAATTCAATGAGTTCCTTTACGAACAATGTGATCATAAATGGGATTGCAGTTTTTTTATGTCACAGAAGAACAGAATTCCGGAAATGATTTAACCTCAGTGGACATTTAAAGCTGGAACTGAGGAATTTTCATTTTACAAGGCAGAGGTGCTTATGTATAATAGCTTTTATGTTCATGTTTATGAGCTTAGAAGTGTATAGTATTATCAGCTGAATAGAGTGCAAGATTTCAAATACAATGTGTTCGTAATTTTTTAATATTAAGTCAATGGAATTAAGATGGTGAAAAAATTCTATCTTAGTTTGGGAGCTAAATACAGGTGGAGGAGTGTTTCTACGACGATACGTATTTCCTGTACGTATACGTAATTGTTTCATCTCTTCGACGATAATAACATTTGGCGATAATAACATGACATTTGATTGGTAAAGACCAATTAGATCAAATGCTAAATTTTGTTAAAGCAGCTATTAACTACATTTTAATTTTACCTGAGTTTGTCAATTTGAAGAAAATTCTGGGCAGGAATTTTCGTGAAACTAGAAAAGATTCTACTTTCATCCAGGATAAGTTTGCCACAGCATTCCGCAGATACTAAATATAACTTCTTTCTATATATCACCTTGAAGGTAACTTTGAAAAGTAGTCACAATTCGTTGAAGATCGTCTGTGTCTGTGCAGTAAAATGGTGGATCATTGAATACAGTTTTTATCTATTGAATGAGATCAGTGTTTTCTAAGAACACTGAGAATTTAGAATTTCTAAGGACCCTTGAAAATCTTAAAGCTGGAATTTTCTCTTTTCTGCTATATTCAGCTCAATGCACTTCAAACTACATTTCTCTGGAAGACAGCTCGGATGAATTCGACTATAGTCATCATGGATGCAGTAGGAACTTACTTAAGCACACCATCAAGCACTAATATTTTGAACTAGTTGCATGCTCCCTTGGTCTTAGAATTAAACGAAATCACAACTTAAGCCCTATGAATTTATGTGACAATTTCTACTAAATTCTTGGTTGATTTCTTAGTTTCGCAAGACTTATTTGCTGATGCGTGTGATGCGTTTTCTTGCCGTATTTTGCAAAATCATTACATTAACTACAGCATTTAAGGGTGACGAATATCTGATATAAGTAATCTTTATCTATAATCAATAATTTTTTGGAAGAATCGTATCCTACGTTTTAATTTATATAAAGGGAGTGTCTCACAATCATTGAGCACTTTTCTATTAGGACCTGAATACTGAATTGGAACTTATTTCCTCATCAAGATGCATTAAGAAAATTTTAAAATGCAGTTCATGGGAGTGTAAGAGATACGGGAGTCACTGATGCTTGTGTACCATATCCACGATAAAAACAAGACCACTTTTTAACAAACTAATTCTATATTATCAACAAATATTTACAAATTACAAAGCTAGTTTAAAATTTCACAGACGAGACACATCGCGAAAGAGCAACCGCACCCCTTCGATTGCCATTTTCATCATCCCCTTTTTCCTAGGGGAAAAAAAAAAACTCCCGCGACTCTTGCCGTTGTACTCTGACGTCATCTGCGCAGCCAGAACGGGGGAAAGCGCCTCCTAGCAAGAGTTCCGTGTTCAGGATCGTGGGACGTTACAGACTCCTCCCCTCTTGGAAAACTTTTCTGCAGATCTCGATCGAAGAAAAGTTCGAGAAAAAAAATGAAAAGTAATGAGTAGAAGTGCTCACACAAAGGGGGGGCCAGTACCAACCTACCAGACTGAATCAGTGCATCACCGAATTCAGGGTACTGACACCATTTACAAAACAAAATTTTATGCAAGAAAAATATATATACAAAAAACATAAATACAAAAAAATGACTACATGTATCAATTACTTAATTACACAATATGGTTGGGAGTGTGGAGTCTGCTTAATGCATCGGCATTTTGATGCTTTTTGCCTGGACGATGCTTTATCTCGAAATCAAAAGTTTGTAGAGCTAAAGACCAACGCATTAACCTAGCATTCGCATTTAGCCACACTAATGGGTTATGGTCCGTTTGAATAACGAAAGTTTGTCCATCGAGATAACATTTCAATTTCCGGATGGCAAACACAATTGCCGCGCATTCTCGTTCGCTGACTCCATACTTCTGTTCTACGCAGGTGAACTTCTTACTCAGGTAGATGATAGGATGTTCTGATTCGTCAACTGCGATTTGAGTCAAAACAACTCCCATTCCTCGATCGGAAGCATCTGTCTGCAGGATGAAAGGCCGTTGGTAATCCGGGGCGTACAGCATAGGATAACTTGCAAGAGCTTCTTTGAGTTTTAAGAAAGCTTCCTCGCACTCGGGAGTCCACCTGATGGTTCCCTTTCGGTCCTTTCCTTTTAGAGCATCTGATAAGGGTGCAGCAACAGACGAGAACATGGGGATATAACGGCTGTAATATCCAGAGATTCCCAGAAAAGCTCGTATGTCAGTTTTGGTCGTCGGTCGAGCGAAACCCTTTATTGCCTCGATCTTTAACTCCGCTGGTGAGCGACATCCTTGTCCCACCACGTGTCCAAGATATTTTACTTGACTCTGAGCAAACTTACACTTGGACAGTTTGATCGTCAAACCCGCCTTTTGAATTCTTTGGAGCACGGTGTCCACGTGTTTGATGTGCTCTGAGAAGGTATTAGAAAATATGGCCATATCGTCTAGATAAGGTACCGCAAAAGACTCGCATCCGTCTAAGAGTTGTGCAACCATCTTACTGAACTCATATGGGGCGTTCTTAAGCCCGAATGGCATTCTCAAGGGCTTGTATGTTCCGAAATTTGTCACGAAAGTGGCTAGTCTTTGCGCATTCTTAGTCAAAGGAATCTGCCAATATCCTTTCGAAAGGTCGATCACGGTGATAAATTTTGCAGAAGCAACTGTCTCGACTCTTTCTTCGATGTTCGGCAAAGGGAAATACTTTGTCTTCGTTACCTTGTTCAGATTTCGGTAATCGATGCATGGTCTTGGATCCTTTCCGGGCGACTCCACTAAAATCATTGGCGAAGTGTAATCAGAAAACCCCACTTCGATGATTTTCATAGCCAACATCTTCTGAATTTCTGCCTTCAAAATTTCGTTCTGCCTAGGAGAATTTCTATAAGGCTTGGAGAAAACAGGTTTGTCTTGATTTAGCTCAATGTCATGAGTTACAAGATCAGTTTTGCCTGGTATGTTGGTAAAACATTTTTCATATCTGCAAATGAGATTCTTGAGCTGTGAAAGTTCCCTTGTATCCAATCTCGATTCAAGATTGTTCTCGTGAACGTATTCATCGACGTCAAAAATGTTTGGATTTGGATCCATGTACGGGATCTCGACATCATCTTCAACCGTCTTCCAATCATCTTCAGCCAGAAGAAGGTTCATATGTTCCAGCCTCTTATAGTACGGCTTAAGCATATTAATATGGTATACTTGAGATTTGTCTTTTGTCCCTGGTAATTCAACTACATAATTCGTCTCAGAAATTTTTTGTAGGATTTTTCCTGGTCCGTTCCAATGCGGGCTCAACTTATTTGCTTTGTACGTAGCAAATATCAAGACTAAATCTCCTTCCTGGAATTCTCTCTTTATGGCCTTCTTATCGTACCATGTCTTATTCTTCTTCTGTGACTCTTCTACCTTGGTCACCGCTAGTTCTTGACAACGTTTCATTCTGTTCATCAACGAAAAGAGGTACTCGGTCACTGGATTTCCTCCGTCATCTCCTTGGTTCAACCACTGTTCGAACAACAGCGTCAAAGGGGTTCGTAAATTCTTACCATGAACCAATTCAGAAGGCGTGAACCCAGTACTCTCGTGGGTCACTGTTCTTAAGGCGAATAAGGCAGGATAGACTGTTTGTTCCCACTCAGATCCAGCTTCAAGACATAGGACTCGTAAAATTCTTTTGACGGTCCTGTGAAAACGTTCGACAGGATTACTTTGAGGATGATAGACCGAACTTCGAATCACTTTTATTCCAAATCTCTCTACGAAGGTTGTAGTTAGCTCGCTCATGAATGAAGTACCCTGATCGTGTTGCAATTCCTTCGGAAATCCCATCCGACTAAAAATCTGCATGAGTGCCTCCACAACATAAGTTGAAGTGATATTCTCCACGGGAACAGCATCAGGATATCTGGAAGATAGACACATGGCTGTTATCAGATACCTTTTTCCACTTGGAGTAACCGGAAGTGGTCCGCATGCATCAATGTTGATCTTTGAAAAAATCTCTTGAACAACAGGAACCAACTTCATAGGAGCCTTTTTTCTGTCATTCGGTTTTCCAACTCTCTGACATTTGTCACAACTTCGTACAAAATTATCTACTTCTTTGAAGCAATTAGGCCAAAAGAAATGCCTTGCAAGAATGTCCTTTGTTTTGGTCATTCCCAAATGTCCTGATGTACCTTCATGACACAACGACATCAGTTTTCCACGATACTGAGTTGGAATTACTAGCATAATGGTTTCGTTTCCCATTTTATCAATCTTTCTTTTCACCAGAAGACCATTGGGGAGTATTTCGTATTCACCTGTGGTCTTATCAGTACCTTGACTTAGTACCTTCTCCTTCAGAGGTTTCAGATTTTCGCATTCCTCTCGTTTTTCAACGAACGTCTTGGAATCAATCTTCAGAAGTTCAAGACCTTCCCAAGATTCCATCTCGTTCGGCGGGAAAGAGAACAAATCGTCTTCGTCGATATCGATGTCATCTTCAATTTCTGGAACCGAAATTACTTCTTCCTCTTTTACCACGTCTTCCTTTTTTTCTTCCTCTTGTTGAGCCATTCGTCTTTGAGCACGTGTTTTAATGGCGTTCACCTGATATGGCGTATGGACCACCTTCATCTTTTCCAGAAGTGTAGCCGTTCCATTCCCCAACAAATATCTTCCTTTGTCTGAGGGACTACAGACAACTGCGGCTTTGGTTATAACATGCCCGAACTTTCCTTGTAGCTCCTTGTCCTCGGATCTTTCCCTTTGGGATTGATCCCGGACCGTCACCAATAGCCCATTGTGTTGCTCCAGTGTGACGTTAATTGAAATTCCCCCCCCCCTTGTAGCTCCACCTCTGCTAAAGGCAAATAGATTGGAGTATTGTCAACGGCTTGAATAACCCAAACATTCTCACCTGTCAGCATCTCAGGACGAATGAGGTTACGGCCAACAAGGTCGATTGTCGATCCAGTGTCACGAAGAATTTTCATGGGAATTCCATTTACGTATCCTTCCCAAGTGTGTGGTCTCATCAGGTCCTCTTCTGTACTACTGACAATTCTATTAATTTGCTTTGAAGCCGCTTCGGGTCTTTTCTTCAATTTAGGACAGTTCGGTTTAATATGGTCAAAACCGTGACATTCGTAGCATTGAATTCTTGTTCGTCTCTCAAAAGCAGCAGGCGAAGGTGTTACTTTCGGTGAATCCATACGTTCTCCTTTAACTTCCTTCGGGTTTTCTTGATTTTTATTTCTCCAATTTGAATGGTGCCTTGGTGCTTCGGAATTCCTAGGTTTCCAATTTGAAAATGATTTTTCTTGGTGTTTCGGAGTGTTGCCGAAATTCTTCTTCGTAAAACCTCTTACGGTTTCGTACTCATCCATCTTTAGAGCAAATTCTTTGGCAGACGTCATCTTACTCCATTCATCGATGAAATGCTCTCGGCATTCTGCCGGTACTCTTTTATTAGCTTGATCGGTAACCATCAGGTCTACCAATTTGTTAAAGGTTGTTATCTCTAATCCAGCTATCCATTCTTCGAAATAGTTTTGGAGTTCATCAACAAATTCTTCCCAGGTCTTGTCGTTCTGTTCCTGATGTTTAACGAACTGTCTGAATTTCTCAGGACTCAACTTATATTTCTTCAAAAGAATATTTTTCACATGTAAATAATCTTCTGCCTTCTCTTCTGGTTCCCTTGCAATAATTTGGGATACTTCATTTGGCAAGAGGCCAATCAAATGTGAAACCCACTCAGATTCATCAAGTTTTAAGCGTCGAACTTGCCTTTCGAACATCACTAGGTACAGGGAAATATCGCCTTCTTTACTATCGAACTTTTGCATTAGATGATGCAATTCTATTTTTCTCCTTGGTGGATGTGCTTCAATTGAATTATCAGGAATGATTCCCTTTTCAATACGTAGTTTTTCCAGTTCAAACGCCATTTCCTCTTTTCTCTTCTGAGCTTCAGCTTCGAATTCCTCTTTTCTCTTCTGAGCTTCAGCTTCGAATTCCTCTTTTCTCTTCTGAGCTTCAGCTTCGAAATCCTCTTTTCTCTTCTGAGCTTCTGCTTCCTCTTTTCTCTTCTGGAGTTCTTCTTCTTTCTCCTGAAGGCGTTCGGTTTTAATCCTTTCCAGAAGTGATTTAACGAATTCTTCGTCGTAATCATCAGACGTGATGATTTCTGTCTTCATCTTTGCAATAGTAGAATTCGAATCTACTCGCAAACCTAACTCCTCGGTTAGAACAACAATGTCCTGTTTTTTCGCTTGCGCAATGAAAGCCATGATTGCAATACCAAAACAATATATAATTCTAAAAGAACCCAGAATCCACACTCTTAAAGCACACAAAACTCTGAAAATCAGTTATTAAAATAAATACTATGATTAACTCATACAAAACAAATCAATTCTACTTTCGATATGATTAATAGTAAAACGAACTAAATCTTTTCGTTAAATTTCACAGTAATTATCATATATTATTTTCTTTTTCCTTAAAAAAATAACTGAATTCTACACTCGCTCAAATAAATTACCAAATGATAATAACACTCAAATGACAATTCAAACACAAAAACTCAATAATATTCTTATTTCAAAAGCACTTTCGTTTTCAGCTGTAACGAAATACTGTTCAGTGCAATACCTCTACACTAAAGCAAAACTAGGATATTTCCTAAATGAAGGACAAAAATTTCACACAAAATCAAATCAAAATTGATTTTACCAATTATAACAGTGCTAAAAATCGTATTCTTGCATTAAAAACGTAAACATATATTTGAGTACAATATGCATAACTTGTTATCAAAATCAATCAATCAATATAATCATTACACAATGAATATCAATTTTTCTAGAATGACAATATAATATTTAAACAACACAAATAGATCGAACTGATGTTCTATTTTCTTTCTCGCAAGTCAGAATGACTTTTAAACGCCAGTCAGGATTGACTCAGAACCGAAACGGGATGTTTCAAAACACAGTTAAGTCTAGCGACTTCTAAAACGAAAACAGAAACGGGACGTTTCAAAACTAAACAAGTCAGGTTGACTCCTAAATTAAAACGGGAGCGGTTGATTTCGACAATATCAAGTCAGGATGACTTCTACCTCAATTCAGGAACAGGACGTTTCAAACTCAATAAGTCAGGACGACTTCAAACCAAACCAGGAACGGTTGATTTCGACAATATCAAGTCAGGGTGACTTCTACCTCAATTCAGAAACAGGACGTTTCAAACTCAATAAGTCAGGACGACTTCAAACCAAACCAGGAACGGTTGATTTACACACAAGAAAATCAGGTTGATTTTTTTTTTTTACTAAACAGAAACTGGTCGGTTCTAACATTAAACACCATGTTTACTCAAAATAAGAACTACAATTCAGTTAACTAAAACAAATGCATTTTCGGTGAGCACCGATTCTTACATTTACAACAAAATTCTGGTAAATTGGCACTTACCCTTTTAAAAAAAATACAGCCACTCATCAGACGCGCTGGCGGTCGTCACAACTGTAGCTTCGTTGAAATCAAAATTAACTAACGCGGATTTCGCATCCACTAGCTGCCACCACTCTAATGGTCTGTACCATATCCACGATAAAAACAAGACCACTTTTTAACAAACTAATTCTATATTATCAACAAATATTTACAAATTACAAAGCTAGTTTAAAATTTCACAGACGAGACACATCGCGAAAGAGCAACCGCACCCCTTCGATTGCCATTTTCATCATCCCCTTTTTCCTAGAAAAAAAAACAAAAACAAACTCCCGCGACTCTTGCCGTTGTACTCTGACGTCATCTGCGCAGCCAGAACGGGGGAAAGCGCCTCCTAGCAAGAGTTCCGTGTTCAGGATCGTGGGACGTTACACTTGGCCCACTTTCTCTTCAGGTTTACGTCAATTCCTTCCATTGTGTCTCGCTTTAGTACATTCTCCATCAACATCAATAGATCTATGATGCTGTACACTCAATTACCCATTCTTTGATTTCCTACGAATTCTACTTTCCGCACTGCACACTAAATGGTTCACATGTAGAAAACTGAGTAGAATTTTGTATGGTCATTCAGGTGGTCAAAAGTTAAACTCACTCTCTGTGGTTATAAATAGGGAAATTGGACAAGGATTGATTATAATGTTTGACACAAATTGGACTTCCTTGAAAGTTCAATGTGTCTCTACTATTGAAACCATGGTTTCTTGTTTCTTCCACAATGGTGATATGAAAAACCCTTAGCTAGAACTCGTCATCGGTTTAGCACCGGCCTTAGACTTGGATATCGATTAACTTCGGATTTGTTTATTTTGCATTCAGTTTTATGAAACTTTAGATGACCTGTGGCAATTAATGTTTTCTGTAGATGTGTTTTTACTTTCTCCCTGATGTAACTTTTTAAGGCTCTAAACATAGACGAATGCTCATATTAGTTTGATTTATTAATAATTATATTTGGTCTCAAACTTAAAAATATTCAAATAATGTTAATGAATCTATTGATTAATCGATAGGTTCATTTACATTATTTCAAAATTGTAAATGAAATATATATTGTAAATGAATGTATTAATAAACTTAGAGGAAATTGTTCGAAGTAGAGACACCCAAAGAATTTTGATCTTTAACCATACTTGATGGAAAACAGTGAATTTAACCTCTGATAAAAAAAATCCAAGTACCCCAGGTATCAGAGTATTTCTGATCTAATGAATTGTTGAATTATTGAGCACAATTTCTGCAAAACGTTTCTTTTGGTCCCCATAGAAAACAATTCTCTGAGAAGCTGGTCAGTAGAAAGAAAACAAGAAAGGGCCATTAAACAGAGTAACAACTAGGAAATATTAAGCGAAATAACCAATATATTTGACCTTTACAACTGTAAATGCGAAGTTTGAATTTGTAAATGTGAAAGTCTGAATAGTGTAAATGTGAAAGTTTAAAATTATGGAATTCACAAACAAAGCAAGATTTTCTAATGTAACAAAAGACAGCGAAAAATGTTCCTTTTGTTAGATACAAAAAACAATGAAAACTGCGATCACCGTCTTATGTGCAAAATTCATTGTCATAGGCAGATATTGTACCAAAGGTATTACCCAACCTTTAAGGTAACAAAATGAGATTAAATCTATAATCTTTAGTCACATCTGTAAACATTGGGTTTTCATAGACTAGTTGCGTTAAGGCATTTCCTTTATATTATGTGAAAGGAATTATTCCAGCACAAGTTTAATTGTGTATATAAAATTCAGGGAATTTCATTGGACTCACTTTTTTCAGATACATTATCTAACAAAAAACAAAACTTCATTTTGAGAGAAGAAAGCAGTTAATTTATATAAAATTGTTTCGATAGAGCTTATAGTCCTATAACGAATCGAATATATTTTTGAGGACATGAAACGCATAATTAAAGACTAGCTATAAGTATTACAAGTAGCATTTTGAAATAATACTGGAATGATAGAAATACATATTATCTGTCTTTTCTGTGGATTAAAATATGGTTACTGTTGTTAATACAGGAACTAACAATGGTTCACCTGCCAGCTTCATGATTTCTCTTAAAATGTATGAATTATTTTTTGTTTCTCTTCATCAATTAATAGTACGTACTGAAAATCCATAACTTAATATAAGGAAGAATATTATATGAAAAATTGAAATTTCTTCTCGGAATATGAAAAGGTCGAGGGGAAAAATAAAAAACGGAGATAAAAGAAATGAAAGATGGTTATGAGAGAAATTGAAGGATGAAAACGCTTCATCATAACATGAAATTTCTTGATGACGAAATTCATGATAATCGTTGTTAATTGGGTTGTTGAGAAATTTCCCGTAGATTAAATTCTATAATATCATTACCTTTAATAGTTTACATCCATTCGTTTGCGCTAGGTGAGGCATTAAATTTTGGATGCAAAAATCTGGCAAGTGTTTAGTTCCCAGACATCATGGACTGCGTTTTAAAGCAATACGTGATTGTGTGTGACAGTCCTAATAGCAGAATTTAATATTGTTCTTTGTATACTGGTATGTCCTCTCGATTTTCCAGAATTTGCTTCCACCTTTACAACTACATTTCGTGAATTATTGAATTATAAACTGGGAGCTCTACCCATTTTCCGCGATCTTATATTTTAATGTATTTGGTTCGCGGCTCCAATCATTCTCGCTTCTCTCGGAAACAAAGTGGAATTTCATCCCTAGCATCACAATTTCTGATTGTTGTTTTGTGAAATAAATGGTATTGAGGTCACTTATTTACAAAGAGTAGAAAAAAATTTATCATTTAGATTTAAGATATCTTTCACATCAAACAGTAGGAAATTTCTAAGGTTGTGGTGGAACTGACCATTTATCCCGAAACATTATAACTGTTTCGTAACACAAGGAGCTTAAAAGCCGCAGTGGTATAATATTCCATGATTTATAATTGATAAGCTTTTGATGAACTAAAAATATTGGAATATTAGGAAATTTCGGCATTTTCGAAAAACTTTTTTATCATGACATCTCTTTGCGTGATAAATAAGAGTTCTTTTGATTCTCATTCGCATTCCATTCTTCGCAAAATTGAAATACATTGTTTTGAAGTAAGCATCTTCATAAATCACGTTGTAACCATTGGTTTTGGCTTTTAAGTTAACTTATTTGTGTTCTTGGCCTTTCAGTTATTTTCTGATGATTCCAATGCTCATTAATTAAGTTTGCGCTCTTTTTGCTTATAATATTCGGCTACACGAAATGAGTTCACTTGTAAAATCCGAATTTGGAACCAATTACCGTATTGGTTGTGTTTAACCTTCTATTTAAAACTTTGTTTACTTTTTTTCTACATGAAGGAGCAAGATGATGCTCGATTAAGTCATTGTAAAGCAGTAAAACAAAATAAGATATTTTCCCCCAATGTATGAGATATATGAATAAACTAGGAGTCTACACTCCCTATTTGCTCCCATTCAGGGGCATATCTCCTTTAAGTGTGTACGGGCTTCACCACCCCGAGGTACCCGAATAATCTTTCCCTTTTCCCTTCCTTTATTCTTCATCGTCGTGCTTACCTCTTTGGTGGTGAGGGTTTCCCTTGAGAAACTTTTCGCCACTCTGTTGCTTTAGGCTTCTCTTGGGGATTGCTTGGTTGGTTGCGAGTTTTATGGCACAAGGTAATGTAGAAAAAAGTATATGAAACTCAAGATCACGGTACCCCTTTCTTGACAAATAGGTGACTTAAGTTTTAGTTACCAAAAAAGAGCTATCTGGATAAGTCACCATGTTGAAACATTGGATATGGTGGATATATATTGTATATATCCATCATATTGGATGCTTTCCCCTTCCGTTCAAGTAGAAATCATGCAACAAACCTATGGTGGGTTGCAATATTCCAAAAGTATCGCCTATGGAAGATGGTAATGACTGTCAATCGCCGTTGGTACCATGTTCATGAGTCGAATCGATAATCCTGTAAATATGTAAATATAATTCAATGCACTTTTTGTTACGTAATTGGTTAATGTATTCGATATAAAAAATAAATAAAAAGCAGTGCACACTGAAAAATTCGGGTACATTTAGTATAGCTTCGAAACCATTAAATGAATTTTTTACATAAAATCCTGTTATTGTCCAAGAAATATTGTATCCTTCAATGAATTGTATAATTTCCAACCACCGATTGAATTCTCACACCAAATAAATGTAATGAAAGAGCGGTTGCAATGTAAGAAACTTAACAATTACTTTATCATCCATAGATGAAAAAGACACAAATGATTGTAAGGTACAAAACAAGCAAGTATGATAAGTATATTTATTTAGGCAGGCCTTCGTTGTACATGGCGAAAATATTATTCACACTTCTGCAGCTGTCTGCAGAGTTTGAAATTATCCGAACAGATTACTATTCCAACACTCGCAATCGCCGCTAGCCGCGCAATAACCGCCATCCCAGCCTTTATTTTCGCAGTTTGAGTAACACTCCGATGTGATACAGCAATCGTCACCAAAGGCAACTGGAACTGTAAGTAAAGAAAGTAATGGTAAGTAATAGAAACTAAGCACTGAAAATTATCTGAAAATAGTTTTGTGAAATAGAAATATCTTAATCATTAATTGTCTAAAAAGAGCTGTGTTAACCAATTAAATCAATTAACACATTAATTGTAACAAATTGCATAAATTCAGACAAATGCTAATTCAAGAGAGACGTTCAATGTCATTACTTTTTTCTTAACCACTCTACAAAATCTCTGAAACAAAGATAATTTAAGTAAATTAACATTTTTACTTTTAAAAACTACCTTTTTAAAATTAACTTATCCGCGTATACCCCAAAATAGGTTAGATCGGAATCAGGTACTATAGTATGATTTTCTTTTGCTTGATGGAAATTTTAAATTTTTTCTAATACTTTCATGTGGTGGAAAATGGTAAAAAATTAATCTCCCTAAAAGGTTTAGGCTTAAAATTCCCTCAAATTTTCAAAAATGGAGAAAAAGTCAATCATTGTGCTTTAATAACTAGCTAAAATAATGTAAACAAAACTTATATTTAAATTAGAATTTAAATGTTATCTCGAAATATAAGTTGCTTTTTCCAATTGAAATTATAAAGTGACTGAATCTCATTTTCTTTAAGCTGATAAAAATTATTCTGAATTTATATTTTAAAATAGGATATAAACTATTTATAGAATTATAAAAGTTTCATAGGTCGTTAGCTATAAGAGTTAGCCTAAACTGTTTTGATCTATACAAACATTATGCTTATTAATTCGTGTAGTATATTTTCCATAACTTTTCCTCAGACAGAAAAAATCAATTTTTTGCAAGACATTTTAAAATTTGATGAAAAATACATTACGTTACCTCAATAAACGAGGAACAAATAATAAAGGATTTCTGTCTTGAATAAAATTTTAAACACCTTATTTTGTTTCAAAATTTTTTTTTTTTCATGGTTCAAATATTTATTTTTCAGAGTCTTAAAAGCGGTTGACGAATTCTTATTCTGCATTCCTTTTAGATGCTTTCCCCTCTTATGACACTATTGAAACAAACACACAGATATGAAAAAGTCTTACCTAAAGCGAAGAGGCCCAATACAATGAAAAACAATACGTGAGTAGCATTCATGATTCTGAAAAAAATTAAAAAGTTTATCATTGAATTCTCATAGACTCCTGGAAACTTTGCTGTATTTTCCTATCTCCGATATTTTGGCTATGATCGACATTGCTGGAAACCAGAAAATCATGAGTCAGAGTAGTAAGAAACTTAAATCAAAATTATCTGTTGAATTTTTGAATAACTCTCGAGAAACCACAAGTACTGATGTCATGAAAACATCTGACGTTCTATATGAAATATAATGTTTCAAGAATGTTCAATTTATATTTGTTAGGAGTAAACACATGATTTTTGGTAACAAGTATTTGATTTTTATGATACATGAACTCGGGATATAGCATAAGGCTTCAAAAATTCAAACCTCCAGTCAAGAATCCTTTTATGACAGAATTAGAACCTTTTGAACTGTACACAGCTAAAAATAATGATTGCGAGTTTTCGGAAAATTAATAATACATACTGTGCATAACAATGCATCATTGTAGAATTTCGATACATTGCGGACCACTCGCTCAGTGCGCCTGCGCACTCGGTCTGAGGGTCATGTTAGGTTTGGACATCCTTTCTCTAATCGACGCTGTACTTATCTCCTGAAGGTTTCTTCTAATTATGAAGTCATGAAATTTTATATTTATTTAAATTCCACGCAATTACAACTAATTTCTCGTGTACAATTGCTGTTGTCCAATATTAATTGTCGCGTCGTTCGGTAGCTTTCGGGTAACAGCACTTATGCAGTCCAAACCGTTCAGAGTTAAATTCGCCCAAAACCCGCCCAGCACCTTAGAATTGCGATATATTTCGATATATACCTTCCCGTGCTCAGTGTGCTTGCATGCACGGCCCAAAGATCATGACAGGCACGTACACCCTATGTCTACACAACTCTTTATTTAACTTCTGGATGATTCTTGAAATTCTGAATTCATAATGCAGGACAGTTGTACAGTTTCTTTTGTAGCTCTCGTCTTTTCATGCACGTTTCCTCCAAGTTATAGCTCCACACAAGAGAATGGGCATTGAGGTCTCCAAAAATTCAAAAGTTTTGACTAGCAAAATTCAGGTTATCGAACTCCATACTTTTAGAGCCTATATCCCTGTGAGGAGGAAAACAGACGCAACAGACGTCTATTGTTAAATTTCTGAAAATAATACAGTTATAGAGAAAACGATATAAATTTAAAATTGTGTTTACATTTAGATTTTAGATTTCCTTTGAATATGGGAATAGTATTATTACTAACAGAAACATACTGTGAGAAAACAATAGGGGGTTCCATCTACCGGGATGCATGTAAGGATCATGAATATATAATATATCGATGTTAATATCTAGTGAAGTGGCCACGACAAGGTCTTGCTCTGCCAAAGTATGGTTGGCATTGATGGACATATCTTTTATGAAAGTGACAAATAAATTATTGTTGTCCGTCGTTGAATATTTAGGTTGCATTTTGGTCCATAATCTGTATTTCGAGTAAGTCTCTGGAAGTGGAGGACCGGACAGTCCTTATGTTTGCAGAAGTGTGTAAGGTCATGATTAGTTCAATGATCTTGGTTACTTTGAGGGCAGTTTACATATCTTATGGAGTCATTGCAGGTTTCGACGTTCTCTTGGGAATGACCGCCGTTGAGGCATACCTTGGGATCCTTGTTAAACTTGATAGTGTGGCCACAATGACCGCATTGACTGCATTGGCGCACGCTTGTCCTGACTCGCTGTCAGTCAACGAAAACAACTCTGGGCTTCATAAGACAAAGGAAATTTGGTGGATTCACAGGATTCGCCCAGTGAATGTCTTTGGTGCTTCTAATAGAAAAGTCGACTTTGCAAAGGATTAAGAATGTTAAATTTTTTAATCCAGTTTTTGAGTAACATTCTGCCCGTGCCAGAACAATCAAATTTCGCCTAATTTGCAGCATTACCTTAAAAGTCTACAAAAGATATTAAATATTATCTGAATCTTAGGAAACATCGTTAGTATCTTCGTAAGAAACTTATTGGGGCAAATCTTAATGGTATTATAAGTAAGAACTTAACTTACCAAGACAAGTTAGCTGATAAATAGCGCGACTTTAGAGAAATCTTCGCAAAGTAGCTTTTACGATTCTTGAATCTGTAGATCAAGTATCTACTTAATAGAGTGATACTTGCCCTTTTATAAGCGAAAATAGCGATTAAACCAAGTCTTGTCATTCTTACTAAACAGAAAATTATCATTAAACTATAAAAATGCACTGTCATACTGATCATTATATGATTATTGAAACTGATATTTAAAGATAGCGGAGGGAATTTGAATATTTTCTTTGCTCCATTTATTGCTGACGACTCAATAATAATTATTCGCTGAAAACGTTTGAAGGGTTTCACGAATTGAAAAATCGCCAATAACCTAACAATGATAAAAAATGCAATACTAATTCCAAATATTAATGTTCAATATTCGCGTATTAATATTTTCAAAAGAATTTTTTAGAAAGAAATTTCAGTGCTAAATTTGAATCAAAGTTGGTTTGGGTCCAACAGTAATTACTAAAACGAGTAGCCGTAGATACAAACTTCAAGCATACATGCATATACAATATTAAGACTTCTTTAAATATATGACCTTAGTTTGAAAATTCGAATCCTATAATTCCCTTTTTCGATCTACTGTCGCATTTAGGCGCCAAAAGTAAACGGTACAAATTATTATCGAGGTAAAGAATTATTTTTCAATAAATTTGAATTATATTTGCATTTTCTATGAAAAACAAAAAATTTTGAGGTTATTTTGTATCTCGTATTCGAAATTGAAGATTTTCTGGAAAATTCATCTACTGAGAAAAAAATGATAGCAAAATTGCTTCAATCTCAAGGATCATTTTATTCTTTTAATAATAAATAATAATGACTTTGGAATGATATGTTTAGTATAGAAGAATAATGAAGAATAATGCTCCCTGTAGAATAATAATGAAGGATGCTTCCTGTCGAAGAATAATGAAGGATTTTCCCTGTAAGCGCTGACTTAGCTAAGCTGTCGGTGGTTCATTTTCAGGGATTCTAAAATGAGGAATCAACACGAACTTTATTGACTGTTATGTATTTGTTATGAATAGATTTTTAAATTACAATAAATTGTGATTCGAACTTCAGTATTCAATACTTATAGTTAAACTAATTAACTGCCCATGCAATGGATAATAACGAGTTTAGAATTATGTAGTTTGGAATTTTTCGAGTGACATTTATGCTAAAATAAAAAAAGTTGTCATTTGTATGCATCGACGGCTTAGAGCAGACGTTAACTGCTATTTTTTGGAGACTACTTTTATTTTCATCCCAATTAAAAAATACATTGAACAGTTAAAATCTATTTGTGAAGATATAACACTATCTAAGTTCTTATAATTTTTTTACAAAACTAATCTATACATTTAAAGCAGAGTTGGCGTCTGTCTGTTCTTTAAACAAATCTACACCGTTTGAACTATCCACACCAAACTTGGTACACTTTTTCTTTGGAACACTTTGGGTAACGTAAGCTAGATATTAACCCCCGTACAATATGTCTTGGGTGTGAAGCTTGGGCTTGAAACACTATTGGAAATCACCACAGGAATAGCATTGCGTATTTATACGATCAATGTCAGACCAATTCACACCAAATTTTGTATATTCATTATTTAGAATTCTGCGAGACATAGGCCGTGTATAGGCCCCTTTGACTTGTCCTGGGTCAGCAGGGTAGCAAGAAACAATTAGGAATAATCATAATATTTTCACGATCACTATCAGACCAATTCACACCAAATTTGGAACATTCATTCTTTAGAATCCTGCGGAAAACATAGGCTATAAATAAACCCCAATCGGATTTGTCCTGGGTCTCCAGAGGGGGCTAAAAACAATCCGAAATGGTCATTAGAATAACATTGAGTATTTTTACAATCACTATCCGACCAATTCATACCAAATCTTTCGTATCATAAATGGGATTGCACTGTTTTTTATGTCCCAGAAGAACAGAATTCCGGAAATGATTTAACCTCAGTGGATATTTAAAGCTGGAACTGAGGAATTTTCATTTTACAAGGTAGAGGTGCTTATGTATAATAGCTCTTATGTTCATGTTTATGAGCTTAGAAGTGTATAGTATTATCAGCTGAATAGAGTGCAAGATTTCAAATACAATGTGTTCTTATTTTTTTTAGTATTAAGTCAATGGAATTAAGATGGTGTAAACATAGTATCAGTATGGAAGCTAAATACAGAAGGAGGTAGTATTTCTACGACGATACGTAATTGTTTCATCACTTTGACGATAACAATTCCAATGATGGTACTCTGAATTGATGCATGACATTTGATTGGTAAAGATCAATTAGATCAAATGCTAAATTTTGTTAAAGCAGCTATTAACTACATTTTAATGTAACCCGAGTTTGTCAATTTGAAGAAAATTCTGGGCAGGAATTTTGGTGAAACTAGAAAAGATTCTACGTGCATCCTGGATAAGTTTGCCACAGCATTCCGCAGATACTAGATATACATTCTTTCTATATGTCACTGCTGAAGCGTAAGCCTTGAAGGTAACTTTGAAAAGTAGTCACAATTCGTTGAAGATCTACTGTGTCTGTGCAGTAAAATGGTGGATCAGTGAATACAATTTTTATCTATTGAATGAGATCAGTGTTTTCTAAGAACACTTAGAATTTCTAAGGACCCTTGAAAATCTTAAAGCTGGAGCTGGAATTTTCTCTTTTCTGCTATATTCAGCTCAATGCACTTCAAACTACATTTCTCTGGAAGACAGCTCGGATGAAATCGACTATAGTCATTATGGATGCAGTAGGAACCTACTTAAGCACACCATCAAGCACTAATATTTTGAACTAGAGTTGCATGCTCCCTTGGTCTTAAAATTAAACGAAATCACAACTTAAGCCCTATGAATTTATGTGACAATTTCTACTAAATTCTTGGTTGATTTCTTAGTTTCGCAAGACTTATTTGCTGATGCGTTTTCTTGCCGTATTTTACAAAATCATTACATTAACTACTGCATTTAAGGGTGAGGAAATTCTGATATAAGTAATCTTTATGTATAATCAAGAATTTTTTGGAAGAATCGTATCATACGTTTGAATTTATATAAAGGGAGTGTCTCACAATGGGGATTAAGCACTTTTCTATTAGGGCCTGAATACTGAACTGGGACTTATTCCGTCATCAAGATGCATTAAGAAAATTTTAAAATGCAATTCACGGGAGTGTAAGAGATACGGGAGTCACTGTGATGTTTGGCCCACTTTTTCTGCAGGTTTTTTCAATTCCTTCCATTGTGTCTCGCTGTAGTACAATCTCCATCAGCATCAAGACATCTATGATGCTGTACACCTAATTACCCATTATTTGGTTTTCAAGGAATTCTACTTTCCATATTGAACACTAAATGGTTCATATGTAGAAGACTGGGTAGAATTTTGCATGGTCATTCAGGTGGTCAAAAGGTAAACTCACTCTGTGTGGTTATAAATAGGGAAATTGGACAAGGATTGATTATATTTGACACGAATTGGACTTCCTTAAAATTTCAATGTGTCTCTACTTTTGAAAACCATTGTTTTTGGTTACTTTCGCAATAATGGTGTGAAAAACTTTTAGTTGGATCTCGTTATCGGTTTACCACAGACCCCTTGACTTGGATATCGATTAATTTCGGATTTCCTTGTTTTGAATACAGTTTTATGAAACTTTAGACGACTATGGCATTTAATGTTTTCTGTATATGTGTTTTTACACTTTCTCTGATGTAATATATTAAGGCTGTAATCATAGCCGAATACTGATATTAGTTTGATTTATTAATACTTATATTTGTTCAGAAACTAACAAATATTCAAATAATGTTAATGAATATTTTGATTAATCGATAGATTTATTTACATTATTTCAATATTGCAAATGAATGTATTGATAAACTTAGATGAATTGTTTGAAGAGACACCCAAAGCACTTTGATCTTTAAAAGTTCTTTGTGGAAAACTGAGATTTTAACCTCTGATAAAAAATATCTAAGTACTCCAGGTATCAGAGTTATTGTGACCTAATGCTTCGTTGAATGATTGAGAACAATTTCTGCAAAACGTTCATTTTGGCTTTCATAGAAAAGAATGCTCTGAGAAACTGGTCAGAAGAAAGAAAACAAGAAAGAGCCATTAACAGAGAAACAATTAGGAAATATTAAGCGAAATAACCAATATATTTTACTTTTACAGCAGTAAATGGGAAGTTTGAAGTTTGTAAATATGAAAGTCTGAATAGTGTATATGTGAATGTTTAAAATAATGGAAATACAAAAATTCACAAACAAGCAAGATTTTCTAATTTAACAAAAGACAGCGAAAAATGTTCCTTTCGTTAGATACAGAAACAATGAAAACTACCAACTCAGTCTTATATGTAAAATTCATTGTCATAGGCAGATATTATACCAAAACCTTTAAGGTAACAAAACGAGATTAAATCTTTCATCTTTAGTCACATCTGTAAACATTGGGTTTTCATAGACCAGCTGCGTTTGGGCATTTCCTTTATGTTATGCGAAAGGAATTATTCCAACACAAAAGTTAATTGTATATAAAATTCAGGGAATTTCATTGGACTCACTTTTCTCTGATATATTATCTAACATAAAAGACAACACTTCATCTTAAGAGAAGAAAGCAGTTAATTTATATAAAATTGTTTCGATAGAGCTTATAGTCCTATAACGAATTGAATTTATTTTTTGGGGACATGAAACGAATAATTCAAGTCTAGCTAGTAGTATTACAAGTAGCATTTTGAAATACTGGAATGATGAAAATACATATTATATCTGCATTTTCTGTGGATTAAAATATGGTATTGTTGCTAATACAGGAACTAACAATGGTTCACCTGTCAACTTCATGATTTCTATTAAAATGTATGAATTATTTTTTGTTTCTCTTCATCAATTAATAGTACGTACTGAAAATCCATAACTTATTATAAGGAAGAATATTATAAGCGAAATTGAAATTTCTTCTCGGAATATGAAAAGATCGAAGGGAAAAATCAAAAACGGAGATAGAAGAAATGAAAGATGGATATGAGAAAAATTGAAGGATGAAATCGCTTCATCTTAACATGAAATTTCTTGATGACGAAATTCATGATAATCATTTTTAATTGGGTTGTTGAGGAATTTCCCGTAGATTAAATTCTATAATATCATTACTTTTAATAGTTTACATCCATCCGTTTGCGCTAGGTGACACATTAAATTTTGGATGCAAAAATCTGGCAAGTGTTTAGTTCCCAGACATCATGGACTGCGTTTTAAAGCAATACGTGATTGTGTGTGACAGTCCTGATAGCAGAACTTAATATTGTTGTTCTTTGTATACTGATATGTCCTCTTGATTTCCCATAATTTGCTTCCACTTTTACAGCCACATTTCGTGAATTATTGAATTATTATAAACTGGGGGGCTCTGCCCATTGTTCGTGATCTTATATTTTAATGTGTTTGGTTCGCGGCTCGAATCATCTTCTCTCGGAAACAAAGTGGAATTTCATCCCTAGCATCACAATTTCTGATTGTTGTTTTGTGAAATAAATAGTATCGAGGTAACGTATTTACAAAGAGTAGAAAGTAATTTATCAATTAGGTTTAGGATTTCTTTCATATCAAACAGTAGGAAATTTCTGCGATTATGGGGGATCTGACCATTTATCCCGAAACACTATCCCTGCTTCGTAACACAAGGAGCTTAAAAGCCGCAGTGGTATAATATTCCATGATTTGTAGGTGATCATTTTTTGATATAAAAGATTGGAATATTAGGAAATTCCGGCATTTTCGAAAAACTTTTCTATCATGACATCTCTTTGTGTGATAAATAAGAGTTCTTTTGATTCTCATTGTCATTCCATTCTTCGCAAAATTGAAATGAATTTTTTTTTAAGTAAGTATCTTCATAAATTACGTTGTAGCCATTGCTTTTGCCTTTTAAGTCAACTTATTTCTGTTCTTGCCTTTCAGTTATTTTCTGATGATTCCAATGCTCATTAACTAAGTTGACGCTCTTTTTCCTTATAATATTCTGCTACACGAAATGAGTTCACTTGTAAAATCCGGATTTGGAACCACTTACCGTATTTTTTGTGTTTGACCTTTTATTTAAAACTGTTTACTTTTTTGCTACCAGCCGAAACTATATGATGCTTGATTAAGTCGTAAAGCAGTAAAACAAAATGAGATATTTTCCCCAATGTAAGAAATATATGAATGAACTAGGAGTCTACACTTCGTATTTGTTCTCCTTTTTGGCGTGCACGGGCTTCACGATCTCGAGGTACCCGAGTAATCTTTCCCTTTTCCCTTCCTTTTTTCTTCATCTTCGTACTTACCTCTTCGGAGGTTGAGGTTCCCCTTGAGAAGCCTTTCGCCACTCTGTTGCTTTCAACTTCTCTTAGGGATAATACTACCCACATGTTTGCCGTGCGTAGTGACTCATGTCCTTGGAAAAGGGAATCTTGGCAGTTGAAGGACAACATACCGCCTCAACACACAGCTTCACCCCATCTTCAGGTAAAAAGAAGGTTCATATTGCTCGCGTGTGCATCAATTGGATGATTGATTCGACTCGAGTTCTAAGTGATCGGTCTCTTACTGGACAACTTGTTAAGGGTGCTTCAGTTGTGCGCTGAGCACGTATAGACACTGATTATCACTGGTGTAGGAACCTTCTGCATCCCCTTGTAAGACTGCATGGTGGGTGGTGCTTTCGATGTACGAAATTTATTTTTAAATCATTATGATTAATGATTCTTCAAATTCTACTCCCTTCCCGAGGGAGTAACAAACTATACAGACCTTTTCAAACTCTGGATTTTGTCTTGATGAATTGTTAAGTAACTCACCAAGTTCTAGCCCAGTGTTAATTCGTTTACATTTGTTTCTCCTTTTTTTGATTAAAAAAAATTTCAGTCGTTCTTAGGCACTGTGAAATCTACCATAAAACTTTTTCCGGGGATCTCCTTGTCGGAACAGGAAAACGAGCAGTACTCTTACGTTCAACAAATACTCTAGATTTATTTATAATTACTATCACCCTTTCACTCTTTCATCACGTGGTATTATTTCCGAACCGGACTTATAAGCATCAGAGAAAAAATTCTAGACCAACCTCTTGACGAGGAAGTTTGTTGTGTGTGTGTGAGGTCCTTTGTATAACCATCCATCGTCGAGATAAGAAACTCCATACTTCCAACTAAACATCTACCCTTGAGGTTTGACAAGACCACATTACCGTCACCTGGAACTTCTTATTCTATAATAGCTAAAAAAAATGCGTTCAGTGTAGTCAACCAAAAAGCCTGCCTATAATTATTCAAGGTGTACGTATACATTAGAAGAATTTTTAAATTTTGAGTTTAAAAATGCAGTTTTTTCCAACGAGTCATTGGCTTATGAATAAAATAATTTCAGTGTAAAAAAATCAGATTAATCTAATGATTAATTATGTAATTTAGATATAATCATCTAATTAGTATGTTTTTGAATAGTGATATCTGAAATTCTAATTAGTTCAGAAAAACAATTCCTGTTGGAAATTATTCCTAATATGATTCTCCATGTTTTGACCCTCCATCCAGTTGCTAGAAAGAATAGGTTTCTTTACACTATTTTTTCACTAAGGAAGTCTAAAATATCTAGATTTTTTCAGGAATCTCAACATTTAAAAATGAACTAAAAATTAATTTCTTAACAAAAAACACTGATTGAGATTCAGAACATGCACTGTATTTATAGATAATAATGATACAAAAATAATTTTACTATATAAATTCATTGTTGAGTTATCACTTTGAACAAACCACTCTGTTGTAAAAACACAGTTCTTTAGAAATTGAGTTTAAAGTTTTAGAAACATGACCCGTCAAGGACTAATTAAAATTGCGGTCAGTGACGAGGATATTTTGTTAACCTCCGGCATGGGTATAATTTTATCCGGAGGCCATCAGGAGAGTTATTGTTTTGTTCCTGCTACTTCTTAATGATATAATCATTAAGAGATTTTAAAAAATGAGATGGGGTGGCTAGAACATCAAGTTCCTCACCACAGCAAAAGGCCAGCTAGGCCAAATGGTCTGCCAAGTGGTCGTCGGGTAACATCTCCAGTGGTTTCAAACCTCTGCCACAGTCTGGAGATTATACACTGAGGCAAATTCAGAATTCGAGACGCTTCGGTTTGGGATTGACCGGATTCCAGCATTCCAATAATTCGTCCCTTCACAAACATATCCAGTTGGCATCTTTGTGACACCTTTCGTCCTTATTGATTGTTAGTAACGCTCCGTACCACAGCAATTGCGAAATTTCTATCTAAACTGTCCATGCCGCTCGAGGCCGTTTTATACTCGTTCCGACGTGTGCCAGTGCTTTGCGTATGGCGACGTCGACTGAACTGTTTTGCATATGCACAATGTTTTGCCTTCTTCCCACGGTTCTCCACAAGTGATTTTGAACCATTGTATCCATATTTACTCCGATTTTTCGCATTTTACGAATTATGCTTAATTTTTGAACATGAGTGTATAGTTTATGCATCCTTTAAATTTTCACTGCATAAAATAATATTTTTGAATTTTACTGAAGCATTTCATTCAATTATACACACGATAATCTTCTCAAGGAAAGATTTTTATTAGAGCAAGTTTTATGTTTGTGAGGGACGAAGAAAAGTAATGAATGTCTGATGCTATATATTTCTCTATTCGTTATTTACTTATTATCCATTCTTCTCAAATCACGTTTTACAAAGTCCTGTGGTGAACTGCTTATGCGAGTTTGAATAAATTATTTAAAAGTTTTAAATTTAAAAACCTATCCGGGTTTTTTTTGCAGAAAAATTACACATCAAAACGTTTTTTTTTCTTAATTCCTACTAATTACAAGCTAATGTTTTTGGAAAATATTCCATTTCTACGGATTAAGTTCTCTTAAATATGATTCATCATTCATCTCGAAAAAATTATTATTGATGCAATCAAATAGTAATCAAACTAAATTTATCATGAGATCCAAGATTTAATAAAGCTGATTTAATTTGCTAAATTTTTAGAAAGCCACGTACGCCATTACTCTTAGCATTCGAATAGAACAGTTTTTATTAAAAAAATTTTCACATAGAATTTGTTCTTGAGAATAAACTTTCGTGATATTATTCTATTTAAATTAAAGAATTTTCCGTTCATCTCTTAACAAATATACCGATAAACAATTAAATAAGAAGGATGTGATCATATGGTTGCACGTTTATAACGTGCAACTTTAATTACTTTAATTAACCTTAGCAAGGTGTTACGCAATTTAAAATTAGATTATTGAATGAGTGTTTCGCCCAAAATGGAATGAATAAACACATGAATATATCGAATAGATTTAGTTTTCTCATGATTGATACATGAAAATACTTTGTTCAAAACAAAACAAAAAATTTTTTTCATGTGTAATTGTTAAAAATGTTTTTAACTTGATCCGTTCAGATGGGTACTAAATATATTCTTCCAATTTTCAATTCGTTATTCAATTTTCTCTACCAACGATGTCACGTAGCCACAAGCATCGAATATCTAATGAAACAGACAGAGAATGCGGGCAAAGTTGCTGTCGTAAGATCTCGGAAGGTTAAGTCACGTTGGTTTACGAATCGATTTGGGCCGATTGGCTTTTGAAGCACACACTAGTGTATTGAATCACTATATCTGAATAATCACTTTAACAAAGCAATAATTTGACCCACATTAGGATTCATACTTTTTCCCACAACCACGTAACAGATCTACAAGCCGAGCTAAGGGAAGAAATAACATGAAGATGCCCGCACCATACTCCTCCTATTTCACTAAAAGATCAATGGCCACAAGTATACATCTCGAGAGCAAAATCATCTTCTATATAAATACTTGAACAGCATAATCACCATAGTAAATCTTTCAACTTTAATTTTCTATCTCAACTACTTATTAAGAAAAAATACTAAAATTAATGCTAAGTTTTCTTCTATGCATGTCTCATATTCCAGAGTTCAATTACATATCTTGTAACGCAGTACTTGAATTTCAACAGAAACATCTAAACACATATCCGTTTACCTGAAAGTACCACACTTAAAATCAATTCCTTTCATGTTCGTCTTCAGTCAGCAGAGGAATTTGCTTTATTCGAAAAAAACGTTTTTGAATTATGAACAAAACAAAAAGGTTGTTACTTTTTATGTTAAAAATTAGTTAATCATTTTAGTTAAAACTATATTATATTTTTTCCTATCGATATTAATTATACTTTTCTTTTTCTATTGTCATCTAGTATATTCAAGTACTTTTGTAATACATTTTCTGGTAGATGTCTTAATTTTATTTTGTTTTTAGCCACTGTTGACGGCGAGAAGAAATAATTACTAGTACAGATCTCAGCAACAAGTAAAAATCCTTATAAATATATTTCCAGTTTGTCGTGAATTGTGCTTATGTTACAAACTTGAAAGTACTTGTTTAAGCATCCCCTGTGGAAAATGGGATAAGGTTCCTTTCTACGTCATCAGATATATGCAGACAGCGGTAAGGCAGTTCTAGTGGTAGATAGGCAGTATATCGGAACGAACGATGAAATATATTTGAAATCTTATTGTGTTGAATATTTGTTCTGTTGCTTGTTACCACGATCGTGAGCCTTTTTTCATTCCGTAGGTTGGTTTGTTGGAGTTTTATGGCGCAAGGGCCATTTCATTCCGAAGGTAAAAGGAATGAAAGACAAATGTTTAGAGAAAATTAAATATGAAACAGAGACCACCAAATAAAAACATAAGAGATGGAGGTAAAAAAATTTATTGAAAATAAGAATAATTGAAGTAGAATTCAGAAAAGAAATATTTTCATGGTGGATGATTAACAAAAGTTATTGCAAAAGAGACGGGTGTGAAATAATTCCAGATGATTTATATATTTTGACCATTTTCATTTTTATCCAGTTCCTTTCATTTGTCCGAAACATTCCAAGTTCTTCAAACATCATAGACCGGTCAAGAGAAGACCCTTTTCCTTTTCTGCAACTCACACGTTTCTTTAAAATTTAGAGAGGGAGAGGAGTAAAGATTGGTGCTAATAGTTACGTAAATTATAACATCATGAGCTGCAGAACTGTCAAAAAATCTAATGTGCCCCAGTTAGTTCTGATGGTGAACAACTTCATCCTATTCCGGACAGATAGTTACTCCTAAATACTTCTTGCACCATTCGATGTCTTCTTTCACACTAGTAAAATAAGCAACAAGTAAAGTTAGAAATCATATTCAAGTCGATTTTATCAGCTATTAATGCAATAAATGTATCAACAAAGTAATTGTAACTTGAAAGATTTGTTTGGAAATTATTTTAAAAGATCGTGTGTTAAAAAATTGCATTTAACTTACAAAGCATTCAAAACACAGAACGGTTTACATAAAAATAATTTGATTTGTTTGAAACAACAAAGAAACATTAAATATTTTAGGAACTTTGACATTATCAACAAGGCGGCTCCTGAGGAATGAGCTACTGCGAAACCTCACCAAACAGCCTGTCAAAAACATTATATTTTCTAACAGAACGTCTAACATCAGCACATATTCCGAAGATAATTTCAATGATGACGTGATAAAGATGTGATGAGTTTTCTTCTGACGAGATATCACGTCCATTTAGATCTGGTTAATTTTCCTAATGACGAGATATCTCGTCGAGACGAACACCAGGAGGGTTAAGTGAACATTGAGTATGATGATTTTTTGGCCGAATGAGTACAATATTCATTGTTGTGAAACTATAAGATCATGCGTACAGTAATGGATATAAGTTTAAGAGTGTTATTTACTATGAATTCTGTTTAGTATGAATGGAAACAAACAGTATGCTCTAAGAGTGCAACAGACGCATACTTGGGACTGAAAGAGAAATAGATATCTTACCTGTGACGAAACATCCATCCTTTGGGGAGTTTGATCTTACGTGGTGGCGATTGTGGCTCCAGTTCGAGTGATGCACTGCAAATAACATTTCAAAATTAGCATCCACATACAATATTTAACTACTTGAAAAAGTGTTTTCCAGTAGATATATCCGTACATGAAGATAATGGCTCCATAAAGAGTAACAATTTTGTGCCTAATATTAAAGCTTTCACCCAGAATGGTACACGTATGTAACCACCAATAGTCTAGATTACCCTTAAAAGCTTTTCTTATTCTTCAATATGTTTTTTCTGGGTGGTTCTGATAAAACAAAATACATTTGCAGTTTATGTTATCGTTTCTTACCTGAATGTGGTTGCACGTTTCTAAAGTGTAACTTTAATTAACCTTAACAAGGTTTAGCAAAATTCACAATTAAATTAATTAAATAGTGTTTCGCCTAAATTGGAGTGAATAAACACAAGGTATTGAATGTACTTAGATTTCTCAAGATTTATGCATAGAGATAATGGATTTTCAAAGCGAAAATAAAACAAAACCATTTATCAACAGACAAAAAATTAGTCTTTGTGAAGTTGATTAACCCAATCGTTAAAAATATGTATCAGACAAATTTTGAGCATTGCCTTTAGTTTATGCAATCGTACAAACAAAATCGATGGGAAAATAGTTTCGACAAAATACCTTTCCGTTTCTTCAAATATGAATAAAATATTATATTTAACAAAAATCAAATTCAAGTGGATTAAGAAGTATCTGTTTTGATTTTAGTCGCATTTTCCCACGCTAAAAGATAGATACCACACCAAAACCCTACAGACATATGTTCTATACTTCCCCGCCCATCCCACTAAATAGTTCTATTTTTATAACAAACATCTCTATTTTAACACCGAAGTTACTAAAGAATGTCTTACATATGATCCTACAAACAAGATTTATGTTCAGGGACGAAAGTCAACACACTAGTAATTACCTGTAGTTGACACTATCCGTGACCTTTAGCACTTCTTTGTCCATAAGCATTGGCTCCAAATAGTACTGTAACGTCTTGATTCACGGGTAGCTAGACTAGTTACCATTGAAAATATCCGATTCTGGACTAAATTGGTTTATTTTACAATTTGTACAAAAAGTCGGAAAATGAATGTAAAGTTCATTAATATTAGTTCCTTGGAAGGTCCAAAGTTCTATCGAGGCGCTTAGGGCTGCTGGCGAGCCTCATAATTTCGCTCGGGGAAATCTAACGCACGGCTACGGGTGAGCCTATTCTCAACACAAAATTACTCGAGTGAGTACAGAGTTCCAAGGCAGGAAATCTCAGTCTTTCTGGACAGGATCACTACTAGGATGAACAGTTACACGGATCTCTAGGAGGGTTCTCCTTTACGGCTACGGTCGAGCCTTTCTCACTAAAATACTCCGGCGAGTATAGGATCCCAAGGTGGGATAAATGCACAACAGTGAAAGGATATTCACTTCAAGCTCCAAAAACGGTCTCTGCTGACCGCTTCTCTCCAAGCTCTCTGATCCTCTGTCTCCGTCTCTCCTCTCGTCTTTCCTCTCGTGATCTCTCTCTCCTCTCGTCCTCTTCTCTCCTCTCGTGATCTCTCTCTCTCGTCCTCTTCTCTCTCGTCTCTCGTCCTCTCGTGATCTCTCTCTCTCTGATGATATCTCCAAAAACTCTATATGTTGGGTGCTTATCGACTCCTCCTTTTCGTTTCTGGTCCGCCTTTTAGTCGATGCTGGATTGGGTGTTGAAGATTTCTCACGTTCTTGATTGGCTGTCTCACGTTGGTCTTTCCCCTCAACTTTTACGACAGACTTCGGCGGACTTGAAAGGGGACCATCAAACCCTGTCGGAAACTCATCATCATTTATCTCTGTCTTCTTGGTCTCGAGATGTCGAAGAGAGCGACAGAAAGGCGCCTGCCCTTTGAAACCACAGCGATTTCCGACCCCTGCTGGCTGGCTGTCGTTAAGAAATCATTAAGATGTTTTCGGGTGGTCGTTATGGAGTGTGGGCTTTTCCTCTCGACACCTGAGTCAACAAGATTTTCCATTTTCCCACGTTGTCGTGGTGATCGTTTCTCTAGCCGCCGTTACAGAATTCCTCCCCCCATAGAGAGATTTTGCGATGTGTTAGAGAGCAAAATCTAAAAGGAAGGGGTTAGACATACAGGAGGTCTTGACAATACTTCAGAGGCAGCTATAACTAATGGTTTTAACCTTCCAACATTTTACAAACTTATTCAATTATATAATTTACAAGCACAAGCATCATTTGTATTTATATTTTACATAGATCACAATTTATACACTATTAAATATTTACAATCAAATTTTCATTTGAAGTGTCAGATGTTATTTATTCCACGCGACTTAAGCAATCAGCGTGCTTATTGTCTTTCCCTGCTCTGTGGACTATTGTATAGTCAAATGGTTGCAACGCCAACGCCCATCTCATGAGTCTAGGGTTATTTCCTGCGTTCGTACGCAACCAAACTAAAGGGTTGTGGTCAGTTTCGATTGTAAACTTTTGACCATCTAGGTAATGTCGCAATTTCTTAATTGCATAAATGATAGCTGCACATTCCTTTTCTGTAGCACTAAACTTCTTCTCGCACTCGCTAAATTTCCGACTCAAGAACAAGATCGGATGTTCGTTATTGTGTGGCCCTCGTTGAGCCATAATGATCCCGATTCCTTTATCTGATGCATCGGTTTGCAGGATAAATTCCCTACTATAGTCCGGGGCATAAAGTACGGGTTTTTCCGTGAGTTTCCCTTTTAGTGTTTGGAATGCGTGCTCATGCTCTGGTGTCCATTCTATCGCTTCCTTTCTATGTTTTCCCTTTAAGGCGCGGGTTAAGGGCTCCGCGATGACAGCATAGTTTTTAATATATCGTGAATAAAATCCACATAAGCCTAGAAATTGGCGTATCTGTGTTTTCGTTTTGGGGGCCGGAAATTCCAATACTGCCTTTGTTTTGGCTTCGGCAGGGGATCTGAGACCTCCACCTACCTCGTGTCCCAAATATTTTACGCTGCTTTGCGCGAACCGACATTTCGATGGTTTGATCGTTAATTTGGCCTCCGCGATTCTATTTAGAACTAGGCCTAGGTGTTTTAGATGATCTTCCCACGTATTTGAAAAGATGGCTACATCATCTAAATATGGTACACTAAACTCGTCGCATCCTTGCAAGAGTTGTGACATGAATTTGGAAAAACAAAAAGGAGCATTTACCAGACCAAAAGGAAGGACTAGTGGTCGGTAAGTTCCAAAAGTAGTCACAAATGCGGCTAATCTTTGAGCCTTGGGGCTTAACGGAATCTGCCAATACCCTTTTGTTAAATCAATGACAGTGATGTATTTTGCTGCTGATACCTTCTCTATTCTTTCGTCGATATTCGGTAAGGGAAAATATTCGGTTCTAATTATAGAATTTAATTTGCGGTAGTCTACACAAGGCCTTGGATCTTTGCCTTGAGCTTCCACTAATATCATTGGAGAAGTATAATCTGACTCTCCTATCTCTATCAGTTGGAGGTCCAACATCCTCTTGATTTCAGTTTTTAAAATTTCCGTTTGTCGGGGTGACGTCCTATAGGGTTTTGACCTCACTGGTTGATTACTGATCAATTCTAGGTCGTGTTCTACCAAATCTGTCCTACCTGGGTCATTTGAAAATATTTTCTTATGAGACAATAATAACGTCTCGAGTTGGGCGATTTGTTCAGGGCTGCACTTTCCAGCTAAATCACTATCCCTCACTATCTCCTCGAAATCATACAAATTGGGGTTTGACGACGGGTAATTTATCTCTAAATCCGAATCTGATGTTCCGGCATTCTCTCCACTAATCAGTAAGTTCACTGCTTCCGCCCGCTTATTATAAGGTTTTAGAAGATTTACGTGATACACCTGAGATTTTTCGGTTTTACCAGGCATCATAACTATGTAGTTAGTATCTGAGAGTTGACTCTCGATCACTCCAGGGCCTATCCAACTAACAGATAATTTGTTTGGTTTGGATGACGCTACGACTAACACCTTATCTCCCTTTTTAAAAATTCTACGAACGGCATCTTTATCGTACCAGGTTTTCCTTTTATGTTGCATGTCTGAAACTCGTTCATAGGCCAATTCCTGACAATGCTTCAACCTGTTAATTAATTCGAACACGTACTCGGTCACGACATTTTCTTCTTCCTCCGGTTCTACCCAATGTTCGAAAAGTAAGGTTTCGGGGGTTCGAAGATTCTTTCCGTGCACGAGTTCAGCGGGGCTAAAATTTGTGGACTCATGAGTCACCGTTCTTAATGCTAAGAGAGCTGCGGGTAGATTTTTCTCCCAATCTAATCCCGATTCCAAACACAAAACTTTCAATAATCTTTTTACGGATCTGTGCCACCTCTCTACTGGGTTACTTTGTGGGTGTCTTACAGAGCTGTGTGTAACCTTAATGCCAAATTTTTCAAAAAACGTGGTGGTCAAATTGCTCGTGAAACAAGTGCCTAAGTCACACTGTATTTCTCTGGGAAATCCCAATCTACTAAATATAATCATGAGAGACTCCACTATTGATTCTGAACTGATGTCGCGAACGGGTATCGCTTCAGGATATTTTGAGGCCATGCAGATAGCAGTTACTAAGTATCTATTATCCTTACTTGAATAAGGAAGGGGTCCTACTGTATCTACATTAATTTTCGAGAAGATCTCTTTAATCACCGGCACTAATTTTAATGGGGCTTTCTTCTTTTCCCTTGGTTTTCCCACTCTCTGGCACGGGTCGCATGTTCTGACGTATTCTTCAGCATCCTTAATGCAGTTCGGCCAAAAATAATATCTCAATAGTTTATCTTTGGTTTTTGTCGAGCCTAAATGTGCGGCTACTTCTTCGTGGCATAACCTTAGAATTCCATCCCTCATTCTTGCGGGAATGACTAATTGTTTCCTTTCCTCACCTCGGTGATCTGCGGTTATCCTAAACAACAAATTTTTATCCACCCTATATTCCTGAGTTCGCTTTTCTTCCATTTTTTTCCACAGCGTACTCAATTCAGAGCATTCCTTTTGTGCGTTGGAAAACTCCTCGGGGGGTTACTTTCAAAATCGCAATTGTATGCTTTTCAGCAGGGGGTAGATGAATGGGAAGCTCGCGCTCCTGGCTATTCGATTGAAGAGGTGGTTTTTCGCTAACGCAGTTGGGGGTTTTGAGTTTCTCCAAACTCCCTGATCTTTTGTTTCCCCTGTTTTGACTACGCGTAACGACAGCATTAACTAAATGTGGGTTTTTCTTTGCCTCCTCGAGCAATTCTTGGGTCGAGTTTCCCAGGAGATAATGGTTCAATTCTACCGTTTTATCCACTACCGCTGCTTTAGTGATTATCTTGCCGAATTTTTCACTTTCTAAACTAATTGTTGCTATCGGTAAACATCGGAAATGATTTTCCAGAGCCTGTTTCAACCAAACTGTTTCTCCGGTGTAATCATCTGGTCTTACTAAGTGGTTGGGAGCTACGTCCAAACTGGTTCCACTATCTCTCAATATCACGGTATTTATCCCATTAACTTTAGCCTCACTCAGATAAGGGGCAAACGAAGGTGCGAAATTCTCCTCCATTTTTAAATGATTCACGCGTTCGTGATTCGGGTTTCTCCTTAATTCAGGGCATTGCGGTCTCAGATGATCCGTCGAATGGCATATGTAACACGCCGGCGCTGTTCGCCGTTCAAATTCTCGCTTCCTCCACTTTTGCTCATTAGGATTTGGGTTCCTCCAATTCGAGCGTTCGCTCCTTTCTGGCTCAAATTTCCTCACTACTGCAGGTCTGTTGTCAGGTTTTGGCTTATCTGGGAAACGTTTTTCTGGGAACTTAGCTGTGAGAGGTCTCCTGACAGTGCGTCTAGCGGCTTCATATTGGTCTAATTTAAATACTAATTCTTCGGGGTCTACTATGGCTGCCCACTGATCTATGAAATGCTCCTTAATCTCAG
The DNA here is from genome assembly GCA_933210815.1 of Meta bourneti. NCBI lineage: Eukaryota > Metazoa > Arthropoda > Arachnida > Araneae > Tetragnathidae > Meta > Meta bourneti. The sequence goes on from OW119922.1 coordinate 19,205,094, forward strand.
GAGAAACTCTCCTTTTTATTTGATCCGTTAGCATTAGATTTTTGAGGTCCTCAAAACTTTCCACTCCGACTCCATCTAGCCATCCCTCTAAGTAACTCCTTAATTCAAATATTAGATCTTTCCAGGGCGCTCCTGATCGTCTCTGATGCTGTGTAAATTTGGTTCGGAATGTTTCCGGATTTAATTTAAATCTATTTAGGAGGGTACTCTTAACATGATCGTAATCTTCTGATTTTTCAGGGGGCTCTCTCATGATAATTTCTGCAATATCCATCGGGAGTAGGTAAAGAAGGTGAGTCACCCAATCAACCTCATCTATTCCAATCTTTTTCGCCTGTCTTTCAAACAAGGTGAGAAATAGGGCCATGTCTCCTTTTTCTGGGTCAAATTTCTGCATTACGGATTTCAAGTTTTTCGTTGGTCTAGAATTATCCGTTTGTGACGAACCTAAGCTATTTGTTTCAGCAGCTTGCGTAATTCTGAGTTTCTCTAACTCGAACATTCGCTCTTCCGCGTCTCTAGCATGTGTGTCAGTTATCTCCCGTTCCTCAACTATAACCTGCAACTGAGCCTTCACCCATTCTTCGTCGTATTGTGGATGCTCTGATATCTTTGTGGTTATATCTAACACCCTATCATTAGGTCCTAGGTCGATACCTAACTCATAAGCGAGTTTCTGCAAATCTGCCTTACGTTGCCTTGCTAAAAATGCCATTTTAAAATTCTCCTGTCCCTTACACACAATTATACACACAATAATATACTAATATAAGTGACCAATACTTAAAACACAATGCAACACTATAAAACAATGTACCTTAAATTTCAAAACAATCTTAACTCAAATTTCACAAAATATACTAAGCGTAACTCTACACAGAATACTTCGATAACTTTTAGATTACAACAGTACTTAATTTCAATAAATGACTTTTACTCTAATTTCAAAGGAAAGTTCTTCCTGAATTGATAACACAATAGTTTTCTAAATTTTTCAAATCAAGCACTTTGCTAAATGTTGCAACCACTCAATTACACATACAATATAATTTCATCAAGACAATTTTAAATTCCTAGCACATTAATTTACTACAATTTTTGCCTCTAAAGTAAAATCAAGCCTTACCTGCTGTCGTGCTGCACAGGATCTCGTCACTTTCATCTACTTCAGATCAGGTTTACTGGTCGGTCTCACTTTCCACACAAAACTTGGTATCCTATTTCTTTTTCGCGACGGCGTCTTCCGTAATTGTATTTCGGACCAGGCGTCCTTTTCTCCGGGACTGGATGTCGAACGAAGTCGCTACTTCTCCGGGACTGGATGTCGGTCGGTTCGATACTCCTTCAGAACTGGATGTCGAACGAAGTCGCTACTCTCCGGGACTGGATGTCGGTCGGTTCGATGCTCCTTCAGAACTGGATGTCGAACGAAGTCAATCGGTTCCGCTACTTCAGGACTGGGCGTCGGTCGGTTCGATACTCCTTCAGAACTGGATGTCGAACGAAGTCAATCGCTTTCGCTACTGCTTTACGACTGGGTGTCGATCGCTTCCGCTACTGCTTTACGACTGGGTGTCGTTCTCTTCTGTTACTTCTTCACGACTGGGTGTCGAACTCTTCCGCTGCCACCAAAAAGTTAACTAGTCTGTAACGTCTTGATTCACGGGTAGCTAGACTAGTTACCATTGAAAATATCCGATTCTGGACTAAATTGGTTTATTTTACAATTTGTACAAAAAGTCGGAAAATGAATGTAGAGTTCATTAATGTTAGTTTCCTTGGAAGGTCCAAAGTTCTATCGAGGCACTTAGGCTGCTGGCGAGCCTCACAATTTCGCTCGGGGGAGTCTAACGCACGGCTACGGGTGAGCCTATTCTCAACAAAATATACTCGAATGAGTACAGAGTTCCAAGGCAGGAAATCTCAGTCTTTCCGGACAGGATCACTACTAGGATGAGCAGTTACACGGATCTCTAGGAGGGTTCTCCTTTACGGCTACGGTCGAGCCTTTCTCACTAAAATACTCCGGCGAGTATAGGATCCCAAGGTGGGATAAATTGCACAACCATGAACAAACAACAAGTTCACTTCAAGCTCCAAAAACGGTCCTGCTGACCGCCTCTCTCCAAGCTCTCTCTCTGATCCTCTGTGATCCTCTGTCTCCGTCTCTCCTCCCGTCTCTCCTCTCGTCTCTGCTCTCGTGATCTCCCTAAAAACTCTCTATATGTTGGGTGCTTATCGACTCTTCCTTTCCGTTTCTGGTCCGCCTTTTAGTCGATGCTGGATTGGGTGTTGAAGATTTCTCACGTTCTTGATTGGCTGTCTCACGTTGTTCTTTCCCCTCAACTTTCACGACAGACTTCGGCGGACTTGAAAGGGGACCATCAAACCCTGTCGGAAACTCATCATCATTTATCTCTGTCTTCTTGGTCTCGAGATGTCGAAGAGAGCGACAGAAAGGCGCCTGCCCTTTGAAACCACAGCGATTTCCGACCCCTGCTGGCTGGCTGTCGTTAAGAAATCATTAAGATGTTTTCGGGTGGTCGTTATGGAGTGTGGGCTTTTCCTCTCGACACCTGAGTCAACAAGATTTTCCATTTTCCCACGTTGTCGTGGTGATCGTTTCTCTAGCCGCCGTTACAATGTCAATGTTTTCCGTGAGAAATTGCATTATTTTCTTAATTTTGTGTAGCACTGTGTTGTTTTTTGCCGTATTCGCGGCCCAGGCTCCATAATTTGTTTGGGTGGGTGCCCGTACGTGATTACTACACGTTAACGGGCACCCAAAGACATAATGGTCGGGGGTGCCGATCTCCCCGCATAGGCACTGGTCGCTTTCGGTTATGTGGAACCTATGCAGGTAACTGGGGAAGGGACCATGGCCTGTAAAGAAGGGAGTCATGAACGGTCCACTTGGTTGTTTGTTTGAGTTGACCTTCGGGAAGAACTGAAATGTCCTTCTCCCAGTCTCAACTGATTCCCAGTTTTCCTGCCAGGTTCTTAGTGACAGTTCTCTCATCTTCCTTTTAGCATGGCTCTTTGGCAACTTCAATGAGAGTTGAAATGATGACTTGCCTGTGGCTGCTGCTTTTGCTAACTGGTCCGCCCTCTCATTACCTTGGATGCCCGTGTGGGCCTTAACCCATTTAATTTTTATTAGATCTGTGTTGTATTTAATTTTATTCCTGATTTTGTCCACTATTCTGTCTTTATTCTGAAACCGTTGGATTGTCTTAATGGTTGAGAGGCTATCTGTGGAAATTTGGCAGATGTTGTGCTGAAGGGCGGCCCAGTCTATGGCGAAGAGTAAGGCAATTTTTTCAGCCTGGAATACCGAATTAGAGGGATGGAGTGTAGCAGCCCAGGTGTGAACTTCTAAGCTGTTTACATAGGCCACAAATGTCGCTCCCACTCCATCCTCCGTTTTTGATCCGTCGGTGAATACCTCCAGTTCGGTACGGGTGGCAGTTTCCGCTCCTATCTGGGAGTAGTCCTCTTCCCAGGTATTTTCCTCCCAGATTTGTACCTCACTCTCGTAGTCCGCTTCCTTGAATGTTGCCCCCAAAAAGTTAAGGTTCTTACGAAATCGAAGAAGCCTCGTGATGGCTCCCTCTCTGTGGGCCACCAGATGTAATGGTTCCATGCCACAGAGCACTAGCAGGGCACTGGTTGGTGCAGTCCTGTAGGCTCTGCAGATGCGTAGAGCGAAGTACCTCTGGATCGTTTCCGTTTTCCGTATAATTCTACTTGTTAAATTTGCGGCCCAGATACTAGCCCCGTAACATATCTGCCGCACTGCCACCGCCTGGTACCAGATCTTGAGGTACCTGGGTTTAACCCCCCCAATCTCTTCCCAGCATGGATGACATTCTGTTGCTCATGAGAATGGCCTTTGTCCTGAGCTCTGCAAGATGTGGAATGAAGGATAAACTTTCATCGAGTGTAATTCCCAGCAGCTTCATGTTTCTGACCACTGATATTTTCCAATTTCCGTTCTGGATCAAGGGTTTTCTTGCTAATCTCTTGCCCTTGCTTATGACAAGGGCCTTGGTTTTGTGAGTTGAAAGTGATAGTTTCTCACTGGTACACCAGTTGATAACCCTGTCCAGAGCTTCAGTGGCTGCATTTTCTAGCTCTCGTCTCGAGGCCCCCACCACAGTCAGGGTGATGTCGTCAGCAAAGGCCTGGGCCTTGCAGTGCGGTCCCCAGTCCATTTCCAGTAGCGAATTGGCTACAACCAGCCATAGGAATGGACCTAGGCACGACCCCTGTGGGCAACCCTTCTGGATGGTGTGGGTTGCCACTATCGACCCTTGATGTAACTCTACGACTCTGTCCTTCAGGAAGCTCTGAACAAGTTTGACGAGATTGGGGGGGAATCCCTTGCAATGCAGATTTCTCATTAGAGATGGCCACCACAGGGAGTCAAAGGCTCCCCGGATGTCCAGGGAAATGATGCAAGTGTGGAGGCCGTTCCTTCTGTTGTTTCTGATGTTATAAATAAGACCATTGAGGGCGTGTTCGGCGGACAATCCGGAGCGAAAACCGAATTGTGTAGGCTCCAGGATTTTATTGTCGTGGGAGAATTTTTGCAGTCTTAACAACACCAGTCTCTCCAAAATTTTTCCCAGCATAGGCAGTAAGTTTATATGAGTCGGTACTGGTTGGGTCTTTGCCTTCCTTCGGAAAGAGTATTACCTCTCCCCTTTTGAAGGCGGTTGGAAAATGACCCAGCTTTTGGCACGCATTCATGAGGTCTAGTAGCTTATTGGGAATAGTTTCAAGGAGCAGTCTAAGAATAGTACCATCTATGCCGTCTGGCCCAGGTGCCTTTTTCTTTGGTGCTGTCTTCATAAGGTGTTCAAACTCGTGTTTAGTGAATGGAGGTGTTGCTGAATTGTTTGGGTTGATGTGATGTTGGGTTCTGGTTATACGTTGTTCCTGTGTGTCTTCCTCTGGGAGATCCGGTTTAAAGATATTCTTAAGCAGATTATTAAGATTGGTTTCCGTGGTGAAAGGTGTGTCGCGGAGTGTTGAGTGAATTATGGAAGGTTTTTAATCAATTTGTTCGTTGCTATCTTGAAAGGTGCTCCGTATGTAGAGTTAGTGTTAGTGCAAAAAATTTTCCAAGCTTGAGTTTTAGCCTGGTTGGTCATTTTCTTCATAATGGCTTTCTCTCTTCGAAATTTTACTTTTCTATCTTCCCTTATGTTTTCATCAGTTTCAGCTTGGAATCGTCTTCTTAGTGCTCTCACCAATTTCCTTTGTGTATTTAGGGCAGGAGTCCACCATGGAATTTTAGATTGCCTCAGTTTATTTTTCCTTTTAAAAGTTTCGGCCATTGCTCCCTTTATGATTGTGATAATGTGCTCCATCTTTCTTTCCAGGTCCTTCTGGGTTATTATACCGGAGAAGTCAAGATTAGCTGCTTTTTGCTTCACTATATTCTTAAATTTGGCGTGGTTGCCATATATTGTTTTGAACCTATTGCGAATGGGGATGGGTATGGAGTTCTCCAGATCGAAAACGATCGAAAGGTGATCGCTCTCCACCCCTAGATCTTTGACCGACCAGTTCGAAAAGTAGCTGCCTATATCGCCCGCAGTAAGTGTAATGTCCGGCCAGCCCTTGGCGTCACCCCTCCTGAAGGTTGGCGCTGCGCCTGGGGTGTTGCACAAGTGAGTCCGTTACCAGCGATGAAGTCGAGGAGTTGTCTACCCCTCTCGTCCTCGTCCTGGTAACCCCATATCCGGCTGTGGGCGTTAAAATCCCCTCCTATAATTATATTGCCACTATTGTTACGCAGGATGCTTGTTAAATCATTCAGATTGTTCTCTATTGACTGGATAGGAGAGGCATAAGTTGCTCAGATTAAGACTTCCTCGTTTAGCCAAATTTTGGCGCTAATGGTTATCGTGTCATTATTGTTTGCTATGAGAATTGGTATGATGTTTGGGTTTCTAATGACTATGGCTGCTTTGCCAGTTTCTGACAGAATTTTCTGCCAGTGAACAGGAAAGCCTGGTAATATTTTGTTGGATGTATAAGGCTCTTGTAGGAGGGCCACGTCTATGTCTTCATCTTCTAAAATCTTAGAGAGGAGGACTGTCGATGCCCTGCAGTGATGTAAATTTTGTTGGATGAATTTCATATTGTCTCAGAAGAGTAGAGTTCATTTATGAGGAGTTTCGACTAGTGGGCTAGGATGGGTTCGATTTTCTGTTGCTGGGCTGATCTGTCAGCTTGCTCCTTGTGTTCGTTTTGTTTTTGGAGGCTAGGGCACCCTTTATCATATGCTGTGTGGTTGGTAGGTAACTCAGTTTCGTATATCTGGTTGTTTATTTTGCAATTCACACAGGTCTTGGTGTTGCTGATGCACTGCCGTGTGGGGTGTTTCTCAGCACAATTCCCGCATAAGGCTACTTCCTTGCAGGTGTGTGCCATGTGGCCGAAGCCCTGGCAGTTAAAACACCTTACGATGCTGTTGTAAATTCGAATCGAGCAGTGTTCGAATGCGAATACAATGTTTTTGACTGCCAGGAGCTGGTTCGATGTTCTTGCGTCGAAGTAGCACACTGCGTGCGTGGTCTCCTTTTTGTCTGTGAAAATCCTTGTTTTCACTTCCTTCGGGATAGGGACGTCTATTTTTTCACACAAGGCTTGGATCAAACGGTCAGGATTCGTGTCCCTCGGGATACCGTGGTCGATGATCGGTTTCCTTTTGGGATGGGTATCCTGGTTGTTATGTCTTGTAGGGTGTTGTCTGCTTCCAGCCTAGTTTTCAGTGTGTCGCAGTCCCTTTTAGTGGATGTTTTGATGATCAAATTATTATTTTTCCCAGCGTATAGGCCCTTTATTTGGATATTTTCGGAGTTTTCTCCCAGAGTCTCCTTAATCTTGTCTTTTAGGGCCTGGCCTGACTTCTGGCTTTTAGATTTAATAATGAGGGTTGTCTGGTTGTCCTTTTTACCCAGTCTTTTGTCCAAGGCCTCTTGACTGAGTGCCCTCGCGTATGTTCTGACTGGCACAGTCGGTTGTGCGTTTATGAGGTTTTTTATCTCAGTAACCTCTCTTTGTATGGTCTCGCTAACCTCCCTATGTATTGTTTCGCTCACCTCTCTTTGTTTACTCGTTCTCTCTAGCTTGCCCTCCAGGAAAGCTATTTTTCGTACTTGATTAATGTACACGTCCTCAAGACCCTTAAGTTTGTCTAGGACTTGCTGCCTAGTAGTCTTCTGTGAACGTTTATATTTGGCAAAGATCCTATCAATATCCTTGGCGAAGGTTATTAGCACACTAAAGTCTTCAAGGATTATATCCTCAACCTCAGAACCCATTTGTAAGAATGAAATTTCAGTTAGAATGCTCACGGTTTTAAAGTAGGATAGCTTTGTTTAACTCAATAAATCATATAGGCAAAGTCGACCCCGGTTTGTATCCCTCTGTATTGCATCATACAAATGGATAACACAAAAGAAAAAAAAGGTAGCACAGTAAAACAATTACACTATACAAAAATACACAGTTTGAGTATGAATATCAATACATGAGAGTTTTAGACGTTTTCTTTGTAGGGATGTGCTTTTGCATCCCCTCTCCCCGGTCCGCGCCGCTGAGTGAGGAGCGCGAGGAACAAGGAGTGGAGGGTGAGGCGCGCTAGGAAAGAGGAGGGGAACTGGTGAGGCTCGGGAGGAGGGACCGAATTCCTCCCGGGCCATTGCACCCCTCGGACTCTCCTGTGACCCTTTCGGGGCAAGATGGTCATGTTAAGCGTTCAAAAAAATTGTTGAAAACAATGAGAAATTTTTGAACCCATCTCACAACGCAGGCCCTTGCATTGGCTAGCATCACCAGGCTATCTCCGGGTAGGTTGCGTATGACAGTGTCTTTTCGGGTCAACAAGCACAACCCACTGACCTAGTTCCCGATCCCAAATTTCAATTCGCAATGCCAGACCAAGCAACAAATGGGAGCAGTCCACTCCCAACAAGACCAGCACTTCTCTTCCTTTCCGAAGACAAAAAGGAGAAAATTTACAACTTCCCTCACCCAGGATAAAAAATAAGAAAAAAAAATTAGAAAGGCCCCAGCATTCCGCTAGCACTACATCCTCAACACGCGGTCTCCGGCTCAGCTCGCTACTCCCAGCAAAGGGCTGTTTCATGTGTATGGCTACTGGCCAATCGGTCACTCTCGCGACTCAAAACAAAAGGAATGAACTCATAAACCCCGGTGACCAATTCGCCTGCAGCCACAATTGAGAAATAGAAGTAAAATAAAAAGTAAAAAAATATATATAAGAGAAAAGAAAAGGGTTGGGCCTAAAAAAAATAGGCTTACATCAAGGCAGAAAACAATTCCAATATGCAGTAAACAAAAGAAAAAAAAATTTCATAAAAATCCTAGACAAGGAACAGTCCAAGCTAGACTATTAAGTGCATCAAATCTACATTTGGGACTCACTTCCGAAGAAGCATTGAGCATTGCTGACGTGCATAAGTAACCAAGAATCTAAAACAAGGGAATAGTAAAAAGAAAGGGAAAAAAACAATAAAACAAGACAGCACTAAGGAAAAAGAGGAAAGAAAAAAAAACCCAACAGACATGGGGATTCACAATATGGATTAAAATGCAAAAAAAAGTCAGCAACAGGATGATGCATCGTGCCTTAGCCGAAGACCGTAAGCAATGATAAGAACTAATTCAAAATGCTCAATATTTCCCGGTTAAAGAATATCAATATGCACTAATTTATAACATTATAATAAAACAATAAAATTAACTAATTTCCGAGCAGTCCAACACTCTGCAGTTGGTTTCCAACGGAAAACACAAACTACAATATACAATATCAAAATACAGTATTCAAGAAGACAGTAAATAAAACTTTCCATGATGCAGGATTGAGATACTCACCGGGGCCGACTTAGGTGGGGTATTAGCCTATCATTTTAATTTTTTTTTTCGTATCCAAGAAAAAATTATTTTTTTTTCCAAAGATGCGTACGCACACACAATTTCCGGAATTTATCCGCACAAAACACAGATCACGGAACACCAAACTACCAGGTTGTTGACGGCCTTTCCTTAATTGATTAATAATCAATTAGAATATCCGTAAGCTTAGTACGTCCAATAACCAATGCTTCCGGTCAAGCGGAGTGGCAATAGCTTTGCCTTGTCAAAGGACAAGGTGTTCTCCGATGCCTGTGAAAGAGGACGAATGTCCTCTTTCACAGGCTAAAAAAGTCGTGGTCGGAAAGGATGGTTTTATAAGGAAAGTGAGAGTTTTCAAACAAAAAGATGCAAATTCAAGGTAAGGCAAAGAAAAATACCATTTATATTGCTACTTACCGACCACGACTTTTTTAGCCTGAAAACAGCCGCATTTTTCAAGGCACAAATGATAGCAAATTGAGAATGCAAGTTGTCAAGCTTCTGTAGTTCTTCAGCTACCTTTATAAGGTGCGTCACAATGAACGACCGTCTTCGGTAGGTCATGCCTTTCAGAACCTCTCTTATGGCCCAATAGCTGACCTGAAAAAGATCAGTTAATTAAAATAAATTATTAAACATTTTGTTAATTCGATAAATCTTTTGCATAGTGGTCATAAATCTGATACATTATATATGATGAATCACGATTAATGTATACTTACAAAGTTAAAACGATTTGTCAATTCAATGACGTGAGGTGCAGATTTCTCAGTGAAGGGAGCACTCATCAATTCCTGGAAAAGAAAAATAATTTTTTATCTTGACTTTATATCTATTTTCATAGGATAGTACATATTAGATTCCAGAGCACTCTCGAATTAAAAATTTAAATTATTTTATTTAATTTCGACTATATTGGTTTTTAGCTTTAGTTTAACATTAATACTTGAAGAAAATAGACTATATTACATAGCTTTGAATTCATTCTTCCCCATGAATATTCAATAAGAAGTTTGTATCGTTAGGCTATACTAAGGTTTTCAATGACATAAAAATTAGTTACATCAGGTTTGATGGCCTTGAATACATCCATGTCTAGGAGTGTCAATTGAGTCTGCAAAATAGAAGCAAGGATTACTCAAAATAAAAATATTATGTTATGAAAAATAAATTTCTTGAGTCTAACGGGAATATACTTTATTTGGTACAGCTGTATCTAACTCCTCGTCTGGTGGAAACGCTCTTGGCGCGTATTTTGAAGCACTTTTAGTAGTAAGTTGTGGAAGGTGAAGGTAACCTATCTTTATTAGGGTTATTCTAATTTTTATTGCAACCTCGGCAAGCGGAAAGATTAAAAAGATATATTTGTAAAGATAAAATAAATATTTTTTCTAAGATTTCTTTAATTAGCGACATAAAAAGTGCGCCAAGAGCGTTGCCACCAGACGAGGCGCTATATAAAGCTGTACCCTTTATTTCTATGTAGTATACTTACTGCATAATCCTTAGGTGAAACGTTGGTAAAGTTGGAAGCGTCCGTGATGGTTAAGGACGAGGTGCAAAATCTGAAAAAATTATCGTTTTTTATTTTAGTTACTTATTTCGAAATCAGCAATACTTATCGTGTATTTATTTCATTGCGTTTAGATTTCATAAAATTCAGAAATATTGTTAACATTTCTGATTTGTTGTTTTGTGCAATGAGACATATATTGAAATTAATTTCTTTTATCATTATCCACACACAATAAATGTACCGCCACAATTTTCAAAGTATTTCTATCTATCTATCATTTTATCGATCGATCGATCTATATTTTATGGATAATGGTAATGATAAGGAATTGGATTTTCGTTTTATTATTTAATGGATAATGATAAAACGAAATTAATTTCAATACTTATTTCATTGCAGCCCAAATCAGAATTATGAACAAAATTTCTGAATTTTATAAAATATAAACACAATGAAATAAATATATGGACAGTTCTGCTTTCTGGCTTCCGTTTGACTATTTTGATACCCCGGTATTTTGGCTTTTTGCTTATCTGCATTTTTGACATTTTACTGGTCTGCATTTCTGTTACTTTACGTTTTAATATTTGTATGTTTGATTTTTAATATTTGTAAGTTTGATTGTTTATTATTATGTATATATATAATTAATAAGTCTCAAAATAGAAAATATTCAATGCTTTTTAACATTTTTTTAAGTTTGAAAATGTACTCACATTCGCTTCATGGCAAAGCAATTTCTTGGCTTCTCAACAATTAAATAGCTGATCAAATCCAAAAAGATAAGTTATAAGGCACTTTTGGAAAAATTCTTGTTCAATTTCAGTGTCTTTGAACTAAGAAAACTAACGCTTCAGTAAAAGTCAAGTGAAATCGCAGCAAAACTTTCAATTCTTTCTAATATACAAAACAATACACATAGATGAAATAGTGTAATTTAACAATTACTTGCAATTCATTTTATTGTTTGACATAAATATTGTTTAAAACATTTGGAACAATTTATCAACAATGCTATGCAAAATTTAGATGCCTCTTATTTGTTTATTGTTGCAACTGTAAAATAACCTATAAAATTAAAATATAATATATTTAGGCATTTATAAAAATTTAGAAGTACATTAATTTTTAAATTATAATATATTCATATAAAAGTAATGCTTCATTTGGAGTACCTTTCCAGGGAGCTGGTAAAGGGGTGAAATGTGAAATGGGTTACCAGGTATTTTAAAAGAGAAAATATTCTCGAATTGCGAACTCTGTGTGCAGACTCTACATGTAATTTTAATTATAGCATTCAAAAAATAAAAATAGAATTTTGATAGAATTTTCAAATAAATATCTGCAACTATCTTGACTGCGGAAAAGGTGCCAACTGAAAGCCGTTGGTAAAATCCTAAGTGTATTTAAGCATTAGAAAGTCTTTACTGTCCAAAATATAGTTTTAATTTACGAAGAACTTGTCGCCGTGGTTGAAAATTACGAGGTATTGTCCTCGGAACTTTTCCTTCAGGATTGATCACGCATCGCCGCCAATAGCCCGTTGTGTGACATTAGTCTCCAGTGTGACGTTAGTTCAACTAACTACAATGAACTTGCTCTTGAACTTACTCTCTAATTCTATGGAGTACATTACAAGATTTAAACAAAAATACTGCTAGTCCTTGTAAATCATGTATATAAATTCTTTCAAGACATTCCTGCAAATGTGCATTTTTAACAAAAAGAGAAAAAGAACCGAGACATGAATCCTCTCAGCTCTCTCCCTTGTAGAACTCTCCAATGCCCCTGTTTAATAACCTGTTCATGTAATTCAGATTTGTATTCTACCATATAAAATTTATCATTTAAATGTGGTCAGCTTTCTATTTGTACGGGCATAAATTTTATTCCTTACGAGGAATAAACTTTATTTAAATCAGTGCAGGAAATCTTCAAAGTTAAAAGATAATATAGAATCGACCATTAAAAAATAAATAACGTAAAGTGACCGATAAAGGTAAATCGTTCCTTTTAGTGGTTTTCTTTGTCTCTCCATCTGATTCTCAATACAGACCTGCGAAAAAGCACATTTTACCTGTTCTAATGCCAGTTTGATATACTTGAACACTCTTTCTAAATGGCCAAGTCCCCTCGGGCAGAATCGAAGCAAGAACTTTTGGGACCTGGCAAATGAGTCTGATTCCACCTTCTGCGCCAAACCAAATTTGTATACTGCAAATTAATATTAAGTATAATTTTTCAATAATTAGGATAAAATGTACTAATTACTATCAGGAATTTTGTTAATCAATTTGTTGCTCACAATATTAATTTTAATTCGTTATTCACTGTGCATCAAAAACAGGAAAAAGTCGAGTTTTGTTAACGGCTTCTGTCAATGTGTTTCCAGGGCGAAAATCTGGAAAGGCACTCCTGTCCTGTTTTGTGCTCTCCAGATGTCTGTAAGAAGAGAATTCCTTAGCTTTGTCTCTGCTCGTTTTTGAATAAAATTGCAATTGCAAGGGACTACAGAAATAAAAAAATTGACTTTTAAATGTTGTATTTTAATAATGGAGAACACAAAGCATTAACTTCACTCTCATAGCACTGGAAAATATTTGTAACAAGGACAAAATTCTGCTAAAGATTAAATAATTCTTTTTTGAACATTCTTACCAAGAAAATCCTTTTTAATAAACTTCCATTTAGACACTGAAGCTAGAGTTCATGTAGTCCTGTTTATCTACGTCTCTGCCTCTTGGGAGTTTACTTTTTTCAAGAAAACATGAAACTATCTTTCTGAACAAATTAGAATTTTAGATATCACTGTACAAGTTACATTTTAATTAGCTAATTATATTTAAATTAGATAATTCACACATTATTAGCTTAATCTAAAGTTTTCACAAATAAGTTTAAGCACAAACCAATGACCTATTGTAAAAAAATTGTATTTTTAAAGTCAAAATCTAAAAAATCTCTACTGTATACGAATACCCTAAAAATAGAAAACCAATGTTGTGGTCGGAATGCGATTGATCGAGTTTGTATTTACTTTCATTAAAGTTTATTCTTTGGGAAGAAACAAAAAGAATTCTGTTAAAAATAAAGGTTTACGCAACATTATTTTTTCAGATATTTTTACGGATGTCTCCACTTCTAGAAACATCGGCCTTTTGGAAAGTTCCCGATTTCTCGGAAGGTTTATCCATTACATTATTACATTATAATCACGAGTAACGAATCTGAATCAGTTTTTAAAACTATTTGCGGATCGAAAAAATAAGAATAAACATTTATTTAATATTTATTTAACACAAAATGTACGTGAAAAAAATTAAGCGACTTTCCATCAATTCAAAACAATTAACAGTTGTCACAGAACATGGAAAAGATTTAAATATATAAAATTGTCTACTTATTTCTTACGCATACTTCATTATTTTACCCCATTATTGTGCTTATTGAATTTCTTTATAGATTATATACGAGAGGCACTTTCTATTAAGCTAAATACAGATGTAGTGTTTCTGCAGCGATGTGTATATCCTGTACATATACTGAGCGTAACGTCAGTTGGCTAGTTTTTCGAATATGCTTCTAGCATTTCGCCAATAAGAATTCCAAAGAATAAATTTCGGAATTAGAGGGTCTATACTGTAGTAAAAGGCAATCTATAAAGATCTACACATTTATATTTAGTGGGCTTGTAGACGTAGCTGGGAAGGAACATGGAACTGGGAAGTATATATATCTCAGATTGAAATGCTTTCTCCATAATAATAAATAAAAAAATTAAAGCAAAAAATATGTTTAAAACTTGATTCAATATTGAATTAGATATTACTTGCGACACGTTGCATAAGGTACTGTACTGCATCTTTTCATTCCAATTTTTAAACTTTTTAAGAAAGTGATGTAAAGCAAATAAACTTTTTCTCTTTTAGATAAATTACAATAGAAAATTTGTGTGTACTTTTATTTCCTTTTCCAAAAATTAAATAAGTTCTTTTATACAGCTGGAAGAATTAATATCATCAATTCTTTTTAATATCATGCAGGCACAAAATAATTAATGTATAGCATAATGTATTAATGTAATCAATGTAATAAATAATATATAGAGTTCAGATTTAATGCTTGATTTCCTTTTTTGGATTGTTTCGAGATTCGGGGTACTTTTATCTGGAGAGTTTATAGATGTGTTTTACCTTTAGCATATATATATTAACATTCACTAATAAAAGAAAAGCATTCCATATAACAACTCCTTTTCTAAACTTTTTGTTAAATTACTCATACAAAAAGTATGGGTTAAGGGATTCGTCGAAGTATACCAAATGCTTATAGTTCAAGTTAACCTACTCTAAACAGTATACAGCCAAAATCACTTATCAGTGTTGCCAAAATCTCGGGGGGGGGGGGCTCTCTTAATGAGGCCTCGCAAAATTAGTACAATTCATCATCACCAGGGAGCATTCCTTGGCTTGTATGGTATCATATGCAAATTTCCTCTAACAAGTCTTCTTTCTTATTAGTATTAATCAATGTCCTCACAAGCCTTTTTAATTTTATTTTATCTTAAACTCAAGATTACGTTAAATTTACAACGGTTGTTAATGGTAAATTGTTTTACCAAAGTGCGAATTCAGTACCAGAAGCTTTGCGGAGACTTACATTGTCGATAAGTCTGATTTTGACAGGACAAAAGCCTGTCGTTGAAGATGTAGAGAAAGTAGAAGTAAACTACATGTCAAATGTCATGGGTAGCATCAGTGCTCAGTGCGTTGCACAATCGTCGAAACAGTCTATTGCCACAATTCAAAAAATTGTTTGGAACATTCTGCGCTACTATACTTGCAAGATTTTTAATATTCAACTACTGCTTAATGATCCACTTGCACGACATACCTACGTGGTTCAGTTCTTAGCTTGAATCTAGGTTGACAGTGAAAGGCACTGGAACGTTTCATGAGTAGTCCCAAAGTAGTTGTTAACATATTGAACATATTTTGAATCAACTATTCAAATTTCTGCCATATGCATTGAAATGGCCTCTGAGTTGTAGGCGGCTCAAGTACAATTGCTGTCAGGTACATTCCTCCCTGGGTACATTAATCTCTTCTGTTTCAGTGAAACTTTCATTGTGTGTTACTTGATATTGTATGTCTTGTGTCTTGAGCAGCTGGTCAAATATGGCCTTTGCGCCATAAAACCCCAACAACCAACACATCGTGGACAAATCAGATGAATAATGCCAAGTTCCACCCAGCAGAAAAAAGCGTTAAGTGTCACGTTACTACTAAATTTGCTCTTATGATCCTGGACACTTAAAATGGTCACTCTTTCTCACTCTACTTTTCTATTTCATCTGTGTTATAGACCTGGTCTAGTACTTATAGATAGGTATAAGCAACAAGATTCCGTATCTCTGCAAATTCACAGTATAGATGATAAAGATATAGCAAAATGGAATTTGGAGAACTGTGTACGTTTGGAACTTATTTTCGGTAACTTTGAGAAATGTAACACAATAGGTTTTTTTGGATTAACAAATAATATACTCCCATTTCATTCATATATTTTCGTTTTTTGTTACTTACAGCAACAATTTTACTATTTTCATTCATTTCATTGCAGTTACAGTTTCCTGTAGCGATTATTCCGACGAATCTTGCTCAGAATTTTGCATGGAATATATATTCGATGGCGGTTCCTGTGAGTATGGTGTCTGCGAGTGTTTCTATTTTGTTAAGTGATTGGAAACATTGTCGAGAGTTCTAAGAGGGAAAAGGTGATTTCTTAATGTACAACGTTGGTTTGTCGTAATAAATTTTCTCAAATACTATTTTATGTCTTTCAATCATATGTGGTCGTACGTATAGATTATTAAATGATTCTAGCTTTGCTAAACATTTCTTATTATATAACTTAGTGAATAAAATAAAGTTGCTAGAAACCATCGAATTTATTAAGAGTCGGTACTAATATTTCCTTTAAATTAATTTTGACAAATTTATAAACGATCCAATAACATCGTAACAAAGTATCAAATAGTGTTACAGATGTATACGCAATTACTATTTCAACACGAACAGTATAATTCTCTTTTGAAAATTCTAAACATGATGCTAAATTACAGCTTCTACGTCATGTCTTTCCTGTTATTTTTTCCCTTCAAACGGTAGGTAGGTAAGTATTTTAATTAACGTCGCACTGGGTGCAACACAACGGGCTATTGGCGTCGGTCCGGGATCAACCCCCAAAGGGAAAAATCCGAGGACAACGCAACGTAATTTTGAATCATAATCAGATGACGAGGTCACGCCTAAGCTGGCACACCACTCTCCAAACTTCCACACCACGCAACGTGAGGACATTTGAAGCCATGGCATATTTAACGTCCCCCAGCCCCTAATGCACACGACGGTCTTTGGTTGGATTGATACTCCTATCCTTCCGGTTGCTAATCCGTTACTCTTCCAAACGGGCTACCGCAGTCCCTATTTCAAACGAAAACGATCTCGGGTAAGCAAAACGCTGTCACTGTAAAAACATGCAATACATAAGAACAATTTAAAAAAAGAGAACTACCACCCTTTATTTCGTGCACTATTAATAATAGAACAAATTCAAAGATTCCGTTCAATAGGGAATAACGTCCTGTGCAAATTCAAATGCAGAAACATTATATAAAGGACCATCTTCATATCAAATTTTGCATAAACAACAAAATTTCCAATAGAAACACCATGTTTTGATGCAAAAGATTAATCAGATTCTACATCTTCGAATTAATCTAAATATGAAATTTCATGAATTTATAATCGTTATATCCGGATATATTCAATATTAAAGCCGTTGTCGATTTCAATGATCATCTATCTCCACATTGAAAGTCGCTATTCGTAGATTGAGATTATTTGTAATTGTCAGGAATCGTTCATTTGTTGCTTGACTAAAAGAAGATTACAAAGAACTTTTACCTTCCTTGTAGTTGTCTCGTCATTAGCAAAATTGACTAGATCTTAATGGACGAGAAGTTTGGAAAAATAATAATCAATATTTAATTTTACCGTCAACTTGAATTTTTAACAGCTAATGATAACTGTTAAACTTGTTCACTAACTGCTATATTTAGTAATAATTACTAAAAATAGAGCAGTTCAATAATAGATTTAATAATTATTACTTAATAAGCTTTTCATACTTAATAGTAACTGTTATCGCAAGTTAGCAATAACCGTTAAAACAGTTATCTTAAAAACAGTTTTGCCCACACCTACTATTAGATTGATCATTGTTCAGCTGTACCACACGACAAGAAATATTGTTGCCTCTTGTACGTCCTTTTAAAGGTAGAATTTTTAGAAATTCTTCTTTTATAGAAAAGTCGTCAAAAACCATATTTGCAATAATAAATAATTGTTCTACACGTCGGTGAACTCATCCTCTTGCAATAAAAATACACTTTTTTGAATATCATTATTCAACTGTGATTCAATGTTCGTAACCATCATTTCGATTCTTCGAGTTACTGTTCTCGCTGATAGTTGGATGGCATTTATTGCCGTTATTATTTCGTTTTTATTTTTATAGTCATCAAAAAGTGTTTCTGTAGTTAACATGGCTTCTTTAATAATCTCAGCTTCTACAAACGGTTTCATTTTCTTTGCCCGCAAGTGCACAATTTTGAAAGAGGCAGGTGTGGCTTTTCTTGATTGGGAAACTGGTCTGCTAAATAAACTCTGCTGTCCAGTTAAGTTGAGTTTTAGTTCAAAATTTTTTCTTTCTAATTTCCGACTTTATTGAGGAAAATTTGAATTAAAATTTTTATGAGTAGTGATGATATGTCTCTCCACCTTACATTTTTTAGCAATCGCTACACTTGAATTGAACAATAAGCATACATTTTTTTCTTTACAATAAACGATAGCCATATACACGCTCCACTTTTTCCGGGGAGATTCTTCCTCGTTGCTACTGGAAAGAATAGAAATTGTAAGGCAAAGTTCATGATACTAAATTATACATGCAGTATAAATTTTCCTAGAAACGAACTTAAAATGTAAAAACTAGTCAAATCACATTAAAACGAACTCGCATTAATACGAATTGCTGATAACACGAAGTAAATTCCAATCCCCATCCAAATAATGTTAGCATTCGATTAGTAAGAATTCGGGTGACACTAATCACTGTTTAAGAACAAATTTTCGAAAGGTAAACGGATTCTTTTCAATCGCATTACCGGAAACATTAAGTGATCCAAAATTGTTGAAGATTTATTTGTGGAGGAAAGTGAAGAACGAGTGAGAATAAATGAATAAAAAGAAGGACGTAGGTATGTAATTTAATTAACGTCACACTGAAGCAACACAACCGGTTATTGTTGACGGTCCTTGATCAAACCCGATGGGAAAGATCAGGGGACAACACCAGGTAATTTTGAACAACGGTCAGATAACAAGAAAACGAAGAAATAAGCGTTACTTCTTCAAACACTTTACACCCTATAAAAGTATCTATAAATTAATAACCTTAGTACAATAAACTTATATAATTAATTACCAACAGTAAACCAACTGTTGAATGAGTGCGTATGTACTTTTATGTACGACATATGATAGCAACCGTTAATCCTAAAAACAAAACTTGGAAATTCTGCTTTCTTTACTAACAGGGATGAACTATGCAAAGTATATATTCGATATTCATTTAAATAATAAATAAATACCATCGAATATACATAAAAATCTACTTCTCTTAAGGTTAAGACAGAATTTAGGTAATAAATGAGATTGAATGTAGTGAAAATTTTCTCACGTTTACTGCTCGTTTTCGTACTCGAAGATTTCACCTTCTTTGGGATACAAGCCGTAATTTGCTGTAATAAATGTGTATTCCGGTGCTTCTTCCTCGGTTTGTTCGGGTATGTTGACAGTTGTCTCGTCGGAGGACGTGTCCTTTGTGAAGTGCACATCTCTTCCAGTTTGCTTCGAGGTGGTCTCCTCATGAACTATAGTTTCGGACATCCTAGGCCTTTCCAAGGGAGATAGTTCAGAGGATGTTTCCTTGTTGAAGTGCACATCTTGACAAGGTTTCTTTGAAGTGATCTCCTCGATATCCTACGGTTTCGGACATCACTGGGGATTCCAAAGGAGCTATTTCTGACAGTGGATCCATCTCCAAGACACAATCAGTATCTGTAGAGGAAGCGATTTCGCCGACACTAATGGTTTCCATTGAGATGCTATCGAAAAAAATATTATCAATTCAAAAATCAGAATAGCGAAATATAATTATCAAATGAAGATACTCTTTTATTATTATCAAGCCAAAACACATTAAAAGTAATGAATAGCTTTGAAGGATACATAAGCGAGATGCTGAGAAAAGAAAATATTATAGGATATTCAAAAATCAAGAGTAAAATACGATGGAATTAATATGGTAAATTGAGAAACTTTCTTCGGTAATGGCAAGAAGTGGCGTAGAAAAATAAAGGACTCAGGGGATATCAAAACCCTATCCATCAATGCCGAATCATTCTTCCCAAACACTGTTAATCTGCTTTAAACATGGATTAAAAATCTTGTTCATTAAAAATATCAGAATGAACCTATTTAAAAAGATTTAAAGCACATTTTTTCTAATGAAGTCGTGGAACTTTTAATCCTTTTCATTCAATTAATGGCGCAGCGTTTTCCATATCCAACCAATACATCCTAAGACACTCAATCATAACCCTGAAAGATAATTTCATTTTTATCCCTCTTTTTAAGTATGGGAGAATTGTTAATTTATTAATACATTTTCATAATCTATCTCTATGCTGGCCTTACCGTTTAGCCATTGATTGATTTTCCTGTATTGCAAATTACTTTTGGTTACTGAGCGTCTTGAGCTTCCACTGCAATTTTTGAATCCCTACTTTCCTCATAGTAAGCTAGCAATGCTACAAGAGAATTAGTTCGTTAAAAGAAAAGCACTAGCAATTTAGCAATTGTAAAAACATTACAACCAATGAACTAATCCGATTTCTAATCTCTTCAAACACATTCTTAAGTTTAGCAACTCTAGAGTACTCACTAATGATACGCATAGCCTAAGATTTGAGCAATAGAGACAAATGTCTGTAAAGCCGTAACCATAAGACCAAAGCACTCAAAAATATTGAACATTGAACTTCAAAGGGACTAAATTTTCCCAATTCGGTAAAGTAATATGGTAGTTTTATGAGAAATTAATAAAACTGGAGGAAATTTTCACTTTCGCAAATCATTGTAAGTCTGTTAATTAGTATAAAAATGAAATAAAATATTTCCGAATTACTTCTGGCGAATGTATAGGGCTAACGGTTAACCCAGAAACGCAAGAGCGGACAGAAAAACCCGATTTCTAATTTTTCCAAACACATTTCTTAAGTTTAGCAACTTTAAACTCTACTGTATTCGCTACCAATATCCAAAGACTAGGATACGAGGTATATAGATAAATGTCTGCAACTCAGTAAACATAAGCCCCTAAAATATCGAACATTGAATTTCGTAGAGGACTAAATTTCCCCGATTCGGTAATGGAATATGGTAATTCGATGAGAACTTAATAAATCTGGTAGGGAAGTTTCACTTTCGCAAATAACTGCAAATCTATTAATCAGTTTTAAAAATGAAATGAAGTGATTCCAAATTACCTCAGACCAATGTATAGAGCTACCGGTTAACCCAGGAAGGCAAGGGTGGACAGAAAAAAGTTAGCGACACAGGACACTGACCCTATGAATGAACGGACATTCTAGAAAGTCATGTAGAAAGGGGTTGTCGGGGAAAAGTAATGACTAGAACGGCCTTGAAACAGGTTGTCCAGTTCCACAAGGCAGGAGGCAGACGAACCATTGAGGAGGAAGAATGGGGCGGGGTCTCGTTGGGGATGCTATTGTAGAAGAGCCTTTGCTCTCTGGATGCTATCGTTTCGGGGAACATCTGTAAATCCACGATAGAGAGGAAAGCGGAAACTGGAGTAGTAGAGTAATAAACTCCAATGAAGAAAACAAAAGAAAAGAGTATAGATACCTGAACTCTATATTATAGCTCAGTAGGTTAATTGTTACAGTGAGTATGATTCGTATGGGAAACATAAATATTTTAATACTTCATTTTTGTAAAAGTTTTCCAGGTGAGAAAAAAAATAAAGTGCTTAGACACAAATTGGAAAACTCTAGACATGTATAGAAAACATTTTTAAAATTTAAATTTAAAAAATTTCACCTAAGTCTTCTGTACTAGGAGTGTTTCCCCTTATCAATTAAACTAATAAGATTATGAAAAGTTAAATGCTGATTAAACTATAAAAATAATTCGGAAAGAAATTTTAATGGAAGAAATAAAAACCCTTCCGTTTTCTTGCCTTTGTATTCTGTAAATTTATTAAGTTGTTATAAAGATGCAATGTTTCAGCAAGCGAGAAAAGTATGAAACCAACTGTAGGTTCATAGGTTGCATGATTATCAGAAGACACATTTTATATGAAAAAAAATCAAAAGGAAGACTACAAGAGTAATTATAGAAAGGATAGTTTTTAAATGAATACACCAGAGTAAACATATATATTTCATGTATTATAGATGTTTAGAGTTTACATGTGTTCGAATAAGCTATATTCCAAACTGAACAAAATGCTTCAGTGGTATTTTCACATCTAGAAAACAACTCTAATATGAAGACATTTTAATAGTTAATATGGCTAACTTACACTCATGACGGCATTCTACTTTAATTAAAGCTGAAAGCAATACAATTTGAAACGCAGAAACATACTTTTTTATGGATTATACGTATTTGAAATTTTTTAATTGAAATCTGTAGAATTCCACAACCCTTCCAGAGAGGGTTGGATTCCTGGAGTATTCTCCAAGTGCTACATATCGTAATTTTGAACCACCTTCAGATGACTGAACTGGCACCCCACTCTCCAAACTTCCACACCACGCCAATGTGAAGACATTTGAGGCCATGACAGATTTAATGTGCACCAGCCCCTCCCACTCCATATACACGACGGTCTTTGGTTGGATTCGACCTCGCAACATTCAGGTTGCTAATCCATTACTTTTCTCCAACCGGGCTACCGCGCTTTTACAGCTATCCTAGGCCTAAGTAATGTATCAAAAAATTCATTTTGAGTCGAAGTGACTCTGAATATCTTAATTTTATTTTCTGATTTGAAATTCTGATACATAGAAGGATCCTAGGGGGAGCGCTGATATATGAAAAAGCGTGAATGGTAATAACAGTGTGGTTTCCCCCTCGCAAACTCATGATCACTGCTATCGCTTACGACACCGATCGATGAAGTTAAAACCAGAATCAGCGCCAAAGACGCCAGTTGTAAAAGCGTTCTCTGCTTATGTTCCAACCTATCACCTTATTTAAAGAATGGACTCGTCCGAAGCCAAGTGACTGGACTGACGGGAGAAAAGGCTATATCCGACCCTATATAGTGGAGATATTTTTCCTCTTTCTTGTAAAATTCAAATTGAAGTAAATGTAGCCAAAAACATTTTCTATCCCTTTCCTATTTAATAGTATTCATTGTCTTGATGAAAGTAATAATAATTTTTAGGAAAAATTACTTAATTAAACAAATAAATTTTTTGATAAATTGACAGCTTAAAAAATAATAATAAACTGAAGTCTATTTATATAAAGAATGAAGCAAATCCATATGTATAATATGATTTGTAAGTAATCTTTTACACTATTTAAAACTTCTATTTCTGACTGTTCTCTTTTTATTGATAATTAGTGATATGATTGCTCACTTATTAAACCCTAGGGTCTTTCTCTGTAAATCAAATAGTGCTCTGAAATTTCTTTTAGTCTGAAGTCGTGTTTAACAAAATTGTGTTTGTCTTAGGCGAATGAAATTCAAGAATTACATTTTAGAAATTTGCAGTATATAAAAGTGGTAGCCTGTCAAAATATAAATGGTATTTCGTTAATAGATAAATCATGAGAACAAATGGAAAAAGTAAAACATATTATTTATGAAAACCCTTTATGTATGAAAATCTATTACTTTATAGGAATGTATTAGAGCAAAAGAAAAACCGAGTATCGTTTTTATATATTTTAATTGGTTGTGAGCACCTTTGGTTCCTCAACTCATCTAAGGTCCTTCTATATATCAGAATTTCAAATCAGAAAATGAAATTAAGATATTCAGTCACTTCGACTCAATAGGTTTTGTTTAAAGGACAATAAAATCTAAGAGTCCAAGAAACAGAAGAATCGAGTGCAAATTGGGAAATATACTTAAACACTATGCGTAAGAATAAACTTAAACACTATAAGTTTGTGTTTGGTACTTAATTAACGTCGCCCTGGAGCAGCACAACGGGCTATTGGCGACGGTCCAGGATCAACCCCCGAAGGGAAAGATCCGAGAACAACTCCATGTAATTTTGAACCACAGTCAGATGACGAGGCAACACCTGAGCTGATACCCCACTCTCCAAACTTACACGCCAACGTGAGGACATTTGAGGTCACGACAGATTAAAGAAGCTCCAGCCCCCTTTGTACACGACGGTCTTTGTTAGATTCGATCTCGCAATCCTGCGGTTGCTAATCCGTTACTCTTCCAATCTCTCCTCTAAGATTTGGACAACTTAAGGGGTCAGTGGGGTTTTTGAACTAGAAAAACCTGTTTTACTAGGATGGGTCGATCACTTTGTCATTTGTATCTGACCCCTTCCCAGTATAGAATTTTCAATACCAACCCGAGCACACCCCCTTTCATTCTTGTTGAAATTTTTGTGGAGTGTGGTAGCATACGCGCTCTGTAGTGCTTTTTGGTGAAATTCAACGTGCCTGACAATCTTGATATATTTTGCTGAAATTCAACGTGACCTGATAGCTTGATATATTTTAGTGAAATTCAACGTGATCTGACAAGGTATATATATTCTATTCCAGGCAAGCTTCTTAATAACAGGTATGCAATCAATTTTTTATATTTTTGGGGGCTTTGGTAGTTAATACTGCATTCATCTCTGTTTCAAATGATAATGTTTAATGTAGGTGTTGATATCTATATAAATAAGAATTCAGTGTTTGTACATTGAATATTTTCGACCCATTTCACGTTTTCTATCCCTTTTGGATTCCTCTGATGCAAATTCCTTCTATTGAGCGTTTTGTGTCTGTTTCTCTATCCCTTGGACCCTTCGGATGAAAAATCCGTCGTCAAACCAGTGTCGAAATCATTTTATTGATTCAGCTCATTATAATCTTTGCATCCTTTACCCAATATAATATATTTTCAGTTTCCTTATATTTAAAAAAATTCGTCAGGTTTTGACCTCGTTATCTGACCGAGGTTCAAAATTACGAAGTGGTGTCGTCAGATCTTTCTCTTAGGGACTGATTCTGCATCGTAGTCTATGTTGCTCCATAGCGACGTGAATTGAACTACTTACCTACCTTTAAATAAATTCTTTTATTTTGAATGACGCACTTTTTAAACGGAAACAGGCAGTCTCGTCAATTAGATTGTTTCTGTTACATTATATACTATATCTTTACATTTTCTTTAATTGAGTATCTGTGCACTAGATATATTTCGCCACAAATGCCGATGTATCAGTACATAATACTAATTTTTCATAACTTGAAATTTTCACAATTTTATGTACCAATACACATAGTCATGCATTTTTTCTCTTAGTGCCTTTAAACTATTTTGTCTACGCTACTTAAAGATGAAATTATATCTATAGAGAATTTAAATAGGAATTGTCGTGATCAAAAGAAGGGTGATCAGGGGAAGGGAGCACTGAGCCCATTTTATGATGGAAGGCTATCCGTCTAGCATATTGTGTAAACCCTTGATGGTTTTTCCTCCGAGACGATTCATGTGAAATCCCTACCTGTGTTTATGTCGAGCAATTGGTGCACGATCCCCTAAGACCTGCTGGAATCCAAGCGTCACCTGTGACATCATGTCACTTGGAAGTTTCCGACCAATCACTGCTCGCAGTGGCATGACGCGGCGAATTTGAGGTGGCTCGCCCAGTGCGAGAGCGACTTTTAGGGAATTCTGGTTGGACAGATGGGATTTTTTTATGCCCATGGAGAAGGAAGGACAGGGGCAACTCAACCTTTGAACTCGGGGAATATAAATAGCTTGGTGAAGGCTGACTCGGTCTCTTCTCTCCAGCAAGCCAAGGCGGAAATTGTAGCCCTTACTCCTGCCCACAACCTATATAAGATGGGATTAGACCCAGAAAATATAGATTCAGCGATGAGGAAAGCTAACGATCAACTGGCCGCTCTAGAGGGTGAGTGGCAACTTATTGGTGCTTTCAAAGAACCAAGCAATGTTGAACACCCCAATTCCAAGCGAACGCGCTCGGAAAGCAATTTATCTAGCCCAAATAAAAAAACACCCAGAATCGACAGCTCGTGTTTTCAATCCCCCACCAAGCGGCACATGGCTAGCAAAACTAATGCCACACCCCCACCCAGGTCCCTATTCCGCTAAAAAACTCGTTTCAATCCATTGCCGACTGATATAAACAACACCCCGACTAAAATTGAACCGATTATGGTCAAAGTCGTCAAGGATATACCAATTTTACTAGCCTCCCTTAAAGATCAATACGGAACAAACATAACGAGCAAACTGTCCGGCGAATACGTTAAAATATTCACGACCACCTCCGCCCAACGAGGAGTCGCCGATTTTATCCGGGAAAGGAAAATAGAGGGATACATCGTCACCCCCTCATACGCCAAACCCATTAAAGTTGTAATAAAAGGCCTCCCAAGAGACACCCCGACAGAGGACATATCTGATGACCTAAAGCAACTAAATTACCCTGTCAGGAAAGTAGTTCAGCTAACACAATCGCGCACAAAGCTCCCTACCAATATTTCTAGTTGAACTAGAAAAATCAGATAAATCTACTGACATATACAAAATTAGCGAAATTCTACATCTCTCAGTCACTGTAGAACCATTCCACAGGGCTGCAGGACCAGGACAATGTTACAAATGTAACAATTTCAGGCACAGTTCTAATAACTGCCTCATGAAAGCCAGATGCGGTGATGAACATAGAACAGCAGAATGCAAGCAACCAAAATCAAGCAACCCGACTTGCATTAATTACCACCAAGAGGGACATGTCGCATCCTGGAGGGGATGCCCTAAATTCCCTGCTAAAAGACCCACCCTCCCACAAACTAATCAACAGTTAAAACTCCAATTAATACTTTTAAACATACCCAAACCTCTCCTAATATTAGCTACGCACAAGCTGCAAATCCTGAACGCAAGCCCCGCCCAGTAAGCGAAGACCCCAATACCTCCCGATTGGCTAACGAAAACCCTACCCCAACGAGTATATATACCCACCCCACGCCCTCCGGAATCAGAGAGCTGCTGGATCTCCTCAAGGAGGTTACCAAGATGTTCTCCGCTATCGGCGGCATTCAAGGCCTCCTTGCCAGACTCCGCGATGCTCCTACAATGGCAGATAAATTATTTGTCATTGTAGAATGCCTCGCAGGCGCTATTTAAAACAATATGCTTGGCTCACCCCAATCTCAGCATATATTTCTGGAACGCCAATGGCGTAAACAACAAAATACAGGTGCTTCGGGATTTCATGAACACACACAACCCAGACGTGCTCTGTCTTCAAGAGACGCACCTCCGCCCCAATACAAAAACAAACATTGCTAACTACCAAACATACAGGAATGATAAACCTTGCCCAACACATATAAAACCCTCCGGAGGCACAGCTGTATTTATCAAACGAACACTACCTCACCATTTCATCCCAAACAATCAACAGGACAATATTGAAACAACCATAGTCTCTTTAAACCTGCCCGGACTTTCTCCCCTCACTATCGCATCAATTTACTGCAGCCCAAATCGAACATATTCCCCAATCGAGGATATCGATAAACTACTCTCCCAACATAACAATATTCTCTGTGGAGACTATAATGCCAAACACAAACTCTGGAATTGTAAAACTAACTCAATGAGAGGTCACAAAATAATCAAGATTACAAATACGCTTGGAATTACCATTGCAGCTCCCAAAGATCCAACACGTATCCATGGCGCCACTGGCAATGTCTTAGATTTTGCACTAATAAAAGGATTCTACTACACATACAACATTCTCTCACTCCCAGAATTGTCGTCTGACCACAACCCAGTCTCCCTAATATTTAACACATCATACTTTCCACTCAATAACACCGCAAATAAATACACAAACTGGGAAAATTTAAAAAAACCATCAATGACAGTCCACTACCCCACACAAACAAACAAACAACATCACAAATACAACTCAAATCGACACTGCCATCGTACACTTCCAAAACAGCATCCTAAATGCCCACCGAATCTCATCAAAGGAATTAAAGAACAATAATAAACATCACCTTCCTACACATATCAAAGACATCATCAAACACAGAAACAAACTCAAAAAATCCTGGCAGACTAACCGTGACCCAAATACCAAAAAACTACTCAGCAGAACACAAAAAGAACTCAACAAAAAAATTAAAAAACACGCACAACAAACATGGAAAGAGTATATTGAATCCCTAAACACTGAAGACAAATCACTCTGGAACATAACCAAATCTCTCAAGAAAAACAGACCACCTATTCCCCCACTCAACACCCAAAACAACACTGCACTTGCTGACTCTGACAAAGCCAACTCACTTGCTGATAACTTCGAAAAACAATTCCAAGACAACAATATAAACGACCCATACACCAACACACTCGTTGACGACACCAACAGATATTTTTCAAGAACGCAACAATGCACCTTCAAACCCATTCTCCCATCCGAAATTACACAACATATCAATAAACTTAAAATTAAAAAAGCCCCTGGACTCGAACGTATCACCAACAAAATGACAAAAAACCTACCTATCAAAGCTATCTGTATCCTCACACATATCATCAACACAATATTAGCACTCAAACATTTCCCCACACCATGGAAAACTGCCAACATCGTCCCAATTCTTAAACCCAACAAAAACCCTCACGACCCCACCAGTTACAGGCCCATCTCTCTCCTCCCAACACTTAGTAAAATAACTGAAGCTATTATACTAGAACGATTCAAATATCACATCACAACAAACAACATCGTGATACCACAACAATATGGGTTCACACCCAAACTCCACCACACACCAGTTACTCAGAGTCACAGAATACATACACAAAGGTAAACAACACAACACGAAAACTGCTGCAATATTCTTCGACATTGCCAAGGCCTTCGACAAGGTATTGATAAAAGGTATTATCTACAAAATGATTATCCTCAAATTCCCCTACTGCCTTATAATCCTCATAACTTCTTACCTGACGAGCAGAAAATGTGTCGTTCAAGTACGTCATGAAACCTCCACAACAAGAAATATTAAATCAGGAGTCCCGCAAGGATCCAAACTCGGTCCCTTGTTTAATCTCTACATGAACGATATCTCCCAATCTAAAGATTCTATGATCAGCATGTTTGCAGATGATACAGCTGTCCTCGTACAACAAAAAAGCCTTAATAAACTATTGTTCCTGCTCACCAAACACATACATGATATTGAAAACTGGCTCACACAATGGAAAATTAAACTTAATGTTGACAAAACAGCCGCACTCATCTACGGTACACAAAAAACACCCATTCAAAAAATTAAAATTTACGGACAACAAATTGAATGGTCAACACACACACCATACCTTGGTGTTATACTAGACAACCAGTTATCCTGGTCACAACATATCCAACACACCATGAACAAATTTAAAAAAAGCCAGATCATCACTCTACACACTCATCTCGAGAAGCTCCACATTATCAACACAAAACAAATTACTCATATATACATACTATCTTCGCCCCGTCCTAACATATGCTGCCCCCATATGGGGTGCCGCAGCCAAGACCCATATTAAGCAAATTGAAATCCTCCAAAACACAACCCTTAGAACAATAGTCAAAGCCCGATGGTTCTACAGAAACAGACATGATGATCGTGATATCTTACCCCAGCTGCATTTCCGCCATAAAAAGTGATTTTATATTTAATGTGTAGTAAAAATGTAAATGCATGCTCCTGCTGTGTATTCAGTTTTGTGTAAATACATTACAAAAAAATTGTTCTAGAACTGTAAATACATGCTCCATTAAAGAGCAAAATTGTCCTCTGCTGAAGTCAGCAGTTGTGCTAATTTTGCAGCATGGACACGATTGTATTTAGTGTTTCCACACGTTGAATTAACCATTATATTAACTTTTTTAGTTATAGTCGTATTGCAGCCGGGTTACGAAGTGTTGATGCAATATTTAAATTTATAAATTCAAGTTATCCATCAAAATTTTTAATTTTCAAGCGGTTTTTGGACTGAAATGTTTGAGAACTACTGCCATAAAGTTTGGCGTTTTCTTCTATTTTTTCAATGGAGTGAGTCACTTCAATTTCCGCATTCCTTTCTAACGATTAACAGGTGTTGTCCGAAGCAAGGTTATACACCCAGTATTGGTCATTGGGACTCCCAGGTGCCAGGATTCAAAATTCTCGTTTCTATCGTTTCTTGCTTTCCTACGTTAGGCGGTAGATCCTTACAATCTCGCAGAAGTAATTTGGAATTGTTTCATTTCACTTTTGACTAAATAGACCTGCAGTTATTTGCGAGAGGAAAGCTGCCTTTCCACATGTGTTAAGTTCGCGTAGAATTTCCGTTCTCCATTACCGAATTGAGAAAATTTAGACCTCTTGAAGCTCAAAATTTATGATTGTTGAGTGCTTTGGGGCTTATGGTTACAGCATTGTTAACCTTCACCTCTGTTATTCTAAATTTAGACTGCGTATCGTTAGTGAGTGACTAGAGTTGTCAAAGTTAAGAATAGTTCGCATATATTAGAAAGAGGACTCGTCCGATGGTTGTATTTTTTTCAAATGATAGAACCACAACCTCATTGCGGTTTTAGTATTTGAAAAAGAATATATCCTCTCGAAAGTCTCATCCTCTTGGAAGTATTTTATCTTATTTCGAGGGAATTCAAAAATTAGGGAGGGTACCTTAAGCGACTTAATAGCCAAACACTCAAAATAATTCGTAATGTGAAAAAGTCAATGCATAACAAAGTATTGCATATAGTTGACAATCATTAAGATTTATAATGTAAATTAATGAATAAATTAACGATTTTTTATTGCTACAATGATGGATAAGAATAAATGTTCTTGCGCAGAAATGATTAAGTAAGGGAAGTCTAGGGTGCGTTTGTTGGACGTGGAAATGAATTAAAAAGGAAACAAAAATCCGGGAATCAAAAATTGGGCTTTAAATCTTTTCAAATAGATTTGGTGCATAATAATTTGGCATTGATGGTGAAGGTTCTGATATCCACTCAGCCCTTTCCTCATTTCGTCTTACGAAAGCCATTATTGAAGAAAATTTCTTTATTTATCAAATTAATTTGATCGTATTTTACTCTTGATTTTTGAATTCCGTATCATATTTTCTTCTATCTTCACCTCTATGGATCTCTCAAAGTATTAATAGCTCTAAAAATCCTTTTTTTTCAAGAACGATAATATCTTCATTTGTCAAACATATTTTACTATTTTGATAATTTAATTGATATTTTTCTTCTGCAGCATTTCAATGGATCCAGTAACTGCCTCAACAATTAGAGTCACCTGCCCTGAGAATACTGACCGTATAAATGATCCACTACCGATTATTTCTGTTGTATCTCCATTTCACTTGATGTCCCGACCTACAGTTCAGGCTGATGAGGTTGAGCATGCAGAAAACATCCCAATGGCAGAAGTCATTGTCATTGATGATGAGCAAGTGTGAGTACTGAAATATTTTGCACTATGCACAATTTTATTTATTATCAAAATTCTGCCTTAATTACTTTAAGAGGAATAGATTTTTAAGTAGATAGAAAAGTATTTCTGTACCCCTTAGTAGGAAAAGAATCAATGTCAAAATTCGCGTAATATTGTCAATGGAGAATTAAATGAATGAATCGCCATCATCCATTTCGGCCAGTCATGCGTAGTAAAAATGTAAATGCATGCTCCTGCCGTGTATTTACAGTTTTGTGTAAATACATTTAAAAAATTTATTCTAAAACTGTAAATACATGCTCCATTAGTCAAAATTGTCCTGTGCTGAAGTCAGCCGTTGTGCTAATTTTGCAGCATGGACACGATTGTATTTAGTCTTTCCACAAATTGAACTAACCATTGATATTAACGTTTTTAGTTATATTCGTATTGCAGCCAGGTTACAAAGTGTTGATAAAATATTTAATTTTATAAACTCAAGGTATCCATGAAAATTTTTTAATTTTCAAAGGGGTTCTTGGACTGAAATGTTTGAGAACTACTGTCATAGAGGTTAGCGTTTTCTTCTATTTTTTCAACGAAGTGAGTCACTCCAGTTTTTGCATTCCTTTCTAACGATTAACAGGTGTTGTCCGAAGCAAGATTGTACCCCAGTATTGGTCAATGTGACTCCCAGATACCAGGATTAAAAATTCTCGTTTCTATCGTTTCTTGCTTTCCTACATTAGGCGGTAGCTCCTTACAATCTTATAGAAGTAATTTAGAATTGTTTCATTTCATTTTTGATTACTTGATAGACCTGCAATTATTTGTGAAAGTAAAGCTGCCTTTCCACATGTGTTAAGTTCCCGTAGAATTTCCATTCTTCATTACCGAATTGAGAAAATTTAGTCCTCTTGAAGCTCAAATTTTAGGATTGGGGGCTTATGGTTATAGCATTGCTAACCCTCGCCTCTGTTATTCTGCTCGGGTTGAAATGATTAAATGTTGCTTGAAAAGTGAATTAGAATAATCACTTTTCTTTCACAGAAAAATGCAATCATTTAAGTTGTACGGAAAATACTTTTTCGTAGCTTCCACAAAATACTTCGGATGCAAATATATGCATTTAATTCCTGAATACATTGCAATATGTAAAATATTAAGACATAAACAAAAGTCTGACGAAAAAATGCGTTCTACAGTTTTATAAAAAAGTAAACATTAATTCTGGTGCTGCTAGATACCGAGTAGCAAAATTACGCTTAAATGATCAATGACTTTTTCGTTTGTGCCTTTTGGAATAACGGTGCTTGGGTTAGAAATAAATGTAATCGGTGTAGACAAATTAAACTGAATAGATAAAAAATTTTCAAAAAGCAGGTCGATTTTACAGAATTTTTAAGAAAGAAAATCACTGCTTTCAACGGAGGATTCATATGTATCTATTCCGGACATTTGGAAATAAGTTGCACGCCTCACCTAAAAAGCTTATGAAACAGAATTCTACAAATCATTACGTATTCAATAAATTATTTAAGGAAAGTTGGTCGAAATATATACACCAACTTTCCATGAAAATCATCCTTGAACTCCTGGAAAACTTTCCTTGAATTTTATTGCAAAAATAAATATTTTAAAATATTCTTTCTTCATCAATAAAATATCTATAATTTATTTACATCATGGGAAGAACTAAAAAGTCAGTTCAAACATAAATATTTTAATTTAATTTGTTTCGGAAAAAATTGTTTTTCGATCAACACTGGTAAAGCAACCATAACTGCCTAAAGCAATCAATCTATGCTCAATGTTATTTCTATGGCGATTTCGAATAGTTTTTAGCCCCCTAGGGCCAATAGAACGGGGGTAAGAGTTAGCCTATGCTGACTGCAGTGTTCTAAAGTATAAGTGTACCAAATTTAGTGTGGAATGGTGAAACGGTGTAGATTTGTATAGAAAATATACATATATAAATACACAAACTATTTTATGTGTATAGATTTAGACTGCGTATCGTTAGCGAGTGACTAGAGTTGTTAAAGTTAAGAATTGTTCGCACATTAGAAAGAGGACTCGTCCGATGATTGTATTTTTTCAACTGATTAAACCACAACCTCGTTGCGATTTTAGCATTTGAAAAAGAATATATCCTCTTGAAGGTCTCATACTCTTGGAAGTATTTTTTCGAGGGAATTAGAAATTTAAAAATTATATATAGAGGGTACCTTAAGCAACTTTATAGCCAAACACTCAAAGTAATTCGTAATGTGAAAAAGTCAATGTATAACAAAGTATTGCATATAGTTGACAATCATTAAGATTTATAATGTAAATTAATGAATAAATGAAACGATTTTTTACTGTTACAATGAGGGATAAGAATAAACGTTCTTGCGCTGATATGATTAAGTAAGGAAATACTATGGTGCGTTTGTAGCACTAGCCTTGCGGTTGTTGGACGTGGAAACGAATTCAAAAGGAAACGAAAATCCGGGAATCGAAAATTGGGCTTTAAACCTTCAAATAGATTTGGTGCATAATAATTTGGCATTGATGGTGAAGGATTTGATATCCCCTCAACCCTTTCCTCTTTTCGTTTTGCAAAAGCCATTATTTAAGAAAATTTCTTCATTTACCAAATTAATTTGATTGTACTTTACTCTTGATTTTTGAATGCCGTATCATATTTTCTTCTATCGTCACCTCTATGGATCTCTCAAAGTATTAATAGCTCTAAAAATCCTTTTTTTTTTCAAGAACGATAATATCTTCATTTGACAAACATATTTTACTATTTTGATATTTTAATTGATAATATTTTTCTTCTGCAGCATTTCAATGGATCCAGTAACCGACTTAACAATTGGAGTCACCTGCCCTGAGAATACTGACCGTATAAATGATCCACTACCGATTATTTCTGTTGTATCTCCATTTCACTTGATGTCCCGACCTACAGTTCAGGCTGATGAGGTTGAGCATGCAGAAAATATTCCAATGGAAGAAGTCGTTGTCATTGATGATGAGCAAGCGTGAGTACTGAAATATTTTGCACTATGCACAATTTTATTTATTATCAAAATTCTGTCTTAATTACTTTGAGAGGAATAGATTTTTAAGTAGATAGAAAAGTATTTCTGTACCCTTTGGTAGGAAAAGAATCAATGTCGAAATTCGCGTAATTTTGTCAATGAAGTATTAAATGAATGAAAGTTTTGAGAGTAAAAGTGCCAATATCCAAATGTTCAATTCTCTAATATTTTCAAGGTATATTTAAGTAGGTTCTCGATCCTAAATTCTTTTATTGTCAGATGCTTGTAGGACATGTTGGGAAGTTGAATTTTCCAGTTTAAAGCAGTACCTTGGACAAGTTGCCTCGAGGATATAAAATATGAATTTTGAGAAAATCGATTTTATGATCAAAATATGAGTATTTTATTGAGTTCAAAATATTGGATTTTAACTCCCTTCAAAACTTCATCGTAACACTTGCTTTAGAATTATGTGGCATTCTTGCTTACCCAATACTAATATATATAGGAATATTGTGTAGTCAGATTTTCTCGATCGATATCTAACAAATATTTTGTCCGTGGGCGATGAAAAGGAAGAACTTTAAATTCATAATTACTTGGTACCTCTAATTAAAATACAGTAATGACCATGCTAATTTAGAAACAAAATTATTTCCTCTTATAATAATAATTTAAATTGTGTTTTGAGTACTTCAGAATGAAACGATTTTAGTTTCGGTTTCGCAAGTCACTTCTTTTCAGCATTGCACGTGTTTCTATCACAAAACGAATTTGGAAAAACTTCATGGTTCGTAAGAAATTTCAATTGCATGTATATTTTAGTAGAATGGACTTTCTTGACAGTCTATGTTCTTTCTAGATATTCTGAGGAGGGATCATCACGGAAGAATTGCAACTTATACATGTCTATCATGGCCATCATGCTACTATTTAACATCATCTGTTATTTCCTATTCGCTTAGCCGTTGCTGTAAGCCAGAATCCTGATCTCCTCATCGGTACCGTATTCCGGAAGGATTCACCATCGTTGTTACAGCTTTAATGATGTTAGCTTACATGAGCTAAAAGAAGAAAGGAGTACCATTTTGTTCACATTGTATATATCATATTCATTACGATAATTCAATGTAGAGAAGAATTTTGTGGACCGTTCAAGTTTTCTGTATTTAAAACTGTCTTCTCTTATTTATCATGTCTGGAAACACAACCATTAATCATTATTCTTAATTCAAGATTAAATTAAAATTAAACTGACATGAAGCTTTTAAATGGTGCTGTTTTAATGTTTAAAGGTTTTCGATACTTTGTAATAACCTGATGTTGATGTCCTTTATTTAATTGTGTTTTATGTGCAATAAATGATAAGTTTATGTACCACGTGTTTCTTATTTTAAACATTTTTGCTTTGGTTATTTTAGGCATTTTTTGTTAATTCTACAGAAAAAATCTGTCAATCATTATGACGAATCATCCTAAAGAATAAAGTTTTGTAAGCTATAAAAATTATAAATAATATCGCATTATACTAATACCATTATTGTTGGACTTTCTATATATAGCTTCAAACATACTGGATAGCATTAATTATTGTTTAAGCATTTATATCCAGTCTTGTTTTTTCGTTCAGATAGTTTACTTATAGTTTATGTGTACTCTTAAAAATAGTTTATTCGTTCAATACACAAAGAAAGAATGCCATTAAAAACTGGATAGCAAGGTAGTATGTTAATAGATAAAATGAAGTGGATTTTTATAGTGGAAATAAATTATGAATCGCATTATCCGATTAGTATAATTTACAATTAAATCAATAATTATGGCATTTACAATTTTGTGTTTGAATATGCTAAAAAATTATTATCAGTAATTTTTAAAATACACTTGATTCTATGAGTTCCAAAATTAATATCACATTGACTGTATTTAGGAATATAAGAATGAGATTAAATACCTTTATCTAGTAAATATCGATGTATTTGAGAAGAATGTCAGATCTGTCCAGGATAGATCACGCTTCTAATGATCTGATGGCGTTAAATCTAGTATTTCATATTTCCTTAGGTCTGATAACAAGGGGATGGAAACAAAATTTCGTTAAAATTTTTTTAAAGATTTAGACAGTATCTTTAATGCTTTTTTATATGCTCATTTTGTTTCAACATTGAGGGTTTTAAAAATATAAATAAAACTAATCACCCTAACTTTTACTTGATTTCCTGGAAAATAACTCTTGATTTTCACTCACTTTTTTATAAGCTATTACTATGTCATGTTTCCGTTGGGAATAAATTGTATTTCGTTAATAGATAAATCATGGGAACAAATGGAAAAAGTAAAACAAATTATTTATGAAAACCCCTTTATGTATGAAAATCTATTACTTTATACAATAGGTATAAGCAATAGAAAAACCGAGTTTCGTTTTTATATATTTCAATTGGTTGTGAGCCCGTTTGGTCCCTTTACTCATCATATGCGGATTCCTTGTGGAATACAAGACGCAATTATACAAAATTGGAAATTATTGTTCGAAAAGTGCGTGAGTACCGGGGAACCAAAGTAGAGTTTTTATGAAAAACTAAATCTAGAGCAACCAAACCGCAGGAAGAGTACCTTAGACCTGAACGAAATATTCTACAATTAGCAATTAGTATGAAGGGTTTATCAATTTTCACAGAACACTTAATGTAGTCTAGTGGAAAGTATTTCACGAAAAACAAATTTGATAGCAATTTGGATTACGTAATCTCGTCTGTAATCATTCTGTTACAATGATTCTTAATTTTCAACTCAAAAGGAAATTTTACCGTGGAGCAACAGTTAGCACTTTTTACATATTAACAGAATTAGGGAAGCGGTCAGTTTGACCGCAAAGTAATTTTAACGGTTTATAAATATATTATTTTCTGACCAAGGGCCGCGGTAGCCCGAATGGAAGAGCAGCGGATTAGCAACCAGAAGGTTGCGAGTTCGAAACTCGATCCAATCAAAGACCGTCGTGCATGTTAAATCTGTCGTGGCCTCAAATGTTCTCCCGTTGGCGTGGTGTGGAAGTTTGGAGAATGGGGCCAAGTGTCGCCTCGTCATCTGACCATGGTTTGAAATGACGAAGTATTGTCTTCCGATCTTTCCCTTTGGCTTGTTTCTGTTTGGGGACAGTCAGGTGTGAGAAAAGTAAGGTATATCATAGTTATCGTGCATTCTATTAAAAGGATCGTGAGAAAGTGTGAAAACAAAAACACTACGCAAAATATATTGTCATTAGGACTATCTTTTTTCCATCGAAAAATTTATTTGAAAGCTGGCTCCATTTTGCTTGAAATAATTATATCCCAGTGTTCATACCTGTTTTTCAACACTGTTGTTTCGAACCATTAAGAACATCCTTTCCCAGACCGTGATTCGGACCCAGGGCCAAGAAGACGTGCGTAGATAAGGGATTATTCCGATGCGGCTGCGATCCTACATTCGCCGACACTAGTTTAGTTCTTGTCTACGCAAACTCACAAAGAATAATAATAATTTGTAATTTTTCCAGAGCTTGAGCTATGTTGAGTTTTTGAGATTTTATATTCCACACTGAGTAGTGCTTAAAGATTCAATGCATTTGCTTGAAATCCCCACTCCCGGTAAGTTTAGTTAATCCATACTATACAGGGTTCCCACGCTCCTTAGAAACTCCTTATTTTTAGCCATCATTTCTAAGAGCACTTAAAACTCCTTATTTTTAAAATCAAGAGACCTTAAAAACTCCTTATTTTTTCCCAAAATTAGAACACCTAATTTTTCTGACGGCAGTCATTTTCCGATTTCTCCCGTTTTCGAGCATCGTCGTCCGATTTTCTTGGACGGGAAGTTGCAGGTTTCACTGGGAGACAACGTTCATCCTTCCCTCTTCAGAAGCGAATACAAAGAGGACCGCTGATTGGCCCTCCGAAGGGGTGTGTGATAGTGCCGGGTAGTGACTGTTTAGTTCACACATTGGGTCTGGGGAGAGATGATTTCCATTGATAGATTTGCTCATGCTTCGTGTTCACGCGTTTATCGGCTTTTTCCCAGATGTTTTCACATAGTTTTTACAATAACAAAGTTTCTAAACATCTGAAGAAAAAGCACATAAATAACAATCTTTATTTCCACATTGTCCCCACAAGCGAAACACATGGTAGATGGGTTTGCATTAGGTGCTTCGTGGGGAATGAAGAACTTTGAGGAGAAACCACTTGGTTCCGCTGATAAGGAGTGGCAATTTTGGGCAGACTTCGATGCGGAGACGAAGCTCTTGGAGGGTTAAAAGAGTATGCCTGGGAAATACGTTTTTAATATATTTTTTAAATCATGTACGGTGCTGGGCATAATCCATTTTACAATTAATAAAATAAAATTAAAAATGTGCCCAAAATTATTTTTAAGAGGCTATACTCCGAAAATTCGCTCCGATATTACAAAATGAACAAACAAAAAATTTCTTTTTGAAAAATAAAATAAATAGAAAAAACTCAGATGGCAAATGATTGCAAAACTATTTAAGTACTAATATAATGAAAAATAATGCAGCGGCGTGCGATTATCATTTTCCAAAGAAATGTAATAATTTTCACAAAATGAAATACAATTTTTGAGAAACAAGAACATGTTCTGTGTGCATTATTAATATTCTGCAAGAAGGTAAGATTTCAGCAATTTGTCTGAAGTCAAGAAGCTTTCCGTAACATTTTATGGTCATAGAAGACTAGAGAATGCCTCAGTTGTAGTACGTGCAATTGTAATTTGGACTGATGTTATCAAATAGGTTAGAAGTGTAGAAAAGGGTAATTCTGGCAAAGTTTAATTTTTTCTTAGCTGTGTCAAAATTATTGCAACCATTCCTTGAATTTTATCAAAACGATAAACCATTGTTGCCTTTTTTGGAGATGATATGTTAAAACTTGTAAAGCATTGTGTGGAATACTTTAATCTTCTAAAACCAGAAGAAAAAGTTAATATAAGTACCATTCAAAAGCTTTCCAAATTTGATTATTCTGACAAATTGTTATTCTCTTGTGGACAAAATCAATATAAGGTTCATTGGGAAAAGAATAGTAAAGGAAAGGTTAAAGGAGAAAAAGATAACGCCTGTGCTGCTTTTGATTTGCGGCGTGATTGCAGAAGTTTTGTTATACAAATGCTACCTCTCGTGGCTAAATCTCCAGCAGCATATTTATTTGCTTGTTCGAAATGCTTCATGTCTTGATCCTAGACGTATGGTTAAATATCTGACCAAGTTCATGAACTCCATGAAACTTGTACTATCGCACTTTACTCAGATAAAGATTGTGATGATATATTACTTCAATTCAAAGATTTTATGGAAAGCCCCGTTTTCAAATCCGTTTTATTGTTTCAGAATTTTAAACCAAAAACAATGCGTTTAGATAGTTTTTTAAATGACTTTCTTAGTGTAGATGATACACACAAAGGGAAAACTATTAAAAGTTATGAAAACCATAATGATCTTATCTCATGGCCAGGCTTCTGTGGAATGTGGATTTAATATTAACAAGTCCTTAGAAGTTCAAAATTTAAAAGGAGACTATATTGTCTCCTTTTAAATTATTTATGAAAATGCTTACTTATGAAAATGAGACTTATTTATGAAAATGCTAATGATATTCCAAATTTAGTAATTACTAAAGAAATGAGAAAATTTGTTTCTTCTTCAAGGCAGAAATATGTCATGCATCTAAAAGAACAACGCAAAAGTGCGAAGAAGACAAATTTAGAAAATAAAAGAAAACTTGAGCTACAAGAACTTAATTCCTTAAAATCAAAGAGAATTTGTCTTGAGGGTGATATAATGAAAATGGAAAAGTCAGCTGAAGAACAGGCTAAGGAGGCAGAAGTTTCTTAGGACTTTTCTCTTTTAAAAAGTGCAAATGCACTACGTAAAGAAATTAAAGGAAAAGCAGCTGAAATAAAGGAATTAAACAAAATAATTTCTAAAAATAAACCAAATCAGTTAAAATTTATTCGTAAGACTTTTTCTCAGGGGCAATATTTAACAAGATAAATGTATTTGTATTTAAAACGGAAAATAAATCTTTGTTATTAATATTCTTTATTTCCTAGAAAAAAATGCAAT
Source organism: Meta bourneti (assembly GCA_933210815.1). NCBI lineage: Eukaryota > Metazoa > Arthropoda > Arachnida > Araneae > Tetragnathidae > Meta > Meta bourneti. Next base: position 19,245,597 of record OW119922.1, read on the forward strand.
GATTTTTAGAATTTCATTTCTTTTCTCCCTTGAGATGACATCCTTAAAAATTATAAAAATTAGTTTTATTGTGGTTAAATGGCGATAGAAAGCTTATAGGTGTAAAATACATTCATCTTTTTTGTGCATTGTTTTAAGAAAGTTAACTTCAAAACACACAATGTATTTAACAGACATAAAAAAATTAACTTTAAAGTTAATAGAAATCTGCCAATGGTCTTGAATACATCCCTAATTTTTGTCCTACTAGGTTGACTCATACAATGAAGGTGCAATATGGTTTTTGGTATACCTCAATTAGTCCTTATAAAAAATTGTTCGTGTTCTTAGAAAGTCCTTAGAAGCACCTTATTTTTTATTTTGAAAAAAGAGTGGGAACCCTGCGTATAAAACGCCATTTATTGATGTTTGTGATGCCTCTACCCGTAAACTAAATCAACACGAAATAACAAATGCAAGGAAAACAAAACTGAAAAGTTATACCAATTGTGATAAATCTGTATGTACCTTCGGCAGGAAATTTACAAGTATAAATATTTGTGTGAACTGATGAAAGGAATAATGTAAGAGGAAGTGGTTGGTTTGGGGTTTTATGGCCATATTTGGCCATGTTTCGCCAGACACGACATACAATATCAAGTAATAGACAGACCCACAATGAAAGCTTTACTGACACAGACGAGAGAGAAACCCAACCAGGGAGGAATGCACCTGACAGGAATTGAACCTGCTCCGCCTATACCTCGAAGGTTGCTAGCGCAGTGGGCATACCCACTGAGCCACGATGGCCTTTGATTGATTAATGTAATGAAATGATTCCTTTTTCAATACATTAATTTCAACTTGAAAAATAACTGATTTAACTTGCTAAATGACTACTATAAATTAGAAACAATCAATTATGAATTTATTTTGAATGATTTAATTTGTTTAAAGTATGCTTGCATTTTTATGTTCATTACTTTCAAAATGTGATTCGTTTATTTTGAAAATTCGAAGAAAGAAAAATCTGAAATCACTTTTTTGTAAGATGAATTAGGTATGAAAGAGTTGAATGAAAGTATCGATAGAAGATTAAATTTAAGCAATCAGTAGGGGTTTTCTCATAATGTTTGGAAATTGAGCATTATTTCTTCTACTCCAAACAAGCGGGCAAAATGACCTTCCACCCAAGAAAAACTTGAACCCCTAAATGGAAGTGTTTGAGCGAAAAAAGAAGACAAAAAGTTTTCCCAATTTGCACTATTGAATGATCTACGATCCCCTTTCACTAAGCAAATCCCTCGAGGATAGATATCTAGTAAAACCGCGAAACGTGGCCCAGAGTCCAATCTACAAAGCAAATGAAGCAGCAGGGGAGGGGGGGGGGTAATGGTCTTGGAGATTTCTGTTTTTCACACTTTTCCAGTAGCGTTTTTCTCAAAAATGGTATTCATTTCATTAATGAGGCTCCTTGTGTAAATGCTTCATATTATCAGCTATTGAATAAAAGAAAATTCGTCGTTTCGTGGGGTCGGATTCGTTTTCTGTGAGTTTCATAATTCAAGGCGAAATCCTGTTCAGTTGTGTGGGAAACGTCTAGGAGCCAAGGTCTGACTTTCCCGCCAGTTCGTCACGATCATTTCTCCGCTCAGAACGAGTTTCGCGTTTTTGGAACAAAGCTATTCCCTTTCTAGAAACCTTGAGCGCTCCCCCTAACGACATTTCACACCTATTGAAAAATCGATTGATCCAAGACCGATGATTCATGTAGACTCGTCCGAAACCCTGTGACTCAAATTCCAACCCGTCGGAACCGGAATGTACCATTCAACATTCACCGCTCGGAACAATAAATTGGAAAGCTGAGTTGTGATCTGTGACACCTTAAAATTCGTCAAGACTTGACTAGGCTTTAAACACGTCTGGGGTCTGAATTCTGAAGAACTGGTTTAAAGGGCAGAAACTCTTTCTCATGGTAACAATTGCTTTGTGTCCAAAGATGATCTGAAGCATGAATCTCTCTTTCCCTGAAATAAAGCTTCTCTTCAGATCGTCTTGGGGGCAGTTCTAGAATGTGCATGAGGTTTGGAAAGTTGTTGAGGTGCAGGAGGGATGGTGTCGGGGGATGGACCTTTCGGGACCTGAGGCAAACGAGACTGGTGCCGCCCTCTGTCCAAAACAAAATTTGCTTTTCAAAATGATAATAAGGTATATTATTAAAATAATTAATGTATAAAATATAGTAATTGATATCATATATGTTACTGTTCCCAGTATTAATTTGGCATTGCAATTTTTATCCAATAAGCATAAAACTATCAAAAGACAGAATTTTAATAATAGCTCCTGTTGAATTTCAAGAACGGAAATAAGAAAAGATGCCCCTTTCATTGTTTCATGCTGACATTTGCGAGAAGAGAATTTTAGTGATTTGTCTCTTGCTATATGAAAGGACTCGTGAAATATTTTTTCAAGAAAAATTACAAAGCGCTTACATAATTAAAATGCCGCCCCTTTAGACATTGCCGCTTGGGGCCGCCGCCCCTGCCGTCCTCCCATAGCTATGCCATTGTATGCGGCTTACTTATATTGCCCTTATCCGAAGTCATCATTCGAGTCACGTGGTTTTGGACGGATATGTTTCTTAAATTGGGGAATACAATAGACGTAAACAATGCATTGCCATCAAAATTGGTGTCTATAGCGTAGTATCTAGCTCTGCGTTTAAGGTGCAGGAGCTCTAAAATTTTGAGTTGCCGAAATAGGCGAATATTCAACACCAAAATATAATTATCAATCTAGAATTTTTTAATGTACAATTCATTATTCAGGTTAATTATAATTAGCCATTTATAAATTTAGTTTTATTCAATTTAAAGAGTACAATAAGGCATAGGAATAAATATATCTTTCAGGGATGCAGTATTTACAAAAGTAAAAACTATTCTTATGAAACGATTTTAAAAGCATTTGAAAAAAGTCCACGATTTCCGTTGGTAGGTAGCTAGGTATTTTGCTGACTGAGAGGTAGGCATTTGCAGTTGAGCAACGCAACGGGTTATCGGCGAATGTCCGGGATCAAACTCGAAGGGAAAGGCCCGAGGACGATACCACGTAATTTCGAACCACGGTCTGATGACGAGGCAACGCCTGAGATCCCACTCTCCAAACTTCCACACCACGCCATTGTGAAGACTTTGGATGCCACGACAGATTTAACGTGCACCAGCTCCCTTTGTACATGATGGTCTTTGGTTGGATTCGAACTGGCAACCCTCCTTTACTATTCCAAATGGGCTACCACAGCCCGCGATTGTCGTTGGAGTAAAATGTGATTTGAATCAGTATTTGTTCAGTTTTTCTCGTTCACGTTGATATTCGAGTTGAATAAGTTTTAAATTAGCTTTTAAGAATCGAATGAGAGGATTGGCTTTAAAAGATCATGTGATATGCGCGATTTCCGTTGCAATAAAAGGTGATTTGAATCAGTATTTATTCGATTTTTTGGGCTCATCTTGATATTCGTGTTGAATAAGTTTTGAAATTTTATTTTAAGATATCACGTAATTGGCTTTCAGAGATCATGTAATCTGAGCAATTTTTGTTGGAATAAAATGTAATTTAAGTCAAAATTGGGTGGTTTTTTGGGTTCACCTTACTATTTGCGCTGAATAAGTTTTAAAATTTGGTTGTAACGTGATTGACTTTAAGGAATCATGTGATCACGAGTGATTTATATTTTAGTAAAATTTGATTTGTGTCAGTATTTAATTGATTTTTAGGGTCCATATTTACATTTTTGTTGTATGTTTTAAAATTTGACTGTAAGAAATTTGGTTATTAGGTATTAACTTTCTGAGAAAATACTTTCCTAAACGGGTGACGCCGCGCACCTGTGGATTAATTTTAAATGAGTTTCCCTCCCGATAGAAAATTTTCACTGTAGAAATATTTATCGTAAAATGAAAACTAAATGGGGAAACACCATTTATGAGAATCCCGCTCAGAAACATATTTTTATATCATAGGTTGAATTTATTGTAAGAATTAGATTTTAGAAGATTCTACAGAAACCTAATTGTAGGATAACAGATTTATTCTGGCTTGAGTCTTGGAAATAATTTTATTCCATTTAATTAAAAAATTAATTATTGAATTTTTAATAAGACAAAACATTGTAATTAATTGTAGAATTGAATTACCTCCTTAAGTAAAGGAATACAATTTGCTGTACAAATATTACATCAGTGACCAAGTAGCACAGCATATAACCGAAGAGAAACTTTGAAACATACCATTTTGATGATCTACATTTTTCGAAATGATGAGAATTTCATTTTTGCTTAAGCTACAATTGCTGTATTTGCATTAACACGTTTTTAGGAATATCGAACAAAAACTATTTCTACCAAACTATAGGACAAAATAAATGTTTCTTTTCTCTGGTAGAAGAAAATGAATGAATCGATCGATTTGTTTGACTTCATGTAGAAGCAGTAACTAAGCAGTTTTTTTTTATATATTTGAAATGTATGTCTTGCGTTCATATTGGTTGTATGGAGTTTTGTGGCACAAGGTACGTCATGTTGAAAAGTAAGTGATACTTAAGATCACTGTACCAGCCTCTTGTCAATTCAGTGGCTAAAGTTTTCGTCACCAAAAGCTATTTGGATAAGTCACCATGTTGAAAAGATGGATATCCATATTTATACATTGGATATGGTGGATCTTCCTTTCAAGTAGAAGTCATGCAGCAAACCTATGTTGTAATATTCCAAAAGTATCGTCTATAGACGATAGTAATTACTGCTAATCGATTATGGTACCGTGTTCATGAGTCTAATCGATAATTCTGTAAATATTTAACTATAATTAAATGTACTTTTTAGTACGTAAGTGGTTAATAATCCGAGATAAAAAATAAATAAAAAACAGTGCACACTGAAAAATACGGGTACATTTAGTATAGCTTCAAAACCATAAAATGAATTTTTACGGTAAAATCCTGTAATTGTCCAAAAAACATTGTATCATTCAATGAGTTGTATGACTTCCAACCATCGATTGATTTTTTTCACTAAATAAATGGAATGATTGCGGTTGCAATGTAAGAAACAACAATTACTTTATCATCCATACATGAAAAAGGCACAAATGATTGTAAGTCACAAACAATTATAAGTGTATTTATTTAAATAGATCCGCGTGGTACACGACGAAAATATTTTTCAAGCTCCTACAGCTGTCTGCTGTTCTTGGAATCAATTCTCATCATCATCAGTGGATCTGGGTATTATGCAATGGCAATCATGAAAGCAATAGCCGAAACCATAGCCTTTGCTTCGGCAGTCTGCGCAACACTCATCCTTTTGACAGTCACCAAATGCAACTGGAACTGTACGTAAAGAAAGTAATGGTAAGTAATAGAAACTAACTCAAGCGCTGAAAAATTATTTGAAAACAGATTTGTGAAATAGAAATATAATAATCATTAATTGTATAAAAGTGTTGAGTTAACAAATTAAATTAACACAGTAATTGTAACAAATTAAATAAATTCAGATAAAAGACAATTCAAGAGAGAGGACTTCACAATATCATTAATTTTTCTAAACCGCTCTTCAAAATCTCTATAAAAAAGATAATTTGAGCAAATTCGTATTTTTACTTCTTTCTAAAAAATCCATTTCTAAAATTAACTTTAGGAATTCCCCGCTTATACCCCCATAATTGGTTAGACCAGTGTCTTCAACAGAGTAGTTCGGAATTGGGTACTGCCGTATGTTTTTCTTTTTTCTTTGGAAATTTTAATTTATTTCTCTCTCTCTCTCTCTATATATATATATATATATATTATATATATATATATATATATATATATATATAATACTCATAGAAAGTGTTCAAAATTAAAACTACCTAAAAGATTTAAACGCAAAATTTCCCAAAATCTTCAAAAAATGAAGAGAAATTCAATCATTGTGCCTTAACAACCATCCAAAATAATATAAAGAAACTTATATTTAAATTAGAATATAAATTTTATTTCCAATAGAGCTTGCCTTTTTCTACTTGAAAGTATAAAGTCACTGAAACTCATTTTACTTTTTCTGAATGAAAATAATTGAGAGAATTTTGATTTAAAAATAGAGTATCATAAACTATTTATAGAGTTATAAAAGTTTCATACTTTGTTACCTATAAGAGTTAGCCTAATCAGTTATGATCTATACAAACTTTATGCTTATTAATTCGTATAAAATTTTCTTTAGTAACTTTTCTTCAGACAGAAAATTCTATTTTTTTCTACAAGGCTCTACTAAATTCGATTTAAAATTTGATGAACAAAAATGTATGTAATAAACGTAATGTAATTAACATTACGTTACCTCACTAAACTAGGAACAAATGCTAAATGACTAAATGATTTCTGTTCGAATAAAATTTTCAACACCCTTATTTTGTTATTTCCAAATTTGTTTTTATCCATGGTCTAGATATTTATTTTTGCAGAGCCTAAAAGAGGTCGGCGAATTCATATTCTGAATTCTCTTTAAATGCTTTACTATCTTATTACTCTTATTGAAGCACACACACAGATAAAAAAAGTCTTACCAAAGACGAAGAGGCCCAATATAATAAAAAACAATAGGTGAGTAACCTTCATGATTCTGAAAAAAATAAAAAAGATTATCATTATTAAACTCTCTTAGACTCCTAAAAACTTTGCTCTATTTTACTATCTCTAATATTTTGGTGACATTGTTGGAAACAGATGCAACAAACATTTATTTTTAGGTTACTGAAGAATAATTCAATTATAACGGAAGAACTAGATCTAAATTTAAAATGGTGTTTAAGGTTTGAGGATAAGAATAGTATTATTACTAACAGAAGCATACCGTGAGAAAAACATAGGGGTTTCATCTACCAGGGGCAGGTATCTTGAATACATAGTATTTCGATGTATATTTCGATCTAGTGCAGTGGCCACGGCAAGGTTTTAGGCAGTCAAAGTATGGTTGAGATTGATGGACATATCTTTTATGAAAATGGCAAATTATTGTCTTCCGTTGTTGAATATTTAGGTTGCATTATGGTCCATAATATGTATTTCGAATGAGTAAGTCCTTTTGGAAGCAGAGGGCCGGACAGTACTTATGTTCGCAGAAGAGTTTAAGGTCATGATTAGCTCAATGGTCTTGGTTTACTTTGAGGGCAGTTCACATATCTTATCGAGATGTTGCGGGTTTCTCTGTCCCGTGGGAATGACCGCAATTGAGGCTTACGTTGGAATCCTGGCAGCACCTGATAGAGTGGTAAAAAAAAGACCTCATTGACTCTAGTGGCGCACGCTGATAAATTATCTGATCCTGACTCGTTAGCAGCCAAAAAAACAACACTGGGATTCATATAGCAAAGAAAAATTAGGGATTCTCATAAATCGCCCGATGAGTGTCTGTGCTCCTAATAGAAAAGTCGACTTTGTAAGGGATTAAAAAGGAGGTTAAAAATGTTTAACCAGTTTTGAAGTAAAATTCGGAGCAAACAAATTTCGCCAAATGTGTAATATTACCTTAAAAGTCTGGAAAAGGCATTAAACATCTGACCCTTAGAAAAGATCGTAAGTACCTACGGAAGAAACGTATTTTGGCCAAACATAAAGTGTTATAAGTACGAATTTAACTTACCAAGACAAGTTAACTGATAAATAGCCACGCTTTAGAGAATACTTCACACAGTAGCTTTTACGATTCTATGTAGATCAAGCATCTACTCGTACTTAATAAAGTGATTCCCTTTTATAAGCAAGTCTTGTCATTCTTACTAAATAGAAAATTATTTTTAAACTATTAAAATGCAGTGTCATTATATGATTTTTAAAACTGATATTTTAATGACAGCGAGGGGAATTTGAATAATATTTTCTTGGCTCCATTTATTGCTGACGACTGAGTAGTAATCATTCGTTGAAAAATTTGGAAGTGATTGAAGAATTTGAAAACCTCTAATAACTTAACAATGATCAAAGATACAATGCTAATTGCGAATACTAAGATTTAATATTCATGTATTATTTTTAAATCTTTAAAGCTTCAGTGGTTGAAGTTTGAATTAAAGTTGGTTTGGGTAAAACGGCAAAACGAGAGCCTTAGATACACACTTCAAGCTTATATATAAAATATTAAGACTACTTCAAATATATAAATCTGAAAAAAACTACACATTTTTAAGTTAAAACCTTGCAATGTGCTGAAAATCTATCATCAAGCTGAGTAAAATGAAATTGGTTCCACTTTGACTCAATATCTGATGTCCCAATAATATTTAAACTTAAAACAGCCTAAACTGTAAGGTAAAATTAAAAAACAAATGTAGAGATATAGTTTTTCATGTTTTTGCTTAAGGTGTATACTCTTCACGGAAGATTGCCTTTGTTGTGCTGATTACATTACATTACACTTTAAATACATTAACATTTTATAATTATTCGATTATCTGGACGGAAAACTATAACACACCTAAACAGCTTTTAATAATTTTAAAAAGCCAAAGAACCAAAAAATGCAAACTAGTAAAAAGCCAGAAAGCTAGAAAACCGGAGTATAAAAATTAGTCAAACACAAGTTGCATATATATAAACAATACAAAACATAAAAACGTAAAGTAACAGAAATTCAGACCAGAAAAACGCCAAAAGGTCAAAAATACAGACAAGCAAAAAGCCTAAATAAAACCGGGGTATAAAAATAGTCAAACAGAAGCCAGAAAGCAGAACTGTCCATGTATGCTCGCTGAAGCTGCAGACATAGCATGGATAGCAATATAATTCAATATTACAAAACAAAGATAAATTTAGGAATTTAAACTTAAGAAACCAAGAAAATTTCGAAAAAATGAAGTGTTGGTGGATCAGGGCGTCATCAGGAATGAGCCTGACCCAGTCAACACAATATGGTGTTTTCTGCGTGTGAGCGGCAGTTCACCAAAAGTAGCCCACACACACCTCCAAACACCATAAGCAGAAAGGCAAAATTAGAAAATCAAATCAGTTACTAGGTACTACTAATTGAAAAGCACCCAATACTTTTATCCCATGAAGTAATAAGTAATTTCATGTAATAATAAGTAGATGTAAATAAAATATACTGACAATTGTTGAAACATAAGGTTACTTATTTATTTTTCGATATCTAAATAATCAAGTTGATAGAATCAATCAATCAACAGAATAGTTGAAGCGTAAGGAGAAAGGGAAGGAGGAGGAAAAGGAAATTAGAGAAACAAATTTTTGCACTTTAACAATTCGAAAGCCGTTAATGTGCACATTACCTAGGTAAAGTGCGAAAAAAACTCTTATTTTGTAGATGATTCCGCATTTTAACAGAACTAATCTGCAGATTACCTAGGTAATGTGCACATTAACGACTTTCGAGCTTTAAATAAATAAATAAATATATATATATATTCTCTCAAGCACGAAATTACTTAATCACTTAATTACTTAATTAACACATCACCATTTTTAATAGTTTATATCTATGTGATGACGTTTTGATCAACTTTGTACACCAATATTGTATGAAAATTGTCAGAGGATCTTTTCCATTGCCAACAGAACTTCGAGTAACATAGAAAAATTCCTTCTTTTCCCACTCACACTTCATAATCCGGGAATATCTTCAACCAACACTCTAGATGTCACACGTTTTGCTTTAAATCGCTTTACTTTGTGTCCTTTCACATTTTCTTGTAATGGCTTATTTGCTAAATGATAAGTTCTTAAAACATAGTGATTTTGGTCATCAGGAAAACTAATTTAAATCAATATGTGCTTCAGTATGTTTATCGAGGATATTTATGGACGAAAATAGATAGTTTTTCTTTTATGTTAATTGAAATATTTGCTATCAAACTAACGGAATATTTTGAGACTAGAAGGCTACTAGAGCTATTGTAGCCCTCTAGCCAAAACAGTACTAATCCTTTGCAGGATGATGACTATGCGAAATATTTATTTGACTTTTAATTGATAAGTAGGGGGTTTACTGAAAATTGACTGTTTTTTTATGCTATTTGTGCACAAAGTACAAGATGATCTTGTGATACCTACAGCTTATTCATGGTTCTTTGACAATCGTATTTTCCAAGAACTTGTGAAATTGAAATCTGTTTTATTTTTAAAAATAAATGCTTTCAGTATTATTAACATATTATATTTGTCATCGTTTTTCTTTCTATTCAAATTTTCGTACAACTAATTATTATTGCGCCGTCAGCACAAAATGCAGTCATTTGCAGTAATTTCCTTATCTGAAGGTCAATAAAAGAAATTCAGAATCGATTTAGAATGGATTTAAAATTATTTAACGAATTTGCTTACCTTACTGATAACATCGTGTTGATTCAGGATGATTCAGAACTTTAAAGAGAAATTCGTATCACATATAAAGAGGAGATATGTTAAAAATAGTTTTACCTATCCTCTAGGACATTCACAAGCAAATTTGTTAAGATTTCTGTGAATTCGTATTCTTCGTCAGCTAAATTGTCTTGGTAAGTTGACTTCTTATCTGCGATTCATAAAATCACCAATACTGACACTAAATTAACCCGGCTAAAGTAATGTTTGAAAATATGTCTCTAATAGGTTTTCAAACACATTAATGAAAACTTTCTCCTATTGTCGAGGGAAATTGCTGTCTTAAGAAATTTATATAATAGTTTTATTCTGTTATCTGTGAGAGTTAAGATGTATTTTTTATTGCAAGGCTGTTTATTTTATACCTGGAATTGAGATATAAGTGGCTCTCTTATGGATCTGATTACACGTCTAAAGCAGTTATTAATATTTAGGTAATACTGAAAATTCAAAGTAAATTTGGTTGCTTCCACATTGACAAGGATTGTAATTTCTACAATTTTTTATAACATTTTAAATATCCCGATACAATGTCAATTCGTTGTTTCAAATTTTAGTAATACCAAACCTGGATACTTGGAGTGAAGAATTTAGCAATTCTGCGTCAAACGACGAGTCCTTTTGAATCGTGTTTATAGATCATATACGCTTTTATAGATATGCTATAGGTGCCACCAATAGTAATAGTCGACAACCTCAGTTAGTAGGACGAAAAAGTTGACGTATTATTGAATTCCACATTGTTGTACCTTCATGTTGTTTAAACGTTGAAAGTTGCATGCCACAGATAATAAACCACGGTACAACATCAGCAGTTGAACATTATTCGACGTCGAAGTAAACATCTTTGTCAATATAATCAACATGCTTTGAAGTACTTATTGCCTCGAGATAAGTTATCCTAATTATTGAATCACTTTGTCAACTTCAAGGTGTGGAAGCTTTGACCTGAATAATGTGTGTCCAGGATATAAGGATGAATTTGAAGAGTTATAATAAATAAAAAGACTATGCGCTAATACCTTCAATTATGATGAGTAAAATTATGTTAGTGTAAAAAGTATGATGTATAAAATAACAGTTATCGCAGATAGTATATGTTAATGTTCAAATTGAAATAGAAAACTAAGAATATTTAACTTAGAATAAACACTATACAGGGTGATTCTACGGTCATGGAACAAACTTCAGGGGTCACTATGAAACAAACGCTTTTCCCCATAGAATGTAGGGTCGCAAGTGCAGCTGTTGGCCGCTAGAGAGCGCAGTCAAACGCTTGTATAAAAGCCCATAGAATGTCTATTGGGTGAGTCTAAACTAATACGACAAACTTCAGGGGGTGATAGAACACAACGAAACAAACACTTTTCACCGTAGAATGTATGGTCGCTAGAGGGCGCTTTCCATTTCGGCACAAACACACGGTCCGACGCAAGTTGGAAAGAAGAGGCATTAAATATGGAAACAACGCTTTAATGTCAAATAAACATCAGCAACTGCTTGACAAAACGAAATAATGCAATTAGATTTGCATAAATTAAAAATAAGTACAAGGAACACGGGTAAGAAACAAATGACATGTACAAAACATGAGAAACTTTTTATATGGAAATGAAACGACATGTACAAACATCAGTCGGTAAGTACAACGAAAATGCACAATTACAGAAGCTGTTCAAAATGTCGACCACCACACCTGATGCAGGCCTCGCACATCGCCTACGTAACGCTTTTATACAAGCGTTTGACTGCGCTCTCTAGCTGCCAACCGCTGCACTTACGACCATACATTCTATGGGGAAAAGTGTTTGTTTCGTTGTGTTCTATCACCCCCTGAAGTTTGTCCCATGACCTTAGAATCACCATTATATTATAACATTATTATACATTATTAACTACATTAATAATTAGCACAAAAAATATTTTTTAGCGTATTTTGCATTTGTGATTGGTATTTTCGACATCTTTAGCATATTAAGAATTACTCTGAAATTTAAAAAGCACTGTTGCTTTAATTTTTTTTTGCTGCTTACCATGATTTTCAGTTATGACGCAATATCGAGAGTAACAAGAATCTGTCTTAGAAAATTGAGAGATTACTATGAGTCTAAGAAATTCATTGATTGTCTGCTTTTTTTCAGAATCATGAAGGCTGTTCAAATATTATTTATTGCTTTGATCCTCTCTGCATTTGGTAAGATTCTTTTATTTTTAACATAATTTTTTCAATACTGCATTAGGACTGTTACAAGAGTGATGAATTTAGTTTCTCACAAAAATGCATTTTTATTTTGATCGATATTTTGTGGCACATTTGTTTGTCAATTACGTAATTCAGTTTCTAAATGCAAACCACGTACCAATTTAAATAATAACTATTGGTTCTTGACTATTGAGTTCAGCTTTCAATACAATTCAGTAATATAATTTGAAACTTGAAAACAAGTGTAAGTTTACTGTTTTCAAATACCTTGTGATGTAAACATACCTTAAGATTTTAAAATTTTTGAATTATATTGTATGGTTACAGGTCTTATTTTAAACTTACTTTACCTTAGCGCTATCCTCTGTTTAAAGTAAGACACTACCGTCTTATTTAAAAGGTTTTGTTTCATACGCGATTTATTTTAATGAAACAGAATTCAACAAACCATTAGGTATTGAATCAATACCTTTTATGGCTAGTTGGTCGAAATATACACATTGAGCCAAGAAATGAACCATATCTTTATTTATGCGATATTTTGCACAAAATTAATAATTCTTGAAAATCTAACTCCTAAATGATTTATTTAGAACACATTAAACATTAGAATACATAAATTTTCGAAATGTTAAAATTTGACGGCACCATTTCGCTGTTTTAACTCAGATACAAACTCAGAATTCTAAAAAGATAAGAAAATGAAACAGTAATTTTGGTTTTGCCAAGTAGTAAATTAATACTTTTATTATCGGTAGGTTGTTTGCTTGTGCTTTCCGCCTAATAATAAATAATAACTAGTTTCCTTCAAAATGTAAGCTATACAAAAATATGTTTTTAATAATTTTATATCATTAGTCAAATATTTATGTAGAAGTATTAATGGCTCGGTGGGGTATGATTCACAAGTCGGAACTTCTATTCGAAGTTTTTAAACTACTTTATTGTACCAATCAATGATGGGATGAGATATGTGCAGTGATGCATGAGAAAAATATTCGGGATATTCATATATGTCCCGGGACGCCACCCGGATAATAGCGAGCGAATCTGCTCGACTCAAGCACTCATCTCTTACATGTCAGGAATCCCCCCGCTCCTGGGCGACACACATATTTATAACATTCAGAAAACCGCTCATTTGGGTTCAACTTCTGGAGCCCCACGCGGGCTGTGTCTTGAGGTCATGAACCTTACTTTGCTCGTGAGGAGCGATTTCCGCTCCTACACTCGGCCTTCCTGCTGGTCCTGTGTCCTCACAGACTTCACCAAGCCTTATGACCACATCAGAAACCAGCAGACCTCAATTACATGAAAAATGCTAAACGACACAAAACAAATATTTTCTGCTATACTATAAACATAACTTGATGAAACACAATGCTACTAAATGAAACACAATACTTTTTAAAATATTAAGATACGAAAATGATATTAAATGAAAATGTCCAATTAAGTTCAACAAATAAAAGTTTATATGACAGTCCACAACTTCATAAAGTCAGCTGCACTTGAAGTTAGGGTTGGGCCTTCATGGCACCCAACTTTTTGAACATCGTACCTATCATTGTTCTTTACTTTGGTCACCTGATAAGGGCCAAGAAATTTAGGGCGTAGTTTCATGCCAGTTCCGAATTGAGTTTTTTGTATTGCAACCAAGTCCCCTGGCTTATAGGTGTTGGCTTTCTTTCGTTGTTTATTGTACGTTTTTCTATTCTCTTCCTGTATTTTAAAAATGTTTTCCTTAGCAATATCTCTAATTCGCTCTCTTTCTGGCATGATGGTGTTGACATACTCTTCGTCCAAGATTTCCTTAATTTTTATCTCGGTTGTATGTCTGAGTCTCACTCCAGTGAGAAGTTCGAAGGGAGAATATTTAGTGCTTCTGGAAATGGTGCTGTTGATGGTTCTCTGCACAGCGGTTACATACTTATACCACTTGGTGGGATCGTCGATGGACAACTTAGACAATATTGGTATGAGAATTTCATGGATCCTTTCTACCTGTCCATTTCCTCTAGGTATCCCGGTTGTTATGGTTATGTGTTCAATGTCCTCATCTTGACAATATGTTTGAAAATCATTAGAAGTGAAGGCAGTCCCTTTATCAGTGACGATTCGGACAGGGCTACCGAAAGTACTGTTGTGCAGCTTCAGCTTGTCTATGACCTCTTTGGTCGTAGTAGATTTGACTGGATACAACCAAACGAATTTGGTGAATCCGTCTACAACAGTAAAGATGTGATTATAATTTTTATTCGTGGACGGCATTGGACCAATATGATCCACGTGATACGTATGGAGAGGAATGTTTTGTTTGGGAATAGGATTTAGCAGTCCTTCACCTTTTCCCCGTTTCCTGTTACACAGTATGCACTCGATACAGTTGGCAATGACAGTCTCGATTTGTTTTCTCAACTGAGGTATGTAGTAGTTCTCTTTAATTATGCTTTCTGTTTTGGCAACAGCATAATGACCTTGGTTATGGATATTGCGTATCAATTCCGTTTGCATGCTGTTTGGTATCATCAGCAGTTCACGATCGTTCTCGTATTTATACACAATATCATGTTTAATCGAATAATCTCGACTCTCATTTTCCTCAATTAGCTTTCTTAAAGCTTGAATATGTTCGTCTCCCTGTTGTGCAAATTTGATTTTTGCTGTTAATTCATCATGTGAACGCGTCACTAACATTACTGAATTACGACTCAATGAATCAACATGTTGCATTTGTTTACCTGAACGGTGTATAATTTCGTAGTCGAATTCTTGTAAAAACAAGGCCCATCTAGCTACTTTTGGAGCCAGATCTCTCTTTTCAAGGGTTTTCTGAAAAGCAGAACAGTCGGTAACGATCTTAATTTTGTTATCTAATAAATAATTTCTAAATTTCTTTAGTGCCTCTATGACCGCTAGGGCTTCTAGTTCATAACTACTATATTTAGACTGGGTTGGGGTAGTTTTACGGCTCATATAATGGATTGGGTGTAAAGTTTCGTCGTCTGCTTGTTGCAGCAGAACGGCACCGAAACCTGCACTACTTGCATCAGTATGCAATTCTAGCTTTGAACCGCGCTTAAAAATGTGTAAAACGGGTTGGTTTGCTAATTTTTCTTTTAGTATGTTAAATGTCTCTTTTTGTAAGGGACCAAAATTAAATTTACTTTCCGCTTTAAGTAAGTCACTTAATGGTCGAGAAATTTTAGCATATCCTTCAATATATTTCCTAAAGTACCCGGTTAATCCCAAAAAACTTTGTAGCTGTTTAACATTCGTTGGCTCCGGAAATTTTTGTACCGCAAGGGTTTTTGTTTCCGATGGACGAATAGTACCACTCTCTATTACATAACCTAAAAATTCGATGTTTCTTTTTAAGAATTGACATTTCACAAAATTGAATTCTAGACCGTATTCGGTCGCGACTTTTAACACTCTTTTCAGTTTTAACAGACTTTCTTCTTCCGATTGGGCAGGAATGATTACGTCATCCATGTACACGAGCAATGTTCCGTCTTTAATCAAATCTCTAAAATCTGTGCAAATATATCTCTGAAAGGTCTGTGGGGAAACACTAAGGCCAAATGGGACTTTGTTAAATTCGTACTGACCGTGGTGGGTTACAAACGAAGTATATTTTTTACTGTTCTCTTCTACGTCAACATGAAAAAAACCGTTCTTCAGGTCAAGCGACGTGAAGACCTGAGCTTGTTCTACTCTGTCTAACACCTCTTCAATTAAGGGTAATGGGTAGTGATCTCTAATTATCTTGCGATTAATTTTGCGATAGTCTATGCATAATCTGAATTTTCCACATTTTTTCTTAGCTAACACAATCGGAGATGCAAAATTTGAATTACTTTCTCGAATAATTTTATCGCATAACCACTCTTGTATCTGAATCTCGACAAATTTTTGCTCTATATATGCTAATCTACGAGGCCTTTGAGCAATGGGTAATTCGTCAGTTAAATTCAAAGTCATTTTTAAATTAGTGGTTTTGGTTTTGTTTGGTACGTAATTCTGAATGAGTTGTATCACTTCATTCCTATTGTTATTGTCCATTACATGACTAACATCAGGCTCATTTAAAGTTATGCAATTAGCGGTCTCTGCTAAGTATACCAATTTTCCTCCAATCTCGACAGTTGTTTTTACTTTACAGTCTCGGGTATTTTTACAATAACTGTCTGCAGCCGGAGAAATGTTTAGACTATCGGAATTAGAGAGTCTCACTTTGTTGTGACTATCGTAATTTTCCTCTATGGGAGCGGTCACATTACTCATTGCATTAGGTGAGAAATTCTTTTCCATTGCGGTTTGTTGACTAGCATGATTAATATACACATAATTTACAACAATGTGATTTTCACTAGCACAATTTTGTCTAACTCCCGTAATTGAAAAACCATGTTCATTTATCACAAAATTTAACTTACTCAAAAAATTATGGCCTAGAATTATAGCATTGTTCAAATCTTCTAACACATAAAAGTCCATTTTGACCACAAAATCATCAACCAAAATATTAGCATTGAAAAAGCTTAGTGGAGAAACTGTACTCCCACTAATGCCAGACAACGTTATAGAATTCTTTGACAGCTCTGGACATCCTAGGGCAACATAAAAATTATAACTGGCCATGCACACTTCACTTCCGGAATCAATCAATGCATCCGCGGTTTTACCCTTAATTTTTATACTTTTCATTATTTTATTAGAACTGGAGCTATTACTACTAGCTGTTTTAGCGTCTTTCATTGGGCAAACGTCAGATTTGTGACCTGGGGACGCCACCCGGATAATAGCGAGCGAATCTGCTCGACTCAAGCACTCAGCTCTTACATGTCAGGAATCCCCCCGCTCCTGGGCGACACACATATTTATAACATTCAGAAAACCGCTCATTTGGGTTCAACTTCTGGAGCCCCACGCGGGCTGTGTCTTGAGGTCATGAACCTTACTTTGCTCGTGAGGAGCGATTTCCGCTCCTACATTTATATATATCAAAACTAAATTCAAACGTAAGTATTAGAATTTAAGTGTTAAAATGTAATTTTTTTGGAAAAAAATTGTTTTTCCAGCAATACAGGTAAATTAATCTGAGTTTTGTACAGCAATCGTAATAATGCTCAAAGTTATTACTACGGTAGGTAATTAATGTCGCATCGGAGTAGCATAACGAGCCATTGGTGATTGTCCGGGATCAATCCCGAAGGGAAAGATAGCCCACACAGGGACAACGCCTCGTAATTTTGAACCATGGTCAGGTGACGAGGTCAACACATGAGATGGCACCCCCACTCTCCAAACTTCCACACCAGGCCAATGTGAGGACATTTGAGGCCATGACAGATTTAACCTTTTTCCAGTCCCCGCGTACACGACGGTCTTTGGCTGAACCGAGCCTCGAACTCCCAACCCTCCGATTGCTAATCCGTTGCTCTGCCAACTGGACTATTGCGGCCTCACGCTAGTCAGTTTGGAGTTGTAGAATGTTTTTTTCAGGTCTTGAATCAGACATTCCATGTTCTTCAGCCTAACCCCCCCAAGGAACTAGCTGGACAAGTAGAGTTCGTGTACACATCTGAAACTACGAAATGCTCCCCTCGGAACTGCAGATAATTTTGTCATATTTACAGAAAGGATGGGTAGGGATGAACACAAGTGGGCAGACGCAGAGCTCTTCTAATATGTAGAATGAGGGTTAATATATAATCTATGTTACTCGCAGGGTTCTTTACAATAAGTGTATTATATTTTGGGGGATTGGTCAAACGACATAGATTTGTATAGAGAACAGATAGACAGACGCCAACTCTGATGTAAATTAACATCGTTTTAAGTTTTTCATAGCTTCATAGTTTCTACAATTTATGAACTATACAACTGAAAGGCGATTTACAACTCGCAACTTTATGCGAGTGTCCTAAGCGGTTCAGGCATAAACAAAGTTTTTTCACGGTCTCATACCGTTGCTTCACAGTCTTGTCGAAAAATGATTGGCATTTCTTGATATTGTGATGACCTTTGCACAATATGCACGAATTAGATGTACTGTTAAAGTTGGTAAGTAAGATTCTCGTTTTCTGCATTGAAAATTTCGAATTCGTTTGAGGTAACGAATAACTGCCTTGCAAATTTTCTAGAATTTGGCAACGTTTATTTAAAAATTCAATAAACTCATTCTAGTTAGTTAAGTTAGCAGAGGTTTGAGACATTTCAAACTGCTTTCTAGTTTCCTTATCTACCTTTTGTAATATTACGTTTACTAAAATCATTTCGCTTAATGAATTAGTATCTAAGTTCTTTTAATGCTCTGAGATGCTTCGTTAACTTGTCTACTAGGTATCTAAGATTTATTGCCGATTCACTATTTATTTTTTCAGAGATATGAGTATCCACAATTAATCGTTTGTTTTCAAATCTATTCTCTAAAGCTTTAAACAATGACATAAAGGAATCGTTAGTTGTCTGTACTTGCTTAGCATTAACAACTAATGCCGATTGCAAGTAGTAAAGTTTATTCCAATTGTTTGTTGTCAGAAATTAACGAAACAAATTGAAGTGCAACGAATACCATTCATCATAAGAACCAGAAAATCTAGGAAGATGAATTTCTGGAAGTTTGACATTAAGTTAAGGTTCACAAAATTATATTGAATTGATTTGCAATGCTTTATTACAAGTCCTTAAGACACGCTGGAGCCTTACCTCTAACGCATCGCATCTTTCTTTGTCGATCAGGTATTCATCGTCTTCCAATGCCTTTTCAGTATCGTCCAGCACCAAGTAAAATTCCTCTTAGATCGCTTTCAACCACTTATTCGCTTCTTCTGTGTCGCTCAATTTTCTTTCTAGTTCTATACTGTCCATTGAAGCAATGCACTCGATTTCATAGGATTCTAATGTCGTTAATAATCTTGAAACTGTTCCTAGTTTCTGATCAATGTTCTTTGAGTAGATATTCTTCAGAATTCTAATTATGGATATCACCGATGAAATTCCAATTCACTACAAATGTAGGTTTGAAGAACCCAAGTGTTCTTCAAAAATCAAATTCCAATGCACGCACCACTGCAACTCGAACTCAAAACTCCGGCTCGACGGACCAAAAATGATTCAACCTTCTATACTATTCAAGGACCCAAGTGTCCTTTCAAAGTTCTTAAGTGGACTGTAATTCTAAATTGTGCCTGTAGTAGTGCATTGGAAATAAAACTGCATTTAAAAACAAAACATTTATTACGATCACATATTTATATGGCACCAACCTTTGAACTGACGATTCTATTCTGACAACTTTATCGGTTTCCGAATCAAAATATCAATTCCGGTAGAAGTTAGAATCAAATTTCCGCGAGAAAGTTGCGCAAATAATAAATACGAACATGAAAGGAAATTGGCTCATCAAATTGCGAACACGAATTCCCAAACTCCAACAAATGATAATAATGTTTTAAATTGCATAAATAATAATAATGTTGATAACATACTAACTTATGAGTTTAAAGACCTATTTACCAGCATACCACTTGGCAAACTGAAAGATATACTAAATTATTATTATCATGATTTTAAAAATTTAATTATTATTGATTTTGAGGAATGGAAGTTTATGGTCAATTACTGTATTTTCAATCATTTCATTCATACCGGTGAGTATATATACACTCAAATTAAACTAAGGCTCCATCTTCTTCCATTGTTGCCAATTTATTTTTACACTCTTATGTAGGTAGGTATTTTAATTAATGTCACACTGGAGCAACACAACGGGCTATTGGTGACGGTCCTGGATCAATCCCAAAGGATCGAGGGCAACACCATGTATTTTCGAACTGAACCACGGTCAGATGACGAGGCAACACCCGAGCTGGCACCCCGCTCTTCAAACTTCCACACCAAACCAACGTGAGGATATTTGAGGCCACGACAGATTTAACGTGCACCAGCCCCCTTTACACGACGGCGTTTGGTTGGATTCAAACTCGCAAACCTTCCGGTTGCTAATCCGTTACTCTTCCAACCGGGCCACAACGGCCCTTTTACACTATTATGAAACAAAAAATTTGCTAACAAATAAATTCTGCTTTCAGCTATATAAATGATTTAATTCTTTTTAGTAAGAGTAATTTTACTAACTTATGGAAATCAATATATCCAAATGAATTGTACTCATCAAAAACAAATTCGGATAATAAAGCCGACTTCTTAGACTTAAATATATTTATCATGAACAATAAAATTGATTTTAACATTTGTGACAAAAGTGATTATTTTAAATTTCCGGTTATTAATAAATTTAATGGGACTCAAATATTTCTAAACAAATTTATTATGATACAATTGCTTATCAACTGTGCGTTTCAACCAAAATTTATAATTATAAATCTAACTTCCTTCTAGAATGTAATAATCCCATCTCAATGCAATTCTTGATAATTAATACCCTTCCTCTTTCTACAGAATTATTTTTGAAAAATTTAACAGTACTAAAAATTATTTAACAGATCATTAACCCTAATGGCTTATTATTTTGGGGACCTACTTGTTGACTATCAATTGTATAAAGCAGAAATGGAACTCTATTAATTCTCAAAAGCAGGAATTGAACACTATCAATTCTTAATAGCAGGAATTGAACACTATCAATTCTTAATAGCAGGAATTGAACACTATCTATTATGAATTTGATTTTTAATTTTAAAGCAGTAATCAAACACTATTATTTTATTATATAAGTGAACACTCTCATCGCGGTATTTTCAACACACTGCTAATGCACTAAATCTATGATTCATAACTGTGTTCCGTAGTATTAAAAATTTTTGGGGCGTTATAAATATGGCATTTGATAGCGATCTTTGTGGCTGACTGTTCTAATTACTGTTTCTTTATTGATATGGGTAAGCTAATACATCCTTGTTTATTTTCGTAGTATTTTACGGTCCAGTATTGTGTTTTCATTGTGTCTGTGCTTGTTTTGAATATGAGGTGTTTTTTGATATTCTGATTTTAATTCATGCATGGACTCTGGGTAATATGACTTTCTGACTAATTTTTCTTTTTCTTTTTTTCATTATGGTGTTTGGGGGTCAACATTTGTCGTACCACTGCTCACACGCAGAAAACACCATCTTGTGTTGTCTGGGTCAGGCTTGATGACGCCCTGATACACAACACCGCTTCATTTTTTAAAATATTCTTAAAATGTCCCTTAGGTATTCGTTAATTAAATTATTTTGCTTGCAGTAGTACAATTATTTACAATTTTTCTACTTGCATTACTTTAATTGCTTCAAGAGAGTTTCTATGGTTGCTAACATTTATTCTTTCCTGCCTTTCAGTTGCAGTTACCAGTGCATGTAACGACTATGTTTGTGGATTCGCTTGCGTTAGGTTCCACGGTGCTGGCGGCGAATGTGATGATGGCGATTGTGTTTGCGATAGATACAGTCATGTCGCCTTTTAGACAAGTTCTAATAGCGAAAAATATTATTTCTCAAGAAATAGAATCTGATATACCCAAATAAAAATACATATCAAATTCACAATTGTCTTACAATTCTTTGTGTCTTGTCCATTTATTTATGAATTTTAAAGTTATTAAATAATTATTACATTGTTAATCACCTGTGTGCTGCATTAATTTACTTGTCTAATTTAATCTTTCAAGTCTTACAACTTAAAATAAGAACATTATTTATTTGGAAAATAAAATCCGATTTGCAATTAAAAATTCCTTGCGATTTTTGAAATTCTACAAAATTTTGATTTGAGAATTTAAAAAATGCTTTTATTTAATTTCTTATAGAAATGATATTATCATTTAGAAATCAACAAGCAACAATTTAAGGAACGAGAATTTAAAGTATGGATGTTATAACTTTAACCATATTCCATTATTTTACGAAATTCCAAAAAAACTAAATAACTGATTAAGTATGATCTGTTGAAGGAATCTTTTATTTATTAATGCTCTTTTTTATTTTCCTCAAATGAAAATAATTTCGTGAACCAAAAGCCCAACTACTGAAAATGTATAAAATAAAGAGAAATAAGTGTTTACAATTAAACATATAGACCCAACTTCTAAACATAAAGTGCAACATATTTTTTGTTTTGAATAAAAAGATAATACTTTTATTCTTTTACTGAAGAGAATTTAACTAAAGGAATTTAAATTCAAGTGATGTACAATCTGTTCTCAATCAAAAATATTTATCTTAACTTTCAATATAGCTATGGAGGGTGCGGAGGATTTTACATCTTGAAACACAGCTGTTGATTCAGTAGTTATACACAGCTGCTGAAAAAAAACTAAACACACCTTTATACTTGAGTAGTTAAAAGAACATAATTTAAAGATACATACTAATAAATAGAGAACAACATATACATATTTATATTCAGAAAATTTGTATAAGAAACCGTATTCTTTGTAAACTGTTCTCAAACATCTTAATATTAAATTGAGATACGTAATTTTATGATATACTTGATATAATTGGATTTGAACAAATTACAAGGAGTTTTCGAGTTATTAAACAAAATTCCATTTCTTTTCATCCTATAATTCCACCTTTGTAATGAGTTTCAAAATACTATTTCTATACTCAGTTTCACTGTTTTTTGTTAAAATAATTGAGGAAACATAGAGGCCATGAAAAACGAAATCCGTAAATTTTTGCGGAAAAATTATATTTTAATTCAATTTCGTCACACCGCCACTTCTACATTTCTAAGCTTGCTCTTAAGGGCTGCATTTGCACCAAAAAACATTTAAAAAATTACCTCAATTCATATTTTAAAAGGGAAACTGTGCAGGCTAATCTCACATTATCGAAACTAAGGACACTACAATATCACAAAAAAGAATACAAAATATAAAACCATAATATATAACCATTGTATAATAAAATAAAATTTTCAATGCAAAACTCATCACATTTTTAGGAATTGCCTAACTATTAAAGAAAATATGCAGGCGCGTTGTATTAAACTATTTGTGGCTGGTTTGCTATTTGAAAGAATTTCTTTGTACACATATTACGATTCAATATATCTTCTTTAGACAATTGTGTTTGAATTTCGACTATTGAAACTATTGTATTTTTCATCTCTCTATCTGAACTCTTGGCATGCTAACGGTAGAACTGGACATGCGTAAATGCTAGAATTAGCAAACATTAGCTAATACTTATTGCATCATTACATAATTACTGAGTCAGCTGTAGCAAAGGGCCGTTCAGATAGGTGAAATTTTTTTTTTCGAATTTTTCGAAGTGGGGGAAGTGGTCTCTTATCTTAACATTTTAGACTATTTTATTTTTAAAACGATTTTTATTCACCGCTTCAGCCCACTACCGTACGTTATATTTAAGTATTTCAGCTATCATTCCATACAATTGTTACTAGTCCAAAAGTGTTCAAGCTGTTTCAAAAACCTTAAAAATCGACATATAAATAACCCAGTGCATATAGTAAAAATATTTTTGGTACAGGTAGAGTATTTAATGGAAAATTCAAACATGCTGAAATTTTGCAGGTTTTACCTTATTTTAATGAATTAAATTTTTTACAAAGGTTGAAAAGCATGAACTATGGTATTTTTACTACTATAAATAATAGAGCACTGAATATGAAATATAATGTATAATTAAGCTAATTTTCACTGGTTCTTATAATAACATTTTTGGAACAATTTCATCGTGATTTTAACTTTGCTCGGATGAAGCCATCTTGTGCTTCTGTTCAAATGACAGATATATTTATGTCTTTATCACCAATTGTAGTCACCTTTTCACCACATGTGTGACAAGGGTAGCGAAGAAACTGAAAAGTCTGTGTGGCTAAAGAATTTATACACGACTAGAGTTTCCATTAATGTTTAAGATAGGAGTGAGCCAATAAATCAGTATTTCCAATCGCTCGGTTTAGTGAAATAAATCGCATAGAAGTTAATTTTGAAATTTTAAAATTTATTTTTTGCTTTAGTCATTCTCTAGCACTCTTAGTCACAGTTATTGAATATGATGGCGTTCATCACTGATTATTGTAAGGAGTTTATTCTCGGGTTGAAAGAAGTATACATTTTATTGAATGACTGGGTGAAAAACAGCTTTTAGTTCGTCACAAATAACGAGGATGCGATTTGCTATTGTTAGTCATCGAGCCTGGGATAATTCTGCAGGTTAATTCTAAACGCGCAAACTGTACAGAATATTTAACTTCCTCTTTTCAAAAAACAAGCCAGAATTATTTTCATTCAACAACTAACAGAATAGCACGAAATAACTCAGGTTGAGTTCGTTAACTGTAGATTGAAGAAATGGTCAGATTTTCAATTTTTTCTTTCGAAAAAATATACCAACATCATTTAAAGCGTGAGTAAAAGAATTTTTGATTTGAATACTACTTTAAAATCAGAACAGCACTGGTTGGCATGCATAAAAGTTACAACAAAGCGTTACAAATGTTTGTATTAAGATTTCAGAACTATAAGACACATCCAGAAGATAAACATAGCGTCGTGTAGACAAGTTAATAGTTAGTTTTATAATAGTAGATGTCTCTCTACTATTATAAAAGGAAGTGTGTGTGTGTGTGCGTGTGTGTGTGTGAGGTGTCCAGACGAATCTATAGCACTTACAGCCATGAAATTCGGCACACAGGTAGTCCTAAGGTGACTGAATATCCCTCGAAGCCCGAATTTTAAAATTTAATCTAGAAAATTTTATAATTAATTTACTGGCATATTTTTGTATTATTTGATTTCCTAAGAATGGCAACAGTGTGAAAGGGATCCCCAACTTCTGCTCTTGGCAATAAGTCAATGAAAATGTTCGCCATCGAACGTATTCAAACCGCTCTGGAATCACGATTTTTATTTCAGTAGTGGTTATTTCATAACTAACTCGATTTTTACTTCAGTAGCGGTTATTTAGTAACTTAATTTTGAATTTGTATATTCTCATTTTTATTTTAGGCAAAGAGGTGGACGATCAATCGTGAGTACAAACTATGAACCCTAATTACATTAAACTTTTGTTTGGATATTTTTCGCAAATAATATAATGTTTGTGTTAATAAATTACATGAAATGAAGTAACAGTAGAAGTAGCAGAAGTATTAATCAATGTGCGCCTCACTCCTATCTTCAAAATTAAAGAAATAAGAACCATTTTCGTTTTTAAATTGGCACTTTCAACCTCCCCTAATTACATTTTTATATAATTAGGGGAGGTTAAACAGTAATAAGCACTATAACAGTGTTTATTACTGTTTAATTTGGTTTTGATTTCGCTGACATTGTGATTCGTTTAGGTTGTTTGTCGTAATCAGTGAGGTGATATAACAAGACTTTTTAAAAGTATAGAGTTATATTTAAAGATTCAATCACATTTTTATTTCAGTAGTGGTTATTTCATAACCTACTTTTGAAATTGTATAATTTTTGTAATTTTAATCTCATTTTGGTATATTTAAATATTCAATCACATTTTTATTTCAGTAGTGGTTTTTTCACAATTTCTGTAATTTTAATCTCATT
The DNA here is from genome assembly GCA_933210815.1 of Meta bourneti. NCBI lineage: Eukaryota > Metazoa > Arthropoda > Arachnida > Araneae > Tetragnathidae > Meta > Meta bourneti. The sequence continues at coordinate 19,271,760 of OW119922.1, forward strand.
TTTATTTCAGGCAAATAACTACATTATTTTGGTTTAACGTTAAATTTAAAGATGCCTCAGCCTCCCAGAAAAAAGTAACGTATTCAAACAAAACAGCGTGATAACAGAAAGAGAACAAAGAAGAAAAGTTGAATCCACCCCAGAAAGAGAAACAAGAGAGCAGAGAAAGAGAACAAAGAAGAGAAGCCCAATCCACCCCACAAAGAGAAACAAGACTATAGCAAGTTAGAACCGGAAGAAGTGCTGCTCGAATGCGCATCTGTAGAAATTTTAAGAATGCAGCTTTTAATTACGACCCATTAGAATATTATGTATCTGATCCTTCGTGCGTGAGTGGATCAATGTCTGTAACATGTCAGCATTGTGAAGCAAAGAAGGGGAAAGGTGAAGTCCCAGGTATGTGCAGCAGCGGAAGAAAGGTTCAACTGCCAGAGTAAATGGATCCAGCCGAGTCCCTACGTACTTTACTGATTGGAGATTCAGCGGAAGATAAACATTTCCTGGCAAATATTAGAAGGTACAATTACTGTTCCCCGATGACCTCTTTCGGCATGACAAAAGAAATTAGAGTCCAGATACATGCCGACATTTAAGGTTCAGGGTCAGTTTATCACCGCATCGGGAGTCTACACCCTCTACCAAACGAAGAGCCTAAATTTCTGCAAATATATTTTGTTGGAGATGGTACAAAACAAGTAGAGCAGCGTTGTAAACACGTTCCGCACACAAGACAAGACATAGTACTTCAATTACAATAAATGCTGGATCATCACAATTGTTACATTCACAACTTCAAATCGGCCATGGATAAGATCAGCCCTGAATTCAAAGTGGTAAACTTATCGGACAAAACACCACATGGTGAACACGAGAGGCGGTTCAATGCACCAACAACTGAAGTGGCTTTAATAACATGGCGGGAGAAAAACATGGAGCAAGAAACATAGTTTTAGAAGAAAGAAGTGACACCATCAAGAGAATTCCCGATACCCACAGATCCTACGATGCGCTACAGTATCTACTCATGCTTTGGCAGGGGGAGGATGGATATAATTTTGAACTGCGACAAACCCAACTACAGGGATGCCGCTAACTAAGAAGGTTTCTGCTATGCAGTTCTACGCTCACAGGATGATGATATTCTCTTCAAATTTCAACATTTTACTGAGAAGCAAAGACCTGTTCCATCAATTTATCGTTGACATGTATGCCAAGATTGAATCGGAAAGGCTGTTGAACATACGACTAAATCAGAGGACGCTGAGAGGATATGCACATGTGAGGGATGTGGTCATGAACGATGGTAATGTTGATGATATTAGCCAGTTGGTCATCTTGCCTTCCAGTTTAACTGGTGGTCCCAGGTACTACATGCACGAGCTTACTCAAGATGCCATGACCTATGTGAGAAATTATGATAGACCGGACCTCTTCATCATCTTTACATTCAATCCAACTGGACAGCAAGAACTATTTGTTGGGCAAAAACCACAGGATCGTCATGATTTGTTGGCAAGAGTCTTTCATCAAAACCAAAAACCCTGATGAGTCTCATCTCAAAGGCAAAGATTTTTGGAGAAGTTAAGTGTCATTTGTACACGACAGAGTGGCAGCAGCGAGGACTTCCTCATGCCCACATTCTGATTTGGCTCAGACTCATTACACGTTCACAGAGTAGAGGACTTTATCAGTGCAGAAATCCCTAATCCACAAGAAGACACAGAACTTTTTTGCATTGTAACGAAGCAAATGTTGTACGGCCCCTGCGGATGCATAAATCCACTCTTTCATGCATGAAGGATGGAATTTGCACAAAGCGATTCCCCGCCGTTTTTTGAAAGAGACGCAAACAGGATAAGACGGATATCCATTTTATCGTCGTAGATCAGCTTAAGACGGGGGATTTACCGCAAACATAAATTTTCGAGGATAAGTGTCTGTGGACACTACGTGGATTGTTCCGTATTGCCTTCTATTAAAAAAAATTTTCAATGCGCATATCAACGTAGAGTATTGCAATTCTGTAAAGTCTCTAAAGTACATCTGTAAGTATGTTAACAAAGGATCTGACATGGCTGTGTTTGAATTGACCAGTGGAGAGAATGACCTTAATGAAATTCGTCAGTATCAAATGGGAAGATATATCAGCAACAACGAAGCCGTATGGAGAATACTCAACTTCCCAATTCACGAACGCCACCCCACAGTCATTCATCTAAGCGTCCACCTTGAGAATGGCCAGAGAGTCTACTTCACGACAGAAAATGCTGCGAAACGTGTCCAAGCACCTCAAGAAACAACAACAATTAACTTTTCTCATCAAACTTCTTTTGGCTAAAGTGCGACAGAGAAACTAGATTGCCCTGGCTGTTGCTTCATCAGGTATTGCCACAACTCTATTGACAGGAGGGTGGACATCTCACTCGGCTTTCAAGTTACTCTTAAATCTGGCAAACGCGGAAACTCCTACATGTAACATTTCAAGAAATTCAGGAAAGGCAAAGGTACTACAGGATGGCAAGCTCATTGTCTGGAATGAATGTACTATGTCCCACAAAGTCGCATTCGAAGCACTTGATGTCACGTTGAAAGACAACAGACGTAACAATGACAGAATGAGAGGCGTCACTATGGTGTTGGCTGGCGACTTTCGATAAACACTTCCGGTTATTCCCGTGGAACCAGGGTGGATGAAATGCCGGCCTGCTTAAAATCATCTTACATTTGGAATGGCATTCATAGACTTGGACTATCAAGAAACATGCGAGTTCATGTCAACGGTGATCCCTCTGTCCAGCAATTTGCAGATAACCTACTTCAACTAGGAAATGGTGCCGTTACTTCGTATAATCAAGATGGATGTGGATCAATGCAAAGCATTGGAAGGATTGTGAAAACACAACGAGAGCTGGAAGAGGCGGTGCTTCCAAATGTGGCGCAGCACTTTACTGATCACGCATGGCTGTGCCAAAGGGCAATTCTTGCCCCAAGAAACGAAGATGTCAATGTCATTAATATTCAACTTTTTACAAGAATTGCCCGCTAGTGTTCAAATTTACAAATCTATCGATACTACATGTGACAAAGATGAGGCCGCGAACTACACACCAGAGTTTTTTAACACATTGGAGCCATCTGGAGTACCCTGGGACATATTAGAGCTGAAGATTGGGGCACCGATTATGCTTCTCAGAAATCTACATCCACCTTCACTCTACAATGGAACAAGACTCTATCAAAAAACTGATGCAGAATATTATTGAAGCCACCATCATGACTGGACATGCCGCAGGCGAAGACGTATTCATTCCTAGGACCCAATCATCCCTTCGGATCTCCCATCAGAGACGTAACTGGAGGGGGGCAGACGGGGCATGTGCCCCGGGCGCCGGATTGGGAGGGGGGGGGCGCTAAATTGGCCGAGTATTTTTTACTATAGATATTTACGTATGATAAATATGAAGAGGAAAACTTATTAGTAGATTACAAAAACTATAATTGGAGCTAAATGCAGAATGTGAGAAGAAATAGCAGGAAAGCATAACCTAGATCCTCATTTTAAAGAATTACGGAGGAGGAAGCGGATGTTTGATGAGAAGGGCGAAGTTGAAAGCTACGAATTCTCAGAAGAAAAAAAGTTCAGATTATTGATTATACAAATAATAGATCGGATTTTGAATAAACTGAGGCAAAGGTTTCAAGTCATTCAAAACGAATAGTTTATTTGGTTTCCTCAATGGAGCTCGGTTTGAAAAAATGAATGGAGAATTGAAGAACCAGGCACTTGAGTTAGCTACCACATATAAAGAAGACTTAGACAAGGACTAGCTGTCGATAGAAGTGGAGAGTTTTAAGTATCATGCCTTGGATTTAAGCCCTAATATGAATAATATGAAAACGGCTTCACCATCAGGTCTTCTGACGTTAATATACAAGAACGGACTTGAAGACGCGTCCACCAACATAACGACAGCGTTGAGAATTTTCCTCACAGTACCAGTCTCAGTCGCCTCAAATGAAAGGAGTTTTAGCGAACTAAAGATCATAGAAAATTACCTCAGAAACTTAACAGGACAACAACGACTAACCAACCTGAGCATCATAGCAATAGAGCACGAGTTAGCTTCAAAGCTATCTTTTGAGGACATTGTAAAAATGTTTGCAGCCGAAAAAGCCCGTAAAGTTAAGTTTTAGTACAAGCTTTCTGTGTTTAATTTTTTTTCACATCTTGTCAATAGATTAAGAGATTGTGAAAAATGTCTAAGTATAATACTCAAGATAATAACTTGAGTAAAATCTGTTATTCCTAATTTTTGTTCCACAGTTTTCCAAAATCCTTGAATGGTTTCAGTCGACGTTTCGATAATTCTCTTTTTAAAAGTCAAAAAGCACAAAAATCCATGGGTGAGACATCTGGAGATTTGACAGGAATATAAGTAAAAGGTATTGACTTGATACCAGTTTCTTGTTCCATTCTTTCCAAGAATTTAATAGTCGATTTAGATGTGTGGCTGCTTGCTTTATCCTGATGCAGTTCTACTGATTGTTGGCACTGTGGGTAAAGATATGGTATTTCTTTTTTGAATATCGGGGATAAAATAGGGTCTTGATAATATGTGGGAGTTTTACATTTCACTTTTTTTTTACTTTTAATTTTCCATTATATGCAAAACCGGCAACGATCATAAATTTCTTAGAGAAAGTTCTCACTTTAAAGCTACCAAGTTGAACCACGTTTTAAGATTTTTCTCCTCTTTTATGATAAATTGTTCTTTTCTATTGCAAGCATTTAAATACACCCACGCCTCGTCTATTGTCACAATATTTTTTCATCTTTCTCCAGCCAAATGCTTCTCAAACAGAAATATGCAGCGAGTTCTGCGTTCTGCAATATGTCGTGGAGATAGAGGATGAACATAGTATTTTTTTGTCTTTTTAAGATTCAAATCACTGTTAATTATTCTATTTACAGTTGAAACTGGTCATTTTAATGACTGTAATAGTCTTTTGACTTGGCGGATTCTCTTAAAATTAATGATCTCAGAAATTCTTTTCTTTTTTGGATACCTATTTGGAAGTATTTTTCCACTTTTACGCGTTTTTTCCTCTCTCATTAGTAATATTACTTATCGTACCTTTAGATATCGAAAAACCATGACTTTTAAAGCGTTTTTGAATAATTGAATAAGCATAATTTTCTTCGGAAAGAGCGGAAACATCGCCTTCCATCCATTGCTTATTTAAAAGCGCCATTTTGAAAGTAAACAAAACTCAGTTTGAAGACGATAAGTTGTATTTTAACTATTTAACTGCTGCAAAAATAAAATTATTTCGTAGCATACAATTTTTTTACAGCTCATCAAAATCGTTCAAAAAAGGTCCGAACAGCCTCTGTATTTATCATAATTAAATATCCTTTTCTAAAGCAACAGTCTGTTGGTTTTGATGCAGCCCACACATATCCCGATATCATTTGATAAAACCTTTTCATTACATTTGCAGCGATTGTAAGTGTGAAAGAATATACCAAACATATTACTCAGATTATTTGTCAACGAAATATCTTAGAATTAATTAGGTATTTTATCTTGTACTATAAAAATGAAATTACTGCAAATTAATCTATTTACCTTTGAAACCAGCATTTACCATCTAAGTTGAATAAAAAGAATTTGGACTAGTGGAATTAATGTGTGGTGGGGCGATATCAGATTTTGTCGGGGAGGGTTTTGGTTTGGTTGGTGTGGGGGGGGGTATCAAGGCGAGTTCTTGCCCCGGGTGGAAACTATCCTAGTTACGTCTCTGTCTCCCATTCAAATTTAAACGACTTCAGTTCCCTGTTCGTTTAAGTTTCGCCATGAGCATCAACAAGGCACAAGGACAATCGCTGAAAGTTGCAGGACTTGATCTCATTAAACCATGTTTCTTCCACGGTCAACTGTATGTGGGTTGTTCAAGAGTTGGAAAAGCCGAGACTCTTTACATCCTAGCTCCAAATAGTAGAACATTGAACATAGTGTATTATGAATCTAAGCAAGAATCAGTGAGGTGGAAGGAATGAGGTTTCTAGTTTGTCGTGAATTGCACTTATGTTACAAACTTGAAAGTACTTTTTAAGCATCCCCTGTGGAAAATGGGATAAGGTTCCTTTCTACGTCATGAGATATGTGCAGACAGCGGTAAGGTCAGTTCTAGTGGTAGACAGACAGTATATCAGAACGAACGATGAAATATATTTGAAAATGTTTATTGTGTTGAATATTTGTTCTGTTGCTTGTTACCACGATCGTGAGCTTTGTTTCACTCCGTAGCTTGGTTTGTTGGGGTTTTCTGGCGCAAGGGTTATTTTATTCCGAAGGTGAAAGGAATGAAAGACAAATGTTTAGAGAAAATTAAAAATGAAGCAGAGAACGCACAAATAAAAACATAAGAGATGGAGGTAAAAATTTTTATTGTAAATAAGGATAATTCAAATAGAATTCAGAAAAGAAATATTTTCATGGTGGATGATTAACAAAAATTATTGTAAAAGAGAAGGGTGTGAAACAATTCCAGATAATTAATATATTTTGACCATTTTCATTTTCCAGTTCCATTTAACAGTTTCCTTTCCAGTTCCAGTTCCTTTTATCTGTTCGAAACATTCCAAGTTCTTCAAACATCATAAACTCAGACCGGTCAACAGAAGACCCTTTTCCTTTTCTGCAACTCACACGTTTTCTTTAAAATTTTGAGAGGGAGAGGAATAAAGATTGGTGCTAATAGTTACATAAATTAGAACATCATGAGCTGCAGAACTGTCAAAAAATCTAATGTGCTCCAGTTAGTTTGATGATGAACAATTTCATCCTATTCCGGACAGACCGTTCCTCCTAAATACTTCTTGCACCATTCGATGTCTTCTTTCACACTAGTAAAATAAGCAATAGGTAAAGTTAGAAATCATATTCAAGTCGATTTTATCAGGTATTAATGCAATAAATGTATCAACAAAGTAATTGTAACTTGAAAGATTTGTTTGGAAATTATTTTAAGAGTTCGTGTGTTAAAAATTTGCATTTAACTTAAAAAGCATTCAAAACACAAAACGATTTACATCAAAATAATTTGATTCGTTTGTAGCAACAAAAAACATGAAATATTTTAGGAACTTTTACATTATATAACAAGGCATATTATTGAGGAATGTGTGAGCTACTGTGCAAATCTCACCAAGCAGCCTCTCTTCTCAAAAACATTATATTTTCTAACAGAACGTCTAACATCAACCACATATTCGGAAAATAATTTCAATGACCCTATCTTCTTACTTCCAGTTCCTTACACACCCAAATCTTGGCCCTCCAAGTGGTTTCGATGAAATATCTCGTCCATCAAGATCAGACCAATTTTACTAATGACGAGATACCTTGTCGAGACAAACACCAGGAGGGTTAAATGAGCATTGCGTTTGATTATATTTTTGGCGACCTGCAATTATTGATTTTTGCGACACCAAATTATTGATGAATTTTGACCTATATTTTATCTTAAATGTATATAGTTTTCGCTCGTATTTTTGATAGTTTTTAAATCTAAAATCATTTCAGGAAGGATTCTATCCCCGAAATGTGGGCTCTCCCCTTCAAAATATTCATGCTGTTGATAAGTGCTTTTTGATTATACTAATTTAAGATAAGAACTAACTATGTAGATTCAAAAGTATCTTTTATTACAATCGCAAAAAGAACATACAAAGGCGAAATAAGTATGAAATTAATAGTCCTGGAAAATTCCCACCATTCAGGAACAGCCCTGATTGTCAGCATAATATTCATTGTTGTGAAACTATAAGATCATGCGTACAGTAATGGATATAAGTTTAAGAGTATCATTTAGTGCGAATTCTGCTTAGTAATAATGGAAAATAAGCAGTATGCTCTAAGAGTGCAACAGAACGCATACTTGAGACTGAAAGAGAAATAGATATCTTACCTGTGACGAAACATCCATCCTTTGGGGAGTTTGATCTTTCGTGGTGGCGATTGTGGCTCCAGTTCGAGTGATGCACTGCAAATAACATTTCAAAATTAGCATCCACATAAAATATTTAACTACTTGAAAAAGTGTTTTCAGGTAGATATATCCGTACATGAAGATAATGGCTCCATAAAGAGTAACAATTTTGTGTCCATTATTAACGCTTTCACCCAGAATGGTACACGTATGTAACCACCAAAAGTCTAGATTACCCTTAAAAGCTTTTCTTATTCTTCAATATGTTTTTTTGTGGGTGGTTCTGATAAAACAAAATACTTTCGCAGTTTACTTTATCGTTTCTTACCTGAATGTGATTGCACGTTTCTAAATTGCAACTTTAATTAACCTTAACAAGGTTTAGCAAAATTCACAATTAAATTATTTAAATAGTGTTTCGCCTAAAATGGAATTAATACAAATAAAATATTGAATGTACTTATCTCATGATTTATGCATGGGCTTAATGGATTTTTCAAAGCAAAAATAAAACAAAACAATTTATCAACAGACAAAATAGTATGTACTTTGATTTTGTGAAGTTGTATAAACCAATCATTAAAAACATTTATCAGACAAATTTTGAGCATTGCCTTCAGTTTATGCAATCGTAGAAACAAAATCGATGGGAAAATTGTTTCGACAAAATACCTGTCCGTTTCTTCAATATGAATAAAACATTATATTTAACAAAATCTAATTCAAATGGATTAAGTAGAATCTGTTTAGAGTTTAGTCGCATTTTCCCACGATAAAAGATAGATACCACACGAAAACCCTACTTACATATGTTTTATACACCCCCGCCCATCCCACTATATAGTTCTATTTTTATAGCAAACATCTCGATTTTAACACCAAAGTTACTAAAGAATGTGTTATATTTGATCCTACAAACTAAATTTATGTTCAGGGACGAAAGTCAACACACTAGTAATTACCTGTAGTTGACACTATCCGTGACTTTTAACATTTCTTTGTCCATAAGCATAGGCTCCAAATAGTACTGAATATGTGGCAACACTTTCAGATGGTAGTGCGACCTTTGGAACCGAGCCATCTCTTTCAGCACCCTGTAAAGCTTTGTCAGGCGAAGGCTGTTATCGATCTCCTGAAGAGGATGGGCAGTGTCAATCATCACGATGTCCCTCGTATACAGGCCTGGAAGAAAACAAGAAAATATGTCATGATACGGAGCATTCCACTTTTGGTCGGTGGATTGGTTTGAGTTTTATGGGCCATATTTGGCCAGACTGCGCTAAGCAACGTCAAGTAAACGGACATCAGACATAGGAAACACTGAAGAGAGAAATACACCCAGGAGGGAATTAAATCTGACAGAAATCGAACCTATTACGTTTTTTGCACATCACTGGGATTTAAATCATAAATGTGAAATATAAGTGGACTGAGTATTGCTATTAAGAGGAGTTTTAAAAAGTTTGATCAACATCGACTAAAGTCACGTGATTGCTCTGTGTAAGTTAACAAGGTTGGCCTATTTGCCATCTTATCGCCTCGTTCGATGATATAGCATATTACGGGATGGGTCGATGTTTGATGCGTATTCTATAGCGTGGTGACAAAAATGGGGAAATAGCCAAAGTCTACTACTGTGTCGCGCGGACCAATCAGGTGATGAATTAATGGATGGGCGTCACCCGAAACTTGGACCAATCAGATGATTAATGTTCGTTTCCACTCGGTAGATGAAAGTTATCTAAGGGTCACGTTAACTACTAGTTTTGATCACATGATCCTGGACGTATTAAAAGGTTAACATTACTTACTCTACTTTTATATTTCTTCTATTATTTAAACAATAAGTTGCGTTTCCAATAAGTTATTATTTTTGTCTTTCTAAATGCTAAATTCCAATGGCACCAATTTGGAGAAATTACTGGTAGGTAAGTATTTGAATTTACTTCTCACTGAAACAGAACAACGAAGACGTTCTAGTATCCACCCCTAAGGAAGAATTTCTTTTAGATGGGGTGGAAGGCAAGAAAGCCACCAGTTGTTTCTTATGTATATGTGAATAAGTTTTGGAAAAAAATTATTCTGTATATATATCTCACCACCCACGTTATCTGCATCTTTTGTACTAGCTATGCAATCTTAATGAATATGGAATTTGGTGGAATAAATGCATGGAATTCGATGTGTTTTTCGTAATTTGAACTTGTAATATAATTAACTGTAACGATATTCAGAAACTAAATTTTTTAGAATTTTTGCTGCAATGAAATTAATAAAATCTGTTTGTTTGAATTTAAAATTCTTGTCTTACATCCAGCACACATATTCATTCGGTAAGAATTTACGCCAAACTAGACTTACCAAAAAATGGAATGCAAGGTCCTGTTGCCTTCCGTGTATGTTCTCGAAGAGAATTGAAGTTCATTTCGGGATCGAAGAGGTCAGACATTTTTTCAAAGGACTTTTTCTTGTCTTTAGGGACTTTCTGGAAAAGAATAAATGCATCTATTTTATATTTGCCCTGATTAAAAAAAATGCACCAGGATATGTTACTAGGGTACCTAGGTATAACACCTAGAATTAGAAATTTGTAATATAAAATGCATTAAATAATGAATTCGTTGACATTTTAAGAATGGATGTTTTATAAGGAAAGTGAAAGTTTTCAGACAAAAAAATGCAAATTCAAGGTAAGACAAAGAAAATACCATTTATATTGCTACTTACCGACCACGACTTTTTTAGCCTGAAAACAGCCGCATTTTTCAAGGCACAGATGATAGCAAATCCAGAATGCAAGTTGTTAAGCTTCTGAAGTTCTTTAGCTACCTTTATGAGGTGCGTCACAATGAACGACCGTCTTCGGTAGGTCATGCCTTTCAGTACCTCTCTTATGGCCCAATAGCTGACCTAAAAAGATCAGTTAATTAAAATAAATTTTTAAACATTTTGTTAATTCGATAAATCTTTTTCATAGTGGTCATAAATCTGATACATTATGTATGATGAATTATGATTAATGTATACTTACAAAGTTAAAGCGATTTGTCAATTCAGTGACGTGAGGTGCAGATTTCTCAGTGAAGGGAGCACTCATCAATTCCTGGATAAGAAAAATATTTTTATCACGACTTTATTTCTATTTTCATAGGATAGTACATATTAGATTCCAGAGCACTCTTGAATTAAAAATTTAAATTATTTTATTTAATTTCGACTATATTGGTTTTTAGCTTTAGTTTAACATTAATACTTGAAGAAAATAAACTATATTACATAGCTTTGAATTCATTCTTCCCCATGAATATTCAATAAGAAGTTTGTATCGTTAGGCTATACTAAGGTTTTCAATGACATAAAAATTAGTTACATCAGGTTTGATGGCCTTGAATACATCCATGTCTAGGAGTGTCAATTGAGTCTGCAAAATAGAAGCAAGGATTACTCAAAATAAAAATATTATGTTATGAAAAATAAATTTCTTGAGTCACTAACGAGAATAGTTACTTTATTTGGTACAGCTGTATCTAACGCCTCGTCTGGTGGCAACGCTCTTGGCCCGTATTTTGAAGCACTTTTAGTATTAAGTTATGAAAAGTGAAGGTAACCCATCTTTATTAGGGTTATTCTAATTTTTATTGCAACCTCGGCAAGCGGAAAGATTAAAATGATATATTTGTAAAGATAAAATATAAATATTTTTTCTTAGATTTTGTTAATTAGCGACATAAAAAGTGCGCCAAGAGCATTGCCACCAGACGAGGCGCTATATAAAGCTGTACCCTTTATTTCTATGTAGTATACTTACTGCATAATCCTTAGGTGAAACGTTGGTAAAGTTGGAAGCGTCCGTGATGGTTAAAGACGAGGTGGAAAATCTGAAAAAATTATAATTTTTATATTTATTAGTTACATATTTCGAAATCACAAATTCTTATCGTGTATTTATTTATTTGTGTTTAGATTTCATAAAATTCAGAAATATTTTAATATTTCTGATTTGGTGTTTTGTGCTGCAATGAGATATATATTGAAATTAATTTCGTTTTATCATTATCCATTAAATGTACCATCACAATTTATAAAGTATATATATATGGATAATGGTAACGATAAGGAATTGGATTTTCGTTTTATTATTTAATGGATAGCGATAAAACGAAATTAATTTCAATTTTTATTTCATTGCAGCACAAAGACCAAATCAATATTATTAACAAATTTCTGAATTTTATGAAATCTAAACGCAATGAAATAAATACATGGACAGTTCTGCTTTCTGGCTACTGTTTGACTATTTTTATACCCCGGTATTTGGCTTTTTAGCCATTTGGCTTTTGCTTGACCTTTTGACGTTTAACTGGTCTGCATTTCTGTAACTTTACGTTTTAATATTTTGTATGTTTGATTTTTAATATTTTGTAAGTTTGATTGTTTATTATTATGTGTATATATAATTAATAAGTCTCAAAATAGAAAATATATAATGCTTTAACATTTTTTTAAATTTGAAAATGTACTCACATTCGCTTCATGGCAAAGCAATTTCTTGGCTTCTCAACAATTAAATAGCTGATCAAATCCAAAAAGATAAGTTATAAGGCACTTTTGGAAAAATTCTTGTTCAATTTCAATGTCTTTGAACTAAGAAAATTAACGCTTCAGTAAAAGTCAAGTGAAATCGCAGCAAAACTTTCAATTCTTTCTCATATTCTAAACAATACGTATAGATGAAATAGTGTGATTTAACAATTACTTGCAATTCATTTTATTGTTTGACTTGAAATATTGTTTAAAACATTTTGAACAATTTATTATGCTGCTATCAACAATGCTATACAAAAATGTAGATACCTTTTATTTGTTTATTGTTGCTGTTGTGGCTCAACCCTTGGCATCCTTCAAAAAGTCGCCATTTGGCGTACTACGGCATCCTCGCTGTGTAACCGCCTGTCCTCAGGCAATCGCTCTTTGGAATTGACTCGTATTGCAGTCACCAGTGATATGGTTCACTAATCCTGGCAATGGCGCCAGTTATTATGGATATAAGACTGTATATATGTACATATTAGTAAACTTGTGGTTATTCAGATTAATTGCCTCATAGTATCTGTTTTCATCTTCAAAAGAATTGTTACAGTCCACTTATAGAAAAATGAACCGGTGACCACACAACAGTTGCAACTGTAAAATAACCAATAAAATTAAAATATAATGTATTTGGACATTTATAAAAATTTAGAAGTACTTTAATTTTTAAATTGTAATGTATTCATATAAAAGTAATGCTTCATTTGGAGTGCCTTTCCAGGGAGCTAGTTAAGGGGTGAAATGTAAAATGGGTTACCAGGTATTTTAAAAGAGAAAATATTCTCGAATTGCGTACTCTGTGTGCAGACTCTACATGTAATTTAAATTATAGCATTCGAAAAATAAAAATGGAATTTGAATAGAATTTTAAAATAAATATCAGCAATTATCTTGACTGAGGAAAAGGTGCCAACTGAAAGCCATTGGTTAAAAGCTAAGCCTATTTCGGCATAAGGAATAGTGTTTACTGTCCAAAATATAGTTTTAATTTACGAAGAACTTGTCACCCTGGTTTAAAATTACGAGGTATTGTCCTCGGATCTTTCCTTTCAGTATTGATCACGGATCGCCGCCAATAGTCCGTTGTGTGACGTTAGTTCAACTAACTACAAAGAACTTGCTCTTGAACTTACTCTCTAATTCTGTAGAATACATTAAAATATTTTTAAATAAAAATAGTGCTAATCTTTGTGAATCTTGTATATAAATTCTTTCAAAACATTCTTACAAATGGGCATTTTTAACGAGAGAAAAAGAAGAGGCATGAATCCCCTGAGCCCTCTCCCTTGTAGAACTCTCCAAGGCCCCTGTTTAGTAACCTGTTCATGCAATGCAGATTTGTATTCTGCCATATAAAATTTATCATTACAATGTGGTCTGCTTTCTATTGGTACCGGCATAAATTTTATTCCTTACGAGGAATAAACTTTATTTAAATCTGTGCAGGAAATCTTCAAAGTTAAAGATAATAAAGAATCGACCATTAAAAAATAAATAAGGTAAAGGGACCAATAAAAAAAGGTAAATCGTTCCTTTTAGTGGTTTTCTTTGTCGCTCCATCTGATTCTCAATACAGATCTCGGAAAAAGCACATTTTACCTGTTCCAACGGCAGTTTATATACTGCAACACTCTTTCTAAATGGCCAAGTCCTTTCGGGCAGAATGGAAGCAAGAACTTTTGGGATCTGGCCAAATGAGTCTGATTCCACCTTCTGCGCCAAACCAAATTTGTATACTGCAAATGAATATTAAGTATAATTATTTCAATAATTAGGATAAAATATATTAATAAGTATCAAAGGAATTTTGTTAATAAATTTGTTGCTCATAATATTAATTTTAATTCATTATTCACTATACATCAAAACCAGGAAAAAGCCGGGTTTTGTTAACTTCTCCTATTAATGTGTTTCCGGGGCGAAAATCAGAAAAGGCACCCCTGTCCTGTTTTGTGCTCTCCAGACGTTTATAAGAAGAGAATTCTTTAGCTTTGTCTCTGCTCGTTTTTGAATAATATTGCAATTGCAAGGGACTACAGAAATTTAAAAAAAATTGATTTTTAAATGTTGTATTTCAATAATAAAGAGCACAAAGAACTAACTTCACTCTCATAGCACTGAAAAATATTTGTAACAAGGACAAAATTCTGCTAAAATTTATATAATACCTTTTTAAACATTCTTACCAAGACAACCCCTTTTTTAATAAACTTCCTTTTAAACACTGACGCTAGTGTTCCTGTCGTCCTCTTTAGCTAGGCCACTGTCCTTTGGGAGTTTACTTTCTTCAAGAAAACATGGAGCTCTCTTTCTGATCAAATTAGAATTTCAGATATCACTGTACAAAATACATTCTAATTAGCTAATTATATCTAAATTATATAATTCATTATTAGCTTAATCTAAAATTTTCACATTGAAATGAGTTTAAGCGCAAACCAATGATCTATTGTTAAAAATGATATTTTTAAAGTCAAAATTAGAAATAATCTTCTAGTGTATACGAATACTCTAAGAATATAGAACCAATGTTGTGGTCGGAATGCGATTTATTGAGTTCGTATTTACTTTCATTGAAGTTTATTCTTTGGGAAGAAATAAAAAGAATTCTGTTTAAATAAATGTTTACGCAACATTATTTTTTCAGATATTTGTACGGATGTCTTCACTTCTAGAAGCATCGGCCTCTTGGATTTCTCGGAAGGTCTGACCATTACAGTGTTACAGTATATAATCATGAGAAACTAATCTGAATCAGTTTTTAAAACTATTTGCTTATTAACAAATAAGAATAAACATTTCTTTAATATTTATTTAACACAAAACGAACGTGAAAAAAATTAAGCTACTTTCCATCAATTCAAAACAATTTACAGTTGTCACAGAACATGGAAAAGATTAAAATATATTAAATTATATACTTATTTCTTACGCATACTTCATTATTTTACCACATTATTGTGCTTATTGAATTTCTTTATAGATTATATGCGAGAGGCAACTTTAGATTAAGCTAAATACAGATGACGGTAGTATTTCTGCGGCGCCACATTTCCCAATATCGTCAACTTTTGAAACTACTTGTTTTGTTGGAATCCTTCTACCCATGTCTTTATTAGTTCCCCAAACAAAATTAAGTGTTATTTTTGTTGTCAAATCGAGCTACAGAAGACATTGAGTATTGTCAATTTTGTATGTATAATTGCAAAATTCTTAGGCGTTATTACCAGATCATACTGCACGATGTTGAAGTAACAAGTCAGACAGAAAACAAAGATCAGACTTATTACGTTTTATTAGAGAATGAATAAAATAAAAGTTTAATTGGAATTAACATTACATAAAAGTTTATACTCGGAGAGGTATTTCGGATTTCTTACGTTGGAGATACGGCCGATATATGTCAAGTATTTTATTCGGTTTACCATTCCCAAAATTTTTGCAATTGTTTTCTGGAATTTCTCTATTATAAGTTATTACATCTTTGATAATTTGCACTATATATTGAAGTACGGAATTTTAGAAGCCTTGAATGATGCGAGTCCATATTGTCATCCATAAGGCAGATGAATAATCCTATTTTCCAATCTCTTACTAGTATGCATTAATAGAACAATCTTGGTACATTAATGCTTATTTAAAAGTGAGATGCATTCAGACATGAAATATGTATTGTCTAGAATTATTCTTAAATTCTATAACCAATAGAAGCTTCAATTTGTTGTATGGTGAAAAGTGTTTGTTTTGTTGTGTTCTATTACCCCCTGAAGTTTGTCGTATTAGTTTAGATTCACCCTGTATAGCCATTCTTTCTTCATTTTAGTAATTTTTATTATTTTATTTGCTATACAGTGTCACGAAAAGTACATCCGAACTCAAATCTCTTGTTTAATTTTGCACTTTGGAGAACAGTTCGGTTCGATTAGTTTTTCTTCTCGCTCTATGGAGGTGACTCGGCAAGTATTAGCCGAGCAGTGGCTTTTTCACACCGATAGCAAATTGCTCTTTAGTCCTGGAACTCAAAACGTGGGAACTCGCACAGTCAGAGTATTCATCAAGCACTTCAGAAATCATGGAAGCTTATGATTTTGAAGTGTCAGTCTTCCTTTCGGCTATCTTCTTACGACACTGAAGTTTTCCTACATTTGAACAGTGCTTACATTTTAAAGTTTGAAATTCCTTATCACACATGTTTCGTCTTATACATGTTTCGGTATCATTTTGGCCTCCAGTTCTCCTTGCATCGTTTATGCTTTGGGTATCCCTTATTGTTGGATGGCAAAAGGCTTTTGGGGAATCAGGGAAATTGTCCCCTTTCCTTTTTTCCTATCTTTTCATCAGCAAACTTGGGATTCGGCAGATCATCTCTCGATTCAATCGCACACTGCACATTTTCAAAATGTTCAGGAATGTTGTACAGTACAAATATCGAAAGTAGATCGTCGGCTATAACACTGCCCATTTCCTTGAGTCGATCCAGTTTCGAAAAAAATGTTCAAGTGATCAACCATATTTCACTGTCACTCATTTTGTGAAACAGAAGTTGTTTCAACAAGGCCGCCTTTTGAGTCGTAAGCCAATTGATGAAAAGACCACATTTAATTGGAAGTTTCAGTCAGCACAAGTTTGGTGTGTGGTTGCCTTTTTTCAGTGCTTCTGTTTCAACAGCGCAGTTCTGGGTCCATAACCATTGTTGAGACGATATTAATCTAAACACCTTTGTGGATGACGGAGGTCCCGTAGAATCAGACAAGACAAGTAGTTTTAACAAAGTATATTTATTAAACAAAGAGATTCATAGCAGCAACAGACATAAGCGTCCAGCGATGATATGATCCGAAGAACATGTGGTTGAAAAGTTGTGGAGTGATGATTGTGACGTCACCGAAGCAGGCTCGTATCTGGGGCACTCGTATGTTGGGACACTCATATCTCAAGGTATCACTATATACTCATGGTAATCGCAATAGTCTTGGCATTCATAGTCGTCAGAATAATCAAAGGCAAATGCAACTGTAAGTATGAAACATTAAATGTAAGTAATGAGATAAACTCTGTAAGAAATGGAATGAATGTAAGAATTAAAATTTTAAATGTAAGTTATGAAAAAAGTGTAAGTAGTTATAAATTAACGCCAATCGGATTGGTCTTGGGTCTACAGAGGGGGCTGAAAACAACTCAAAATCCCCATAGGAATAACATTGAGTAATTTTACGATCACTGTCCAACCAATTTACACCAAATTTGGCATATTCATTCTTCAGAATCCTGTGGGAAACATAGGATAGATATTAACCCCTTTCAATTTATCCTGAGTCTGCACAGGGGGCTAAAAACAATGCAAAATTCTCCATAGGAATAACAGTGAGTAATATTACGATGAGTTACAAACAATTCAACCCGAGCAACACCGGGTAATTCAGCTAGTGTCTACTATAAACAAAGGTGAATGTGATTTGTTTGAGGGTCAGTCTTCATATTAAATTTGTATCAACTCAATTTTTTTAAAGGGTAACCCCTGTTTTATAATACAGATTACGATACTCTGGATCAAAATAGCCAGAATTTATATAAAATACATTTATTTTAGTCAAATCTATTTTGAGTCATGAGTGCTTGAAATTGGAAGCTGAGATGTATATTCGAATCTGAGATGTGTTGTGCTCAAGGAGAGGGTTACCGGAATTAAAAATGCATTTTTGTAAGAATCTAAATTCGTCATTTTTGTAAGATTCCCTCTTAAAGCAGTATTGAAAACATAATGATAAAAACAAAAGAATCTTACTAAATGCAGAAAGGATCAAGGCAATAAGGAATAATTCTTGAACAGCCTTCATGATTCCGAAAAAATGCAGATTCTCGGCGATTTTTATTACACATATTCCTGTTACTATCAATATCGTGGCAGACCTGCAAATAGTGGTAAGCAGCAGAAAAAATTAAACCAGCTGTTTGTCAAATTTCATAATAATTTTGAAGATGCTAAATATCCTATGTCGTAAACACATCTCACTTTAAAAACTGTAACAAACCAAGATTATCCTATTAATAGATTATAGGAAGAGATCACTATAACGATTTTCATAACAATTTCGTTTTCATGACTGACACTCAAGAACAAAATAATTTAACACGGAAAAACCTTTCCCATGCCAATTAGTAAAGATGCCCATGTAAAGATGCATACAATGTATTATTGATAGTTAAATAATGCCTATAACTTTAATTAGTTACAAAATCTTATTTAACTCAAAATTCTTAGACAATTGGGAACATTTCGAGATTAAATAACCGAAACAATTACTTGCCACAAATATGGTCGGTAGCTTCAAAACTATAAATTCAAAGTGGTTTTGAGTAAAACGATTTATAAAATAAAACTCAAAGTACTATCAGATTATCGTGTATTTTCAGTTTCAATTTGTTCATAGACAGTATGAGTCTGAAACAATGCCAAACATTTCTGTCATTTTGTACCCCTTCTTTATGCATTTTTATACTACATACTCTACCTGTTGTGATTGAAGATATTAATTCACAAAGTGTTTACATTTAGGTAAAGCCTCGAGTTTATCGATATAACCAAAACACACATATTATTCACGTTAAACATTCCACGCCTTCCACTGGACTTGAAGTGCTTAAATAATTAGGATAACTTTCCTTGAAGCAATAGAGATTTCAAAGCATATTAATGATATCGACCAAGATGTTTACCGGACTTTGAATAATGTTCAATTCTTAAAACTCTCGAGATCTGGGGATAAAACCCAGCAAGAAATATTCATACATCTCTCGAGACCCGACTGCTGCTGATGTTCTTGGTTTGGTATCGAACTCACGAAACTTTATACTTTTCTATCACCTTCAGATACAACGAAACAGTCATTAATCCGTCGATTTATTCGCTCTATTAACTGAAGTGGTCAGCTATTACATCTGAGGGCATCCTGAATCTTCAAACCAAAGTTGAATAAACTTTGTGGCCATGCTGATATTATACCCTCGAATGTTATTGTACCAAGGGCCAGATTCTACTGAAACGTGATCGAACCCTTCGATCGACTGAAAGCACTACGATCGAGTCTTATTTCCGAATTCATTTCCTCGTCTAATCGAGGCTATTAGGGTTACCACAGCGGTAAGATTGTAGGCAAATAATGGTTGTGACGTCACATGATCGTCAATTGACCAATAAGAGAACGTGAAGTTGCGTCATGTCTGTTTGCCTTTTCTGCCGCTTCAGTTTGACCGAACAACGGCAAGGGTGGCATGAAGTGGTCGTCGAGCTAAATGCTTACGGGTTTGGCCGAATTGAAAGGGCGGACACTGATGCCAAGAAAAAATGGACTGACCTGAAATACAGGGTTAAGAAAAAGGCTGCACTGCTCTCGAAGTCGCGGGCAATGACTGGAGGAGGAGAGGCACTGAATGATAAATTGACTCTCTTGGAAGAGGGTCCTTAACTTGATAGGGCCCAGTTGCTTAGAAGACGCTGTGGGCCTATCATTTGACACAACTTATGTCCAGATAACTATGAGTTTTTTTGCATTTCATTAAATTTAATTTTTCATCTTAAACTTTATGAAATGTGTATTTATAAGTGATCCCTTTTTAATTTCTTTCATAGGCTCCATTTCCCTCTCAACCTCCAGTAAAGGAGAACTTTTGCCAGCATTTTCATCAAACAGACAATGATGTGCAAATGAAGGATTCTCTTCAGGAAGAAACCCTTTCAGATAGTACGTACTTCCTTCAATGTAAAAACATTCAAAGGGCCACGGTAGCCCAGTTAGATGAGTATCGGACTAGCAACCGGAGGGTTGCGAGTTTGAATCCAAACAAAGACCGTCGTCGTGTACAAAGGGAACTGCAGCACGTAAAATCTGCCAGGGCCCCAAATATCCTCATGTTGGCGTGATGTGGAAGTTTGGTGATTGGGGTGCTAGCTCAGATGTGACCTCGTCATCTGACCGTGGTTCAAAATTATGTGGTATTGTTCTTGGATCTTTCACTTTGGGTGTTTATCCCAGGCCGTTGCTTTGCTCCAGGGCAACGTTAATTAAATACCTATCTACCTAAAAACATTCTAAATAAAATTTTCACAAGAATTTAAACTACCTATATGTAGTGACAATTTGAAAACGTAATTTTAAACTTATTAACTTTTAAATTAAATACTTTTAATATGTACATAGTATTTTTATAATTTGGTTTTGTTTTTAAATCATAGTCAATATTTTTCTTGGTTAAACATTAATACTTATTTACATACAATTATGTCTGACCTGTACTTAAAATGAAATTTCTTTTCTTGATATGCCGGAAATAATGCCCGTAAAAAGCATAGCTGCTACATCATCCTGTAGTAAGTACCTTTGTTTATTAACTGTTAAAGCTAGCATAGCATCTGCTCTAAATTGTTTTACTTGATAATATCTATTAATGGCCACACATCTGACATTCCGAACTTAATTGAAATCTATTTATAATGACCTAGCAGAATTACCCCGCATAGTTCGGGTTGAATTGGTTAAATGTTGATCGAAAAATCATCTGACTAACCACTTCTCTTTCACAGAAAATACTAGCATCTGTTAAGTGTACGGAAAATATTTTTTAACATCTTTTTAACTGTTTCATAGCATCTACAATTTACTTTGGATGCAAATATGACTATACTTGATACATCCATATAATCTATTTCACATTCATCGCACTCCTACTGTAAGACAAACTACAAAAGTTTATACTACAGTGACTACTACAGAAGTCTATTTTTAGTTTTGGAGTGATTTCGAATGCCCCATAAGCTTATTTTTAGTAAAAACGACAAACTGCAGCCCTAGTCTTGCACTTAATTTTCTTATCAATATTTTTTTACTTGTGGCACTCTTGCACCACGGCACTTTTTCAATTCAGAGATTCAGTTTCTAAATGGAAACCATGTACCTATTTAGAATGATAGATGTCGTTACTCGACTGGAGAACAGCTTTCAATAACACCCATGAAACATTAAAAACAAATTGAATTCGTTTTAATCGTCTTGTAATGAAAATCTACGTCAAAATTTAAAAACGTGTTTGAACTACAATGTATGAATAACAAAAACGACGAATTCTGAAAAATAAAAGATATGAGCAAGCGTGACGAATTTCAACTTCCTGAGTACATTCTGAAAGAGAGAAATTCTGAAAAAAGACATTTGAAAAATATTGATAATGATTTATTTACAAAAAAGAACAAATTTATGTAACTTGGAAATTCTCAAATATGACTAATATTTTGCTGTCTTAACTCAAATACACAAACTCTGAATTCTATATCAAATTTATAAAATAAAACATTAATTCTGACATTTCCAGATACCGAATAACAAAATTACGCTTTCATGATCAATGAGTTTTTCGCTTGGGCTTTTCGTGTTCTAATATAAAATATAAGTTATGTACAATTAAATATCCTTTTTTCATTAAATATTTATAAATTGTTTATATTATGGAAAGAAATAAAAAATCGGTTCTATGCTTTACATAGACATAAGCATCAATATACACATTTCACTGTGCTGTTACTTGCATGTTTCACAAGTTTCATGCAAATTACACAATTTAATTTTTGAAGTCAAAAACAATTTTATTAACACAAAGGTTCATTGGTTCAAATACAAATTTCGAGCCAGACGATCTCTAATTTGCGATGCCCGGATTCTCAACCTCATTGTGTGCCTGAAGAATCATATACTTAAGGAGTTTGCTGTCTAGGTCTTCCAGAACTCCATCAGGCAACTGTACCTTGAGGAGCATACAAATATTGTGCAGCACTGACGTAATCGAATATTAAATTGCTCTTCGGAAGGTGTAGCATCCATAAATGGCAACATGAGCCATGGTTCCAGTCGGTATCCGCTGTCACCAAGGAGAAAGTTGTCTCTTTCCCCTGCAGCAACAGCTGCCTCAAGCCACTCATGTTCCAAACGAAGGACTAATGTGTGCTCTCTGGCCATCTTGCCACCACATCCAAAATTTTCACATTAACATCGCAAATCTAAATGATAATATTTAAAAAAGAGTTGAATATAAATAATTGAGTAAGACATAAATATATTAAATGCTTACATATAAATTTAACAACATATAAGATATTCAACTTATATCAGCTAGATAGTTATGTTATGGATCTGAATCACAATGTGCTTGTGTCCAATGCTCAATGTGCTATTATCAATATATTTACAAGTTGGGCTTTTCTTTTTTAAGTTTTGATAATGTACATATTGTTAGTTAAATAATTTGTACTACAAATTTGTTTCACTCAATACTTTTTTAAATTTATACTTTAATAGCCTCGTCATCTGACCATATTTTGAAATTACGAGGTTTTATCCTCGGATCTTTCCTTTCGGGTTTGATTCTGGAGCTAATAGTTTGTGCCGCTCCAGTGCAACGTTATTTAAATTACCTACTTTTAAAAATTTGAATATTGAGGTAAACCAAGCACTTTATACCATAAGAATAAGAATTTTACTCACCAACTGCACATTTATGGAAAACTGGCTTTTACGATTCAAATAGACAAACCAGTCATCTCTATTTGGGTTTTGCAGGCGAATATACTTGCAGTCGATATGGTCGATATTTTCTTCTGTATTGACAGACTTAGTAACCGGGCCTGAGATCCGTGCTATCAACAGCTATGATTCCGTAAGGTCCTCAGCGGCTTGTACTAAATATCCTTGTGCATCGAAATTTCTTGGGCAATTTTTCCTCGGACAATCCCTAGAGAGGTGGCCCTATTCCCACATAAATAGCAAGAAGGTTTATGAAGTGGTCTTTTTTCACTTGTTGCCCTGCCCGCGAAGGGTCTATAACTGATTTGACTAACTTGCCTATTCGATAGAAATTATTCATTTTGTCGTGGGCGAACTTACCAATTTTCAGATGCCTTTCCTCATGGATGGTCTCCTATTTTTGAATTAGATCTATTGTTTTGTGATTTAGACTCTGACGTCTTCCTGTTCTAGACTGACTCGAAGTACTGATGCACTTTAGTTACCGCACTGGCATGCAATTCGAAACAAAATGTGCTCTGACGAGCTTTTCAAAAACCTTTCAAATTACTGATGTACTTAAGCCACAGCACTGACTTTCTATTTAAAAGAAAATCTGCCCTGGCGAGTTTTTTATCACAAATTTACAAAGTACTGATGTACTTTAAGCGCCCCACTGGTGTGCTA
Source organism: Meta bourneti (assembly GCA_933210815.1). NCBI lineage: Eukaryota > Metazoa > Arthropoda > Arachnida > Araneae > Tetragnathidae > Meta > Meta bourneti. The sequence continues at coordinate 19,295,582 of OW119922.1, forward strand.
CTCAAACGAAAATCTGCTCTGATGAGCTTCTTATCAAAAGTACTGTCGCACTTTCGATTTTACAGATATCATCACTGATGTACTTTCTACAATTCAAAATATAGCCAGGGGAGTTACACTTAAAATAAATAAGAGCTCTCACCTTACGTTGACGCTCTGAGCTAGGTCTTGTCCTACCTGCTGTACCAATCCATTTTTCCCGCACCTCCTTCAAATGTTCTCGTGTGAGCACACCGTGGCCATTTTGCAATTTTTGAAAGATTCACTGATTAAGAGGTCAATTAAACAGAAACTGATTAATTAACTTTAAATTAAGATTTGTTAACAGGTTCGTTATATATTACAGAAAAGTTTTAAAAGGCTTATATAATTTAAACTTAACAGATAAACTAGTGTCCAAGCAAAGCGTCCTCGCAAGGCCTCCCCTCTGGTCACACTCCTCCTTGAAAAACTCCCGGTTAGTTCTTTGGCCCCCCCTTCGAAGGGGTTGCACAAATTGCCAGCTGTAGATGTCTTAAAGTTCCTTGGGGCTGGACTGCACAAATATTTATTAGACTTTTCATTGATAAATATGGAGTCTACTGAAAATTTATTGTTTTTTCTGAGATTTGTGCACACGGTACGAGGTGATCTTTCGATATCAGAACTTCTTCATGGTTATTTGACAATCATATTTCCCAAGGACTTGTAAAATTGAAATCTGTTTTATTTGTAAAGTGAATTATTCAGTATTATTAGCTAATTATATATTTTTTATTGAACAAAAGCAAACTCCCCTTGCACCAGAGAAGTAGAACACGGGGCTTACAGAAGTAAGTTGATTTATCAAAGAAACAGTGAAATATAAAATTTAACTAAAATTACAAGATTTGATGAACTTAACAAATGAGAAGAAAAGCAGCTAATTATATTTGTCACCGTTTTTCTTTCTATTCAAATTCTTAACAATTAATTATTATTGCGCAGTCAGCACTAAAGGTAGCCAATTATAGCAATCTTCACTATCTGTAAGTCAATAAAAGAAATTCAGAATCTAATTAGAATTTATTTCAAATGATTAAGCACATTTTCATACCTTACTGATAACTTTCTGTAAATTCAGGATGATTCAGAACTTTAAAGAGAAATTCATATTACATATAAAGAGGATATATCATGTTAATAAGTACTGCTTTACCTATCCTCTAGGACATTGACAAGCAAATTCGTTACGATTTCTCTGAATTCGTATTCTTCGTCAGCTAAATTGTCTTGGTAAGTTAAGTTCTTATTTTTAATTCATAAAATATCCAATACTAAAACTAAATCAATCTGGCTAAAGTATTGTTTGAAAATCAGTCTCTCACAGGTTTTGAAACACATTAATGAAAACTTTCTCCTATTGTCGAGGAAAGTTGCTGTTCTAAGGAATTTAAATATTGGTTTTAGTCTGTCATCCGTGAGAGTTTAGGTGTATTTTTTATTGTAATGCTGCTTATTATTTTTTTATCTCGAATTGGGACATACGTGGTTTTCTAATGGATCTGATGTCATGTATAAAGCAATTATTGACATTTAGGTAATACTGAAAATTAAAAATAAATTTGGTTGCAAGGATTGTAATTCCTACAATGAGTGAAAACATTTTAAATATCCTGATCCAATACAAATGCGCCACCCGATTCGTTGTTGTTTAAGATTTCAGTAATACCAAACCTGGGATACTTGAGTAAAAAATTCAGTTATGGTGCTTCAAGCGAAGTTGCATACCACAAATAACAAACCAAGGTACAACTTCAGCAGTTTAACATTATTCGCCGTTGAAGTAAACATATTTGTCAATCTAATCAACATGCTTTGAAGTAATAAGATATAAGTTATAACTATTGAACCACATTTTTACTGATCTTTTCCTCTCGTCTATATATAGGACTGTTTCGTTTCTACCTATTTTTTTAAAATATGTATTTTAGACATCTTTACCATATTTAGCATTTTTAGAATTCCTCTGAAATTCAATACGAACAGTTACTTTAATTTTCTCTGCTGCTTATGATTTTCAGTTATGCTTCAATATCGATAGTAACAAGAATATCTGTCTTAGAAAATGAAGTTAGATTACTATGAGTCTAAAAAATTCATTGTGTGTGTCTTTGCAGAATCATGAAGGCTGTTCAAGTATTACTCTTTATTGCCTTGATCCTCTCTGCATTTGGTAAGATTCTTTTATTTTTATCATAATTTTTTCAAAATTGCATTGAGGGATGTTTCAAGAGTGATGAATTTAGTCGCTCACAAAAATGCATTTTTACATCCGATAGCCCTCTGCTTTAGGATGATTCTGCTGAAATTTATAGCTCAGAATAAATGAAATACCTACTCATACCTACCATGAATAATTTGGAAAATGCATGACTTTCAAAGTCAAAAATGTTTCAAATTTATTTTTTTACTTAAATGGTTTATTGTTTGTGACTAGTTTCATGATGTAATAGCGTATCTTCTCATTACAGTTTTGAAACTGATTTAACAATATGGGTGAGAAAAAATACTTTTTGGCTTCCGAAAAGTTACAATAAAAAATTATGCAGAAAATTTAACTTCCTCTTTTAAAAAGTAAAACTAGAATTACTTTTATTTCACCAATAAGATAATTAAATTTCATCATTTTCTTTTAATTACAAGTATTCTGAAAACAATTTGTATTTGGCAATGAAATTGAAATTCTAATTTAAGTTGTTTTTCAAATTCATTTCCAACTGGGACTCTAACAAAACGATTAATTTTCCTGTTGGAATTTTTTGGTATTTGAGGACACTCTTCTCAAGTCGGTATTTTATATCTGGCATATTTTAGATGAAAATTACATTTTATAAGTTTAACTTATGATTTAAAAAGACTAAGATAGATAAAACTAGCATAATTACTAGGGGTTGTACGGGTTAAATTGGTTAAAGGTTGTTTGAAAGTGAACTGAATAAACACTTTTCTCTATAATAGAAAAAAGCAAAGATAATTTTAGAGGAAAATAATTTTTAAGCACTTCTTGACATTTTTATAGTTTCTACAATTTACTTTGGACAAAATAAGTATGCTTGCTTTATCCATCCATATAATTAATTTCTCATGCATCACCTAAAAGTGTAAGACAAACTACAAAACGTGATATTAAGGTGACTACTACCGAAGCTTTATTTCCTTACAAATACAATTATTGCTTGAATATTCCATTCCACATGTGAAGAAACAGCTTGTTATAAAATTAAATATCTCCAGTGCAGACGAATCAAAGTTAATCGATTCCAAATTTCCAAAAGATGGAAGATCAATTTTCAGCGTTTTTATAAAAGAAAACCAATGTTTTCAACGAATCTTTGAGATAATAATTACATAAGAATATATTCTACTGGTAAAGCAAACAACCTCAACCTTTTCTCAGACAAAAACTTTCCACTTTTCAAAACTTTTAGTTAGTTCACTTTAGCGTGGTGTGGGAGTTTGGAGAGTGGGGTGCCAGCTCAGATGTGACCTCGTCCTCTGACCACGGTTCAAAAAAATTATGTGGCGTTGTCCTAGGATCTTTCCCTTCGGGTTTGATCCCGACCCTCACCAATAGCCCACTGCGCTGGTCCTGTGTGACGTTAATTAAAAAAATACCTACTTACCTACCTAGTTAAAATATTTTATAATCGTGATATCATTCCAAGTTCAGCAAAGTTTTTAAAATTTGCTTTACTCCAACTAGCATGTAGTTTTTGATCTACATGCTAGTCTTTTGCAGTGATATATTGTATAATTTATGTTTTGTTGGACATAACATATGATGTATGGCTACGCGTACCTCGATATTTTGAAACAAGATGTCTTTGCTAGTGCTACGAAACTGTCCCTGGGAAAATTATCTTCCAAAAGGACAAGGATTCAAAACACACTGCAACGTTCTATAAATAATGATGCTTTTACCATATGTCGCAGAAACTTCACACACCACCAGTCTCATGATTTAAACACCACGGAACACTTATTGATAGAAATCGGTCATGAACTGAAACATTATGATACCAGCAGCAAAGATCACCTGAAAAGTGCCATTCTGGACGTATGGAACAAAATTACTCCAGAAACAACAAAAAACTTGGGGAGTCATACCTAAACTTCTGAGAGAGGTCATTAAAGCAAAAGCAGTTTCAACTGACCATTAAATGATGAATCATGGGGAAATAACATTTAATGAAACATTTTTCACCACACGGAGACTTTTTTGCTTTATATTTGCTGCATTTTTGTGTTATTGTGAATTATGCGTTAAATTATATTAATATTTTTTGTTTAAATGTAACAGAAACTTTCTATGCAGTTATGCTCATCTGTTTTTCCATTTTTATGTTTTCAATAATTTTATTCTGCAAATAATAAAGCCATTTATTTCAAATAGTCAGTGCATAAGGAAACATTTTTACTCGCTGCATATAATAAACAATCAGACTTACAAAATATAAAAAAATCAAACAAATTCGAAAATTTCTTGGTATTCTTGAATTTAAATTCCTAAATTTCTCTTTGTTTTGTATTACATATATATATATATATATATATATTATATTTATAATATTAAAAAAAGTTTTATACTTAAAAGTTTCCTCGAAGACATTGATAATTTTTGTATTTCGACTTCTACTAAATTTAATACCCCAATTTACCTCTTCACAGAATGGAAATGGAAACTTTACAATGACTTTAAAATTTTTATAAATGAAAATCCCCCACTTTCTGGAATAAACACTGATTACTATAAAGCAATAATGCTAGCTATAAAAGACTTACAAAATAAATTCATAATAACACCGGTTGATAAAGCATCAGGTAACTATGCTATTATCTGTAAAAAACTATACTTAAATTTGCTAGATACTGAGCTTAAAAATTCTGATACCTATAAGTTCTGCAAATCCACATATACTACTATTGTTAAAAAAATTATTTCTTCAAATAAAAGGTTAAATATTTCTAATAATCACATTATTTTACCTTACATAACTGTTGTACCTAAATTTCATAAAAATCCTATGAAATTCCGATTTATTACTTGTGGTACAAATTCTTATATGATTAAACCCGGTATCTTACTTTGTAAATATCTAAAAATTATCCTTAATGCCATTATTGAAGAAGGTTTCACTTGGATTACTAGTGATAATAATAACGTTTTAAATTATATAAATAAAAATATTATTAATAATATACTAACCTACGACTTTAAAGACCTATTTACTAGCATACCATTGGGCAAACTTAAAGATGTACTTAACTACTATTATCATGACTTTAAAAATCTGATTACTATTGATTTTGAGGATTGGGAATTTTTGGTAAACTTCTGTATCTATAATAATTTTATTTTTAACGGTGAGCATTTATTTATTCAAGTTAAGGGTATACCCCAAGGTTCCAATTTTTCTTCCATTCTTGCTAATTTATTTCTTCATTATTATGAAAAAAATTTTTGCCTACAAATTAATTCTGCCTTTAGATATATTGATGATTTAATTGTTTTCAATGATACCAATTTTGCTAACCTTTGGAATTCGATTTACCCTGATGAATTATATTTATTGAAAACCAATTCAGATAACAATAAAGCCGTCTTTCTAGACTTGAATATATACACTTTAAATAATAAAACTGATATTAATATTTATGATAAGAGAGATGACTTTGAATTTACGGTTTTTAAATTAATATATTGGGATTCTAATATTTCTAAAAAAATTTATTATAATACAATTGCTAGTCAACTGATACGTTTCAATAAAATTTGCAACTCTAAATCTAACTTTCTTTTGCAATGTAATAATCTCATTAACACACTTCTTAATAATAAATACCCTCACTCTTTTTATAGGATTATTTTTGAAAGATTTAAGATAACTAATATTATTTCATAGTTTATTTCGGAGACTTTCCTGTTGACTATCAATTTTATCAATTTAAAAAACTGGATTTGAACACTATTTTTTTCGACTTCCGATTCCAATGTTCGGAATTCCGAGTCGGAATTTCGAATCGGGGTTCCGGGTCGGAATTGCGGTTCCGATTTCTGATATACGGCGTTGTGAATGGCATTTGTTGGCGGTCCTCATGTAGTTTGCGGCGGGTTGTTGTCGAGCTTAGGTCAATCTATATGGGTAAGTTTGTTTTCTCCTTTTTAATTTAATTTTTAATTTTAATTTAATTTTAATTTTGTATTATATTATCTTTGGTATGTGTCCTTGGTTGTCCCTGGTTTTGTTTTTCTAATTTTTGTTTTTCTAATTTATTTTCTTATGGTGTTTGGAGGGGTGTGTGAGCTACTTTTGGTATACTGCCGCTCACATGCAGAAAACACCATATTGTGTTGACTGGGTGAGGCTCCTCCCTGATGACGCCCTCATCCACCAACACTTCCATCATTTTTTTCAAAATTTTCTTAAATTTCTTGATTTTAAAATTTTTGGATTTCTCTTTGTTTTGGTTTGTAATTTTGAATTTTATATATATATATATATATATATATAAATGTATATGTATACAAAACTCCCAAAAGTGTTCGTACACTTACGAATTGCAATGAAATACTGCTCTATCCATTAATAAAAATTAGTATTTCAGAATGGTAATTTTCTAATAATATCTATAACTTTTTTTTAACAAAACTACATAGAATATTTTTAAAACATAGTAAAACTTTTTTTGGAAAATAAAAAATAATCAAAAAGTAACAAAAAAGTTACCTCACAAAAGTCTCCGTACACTTTAAAAAAATCTCTACATATTAGTAAATATTGTAATATTTCGATAAATTAGTACTTAGTAGGATATCCTATAGCATCCACAACACCTTTTAAACGTCTGGGAATAGAGTTCACTATTTTTTTTGTAATTTCTGCATCAATGTTCCTCCATTCTTCAATCATTGCTGTTTTTATTTCGCTTTTCGTATTAATGTTGTGTCTTCGTACTCTAACCTCCAGTTCTCTCAGTACTGAGGGGGAGTTAAATAATCCAATTAATTGCAATGTTCAATATACCTTCCAGCAACTCCAAAACACTACTAAATTCTGGTTGATTTACGGTGAGTTACTCAGATGTTTTAGCATGAAACTTACCTAAATATGTAAGCAAAGGAATGTCATATAACGTATTCACTAAACCAAATAAAATTTTCTGTAATATAGAACGCTGCATTAAAATATGTCGAATAAATTTTATCTGATACTTATGCTAACCCACAGACCCAAATCAGAAATAGAACGGGAAGATGGACAGACAGACTAATGCATCCAAGTTCAATCACTGAATGAATGTAAGTACTCACATTATCCAAAGTTTTACGAAGATTTATTCAACCGTACGGCGTTGTACGTGCACTTACTTAGAGACAGACATCAAACGCGCAAGACAGACTCTGCATCAGAAGGATCCAAAACGGATAGAAAGCTTGAAATGGGTTGAAAATATTCAGTGTATAAACAAACACTCCATTCTTATTAATATAGAATTAACTCACATATTTTCTTCAATTTTTTCATAACTTATAGTTACAATTTTATTACTTACATTATTTTAATTGCTTACAGTTTCTATCGTTGCTTACATTTTACTTACATTTATTGTTTCATTCCTTGCAGTTGCAGTTACCATTGCATGTGGCGACAATGAATGTGAATCTGTTTGCAAAATATTATACGATGCTGAAGGCTCTTGCACTGATGATGGCGAATGCGTATGCGACGACGATGATTATTAACACCTTTAGACAGTTCTAAGAGGGGAAAATATAATTTATCAAGAAACAGAATCTGGTCTATCTAAATAAAAGAACATCTCAAATTTGTATTTGTCTGATAATACTTTGTGTCTTGTCCATTCATTTATGAATTATAAATAAAAGTTATTCTTACATTGCTGACCACCATTAATTTACTTGTCCAATATAATCGGTTGTTGCAAGTCTTATGACATTTTTTATTTGGAAAATAAAATCCAATTAACAATTAAAAATTCCTTAGGATTTTTGAAATTCTACAAAAGTCTAATTTGAGAATTTGGAAAATGTTTTTATTTAATTTTTAGAGGAATGATATTATCATTTAGAAATCAACAAGCTACAATTTATGAAGCGAGTATTTAAACTATAGCTGCTATAACATCAACCATATTCCATTATTTTACAAAATTCTAAATATACAACTAAATAACTGATTAAGTATTATCTGTTGAAGGAATCTTTTATTTATTAGTGCTTTTATTTTCTTTAAATGAAAATAGTCTCATGAACCAAAATCCCAGCTACTAAAAATGTACAAAATAAAGAGAAATAAATATTTGCAAATAGATCCAACTTCTAACCATGAAGTGTAATGGCTTATTAAAATCTTTTGACAACTGAATGGGAGCGTATTTTTTTAGGTTTGTCTTGAATAAAAACTTAGCAGTTTTCTACTTTAACTAAAGGAATTCAAATTCAAGTGATTAAAGTAGGTTGAAACGAAAATATTTGTTTTAACTTTCAATGTAGCTATGCGCGGGAGATTTTACATCTTGAAACACAGTGATTGATACAGTATCATGTTATACACTGTTGCTGAAATAAAACTAAACACCCCTTTATACTTAAATAGTTAAAAGAAGATAAATTCTAGATACACACTAATAAATAGGGAAGAACATATTCATATTTATATTTGTAAAATTTGTTTAAGAAACCGTATTCTTAGTAAATTGTTCTCAAACATTTTAATATTAAAAGGAGATATGTAATTTAATGGCCTAATATGAAATTCACCAAGTTTCAATAAATTGGAACAGCTGTTTCTGGCCTGCGAAAATAACTAGACATTTGTTTCCCATAATTTTTTGTGTTTATCTTTTTCTTATTCATATCTTAAGAAACTGAACTGCTATCGCTCTGATTTTTGTATTACATTTCTTTACAGACTCCAACAAAATATACCCAATATTAAGTATTAAAAAATTTTATTACACAGTATTAAAAATTCGAAATTAGTTATCGAAAAAATATGAATGGAATTTTGATGTACTTTGATTTTAATGAATCAATTGGAGTGGCTCCTCAACCACCCAAGTACACAGTTTAAAATGTGGAATTGTTAGCTTCCTAGATAATTCCTAGTTATAACATCCAACTACTAGTTCATTAGATGTTTTGCTGCCCTCTCTGTGTTCAAACTAAGCAAAGTTTAATGTTTTAGATTAATATAATACAGTTCACATTCATAATGTAGAAATTTTCACAATTCTTTTTTCAGAAACTGTTTCATGTATACAAACTTTCTCTTACATGTTTCAGTTATTTGAATAAATGTTATACTAAGCTTATACAGTGTTTTTCTTTCACAAGTTTTTCTTATTCTAATATAGATGGCAATCTCTTGAATTAGTGAATCAAAATTAAGTTAACACCGTAATAAACATTTCGAAGGTTACACATCAAAAGGGTAATTCAAGCAGGGTTTAATGTCCATTAACTAATGAGGTCCGGGCTGACTAAAGTTTACTCCTTTAGAATCGAACTTAAAAATATAATAAAGATTTATTTTTACCACAAAAGTATTAATATTTATTCTACTTTCAAATGTAAGTATACTTATTTTTAGGACCTAAATGCAAAGCATGCAGTTGAATTTCATGAAATAAAATTTCTTATTCATTATTTATTAATATTCATTTATTTATTCATGTGTGTTGGAATTTTTTACATTAAAAAGTTTTTTGTTGTCCATTTTCCCTTATAATTTGCTTACCACAAGTGTTACAATGAAAATAATTCTGTGCAAAATTCCTCCTTAAACGTTTTATTAAAGTATGCACTAATTCATTTGGGTACAAATCTTTTAAAATATTTTATAAGTAATTATTTGATTACATGCTACTTTTAACAAATATACATTTCATATTATTCAAGATTTGCGTTTAACAACAGTTAAATATTTTTGTTTAAAAGATGCATAATTAATATTTAGGTCTGGGATTTTTTTTTTGAATTTTACCTGTTTTAAATGTTCTAAGTAAATTGTTTAAATCGCCTTTTTAGAGCAGTAAACTCATCAATTGACATATTTTCGGAAACAGTAAATGCTTATTTTCAAGCTAGGAAATACATTGTCATATTTTGATGTATTAAAAGATACATAACCCATAACACTGATGTCATACTATACAGTAGTTCAAATTATTTTCTGATGTAAAATTATGTCATTCAACAGCTCTACAAAATGAAATTTTTTAGGTTAGTTGATCCAATTTACTTCTTAGACAACGAAATACTTATTCATTTTCATACCACACAATACCAGATAACATCTTACTCTGTTACACTTAAGACATTTAAATGCAGTTTTATTCTGTTTTTAACTTTGATTTCGCATCAAATATACTGTAGTAATACTTGTAAACTGAAGTTGATTGCTTATACATGAATCACATTTATAAGGGCGTTTTAAGGAGACACTAATATGATATTTTTCAATTGTGCCATTTTAGAAATCATAAAGATACAAGCTACCGTTCAGAAAAGAATACAAATTTTAAGTGGAATTTTCTAATACTTTACATTCTAAATAAATCGATAGTAACATTGAAATTATTTTTATTTTTATCCGCACCTCAATCTATTTTGTAGTTTATTTTAATTTAACTCTGTTTAAAAAATAAATTGTATTAAAACATATTAGAATTTTTGCTGTTCGAAAAACTCCCTGAATTTATGAACAATGGATGAAATTTCTTTTTAATTATATAGTTTTTAGAAAACTCAAAACGAGGTAGAAACCTGATAAATTTTAATATTTTTCCTAAGACATGAATCACATTTAATTTGCTGAAAAACCTGAAAATATCACTGTCCATCAATACAGTTTTCACTGAAACTTGAGATGCAACTTCAACATCGAAATTCAAAGGGTTTCCATGAAGTAATAAAATAAATGATATAGACATTTGCAATATGGTATTAAAATTCCTGATTTTCTAGCGGACCAATTTTTCTAATTACTTTTGGAATCATCTAGTCAAGACCTAGCTTTTAACAATATTCTCCATGTGGACGATAGATTATTTTGAATTCATGACTGCGAATTCGAAACCAACAACATCGATATATTTCGTTCCATTTTCACAAAAAAGCTGCAAAATACTCTTTCAAGCTCCACAATAGGTTAGTAGATGTTACATTAGTCTAAAAATCTGGTGGTCGATGTCTTCATTCTGGATTACAGCTCCTCCATTTGATGCAGAGTAATATTAAACAAAAGACATATTTGCTTACAATGGGATTGGTGTGAAGATAAGTATTATAAATTACTTACTTTTAAGGAACACTTATTTACTAGCATAATTCTCTACGGGTTAAAATTTAATCCACACGTCTTTCAGAATAGAAAATATATGTTTAGTAGAATTCTTCTTATATTGAATATTTATAATCATTACTAAACATGGTAACATTTTTTTAAAAATCAGCTCAGAATTGATTGAAGTAATTTTCTTCTAGGTACCTAATTGCTCAAACCCAGGAGGGGGAGGAAAAAAGGGGGCAAAGGTGAGTGACAAGTACTGATACTTTCTCTTGCGTCTAATGACTTATCACTGTAAACGTACACATAACCCTTGCCTAATTTATGTGCTAACACAAGCACATGCTCTGGTACCTTGCACACAGGATGTATTTGTTCTTTTAACCCTCCAAGTGGTTTCGACGAGCTATCTCATCCATCAAGATCGGAACAATTTTGCTAATGACGCGATACCTCGTCTATGAGACATCAATTTTTCGATGATGACGCGTTCAAGATCTCATCAGTTTTCTTCTAATGACAGATATTTCGTCCAGCAACATCTGGTCAGTTTTGCTAACGATGAGATAACTCCCAGGAGGGTTAAATAGCCGTAGTGATCAAATAACGCAGGTGACCAAACATCTTCCGATTGTCCCAACAGCAGGCTACTTACTACCGAATTGAAAAATGTAGTGTAACCAGGGTCTTATGTGGACGATATGTCTACAGTCACCTTACAACCAGCGCAAAGCTCAATAATTACAAATAAAGGTACAGATGTATCTAGCGCCTTGTCTGGTGGCAAGTTTCTTGGCGCGTTTTTTGGCGCACTTTTATTAGCGAGCTATGGCAGGTGAAGGTAACCCATCTTTATTAGGGTTATTCCCGTTTTTATGGCAACCTAGGCAAGCGGAAAAATTTATAGATATTATATTTATAAAGATAAGAAATATTTTTCTAAGATTTCTTTCCTTGGCGACACAAATAACGCGCCAAGAGCGTTGCCACCAGACTAGGAGGCACTAGATACCTCTGTACCCAAATAAATCCTGCTCAAGGTGTTTTCTGTTGTTGTTTTGTGGAGGTTCATAAGTAAAGGAAACGTTCCTAAACTAATCCTCTTACCCAGATTAACAACCACAATATCATCACCCTACACGATTAGTGCCTTCCTTTTAGATATAAGTGAACCTAGAACGAAAACCAAATACCTGAGCTTTCCGTGCCTATATTTCTCCATTCAATATCTAAATATACATGTCATAAGTATAATATAAGTGGGTTAAGCAAAAATGATTCTGCATTAAATAAATAAAAAAATTATTTTTATAAAATTATTTTTATTCTATTATTTTAACACATAGAATCCAAATTTCCATTTTTCTCAGAAATTTAAGATGCCTTTGTAACAGTTAGGATATATATTAAAATAAAATTGTGCATAATACGAAATGTTTTTTCTTATTCAAATTCGTTCATAGATAATGTTTTCCAATCTCGTAAAATGCAACTGTTTATCATATGAAATAAGATGGCTCTTCAGAATACATACATATTACCTCTTTGACTTCCTTCCATATGAATAACTAGTTTATGAATACGATACATCTTTCAGACTCCTGTGAAAAAAATTATAGTATTAATTGAAAACCTATGTATTCTTTAGGCCAAAGTATTGAAATTTCTATTTTAAACATTATCACATATCAAGGACTTAAGATTTTATATGTGAACGCAATTCCATTGTTATTTCCAGATAAAATACATGAAAAAGCCGAAGGCTCTCCAATAAAGATATGATAAAGATGGAAGCCAAAATAATATCTATGGAAAAAGCTCAGAAACACATGAAGCTAGAACTGTAAGTCTAAAAATTTTCTTATACAGTATTTTTACTTAAAACATCCTTCTCAATTACACCCATTCTGGGAGAGTTTTTCCTATTTTTATTCTGGTGTTTTAATTCATGCATTCATTCAAGTTTCGAAAAAAAAATGCTGCAGCATTATAACTTTTCCTAACTCAATTATGCATTAAACACAACAACGGTATACATTCTTAGGGGTGTATTTCATATGATGAGTTTACGCGACAGGAAACTTTTTATATCATTTTAGTTAACGCTTTTTGTCTTACGTTAACCCTCCTGGTTGTAGTCTCGACGCGGAATCTCGGCATCAGCAAAACTGACGAGATGTTGATGACCGAGGTATCTAGTCTTAAGAAAAAAGCTTGACAGATCTTGATCTCGTCATCATAAAAGGAATCGGGAATATCTTGATGACGAGATATCTCGATTAGCAAAATTGGTCAGTTTTTGATGGACGAGATATCTCGTCAAAACCACTTGGAGGGAGTAAGAGAAATTCCCTTCATTAAGTAATTCCCCTCTAACATAAAGGATGGTTGTTTCGGTTTGATGGCGAAAGGACCATATTTAGCCAAGTTGCGCCAAACGGGTGCCAATGTCAAGCAATGGACATGCACACACAATGATAAGTTTACCTAAATAATGAGAAGTACACCCAGATTAAGTTATAGAAATCGATTTTGCGCCGCTTAAAAGTCGCAGATTGCTAGCGCAGTAGGCAAACTCACTGAGCCATCGTATAACCTATAGATTACAAAATCTATCTAGCACAAATATAGCTGGTTTCTCGGGTTTTACTCAATCATTCTTTAGAAAGCGTTTCTGCTTGAGACAAAAAGTGTTTGGAATGTTATTTTGTCTATGTTAAAAAAGAGTGCACCAATAAGGATCTAACATTTGTTCTAATTGTAAAGTCAAATAAGCAAACGCGTTGTATTTTTTATTACGTACCTATTATGTTTTGTAAAACAAGACTTTGCTTAGCCCTCTACTATTATACACGGTACATTGCTCTTATTTCTTGTTCTTCAAAGATGCGCGATATATTGAAAAATAATATCGTATTTTGGAACTTAGTTTTCGCTAACCTCCGTACTAAAAGATTATTTCATAAACTTTTTTCAGAAAAAATGAAACTAGAGATGAACCAAAAGAGTGACAGTGAAAAACGTATGAAAGATCTGGATTTGGAAGAAATTCCTCAAGAAGTCATCGCGGCCTTAAACGGTAGGCATACCTTTCTCCTGTTATTAAATTATTTAGATTTTAAAGAACTGATATATGTTCATAACTGCGAAATAAAAAACATAATTATCTTAGCATTTTTGAATTAAGTTTTTAATAGATTTTTAATAGTTTGTGAAATGTTTCAGAATTTCTTTTGGTTTATATTTTCAAACTGAGCCAAGGTTTCGTAACTTCGAAGCAGTTTCACATTCCTATTGTTGAGTTGAGAAAGGTTTCGAATAAAATTTGCTAGGAATAATTTTTCTCACTTTTTTAGCAAGTTTTCTTTGTGTATGTAAAACTCTAGAGAGGGATGTGACGGTATCTGTAAAAATTACAAAAAAACCCCAAAATTACAAAAAATGAAACTAAAAAAAATTTGTGTTAAATATGTTTGGTGTATATGTTAAACCGGGGGCGGGATGAGGAGGATTTAAAAACCAAATAAAAATTTTAAAAACCAATAAAAACAAACAAAAATTATAAAAACTCAATAGTTTTTAAAAAAATTATAAAAATTAAAAAACTATAATGTATGGTGTTTACAAAAAATACTAAAACCCCCCAAAAAGCTATAATAAATAGTTTAAATTATTTTATGTCTCTATTGTGTGCCTGTTACATTTAATCAACACAAATTTATACTTGTTACATTTGCAAGGACATGTCATAGAGTTTGTTTGCCATCCACTAGGTCCCGGGTTCCAATCCAGCTTGTAATCGCATGGAAGTTGGTGCTTGTCTCTGTTAGAAGTAACTGCGGTATACTCACTGGGTGCTCCTCCACCAATTAGCCCTTATAGCACCGAAGAGGTCAGTGGTCGGGTATTAAAAATGACCACCCGTTAATCTATGTGTGGATGTTAAACATATACTCTTTTGTCCAAATTACAACTTTTTCATTTTTATGTAGGATGCATTTCCTTTCAAATCGGGTTCGAATTGAAGAATACCTATAATAAAATTATCGTTCATAATGGAAATGAACATTAGCATATGAAATATAAACATTTGCAGTGCGTTCCTCTTAGGATAGTTTCATGCAGCGGTAGCCCAGTAGGAAGAGCAACGGATTAGGGTTGTACTGCTAACGAAGGGTTGCGAGTTCTAAACTCGGTTCAGTCAAAGACCGTCGGGTACACGGGGGCTGGTGTTCGTTAAATCTGTCATGGCCTCAAATGTCCTCACGTTGGCGTGGTGTGGTTGGAGAGTGGGGTTCCAGCTCGGGTGTTGCTCTCGTCATCTGACTGTGGTTCAAAATTACGAGGTGTCGTCCTTGGATCTTTCTTTCCCTTGGGGATTGATCCCGGACCGTCGTCAATAGCCCATCGTGTTGCTCCAGTGCGACGTTAATTAGCTATCTACCTACCTACCTTAGATACCTTACCTGGTTTTAGAAAATAGAATATTGGATACATCAAGGGGAATGACTAAATTAAAAACCACTTTATATATCCACTGTGAGGAGCATATGATAGCATGATTCGCGGCTAAATAGTTTTTTGTAAACATTCCTAGTAGGTTTCTTTTTGAATGGTTTCACTATGTTCAGAAACAAATATCTGTATTCAAACCACTAGAAAATAAAATATTGGGTAAGTGGAGTGAACGATTTAATAATAAAGTACATAATAAAAAGTGTGAGGTCATTTTTTGCTGGACTTGTGGCTGAATCGATTTCTTAGGAGACCATATTAGTGTTATAAAGTCGATTTGCTATTTTTCTGTAAAGAGAAAGTATCTACAAAAGTTAACTCGATCAAAATATTTTGATTATGAATACTATTTCAACGCATATTTGAAAGCTATTGAAATGTGGTGTAAACTGTACGGATGGTATGAAATGAAATAATATATAGTACAAAACTCGTCATCATGTAGAACTTTAATCCTAGTAATTTAAGATTCTGAATACTTTATCTATTCGTATAAAATAATGTACCCACTAACAGATTCATGTTAGTTAATTATTTGCACTAGATAATGAGTGTCTTAAATTCGGGGCTCTTTTGGCACTACGCCTTTTGCCTTCTTTCTTTCGAATTTTTCATTAAAAAGTCACCTCATATTTCTAATGTTAGACTTGAGACTCATGCCTGTATTATTATCAGGTTTAATGGTTCACAAGGTGTTACACATGTGATCAATATTTAGCACTTTATTTCTTGCTTTGTATTTTATGGTCAATATAATAAGATGACTTGCTTGCAAAATACGTAGAAAGTTGAGAAAAATTCAAAGTATATCTGTGTGTTGACTAAAGATTATCCTTGTACAGTCCTACTCAAAAAACACCAGTTCACTATACTCAGCAAATTTAATTATAATTATATTATTTTATTAAATCAGCGCAGAAATTATCCAATTCTAATGTGCGATATTTATTATCACAAAATACCTGAGCAATCGCATGGCGCCCTACCATGCCAAGGCATACCGGTTTAGAATCACTGCTCTACATAAATTCCAAGAATTGAAATTTATTTAAGGTTTTGAAAATAAAAAGAGTAAATTTGAATTTAAATATGTTCATCGATTTTATATTTATTTTTCTCTACTGTTCACAAATGTATCATGCACAAGTTAAGAAAGTTTGATTAAATGTATACCAGAGTCAGATTTAAGATTTGTCATCTTCGTTAGAGCTTCAGCGAGAAATAAATGTGAATTTAGATATAAAAATTTGACAGAAATGTTTAAAAACCTGAAAAATATTTTTAAAAACATGTTAAATGATTGAAAAGTGACGTCTTATGATCAGCCCATACTTAAAGCGGTTATTTCTTCTTGGTAAAAATGAATGATGCAATGCTTTACATTTTTGTATAAAAATGTGTACATTTTATAAGAATATGCAGTGTTTAAAGTAATTGTGTGTGGGTTTGGTTTTTCACGAGTGAATTTGAGTGAAAAAATAAACATGATCGTATGAAACATTATCCATATCACGAGCTGTGTCCTGAAAATCAAATCATAACTAAAGATCAGTATTGCGAAAAAACTGACGACTCAAGTAAGCTATTGATGAAAAAATATCTTAACTACTAACAGAAATAGAGAGCGTGTTTTTTTTTTTTTCATTTTGACAACTCATTACCACAAACGGCATGAGAAACGCTGCAAAAAGGAAGACATTTTGAATGGGAAATTATAACTCATCTACTATATTCTCCTGATCTGGAACCATCTGACTTCACTCTCACTCTTTCTCACCATTTACCATAATTTTTTTAAATCCTGTAAAACCATCTTAATGAAAAATTTTGAATTCGGAACATGATGTCTGAAGAGAGCTCTAATCATTCTTTAGATTAAAACACAAGAGTACCTATCGCCAGGGTATTTCATAAATCATTGTGTGAAATATATCTTAGATCAAAGTTGAATGAAGTTTTCTGCACTATTTTTAAACTTACTTTAAAAACAGCCTTTTAAGATAATCCAATGTTTTCAATCGACTGTTGAACAAAATATTTTATTTGTGACTTTTGCAATCATGAAGGTTGACTACTATCAGAGTAAGACAGAACAAATTAAAATCACCCAACAGTTCATATCAAATGAGGTAGACAGTTTAATATTATTTGTGTGGAAATTTTACTTAAGACGGTCTACTCTTGAAAAACACTTACACTAATAGGACATGAGATCCGTATAATACACATGATGACGGCAACGACTAATTATTTGTTCTCAAACAATCTAAATTATTCTGAAATTGCTTTTAAAACAGATAACTTGAATTGAATATTTCAATTTACAAAGGTAATTAAAAGCTCAAAAGTATTCATATCATAACAAAAAGAAAATACTAGAGAATTAGATACTAGAAAAAATACTCAAGCCTCTTAATGCAGTTTTGGAAAAATAAAAATTAGAGTATTACCAAATATAGAGAGAACCAATGCAATAATGAATAATACTTGCACAGCTTTCATGATTCTGAAAAACAGCACACTCTGGCTGAGTATTTTATACTCATAGTAACCTAACTCAATTTTCTAAAACAGAACATTTTTCTTACTATCGATATTGTGACAGGACTAAAAATCATAGTAAGCAGCAGAAAAAAATAAAGCAACTGTATATATAAATTTCAGAATAATTGTAAAAATGCTAAATATTTTAAGTCGTAGATTCATCTCTTTCTTAGAAATAGGGGGAAGCGAGACTGTCTTATTTGTAGACGATAGGAAGAGATCAGTAAAAATATTTTATAACAAGTTTCTGTTTCATGAAGGACACTCCAATACAAAGCGATTTTACTCTGCAAAAAAGTTTTCTATGCTAATTATTAAGGTAGTTAATAATGTAGTGTTTATTCTTAGTTAAATAATGTATTTTGTTCTAAATAAGAAAAAATCTTATACAGCTGAAAATTATTAGAAACAATTAGGATAATTTCGAGAATAAATTACTTGACACAAATATCGGTGATGTCTTCAATGCAACAAACTTGAAAAGGTTTTGTGTAAAGAAGATCAATAAAATAAAAAACCCGGTAAAGATGTCGAATCCGGGGCATGTTTGTCGCCAAATCATGAAGCCAGTATGGCTTTAGACGCCATCGCAATTTCGTTAAAAAACGCGAACTTTACTTCGTGAAAAACCTTTTGCATAGGGTTGCCATAAAACTGGATCAAAACAACAAGGTTACCATGTTGGCGATATATCGCTAGTGCCCCGGATTTGACATCTCCACCGCAGTACAAAAGTACCAGAAAATCTGTTATTTTATATCCCCTCATAGTTTTTAACACTTCATACTTTTACTCATTCTGATTGGAGGTAGTAGCTCATGAAGTATGTACATTTATTGTAAATCTTCGAGTTCATCCATATACCCTGAACACTCATATTCTTGTTACACAAATCACACCTTGATGTTGTCTTGAACTGATTAAATAATTTAGATAACCTATCTCGAAGGAATATGTATTTCGAAGCATGTTGATTATATCGACAGAGATGTTCACTGGACGACGAATTATGTTCAATTATTTATAAGTTGTACCTGTGGGTAATGCTTGGAAAAGAAGTATGTAGAAGATCTGGTCGAGGGTACACTAGATATTACTGTGAGGAACACAGAGTAATGCAATCTTGCCGTAAATGATTTATTTCTATACTTATATAACAGTGCACTTTTTACAGACTATATGGGCATCGCACCGTTCACAATCTGAATACACTATTATAAACTAATCTTAAAAAATACAATTTCCTAATTTTCTTGGTGACCTTCATTTGCTTTTATTTTCACTTGTCTCTACGTTTTCAGTAGGTAATGCGCTGAAGCAATTTTTCATTTCTTTAGCCAATCCTCTGACATCAACCATTTACCTGACTTTTTTAGGTATATATGTGTTATAACATTTTGAGCGAAACCTTTTATTTGGTCTGAAATAAACAAATTTTTTAATTGTTCTAAGGTATTTACTTTTCTCATAATTTTTACATAATTTGAAATGGTGCAAATATATTCACCATTCAATTATTCTTAACAAACACCACAAACAGTTGATATAAATTCATTAAAACATCATGATAAAATACAGTTTGTTCTGAAATACTTTTACACCAAGACAGCACGTCGGAGTGTTTTAAAATCGTTCAATTATATCCCCCTCAATCATTAAATCATCCAACATCAAAGAAACAATAATGAAAGCACAAAAAATCTAAATACTGAGAAGCATCTTTTAAATGCTACTTCCTACTATTGGCTGGTTTGATGAAGATAATTAAGTCAACTGTAGTGGAGAAATAAACAAAATAAACCGAATCTTAAAAGTAAACTGATAAAATATATTGTATAGGTTATATTTGTACCTGTGAACAAAGATGTTTTTCTCTTAGTTTCAAACAATTTGTCATTTTCTTCTATCGGGCAATCACACACAAGCTGCATGTGTAAGATTTTTGAAAGGATGGTGAATTCTCATCTCGTTTAATATGACAGGCTCTGTCACCATTTCAAAGCGGTTTCAAGGTTGTCCTCTCTATTGTAGACAACAACTTGTCCCTTGAAACTCAAGTACGACATGCTTTCCTACGTCGAAACATCCTGGTTTCCACCTTCTTCGACACGAAGAAGACGTATATTATCGCACCTGATCCCATCTTTTATCCTGCACCATTTATATCATCTATTTTTAATAAGTGCTTAATCAGCGTAGATAGAAGGTGGTCCATATTGTAACGTTTCCTGTCTTTAATTAAGCATAAGACTGTTTACAGCACAATACAATATTTATTTAGAATAGAGAAATTTAAAGATTATTTACATATTAGATTAATTGAAAGGTAGGTGGGAACAGCTTTAACAATCTCATCTCCAAGGAGCTCGGAGGCTCGCCAGAATCTGAGAGTCTGAAGGATGCGACTACTCCCTTCGTGGTTTCAATCTACTCTGCTCTCTTGCGGGGGGAGTTCGTCTCCGTCTTGGAATGTTAATCCCTGAGTTTCACACCCCTGCATCGGAAGGTCATGAGAACCTCGACAACTTCCCGACCCGAGGACAGATTTAATGTCTCTCTGGCCTGGGCTTCCACAGAACTGAAAAACACGTGTTTTCCTGGGGGTGGCCATCTGCATTCCTCTCATGGAGGGCCCAAGATAATTTAGTTGACAACTTGTTTTGCAGTCAGGGAAAATCTGAATTCCAGATGTGGGAATGCTAGACCGCAACGCGCGGTACAATATATTTAATTGAACATAATTATTTTTGAACATTTTGTATATTTTTACCTACAACTTTTTGGTGCCAAAAGAGATTATTTTCGATTGAAGAAAATAAATAAAACGATTACATCGAAAGACTTCATGTATAAACAGTAATTTTGTAGCATGCTCAGACATTTATGAAGTATTGTTCATGTTGAAACACAATTATGTTAATATTTGTAACATACTTTTATTGTTGCGTTGTAATTGATAATATCATTTTAGTGAAGATTAAACGAAAGCATATCAACAACCAAAAAATTTGAGTATATTTCTTGTAGAGTTTCAAAAATCATAAAAAGAATTATTCATTTAAAAAATCTTGTTTCTTTTCCTAAGCACAATTTTATTTCATTACATACTGATTTCCAGTCACTAATTGAATCAATTCACTAAACTAATGTGAGTTATTAGCGGTAGGCAATGCAATAACCACTAATAATCTTTACATTTTCATCATGCATCTGTGAATGAGACACAAATTATTCAAGACAATTGCGAATTCCTGAAGTATATTTTATTAAGCACATTACATTCGGAAAACATCTTTTTCGCTCTTAGAACTGTCCACAGCTTTTCTAATCAATCCTCCTGTGGAAGGTCTATACACTCGCATTCATTAGAACTGTCACAAGTACCGTCATCATAGAAAAAGTAAGTGCATAATTCTGTGCAAAGGCGGGCATCACACGAGTAACCTAATGTAGCTGTAAGTAATGACACAATAATAAAAACAAGTGATTGGAAAAATACTTCATTTAATAATCCCCTGAAAGGAATTTGAGTTAAATTGTTGTGTGTAATACGAGTTACAAAAATAAATTATAATTTACACAAATTCATGAACTTTATTTTCGTTAATACTATAAAATATCAAGTAAAGAATATATAAGTGGCAAAATACACATTTACTCCCTTCTAAAAACCTCTTTCTAAAGTATGATTCGAGGATTCCCTTCTACCAAGATTCTTTAAGATTGCGTTAATTTCTTTGAGGACTAGTAGCAACACCTAGCATCTGCGGTGAAGAATTGCTTAGTTGCTTGCATCTATTGATTTCAGTGTCCTTTTACTCATATTTTACACCAAATTTAAATTAATGGACTTGCTGCAGTATAAAGACCTTTTATGCCAACGCTTTTGGCGAGTTTTTTGGGTTCAAAAGGGTCGCCAAGGAAGAATGTGTTTGTAAACAAGCTGTTTTAGGCTTAGTAAAAGAATGAAAGGAATGAAAAAATTGTATTCGGACTCCAACTTTAAGATTTCCGGAAAATAATGAAAGATCTTGTTAAAAGAATTTTAAAGCATTTAAATTGAATATGTAAAAAAAATTGGAAATTTTTTTTCTTAAGTTTTTCACCCTATTTTATGCTCCTCCCAATCAATACATGCAACTTCTAGATATTTATTGAAACAATAATTTCTTTTCTTCTCACATGAATTTTTAAGTAAATACAAAGCTAAATAAAGTTGGAAATCAGCTCGCACGAAAAATTCTATTTAATTAACCACGATTAATTAGGGAAATCCAAAAGAAATCTTTTTATCCTGACATAAATAAATACAAAACAAACGATTAGCAACTCCCTCATTCCCTAAAGTGAGCGAAAGAACACCCTGGAACTTATTTACAACCCTAAAAGCAGAAAACATGGTCAAATACAAAATTATTAGGGTTTATAAAAATTATAAAAAAATGATTAGAAGAAATTAAAATGAAATTAAAAAAGGGCAACCTGATGCGACTCTATGACTGTACTATGTTGTGTGTAAAATACAAACTGAAAGTTACACAAATTTACAGGAAATGGAAAAAATTGGGGGAAAATGCACAAGGACCGATGAAACCAAATTACAATGAGCATTTGATAAGAGCATTTCAAAAAATTTTAGAAGACAAAAAAGATGGGTTATGTAAGTTTAAGCCTCGTGATGTTGCCATAATGCTAAGAAAACGGGGTTGTCAATGCATGCCATTCTCGTGCCAAAAAACACGTCAACAAAAGCGCAAAAAGCTTTGCCACAAAGTCTATACAACATCTGCACCAAATCCATTTGCAATGATTATAGCATCTGTATGTACATTTCACACTACAAATTAAGTCCCGTCCTGTCAAATGTTTAAATTATCATTTAGAGTATTTCTCACAAGCGTTAATTCTAATTTCCAACAAAATGCATGGCAAAACGTTCTCACCTCCGTCCTGTTACTACGTACTAAAGGCTCACTTCAATTGCATCCCATTCGCTTGTTCGAAGTTGATTCTGTATTTTTTGACGTCCAAACCTATTTTGTGTTCATTCACCCCTTCTATTCTACGTTGATTCCTGTCTTCAAGATTTTGCATAGCGTTGAATTTAGTTAGTATCACGTTCTGCCGTGTATTAGCAACATTATGCAGCTCATATATGTATATGTATATATATATATATATATATATATACATATATACATATACATATATGAGCTGCATAATGTTGCTGTTCATAATACATATATGAGCTGCATAATGTTAAAAAAAAACTGGTAGCTAGGATTATATTTTAATGCTTACGAAGCGCATTCTTAAATGTCACTTTTATTCACAGGTGTTTCCATTATTTTGATAGCCACCTGTATATATATATATATATATATATATATATAGACCATCACCACAAATCAAAAAGGAGAAACCAAATAAAAACAAAAACAAAATGCAAATAATAACAAGAACAAAAATGGAGCAAAATAACAACAATAATATTGACCCTTTAGATGAACAGCGCTGAAAGCCGCAGAGAACAAATAAAGGGAAATAATAAGTAAAACTACCCTAAGAATAGAATAGATTTCCCCGAGAAACAAGATGAAATAAAATATGTAAATGTTAAGTGAGCCTGCCTACTTTTTCAAGGGGAGCAAGGCCAGGTTGTCACTTAAAAATGCGATGCTTTGAGTTTTTTCTGTACTTATGTGAGGCCAGGCCGAAGAGATCAACAAAAGTTACCCCCGAAAACTCAAAGTAATCAAAGGATCTGGCAATGTTTTGCTCTCCTAGCTTGGGCGGCAACTTTTGGTAAGGTATTACGTTGGCTATGTTCTTTTGATTCCTAACCTTGGTAACAGGTATTATTTTCATGATTTTTTTCTCTCTGGTAGTACTTTGAGTTTTCGGGGGTAACTTTTGTTGATCTCTTCGGCCTGGCCTCACATAAGTACAGAAAAAACTCAAAGCATCGCATTTTTAAGTGACAACCTGGCCTTGCTCCCCTTGAAAAAGTAGGCAGGCTCACTTAACATTTACATATTTTATTTCATCTTGTTTCTCGGGGAAATCTATTCTATTCTTAGGGTAGTTTTACTTATTATATATATATATATATATATATATATATATATATATATATATATATATATATATATATATATATATATATATATATATATATATATATATATATATATATATATATATATATATATATATATATATATATATATATATATATATATATATATATATATATACAGGTGGCTATCAAAATAATGGAAACACCTGTGAATAAAAGTGACATTTAAGAATGCGCTTCGTAAGCATTAAAATATAATCCTAGCTACCAGTTTTTTTTAATATAAAAAGTACTATATATCATGGTAGTTTGGGGGAGCTTTAGTGAAGTTGTATATGTCGTGGATTTTTGTCAAAAGCGTAAAATGTCTGACCTCACAGACTTTCAAAGAGGCCAAATTGTAGGAGCCCGACTAGTTGGAGCAACTGTGACCGAAACATCCCAGATTTTAGGCGTTTCTAGAGGTACGGTGTCTAAAGTCATGACAGCGTACACACAGTGCGGCAAGACAAGCTCGGCAAAGCAAAATAGTGGACGGAAGGAGAAGCTGAGTGAAAGAAACCGACGGGTATTGAAGCGGATTGTAATGTCTAAAAAGAAAACAACTGCAGCCAAAGTGACCGCAGAGCTCAATCGGCATCTGGATTCTCCAGAGTCAATAATAACAGTTAGGAGGCACCTTCATAAACAGAACATTTACGGCAGAGTAGCAATTCCCAAGCCATTTGTCACGGATGTTAATGCCAAACGTCGTCTACAGTGGTGCCACAACCACAAAACCTGGTCGATTGATAAGTGGAAGACAGTTATATGGTCAGACGAATCATCTTTCACACTTTTCCCCACAACAGGACGGGTGCACGTTTGGAGGACACCTGCACAAGCGTATGATCGTGATTGTCTCCTTCCAACTGTCAAGCATGGAGATGGATCTGTCATGGTATGGGCAGCCATGTCGTGGTTTTCTGCTTCCCCAATCGTAACCCTGAAAGGAAGGATCACTGGGGAGAAGTATAGAGAAGTTTTAGCTGACCAGGTCCATCCTATGATGCAAACTTTGTTTCCTGCAGGAGATGGAATTTTCCAGGATGATAATGCTCTTATTCATGCAGCGGGACTGGTCCAATCATGGTTTGATGAACACGAGGTCCCCCGACCTCAATATAATCGAACCCTTATGGTCTATTTTAGAGCGTTCAATCCGGAATCGATATCCTCCACCGGCATCTCTCCCGGAACTTTCACAATATCTCCATGAAGAATGGTACAATATTCCTCTAAACACTATTCAGCACTTGTATGATTCGATTCCCAGGCGAATCCAAGCTGTATTACATGCCAAAGGCGGTCCTACGCCATATTAGTAAAGGATTCCTTATAAATCCAGTGTGTTTCCATTATTTTGATAACACCCTATATATATATATATATATATATATATATATATATATTGAACAGTATTACACAAAATCATTATAGCCATTTCCACACAACAAATTAACACGCTATTAAGACAGTGTAGAACAAAAGCAAACAGATATACTCAACACTACGCTGAACTGTTCCAGACCGCATAAAGACAGAGCCATCAAATGTTTGCTGCAACGCCCCAGAAAGAAATCCATTAGATTATCTTCTCCCGGGTCACGGTTAAGAATCATGAATATGTGACGTGTATATGTTTATGACTAGTTAATTCTGTGTGTGGAAATAGTTAATTTGCTGTTCAATACGGTATTTGGGGAGGTGCAAGAGCACTGTTTAGCATTCTCGCTGCTCATACCTAGAAACACCATTTTTATATTGTTCATGTTAGGCTCCTCCCTGATGACGCCCTGATCCACCAACACAACACAATTCGCTTCTTTAAAACCCCTTTCATTAAGTATATATATATACTATTTCATTTGGAGCTGTGATATGCGATATTAATGCATATATTTACTCTAAATGGACTTATATAAGATATAAAATGTAAGTAATGATATTGACATCAATAGATAAAAACAATCAAAAGACTGAAGCGCAGATACTGTGCGTGAGTCTGGTAGTTTCAATTATTCTGGTATGTGTACATTTTTAATGAACTACTGAAGGGTAGGACTACAGCAAATAAAATTACATATTTTAAGAATTTAAACTCTTTACTCTTTGGAGAAACCCTCTTAATTTTCAGTATTGAAATATAAGTACAGATTTTAAAAAATCTTACCAAAGGAATAGAGGATCAAGGCAATGGAATGTAATACTTCAATAGCATTCATGATTCTGAAATAAAGCAGATTACCAATGATTTTTCTTAGATTCATCAATATCCCGTTGCTCCAGTGCGACGTAAATTCAACAGTCTATCATCTACTTATCTACCTTAGACTCATATTAACTACTTAATTTTCAAAGCGGACATTTTTGTTACAATCGATATTGTTGCAAACTTGAAAATCATGGTTAGCAGTACAAATAAATTAAAGAAACAATTGTTTGTTGAATTTTAGAATCATTCCATAGATGCTAAATATTGCATGTAGTAAATCTATCTATCTTTTCTTTTAATATTATCAAGTCAGTATTGTTCTAATTATTCACAATTAACAGAGATAAAGAAAATATTCGTTTCCCAAATTTTCCAAAAATTTCAAATTTTCAGTTTTACTTTTTAAGTAAATAGCAGACAGTATGAACCATACTTACACACATATTATTCACGTTAACAATGCACACTAGCTAGAAGATTTGAAGTACCTAAATAATTAGAATAACTTACCTTGATGCAATAGGGCTAACGGAGCATTTTGTTGATATCGTTAGATATGTTCATTGGACAGCTAATAATGTTCTCAATAGAGTTTTTAAACACTACAAATGGGATAGTACGGGGCAAAGAATCGCCCAAACACATCTCCAGAGTTGTCTGCTTCTGGGGGGCTTTGATTTGTTATCTATCGCATAAAGCGTTTTAATTTTCTATAGGCTCAGGATACAACAATGGGAGTCAGTACTCCATACGCTTACTCTATTAACTTAGGTGGTTGTATCTTGGTGACGAGATTCCTAGTCATTAGCAAAATTGAACAGATCGATGGACGACATATCTCGTCTGAACCACTTCGGGGGTAAGACTAAGGGGTACCCTGAACCATATCGCCCACGAATGGTCATGTGATTGACTACGAGGTCATATCGACATCAGACTCTGAAAAGCAGTTGACCAAGTTCTGATCTATAATGGTAATTAATGGGAAGCAGAGCTCAGAATTTTTACTTGTCACTCTCCGTAGCTCTGATTAGTTATCCCTGAAGTAGGGATAACAATGGATGAGGGACCACGTTGCAAAGGATAGGGAGATTAAAAGTCTTTTTTTCAATCAATCCAGTAGTATATAAATGTTGAACCAAACTTAATGTAGCATTGAGTTTAGGGCATTACCTGAACCTTTATAACCTATCTATATATTTCACTAACTTACGTGGCACGGACATGTATATTATTTTTATATTGGCGAATGACAACAAATGTAAAAACAGTATAAAATCAACAGCTACGGAATTCATACCACAATTTTTCCATTTTTTAAATGCTTGGTTTGAGTTATTGCTAAAACTATACTGAAGAACTCGCTTCATGAAATTCTTCATCACTTTGATCATAGAAGGCAGTGACAAAAATCTGGAAGATAGAAATCATCACAGGAAAGAAAATTATATGGAACTTGAAAATAGGCTTAGATGTCAAAATCTATGGAAGCGCCTTTGAACCAGTGAATATAGGATACAATTTAAGTGGACGCTTGGTATTTAATTGTGGTATCATGAATGAAAGATGCTTTTCTGCCGTGCTTTTTATTATAAATAAGATTAACATTAGTAAGGAGTACATGAAGTGCTGTTAAATATTTCTAATTACTTTATCTCATTCGGGATTGTTTTCTTTTATGGTGCAAGGCTCAAACTTAGTCAAGGTACGCCAGGCACGAGAATAACATCAAGTAATGTACCCACACAAGGAGAGTTTTGGACACAGAAGAAAGAAATACACTCAGAGTAAGTTACAGGAATGGAACCTGCTCCTCCTACAGCTCGTAGTTTGATAGCACAACGAACAAACCCACTGAACCACTGCGGCTCCAACCAATGTCTTTGGTTGGATCAAATTTCGAACTCGCAACTCAACGATTGCTAACCCGCGACTCAGCCAACTGGCCTATCAGGGACCCTCCAGCCATTAAGAACACGTAAGTACCACGCCGATAGAGAATTATCGACCGGAAAATAAAATATTACTTAAACTCTCCCAATTAAGAAATTAAACACATCATTTATGCTTCTTATAACAGCTATTTTCCTCGAAAATGAAAGAAAGTCTTCATTAACGTGCTTCACACACAAATCGAAGAAAAAATTCATTTTCACACAATGCCACTTAATCTAGTTATTTTATTGTCCGCATTGAAAGACTTTACAAATTTAAATTGGAACTCAACTCACCAAGACAAGTTAGCTGTTAAAGAATGTTAATTCAACGAAAGCTTGGCAGGGTAGCTTGGTACAATCCAAGAATCTGTACATCTAGTTTCGACTTTATAGGTGATATTTGAGATCTACAAAAACTGTGACTGAATCAAAAATCTTGTCATCCTTACTCAACAGAAAATGATCAGTAAAACCTGAAATCGCAGCCATAAGGAAATATTCTAAAGAATTTTTTAATATCAATATTTTAAAAATACAGCTCAAATTTCAATAATAATTGGCTGCTTTTTGTGCTGACGGGCAGAACTAATTGGTAGCTGAAATTTTTTTGAAAGGATTGAAGAACCGTATATAAAGCTGAAAAATTCAATACTTATAATAATCAATGAATAATTAGAATAAGTAATGAATAATACATAATTCAATACTTATAATAATTAATACATATTGCACTGTTGTGCGAAACTTAAGGAACCCCATTATTTTATAGATTACGACAATAAAAATGAAACAAAACAGACTGGCGATTTGCATAATCGAGAATAATTCATAGAAAGTTGATTTAAATTTTGGAATTGTGAAGTCAGAGGCTCGAATATAGGGATGGGCTTTGCTACCACAGAAACTCATCCGCATCCTCATTCTCTGTGTACAAACAGATGTGGTCCTACAGCCTCCAAAGGACAACTTTAATAGTTCATAACTTAATAAGAGGTATAGTGACAACTCTTGTTCATTACTTCTTGTTGTCTTCCTCAGAGGCATGAATCAATTAAACTTCACACTAAGTATTGTTCAAGGCCGACTAATTGCTATGCTGTTCAAGTTGATGACTCGAAATTGTACAAAGTTTGAGAAAAGCGCATTTGCATTTTATATAACATCGACCTTAAAAACACGTGTGATATTTAGGCTCCATTCACACGGACTTTTTCTAATGCGCGTTTGATAAGACTTTTCCAGCGTTACCATGTGAACACCTCTTGGGCGTTTTTCGAGGTCAGTTTTCGTTATGCATTAAATTGTGCTTTTTATTCCCCTAATCCAAGTTTCTATCTTTTGAATGGTTAGAGATAGAGTCAAAATTTCAACGGATTTCAAATCAGCGTAAAATTTTACGTCAGATCGATACATAAAAATTATTTCCTTTGAAAAAATTATTTCTTGTCAGTAGTCGCAACTAATCTTTTTGTATATTCCTTTCATACTAAGCGTAAGCGGAAGTATTGCCTTGTTTTTAAAGGGAATGTCACTTTAATAAGATATTTTGTTATCCCTCCCTTATCAACTGTTTTAATTTTACAGCCATTAAAAATCTTTCCAAACCTAAAATTGATTTCCCTGTGCCTGGATTTGGTTAACTTAGAAATGTATAAAAATGATCAATAAAATGCCTAAAATAATCTAAAAAAATATTCAAAATGACGTAAAAATTTGATTTGTAATATATGTAAAAATTACTATATATATGTAAAAATTTCATATAAAAGTTTAAATTTTAATTTAAATATGAATATCCTTACATTACACGCTCATAAGGCATCTCCGAGGATAACTCTTGATTTTGCTTATCATTTTTACAGATTTCGGAACACGTTTATCTTGAGCAGTTTTTAGAGTTTTAATTTTGCACATTTTCCATAAACTTATAGTATCAATTAAACTTAAGAGTAACCAAATTAAAAAAACATTCACAATAGTACATTCGAAACAATAATGTTAAAGGCCCTGGAAACCCAATATTGTTCAGTTCCTTCAAGTTCACTTGAGATTGAACGCCTTCGACTCAAATTCTCCACCTGTCACTTGTCACCATCGATCACTGTACGACTACTCGTCCAATTATGTTAAATGCAGTATTATACTCTATCATGGGGGGAATCCTGAAGAACACTAGAAAGTGATTTTATAAAATTAAGTTTTGACTCGTATTTGTGTTAAATTTTTCATTTCTCCTCAACCCCCCCCCAAAAAAAAAAAAAAAAAAATTGGTTCCTTACGTACTTGCTTTTAAAATTATTTAACACCACCATTTTGGTACACTTATTCATCAGAACTCTGCAGGTAATGTAGGCTACATATTAACTCCCGTTCTGTTTGTCGTGGGTGTGCAGAGGGGGCTGAAAGCAATTCGAAATCCCCATAGGAATAGCAATAGCATTGAGTATTTTTACGATCACTGTCTGAACAATTCATATCAAATATATGCGGTACGGTGTCTAGGGTGTGAAGAAGTGAAGCCGGATAATACGGAGATTAGGACTAACACAACATTTTATTTCTCTACTAAAAAACTATATGCACCAACGGTTATAAAAATGATGGAAAAGCTACACGCTGCCACATAAATGAATTGTATAAAACGACACTAGCTCCACCTGGGCGTGGAAGCTTTCAGTCCCTAGTTCTCTCACTGAGTCAGGAAAACAGGTTCTACTAGTCACGCTCGAAGATCAGCAAGTGCCTTCTCGCACTTGTACAAAGTTAGCGGAGTTCAGCGGACACCTAGGCGCGCCGCTCTTTCCTTTGTTTCAGTCTCACGCAACACCTGCACGTTTGGTCAAGTTGATCATCAGCACCATATGATGGAGAGGCTTGTGGGCACTCCGATTCCACAAATCGGCCATACTGACTAGGTGACGACCTCGACACTTTTAATGATGCCTCTGGTATTTCAAAACATCTAAAAATACAAAAGGGTAAAAAGCAGTATCTACATCACAAAATGAAAAAAAATATATGTTCTATGTTCAGTCAGTTTTTTTTCATCCAGAATAGAGGGCTTCAAGTTGTCTGCAGCGGTTGATGTCCAATAGGGTCCTTCAGAATTGCCGACCTTCTCGAGGTCGTAGCGGTCATTTGGCTTGACTGCCTTGATACGATAGGGTCCGAGGAATTTAGCACGAAGCTTCATCCCTGTGCCATACTGCTGGGTTCTTAGGATGGCAACAAGCTCTCCAATCTTGTACTCGACGACTTTCTTTCGTCTCTTTTTGTAACTCCTTCCTTGCATGCCACCACCATTCCTGTAATTATCATAACCCCCTCTGTCGTCCATTCCTCAGTCAGAAGTTCCATACCTGTCAGAAGCAGCGAAGGATCTTCCTCCAGGTGGTCCTCCTGCAGCACTTCCAAAGCTTCTGTCTGTTGACCCAAAACCAGACGCCATACCGGATCTAAATATGATAGAAACACGTTCAAACTTCCTGTATACTTGGATAAACTTATAATTAACAGATTCCAAATCAATTTTAAAAAAGAAAGAAATTTTTTTTTTAGTCAGAGCCATTTGTGTGTCGGGGAAAAGTGATATCCCATGATAAATGGGACAAAAAAATGGAAAAACCGCACTATTTTACGGATTTCTCCCGAACCAAAACTTCGATTGGTTTCAAAATTTGTGTGTATTATAAGTATAGAAAGAGATATGCCAAGCGATTTTAAAATCCATCGATTAGTTCCGGAGTTATGGAATCAAAATTAGCCAAATCGGTCAGAGAATGCAATAAAATTTTCACTTTTCCCGTTTAAATTGTCAGATTGGTCTGAAAATTGGTACGCATAAATTTTTCATACCCAAATAGATATGCGACAAGCAATTTTAAAATCCATCCAGCCATTCGGGAGTTACAGACTACGAACTTTGCGAAATAACGAAAATCGCCTCAATTCCTCGTGAAACGCACGTTTCTAACATTTTCGCAAAAACAGTCGACATTCCGCCTCTAATTATCATAGAAGCACGTTCTAAACTGTTGTATACTTGGATAAAGGTACAATTAACAGATTCCCCAAGCGATTTTAAAAACGGACAAAAACTTTTTTAGTTAGAGCCATTTGTGTGTCGGAGAAAAGTGATTTCCCATGTTAAATATGTCAAAACATGGAAAAACCGCACACTTTTCCGGATTTCTCCCGAAGAAAAACTCCAATTGGTCTGAAAATTTGTGTGTATTATGATTTTGAGTTTAGAAGGATATGAGCCAAGCGATTTCAAAATCCATTGAGTAGATCGGGAGTTATGGCCTCTCAAACGTGCCAACTCGGGTCAGGAAATGCGCTGAAATTTTCACTTTTCCCATTTAAATTGTCGGATCGGTCTGAAAATTGGTGTGCATTAATCTTTCATACCCAAATAGATATGTGCCAAGGGATTTTAAAATCCATCGAGCCTTTCGGGTGTTTCAGCCCAGGAAAAATAGCGAAATAACGAAAATCGTCTCCATTCCTCGTGAAACGCCCGTTTTACACGTTTTCGCAAATCCAGCCGCCATTCCGCCACTAATTATGATAGAAACACGTTCCAAATTGCTGTAAACTTGGATAAACGTATATTTAACAGATTCCCCACGCGATTTTAAAAACGGACAAAAACATTTTTAGTTAGAGCCATTTGTGTGTCGGAGAAAAGTGATTTCCCATGTTAAATTGTTCAAAAATATGGAAAAACCACACACTTTTCCGGATTTCGCCAGATGCGAAACACCGATTAGTCCGAAAATTCGTGTGTATTATATTTTTGAGTTTAGAAAGAGATGTACCAAGCGATTTTAAAATCCATTGATTACTTCGGGAGTTATGGCCTCGCAAATGAGCCAACTCGGGTCAGGAAATGCACTAAAATTTTCACTTTTCCCGTTTAAATTCACGCATTAGTCTGAAAATTGGTGTGCATTAATTTTTCGTACCCAAATAGATATATGCCAAGCGATTTTTAAATACATCGATTAGTTAGGGAGTTATGGCCTCCCAAACGTGACAACTCGGGTCAGGAAATGCGCTGAAATTTTCACTTTTCCCATTTAAATTGTCGGATCGGTCTGAAAATTGTTGTGCATTAATCTTTCGTACCCAAATAGATATGTACCAAGGGATTTTAAAATCCATCGAGCCTTTCGGGTGTTTCAGCCGAGGAAAAATAGCGAAATAACGAAAATCGTCTCCATTCCTCGTGAAACGCCCGTTTTACACGTTTTCGCATATCCAGCCGCCATTCCGGCTCTAATTATTATAGAAACACGTTCTAAATTGCTGTAAACTTGGATAAACTTATATTTAAGAGATTCCCAAAGCGATTTTAAAAAAAGGAAAAAACTTTTTTAGTTAGAGCCATTTGTGTGTCGGAGAAAAGTGATTTCCCATGTTAAATGGTTAAAAATATGGAAAAACCACAATTTTTTCCGGATTTCGCCAGATGCAAAACTCCTATTAGTCTGAAAATTTGTGTGTATTATTATATTTTTGAGTTTACAAAGAGATGTACCAAGCGATTTTAAAATCCATTGATTAGTTCGGGAGTTATGTCCTCGCAAAATTGACAACTCTGGTCAGGAAATGCACTAAAATTTTCACTTTTCCCGTTTAAATTGTTGCATTAGTCTGAAAATTGGTGTGCATTAATTTTTCATACCCAAACAGATATATGCCAAGCGATTTTTAAATACATCGATTAGTTAGAGAGTTATGGCCTCCCAAACGTGCCAACTCGGGTCCGGAAATGCGTTGAAATTTTCACTTTTCCCATTTAAATTGTCGGATCGGTCTGAAAATTGGTGTGCATTAATGATTCATACCCAAATAGATATGTGCCAAGGGATTTTAAAATCCATCGAGCCTTTCGGGTGTTTCAGCCGAGGAAAAATAGCCAATAACGAAAATCGTCTCCATTCCACGTGAAACGCCCGTTTTACACATTTTCGCAAATCCAGCCGCCATTCCGGCTCTAATTATGTTAGAAACACGTTCCAAATTACTGTAAACTTGGATAAACGTATATTTAACAGATTCCCCAAGCGATTTTAAAAACGGACAAAAACTTTTTTGGTTAGAGCCATTTGTGTGTCGGAGAAAAGTGATTTCCCATGTTAAATGGTTCAAAAATATGGAAAAACCACACACTTTTCCGGATTTCGCCAGATGCAAAATTCCGATTTGTCTGAAAATTTGTGTGTGTTATATTTTTGAGTTTAGAAACAGATGTACCGAGCGATTTTATTATCCATTGATTAGATCGGGTGTTATGGCTTCCCAAAGTTGCCAACTCGGGTCAGGAAATGCACTGAAATTTTCACTTTTCCCGTTTAAATAGTCGCATTGGTCGGAAAATTATTGTGCATTAATTTTTCATACCCATATAGATATATGCCAAGCGATTTTAAAATCCATCGAATAGTTAGGGAGTTATGGCCTCCCAAACGTGCAACTCGGGTCAGGAAATGCGCTGAAATTTTCACTTTTCCCATTTAAATGGTCGGATCGGTCTGAAAATTGGTGTGCATTGATGTTTCATACCGAAATTGATATGTGCCAAGGGATTTTAAAATCCATCGAGACTTTCGGGTGTTACAGCCGAGGAAATTAGCGAAATAACGAAAATCGTCTGCATTCCTCGTGAAACGCCCGTTTTACACATTTTCGCAAATCCAGCCGCCATTCCGGCTCCAATTATGATAGACACATTCTAAATTACTGTAAACGTGTATAAACGTATATTTAACAGTTTCCCCAAGCGATTTTAAAAACGGACAAAAACTTTTTTAGTTTGAGCTATTTGTGTGTCGGAGAAAAGTGATTTCCTATGTTAAATGGTTCAAAAATATGGAAAAACCACACACTTTTTCGGATTTCGCCAGATGCAAAACTCCGATTAGTCTGAAAATTTGTGTGTATTATATTTTTGAGTTTAGAAAGAGATGTACCAAGCGATTTTAAAATCCATTGATCAGTTCGGGAGTTATGGCCTGCCAAATTTGCCAACTCGGGTCAGGAAATGCACTGAGAGTTTCACTTTTCCCGTTTAAATTGTCGCATTGGTCTGAAAATTGGTGTGCATTAATTTTTCATACCCAAATAGATATACGCCAAGCTATTTTAAAATCCATCGATTAGTTAGGAAGTTATGACCTCCCAAACTTGCCAACTCGGGTCTGCAAATGCACTGAAATTTTCACTTTTCCCATTTAAATTGTCGGATCGGTCTGAAAATTGGTGTGCATTAATGTTTCATACCGAAATTGATATGTGCCAAGGGATTTTAAAATCCATAGAGCCTTTCGGGTGTATAGCGAAATAATGAAAATCGTCTGCATTCCTCGTGAAACGCACGTTTTACGCGTTTTCGTAAATCCAGCCGCAATTCCGGCTCTAATTATGATAGAAACACGTTCTAAATTGCCTTAAACTTGGATAAACGTATATTTAAAAGATTCCCCAAGCGATTTTAAAAACGGACAAAAACGTTTTCAGTTAGGGCCATTTGTGTGTCGGAGAAAAGTGATTTCCCATGTTAAATGGTTCAAAAATATGGAAAAACCACACACTTTTCCGGATTTCGCCAGATGCAAAACTCCGATTAGTCTGAAAATTTGTGTGTATTATATTTTTGAGTTTAGAAAGTGATGTACCGAGCGATTTTTTAATCCGTTGATTAGTTCGGGAGTTATGGCCTCCCAAAGTTGCCAACTCGGGTCATGAAATGCACTAAAATTTCACTTTTCCCGTTTAAAGTGTCGCATTGGTCTGAAAATTGGTGTGCATTAATCTTTCATACCCAAATAGATATATGAAAAGCGATTTTAAAATCCATCTATTAGTTAGGGAATTATGGCCTCTCAAACTTGCCAACTCGGGTCACGAAATGCGCTGAAATTTTCACTTTTCCCATTCATATTCTCGGATCGGTCTGAAAATTTGTGTGCATTAATGTTTCATACCCAAATAGATATGTGACAAGGGATTTTAAAATCCATCGATCCTTTCGTGTGTTACAGACGAGGAAAATAGCGAAATAACGAAAATCGTCTCCATTCCTCGTGAAACGCACGTTTTACACGTTTTCGCAAATCCAGACGCTTTTCCGGCTCTAGTTATGATAGAAACACGTTCTAAATTACTGTAAACTTGGATAAACTTATACTTAAGAGATTCCCCAAGCGATTTTAAAAACGAACAAAAACCTTTTTAGTTAGAGCCATTTGTGTGTGGAAAAAAGTGATTTCCCATGTTAAATGGTTCAAAAATATGGAAAAACCACACTCTTTTCCGGATTTCTCCAGATGCAAAACTCCGATTAGTCTGCAAATTTGTGTGTATTATATTTTTGAGTTTAGAAAGAGATGTACCAAGCGATTTTAAAATCCATTGATCAGTTCGGGAGTTATGGCCTCCCAAATTTGCCAACTCGGGTCAGGAAGTGCGCTGAAATTTTCACTTTTCCAATTTAAATTGTCGCATCGGTCTGAAAATTGGTGTGCATTAATGTTTCATACCCAAATAGATATGTGCCAAGGGATTTTAAAATCCATCGATCCTTTCGTGTTACAGACGAGGAAAATAGCGAAATAACGAAAATCGTCTAAATTCCTCGTGAAACGCACGTTTTACACGTTTTCGCAAATCCAGACGCTATTCCGGCTCTAGTTATGATAGAAACACGTTCTAAATAACTGTAAACTTGGATAAACTGATACTTAAGAGATTCCCCAAGCGATTTTAAAAACGGACAAAAACCTTTTTAGTTAGAGCCATTTGTGTGTGGAAAAAAGTGATTTCCCATGTTAAATGGTTCAAAAATATGGAAAAACCACACTCTTTTCCGGATTTCTCCAGATGCAAAACTCCAATTAGTCTGCAAATTTGTGTGTATTATATTTTTGAGTTTAGAAAGAGATGTACCAAGCGATTTTAAAATCCATTGATCAGTTCGGGAGTTATGGCCTCCCAAATTTGCCAACTCGGGTCAGGAAATGCACTGAAAGTTTCACTTTTCCCGTTTAAATTGTCGCATTGGTCTGAAAATTGGTGTGCATTAATTTTTCATACCCAAATAGATATATGCCAAGCGATTTTAAATTCCATCGATTAGTTCGGGAGTTATGGCCTCCCAAACTTGCCAACTCGGGTCAGGAAATGCACTGAAATTTTCACTTTTCCCGTTTAAATTGTCGCATCGGTCTGAAAATTGGTGTGCATTAATTTTTCATACCCAAATAGATATATGCCAAGCGATTTTAAAATCCAGCGATTAGTTAGGGAGTTAAGGCCTCCCAAACTGCCAACTCGGGTCAGGAAGTGCGCTGAAATTTTCACTTTTCCCATTTATATTGTCGAATCTGTCTGAAAATTCGTGTGCATTAATGTTTCATACCCAAATAGATATGTGCCAAGGGAATTTAAAATCCAGCGAGCCTTTCGGGTGTTAGAGACTATGAAAATAACGAAATAACGAAAGTCGTCTCCATTGCTCGTGAAACGCACGTTTTAAACTTTTTCGCAAATCCTACCGCCATTCCGGCTCTAATTATGATAGAAAAACATTTTAAATTGCTGTAAACTTGGATAAACTTATATGTAACAGATTTCGCAAGCGATTTTAAAAACGGACAAATAGTTTTTTAGTTAGAGCCATTTGTGTGTCGGAGAAAAGTGATTTCCCATGTTAAATGGTTCAAAAATATGGAAAAACCACACTCTTTTCCGGATTTCTCCAGATGCAAAAGTCCGATTAGTCTGAAAAATTGTGTGTATTATATTTTTGAGTTTAGAAAGAGATGTACCAAGCGATTTTAAAATCCATTGATTAGTTTGGGAGTTATGGCTTCCCAAATTTGCCAACTCGGGTCAGGAAATGCACTGAAATTTTCACTTTTCCCGTTTAATTTGTCGGATTGGTCTGAAAATTAGTGTGCATTAATTTTTCATACCCAAATAGATATATGCCAAGCGATTTTAAAATCCATCGATTAGTTAGGGAGTTATGGCCTC
The DNA here is from genome assembly GCA_933210815.1 of Meta bourneti. NCBI lineage: Eukaryota > Metazoa > Arthropoda > Arachnida > Araneae > Tetragnathidae > Meta > Meta bourneti. Next base: position 19,334,285 of record OW119922.1, read on the forward strand.
CCAAACTTGCCAACTCGTGTCAGGAAATGCACTAAAATTTTCACTTTTCCCATTTAAATTGTCGGATCGGTCTGAAAATTGGTGTGAATTAATGTTTCATACCCAAATAGATATGTGCCAAGGGATTTTAAAATCCAGCGAGCCTTTCGGGTGTTAGAGACTATGAAAATAACGAAATAACGAAAGTCGTCTCCATTGCTCGTGAAACGCACGTTTTAAACGTTTTCGCAAGTCCTGCCGCCATTCCGGCTCTAATTATGATAGAAACACGTTTTAAATTGCTGTAAACTTGGATAAACGTATATGTAACAGATTTTGCAAGCTATTTTAAAAACGGACAAAAAGTTTTTTAGTTAGAGCCATTTGTGTGTCGGAGAAAAGTGATTTCCCATGTTAAATGGTTCAAAAATATGGAAAAACCACACTCTTTTCCGGATTTCTCCAGATGCAAAACTCCGATTAGTCTGAAAATTTGTGTTTATTATATTTTTGAGATTAGAAAGAGATGTACCAAGCGATTATAAAATCCATTGATTAGATCGGGTGTTATGGCTTCCCAAAGTTGCCAACTCGGGTCAGGAAATGCACTGAAATTTTCACTTTTCCCGTTGAAATTGTCGCCTTGGTCTGAAAATTGGTGTGCATTAATTTTTCATACAGAATTGGTATATGCCAAGCGATTTTAAAATCCATCGATTAGTTAGGGAGTTATGGCCTCCCAAACTGCCAACTCGGGTCAGGCAGTGCGCTGAAATTTTCACTTTTCCAATTTAAATATTCGGATCGATCTGAAAATTAGTGTGCATTAATGTTTCATACCCAAATAGATATGTGCCAAGGGATTTTAAAATCCAGCGAACCTTTCGGGTGTTAGAGACTATGAAAATAACGAAATAGCGAAAGTCGTCTCCATTGCTCGTGAAACGCACGTTTTAAACGTTTTCGCAAATCCTTCTGCCATTCCGGTTCTAATTATGATAGAAACACGTTCTAAATTGCTGTAAACTTGGATAAACTTATATTTAACAGATTTCGCAAGCTATTTTAAAAACGGACAAAAAGTTTTTTGGTTAGAGCCATTTGTGTGTCGGAGAAAAGTGATTTCCCATGTTAAATGGTTCAAAAATATGGAAAAACCACACTCTTTTCCGGATTTCTCCAGATGCAAAAGTCCGATTAGTCTGAAAATTTGTGTGTATTATATTTTTGAGATTAGAAAGAGATGTACCAAGCGATTTTAAAATCCATTGATTAGATCGGGTGTTATGGCTTCCCAAAGTTGTCAACTCGGGTCAGGAAATGCACTGAAATTTTCACTTTTCCCGTTGAAATTGTCGCCTTGGTCTGAAAATTGGTGTGCATTAATTTTTCATACCCAAATAGATATATGCCAAGCGATTTTAAAATCCATCGATTAGTTAGGGAGTTATGGCCTCCCAAACTGCCAACTCGGGTCAGGCAGTGCGCTGAAATTTTCACTTTTCCAATTTAAATATTCGGATCGGTCTGAAAATTAGTGTGCATTAATGTTTCATACCCAAATAGATATGTGCCAAGGGATTTTAAAATCCAGCGAACCTTTCGGGTGTTAGAGACTATGAAAATAACGAAATAGCGAAAGTCGTCTCCATTGCTCGTGAAACGCACGTTTTAAACGTTTTCGCAAATCCTTCTGCCATTCCGGTTCTAATTTGGATAGAAACACGTTCTAAATTGCTGTAAACTTGGATAAACTTATATTTAACCCTTCAGGCGGCCACCCCGAGATATTTCGTAAACCAAAATGCCACTTTAAGTGTCAACCCCGAGATATCTCGTAAACCAAAATGTAAGCTTAAGTGTCAACCCCGAGAATCTTTGAACGGTCACTTTTCCTTCCCCTCTACCACCCGTGTCCTCTAACGAGAGGGCGTGACTGGACACCTTTTGTGCGAGGGGTCCTGATGGGAACGGACAATCCCTAAAATGCTTCCCTCAAGTCATTGCCTTTGGCGTGTTCGTTGAGTATCACGACGGCATTCCTGTCTTTGTTAAGCTACACTTTGAAAGCGTCTATTTTTGGGTTCTTCGGGAAAAAGAAGTTGAATTGGAAATTTGGAACCGACACGCACTTTTCGAAAATGTATTCTCACTGCTATTTTGCTTTTACTTTTTGAGATGAAAACATTTTTAAATGCTTCATTTGAAGTACGATTAAAATTTACCAAACAAAAGCGAAAGGACATGAATTCAGGGAAAAAGATTGAAATTAAAAAAATTAAAGGTATGATTTTTGCTGCAGCCAAAATCACAAGACATACATTTTAAATTACGCACAATTGTTTATTTTAATATTTCTCTACGTATTGGAAACTTAATGAAGTGCGATAATTGACGGAGTTCTAATAGGTTTGGTGAAGCCGGCTACCTGCGGGCCATCGATGCGATAAAGAATTAAAAAATTCCAAAACCTCTAGTTTGGTTCTTTCTCACAAACATTAATTAACAATGGATAATTAACCCTTTGAAAATCATGTTAAATAAAATATGTTTTGCAAAAAAAAGAAACTATGGGTAAAGACCTTTCGCCTCGTATGAATGTAATTTGCGCAAAACATAATTTAGTTTTTTAAGGGGTGGTGCGCTCTTGTATGTCACTTCTAGAACACCTCCTAGATATCACTATCAAACGAGAGAATATAGTCTTAATATGCCTAGGACATACCTATATCGAACTTTTACCATTTGAAGGTAATGAGACGTCCTACCGCCCTAAAATTCTTAACATTTGCCAGTCTTGGCAAATGTACTTCGTACTTGTTCGTATTTCCTTTCGTACTTGTCTTTAAAATTCTTTAACACCGCCATGCTACTAGCAGGTGCGACTAATTTTTTTTTTTAATCTGAATTTCCCAAATCATCGTATTTGCATAGCTTTTCTTATTTTACCTGCAGTATTCTATTTAATTATAAACATTTCAGATAAGAAATAAAATATATTTAACGCACATAATGCAACAAGGGGATAGACATCTGTATACAAAGCTGAGTTGGCGTCTTTCTGTCCTCTATACAAATCTACACCGTTTGACCTATCCACATCAAATTTGGTACACTTATTCTTCAGAACCCTACGGGTAAAGTATGTTACATATTAACCCCCGTTCTATTTTTCTTGGATGTGGAGAAGAGGTAAAACAATTCGAAATCACCATAGGAATAGCGTTAAGTATTTTTACGATCACTGTCTGAACAATTCACACCAAATATATGGTACATTCATTCTATAGAATCCTGCTGGCAACGTAGGCTATATATTAACCCCGTTCAATTGGTCCTAGATCTGCAGAGGGGCCAAAACAAATTTGAAATCCACTTAGAAATAACATTGAATATTTTACGATCACTGTCATACCAATTCACACCAAATTTGGTACATTCATTCCTTAGAATCCTGTGGAAAATATAGACTACATATTTAACACGTTCTTTTGCTTTAGGTCTGGAGAAAGGCTAAAAACAATTCAAAATCCCCATTGGAATAACATTGAATATTTTGAAGACAAATTCACACCAGATTTAGTACATTCAATTTTTGGATGTCTGCGGGAAACATAGGTTATACAGGATATTAATCCCGTTCTATTTGTCCTGGGTCGGGAGAAGGGGCTAAAAACAATTCGAAATCCAAATGGGTAGGTAGTTAATTAATGTCCCCCTGGATGTTAATTAATGTCCCCCCAACACAACGGGCTATTGGGGGATGTTCCGGGATCAATCCTGAAGTGAAAGATCCCAGAACAACGCCTCATAATTTTGAACCACGGTCAAGAACAATACTTGAGCCGGCACCCCACTCCAAACTTCCACACTTCGCCAACGTGAGGACACTTGAGGCCACGACAGATTTAACGTGCACCAGCCTTCGTGTATCCGACGGTCTTTGGCTGGACCGAGTTTCGAACTCGCAACCCTCTGTTTTCTAATCCGTTGCTCTTCGAACTGGGCTACCGCTGCCCTCGAAATCCCCATAGAAATTACCATTGATTATCCTTACTATGACAGTTTGATCAACTCATATCGAATTTGCTACACTCATTCTTTAAAACTCTGCGAGAAACATAGTCTAGATATTAACTCCATTTGATTTGTCCTGGGTCTGTAGAGAGATCTCAAAACAATTCGAAATCCCCATAGGACTACTATTGAATATTACGATGAGTTACAAACAATTCGATCGACGCCGGGTAATTCAGATAGTGTTTTATAAGAGGGTCCGGTTTCAACAAATTTACTCGTAAATACCTTTAAAATCCTTTTAAAGTGCATGCATTAAAAAACAATTATTAATTATGTCATGGTTATAAGGAAACGGAGGAGGAAATTGGCTATCAATCACTGAACTAATGAAATCTTGTAACGCGTTGTAAATTTTTTCAGGCCAAAATTAAAATAATTTGCGCTGATTTTCATCTCATTCTGTTCACAAAATATTTATATTTGTTGGGCTATAAACACCTTCCATACGAGACTTCTGTACACCAAAGTTAAACGAAATCCCTTGTCTCTTATTCATATTAAAATTTTAATCTTTAGGGCTTATTACTTTAAAAAAAATCACGTCACTCGATTTTCGAAACGAAAACTTACACTGCTAGGAGAACTTGCGAAGAAACAGTATTTAGTATTATCAGATTTGAGACCCCGATAGATGATTCATTTCCCCTTTGATTTTCATTTTCAGTGGAGAAATTTTCTTTACTGTTACTTGGTCAGTGATGTTATCTATACAGATATTATTAAGGCTTTCTGATTCTGAACATTTTGGCACCATTCACGAATATTCTCAGAATATTATCACTATAAAATATTTCATCATAAAAAATCCTTAGATATCAAAAATGACAAATCCCAGGATAACCTCTTACGACCCGATATAACTAATGCTAGGGCAAGGTAATTGGCTGAGACCGGCGGTTGAGAAACACTTCATTTTCAGTGGATAGGTATTTAATTAACGTCGCACTGGAGCAAGACAACGGCTATTAGCGACGGTCCAGGATCAAACCCGAAGGGAAAGATCCAAGGACAACACCACGTAATTTTGAAACACGGTCAGATGACGAGACACAGATCCTCGAAAATGCTGGTTGAAATTTAGGTTTTTTTTATGTAAAACTGTTGAGGGCTACGTCAAACCATTATCACTCAAATAATTTGTATGGATTTATAAAATTATTTTCAACCATTTATATGAAACAAATCGCAAATGTTTCGGGATTTACTTAATTCCTCCATTTTTGTATTCTGTATCTTGCGCCTATATACCCGGATAATTAACGGTTCGTTAATTATCCGGATGCCATTTTAGTCTATTGGGGTTCTCAGGGATTGTCTGAAATAACTAGACCATTAAAATTTAATAAAAATAATCGTTCAAAATTGTGATCAAGAAGATTCCAAACGTCCCATACTTCATTTCTTTAAAAAGTTATTGGTGCAAAATAACTCAGTTTACCATATGTGTACGGTTTTGATTCTATTCATTTCTTCACGGATATGTGAACACCCAAAATCTGAAAACCTTTGGGGTAATATCCGTTGTGGTTACTCTTTAGGATATTTTACATTAACAAAGCAAGTATTGAATATTTTTTGTTTAGCTTTGCTTTAAGTCTCTCATGTCTAACTCAACTGCGATAAATAATTTCATCGCTTCATTTATACAAAAATTATGCTGTAAATCTGTGTAATGGAGGCAAACTTTTGTGGGGAAGAAAATCAATGCTAGAATTTAACTTATTTACAATTAGTAGAAAATTACTCATTAAAAGAAAAATATATAAATTTATAATTTCAAAGTTTCCCATTGTTACAGTAAATATTTGTTTTTTCAAACACGTATAAGAAAATTTGTATGGATCAGTCGAATGTATTATTTCACTATTTGAAAGTCGTTGTACAAGCATTTGAGAAGCACCCTCGAGAAGGTATACTTAGGGTATTCTGGGAAGTAGCCCGTGGCTTTGCTATCTATCACTGTCATCGCTCTCTTTGATGGTCCGGTCTAAATAGACCACTGCTGAGACCAATTGACTGAAGAAGGGGAAAGCACTCCCTTTGTCCAAACCCTGACACTTTTAAAGGGAACTCGCTTTTTTGGGGTGCCGTTTTCGGGAACACAACTTTGAGATGCCTCGCCGCCAGGAGGGTTAACAGATTTCGCAAGCGATTTTGAAAACGGACAAAAAGGTTTTTAGTTAGAGCCATTTGTGTGTCGGAGAAAAGTGATATCCCATGTTAAATGGTTCAAAAATATGGAAAAACCAAACACTTTTCCGGATTTTTCCAGATGCAAAAGTCCGATAAGTCTGCAAATTTGTGTGTATTATATTATTGAGTTTAGAAAGAGATGTACCGAGAGATTTTAAAATCCATTGATTAGTTCGGGAGTTATGGCCTCCCAAAGTTGCCAACTCGGGTGAGCAAATGCACTGAAATTTTCACTTTTCCCGTTTAATTTTTCGAATTGGTCTGAAAATTGGTGTGCATTAAATTTTCATACCCAAATAGATATATGCCAAGAGATTTTAAAATCCATCGATTAGTTCGGGAGTTATGGCCTCCCAAACTTGCCAACTCGTGTCAGGAAATGCACTAAAATTTTCACTTTTCCCATTTAAATTGTCGGATCGGTCTGAAAATTGGTGTGAATTAATGTTTCATACCCAAATAGATATGTGCCAAGGGATTTTAAAATCCAGCGAACCTTTCGGGTGTTAGAGACTATGAAAATAACGAAATAGCGAAAGTCGTCTCCATTGCTCGTGAAACGCACGTTTTAAACGTTTTCGCAAATCCTTCTGCCATTCCGGTTCTAATTATGATAGAAACACGTTCTAAATTGCTGTAAACTTGGATAAACTTATATTTAACAGATTTCGCAAGCGATTTTGAAAACGGACAAAAAGGTTTTTAGTTAGAGCCATTTGTGTGTCGGAGAAAAGTGATTTCCCATGTTAAATGGTTCAAAAATATGGAAAAACCACACTCTTTTCCGGATTTCTCCAGATGCAAAAGTCTGATTAGTCTGAAAATTTGTGTGTATTATATTTTTGAGATTCGAAAGAGATGTACCAAGCGATTTTAAAATCCATTGATTAGATCGGGTGTTATGGCCTCCCAAAGTTGCCAACTCGGGTGAGCAAATGCACTGAAATTTTCACTTTTCCCGTTTAAATTGTCGCCTTGGTCTGAAAATTGGTGTGCAGTAATTTTTCATACCAAATAGATATATGCCAAGCGATTTTAAAATCCATCGAATAGTTAGGGAGTTATGGCCTCCCAAACGTGCAACTCGGGTCAGGAAATGCGCTGAAATTTTCACTTTTCCCATTTAAATGGACGGATCGGTCTGAAAATTGGTGTGCATTGATGTTTCATACCGAAATTGATATGTGCCAAGGGATTTTAAAATCCATCGAGACTTTCGGGTGTTACAGCCGAGGAAATTAGCGAAATAACGAAAATCGTCTGCATTCCTCGTGAAACGCCCGTTTTACACATTTTCGCAAATCCAGCCGCCATTCCGGCTCCAATTATGATAGACACATTCTAAATTACTGTAAACGTGTATAAACTTATATTTAACAGTTTCCCCAAGCGATTTTCAAACGGACAAAAACTTTTTTAGTTTGAGCTATTTGTGTGTCGGAGAAAAGTGATTTCCTATGTTAAATGGTTCAAAAATATGGAAAAACCACACACTTTTTCGGATTTCGCCAGATGCAAAACTCCGATTAGTCTGAAAATTTGTGTGTATTATATTTTTGAGTTTAGAAAGAGATGTACCAAGCGATTTTAAAATCCATTGATCAGTTCGGGAGTTATGGCCTGCCAAATTTGCCAACTCGGGTCAGGAAATGCACTGAGAGTTTCACTTTTCCCGTTTAAATTGTCGCATTGGTCTGAAAATTGGTGTGCATTAATTTTTCATACCCAAATAGATATACGCCAAGCTATTTTAAAATCCATCGATTAGTTAGGAAGTTATGACCTCCCAAACTTGCCAACTCGGGTCTGCAAATGCACTGAAATTTTCACTTTTCCCATTTAAATTGTCGGATCGGTCTGAAAATTGGTGTGCATTAATGTTTCATACCGAAATTGATATGTGCCAAGGGATTTTAAAATCCATAGAGCCTTTCGGGTGTATAGCGAAATAATGAAAATCGTCTGCATTCCTCGTGAAACGCACGTTTTACGCGTTTTCGTAAATCCAGCCGCAATTCCGGCTCTAATTATGATAGAAACACGTTCTAAATTGCCTTAAACTTGGATAAACGTATATTTAAAAGATTCCCCAAGCGATTTTAAAAACGGACAAAAACGTTTTCAGTTAGGGCCATTTGTGTGTCGGAGAAAAGTGATTTCCCATGTTAAATGGTTCAAAAATATGGAAAAACCACACACTTTTCCGGATTTCGCCAGATGCAAAACTCCGATTAGTCTGAAAATTTGTGTGTATTATATTTTTGAGTTTAGAAAGTGATGTACCGAGCGATTTTTTAATCCGTTGATTAGTTCGGGAGTTATGGCCTCCCAAAGTTGCCAACTCGGGTCATGAAATGCACTAAAATTTCACTTTTCCCGTTTAAAGTGTCGCATTGGTCTGAAAATTGGTGTGCATTACCAATTTTCATAACCAAATTTCATACCCAAATAGATATATGAAAAGCGATTTTAAAATTCATCTATTAGTTAGGGAATTATGGCCTCTCAAACTTGCCAACTCGGGTCACGAAATGCGCTGAAATTTTCACTTTTCCCATTCATATTCTCGGATCGGTCTGAAAATTTGTGTGCATTAATGTTTCATACCCAAATAGATATGTGACAAGGGATTTTAAAATCCATCGATCCTTTCGTGTGTTACAGACGAGGAAAATAGCGAAATAACGAAAATCGTCTCCATTCCTCGTGAAACGCACGTTTTACACGTTTTCGCAAATCCAGACGCTATTCCGGCTCTAGTTATGATAGAAACACGTTCTAAATTACTGTAAACTTGGATAAACTTATACTTAAGAGATTCCCCAAGCGATTTTAAAAACGAACAAAAACCTTTTTAGTTAGAGCCATTTGTGTGTGGAAAAAAGTGATTTCCCATGTTAAATGGTTCAAAAATATGGAAAAACCACACTCTTTTCCGGATTTCTCCAGATGCAAAACTCCGATTAGTCTGCAAATTTGTGTGTATTATATTTTTGAGTTTAGAAAGAGATGTACCAAGCGATTTTAAAATCCATTGATCAGTTCGGGAGTTATGGCCTCCCAAATTTGCCAACTCGGGTCAGGAAGTGCGCTGAAATTTTCACTTTTCCAATTTAAATTGTCGCATCGGTCTGAAAATTGGTGTGCATTAATGTTTCATACCCAAATAGATATGTGCCAAGGGATTTTAAAATCCATCGATCCTTTCGTGTTACAGACGAGGAAAATAGCGAAATAACGAAAATCGTCTAAATTCCTCGTGAAACGCACGTTTTACACGTTTTCGCAAATCCAGACGCTATTCCGGCTCTAGTTATGATAGAAACACGTTCTAAATAACTGTAAACTTGGATAAACTTATACTTAAGAGATTCCCCAAGCGATTTTAAAAACGGACAAAAACCTTTTTAGTTAGAGCCATTTGTGTGTGGAAAAAAGTGATTTCCCATGTTAAATGGTTCAAAAATATGGAAAAACCACACTCTTTTCCGGATTTCTCCAGATGCAAAACTCCAATTAGTCTGCAAATTTGTGTGTATTATATTTTTGAGTTTAGAAAGAGATGTACCAAGCGATTTTAAAATCCATTGATCAGTTCGGGAGTTATGGCCTCCCAAATTTGCCAACTCGGGTCAGGAAATGCACTGAAAGTTTCACTTTTCCCGTTTAAATTGTCGCATTGGTCTGAAAATTGGTGTGCATTAATTTTTCATACCCAAATAGATATATGCCAAGCGATTTTAAATTCCATCGATTAGTTCGGGAGTTATGGCCTCCCAAACTTGCCAACTCGGGTCAGGAAATGCACTGAAATTTTCACTTTTCCCGTTTAAATTGTCGCATCGGTCTGAAAATTGGTGTGCATTAATTTTTCATACCCAAATAGATATATGCCAAGCGATTTTAAAATCCAGCGATTAGTTAGGGAGTTAAGGCCTCCCAAACTGCCTACTCGGGTCAGGAAGTGCGCTGAAATTTTCACTTTTCCCATTTAAATTGTCGAATCTGTCTGAAAATTCGTGTGCATTAATGTTTCATACCCAAATAGATATGTGCCAAGGGAATTTAAAATCCAGCGAGCCTTTCGGGTGTTAGAGACTATGAAAATAACGAAATAACGAAAGTCGTCTCCATTGCTCGTGAAACGCACGTTTTAAACTTTTTCGCAAATCCTACCGCCATTCCGGCTCTAATTATGATAGAAAAACATTTTAAATTGCTGTAAACTTGGATAAACTTATATGTAACAGATTTCGCAAGCGATTTTAAAAACGGACAAAAAGTTTTTTGGTTAGAGCCATTTGTGTGTCGGAGAAAAGTGATTTCCCATGTTAAATGGTTCAAAAATATGGAAAAACCACACTCTTTTCCGGATTTCTCCAGATGCAAAAGTCCGATTAGTCTGAAAAATTGTGTGTATTATATTTTTGAGTTTAGAAAGTGATGTACCAAGCGATTTTAAAATCCATTGATTAGTTTGGGAGTTATGGCTTCCCAAATTTGCCAACTCGGGTCAGGAAATGCACTGAAATTTTCACTTTTCCCGTTTAATTTGTCGGATTGGTCTGAAAATTAGTGTGCATTAATTTTTCATACCCAAATAGATATATGCCAAGCGATTTTAAAATCCATCGATTAGTTAGGGAGTTATGGCCTCCCAAACTGCCAACTCGGGTCAGGCAGTGCGCTGAAATTTTCACTTTTCCAATTTAAATATTCGGATCGATCTGAAAATTAGTGTGCATTAATGTTTCATACCCAAATAGATATGTGCCAAGGGTTTTTAAAATCCAGCGAACCTTTCGGGTGTTAGAGACTATGAAAATAACGAAATAGCGAAAGTCGTCTCCATTGCTCGTGAAACGCACGTTTTAAACGTTTTCGCAAATCCTTCTGCCATTCCGATTCTAATTATGATAGAAACACGTTCTAAATTGCTGTAAACTTGGATAAACTTATATTTAACAGATTTCGCAAGCTATTTTAAAAACGGACAAAAAGTTTTTTGGTTAGAGCCATTTGTGTGTCGGAGAAAAGTGATTTCCCATGTTAAATGGTTCAAAAATATGGAAAAACCACACTCTTTTCCGGATTTCTCCAGATGCAAAAGTCCGATTAGTCTGAAAATTTGTGTGTATTATATTTTTGAGATTAGAAAGAGATGTACCAAGCGATTTTAAAATCCATTGATTAGATCGGGTGTTATGGCTTCCCAAAGTTGTCAACTCGGGTCAGGAAATGCACTGAAATTTTCACTTTTCCCGTTGAAATTGTCGCCTTGGTCTGAAAATTGGTGTGCATTAATTTTTCATACCCAAATAGATATATGCCAAGCGATTTTAAAATCCATCGATTAGTTAGGGAGTTATGGCCTCCCAAACTGCCAACTCGGGTCAGGCAGTGCGCTGAAATTTTCACTTTTCCAATTTAAATATTCGGATCGGTCTGAAAATTAGTGTGCATTAATGTTTCATACCCAAATAGATATGTGCCAAGGGATTTTAAAATCCAGCGAACCTTTCGGGTGTTAGAGACTATGAAAATAACGAAATAGCGAAAGTCGTCTCCATTGCTCGTGAAACGCACGTTTTAAACGTTTTCGCAAATCCTTCTGCCATTCCGGTTCTAATTATGATAGAAACACGTTCTAAATTGCTGTAAACTTGGATAAACTTATATTTAACAGATTTCGCAAGCGATTTTGAAAACGGACAAAAAGGTTTTTAGTTAGAGCCATTTGTGTGTCGGAGAAAAGTGATATCCCATGTTAAATGGTTCAAAAATATGGAAAAACCAAACACTTTTCCGGATTTTTCCAGATGCAAAAGTCCGATAAGTCTGCAAATTTGTGTGTATTATATTATTGAGTTTAGAAAGAGATGTACCGAGAGATTTTAAAATCCATTGATTAGTTCGGGAGTTATGGCCTCCCAAAGTTGCCAACTCGGGTGAGCAAATGCACTGAAATTTTCACTTTTCCCGTTTAATTTTTCGAATTGGTCTGAAAATTGGTGTGCATTAAATTTTCATACCCAAATAGATATATGCCAAGCGATTTTAAAATCCATCGATTAGTTCGGGAGTTATGGCCTCCCAAACTTGCCAACTCGTGTCAGGAAATGCACTAAAATTTTCACTTTTCCCATTTAAATTGTCGGATCGGTCTGAAAATTGGTGTGAATTAATGTTTCATACCCAAATAGATATGTGCCAAGGGATTTTAAAATCCAGCGAGCCTTTCGGGTGTTAGAGACTATGAAAATAACGAAATAACGAAAGTCGTCTCCATTGCTCGTGAAACGCACGTTTTAAACGTTTTCGCAAATCCTGCCGCCATTCCGGCTCTAATTATGATCGAAACACGTTTTAAATTGCTGTAAACTTGGATAAACGTATATGTAACAGATTTTGCAAGCGATTTTAAAATCCATCGATTAGTTCGGGAGTTATGGCCTCCCAAACTTGCCAACTCGGGTCAGGAAATGCACTGAAATTTTCACTTTTCCCGTTTAAATTGTCGCATCGGTCTGAAAATTGGTGTGCATTAATTTTTCATACCCAAATAGATATATGCCAAGCGATTTTAAAATCCAGCGATTAGTTAGGGAGTTAAGGCCTCCCAAACTGCCAACTCGGGTCAGGAAGTGCGCTGAAATTTTCACTTTTCCCATTTAAATTGTCGGATCTGTCTGAAAATTCGTGTGCATTAATGTTTCATACCCAAATAGATATGTGCCAAGGGAATTTAAAATCCAGCGAGCCTTTCGGGTGTTAGAGACTATGAAAATAGCGAAATAACGAAAGTCGTCTCCATTGCTCGTGAAACGCACGTTTTAAACGTTTTCGCAAATCCTGCCGCCATTCCGGCTCTAATTATGATCGAAACACGTTTTAAATTGCTGTAAACTTGGATAAACGTATATGTAACAGATTTTGCAAGCTATTTTAAAAACGGACAAAAAGTTTTTTAGTTAGAGCCATTTGTGTGTCGGAGAAAAGTGATTTCCCATGTTAAATGGTTCAAAAATATGGAAAAACCACACTCTTTTCCGGATTTCTCCAGATGCAAAAGTCCGATTAGTCTGAAAATTTGTGTGTATTATATTTTTGAGATTAGAAAGAGATGTACCAAGCGATTTTAAAATCCATTGATTAGATCGGGTGTTATGGCTTCCCAAAGTTGTCAACTCGGGTCAGGAAATGCACTGAAAGTTTCACTTTTCCCGTTTAAATTGTCGCATTGGTCTGAAAATTGGTGTGCATTAATTTTTCATACCCAAATAGATATACGCCAAGCTATTTTAAAATCCATCGATTAGTTAGGAAGTTATGACCTCCCAAACTTGCCAACTCGGGTCTGCAAATGCACTGAAATTTTCACTTTTCCCATTTAAATTGTCGGATCGGTCTGAAAATTGGTGTGCATTAATGTTTCATACCGAAATTGATATGTGCCAAGGGATTTTAAAATCCATGGAGCCTTTCGGGTGTATAGCGAAATAATGAAAATCGTCTGCATTCCTCGTGAAACGCACGTTTTACGCGTTTTCGTAAATCCAGCCGCAATTCCGGCTCTAATTATGATAGAAACACGTTCTAAATTGCCTTAAACTTGGATAAACGTATATTTAAAAGATTCCCCAAGCGATTTTAAAAACGGACAAAAACGTTTTCAGTTAGGGCCATTTGTGTGTCGGAGAAAAGTGATTTCCCATGTTAAATGGTTCAAAAATATGGAAAAACCACACACTTTTCCGGATTTCGCCAGATGCAAAACTCCGATTAGTCTGAAAATTTGTGTGTATTATATTTTTGAGTTTAGAAAGTGATGTACCGAGCGATTTTTTAATCCGTTGATTAGTTCGGGAGTTATGGCCTCCCAAAGTTGCCAACTCGGGTCATGAAATGCACTAAAATTTCACTTTTCCCGTTTAAAGTGTCGCATTGGTCTGAAAATTGGTGTGCATTACCAATTTTCATAACCAAATTTCATACCCAAATAGATATATGAAAAGCGATTTTAAAATTCATCTATTAGTTAGGGAATTATGGCCTCTCAAACTTGCCAACTCGGGTCACGAAATGCGCTGAAATTTTCACTTTTCCCATTCATATTCTCGGATCGGTCTGAAAATTTGTGTGCATTAATGTTTCATACCCAAATAGATATGTGACAAGGGATTTTAAAATCCATCGATCCTTTCGTGTGTTACAGACGAGGAAAATAGCGAAATAACGAAAATCGTCTCCATTCCTCGTGAAACGCACGTTTTACACGTTTTCGCAAATCCAGACGCTATTCCGGCTCTAGTTATGATAGAAACACGTTCTAAATTACTGTAAACTTGGATAAACTTATACTTAAGAGATTCCCCAAGCGATTTTAAAAACGAACAAAAACCTTTTTAGTTAGAGCCATTTGTGTGTGGAAAAAAGTGATTTCCCATGTTAAATGGTTCAAAAATATGGAAAAACCACACTCTTTTCCGGATTTCTCCAGATGCAAAACTCCGATTAGTCTGCAAATTTGTGTGTATTATATTTTTGAGTTTAGAAAGAGATGTACCAAGCGATTTTAAAATCCATTGATCAGTTCGGGAGTTATGGCCTCCCAAATTTGCCAACTCGGGTCAGGAAGTGCGCTGAAATTTTCACTTTTCCAATTTAAATTGTCGCATCGGTCTGAAAATTGGTGTGCATTAATGTTTCATACCCAAATAGATATGTGCCAAGGGATTTTAAAATCCATCGATCCTTTCGTGTTACAGACGAGGAAAATAGCGAAATAACGAAAATCGTCTAAATTCCTCGTGAAACGCACGTTTTACACGTTTTCGCAAATCCAGACGCTATTCCGGCTCTAGTTATGATAGAAACACGTTCTAAATAACTGTAAACTTGGATAAACTTATACTTAAGAGATTCCCCAAGCGATTTTAAAAACGGACAAAAACCTTTTTAGTTAGAGCCATTTGTGTGTGGAAAAAAGTGATTTCCCATGTTAAATGGTTCAAAAATATGGAAAAACCACACTCTTTTCCGGATTTCTCCAGATGCAAAACTCCAATTAGTCTGCAAATTTGTGTGTATTATATTTTTGAGTTTAGAAAGAGATGTACCAAGCGATTTTAAAATCCATTGATCAGTTCGGGAGTTATGGCCTCCCAAATTTGCCAACTCGGGTCAGGAAGTGCGCTGAAATTTTCACTTTTCCAATTTAAATTGTCGCATCGGTCTGAAAATTGGTGTGCATTAATGTTTCATACCCAAATAGATATGTGCCAAGGGATTTTAAAATCCATCGATCCTTTCGTGTTACAGACGAGGAAAATAACGAAATAACGAAAGTCGTCTCCATTGCTCGTGAAACGCACGTTTTAAACGTTTTCGCAAATCCTGCCGCCATTCCGGCTCTAATTATGATCGAAACACGTTTTAAATTGCTGTAAACTTGGATAAACGTATATGTAACAGATTTTGCAAGCGATTTTAAAATCCATCGATTAGTTCGGGAGTTATGGCTTCCCAAATTTGCCAACTCGGGTCAGGAAATGCACTGAAATTTTCACTTTTCCCGTTTAATTTGTCGGATTGGTCTGAAAATTAGTGTGCATTAATTTTTCATACCCAAATAGATATATGCCAAGCGATTTTAAAATCCATCGATTAGTTAGGGAGTTATGGCCTCCCAAACTGCCAACTCGGGTCAGGCAGTGCGCTGAAATTTTCACTTTTCCAATTTAAATATTCGGATCGATCTGAAAATTAGTGTGCATTAATGTTTCATACCCAAATAGATATGTGCCAAGGGTTTTTAAAATCCAGCGAACCTTTCGGGTGTTAGAGACTATGAAAATAACGAAATAGCGAAAGTCGTCTCCATTGCTCGTGAAACGCACGTTTTAAACGTTTTCGCAAATCCTTCTGCCATTCCGGTTCTAATTATGATAGAAACACGTTCTAAATTGCTGTAAACTTGGATAAACTTATATTTAACAGATTTCGCAAGCTATTTTAAAAACGGACAAAAAGTTTTTTGGTTAGAGCCATTTGTGTGTCGGAGAAAAGTGATTTCCCATGTTAAATGGTTCAAAAATATGGAAAAACCACACTCTTTTCCGGATTTCTCCAGATGCAAAAGTCCGATTAGTCTGAAAATTTGTGTGTATTATATTTTTGAGATTAGAAAGAGATGTACCAAGCGATTTTAAAATCCATTGATTAGATCGGGTGTTATGGCTTCCCAAAGTTGTCAACTCGGGTCAGGAAATGCACTGAAATTTTCACTTTTCCCGTTGAAATTGTCGCCTTGGTCTGAAAATTGGTGTGCATTAATTTTTCATACCCAAATAGATATATGCCAAGCGATTTTAAAATCCATCGATTAGTTAGGGAGTTATGGCCTCCCAAACTGCCAACTCGGGTCAGGCAGTGCGCTGAAATTTTCACTTTTCCAATTTAAATATTCGGATCGGTCTGAAAATTAGTGTGCATTAATGTTTCATACCCAAATAGATATGTGCCAAGGGATTTTAAAATCCAGCGAACCTTTCGGGTGTTAGAGACTATGAAAATAACGAAATAGCGAAAGTCGTCTCCATTGCTCGTGAAACGCACGTTTTAAACGTTTTCGCAAATCCTTCTGCCATTCCGGTTCTAATTATGATAGAAACACGTTCTAAATTGCTGTAAACTTGGATAAACTTATATTTAACAGATTTCGCAAGCGATTTTGAAAACGGACAAAAAGGTTTTTAGTTAGAGCCATTTGTGTGTCGGAGAAAAGTGATATCCCATGTTAAATGGTTCAAAAATATGGAAAAACCAAACACTTTTCCGGATTTTTCCAGATGCAAAAGTCCGATAAGTCTGCAAATTTGTGTGTATTATATTATTGAGTTTAGAAAGAGATGTACCGAGAGATTTTAAAATCCATTGATTAGTTCGGGAGTTATGGCCTCCCAAAGTTGCCAACTCGGGTGAGCAAATGCACTGAAATTTTCACTTTTCCCGTTTAATTTTTCGAATTGGTCTGAAAATTGGTGTGCATTAAATTTTCATACCCAAATAGATATATGCCAAGCGATTTTAAAATCCATCGATTAGTTCGGGAGTTATGGCCTCCCAAACTTGCCAACTCGTGTCAGGAAATGCACTAAAATTTTCACTTTTCCCATTTAAATTGTCGGATCGGTCTGAAAATTGGTGTGAATTAATGTTTCATACCCAAATAGATATGTGCCAAGGGATTTTAAAATCCAGCGAGCCTTTCGGGTGTTAGAGACTATGAAAATAACGAAATAACGAAAGTCGTCTCCATTGCTCGTGAAACGCACGTTTTAAACGTTTTCGCAAATCCTGCCGCCATTCCGGCTCTAATTATGATCGAAACACGTTTTAAATTGCTGTAAACTTGGATAAACGTATATGTAACAGATTTTGCAAGCGATTTTAAAATCCATCGATTAGTTCGGGAGTTATGGCCTCCCAAACTTGCCAACTCGGGTCAGGAAATGCACTGAAATTTTCACTTTTCCCGTTTAAATTGTCGCATCGGTCTGAAAATTGGTGTGCATTAATTTTTCATACCCAAATAGATATATGCCAAGCGATTTTAAAATCCAGCGATTAGTTAGGGAGTTAAGGCCTCCCAAACTGCCAACTCGGGTCAGGAAGTGCGCTGAAATTTTCACTTTTCCCATTTAAATTGTCGGATCTGTCTGAAAATTCGTGTGCATTAATGTTTCATACCCAAATAGATATGTGCCAAGGGAATTTAAAATCCAGCGAGCCTTTCGGGTGTTAGAGACTATGAAAATAGCGAAATAACGAAAGTCGTCTCCATTGCTCGTGAAACGCACGTTTTAAACGTTTTCGCAAATCCTGCCGCCATTCCGGCTCTAATTATGATCGAAACACGTTTTAAATTGCTGTAAACTTGGATAAACGTATATGTAACAGATTTTGCAAGCTATTTTAAAAACGGACAAAAAGTTTTTTAGTTAGAGCCATTTGTGTGTCGGAGAAAAGTGATTTCCCATGTTAAATGGTTCAAAAATATGGAAAAACCACACTCTTTTCCGGATTTCTCCAGATGCAAAAGTCCGATTAGTCTGAAAATTTGTGTGTATTATATTTTTGAGATTAGAAAGAGATGTACCAAGCGATTTTAAAATCCATTGATTAGATCGGGTGTTATGGCTTCCCAAAGTTGTCAACTCGGGTCAGGAAATGCACTGAAAGTTTCACTTTTCCCGTTTAAATTGTCGCATTGGTCTGAAAATTGGTGTGCATTAATTTTTCATACCCAAATAGATATACGCCAAGCTATTTTAAAATCCATCGATTAGTTAGGAAGTTATGACCTCCCAAACTTGCCAACTCGGGTCTGCAAATGCACTGAAATTTTCACTTTTCCCATTTAAATTGTCGGATCGGTCTGAAAATTGGTGTGCATTAATGTTTCATACCGAAATTGATATGTGCCAAGGGATTTTAAAATCCATGGAGCCTTTCGGGTGTATAGCGAAATAATGAAAATCGTCTGCATTCCTCGTGAAACGCACGTTTTACGCGTTTTCGTAAATCCAGCCGCAATTCCGGCTCTAATTATGATAGAAACACGTTCTAAATTGCCTTAAACTTGGATAAACGTATATTTAAAAGATTCCCCAAGCGATTTTAAAAACGGACAAAAACGTTTTCAGTTAGGGCCATTTGTGTGTCGGAGAAAAGTGATTTCCCATGTTAAATGGTTCAAAAATATGGAAAAACCACACACTTTTCCGGATTTCGCCAGATGCAAAACTCCGATTAGTCTGAAAATTTGTGTGTATTATATTTTTGAGTTTAGAAAGTGATGTACCGAGCGATTTTTTAATCCGTTGATTAGTTCGGGAGTTATGGCCTCCCAAAGTTGCCAACTCGGGTCATGAAATGCACTAAAATTTCACTTTTCCCGTTTAAAGTGTCGCATTGGTCTGAAAATTGGTGTGCATTAATCTTTCATACCCAAATAGATATATGAAAAGCGATTTTAAAATCCATCTATTAGTTAGGGAATTATGGCCTCTCAAACTTGCCAACTCGGGTCACGAAATGCGCTGAAATTTTCACTTTTCCCATTCATATTCTCGGATCGGTCTGAAAATTTGTGTGCATTAATGTTTCATACCCAAATAGATATGTGACAAGGGATTTTAAAATCCATCGATCCTTTCGTGTGTTACAGACGAGGAAAATAGCGAAATAACGAAAATCGTCTCCATTCCTCGTGAAACACGTTTTACACGTTTTCGCAAATCCAGACGCTATTCCGGCTCTAGTTATGATAGAAACACGTTCTAAATTACTGTAAACTTGGATAAACTTATACTTAAGAGATTCCCCAAGCGATTTTAAAAACGAACAAAAACCTTTTTAGTTAGAGCCATTTGTGTGTGGAAAAAAGTGATTTCCCATGTTAAATGGTTCAAAAATATGGAAAAACCACACTCTTTTCCGGATTTCTCCAGATGCAAAACTCCGATTAGTCTGCAAATTTGTGTGTATTATATTTTTGAGTTTAGAAAGAAATGTACCAAGCGATTTTAAAATCCATTGATCAGTTCGGGAGTTATGGCCTCCCAAATTTGCCAACTCGGGTCAGGAAGTGCGCTGAAATTTTCACTTTTCCAATTTAAATTGTCGCATCGGTCTGAAAATTGGTGTGCATTAATGTTTCATACCCAAATAGATATGTGCCAAGGGATTTTAAAATCCATCGATCCTTTCGTGTTACAGACGAGGAAAATAGCGAAATAACGAAAATCGTCTAAATTCCTCGTGAAACGCACGTTTTACACGTTTTCGCAAATCCAGACGCTATTCCGGCTCTAGTTATGATAGAAACACGTTCTAAATAACTGTAAACTTGGATAAACTTATACTTAAGAGATTCCCCAAGCGATTTTAAAAACGGACAAAAACCTTTTTAGTTAGAGCCATTTGTGTGTGGAAAAAAGTGATTTCCCATGTTAAATGGTTCAAAAATATGGAAAAACCACACTCTTTTCCGGATTTCTCCAGATGCAAAACTCCAATTAGTCTGCAAATTTGTGTGTATTATATTTTTGAGTTTAGAAAGAGATGTACCAAGCGATTTTAAAATCCATTGATCAGTTCGGGAGTTATGGCCTCCCAAATTTGCCAACTCGGGTCAGGAAATGCACTGAAAGTTTCACTTTTCCCGTTTAAATTGTCGCATTGGTCTGAAAATTGGTGTGCATTAATTTTTCATACCGAAATAGATATATGCCAAGCGATTTTAAATTCCATCGATTAGTTCGGGAGTTATGGCCTCCCAAACTTGCCAACTCGGGTCAGGAAATGCACTGAAATTTTCACTTTTCCCGTTTAAATTGTCGCATCGGTCTGAAAATTGGTGTGCATTAATTTTTCATACCCAAATAGATATATGCCAAGCGATTTTAAAATCCAGCGATTAGTTAGGGAGTTAAGGCCTCCCAAACTGCCAACTCGGGTCAGGAAGTGCGCTGAAATTTTCACTTTTCCCATTTATATTGTCGAATCTGTCTGAAAATTCGTGTGCATTAATGTTTCATACCCAAATAGATATGTGCCAAGGGAATTTAAAATCCAGCGAGCCTTTCGGGTGTTAGAGACTATGAAAATAACGAAATAACGAGAGTCGTCTCCATTGCTCGTGAAACGCACGTTTTAAACTTTTTCGCAAATCCTACCGCCATTCCGGCTCTAATTATGATAGAAAAACATTTTAAATTGCTGTAAACTTGGATAAACTTATATGTAACAGATTTCGCAAGCGATTTTAAAAACGGACAAATAGTTTTTTAGTTAGAGCCATTTGTGTGTCGGAGAAAAGTGATTTCCCATGTTAAATGGTTCAAAAATATGGAAAAACCACACTCTTTTCCGGATTTCTCCAGATGCAAAAGTCCGATTAGTCTGAAAAATTGTGTGTATTATATTTTTGAGTTTAGAAAGAGATGTACCAAGCGATTTTAAAATCCATTGATTAGTTTGGGAGTTATGGCTTCCCAAATTTGCCAACTCGGGTCAGGAAATGCACTGAAATTTTCACTTTTCCCGTTTAATTTGTCGGATTGGTCTGAAAATTAGTGTGCATTAATTTTTCATACCCAAATAGATATATGCCAAGCGATTTTAAAATCCATCGATTAGTTAGGGAGTTATGGCCTCCCAAACTGCCAACTCGGGTCAGGCAGTGCGCTGAAATTTTCACTTTTCCAATTTAAATATTCGGATCGATCTGAAAATTAGTGTGCATTAATGTTTCATACCCAAATAGATATGTGCCAAGGGATTTTAAAATCCAGCGAACCTTTCGGGTGTTAGAGACTATGAAAATAACGAAATAGCGAAAGTCGTCTCCATTGCTCGTGAAACGCACGTTTTAAACGTTTTCGCAAATCCTTCTGCCATTCCGGTTCTAATTGTGATAGAAACACGTTCTAAATTGCTGTAAACTTGGATAAACTTATATTTAACAGATTTCGCAAGCTATTTTAAAAACGGACAAAAAGTTTTTTGGTTAGAGCCATTTGTGTGTCGGAGAAAAGTGATTTCCCATGTTAAATGGTTCAAAAATATGGAAAAACCACACTCTTTTCCGGATTTCTCCAGATGCAAAAGTCCGATTAGTCTGAAAATTTGTGTGTATTATATTTTTGAGATTAGAAAGAGATGTACCAAGCGATTTTAAAATCCATTGATTAGATCGGGTGTTATGGCTTCCCAAATTTGCCAACTCGGGTCAGGAAGTGCGCTGAAATTTTCACTTTTCCAATTTAAATTGTCGCATCGGTCTGAAAATTGGTGTGCATTAATGTTTCATACCCAAATAGATATGTGCCAAGGGATTTTAAAATCCATCGATCCTTTCGTGTTACAGACGAGGAAAATAGCGAAATAACGAAAATCGTCTAAATTCCTCGTGAAACGCACGTTTTACACGTTTTCGCAAATCCAGACGCTATTCCGGCTCTAGTTATGATAGAAACACGTTCTAAATAACTGTAAACTTGGATAAACTTATACTTAAGAGATTCCCCAAGCGATTTTAAAAACGGACAAAAACCTTTTTAGTTAGAGCCATTTGTGTGTGGAAAAAAGTGATTTCCCATGTTAAATGGTTCAAAAATATGGAAAAACCACACTCTTTTCCGGATTTCTCCAGATGCAAAACTCCAATTAGTCTGCAAATTTGTGTGTATTATATTTTTGAGTTTAGAAAGAGATGTACCAAGCGATTTTAAAATCCATTGATCAGTTCGGGAGTTATGGCCTCCCAAATTTGCCAACTCGGGTCAGGAAATGCACTGAAAGTTTCACTTTTCCCGTTTAAATTGTCGCATTGGTCTGAAAATTGGTGTGCATTAATTTTTCATACCCAAATAGATATATGCCAAGCGATTTTAAATTCCATCTATTAGTTCGGGAGTTATGGCCTCCCAAACTTGCCAACTCGGGTCAGGAAATGCACTGAAATTTTCACTTTTCCCGTTTAAATTGTCGCATCGGTCTGAAAATTGGTGTGCATTAATTTTTCATACCCAAATAGATATATGCCAAGCGATTTTAAAATCCAGCGATTAGTTAGGGAGTTAAGGCCTCCCAAACTGCCAACTCGGGTCAGGAAGTGCGCTGAAATTTTCACTTTTCCCATTTAAATTGTCGAATCTGTCTGAAAATTCGTGTGCATTAATGTTTCATACCAAAATAGATATGTGCCAAGGGAATTTAAAATCCAGCGAGCCTTTCGGGTGTTAGAGACTATGAAAATAACGAAATAACGAAAGTCGTCTCCATTGCTCGTGGAACGCACGTTTTAAACTTTTTCGCAAATCCTACCGCCATTCCGGCTCTAATTATGATAGAAAAACATTTTAAATTGCTGTAAACTTGGATAAACTTATATTTAACAGATTTCGCAAGCGATTTTGAAAACGGACAAAAAGGTTTTTAGTTAGAGCCATTTGTGTGTCGGAGAAAAGTGATATCCCATGTTAAATGGTTCAAAAATATGGAAAAACCAAACACTTTTCCGGATTTTTCCAGATGCAAAAGTCCGATAAGTCTGCAAATTTGTGTGTATTATATTATTGAGTTTAGAAAGAGATGTACCGAGAGATTTTAAAATCCATTGATTAGTTCGGGAGTTATGGCCTCCCAAAGTTGCCAACTCGGGTGAGCAAATGCACTGAAATTTTCACTTTTCCCGTTTAATTTTTCGAATTGGTCTGAAAATTGGTGTGCATTAAATTTTCATACCCAAATAGATATATGCCAAGAGATTTTAAAATCCATCGATTAGTTCGGGAGTTATGGCCTCCCAAACTTGCCAACTCGTGTCAGGAAATGCACTAAAATTTTCACTTTTCCCATTTAAATTGTCGGATCGGTCTGAAAATTGGTGTGAATTAATGTTTCATACCCAAATAGATATGTGCCAAGGGATTTTAAAATCCAGCGAGCCTTTCGGGTGTTAGAGACTATGAAAATAACGAAATAACGAAAGTCGTCTCCATTGCTCGTGAAACGCACGTTTTAAACGTTTTCGCAAGTCCTGCCGCCATTCCGGCTCTAATTATGATAGAAACACGTTTTAAATTGCTGTAAACTTGGATAAACGTATATGTAACAGATTTTGCAAGCTATTTTAAAAACGGACAAAAAGTTTTTTAGTTAGAGCCATTTGTGTGTCGGAGAAAAGTGATTTCCCATGTTAAATGGTTCAAAAATATGGAAAAACCACACTCTTTTCCGGATTTCTCCAGATGCAAAACTCCGATTAGTCTGAAAATTTGTGTTTATTATATTTTTGAGATTAGAAAGAGATGTACCAAGCGATTATAAAATCCATTGATTAGATCGGGTGTTATGGCTTCCCAAAGTTGCCAACTCGGGTCAGGAAATGCACTGAAATTTTCACTTTTCCCGTTGAAATTGTCGCCTTGGTCTGAAAATTGGTGTGCATTAATTTTTCATACAGAATTGGTATATGCCAAGCGATTTTAAAATCCATCGATTAGTTAGGGAGTTATGGCCTCCCAAACTGCCAACTCGGGTCAGGCAGTGCGCTGAAATTTTCACTTTTCCAATTTAAATATTCGGATCGATCTGAAAATTAGTGTGCATTAATGTTTCATACCCAAATAGATATGTGCCAAGGGATTTTAAAATCCAGCGAACCTTTCGGGTGTTAGAGACTATGAAAATAACGAAATAGCGAAAGTCGTCTCCATTGCTCGTGAAACGCACGTTTTAAACGTTTTCGCAAATCCTTCTGCCATTCCGGTTCTAATTATGATAGAAACACGTTCTAAATTGCTGTAAACTTGGATAAACTTATATTTAACAGATTTCGCAAGCTATTTTAAAAACGGACAAAAAGTTTTTTGGTTAGAGCCATTTGTGTGTCGGAGAAAAGTGATTTCCCATGTTAAATGGTTCAAAAATATGGAAAAACCACACTCTTTTCCGGATTTCTCCAGATGCAAAAGTCCGATTAGTCTGAAAATTTGTGTGTATTATATTTTTGAGATTAGAAAGAGATGTACCAAGCGATTTTAAAATCCATTGATTAGATCGGGTGTTATGGCTTCCCAAAGTTGTCAACTCGGGTCAGGAAATGCACTGAAATTTTCACTTTTCCCGTTGAAATTGTCGCCTTGGTCTGAAAATTGGTGTGCATTAATTTTTCATACCCAAATAGATATATGCCAAGCGATTTTAAAATCCATCGATTAGTTAGGGAGTTATGGCCTCCCAAACTGCCAACTCGGGTCAGGCAGTGCGCTGAAATTTTCACTTTTCCAATTTAAATATTCGGATCGGTCTGAAAATTAGTGTGCATTAATGTTTCATACCCAAATAGATATGTGCCAAGGGATTTTAAAATCCAGCGAACCTTTCGGGTGTTAGAGACTATGAAAATAACGAAATAGCGAAAGTCGTCTCCATTGCTCGTGAAACGCACGTTTTAAACGTTTTCGCAAATCCTTCTGCCATTCCGGTTCTAATTTGGATAGAAACACGTTCTAAATTGCTGTAAACTTGGATAAACTTATATTTAACCCTTCAGGCGGCCACCCCGAGATATTTCGTAAACCAAAATGCCACTTTAAGTGTCAACCCCGAGATATCTCGTAAACCAAAATGTAAGCTTAAGTGTCAACCCCGAGAATCTTTGAACGGTCACTTTTCCTTCCCCTCTACCACCCGTGTCCTCTAACGAGAGGGCGTGACTGGACACCTTTTGTGCGAGGGGTCCTGATGGGAACGGACAATCCCTAAAATGCTTCCCTCAAGTCATTGCCTTTGGCGTGTTCGTTGAGTATCACGACGGCATTCCTGTCTTTGTTAAGCTACACTTTGAAAGCGTCTATTTTTGGGTTCTTCGGGAAAAAGAAGTTGAATTGGAAATTTGGAACCGACACGCACTTTTCGAAAATGTATTCTCACTGCTATTTTGCTTTTACTTTTTGAGATGAAAACATTTTTAAATGCTTCATTTGAAGTACGATTAAAATTTACCAAACAAAAGCGAAAGGACATGAATTCAGGGAAAAAGATTGAAATTAAAAAAATTAAAGGTATGATTTTTGCTGCAGCCAAAATCACAAGACATACATTTTAAATTACGCACAATTGTTTATTTTAATATTTCTCTACGTATTGGAAACTTAATGAAGTGCGATAATTGACGGAGTTCTAATAGGTTTGGTGAAGCCGGCTACCTGCGGGCCATCGATGCGATAAAGAATTAAAAAATTCCAAAACCTCTAGTTTGGTTCTTTCTCACAAACATTAATTAACAATGGATAATTAACCCTTTGAAAATCATGTTAAATAAAATATGTTTTGCAAAAAAAAGAAACTATGGGTAAAGACCTTTCGCCTCGTATGAATGTAATTTGCGCAAAACATAATTTAGTTTTTTAAGGGGTGGTGCGCTCTTGTATGTCACTTCTAGAACACCTCCTAGATATCACTATCAAACGAGAGAATATAGTCTTAATATGCCTAGGACATACCTATATCGAACTTTTACCATTTGAAGGTAATGAGACGTCCTACCGCCCTAAAATTCTTAACATTTGCCAGTCTTGGCAAATGTACTTCGTACTTGTTCGTATTTCCTTTCGTACTTGTCTTTAAAATTCTTTAACACCGCCATGCTACTAGCAGGTGCGACTAATTTTTTTTTTTAATCTGAATTTCCCAAATCATCGTATTTGCATAGCTTTTCTTATTTTACCTGCAGTATTCTATTTAATTATAAACATTTCAGATAAGAAATAAAATATATTTAACGCACATAATGCAACAAGGGGATAGACATCTGTATACAAAGCTGAGTTGGCGTCTTTCTGTCCTCTATACAAATCTACACCGTTTGACCTATCCACATCAAATTTGGTACACTTATTCTTCAGAACCCTACGGGTAAAGTATGTTACATATTAACCCCCGTTCTATTTTTCTTGGATGTGGAGAAGAGGTAAAACAATTCGAAATCACCATAGGAATAGCGTTAAGTATTTTTACGATCACTGTCTGAACAATTCACACCAAATATATGGTACATTCATTCTATAGAATCCTGCTGGCAACGTAGGCTATATATTAACCCCGTTCAATTGGTCCTAGATCTGCAGAGGGGCCAAAACAAATTTGAAATCCACTTAGAAATAACATTGAATATTTTACGATCACTGTCATACCAATTCACACCAAATTTGGTACATTCATTCCTTAGAATCCTGTGGAAAATATAGACTACATATTTAACACGTTCTTTTGCTTTAGGTCTGGAGAAAGGCTAAAAACAATTCAAAATCCCCATTGGAATAACATTGAATATTTTGAAGACAAATTCACACCAGATTTAGTACATTCAATTTTTGGATGTCTGCGGGAAACATAGGTTATACAGGATATTAATCCCGTTCTATTTGTCCTGGGTCGGGAGAAGGGGCTAAAAACAATTCGAAATCCAAATGGGTAGGTAGTTAATTAATGTCCCCCTGGATGTTAATTAATGTCCCCCCAACACAACGGGCTATTGGGGGATGTTCCGGGATCAATCCTGAAGTGAAAGATCCCAGAACAACGCCTCATAATTTTGAACCACGGTCAAGAACAATACTTGAGCCGGCACCCCACTCCAAACTTCCACACTTCGCCAACGTGAGGACACTTGAGGCCACGACAGATTTAACGTGCACCAGCCTTCGTGTATCCGACGGTCTTTGGCTGGACCGAGTTTCGAACTCGCAACCCTCTGTTTTCTAATCCGTTGCTCTTCGAACTGGGCTACCGCTGCCCTCGAAATCCCCATAGAAATTACCATTGATTATCCTTACTATGACAGTTTGATCAACTCATATCGAATTTGCTACACTCATTCTTTAAAACTCTGCGAGAAACATAGTCTAGATATTAACTCCATTTGATTTGTCCTGGGTCTGTAGAGAGATCTCAAAACAATTCGAAATCCCCATAGGACTACTATTGAATATTACGATGAGTTACAAACAATTCGATCGACGCCGGGTAATTCAGATAGTGTTTTATAAGAGGGTCCGGTTTCAACAAATTTACTCGTAAATACCTTTAAAATCCTTTTAAAGTGCATGCATTAAAAAACAATTATTAATTATGTCATGGTTATAAGGAAACGGAGGAGGAAATTGGCTATCAATCACTGAACTAATGAAATCTTGTAACGCGTTGTAAATTTTTTCAGGCCAAAATTAAAATAATTTGCGCTGATTTTCATCTCATTCTGTTCACAAAATATTTATATTTGTTGGGCTATAAACACCTTCCATACGAGACTTCTGTACACCAAAGTTAAACGAAATCCCTTGTCTCTTATTCATATTAAAATTTTAATCTTTAGGGCTTATTACTTTAAAAAAAATCACGTCACTCGATTTTCGAAACGAAAACTTACACTGCTAGGAGAACTTGCGAAGAAACAGTATTTAGTATTATCAGATTTGAGACCCCGATAGATGATTCATTTCCCCTTTGATTTTCATTTTCAGTGGAGAAATTTTCTTTACTGTTACTTGGTCAGTGATGTTATCTATACAGATATTATTAAGGCTTTCTGATTCTGAACATTTTGGCACCATTCACGAATATTCTCAGAATATTATCACTATAAAATATTTCATCATAAAAAATCCTTAGATATCAAAAATGACAAATCCCAGGATAACCTCTTACGACCCGATATAACTAATGCTAGGGCAAGGTAATTGGCTGAGACCGGCGGTTGAGAAACACTTCATTTTCAGTGGATAGGTATTTAATTAACGTCGCACTGGAGCAAGACAACGGCTATTAGCGACGGTCCAGGATCAAACCCGAAGGGAAAGATCCAAGGACAACACCACGTAATTTTGAAACACGGTCAGATGACGAGACACAGATCCTCGAAAATGCTGGTTGAAATTTAGGTTTTTTTTATGTAAAACTGTTGAGGGCTACGTCAAACCATTATCACTCAAATAATTTGTATGGATTTATAAAATTATTTTCAACCATTTATATGAAACAAATCGCAAATGTTTCGGGATTTACTTAATTCCTCCATTTTTGTATTCTGTATCTTGCGCCTATATACCCGGATAATTAACGGTTCGTTAATTATCCGGATGCCATTTTAGTCTATTGGGGTTCTCAGGGATTGTCTGAAATAACTAGACCATTAAAATTTAATAAAAATAATCGTTCAAAATTGTGATCAAGAAGATTCCAAACGTCCCATACTTCATTTCTTTAAAAAGTTATTGGTGCAAAATAACTCAGTTTACCATATGTGTACGGTTTTGATTCTATTCATTTCTTCACGGATATGTGAACACCCAAAATCTGAAAACCTTTGGGGTAATATCCGTTGTGGTTACTCTTTAGGATATTTTACATTAACAAAGCAAGTATTGAATATTTTTTGTTTAGCTTTGCTTTAAGTCTCTCATGTCTAACTCAACTGCGATAAATAATTTCATCGCTTCATTTATACAAAAATTATGCTGTAAATCTGTGTAATGGAGGCAAACTTTTGTGGGGAAGAAAATCAATGCTAGAATTTAACTTATTTACAATTAGTAGAAAATTACTCATTAAAAGAAAAATATATAAATTTATAATTTCAAAGTTTCCCATTGTTACAGTAAATATTTGTTTTTTCAAACACGTATAAGAAAATTTGTATGGATCAGTCGAATGTATTATTTCACTATTTGAAAGTCGTTGTACAAGCATTTGAGAAGCACCCTCGAGAAGGTATACTTAGGGTATTCTGGGAAGTAGCCCGTGGCTTTGCTATCTATCACTGTCATCGCTCTCTTTGATGGTCCGGTCTAAATAGACCACTGCTGAGACCAATTGACTGAAGAAGGGGAAAGCACTCCCTTTGTCCAAACCCTGACACTTTTAAAGGGAACTCGCTTTTTTGGGGTGCCGTTTTCGGGAACACAACTTTGAGATGCCTCGCCGCCAGGAGGGTTAACAGATTTCGCAAGCGATTTTGAAAACGGACAAAAAGGTTTTTAGTTAGAGCCATTTGTGTGTCGGAGAAAAGTGATATCCCATGTTAAATGGTTCAAAAATATGGAAAAACCAAACACTTTTCCGGATTTTTCCAGATGCAAAAGTCCGATAAGTCTGCAAATTTGTGTGTATTATATTATTGAGTTTAGAAAGAGATGTACCGAGAGATTTTAAAATCCATTGATTAGTTCGGGAGTTATGGCCTCCCAAAGTTGCCAACTCGGGTGAGCAAATGCACTGAAATTTTCACTTTTCCCGTTTAATTTTTCGAATTGGTCTGAAAATTGGTGTGCATTAAATTTTCATACCCAAATAGATATATGCCAAGAGATTTTAAAATCCATCGATTAGTTCGGGAGTTATGGCCTCCCAAACTTGCCAACTCGTGTCAGGAAATGCACTAAAATTTTCACTTTTCCCATTTAAATTGTCGGATCGGTCTGAAAATTGGTGTGAATTAATGTTTCATACCCAAATAGATATGTGCCAAGGGATTTTAAAATCCAGCGAACCTTTCGGGTGTTAGAGACTATGAAAATAACGAAATAGCGAAAGTCGTCTCCATTGCTCGTGAAACGCACGTTTTAAACGTTTTCGCAAATCCTTCTGCCATTCCGGTTCTAATTATGATAGAAACACGTTCTAAATTGCTGTAAACTTGGATAAACTTATATTTAACAGATTTCGCAAGCGATTTTGAAAACGGACAAAAAGGTTTTTAGTTAGAGCCATTTGTGTGTCGGAGAAAAGTGATTTCCCATGTTAAATGGTTCAAAAATATGGAAAAACCACACTCTTTTCCGGATTTCTCCAGATGCAAAAGTCTGATTAGTCTGAAAATTTGTGTGTATTATATTTTTGAGATTCGAAAGAGATGTACCAAGCGATTTTAAAATCCATTGATTAGATCGGGTGTTATGGCCTCCCAAAGTTGCCAACTCGGGTGAGCAAATGCACTGAAATTTTCACTTTTCCCGTTTAAATTGTCGCCTTGGTCTGAAAATTGGTGTGCAGTAATTTTTCATACCAAATAGATATATGCCAAGCGATTTTAAAATCCATCGATTAATTAGGGAGTTATGGCCTCCCAAACTGCCAACTCGGGTCAGGAAGTGCACTGAAATTTTAACTTTTCCCATTTAAATTGTCGGATCGTTCTGAAAATTGGTGTGCATTAATGTTTCATACCCAAATAGATATGTGCCAAGGGATTTTAAAATCCATCGATCCTTTCAGGTGTTACAGCCGAGGAAAATAGCGAAAGAACGAAAATCTTCTCCATTGCTCGTGAAACGCACGTTTTAAACGTTTTCGCAAATCCTGCAGCCATTCCGGCTCTAATTATGATAGAAACATGTTTTAAATTGCTGTAAACTTGGATAAGCTTATATGTAACAGATTTCGCAAGCGATTTTAAAAACGGACAAAAAGCTTTTTAGTTAGAGCCATTTGTGTGTCGGAGAAAAGTGATTTCCCATGTTAAATGGTTCAAAAATATGGAAAAACCACACTCTTTTCCGGATTTCTCCAGATGCAAAACTCCGATTAGTCTGAAAATTTGTGTTTATTATATTTTTGAGATTAGAAAGAGATGTACCAAGCGATTATAAAATCCATTGATTAGATCGGGTGTTATGGCTTCCCAAAGTTGCCAACTCGGGTCAGGAAATGCACTGAAATTTTCACTTTTCCCGTTGAAATTGTCGCCTTGGTCTGAAAATTGGTGTGCATTAATTTTTCATACAGAATTGGTATATGCCAAGCGATTTTAAAATCCATCGATTAGTTAGGGAGTTATGGCCTCCCAAACTGCCAACTCGGGTCAGGCAGTGCGCTGAAATTTTCACTTTTCCAATTTAAATATTCGGATCGATCTGAAAATTAGTGTGCATTAATGTTTCATACCCAAATAGATATGTGCCAAGGGATTTTAAAATCCAGCGAACCTTTCGGGTGTTAGAGACTATGAAAATAACGAAATAGCGAAAGTCGTCTCCATTGCTCGTGAAACGCACGTTTTAAACGTTTTCGCAAATCCTTCTGCCATTCCGGTTCTAATTATGATAGAAACACGTTCTAAATTGCTGTAAACTTGGATAAACTTATATTTAACAGATTTCGCAAGCTATTTTAAAAACGGACAAAAAGTTTTTTGGTTAGAGCCATTTGTGTGTCGGAGAAAAGTGATTTCCCATGTTAAATGGTTCAAAAATATGGAAAAACCACACTCTTTTCCGGATTTCTCCAGATGCAAAAGTCCGATTAGTCTGAAAATTTGTGTGTATTATATTTTGAGATTAGAAAGAGATGTACCAAGCGATTTTAAAATCCATTGATTAGATCGGGTGTTATGGCTTCCCAAAGTTGTCAACTCGGGTCAGGAAATGCACTGAAATTTTCACTTTTCCCGTTTAAATTGTCGCCTTGGTCTGAAAATTGGTGTGCATTAATTTTTCATACCCAAATAGATATATGCCAAGCGATTTTAAAATCCATCGATTAGTTAGGGAGTTATGGCCTCCCAAACTGCCAACTCGGGTCAGGCAGTGCGCTGAAATTTTCACTTTTCCAATTTAAATATTCGGATCGGTCTGAAAATTAGTGTGCATTAATGTTTCATACCCAAATAGATATGTGCCAAGGGATTTTAAAATCCAGCGAACCTTTCGGGTGTTAGAGACTATGAAAATAACGAAATAGCGAAAGTCGTCTCCATTGCTCGTGAAACGCACGTTTTAAACGTTTTCGCAAATCCTTCTGCCATTCCGGTTCTAATTATGATAGAAACACGTTCTAAATTGCTGTAAACTTGGATAAACTTATATTTAACCCTTCAGGCGGCCACCCCGAGATATTTCGTAAACCAAAATGCCACTTTAAGTGTCAACCCCGAGATATCTCGTAAACCAAAATGTAAGCTTAAGTGTCAACCCCGAGAATCTTTGAACGGTCACTTTTCCTTCCCCTCTACCACCCGTGTCCTCTAACGAGAGGGCGTGACTGGACACCTTTTGTGCGAGGGGTCCTGATGGGAACGGACAATCCCTAAAATGCTTCCCTCAAGTCATTGCCTTTGGCGTGTTCGTTGAGTATCACGACGGCATTCCTGTCTTTGTTAAGCTACACTTTGAAAGCGTCTATTTTTGGGTTCTTCGGGAAAAAGAAGTTGAATTGGAAATTTGGAACCGACACGCACTTTTCGAAAATGTATTCTCACTGCTATTTTGCTTTTACTTTTTGAGATGAAAACATTTTTAAATGCTTCATTTGAAGTACGATTAAAATTTACCAAACAAAAGCGAAAGGACATGAATTCAGGGAAAAAGATTGAAATTAAAAAAATTAAAGGTATGATTTTTGCTGCAGCCAAAATCACAAGACATACATTTTAAATTACGCACAATTGTTTATTTTAATATTTCTCTACGTATTGGAAACTTAATGAAGTGCGATAATTGACGGAGTTCTAATAGGTTTGGTGAAGCCGGCTACCTGCGGGCCATCGATGCGATAAAGAATTAAAAAATTCCAAAACCTCTAGTTTGGTTCTTTCTCACAAACATTAATTAACAATGGATAATTAACCCTTTGAAAATCATGTTAAATAAAATATGTTTTGCAAAAAAAAGAAACTATGGGTAAAGACCTTTCGCCTCGTATGAATGTAATTTGCGCAAAACATAATTTAGTTTTTTAAGGGGTGGTGCGCTCTTGTATGTCACTTCTAGAACACCTCCTAGATATCACTATCAAACGAGAGAATATAGTCTTAATATGCCTAGGACATACCTATATCGAACTTTTACCATTTGAAGGTAATGAGACGTCCTACCGCCCTAAAATTCTTAACATTTGCCAGTCTTGGCAAATGTACTTCGTACTTGTTCGTATTTCCTTTCGTACTTGTCTTTAAAATTCTTTAACACCGCCATGCTACTAGCAGGTGCGACTAATTTTTTTTTTTAATCTGAATTTCCCAAATCATCGTATTTGCATAGCTTTTCTTATTTTACCTGCAGTATTCTATTTAATTATAAACATTTCAGATAAGAAATAAAATATATTTAACGCACATAATGCAACAAGGGGATAGACATCTGTATACAAAGCTGAGTTGGCGTCTTTCTGTCCTCTATACAAATCTACACCGTTTGACCTATCCACATCAAATTTGGTACACTTATTCTTCAGAACCCTACGGGTAAAGTATGTTACATATTAACCCCCGTTCTATTTTTCTTGGATGTGGAGAAGAGGTAAAACAATTCGAAATCACCATAGGAATAGCGTTAAGTATTTTTACGATCACTGTCTGAACAATTCACACCAAATATATGGTACATTCATTCTATAGAATCCTGCTGGCAACGTAGGCTATATATTAACCCCGTTCAATTGGTCCTAGATCTGCAGAGGGGCCAAAACAAATTTGAAATCCACTTAGAAATAACATTGAATATTTTACGATCACTGTCATACCAATTCACACCAAATTTGGTACATTCATTCCTTAGAATCCTGTGGAAAATATAGACTACATATTTAACACGTTCTTTTGCTTTAGGTCTGGAGAAAGGCTAAAAACAATTCAAAATCCCCATTGGAATAACATTGAATATTTTGAAGACAAATTCACACCAGATTTAGTACATTCAATTTTTGGATGTCTGCGGGAAACATAGGTTATACAGGATATTAATCCCGTTCTATTTGTCCTGGGTCGGGAGAAGGGGCTAAAAACAATTCGAAATCCAAATGGGTAGGTAGTTAATTAATGTCCCCCTGGATGTTAATTAATGTCCCCCCAACACAACGGGCTATTGGGGGATGTTCCGGGATCAATCCTGAAGTGAAAGATCCCAGAACAACGCCTCATAATTTTGAACCACGGTCAAGAACAATACTTGAGCCGGCACCCCACTCCAAACTTCCACACTTCGCCAACGTGAGGACACTTGAGGCCACGACAGATTTAACGTGCACCAGCCTTCGTGTATCCGACGGTCTTTGGCTGGACCGAGTTTCGAACTCGCAACCCTCTGTTTTCTAATCCGTTGCTCTTCGAACTGGGCTACCGCTGCCCTCGAAATCCCCATAGAAATTACCATTGATTATCCTTACTATGACAGTTTGATCAACTCATATCGAATTTGCTACACTCATTCTTTAAAACTCTGCGAGAAACATAGTCTAGATATTAACTCCATTTGATTTGTCCTGGGTCTGTAGAGAGATCTCAAAACAATTCGAAATCCCCATAGGACTACTATTGAATATTACGATGAGTTACAAACAATTCGATCGACGCCGGGTAATTCAGATAGTGTTTTATAAGAGGGTCCGGTTTCAACAAATTTACTCGTAAATACCTTTAAAATCCTTTTAAAGTGCATGCATTAAAAAACAATTATTAATTATGTCATGGTTATAAGGAAACGGAGGAGGAAATTGGCTATCAATCACTGAACTAATGAAATCTTGTAACGCGTTGTAAATTTTTTCAGGCCAAAATTAAAATAATTTGCGCTGATTTTCATCTCATTCTGTTCACAAAATATTTATATTTGTTGGGCTATAAACACCTTCCATACGAGACTTCTGTACACCAAAGTTAAACGAAATCCCTTGTCTCTTATTCATATTAAAATTTTAATCTTTAGGGCTTATTACTTTAAAAAAAATCACGTCACTCGATTTTCGAAACGAAAACTTACACTGCTAGGAGAACTTGCGAAGAAACAGTATTTAGTATTATCAGATTTGAGACCCCGATAGATGATTCATTTCCCCTTTGATTTTCATTTTCAGTGGAGAAATTTTCTTTACTGTTACTTGGTCAGTGATGTTATCTATACAGATATTATTAAGGCTTTCTGATTCTGAACATTTTGGCACCATTCACGAATATTCTCAGAATATTATCACTATAAAATATTTCATCATAAAAAATCCTTAGATATCAAAAATGACAAATCCCAGGATAACCTCTTACGACCCGATATAACTAATGCTAGGGCAAGGTAATTGGCTGAGACCGGCGGTTGAGAAACACTTCATTTTCAGTGGATAGGTATTTAATTAACGTCGCACTGGAGCAAGACAACGGCTATTAGCGACGGTCCAGGATCAAACCCGAAGGGAAAGATCCAA
Organism: Meta bourneti; assembly: GCA_933210815.1. Taxonomy (NCBI): domain Eukaryota; kingdom Metazoa; phylum Arthropoda; class Arachnida; order Araneae; family Tetragnathidae; genus Meta; species Meta bourneti. The sequence goes on from OW119922.1 coordinate 19,370,297, forward strand.
GGACAACACCACGTAATTTTGAAACACGGTCAGATGACGAGACACAGATCCTCGAAAATGCTGGTTGAAATTTAGGTTTTTTTTATGTAAAACTGTTGAGGGCTACGTCAAACCATTATCACTCAAATAATTTGTATGGATTTATAAAATTATTTTCAACCATTTATATGAAACAAATCGCAAATGTTTCGGGATTTACTTAATTCCTCCATTTTTGTATTCTGTATCTTGCGCCTATATACCCGGATAATTAACGGTTCGTTAATTATCCGGATGCCATTTTAGTCTATTGGGGTTCTCAGGGATTGTCTGAAATAACTAGACCATAAAAATTTAATAAAAATAATCGTTCAAAATTGTGATCAAGAAGATTCCAAACGTCCCATACTTCATTTCTTTAAAAAGTTATTGGTGCAAAATAACTCAGTTTACCATATGTGTACGGTTTTGATTCTATTCATTTCTTCACGGATATGTGAACACCCAAAATCTGAAAACCTTTGGGGTAATATCCGTTGTGGTTACTCTTTAGGATATTTTACATTAACAAAGCAAGTATTGAATATTTTTTGTTTAGCTTTGCTTTAAGTCTCTCATGTCTAACTCAACTGCGATAAATAATTTCATCGCTTCATTTATACAAAAATTATGCTGTAAATCTGTGTAATGGAGGCAAACTTTTGTGGGGAAGAAAATCAATGCTAGAATTTAACTTATTTACAATTAGTAGAAAATTACTCATTAAAAGAAAAATATATAAATTTATAATTTCAAAGTTTCCCATTGTTACAGTAAATATTTGTTTTTTCAAACACGTATAAGAAAATTTGTATGGATCAGTCGAATGTATTATTTCACTATTTGAAAGTCGTTGTACAAGCATTTGAGAAGCACCCTCGAGAAGGTATACTTAGGGTATTCTGGGAAGTAGCCCGTGGCTTTGCTATCTATCACTGTCATCGCTCTCTTTGATGGTCCGGTCTAAATAGACCACTGCTGAGACCAATTGACTGAAGAAGGGGAAAGCACTCCCTTTGTCCAAACCCTGACACTTTTAAAGGGAACTCGCTTTTTTGGGGTGCCGTTTTCGGGAACACAACTTTGAGATGCCTCGCCGCCAGGAGGGTTAACAGATTTCGCAAGCGATTTTGAAAACGGACAAAAAGGTTTTTAGTTAGAGCCATTTGTGTGTCGGAGAAAAGTGATATCCCATGTTAAATGGTTCAAAAATATGGAAAAACCAAACACTTTTCCGGATTTTTCCAGATGCAAAAGTCCGATAAGTCTGCAAATTTGTGTGTATTATATTATTGAGTTTAGAAAGAGATGTACCGAGAGATTTTAAAATCCATTGATTAGTTCGGGAGTTATGGCCTCCCAAAGTTGCCAACTCGGGTGAGCAAATGCACTGAAATTTTCACTTTTCCCGTTTAATTTTTCGAATTGGTCTGAAAATTGGTGTGCATTAAATTTTCATACCCAAATAGATATATGCCAAGAGATTTTAAAATCCATCGATTAGTTCGGGAGTTATGGCCTCCCAAACTTGCCAACTCGTGTCAGGAAATGCACTAAAATTTTCACTTTTCCCATTTAAATTGTCGGATCGGTCTGAAAATTGGTGTGAATTAATGTTTCATACCCAAATAGATATGTGCCAAGGGATTTTAAAATCCAGCGAACCTTTCGGGTGTTAGAGACTATGAAAATAACGAAATAGCGAAAGTCGTCTCCATTGCTCGTGAAACGCACGTTTTAAACGTTTTCGCAAATCCTTCTGCCATTCCGGTTCTAATTATGATAGAAACACGTTCTAAATTGCTGTAAACTTGGATAAACTTATATTTAACAGATTTCGCAAGCGATTTTGAAAACGGACAAAAAGGTTTTTAGTTAGAGCCATTTGTGTGTCGGAGAAAAGTGATTTCCCATGTTAAATGGTTCAAAAATATGGAAAAACCACACTCTTTTCCGGATTTCTCCAGATGCAAAAGTCTGATTAGTCTGAAAATTTGTGTGTATTATATTTTTGAGATTCGAAAGAGATGTACCAAGCGATTTTAAAATCCATTGATTAGATCGGGTGTTATGGCCTCCCAAAGTTGCCAACTCGGGTGAGCAAATGCACTGAAATTTTCACTTTTCCCGTTTAAATTGTCGCCTTGGTCTGAAAATTGGTGTGCAGTAATTTTTCATACCAAATAGATATATGCCAAGCGATTTTAAAATCCATCGATTAATTAGGGAGTTATGGCCTCCCAAACTGCCAACTCGGGTCAGGAAGTGCACTGAAATTTTAACTTTTCCCATTTAAATTGTCGGATCGTTCTGAAAATTGGTGTGCATTAATGTTTCATACCCAAATAGATATGTGCCAAGGGATTTTAAAATCCATCGATCCTTTCAGGTGTTACAGCCGAGGAAAATAGCGAAAGAACGAAAATCTTCTCCATTGCTCGTGAAACGCACGTTTTAAACGTTTTCGCAAATCCTGCAGCCATTCCGGCTCTAATTATGATAGAAACATGTTTTAAATTGCTGTAAACTTGGATAAGCTTATATGTAACAGATTTCGCAAGCGATTTTAAAAACGGACAAAAAGCTTTTTAGTTAGAGCCATTTGTGTGTCGGAGAAAAGTGATTTCCCATGTTAAATGGTTCAAAAATATGGAAAAACCACACTCTTTTCCGGATTTCTCCATATCCAAAAGTCTGATTAGTCTGAAAATTTGTGTGTATTATATTTTTGAGTTTAGAAAGAAATGTACCAAGCGATTTTAAAATCCATTGATTAGTTCGGGAGTTATGTTCTCCCAAATTTGTAAACTCGGGTCAGGAAATTCACTGAAATTTTCACTTTTCCCGTTTAAATTGTCGCCTTTGTCTGAAAATTGGTGTGCATTAATTTTTCATACCCAAATAGATATATGCCAAGCGATTTTAAATTCCATCGATTAGTTCGGGAGTTATGGCCTCCCAAACTTGCCAACTCGGGTCAGGAAATGCACTGAAATTTTCACTTTTCCCGTTTAAATTGTCGCATCGGTCTGAAAATTGGTGTGCATTAATTTTTCATACCCAAATAGATATATGCCAAGCGATTTTAAAATCCAGCGATTAGTTAGGGAGTTAAGGCCTCCCAAACTGCCAACTCGGGTCAGGAAGTGCGCTGAAATTTTCACTTTTCCCATTTAAATTGTCGGATCTGTCTGAAAATTCGTGTGCATTAATGTTTCATACCCAAATAGATATGTGCCAAGGGAATTTAAAATCCAGCGAGCCTTTCGGGTGTTAGAGACTATGAAAATAGCGAAATAACGAAAGTCGTCTCCATTGCTCGTGAAACGCACGTTTTAAACGTTTTCGCAAATCCTGCCGCCATTCCGGCTCTAATTATGATAGAAACACGTTTTAAATTGCTGTAAACTTGGATAAACGTATATGTAACAGATTTTGCAAGCTATTTTAAAAACGGACAAAAAGTTTTTTAGTTAGAGCCATTTGTGTGTCGGAGAAAAGTGATTTCCCATGTTAAATGGTTCAAAAATATGGAAAAACCACACTCTTTTCCGGATTTCTCCAGATGCAAAAGTCCGATTAGTCTGAAAATTTGTGTGTATTATATTTTTGAGATTAGAAAGAGATGTACCTAGCGATTTTAAAATCCATTGATTAGATCGGGTGTTATGGCCTCCCAAATTTGCCAACTCGGGTCAGGAAATGCACTGAAATTTTCACTTTTCCCGTTGAAATTGTCGCCTTGGTCTGAAAATTGGTGTGCATTAATTTTTCATACCCAAATAGATATATGCCAAGCGATTTTAAAATCCATCGATTAGTTAGGGAGTTATGGCCTCCCAAACTGCCAACTCGGGTCAGGAAGTGCGCTGAAATTTTCACTTTTCCCATTTAAATTGTCGGATCTGTCTGAAAATTCGTGTGCATTAATGTTTCATACCCAAATAGATATGTGCCAAGGGATTTTAAAATCCAGCGAACCTTTCCGGTGTTAGAGACTATGAAAATAACGAAATAGCGAAAGTCGTCTCCATTGCTCGTGAAACGCACGTTTTAAACGTTTTCGCAAATCCTTCTGCCATTCCGGTTCTAATTATGATAGAAACACGTTCTAAATTGCTGTAAACTTGGATAAACTTATATTTAACAGATTTCGCAAGCGATTTTGAAAACGGACAAAAAGGTTTTTAGTTAGAGCCATTTGTGTGTCGGAGAAAAGTGATATCCCATGTTAAATGGTTCAAAAATATGGAAAAACCAAACTCTTTTCCGGATTTTTCCAGATGCAAAAGTCCGATAAGTCTGAAAATTTGTGTGTATTATATTATTGAGTTTAGAAAGAGATGTACCGAGCGATTTTAAAATCCATTGATTAGTTCGGGAGTTATGGCCTCCCAAAGTTACCAACTCGGGTGAGCAAATGCACTGAAATTTTCACTTTTCCCGTTTAAATTGTCGCCTTGGTCTGAAAATTGGTGTGCATTAATTTTTCATACCCAAATAGATATATGCCAAGCGATTTTAAAATCCATCGATTAGTTAGGGAGTTATGGCCTCCCAAACTTCCAACTCGCGTCAGGAAATGCACTTAAATTTTCACTTTTCCCGTTTAATTTGTCGGATAGGTCTAAAAATTGGTGTGCATTAATTTTTCATACACAAATAGATATATGCCAAGCGATTTTAAATTCCATCGATTAGTTCGGGAGTTATGGCCTCCCAAACTTGCCAACTCGGGTCAGGAAATGCACTGAAATTTTCACTTTTCCCGTTTAAATTGCCGCATCGGTCTGAAAATTGGTGTGCATTAATTTTTCATACCCAAATAGATATATGCCAAGCGATTTTAAAATCCATCGATTAGTTAGGGAGTTAAGGCCTCCCAAACTGCCAACTCGGGTCAGGAAGTGCGCTGAAATTTTCACTTTTCCCATTTAAATTGTCGGATCTGTCTGAAAATTCGTGTGCATTAATGTTTCATACCCAAATAGATATGTGCCAAGGGATTTTAAGATCCAGCGAGCCTTTCGGGTGTTAGAGACTATGAAAATAACGAAATAACGAAAGTCGTCTCCATTGCTCGTGAAACCCACGTTTTAAACGTTTTCGCAAATCCTGCCGCCATTCCGGCTCTAATTATGATAGAAACACGTTCTAAATTACTGTAAACTTGGATAAACTTATATTTAACAGATTCCATAAGCGATTTTAAAAACGGACAAAAACTTTTTTAGTTAGACCCATTTGTGTGTCGGAGAAAAGTGATTTCCCATGTTAAATGGTTCAAAAATATGGAAAAACCACACTCTTTTCCGGATTTCTCCAGATGCAAAAGTCCGATTAGTCTGAAAAATTGTGCGTATTATATTTTTGAGTTTAGAAAGAGATGTACCAAGCGATTTTAAAATCCATTGATTAGTTTGGGAGTTATGGCTTCAAAAATTTGCCAACTCGGGTCAGAAAATGAACTGAAATTTTCACTTTTCCCGTTTAATTTCTCGGATTGGTCTGAAAATTGGTGTGCATTAATTTTTCATACCCAAATAGATATATGCCAAGCGATTTTAAAATCCATCGATTAGTTCGGGAGTTATGGTCTCCCAAACTTGCCAACTCGGGTCAGGAAATGCACTAAAATTTTCACTTTTCCCATTTAAATTGTCGGATCGGTCTGAAAATTGGTGTGAATTAATGTTTCATACCCAAATAGATATGTGCCAAGGGATTTTAAAATCCAGCGAGCCTTTCGGGTGTTAGAGACTATGAAAATAACGAAATAACGAAAGTCGTCTCCATTGCTCGTGAAACGCACGTTTTAAACGTTTTCGCAAATCCTGCCGCCATTCCGGCTCTAATTATGATAGAAACATGTTTTAAATTGCTGTAAACTTGGATAAACTTATATGTAACAGATTTCGCAAGCGATTTTAAAAACGGACAAAAAGCTTTTTAGTTAGAGCCATTTGTGTGTCGGAGAAAAGTGATTTCCCATGTTAAATGGTTCAAAAATATGGAAAAACCACACTCTTTTCCGGATTTCTCCAGATGCAAAAGTCCGATTAGTCTGAAAATTTGTGTGTATTATATTTTTGAGATTCGAAAGAGATGTACCAAGCGATTTTAAAATCCATTGATTAGATCGGGTGTTATGGCCTCCCAAAGTTGCCAACTCGGGTGAGCAAATGCACTGAAATTTTCACTTTTCCCGTTTAAATTGTCGCCTTGGTCTGAAAATTGGTGTGCAGTAATTTTTCATACCAAATAGATATATGCCAAGCGATTTTAAAATCCATCGATTAATTAGGGAGTTATGGCCTCCCAAACTGCCAACTCGGGTCAGGAAGTGCACTGAAATTTTAACTTTTCCCATTTAAATTGTCGGATCGTTCTGAAAATTGGTGTGCATTAATGTTTCATACCCAAATAGATATGTGCCAAGGGATTTTAAAATCCATCGATCCTTTCAGGTGTTACAGCCGAGGAAAATAGCGAAAGAACGAAAATCTTCTCCATTGCTCGTGAAACGCACGTTTTAAACGTTTTCGCAAATCCTGCAGCCATTCCGGCTCTAATTATGATAGAAACATGTTTTAAATTGCTGTAAACTTGGATAAGCTTATATGTAACAGATTTCGCAAGCGATTTTAAAAACGGACAAAAAGCTTTTTAGTTAGAGCCATTTGTGTGTCGGAGAAAAGTGATTTCCCATGTTAAATGGTTCAAAAATATGGAAAAACCACACTCTTTTCCGGATTTCTCCATATCCAAAAGTCTGATTAGTCTGAAAATTTGTGTGTATTATATTTTTGAGTTTAGAAAGAAATGTACCAAGCGATTTTAAAATCCATTGATTAGTTCGGGAGTTATGTTCTCCCAAATTTGTAAACTCGGGTCAGGAAATTCACTGAAATTTTCACTTTTCCCGTTTAAATTGTCGCCTTTGTCTGAAAATTGGTGTGCATTAATTTTTCATACCCAAATAGATATATGCCAAGCGATTTTAAATTCCATCGATTAGTTCGGGAGTTATGGCCTCCCAAACTTGCCAACTCGGGTCAGGAAATGCACTGAAATTTTCACTTTTCCCGTTTAAATTGTCGCATCGGTCTGAAAATTGGTGTGCATTAATTTTTCATACCCAAATAGATATATGCCAAGCGATTTTAAAATCCAGCGATTAGTTAGGGAGTTAAGGCCTCCCAAACTGCCAACTCGGGTCAGGAAGTGCGCTGAAATTTTCACTTTTCCCATTTAAATTGTCGGATCTGTCTGAAAATTCGTGTGCATTAATGTTTCATACCCAAATAGATATGTGCCAAGGGAATTTAAAATCCAGCGAGCCTTTCGGGTGTTAGAGACTATGAAAATAGCGAAATAACGAAAGTCGTCTCCATTCCTCGTGAAACGCACGTTTTACAGGTTTTCGCAAATCCTGCCGCCATTCCGGCTTTAATTATGATAGAAACACGTTCTAAATTGCTGTAAACTTGGATAAACTTATATTTAACTGATTTTGCAAGCGATTTTAAAAACGGACAAAAATGTTTTTAGTTAGAGCCATTTGTGTGTCGGAGAAAAGTGATTTCCCATGTTAAATGGGTCAAAAATATGGAAAAACCGCACTCTTTTCCGGATTTCTCCACATCCAAAAGTCTGATTAGTCTGAAAATTTGTGTGTATTATATTTTTGAGTTTAGAAAGAGATGTACCAAGCGATTTTAAAATCCAATGATTAGTTCGGGAGTTATATTCTCCCAAATTTGTAAACTCGGGTCAGTAAATTCATTGAAATTTTCACTTTTCCCGTTTAAATTGTCGCCTTTCTCTGAAAATTGGTGTGCATTAATTTTTCATGCCCAAATAGATATATGCCAAGCGATTTTAAAATCCATCGATTAGTTAGGGAGTTAAGGCCTCCCAAACTGCCAACTCGGGTCAGGAAATGCGCTGAAATTTTCACTTTTCCCATTTAAATTGTCGAATCTGTCTGAAAATTCGTGTGCATTAATGTTTCATACCCAAATAGATATGTGCCAAGGGAATTTAAAATCCAGCGAGCCTTTCGGGTGTTAGAGACTATGAAAATAACGAAATAACGAAAGTCGTCTCCATTGCTCGTGAAACGCACGTTTTAAACATTTTCGCAAATCCTACCGCCATTCCGGCTCTAATTATGATAGAAAAACATTTTAAATTGCTGTAAACTTGGATAAACTTATATGTAACAGATTTCGCAAGCGATTTTAAAAACGGCCAAAAAGTTTTTTAGTTAGAGCCATTTGTGTGTCGGAGAAAAGTGATTTCCCATGTTAAATGGTTCAAAAATATGGAAAAACCACACTCTTTTCCGGATTTCTCCAGATGCAAAAGTCCGATTAGTCTGAAAAATTGTGTGTATTATATTTTTGAGTTTAGAAAGAGATGTACCAAGCGATTTTAAAATCCATTGATTAGTTTGGGAGTTATGGCTTCCCAAATTCGCCAACTCGGGTCAGGAAATGCACTGAAATTTTCACTTTTCCCGTTTAATTTGTCGGATTGGTCTGAAAATTAGTGTGCATTAATTTTTCATACCCAAATAGATATATGCCAAGCGATTTTAAAATCCATCGATTAGTTAGGGAGTTATGGCCTCCCAAACTGCCAACTCGGGTCAGGCAGTGCGCTGAAATTTTCACTTTTCCAATTTAAATATTCGGATCGGTCTGAAAATTAGTGTGCATTAATGTTTCATACCCAAATAGATATGTGCCAAGGGATTTTAAAATCCAGCGAACCTTTCGGGTGTTAGAGACTATGAAAATAACGAAATAGCGAAAGTCGTCTCCATTGCTCGTGAAACGCACGTTTTAAAAGTTTTCGCAAATCCTTCTGCCATTCCGGTTCTAATTATGATAGAAACACGTTCTAAATTGCTGTAAACTTGGATAAACTTATATTTAACAGATTTCGCAAGCTATTTTAAAAACGGACAAAAAGTTTTTTAGTTAGAGCCATTTGTGTGTCGGAGAAAAGTGATTTCCCATGTTAAATGGTTCAAAAATATGGAAAAACCACACTCTTTTCCGGATTTCTCCATATCCAAAAGTCTGATTAGTCTGAAAATTTGTGTGTATTATATTTTTGAGTTTAGAAAGAAATGTACCAAGCGATTTTAAAATCCATTGATTAGTTCGGGAGTTATGTTCTCCCAAATTTGTAAACTCGGGTCAGGAAATTCACTGAAATTTTCACTTTTCCCGTTTAAATTGCCGCATCGGTCTGAAAATTGGTGTGCATTAATTTTTCATACCCAAATAGATATATGCCAAGCGATTTTAAAATCCATCGATTAGTTAGGGAGTTAAGGCCTCCCAAACTGCCAACTCGGGTCAGGAAGTGCGCTGAAATTTTCACTTTTCCCATTTAAATTGTCGGATCTGTCTGAAAATTCGTGTGCATTAATGTTTCATACCCAAATAGATATGTGCCAAGGGATTTTAAGATCCAGCGAGCCTTTCGGGTGTTAGAGACTATGAAAATAACGAAATAACGAAAGTCGTCTCCATTGCTCGTGAAACCCACGTTTTAAACGTTTTCGCAAATCCTGCCGCCATTCCGGCTCTAATTATGATAGAAACACGTTCTAAATTACTGTAAACTTGGATAAACTTATATTTAACAGATTCCATAAGCGATTTTAAAAACGGACAAAAACTTTTTTAGTTAGACCCATTTGTGTGTCGGAGAAAAGTGATTTCCCATGTTAAATGGTTCAAAAATATGGAAAAACCACACTCTTTTCCGGATTTCTCCAGATGCAAAAGTCCGATTAGTCTGAAAAATTGTGCGTATTATATTTTTGAGTTTAGAAAGAGATGTACCAAGCGATTTTAAAATCCATTGATTAGTTTGGGAGTTATGGCTTCAAAAATTTGCCAACTCGGGTCAGAAAATGAACTGAAATTTTCACTTTTCCCGTTTAATTTCTCGGATTGGTCTGAAAATTGGTGTGCATTAATTTTTCATACCCAAATAGATATATGCCAAGCGATTTTAAAATCCATCGATTAGTTCGGGAGTTATGGTCTCCCAAACTTGCCAACTCGGGTCAGGAAATGCACTAAAATTTTCACTTTTCCCATTTAAATTGTCGGATCGGTCTGAAAATTGGTGTGAATTAATGTTTCATACCCAAATAGATATGTGCCAAGGGATTTTAAAATCCAGCGAGCCTTTCGGGTGTTAGAGACTATGAAAATAACGAAATAACGAAAGTCGTCTCCATTGCTCGTGAAACGCACGTTTTAAACGTTTTCGCAAATCCTGCCGCCATTCCGGCTCTAATTATGATAGAAACATGTTTTAAATTGCTGTAAACTTGGATAAACTTATATGTAACAGATTTCGCAAGCGATTTTAAAAACGGACAAAAAGCTTTTTAGTTAGAGCCATTTGTGTGTCGGAGAAAAGTGATTTCCCATGTTAAATGGTTCAAAAATATGGAAAAACCACACTCTTTTCCGGATTTCTCCAGATGCAAAAGTCCGATTAGTCTGAAAATTTGTGTGTATTATATTTTTGAGATTCGAAAGAGATGTACCAAGCGATTTTAAAATCCATTGATTAGATCGGGTGTTATGGCCTCCCAAAGTTGCCAACTCGGGTGAGCAAATGCACTGAAATTTTCACTTTTCCCGTTTAAATTGTCGCCTTGGTCTGAAAATTGGTGTGCAGTAATTTTTCATACCAAATAGATATATGCCAAGCGATTTTAAAATCCATCGATTAATTAGGGAGTTATGGCCTCCCAAACTGCCAACTCGGGTCAGGAAGTGCACTGAAATTTTAACTTTTCCCATTTAAATTGTCGGATCGTTCTGAAAATTGGTGTGCATTAATGTTTCATACCCAAATAGATATGTGCCAAGGGATTTTAAAATCCATCGATCCTTTCAGGTGTTACAGCCGAGGAAAATAGCGAAAGAACGAAAATCTTCTCCATTGCTCGTGAAACGCACGTTTTAAACGTTTTCGCAAATCCTGCAGCCATTCCGGCTCTAATTATGATAGAAACATGTTTTAAATTGCTGTAAACTTGGATAAGCTTATATGTAACAGATTTCGCAAGCGATTTTAAAAACGGACAAAAAGCTTTTTAGTTAGAGCCATTTGTGTGTCGGAGAAAAGTGATTTCCCATGTTAAATGGTTCAAAAATATGGAAAAACCACACTCTTTTCCGGATTTCTCCATATCCAAAAGTCTGATTAGTCTGAAAATTTGTGTGTATTATATTTTTGAGTTTAGAAAGAAATGTACCAAGCGATTTTAAAATCCATTGATTAGTTCGGGAGTTATGGCCTCCCAAATTTGTAAACTCGGGTCAGGAAATTCACTGAAATTTTCACTTTTCCCGTTTAAATTGTCGCATCGGTCTGAAAATTGGTGTGCATTAATTTTTCATACCCAAATAGATATATGCCAAGCGATTTTAAAATCCAGCGATTAGTTAGGGAGTTAAGGCCTCCCAAACTGCCAACTCGGGTCAGGAAGTGCGCTGAAATTTTCACTTTTCCCATTTAAATTGTCGGATCTGTCTGAAAATTCGTGTGCATTAATGTTTCATACCCAAATAGATATGTGCCAAGGGAATTTAAAATCCAGCGAGCCTTTCGGGTGTTAGAGACTATGAAAATAGCGAAATAACGAAAGTCGTCTCCATTGCTCGTGAAACGCACGTTTTAAACGTTTTCGCAAATCCTGCCGCCATTCCGGCTCTAATTATGATAGAAACACGTTTTAAATTGCTGTAAACTTGGATAAACGTATATGTAACAGATTTTGCAAGCTATTTTAAAAACGGACAAAAAGTTTTTTAGTTAGAGCCATTTGTGTGTCGGAGAAAAGTGATTTCCCATGTTAAATGGTTCAAAAATATGGAAAAACCACACTCTTTTCCGGATTTCTCCAGATGCAAAAGTCCGATTAGTCTGAAAATTTGTGTGTATTATATTTTTGAGATTAGAAAGAGATGTACCTAGCGATTTTAAAATCCATTGATTAGATCGGGTGTTATGGCCTCCCAAATTTGCCAACTCGGGTCAGGAAATGCACTGAAATTTTCACTTTTCCCGTTGAAATTGTCGCCTTGGTCTGAAAATTGGTGTGCATTAATTTTTCATACCCAAATAGATATATGCCAAGCGATTTTAAAATCCATCGATTAGTTAGGGAGTTATGGCCTCCCAAACTGCCAACTCGGGTCAGGAAGTGCGCTGAAATTTTCACTTTTCCAATTTAAATATTCGGATCGGTCTGAAAATTGGTGTGCATTAATGTTTCATACCCAAATAGATATGTGCCAAGGGATTTTAAAATCCAGCGAACCTTTCCGGTGTTAGAGACTATGAAAATAACGAAATAGCGAAAGTCGTCTCCATTGCTCGTGAAACGCACGTTTTAAACGTTTTCGCAAATCCTTCTGCCATTCCGGTTCTAATTATGATAGAAACACGTTCTAAATTGCTGTAAACTTGGATAAACTTATATTTAACAGATTTCGCAAGCGATTTTGAAAACGGACAAAAAGGTTTTTAGTTAGAGCCATTTGTGTGTCGGAGAAAAGTGATATCCCATGTTAAATGGTTCAAAAATATGGAAAAACCAAACTCTTTTCCGGATTTTTTCCAGATGCAAAAGTCCGATAAGTCTGAAAATTTGTGTGTATTATATTATTGAGTTTAGAAAGAGATGTACCGAGCGATTTTAAAATCCATTGATTAGTTCGGGAGTTATGGCCTCCCAAAGTTACCAACTCGGGTGAGCAAATGCACTGAAATTTTCACTTTTCCCGTTTAAATTGTCGCCTTGGTCTGAAAATTGGTGTGCATTAATTTTTCATACCCAAATAGATATATGCCAAGCGATTTTAAAATCCATCGATTAGTTAGGGAGTTATGGCCTCCCAAACTTCCAACTCGCGTCAGGAAATGCACTTAAATTTTCACTTTTCCCGTTTAATTTGTCGGATAGGTCTAAAAATTGGTGTGCATTAATTTTTCATACACAAATAGATATATGCCAAGCGATTTTAAATTCCATCGATTAGTTCGGGAGTTATGGCCTCCCAAACTTGCCAACTCGGGTCAGGAAATGCACTGAAATTTTCACTTTTCCCGTTTAAATTGCCGCATCGGTCTGAAAATTGGTGTGCATTAATTTTTCATACCCAAATAGATATATGCCAAGCGATTTTAAAATCCATCGATTAGTTAGGGAGTTAAGGCCTCCCAAACTGCCAACTCGGGTCAGGAAGTGCGCTGAAATTTTCACTTTTCCCATTTAAATTGTCGGATCTGTCTGAAAATTCGTGTGCATTAATGTTTCATACCCAAATAGATATGTGCCAAGGGATTTTAAGATCCAGCGAGCCTTTCGGGTGTTAGAGACTATGAAAATAACGAAATAACGAAAGTCGTCTCCATTGCTCGTGAAACCCACGTTTTAAACGTTTTCGCAAATCCTGCCGCCATTCCGGCTCTAATTATGATAGAAACACGTTCTAAATTACTGTAAACTTGGATAAACTTATATTTAACAGATTCCATAAGCGATTTTAATAACGGACAAAAACTTTTTTAGTTAGACCCATTTGTGTGTCGGAGAAAAGTGATTTCCCATGTTAAATGGTTCAAAAATATGGAAAAACCACACTCTTTTCCGGATTTCTCCAGATGCAAAAGTCCGATTAGTCTGAAAAATTGTGCGTATTATATTTTTGAGTTTAGAAAGAGATGTACCAAGCGATTTTAAAATCCATTGATTAGTTTGGGAGTTATGGCTTCAAAAATTTGCCAACTCGGGTCAGAAAATGAACTGAAATTTTCACTTTTCCCGTTTAATTTCTCGGATTGGTCTGAAAATTGGTGTGCATTAATTTTTCATACCCAAATAGATATATGCCAAGCGATTTTAAAATCCATCGATTAGTTCGGGAGTTATGGTCTCCCAAACTTGCCAACTCGGGTCAGGAAATGCACTAAAATTTTCACTTTTCCCATTTAAATTGTCGGATCGGTCTGAAAATTGGTGTGAATTAATGTTTCATACCCAAATAGATATGTGCCAAGGGATTTTAAAATCCAGCGAGCCTTTCGGGTGTTAGAGACTATGAAAATAACGAAATAACGAAAGTCGTCTCCATTGCTCGTGAAACGCACGTTTTAAACGTTTTCGCAAATCCTGCCGCCATTCCGGCTCTAATTATGATAGAAACATGTTTTAAATTGCTGTAAACTTGGATAAACTTATATGTAACAGATTTCGCAAGCGATTTTAAAAACGGACAAAAAGCTTTTTAGTTAGAGCCATTTGTGTGTCGGAGAAAAGTGATTTCCCATGTTAAATGGTTCAAAAATATGGAAAAACCACACTCTTTTCCGGATTTCTCCAGATGCAAAAGTCCGATTAGTCTGAAAATTTGTGTGTATTATATTTTTGAGATTAGAAAGAGATGTACCAAGCGATTTTAAAATCCATTGATTAGATCGGGTGTTATGGCCTCCCAAATTTGCCAACTCGGGTCAGGAAATGCACTGAAATTTTCACTTTTCAAGTTTAAATTGTCGCATCGGTCTGAAAATTGGTGTGCATTAATTTTTCATACCCAAATAGATATATGCCAAGCGATTTTAAAATGCAGCGATTAGTTAGGGAGTTAAGGCCTCCCAAACTTCCAACTCGGGTCAGGAAGTGCGCTCAAATTTTCACTTTTCCCATTTAAATTGTCGAATCTGTCTGAAAATTCGTGTGCATTAATGTTTCATACCCAAATAGATATGTGCCAAGGGATTTTAAAATCCATCGATCCTTTCAGGTGTTACTGCCGAGGAAAATAGCGAAATAACGAAAATCTTCTCCATTCCTCGTGAAACGCACGTTTTACAGGTTTTCGCAAATCCTGCCGCCATTCCGGCTTTAATTATGATAGAAACACGTTCTAAATTGCTGTAAACTTGGATAAACTTATATTTAACTGATTTTGCAAGCGATTTTAAAAACGGACAAAAATGTTTTTAGTTAGAGCCATTTGTGTGTCGGAGAAAAGTGATTTCCCATGTTAAATGGGTCAAAAATATGGAAAAACCACACTCTTTTCCGGATTTCTCCACATCCAAAAGTCTGATTAGTCTGAAAATTTGTGTGTATTATATTTTTGAGTTTAGAAAGAGATGTACCAAGCGATTTTAAAATCCAATGATTAGTTCGGGAGTTATATTCTCCCAAATTTGTAAACTCGGGTCAGTAAATTCATTGAAATTTTCACTTTTCCCGTTTAAATTGTCGCCTTTCTCTGAAAATTGGTGTGCATTAATTTTTCATGCCCAAATAGATATATGCCAAGCGATTTTAAAATCCATCGATTAGTTAGGGAGTTAAGGCCTCCCAAACTGCCAACTCGGGTCAGGAAATGCGCTGAAATTTTCACTTTTCCCATTTAAATTGTCGAATCTGTCTGAAAATTCGTGTGCATTAATGTTTCATACCCAAATAGATATGTGCCAAGGGAATTTAAAATCCAGCGAGCCTTTCGGGTGTTAGAGACTATGAAAATAACGAAATAACGAAAGTCGTCTCCATTGCTCGTGAAACGCACGTTTTAAACATTTTCGCAAATCCTACCGCCATTCCGGCTCTAATTATGATAGAAAAACATTTTAAATTGCTGTAAACTTGGATAAACTTATATGTAACAGATTTCGCAAGCGATTTTAAAAACGGCCAAAAAGTTTTTTAGTTAGAGCCATTTGTGTGTCGGAGAAAAGTGATTTCCCATGTTAAATGGTTCAAAAATATGGAAAAACCACACTCTTTTCCGGATTTCTCCAGATGCAAAAGTCCGATTAGTCTGAAAAATTGTGTGTATTATATTTTTGAGTTTAGAAAGAGATGTACCAAGCGATTTTAAAATCCATTGATTAGTTTGGGAGTTATGGCTTCCCAAATTCGCCAACTCGGGTCAGGAAATGCACTGAAATTTTCACTTTTCCCGTTTAATTTGTCGGATTGGTCTGAAAATTAGTGTGCATTAATTTTTCATACCCAAATAGATATATGCCAAGCGATTTTAAAATCCATCGATTAGTTAGGGAGTTATGGCCTCCCAAACTGCCAACTCGGGTCAGGCAGTGCGCTGAAATTTTCACTTTTCCAATTTAAATATTCGGATCGGTCTGAAAATTAGTGTGCATTAATGTTTCATACCCAAATAGATATGTGCCAAGGGATTTTAAAATCCAGCGAACCTTTCGGGTGTTAGAGACTATGAAAATAACGAAATAGCGAAAGTCGTCTCCATTGCTCGTGAAACGCACGTTTTAAAAGTTTTCGCAAATCCTTCTGCCATTCCGGTTCTAATTATGATAGAAACACGTTCTAAATTGCTGTAAACTTGGATAAACTTATATTTAACAGATTTCGCAAGCTATTTTAAAAACGGACAAAAAGTTTTTTAGTTAGAGCCATTTGTGTGTCGGAGAAAAGTGATTTCCCATGTTAAATGGTTCAAAAATATGGAAAAACCACACTCTTTTCCGGATTTCTCCATATCCAAAAGTCTGATTAGTCTGAAAATTTGTGTGTATTATATTTTTGAGTTTAGAAAGAAATGTACCAAGCGATTTTAAAATCCATTGATTAGTTCGGGAGTTATGTTCTCCCAAATTTGTAAACTCGGGTCAGGAAATTCACTGAAATTTTCACTTTTCCCGTTTAAATTGTCGCCTTTGTCTGAAAATTGGTGTGCATTAATTTTTCATACCCAAATAGATATATGCCAAGCGATTTTAAATTCCATCGATTAGTTCGGGAGTTATGGCCTCCCAAACTTGCCAACTCGGGTCAGGAAATGCACTGAAATTTTCACTTTTCCCGTTTAAATTGTCGCATCGGTCTGAAAATTGGTGTGCATTAATTTTTCATACCCAAATAGATATATGCCAAGCGATTTTAAAATCCAGCGATTAGTTAGGGAGTTAAGGCCTCCCAAACTGCCAACTCGGGTCAGGAAGTGCGCTGAAATTTTCACTTTTCCCATTTAAATTGTCGGATCTGTCTGAAAATTCGTGTGCATTAATGTTTCATACCCAAATAGATATGTGCCAAGGGAATTTAAAATCCAGCGAGCCTTTCGGGTGTTAGAGACTATGAAAATAGCGAAATAACGAAAGTCGTCTCCATTGCTCGTGAAACGCACGTTTTAAACGTTTTCGCAAATCCTGCCGCCATTCCGGCTCTAATTATGATAGAAACACGTTTTAAATTGCTGTAAACTTGGATAAACGTATATGTAACAGATTTTGCAAGCTATTTTAAAAACGGACAAAAAGTTTTTTAGTTAGAGCCATTTGTGTGTCGGAGAAAAGTGATTTCCCATGTTAAATGGTTCAAAAATATGGAAAAACCACACTCTTTTCCGGATTTCTCCAGATGCAAAAGTCCGATTAGTCTGAAAATTTGTGTGTATTATATTTTTGAGTTTAGAAAGAGATGTGCCAAGCGATTTTAAATTCCATCGATTAGTTCGGGAGTTATGGCCTCCCAAACTTGCCAACTCGGGTCAGGAAATGCACTGAAATTTTCACTTTTCCCGTTTAAATTGCCGCATCGGTCTGAAAATTGGTGTGCATTAATTTTTCATACCCAAATAGATATATGCCAAGCGATTTTAAAATCCATCGATTAGTTAGGGAGTTAAGGCCTCCCAAACTGCCAACTCGGGTCAGGAAGTGCGCTGAAATTTTCACTTTTCCCATTTAAATTGTCGGATCTGTCTGAAAATTCGTGTGCATTAATGTTTCATACCCAAATAGATATGTGCCAAGGGATTTTAAGATCCAGCGAGCCTTTCGGGTGTTAGAGACTATGAAAATAACGAAATAACGAAAGTCGTCTCCATTGCTCGTGAAACCCACGTTTTAAACGTTTTCGCAAATCCTGCCGCCATTCCGGCTCTAATTATGATAGAAACACGTTCTAAATTACTGTAAACTTGGATAAACTTATATTTAACAGATTCCATAAGCGATTTTAAAAACGGACAAAAACTTTTTTAGTTAGACCCATTTGTGTGTCGGAGAAAAGTGATTTCCCATGTTAAATGGTTCAAAAATATGGAAAAACCACACTCTTTTCCGGATTTCTCCAGATGCAAAAGTCCGATTAGTCTGAAAAATTGTGCGTATTATATTTTTGAGTTTAGAAAGAGATGTACCAAGCGATTTTAAAATCCATTGATTAGTTTGGGAGTTATGGCTTCAAAAATTTGCCAACTCGGGTCAGAAAATGAACTGAAATTTTCACTTTTCCCGTTTAATTTCTCGGATTGGTCTGAAAATTGGTGTGCATTAATTTTTCATACCCAAATAGATATATGCCAAGCGATTTTAAAATCCATCGATTAGTTCGGGAGTTATGGTCTCCCAAACTTGCCAACTCGGGTCAGGAAATGCACTAAAATTTTCACTTTTCCCATTTAAATTGTCGGATCGGTCTGAAAATTGGTGTGAATTAATGTTTCATACCCAAATAGATATGTGCCAAGGGATTTTAAAATCCAGCGAGCCTTTCGGGTGTTAGAGACTATGAAAATAACGAAATAACGAAAGTCGTCTCCATTGCTCGTGAAACGCACGTTTTAAACGTTTTCGCAAATCCTGCCGCCATTCCGGCTCTAATTATGATAGAAACATGTTTTAAATTGCTGTAAACTTGGATAAACTTATATGTAACAGATTTCGCAAGCGATTTTAAAAACGGACAAAAAGCTTTTTAGTTAGAGCCATTTGTGTGTCGGAGAAAAGTGATTTCCCATGTTAAATGGTTCAAAAATATGGAAAAACCACACTCTTTTCCGGATTTCTCCAGATGCAAAAGTCCGATTAGTCTGAAAATTTGTGTGTATTATATTTTTGAGATTAGAAAGAGATGTACCAAGCGATTTTAAAATCCATTGATTAGATCGGGTGTTATGGCCTCCCAAATTTGCCAACTCGGGTCAGGAAATGCACTGAAATTTTCACTTTTCAAGTTTAAATTGTCGCATCGGTCTGAAAATTGGTGTGCATTAATTTTTCATACCCAAATAGATATATGCCAAGCGATTTTAAAATGCAGCGATTAGTTAGGGAGTTAAGGCCTCCCAAACTTCCAACTCGGGTCAGGAAGTGCGCTCAAATTTTCACTTTTCCCATTTAAATTGTCGAATCTGTCTGAAAATTCGTGTGCATTAATGTTTCATACCCAAATAGATATGTGCCAAGGGATTTTAAAATCCATCGATCCTTTCAGGTGTTACTGCCGAGGAAAATAGCGAAATAACGAAAATCTTCTCCATTCCTCGTGAAACGCACGTTTTACAGGTTTTCGCAAATCCTGCCGCCATTCCGGCTTTAATTATGATAGAAACACGTTCTAAATTGCTGTAAACTTGGATAAACTTATATTTAACTGATTTTGCAAGCGATTTTAAAAACGGACAAAAATGTTTTTAGTTAGAGCCATTTGTGTGTCGGAGAAAAGTGATTTCCCATGTTAAATGGGTCAAAAATATGGAAAAACCACACTCTTTTCCGGATTTCTCCACATCCAAAAGTCTGATTAGTCTGAAAATTTGTGTGTATTATATTTTTGAGTTTAGAAAGAGATGTACCAAGCGATTTTAAAATCCAATGATTAGTTCGGGAGTTATATTCTCCCAAATTTGTAAACTCGGGTCAGTAAATTCATTGAAATTTTCACTTTTCAAGTTTAAATTGTCGCATCGGTCTGAAAATTGGTGTGCATTAATTTTTCATACCCAAATAGATATATGCCAAGCGATTTTAAATTCCATCGATTAGTTCGGGAGTTATGGCCTCCCAAACTTGCCAACTCGGGTCAGGAAATGCACTGAAATTTTCACTTTTCCCGTTTAAATTGTCGCATCGGTCTGAAAATTGGTGTGCATTAATTTTTCATACCCAAATAGATATATGCCAAGCGATTTTAAAATCCATCGATTAGTTAGGGAGTTAAGGCCTCCCAAACTGCCAACTCTGGTCAGGAAGTGCGCTGAAATTTTCACTTTTCCCATTTAAATTGTCGAATCTGTCTGAAAATTCGTGTGCATTAATGTTTCATACCCAAATAGATATGTGCCAAGGGAATTTAAAATCCAGCGAGCCTTTCGGGTGTTAGAGACTATGAAAATAACGAAATAACGAAAGTCGTCTCCATTGCTCGTGAAACGCACGTTTTAAACATTTTCGCAAATCCTACCGCCATTCCGGCTCTAATTATGATAGAAAAACATTTTAAATTGCTGTAAACTTGGATAAACTTATATGTAACAGATTTCGCAAGCGATTTTAAAAACGGCCAAAAAGTTTTTTAGTTAGAGCCATTTGTGTGTCGGAGAAAAGTGATTTCCCATGTTAAATGGTTCAAAAATATGGAAAAACCACACTCTTTTCCGGATTTCTCCAGATGCAAAAGTCCGATTAGTCTGAAAAATTGTGTGTATTATATTTTTGAGTTTAGAAAGAGATGTACCAAACGATTTTAAAATCCATTGATTAGTTTGGGAGTTATGGCTTCCCAAATTCGCCAACTCGGGTCAGGAAATGCACTGAAATTTTCACTTTTCCCGTTTAATTTGTCGGATTGGTCTGAAAATTAGTGTGCATTAATTTTTCATACCCAAATAGATATATGCCAAGCGATTTTAAAATCCATCGATTAGTTAGGGAGTTATGGCCTCCCAAACTGCCAACTCGGGTCAGGCAGTGCGCTGAAATTTTCACTTTTCCAATTTAAATATTCGGATCGGTCTGAAAATTAGTGTGCATTAATGTTTCATACCCAAATAGATATGTGCCAAGGGATTTTAAAATCCAGCGAACCTTTCGGGTGTTAGAGACTATGAAAATAACGAAATAGCGAAAGTCGTCTCCATTGCTCGTGAAACGCACGTTTTAAAAGTTTTCGCAAATCCTTCTGCCATTCCGGTTCTAATTATGATAGAAACACGTTCTAAATTGCTGTAAACTTGGATAAACTTATATTTAACAGATTTCGCAAGCTATTTTAAAAACGGACAAAAAGTTTTTTAGTTAGAGCCATTTGTGTGTCGGAGAAAAGTGATTTCCCATGTTAAATGGTTCAAAAATATGGAAAAACCACACTCTTTTCCGGATTTCTCCATATCCAAAAGTCTGATTAGTCTGAAAATTTGTGTGTATTATATTTTTGAGTTCAGAAAGAAATGTACCAAGCGATTTTAAAATCCATTGATTAGTTCGGGAGTTATGTTCTCCCAAATTTGTAAACTCGGGTCAGGAAATTCACTGAAATTTTCACTTTTCCCGTTTAAATTGTCGCCTTTGTCTGAAAATTGGTGTGCATTAATTTTTCATACCCAAATAGATATATGCCAAGCGATTTTAAATTCCATCGATTAGTTCGGGAGTTATGGCCTCCCAAACTTGCCAACTCGGGTCAGGAAATGCACTGAAATTTTCACTTTTCCCGTTTAAATTGTCGCATCGGTCTGAAAATTGGTGTGCATTAATTTTTCATACCCAAATAGATATATGCCAAGCGATTTTAAAATCCAGCGATTAGTTAGGGAGTTAAGGCCTCCCAAACTGCCAACTCGGGTCAGGAAGTGCGCTGAAATTTTCACTTTTCCCATTTAAATTGTCGGATCTGTCTGAAAATTCGTGTGCATTAATGTTTCATACCCAAATAGATATGTGCCAAGGGAATTTAAAATCCAGCGAGCCTTTCGGGTGTTAGAGACTATGAAAATAGCGAAATAACGAAAGTCGTCTCCATTGCTCGTGAAACGCACGTTTTAAACGTTTTCGCAAATCCTGCCGCCATTCCGGCTCTAATTATGATAGAAACACGTTTTAAATTGCTGTAAACTTGGATAAACGTATATGTAACAGATTTTGCAAGCTATTTTAAAAACGGACAAAAAGTTTTTTAGTTAGAGCCATTTGTGTGTCGGAGAAAAGTGATTTCCCATGTTAAATGGTACAAAAATATGGAAAAACCACACTCTTTTCCGGATTTCTCCAGATGCAAAAGTCCGATTAGTCTGAAAATTTGTGTGTATTATATTTTTGAGTTTAGAAAGAGATGTACCGAGAGATTTTAAAATCCATTGATTAGTTCGGGAGTTATGGCTTCCCAAATTTGCCAACTCGGGTCAGGAAATGCACTGAAATTTTCACTTTTCCCGTTTAATTTGTCGGATTGGTCTGAAAATTGGTGTGCATTAATTTTTCATACCCAAATAGATATATGCCAAGCGATTTTAAAATCCATCGATTAGTTCGGGAGTTATGGCCTCCCAAACTTGCGAACTCGGGTCAGGAAATGAACTAAAATTTTCACTTTTCCAATTTAAATTGTCGGATCGGTCTGAAAATTCGTGTGCATTAATGTTTCATACCCAAATAGATATGTGCCAAGGGATTTTAAAATCCATCGATTAATTAGGGAGTTATGGCCTCCCAAACTGCCAACTCGGGTCAGGAAGTGCGCTGAAATTTTCACTTTTCCCATTTAAATTGTCGGATCGGTCTGAAAATTGGTGTGAATTAATGTTTCATACCCAAATAGATATGTGCCAAGGGATTTTAAAATCCAGCGAGTCTTTCGGGTGTTAGAGACTATGAAAATAGCGAAATAACGAAAGTCGTCTCCATTGCTCGTGAAACGCACGTTTTAAACGTTTTCGCAAATCCTGCCGCCATTCCGGCTCTAATTATGATAGAAACACGTTTTAAATTGCTGTAAACTTGGATAAACGTATATGTAACAGATTTTGCAAGCTATTTTAAAAACGGACAAAAAGTTTTTTAGTTAGAGCCATTTGTGTGTCGGAGAAAAGTGATTTCCCATGTTAAATGGTTCAAAAATATGGAAAAACCACACTCTTTTCCGGATTTCTCCAGATGCAAAAGTCCGATTAGTCTGAAAATTTGTGTGTATTATATTTTTGAGATTAGAAAGAGATGTACCTAGCGATTTTAAAATCCATTGATTAGATCGGGTGTTATGGCCTCCCAAATTTGCCAACTCGGGTCAGGAAATGCACTGAAATTTTCACTTTTCCCGTTGAAATTGTCGCCTTGGTCTGAAAATTGGTGTGCATTAATTTTTCATACCCAAATAGATATATGCCAAGCGATTTTAAAATCCATCGATTAGTTAGGGAGTTATGGCCTCCCAAACTGCCAACTCGGGTCAGGAAGTGCGCTGAAATTTTCACTTTTCCAATTTAAATATTCGGATCGGTCTGAAAATTGGTGTGCATTAATGTTTCATACCCAAATAGATATGTGCCAAGGGATTTTAAAATCCAGCGAACCTTTCCGGTGTTAGAGACTATGAAAATAACGAAATAGCGAAAGTCGTCTCCATTGCTCGTGAAACGCACGTTTTAAACGTTTTCGCAAATCCTTCTGCCATTCCGGTTCTAATTATGATAGAAACACGTTCTAAATTGCTGTAAACTTGGATAAACTTATATTTAACAGATTTCGCAAGCGATTTTGAAAACGGACAAAAAGGTTTTTAGTTAGAGCCATTTGTGTGTCGGAGAAAAGTGATATCCCATGTTAAATGGTTCAAAAATATGGAAAAACCAAACTCTTTTCCGGATTTTTCCAGATGCAAAACTCCGATAAGTCTGAAAATTTGTGTGTATTATATTATTGAGTTTAGAAAGAGATGTACCGAGCGATTTTAAAATCCATCGATTAGTTAGGGAGTTATGGCCTCCCAAACTTCCAACTCGCGTCAGGAAATGCACTTAAATTTTCACTTTTCCCGTTTAATTTGTCGGATAGGTCTAAAAATTGGTGTGCATTAATTTTTCATACACAAATAGATATATGCCAAGCGATTTTAAATTCCATCGATTAGTTCGGGAGTTATGGCCTCCCAAACTTGCCAACTCGGGTCAGGAAATGCACTGAAATTTTCACTTTTCCCGTTTAAATTGCCGCATCGGTCTGAAAATTGGTGTGCATTAATTTTTCATACCCAAATAGATATATGCCAAGCGATTTTAAAATCCATCGATTAGTTAGGGAGTTAAGGCCTCCCAAACTGCCAACTCGGGTCAGGAAGTGCGCTGAAATTTTCACTTTTCCCATTTAAATTGTCGGATCTGTCTGAAAATTCGTGTGCATTAATGTTTCATACCCAAATAGATATGTGCCAAGGGATTTTAAGATCCAGCGAGCCTTTCGGGTGTTAGAGACTATGAAAATAACGAAATAACGAAAGTCGTCTCCATTGCTCGTGAAACCCACGTTTTAAACGTTTTCGCAAATCCTGCCGCCATTCCGGCTCTAATTATGATAGAAACACGTTCTAAATTACTGTAAACTTGGATAAACTTATATTTAACAGATTCCATAAGCGATTTTAAAAACGGACAAAAACTTTTTTAGTTAGACCCATTTGTGTGTCGGAGAAAAGTGATTTCCCATGTTAAATGGTTCAAAAATATGGAAAAACCACACTCTTTTCCGGATTTCTCCAGATGCAAAAGTCCGATTAGTCTGAAAAATTGTGCGTATTATATTTTTGAGTTTAGAAAGAGATGTACCAAGCGATTTTAAAATCCATTGATTAGTTTGGGAGTTATGGCTTCAAAAATTTGCCAACTCGGGTCAGAAAATGAACTGAAATTTTCACTTTTCCCGTTTAATTTCTCGGATTGGTCTGAAAATTGGTGTGCATTAATTTTTCATACCCAAATAGATATATGCCAAGCGATTTTAAAATCCATCGATTAGTTCGGGAGTTATGGTCTTCCAAACTTGCCAACTCGGGTCAGGAAATGCACTAAAATTTTCACTTTTCCAATTTAAATTGTCGGATCGGTCTGAAAATTGGTGTGAATTAATGTTTCATACCCAAATAGATATGTGCCAAGGGATTTTAAAATCCAGCGAGCCTTTCGGGTGTTAGAGACTATGAAAATAACGAAATAACGAAAGTCGTCTCCATTGCTCGTGAAACGCACGTTTTAAACGTTTTCGCAAATCCTGCCGCCATTCCGGCTCTAATTATGATAGAAACATGTTTTAAATTGCTGTAAACTTGGATAAACTTATATGTAACAGATTTCGCAAGCGATTTTAAAAACGGACAAAAAGCTTTTTAGTTAGAGCCATTTGTGTGTCGGAGAAAAGTGATTTCCCATGTTAAATGGTTCAAAAATATGGAAAAACCACACTCTTTTCCGGATTTCTCCAGATGCAAAAGTCCGATTAGTCTGAAAATTTGTGTGTATTATATTTTTGAGATTAGAAAGAGATGTACCAAGCGATTTTAAAATCCATTGATTAGATCGGGTGTTATGGCCTCCCAAATTTGCCAACTCGGGTCAGGAAATGCACTGAAATTTTCACTTTTCCCGTTGAAATTGTCGCCTTGGTCTGAAAATTGGTGTGCATTAATTTTTCATACCCAAATAGATATATGCCAAGCGATTTTAAATTCCATCGATTAGTTCGGGAGTTATGGCCTCCCAAACTTGCCAACTCGGGTCAGGAAATGCACTGAAATTTTCACTTTTCAAGTTTAAATTGTCGCATCGGTCTGAAAATTGGTGTGCATTAATTTTTCATACCCAAATAGATATATGCCAAGCGATTTTAAAATGCAGCGATTAGTTAGGGAGTTAAGGCCTCCCAAACTGCCAACTCGGGTCAGGAAGTGCGCTCAAATTTTCACTTTTCCCATTTAAACTGTCGGATCGGTCTGAAAATTGGTGTGCATTAATGTTTCATACCCAAATACATATGTGCCAAGGGATTTTAAAATCCATCGATCCTTTCAGGTGTTACTGCCGAGGAAAATAGCGAAATAACGAAAATCTTCTCCATTCCTCGTGAAACGCACGTTTTACAGGTTTTCGCAAATCCTGCCGCCATTCCGGCTTTAATTATGATAGAAACACGTTCTAAATTGCTGTAAACTTGGATAAACTTATATTTAACTGATTTTGCAAGCGATTTTAAAAACGGACAAAAATGTTTTTAGTTAGAGCCATTTGTGTGTCGGAGAAAAGTGATTTCCCATGTTAAATGGTTCAAAAATATGGAAAAACCACACTCTTTTCCGGATTTCTCCACATCCAAAAGTCTGATTAGTCTGAAAATTTGTGTGTATTATATTTTTGAGTTTAGAAAGAGATGTACCAAGCGATTTTAAAATCCAATGAATAGTTCGGGAGTTATATTCTCCCAAATTTGTAAACTCGGGTCAGTAAATTCATTGAAATTTTCACTTTTCCCGTTTAAATTGTCGCCTTTCTCTGAAAATTGGTGTGCATTAATTTTTCATGCCCAAATAGATATATGCCAAGCGATTTTAAATTCCATCGATTAGTTCGGGAGTTATGGCCTCCCAAACTTGCCAACTCGGGTCAGGAAATGCACTGAAATTTTCACTTTTCCCGTTTAAATTGTCGCATCGGTCTGAAAATTGGTGTGCATTAATTTTTCATACCCAAATAGATATATGCCAAGCGATTTTAAAATCCATCGATTAGTTAGGGAGTTAAGGCCTCCCAAACTGCCAACTCTGGTCAGGAAGTGCGCTGAAATTTTCACTTTTCCCATTTAAATTGTCGAATCTGTCTGAAAATTCGTGTGCATTAATGTTTCTTACCCAAATAGATATGTGCCAAGGGAATTTAAAATCCAGCGAGCCTTTCGGGTGTTAGAGACTATGAAAATAACGAAATAACGAAAGTCGTCTCCATTGCTCGTGAAACGCACGTTTTAAACTTTTTCGCAAATCCTACCGCCATTCCGGCTCTAATTATGATAGAAAAACATTTTAAATTGCTGTAAACTTGGATAAACTTATATGTAACAGATTTCGCAAGCGATTTTAAAAACGGCCAAAAAGTTTTTTAGTTAGAGCCATTTGTGTGTCGGAGAAAAGTGATTTCCCATGTTAAATGGTTCAAAAATATGGAAAAACCACACTCTTTTCCGGATTTCTCCAGATGCAAAAGTCCGATTAGTCTGAAAAATTGTGTGTATTATATTTTTGAGTTTAGAAAGAGATGT
The DNA here is from genome assembly GCA_933210815.1 of Meta bourneti. NCBI lineage: Eukaryota > Metazoa > Arthropoda > Arachnida > Araneae > Tetragnathidae > Meta > Meta bourneti. The sequence goes on from OW119922.1 coordinate 19,397,441, forward strand.
ACCAAGCGATTTTAAAATCCATTGATTAGTTTGGGAGTTATGGCTTCCCAAATTCGCCAACTCGGGTCAGGAAATGCACTGAAATTTTCACTTTTCCCGTTTAATTTGTCGGATTGGTCTGAAAATTAGTGTGCATTAATTTTTCATACCCAAATAGATATATGCCAAGCGATTTTAAAATCCATCGATTAGTTAGGGAGTTATGGCCTCCCAAACTGCCAACTCGGGTCAGGCAGTGCGCTGAAATTTTCACTTTTCCAATTTAAATATTCGGATCGGTCTGAAAATTAGTGTGCATTAATGTTTCATACCCAAATAGATATGTGCCAAGGGATTTTAAAATCCAGCGAACCTTTCGGGTGTTAGAGACTATGAAAATAACGAAATAGCGAAAGTCGTCTCCATTGCTCGTGAAACGCACGTTTTAAAAGTTTTCGCAAATCCTTCTGCCATTCCGGTTCTAATTATGATAGAAACACGTTCTAAATTGCTGTAAACTTGGATAAACTTATATTTAACAGATTTCGCAAGCTATTTTAAAAACGGACAAAAAGTTTTTTAGTTAGAGCCATTTGTGTGTCGGAGAAAAGTGATTTCCCATGTTAAATGGTTCAAAAATATGGAAAAACCACACTCTTTTCCGGATTTCTCCAGATGCAAAAGTCCGATTAGTCTGAAAATTTGTGTGTATTATATTTTTGAGATTAGAAAGAGATGTACCAACCGATTTTAAAATCCATTGATTAGATCGGGTGTTATGGCTTCCCAAAATTGCCAACTCGGGTCAGGAAATGCACTGAAATTTTCACTTTTCCCGTTGAAATTGTCGCCTTGGTCTGAAAATTGGTGTGCATTAATTTTTCATACCCAAATAGATATATGCCAAGAGATTTTAAAATCCATCGATTAGTTCGGGAGTTATGGCCTCCCAAACTTGCCAACTCGTGTCAGGAAATGCACTAAAATTTTCACTTTTCCCATTTAAATTGTCGGATCGGTCTGAAAATTGGTGTGAATTAATGTTTCATATCCAAATAGATATGTGCCAAGGGATTTTAAAATCCAGCGAGCCTTTCGGGTGTTAGAGACTATGAAAATAACGAAATAACGAAAGTCGTCTCCATTGCTCGTGAAACGCACGTTTTAAACGTTTTCGCAAGTCCTGCCGCCATTCCGGCTCTAATTATGATAGAAACACGTTTTAAATTGCTGTAAACTTGGATAAACGTATATGTAACAGATTTTGCAAGCTATTTTAAAAAGGGACAAAAAGTTTTTTAGTTAGAGCCATTTGTGTGTCGGAGAAAAGTGATTTCCCATGTTAAATGGTTCAAAAATATGGAAAAACCACACTCTTTTCCGGATTTCTCCAGATGCAAAAGTCCGATTAGTCTGAAAATTTGTGTGTATTATATTTTTGAGATTAGAAAGAGATGTACCTAGCGATTTTAAAATCCATTGATTAGTTCGGGAGTTATGGCCTCCCAAAGTTGCCAACTCGGGTGAGCAAATGCACTGAAATTTTCACTTTTCCCGTTTAAATTGTCGCCTTGGTCTGAAAATTGGTGTGCAGTAATTTTTCATACCCAAATAGATATATGCCAAGCGATTTTAAAATCCATCGATTAGTTAGGGAGTTATGGCCTCCCAAACTGCCAACTCGGGTCAGGCAGTGCGCTGAAATTTTCACTTTTCCAATTTAAATATTCGGATCGGTCTGAAAATTAGTGTGCATTAATGTTTCATACCCAAATAGATATGTGCCAAGGGATTTTAAAATCCAGCGAACCTTTCGGGTGTTAGAGACTATGAAAATAACGAAATAGCGAAAGTCGTCTCCATTGCTCGTGAAACGCACGTTTTAAACGTTTTCGCAAATCCTTCTGCCATTCCGGTTCTAATTATGATAGAAACACGTTCTAAATTGCTGTAAACTTGGATAAACTTATATTTAACAGATTTCGCAAGCGATTTTGAAAACGGACAAAAAGGTTTTTAGTTAGAGCCATTTGTGTGTCGGAGAAAAGTGATATCCCATGTTAAATGGTTCAAAAATATGGAAAAACCAAACACTTTTCCGGATTTTTCCAGATGCAAAAGTCCGATAAGTCTGCAAATTTGTGTGTATTATATTATTGAGTTTAGAAAGAGATGTACCGAGAGATTTTAAAATCCATTGATTAGTTCGGGAGTTATGGCCTCCCAAAGTTGCCAACTCGGGTGAGCAAATGCACTGAAATTTTCACTTTTCCCGTTTAAATTGTCGCCTTGGTCTGAAAATTGGTGTGCAGTAATTTTTCATACCCAAATAGATATATGCCAAGCGATTTTAAAATCCATCGATTAATTAGGGAGTTATGGCCTCCCAAACTGCCAACTCGGGTCAGGAAGTGCACTGAAATTTTAACTTTTCCCATTTAAATTGTCGGATCGTTCTGAAAATTGGTGTGCATTAATGTTTCATACCCAAATAGATATGTGCCAAGGGATTTTAAAATCCATCGATCCTTTCAGGTGTTACAGCCGAGGAAAATAGCGAAAGAACGAAAATCTTCTCCATTGCTCGTGAAACGCACGTTTTAAACGTTTTCGCAAATCCTGCAGCCATTCCGGCTCTAATTATGATAGAAATATGTTTTAAATTGCTGTAAACTTGGATAAACTTATATGTAACAGATTTCGCAAGCGATTTTAAAAACGGACAAAAAGCTTTTTAGTTAGAGCCATTTGTGTGTCGGAGAAAAGTGATTTCCCATGTTAAATGGTTCAAAAATATGGAAAAACCACACTCTTTTCCGGATTTCTCCACATCCAAAAGTCTGATTAGTCTGAAAATTTGTGTGTATTATATTTTTGAGTTTAGAAAGAAATGTACCAAGCGATTTTAAAATCCATTGATTAGTTCGGGAGTTATGGCCTCCCAAACTTGCCAACTCGGGTCAGGAAATGCACTGAAATTTTCACTTTTCCCGTTTAAATTGTCGCATCGGTCTGAAAATTAGTGTGCATTAATGTTTCATACCCAAATAGATATGTGCCAAGGGATTTTAAAATCCAGCGAACCTTTCGGGTGTTAGAGACTATGAAAATAACGAAATAGCGAAAGTCGTCTCCATTGCTCGTGAAACGCACGTTTTAAACGTTTTCGCAAATCCTTCTGCCATTCCGGTTCTAATTATGATAGAAACACGTTCTAAATTGCTGTAAACTTGGATAAACTTATATTTAACAGATTTCGCAAGCGATTTTGAAAACGGACAAAAAGGTTTTTAGTTAGAGCCATTTGTGTGTCGGAGAAAAGTGATATCCCATGTTAAATGGTTCAAAAATATGGAAAAACCAAACACTTTTCCGGATTTTTCCAGATGCAAAAGTCCGATAAGTCTGCAAATTTGTGTGTATTATATTATTGAGTTTAGAAAGAGATGTACAGAGAGATTTTAAAATCCATTGATTAGTTCGGGAGTTATGGCCTCCCAAAGTTGCCAACTCAGGTGAGCAAATGCACTGAAATTTTCACTTTTCCCGTTTAAATTGTCGCCTTGGTCTGAAAATTGGTGTGCAGTAATTTTTCATACCCAAATAGATATATGCCAAGCGATTTTAAAATCCATCGATTAATTAGGGAGTTATGGCCTCCCAAACTGCCAACTCGGGTCAGGAAGTGCACTGAAATTTTAACTTTTCCCATTTAAATTGTCGGATCGTTCTGAAAATTGGTGTGCATTAATGTTTCATACCCAAATAGATATGTGCCAAGGGATTTTAAAATCCATCGATCCTTTCAGGTGTTACAGCCGAGGAAAATAGCGAAAGAACGAAAATCTTCTCCATTGCTCGTGAAACGCACGTTTTAAACGTTTTCGCAAATCCTGCAGCCATTCCGGCTCTAATTATGATAGAAATATGTTTTAAATTGCTGTAAACTTGGATAAACTTATATGTAACAGATTTCGCAAGCGATTTTAAAAACGGACAAAAAGCTTTTTAGATAGAGCCATTTGTGTGTCGGAGAAAAGTGATTTCCCATGTTAAATGGTTCAAAAATATGGAAAAACCACACTCTTTTCCGGATTTCTCCACATCCAAAAGTCTGATTAGTCTGAAAATTTGTGTGTATTATATTTTTGAGTTTAGAAAGAAATGTACCAAGCGATTTTAAAATCCATTGATTAGTTCGGGAGTTATGGCCTCCCAAACTTGCCAACTCGGGTCAGGAAATGCACTGAAATTTTCACTTTTCCCGTTTAAATTGTCGCATCGGTCTGAAAATTGGTGTGCATTAATTTTTCATACCCAAATAGATATATGCCAAGCGATTTTAAAATCCAGCGATTAGTTAGGGAGTTAAGGCCTCCCAAACTGCCAACTCGGGTCAGGAAGTGCGCTGAAATTTTCACTTTTCCCATTTAAATTGTCGGATCTGTCTGAAAATTCGTGTGCATTAATGTTTCATACCCAAATAGATATGTGCCAAGGGAATTTAAAATCCAGCGAGCCTTTCGGATGTTAGAGACTATGACAATAACGAAATAACGAAAGTCGTCTCCATTGCTCGTGAAACGCATGTTTTAAACTTTTTCGCAAATCCTGCCGCCATTCCGGCTCTAATTATGATAGAAAAACATTTTAAATTGCTGTAAACTTGGATAAACTTATATGTAACAGATTTCGCAAGCGATTTTAAAAACGGACAAAAAGTTTTTTAGTTAGAGCCATTTGTGTGTCGGAGAAAAGTGATTTCCCATGTTAAATGGTTCAAAAATATGGAAAAACCACACTCTTTTCCGGATTTCTCCAGATGCAAAAGTCCGATTAGTCTGAAAAATTGTGTGTATTATATTTTTGAGTTTAGAAAGAGATGTACCAAGCGATTTTAAAATCCATTGGTTAGTTTGGGAGTTATGGCTTCCCAAATTTGCCAACTCGGGTCAGGAAATGCACTCAAATTTTCACTTTTAACCTTTAATTAGTCTGATTGATCTGAAAATTGGTGTGCATTAATTTTTCATACCCAAATAGATATATGCCAAGCGATTTTAAAATCCATCGATTAGTTCGGGAGTTATGGCCTCCCAAACTTGCGAACTCGGGTCAGGAAATGCACTAAAATTTTCACTTTTCCCATTTAAATTGTCGGATCGGTCTGAAAATTGGTGTGCATTAATGTTTCATACCCAAATAGATATGTACCAAGGGATTTTAAAATCCATCGATTAATTAGGGAGTTATGGCCTCCCAAACTGCCAACTCGGGTCAGGAAGTGCGCTGAAATTTTCACTTTTCCCATTTAAATTGTCGGATCGGTCTGAAAATTGGTGTGAATTAATGTTTCATACCCAAATAGATATGTGCTAAGGGATTTTAAAATCCAGCGAGCCTTTCGGGTGTTAGAGACTATGAAAATAGCGAAATAACGAAAGTCGTCTCCATTGCTCGTGAAACGCACGTTTTAAACGTTTTCGCAAATCCTGCCGCCATTCCGGCTCTAATTATGATAGAAACACGTTTTAAATTGCTGTAAACTTGGATAAACGTATATGTAACAGATTTTGCAAGCTATTATAAAACGGACAAAAAGTTTTTTAGTTAGAGCCATTTGTGTGTCGGAGAAAAGTGATTTCCCATGTTAAATGGTTCAAAAATATGGAAAAACCACACTCTTTTCCGGATTTCTCCAGATGCAAAAGTCCGATTAGTCTGAAAATTTGTGTGTATTATATTTTTGAGATTAGAAAGAGATGTACCAAGCGATTTTAAAATCCATTGATTAGATCGGGTGTTATGGCCTCCCAAACTTGCCAACTCGGGTCAGGAAATGCACTAAAATTTTCACTTTTCCCATTTAAATTGTCGGATCGGTCTGAAAATTCGTGTGCATTAATGTTTCATACCCAAATAGATATGTGCCAAGGGATTTTAAAATCCAGCTAGCCTTACGGGTGTTAGAGACTATGAAAATAACGAAATAACGAAAGTCGTCTCCATTGCTCGTGAAACGCACGTTTTAAACGTTTTCGCAAATCCTGCCTCCATTCCGGCTTTAATTATGATAGAAACACGTTTTAAATTTCTGTAAACTTGGATAAACGTATATGTAACAGATTTCGCAAGCGATTTTAAAAACGGACAAAAAGTGTTTTAGTTAGAGCCATTTGGGTGTCGGAGAAAAGTGATTTCCCATGTTAAATGGTTCAAAAATATGGAAAAACCACACTCTTTTCCGGATGTGTCCAGATGCAAAAGTCCGATAAGTCTGAAAATTTGTGTGTATTATATTTTTGAGATTAGAAAGAGATGTTCCAAGCGATTTTAAAATCCATTGATTAGATCGGGTGTTATGGCCTCCCAAAATTGCCAACTCGGGTCAGGAAATGCACTGAAATTTTCACTTTTCCCGTTGAAATTGTCGCCTTGGTCTGAAAATTGGTGTGCATTAATGTTTCATGCACAAATAGATATGTGCCAAGGGATTTTAAAATCTATCGAGCCTTTCGGGTGTTACAGCCGAGGAAAATAGCGAAATAACGAAAATCGTCTCCATTCCTCGTGAAACGCACGTTTTACACATTTTCGCAAATCCTGCCGCCATTCCGGCTTTAATTATGATAGAAACACGTTCTAAATTGCTGTAAACTTGGATAAACTTATATTTAACTGATTTAGCAAGCGATTTTAAAAACGGAAAAAAACGTTTTTAGATAGAGCCATTTGTGTGTCGGAGAAAAGTGATTTCCCATGTTAAATGGTTCAAAAATATGTAAAACCCACACTCTTTTCCGGATTTCTCCACATCCAAAAGTCTGATTAGTCTGAAAATTTGTGTGTATTATATTTTTGAGTTTAGAAAGAAATGTACAAAGCGATTTTAAAATCCACTGATTAGTTCGAGAGTTATGTTCTCCCAAATTTGTAAACTCGGGTCAGGAAATTCACGGACATTTTCACTTTTCCCGTTGAAATTGTCGCCTTGGTCTGAAAATTGGTGTGCATTAATGTTTCATACACAAATAGATATGTGCCAAGGGATTTTAAAATCCATCGATCCTTTCAGGTGTTACAGCCGAGGAAATTAGCGAAATAACGAAAATCTTCTCCAGTCCTCGTGAAATGCACGTTTTACACGTTTTCGCAAATCCTGCCACCATTCCGGCTTTAATTATGATAGAAACACGTTCTAAATTATTGTAAACTTGGATAAACTTATATTTAACAGATTTCGCAAGCGATTTTAAAAACATACAAAAACGTTTTCAGTTAGAGCCATTTGTGTGTCGGAGAAAAGTGATTTCCTATGTTAAATGGTTCAAAAATATGGAAAAACCACACTCTTTTCCGGATTCCTCCACATCCAAAAGTCTGATTGGTCCGAAAATTTGTGTGTATTATAATTTTGAGTTTAAAAAGAGATGTACCAAGCGATTTTAAAATCCATTGATTAGTTCGGGAGTTATGTTCTCCCAAATTTGTAAACTCGGGACAGGAAATTCACTGAAATTTTCACTTTTCCCGTTTAAATTGTCGCCTTGGTCTGAAAATTGGTGTGCATTAATTTTTCATACCCAAATAGATATATGCCAAGCGATTTTAAAATCCATCGATTAGTTAGGGAGTTATGGCCTCCCAATCTGCCAACTCGGGTCAGGAAGTGCGCTTAAATTTTCACTTTTCCAATTGAAATATTCGGATCGGTCTGAAAATTGGTGTGCATTAATGTTTCATACCCAAATAGATATGTGCCAAGAGATTTTAAAATCCAGCGAACCTTTCAGGTGTTAGAGACTATGAAAATAACGAAATAGCGAAAGTCGTCTCCATTGCTCGTGAAACGCACGTTTTAAAAGTTTTCGCAAATCCTTCTGCCATTCCGGTTCTAATTATGATAGAAACACGTTCTAAATTGCTGTAAACTTGGATAAACTTATATTTAACAGATTTCGCAAGCGATTTTGAAAACGGACAAAAAGGTTTTTAGTTAGAGCCATTTGTGTGTCGGAGAAAAGTGATATCCCATGTTAAATGGTTCAAAAATATGGAAAAACCAAACTCTTTTCCGGATTTTTCCAGATGCAAAAGTCCGATAAGTCTGAAAATTTGTGTGTATTATATTATTGAGTTTAGAAAGAGATGTACCGAGCGATTTTAAAATCCATTGATTAGTTCGGGAGTTATGGCCTCCCAAAGTTACCAACTCGGGTGAGCAAATGCACTGAAATTTTCACTTTTCCCGTTGAAATTGTCGCCTTGGTCTGAAAATTGGTGTGCATTAATGTTTCATGCACAAATAGATATGTGCCAAGGGATTTTAAAATCTATCGAGCCTTTCGGGTGTTACAGCCGAGGAAAATAGCGAAATAACGAAAATCGTCTCCATTCCTCGTGAAACGCACGTTTTACACATTTTCGCAAATCCTGCCGCCATTCCGGCTTTAATTATGATAGAAACACGTTCTAAATTGCTGTAAACTTGGATAAACTTATATTTAACTGATTTAGCAAGCGATTTTAAAAACGGAAAAAAACGTTTTTAGATAGAGCCATTTGTGTGTCGGAGAAAAGTGATTTCCCATGTTAAATGGTTCAAAAATATGTAAAACCCACACTCTTTTCCGGATTTCTCCACATCCAAAAGTCTGATTAGTCTGAAAATTTGTGTGTATTATATTTTTGAGTTTAGAAAGAAATGTACAAAGCGATTTTAAAATCCACTGATTAGTTCGAGAGTTATGTTCTCCCAAATTTGTAAACTCGGGTCAGGAAATTCACGGACATTTTCACTTTTCCCGTTGAAATTGTCGCCTTGGTCTGAAAATTGGTGTGCATTAATGTTTCATACACAAATAGATATGTGCCAAGGGATTTTAAAATCCATCGATCCTTTCAGGTGTTACAGCCGAGGAAATTAGCGAAATAACGAAAATCTTCTCCAGTCCTCGTGAAATGCACGTTTTACACGTTTTCGCAAATCCTGCCACCATTCCGGCTTTAATTATGATAGAAACACGTTCTAAATTATTGTAAACTTGGATAAACTTATATTTAACAGATTTCGCAAGCGATTTTAAAAACATACAAAAACGTTTTCAGTTAGAGCCATTTGTGTGTCGGAGAAAAGTGATTTCCTATGTTAAATGGTTCAAAAATATGGAAAAACCACACTCTTTTCCGGATTCCTCCACATCCAAAAGTCTGATTGGTCCGAAAATTTGTGTGTATTATAATTTTGAGTTTAAAAAGAGATGTACCAAGCGATTTTAAAATCCATTGATTAGTTCGGGAGTTATGTTCTCCCAAATTTGTAAACTCGGGACAGGAAATTCACTGAAATTTTCACTTTTCCCGTTTAAATTGTCGCCTTGGTCTGAAAATTGGTGTGCATTAATTTTTCATACCCAAATAGATATATGCCAAGCGATTTTAAAATCCATCGATTAGTTAGGGAGTTATGGCCTCCCAAACTGCCAACTCGGGTCAGGAAGTGCGCTGAAATTTTCACTTTTCCCATTGAAATTGTCGGATCGGTCTGAAAATTGGTGTGCATTAATGTTTCATACCCAAATAGATATGTGCCAAGGGATTTTAAAATCCAGCCAACCTTTCGGGTGTTAGACACTATGAAAATAACGAAATAACGAAAGTCGTCTCCATTGCTTGTGAAACGCTCGTTTTAAACGTTTTCGCAAATCCTGCCGCCATTCACGCTCTAATTATGATAGAAACACGTTCTAAATTGCTGTAAACTTCTATAAACTTATATTTAACAGATGTCGCAAGCGATTTAAAAAACGGACAAAAAATCTTTTAGTTTGAGCCATTTGTGTGTCGGAGAAAAGTGATTTCCCATGTTATATGGTACAAAAATATGGAAAAACCACACACTTTTCCGGATTTCGCCAGATGCAAAACTCCGATTAGTCTGAAAATTTGTGTGTATTATATTTTTGAGTTTAGAAAGAGATGTACCGAGCGATTTTAAAATCCATTGATTAGTTCGGGAGTTATGGCCTCCCAAATTTGCCAACTCGGGTCAGGAAATGCACTGAAATTTTCACTTTACCCGTTTAATTTGTCGGATTCGTCTGAAAATTGGTGTGCATTAATTTTTCATACCCAAATAGATATTTGCAAAGCGATTTTAAAATCCATCGATTAGTTCGGGAGTTATGGCCTCCCAAATTTGCTAACTCGGGTCAGGAAATGCACTGAAATTTTCACTTTTCCCATTTAAATTGTCGGATCGGTCTGAAAATTGGTGTGAATTAATGTTTCATACCCAAATAGATATGTGCCAAGGGATTTTAAAATCCAGCGAGCCTTTCGGGTGTTAGAGACTATGAAAATAACGAAATAACGAAAGTCGTCTCCATTGCTCGTGAAACGCACGTTTTAAACGTTTTCGCAAATCCTGCCGCCATTCCGGCTCTAATTATGATAGAAACATGTTTTAAATTGCTGTAAACTTGGATAAACTTATATGTAACAGATTTCGCAAGCGATTTTAAAAACGGACAAAAAGCTTTTTAGTTAGAGCCATTTGTGTGTCGGAGAAAAGTGATTTCCCATGTTAAATGGTTCAAAAATATGGAAAAACCACACTCTTTTCCGGATTTCTCCAGATGCAAAAGTCCGATTAGTCTGAAAATTTGTGTGTATTATATTTTTGAGATTAGAAAGAGATGTACCAAGCGATTTTAAAATCCATTGATTAGTTCGGGAGTTATGTTCTCCCAAATTTGTAAACTCGGGACAGGAAATTCACTGAAATTTTCACTTTTCCCGTTTAAATTGTCGCCTTGGTCTGAAAATTGGTGTGCATTAATTTTTCATACCCAAATAGATATATGCCAAGCGATTTTAAAATCCATCGATTAGTTAGGGAGTTATGGCCTCCCAAACTGACAACTCGGGTCAGGAAGTGCGCTGAAATTTTCACTTTTCCAATTTAAATATTCGGATCGGTCTGAAAATTGGTGTGCATTAATGTTTCATACCCAAATAGATATGTGCCAAGGGATTTTAAAATCCAGCGAACCTTTCGGGTGTTAGAGACTATGAAAATAACGAAATAGCGAAAGTCGACTCCATTGCTCGTGAAACGCACGTTTTAAACGTTTTCGCAAATCCTTCTGCCATTCCGGTTCTAATTATGATAGAAACACGTTCTAAATTGCTGTAAACTTGGATAAACTTATATTTAACAGATTTCGCAAGCGATTTTGAAAACGGACAAAAAGGTTTTTAGTTAGAGCCATTTGTGTGTCGGAGAAAAGTGATATCCCATGTTAAATGGTTCAAAAATATGGAAAAACCAAACTCTTTTCCGGATTTTTCCAGATGCAAAAGTCCGATAAGTCTGAAAATTTCTGTGTATTATATTATTGAGTTTAGAAAGAGATGTACCGAGCGATTTTAAAATCCATTGATTAGTTCGGGAGTTATGGCCTCCCAAAGTTACCAACTCGGGTGAGCAAATGCACTGAAATTTTCACTTTTCCCGTTTAAATTGTCGCCTTGGTCTGAAAATTGGCGTGCATTAATGTTTCATACCCAAATAGATATGTGCCAAGGGATTTTAAAATCCATCGAGCCTTTCGGGTGTTACAGCCGAGGAAAATAGCGAAATAACGAAAATCGTCTCCATTCCTCGTGAAACGCACGTTTTACACATTTTCGCAAATCCTGCCGCCATTCCGGCTTTAATTATGATAGAAACACGTTCTAAATTGCTGTAAACTTGGATAAAATTATATTTAACTGATTTAGCAAGCGATTTTAAAAACGGAAAAAAACGTTTTTAGATAGAGCCATTTGTGTGTCGGAGAAAAGTGATTTCCCATGTTAAATGGTTCAAAAATATGTAAAACCCACACTCTTTTCCGGATTTTTCCACATCCAAAAGTCTGATTAGTCTGAAAATTTGTGTGTATTATATTTTTGAGTTTAGAAAGAAATGTACAAAGCGATTTTAAAATCCACTGATTAGTTCGGGAGTTATGTTCTCCCAAATTTGTAAACTCGGGTCAGGAAATTCACGGAAATTTTCACTTTTCCCGTTTAATTTGTCGGATTGGTCTGAAAATTGGTGTGCATTAATTTTTCATACCCAAATAGATATATGCCAAGCGATTTTAAAATCCATCGATTAGTTCGGGAGTTATGGCCTCCCAAACTTGCCAACTCGGGTCAGGGTGGGTGGGTAGGTATTTCAATTAACGTCACACTGGAGCAACACAATGGGCTATTGGTGACGGTCCTGGATCAATCCCAAAGGGAAAGATCCGAGGACAACACCACGTAATTTTGAACCATGGTCAGATGACGAGGCAACACCTGAGCTGGCACCCCACTCTCCAAACTTCCACACCACGCCAACGTGAGGACATTTGAGGCCACGACAGATTTAACGTGCACCAGCCCCCTTTGTACACGACGGTGTTTGGCTGGATTCGAACTCGCAACCCTTCGGTTGCTAGTTCGTTACTCTTCCAACCGGGCCACCGCGGCCCTCAACTCGGGTCAGGAAATGCGCTGATATTTTCACTTTTCCCATTTAAACTGACGGATCGGTGTGAAAATTGGTGTGCATTAATGTTTCATACCCAAATAGATATGTGCCAAAGGATTTTAAAATCAAGCCAACCTTTCGGGTGTTAGAGACTATGAAAATAACGAAATAGCGAAAGTCGTCTCCATTGCTCGTGAAACGCACGTTTTAAACGTTTTCACAAATCCTTCTGCCATTCCGGTTCTAATTATGATAGAAACACGTTCTAAATTGCTGTAAACTTGGATAAACTTATATTTAACAGATTTCGCAAGCGATTTTAAAAACATACAAAAACGTTTTCAGTTAGAGCCATTTGTGTGTCGGAGAAAAGTGATTTCCTATGTTAAATGGTTCAAAAATATGGAAAAACCACACTCTTTTCCGGATTCCTCCACATCCAAAAGTCTGATTGGTCCGAAAATTTGTGTGTATTATAATTTTGAGTTTAAAAAGAGATGTACCAAGCGATTTTAAAATCCATTGATTAGTTCGGGAGTTATGTTCTCCCAAATTTGTAAACTCGGGACAGGAAATTCACTGAAATTTTCACTTTTCCCGTTTAAATTGTCGCCTTGGTCTGAAAATTGGTGTGCATTAATTTTTCATACCCAAATAGATATATGCCAAGCGATTTTAAAATCCATCGATTAGTTAGGGAGTTATGGCCTCCCAAACTGCCAACTCGGGTCAGGAAGTGCGCTGAAATTTTCACTTTTCCCATTGAAATTGTCGGATCGGTCTGAAAATTGGTGTGCATTAATGTTTCATACCCAAATAGATATGTGCCAAGGGATTTTAAAATCCAGCCAACCTTTCGGGTGTTAGACACTATGAAAATAACGAAATAACGAAAGTCGTCTCCATTGCTTGTGAAACGCTCGTTTTAAACGTTTTCGCAAATCCTGCCGCCATTCACGCTCTAATTATGATAGAAACACGTTCTAAATTGCTGTAAACTTCTATAAACTTATATTTAACAGATGTCGCAAGCGATTTAAAAAACGGACAAAAAATCTTTTAGTTTGAGCCATTTGTGTGTCGGAGAAAAGTGATTTCCCATGTTATATGGTACAAAAATATGGAAAAACCACACACTTTTCCGGATTTCGCCAGATGCAAAACTCCGATTAGTCTGAAAATTTGTGTGTATTATATTTTTGAGTTTAGAAAGAGATGTACCGAGCGATTTTAAAATCCATTGATTAGTTCGGGAGTTATGGCCTCCCAAATTTGCCAACTCGGGTCAGGAAATGCACTGAAATTTTCACTTTACCCGTTTAATTTGTCGGATTCGTCTGAAAATTGGTGTGCATTAATTTTTCATACCCAAATAGATATTTGCAAAGCGATTTTAAAATCCATCGATTAGTTCGGGAGTTATGGCCTCCCAAATTTGCTAACTCGGGTTAGGAAATGCACTGAAATTTTCACTTTTCCCATTTAAATTGTCGGATCGGTCTGAAAATTGGTGTGAATTAATGTTTCATACCCAAATAGATATGTGCCAAGGGATTTTAAAATCCATCGAGCCTTTCGGGTGTTACAGCCGAGGAAAATAACGAAATAACGAAAATCGACTCCATTCCTCGTGAAACGCTGTTTTAGAAGTTTTTGCATATCCAGCCGCCATTCCGGCTCTAATTATCATAGAAACACGTTCAAAATTACTGTATGCTTGGATAAACTTATATTTAACAGATTCCCCAAGCAATTTTAAAAACGGACAAAAAGTTTTTAGTTAGAGCCATTTGTGTGTCGGAGAAAAGAGATTTCCCATGTTAAATGGTTCAAAAATATAGAAAAATCGGACTCTTTTCCGTTTTCTCCAGAAGCAAAACTCCAATTAGTTTGAACATTTGTGTGTATTATATATTGGAGTTCAGAAAGAGATGTAGCAAGCGATTTTAAAATTCATTGATTAGTTCGGGTGTTATGGCCTCCCAAATTTGCCAACTCGGGTCAGAAAATGCACTGTAATATTCACTTTTCGGTTTAAATTGTCGGATTGGTCTGAAAATTTGTGTGCATTAATGTTTCATACCCAAATAGATATGTATCAAGCGATTTAAAATCCATCCAATGGTTCGAGAGTTACAGCATACGAAAGTTGAGAAATTACGAAAATCGTCTCAATTCCTCGGGAAACGCACGTTTTAAACGTTTTCGCAAAACCAGACGCCATTTCGACTCTAATTACGATAGAAACACGTTCTAAATTGCTGTAAACTTGGATAAACTTATAATTAGCAGATTCCCCAGCGATTTTAAAAACGGACAAAAACTATTTTTGTTAGAGCCATTTGTGTGTCGGAAAAATGTGATTTCCCATGTTAAATGTGTCAAAAATATAGGAAACCGCACTCTTTTCCGGATTTCTCCAGAACCAAAATTCCGATTGGTGTGAAAATTTGTGTGTATTATATTTTTGAGTTTAGAAAGAGATGTGCCAAGCGATTTTAAAATCCATTGATTAGTTCGGCAGTTATGGCCTCCCAAATTTGCCAACTCGGGTCAGAAAATGCACAGAAATTTTCACTTTTTCCGATTTAATTGTCGGATTACTTTGAAAATTGATGTGCATTAATGTTTCATACCCAATAGATATGTGCCAAGCGATTTCAAAATCCATCGAGCGGTTCGGGCGTTTCCGCCTACGAAAATTGCGAAATAACAAAAATCGTCTCATTTCCTCGTTAAACGCACGTTTTTCACATTTTCGTAAAACCAGGCGCCATTCCGGCTGTAATTATGATAGAAACACATTTTAAATTGCTGTATACTTGGATAAACTTATAATTAACAGATTCCCTCGCGATTTTAAAAACGGACAAAACTTTTTCAGTTAGAGCCATTTGTGTATCGGAGAAATGTGATTTCCCATGTTAAATTGGTCAAAAAAAGGAAAAATCCGCACTTTTTTCGGATTTCTCCCGAATCAAAACTTCGATTGGTCTGAAAATTTGCGTGTATTATATTTTTGAGTTTAGAAAGAGATGTGCCAAGCTATTTTAAGATCCATCTATTATTTCGGGAGTTATGGCCTCCCAAACTTGCCAACTCGTGTCTGAAAATGCTCTGAAATTTTCACTTATCCCGTTTAAATTGTAAGATTCGTCTGAAAATTTTCGTGCATTAATGTTTCATACGCAAATGGTTATGTGCCAAGTGATTTAAAATCCATCCAAAGGTTTGAGAGTTACAGCCTACGAAAGTTGAGAAATTAAGAAAATCGTCTCAATTCCTGGTGAAACGCACGTTTTTCACATTTTCGCAAACCCAGACGCCATTCCGACTCTAATTATGATAGAAACAAGTTCTAAATTGCTGTAAACTTGGATAAACTTATAATTAACAGATTCCCCAGTGATTTTAAAAACGGACAAAAACTATTTTAGTTAGAGCCATTTTTGCCTCGGAGAAAAGATATTTCCCATGTTAAATGGGTCAAAAATATAGGAAAACCGCACTCTTTTCCGGATTTCTCCCGAATCAAAACTTCGATTTGTCTGAAAATTTGCGTGTATTATATTTTTGAGTTTAGAAAGAGATGTGCCAAGCTATTTTAAAATCCATCGATTAGTTCGGGAGTTATGACCTCCCAAATTTGCCAACTCGGGTCAGAAAATGCACAGAAATTTTCACTTTTCCCGATTAAATTCTCGAATTACTCTGAAAATTGATGTGCATTAATGTTTCATACCCAATAGATATGTGCGAAGCGATTTCAAAATCCATCGAGCGGTTCGGGAATTACATACTACGAAGATTGCGTAATAACGAAAATCGTCTCATTTCCTCGTGAAACGTACTTTTTTCACATTTTCGCAAAACCAGACGCTATTCCGACTCTAATTATGATAGGAACACGTTCTATATTGCTGTAAATTGGATAAACTTATAATTAAGAGATTCCCCAGCGATTTTAAAAACGGACAAAAACTACTTTAGTTAGAGCCATTTGTGTGTCGGAGAAAAGTGATTTCCCATGTTAAATGGGTCTAAAATATAGTAAAACCGCAATCTTTTCCTGATTTCTCCCGAAATAAAACTCCGATTGGTCTGAAAATTTGTGTGTATTATATTTTTGAGTTTAGAAAGAGATGTGCCTAGCTATTTTAAAATCCATCGATTAGTTCGGGAGTTATGGCCTCCCAAATTTGCCAACTCGGGTCAGAAAATGCACAGAAATTTTCACTTTTTCCGATTAAATTGTCGTATTACTCTGAAAATTGATGTGCATTAATGTTTCATACCCAAATAGGTATGTACCAAGCGATTTTAAAATCCATCTAGCGGTTCGGGAGTTAGCCTACGAAAGTTGCGAAATAACAAAAATCGTCTGAATTCCTCGTGAAACGCACGTTTTTCATATTTTCCCAAAACCTGACGCCATTCCGACTCTGATTTTGATAGAAACACATTCTAAATAGCTGTATACTTGAATAAACTTATAATTAACACATTCCCCATGCGATTTTAAATACGGACTAAAACGTTTTTGGTTATAGCCATTTGTGTGTCGGAGAAAAGTGATTTCCCATGTTAAATGGGTCAAAAAATGGAAAAACCGCACTCTTTTCCGGATTTCTCCCGAACAAAGGATCCGATTTGTCTGAAATTTTGTGCGTATAGTATTTTTGAGTTTAGAAAGTGTTGTGCCAAACGATTTTAGAATCCATCGATTAGTTCGGGAGTTATGGCTTCCCAAAATTGCCAACTAGGGTCAGAAAATTCACTTAAATTTTTACTTTTCACGTTTAAATTGTCGGATAAGTCTGAAAATTGATGAAAAAGAGTGCGATTTTTCCATTTCTTTGACCCATTTAACATGGAAAATCACTTTTCTCCGACACAAAAATGGCTCTAACTAAAAACCTTTTTGTCCGTTTTCAAAATCGCTTGCGAAATCTGTTAAATATAAGTTTATCCAAGTTTACAGCAATTTAGAACGTGTTTCTATCATAATTAGAACCGGAATGGCAGAAGGATTTGCGAAAACGTTTAAAACGTGCGTTTCACGAGCAATGGAGACGACTTTCGCTATTTCGTTATTTTCATAGTCTCTAACACCCGAAAGGTTCGCTGGATTTTAAAAAGTCCGTTTTTAAAATAGCTTTAGGTACCTGTTTAGAATAAGATTTTCTAAACGTAAGGCAATTTTGGACATGTTTCTACCATAATTAGGGCCGAAATGGCGTATGGTTATGTGAAAACGTGTGTTTCATGACGAATTGAGACGATTTTCGCAATTTCGCAAATTACGTAGGCTGTAACTCCCAAATCTCTCGATGGATTTTATAATCGCTTGGTACATATCTAATTGGTCTTATAAAAGTTATGCACACCAATTTTCAGACAAATCCGACAATTTAAACAGGAGAAATCGGGAAAAGTGCGATTTTCAATGCCTTTTTTCACACGAGTTGGCAACTTCCGTAGGCTGTAACTCCCGAACAGCTCAATGGATTTTAAAATCGCTTGGCACATCTCTTATTTATCTCAAATATATATTGCATGCAAATTTTCAGACCAATCCGTGATTTGGTTCCTGAGGAATCCGGAAAAGAGTGCGATTTTTCCATTTTTTTGACACATTTAACATGGAGAATCACTTTTCTCCGACACACAAGTGGCTCTAACTAAAAACGTTTTATTCCGTTTTTGAAATCGCTTTAAGAACTTGTTTAGAATAAGATTTTCTAAACGTGCAGCAATTTTGGACATTTTTTACACCATAATTAGGGCCGAAATATCGCATGGTTATGTGAAAACCTGAAAAACGTTCGTTTCATGAGGAATTGAGACGATTTGCGGAATTTCGCAAGTTTCGTAGGCTGTAACTCCCAAACTGCTCTATGTATTTTAAAATCGCTTGGCACATATCTAATTGGTCTTACAAAAGTTATGTACACCAATTTTCAGACCGATCCGACAATTTAAACGCGAGAAATCGGGAAAAGTGCCATTTTCAATGCTATTTTGACCCGATTGGGCAACTTTCGTAGGCTGTAACTCCCGAATCGCTCAATGGATTTTTAAGTCGCTTGGCACATCTCTTATTTATCTCGAAAATATATTGCACACAAATTTTCATACCAATCCGGAATTTGGTCCGTGAGAAATCCGGAAAAGAGTGCGATTTTTCCATTTCTTTGACCCATTTAACATGGAAAATCACTTTTCTCCGACACAAAAATGGCTCTAACTGAAAAAGTTTTAGTCCGTTTTTAAAAACAGTGGGACAACTTATTTAATCCGGACATATATCTCGAAAAAATCGATTTTCAACAAGTTGAACATGAAATGTCAGTGATAATTTATTTGGCAGGCTATTGTTATAAAATTTTAAGAAAAGTAAAGTGCGAATTGTGTAAAACAGGGTTGGTGTGTGATGAGAAAATGGTTGTTGAGGAAAGTTATGATTTAATTAGAAATTTGAATCGAGGTGGTTTATCCTTTCCAAAAGGTGGTGCAGTTCGTGTGGTTTTAATTAGTTATATATTGTTTAACGAACTACTTAAATATTACGAGGATGAATTTCTGAGCATTCATTACAAAAGAGATTTTATAATAAATTTTGTTTTTAAATACTGGCAGCTGCATGAATCGGAACATTACAAATTCAATACATGTGCAAATCATAAACATGAAACCATTTAAAATTCATTATTAATAGCACAACAAATACTCTATTGAAAAATTATTGTGGAAATCCAACGACAGATTGAGCAAAAATTAAAAACGAAGCTGGATATGTTTCTATCAAATAATTTTTTTTATCTGTATTTTTGACATTTTCTATAATGATTTGTTTTGAAATTTCGCTTTCCATTTTACAAAAAAGTCGAATGGGGTGCGACTGAGGGTTCAGTTCACGACTTGCAGCCCCGTTTAAATAGGAAACCCTCATTTACAGTGAAATCTGTTTATAAGAATAGAAGAATAAATTTATTCAACTTATGTACAGGTTTTTGTAATACATTTGTTATTTCTGATGTTTTATGGATATTTTTGTGGTTAAAATAATGTTGACTGGTGATTAGTTTAGAAATGTAGGAGAGCAGAAAGCTATAGCTTGTTATGAGGCTCTCCTCCAGATAGGTAACATATTACATAAATCGTATTTTACAATTCAATTGCTTTGATTTCCCTTTTTTACAGATTTAATGATGAAAACATTTATTGGATTTCTTTAGACCAGTGGTTCCCAAAGTGATTCCTACGGCCCCCCAGGGGTCCTTGGAACCGCTGAGGGGGTCCGTGGCAAATTAAAATTAATTTGGGGGTGCGTGGACAACTTCAGGGGGTCCGCGAAAGGTTCAATATAAAGTAAAATAATTGTGACCCATTTTCATTATCATGAAAGTTAAAAATAAATAGCAATAAATAAATTGGTAGTCATTTTTACGTCCAGAATAAAATATAAGTATAGATAGGTACATAAAGAACAAGTAATGTGTTGTGTTGAGCAACTCACCGGTTTCTCAAGATTCGAATAAAAGAATTTATTGACATTAAAACAGTATATTTACAAGTTAACTGGAGACTACAAAATATGAGCAGCCAATTTCATTTTACTACATATTGTGTACTGCCCTTATCAGAGTTCTGATGATTACATAACAGGGAAATCGCCGATTTTCTTTCATGCAATTACTTGTTTAAAATATGGCACTATAAAAGAGTCGTGCATCTAATCATCAATTTAATTCTGTTTTGTGTGTGATGTGAAGTGCATGCAACAAATTTTCCTAGTTTTTAACAAAAAGCAGTATCATTTTTTATTGTTACTAAGATAGAGTAGCTTGCATAAGTATTTTTGAACACACATTTGATATCTTGTATATTAATTTATTTAAGCAAAGTTATACTTTTGTTAAAGTTAATTTATTTAATAGTTTTATTGTATAATATTTATCAATATTATATTTTATTATTTATTTATTAATTTATTTTATAATTTAATTATTTACTTTTCTTGAAAAATAATTTCAAGCTAATAAAAGTAAAAGTTACATTATGTTTTATGTAGTAACACATTTTAATTATTTAAGTCTCGTAAATAAATGGCCATAGTCATAAATATATAGTAAAAAATGCGTACCTATACAATATGTGATACTTAAAATTTCACCCTTATATCTCAAATTTGTGCCCTTTTTTCCAGTATGAGTGATCCGAAGAAAAATGCAGACAATATAGTGTTGAATATTTAAAATATCCGTTACCAGAAAATAGCACTCTACCTATGTGTCTTCTATGCAATAAAACTTTGTCAAACGAATCAATGAAACCTAAGCTTAAGGAACATTTGACAAAAGTCCATAGCGACAAAAAAGATAAAGATTTAACTTTTTTTAAACAGTCAAAGAAAAATATTTGCAAACACCGTCATTGCAACAACTCTTCGCGACAACATTTAAGCGAGACGATGATGGACTGCGTGCTTATAACATTTCTTTACTGATTGCAAAGTCCGGAAAGCCGTACACTATTGGTTAAGAACTTATTGTACCAGCTGTAAGATAATACTCACCGTGCTGCATAAACCAGCTTCCGATATAAGAATTCCATTGAGTAATAATACAGTACAAAGAAGGATTGACGAAATGGCTTAGGACATAGAAAATTCTTTATATGAGTCGCTCAGAAGCCAATGTGGTTAAGTCCAGAAAACAAAAATTGAGAAAATTAATGTTTTTTAATACATTAATTTTTAAAATTTTTGGTTTATTAATTTGATCAGAAAAGTATATAGTCTTTTTTCTAAGGGTAGGGGCTCTGCAACAAAACAAGATATGTACAGGATGTGTAAATAAAAACGTAAGTATTTATTGGGACAATGGCAGCATCCTAAAAACTTTAGGACTTATACCTTTTGGCAGCTGAAAAAGATAAGATATTTATGTAAAAATAATACCATAACATTTGTTGTCATAAGCTTTATGTTTATTCATCATAACAAACATCTCTTCCGAGTTATCTAAATTTTGATCTCCACGTGTTGTTCTTAATGTCCTGTAAAAGTCGTGTTTTATTGGAGGTATATACTTTAATAAATTCATCATGTCTTTTTTTGTTTCTTTTGAAATTGTTCTACCATTAGGATACAATGATGGTTGATTTATATTTTTTAAGATTGCTGGCTTACCTATTTTTGTTTTTTTTTATGTCAATTACATGAAAGGTATCATCCTCGTCTAAATTATATTTGAACTTAATGCTACTTGGGTTTGACCTTTCTAGTTTTATCCACCGTATATTAAGCCAATTGACTGTTAGTCCACTTGACGATTTTTTTTCTGTTGGTGATAGCATCTTCCAGTGGTTTTGTCAGAGTTTTTACAATTATTAAAGAAAAATTATTTAATGTTTTTGATAACACAATAATTTTCAAACACTTCAATGTAATATTTTTATGTTTTAACCAAAGTTTAGGCTCGTGGAATCGCCCTGAGCCATCTTTTTCTAATATTTTCATCTTCTGGAAAGGAGAAAACCGCCACTTTTGGTTCATCATCATATCCATAATTTCCAGAGCAAGAAGGTACACAGCATCTAAGGGCAATATGGTCGTGGTTAAGCCTAAAGAAGGTTGGTTAAGCATCCTCGTGGTTAAGCCTAAAGAAATCGGTCTGGACACACGTTAAACGTGTGTTTGACGAAAGCCTTTAACACCTTGACACTGTAATGTTCCACAAATGTTATTTAACTGCAACTGCACTTACTTTCCGGTAAAATAGTATTAAAAAAACTAATTTCTTACGCTACATTAAAGGCAACCATTAGTAGCCGGCCATGCGGCGGTGTTTGTTATGACTACTAATTAGCGAGCCACGTGATTGAAACGTCAGAGCGGTCTGGCCTTGTTATCTCGGTGGTAACGACCATACGTGTTAATATCAGAAGTCTGCTGCAGTTAATTCGAAAGTTTTTGACGTATTGGTTTTGTCAGCATTTTGTGCATTTAGAACAGAAACAGACGCACCGGTATCAACCAAAAATTTCAGACCTTGTGCGTGATCGTAAACAAACAGGCGACTTACAGAATTTGCACCGTCGTTTTGCGCCACAAACGCGTGCTTTACTCGTTTTTTGACATGTATGTGCAAGGTTGAACGCACTTAAAGGCATTGTCTGAAAATTTTCTATGGTACCAACAAAACGTTGGTTTACGTTTTTGACTAGGGTCTCTTGAACGCGATCTGGTTCTCGAGCGCGAGCGTTGACATCCTGGACTTGCTTCAAGTCTACCTAAGCGTCCACAGATTGCGGCAAGTTTATCTTCGATAGCCGGTTTCCCCACTGAACTAGGCGGCTACTTCACAAGTACTACGAGTGACACTATGAATGCCATCGGCCATTTCAGCAAGTTTAGATAAATTGTCACTACTGAGCGTGAGAATTTGTTGTATAGAAACTGGAAGTTGCTGCAACCTAGAGGGATTTTAAAATACCATTGACACGATTACCAGATAAATCTCGCATTTCCAACAGCAATCTCGAAGGACACTTATCGTCTAACTCCAAACCTTTGAACAAAGTTTTTAAGCGCACTTCGCCTGAATCTCCATATTGAGCTAACAACCTAGTTTTCAAAGCAGAGTACGATCCTTCAGCTGGTGGATTTTCTAAAATGTCAGATATTATGCACAACTCCGTTTGGTCAAGAGCAGTAACAACATAATTGAACATTTGAATCAACGCTTATAACGGCAATTTTAAATTGACAATCCAGTAGTTTGAACCATAGGTCCGGTCTATCTCGCCAAAACGGAGGAATTTAGGGGATACCCTGGTTATTTCTTTTGCAGCTTCGTCAGCAGGTAACATATTTATAAAAGCAGCAATGCTAGGAATCAAAACGCTTACCTTTGCGGCCACGATCCAATCCGCTTTAGACGGTTCTTGCAAAAAAGTAAGTTCTGGATTTCCATGATGAACGCAGCACAGTTGAACTAATGGGTCACCACTTTACTCGATGAAAGTTTGTCCTTCATTCCACATCTTGCAGAGCTCAGGACAAAGGCCACTGTCATGAGAAACAGAATGTCGTCCATGCTGGGAAGAGATTGGGGGGTCCAACCCAGGTACCTCAAGATCTGGTACCAGGCGGTGGCAGTGCGGCAGATATGTTACGGGGCTAGTATCTGGGCCGCAAATTTAACAAGTAGAATTATACGGAAAACGGAAACGATCCACAAGTTCTTCGCTCTACGCATCTGCAGAGCCTACAGGACTGCACCAACCAGTGCTCTGTGGCATGGAACCATCACATCTGGTGGCCGACAGAGAGGGAGCCATCACGAGGCTTCTTCGATTTCGTGAGAACGTTAACTTATTTGGGGCAACCTTCAAGGAGGCAGACTACGAGAGTGAGGTATAAATCTGGGAGTAAAATACCTGGGAAGAGGACTACTCCCAGATAGGAGCGAAAACTGCCACCCCTATCGAACTAGAGATATTCACCGACGGATCAAAAACAGAGGATGGGAGTGGGAGCGGCATTTGTTGCCAATGTCAACAGCCTAGAAGTTCACACATGGGCTGCTTCACTCCATCCCTCCAAATCGGTCTTCCAGGCTGAAAATATTGCTTTACTCTTCGCCATAGACTGGGCCGCCCTTCAGCACATCTGCCAAATTTCCACAGATAGCCTCTCAACCATTAAGACAATCCAACGGTTTCAGAATAAAGACAGAATTGTGCACAACATCAGAAACAAAATTAAACACAATATATCTAATAAAAATTAAATGGGTAAAGACCCACACGGGTATCCAAGTTAATGAGAGGGCGGACCAGTTAGCAAAAGCAGCAGCCCACAGGCAACTCATCATTTCGGCTCTCATTGAAGTTGCCAAAGAGCCATGCAAAAAGGAAGATGAGAGAACTGTCACTAAGAACCTGTCAGGAAAACTGTGAAGCAGTTGAGACTGGGAGAAGGACATTTCAGTTCTTCCCGAAGGCCAACTCAAACAAGCAACCATGTGGACCGTTCATGACTCCCTTCTTTACAGGCCATGGTCCCTTCCCCAGTTACCTGCATAGGTTCCACATAACCGAAAGCGACCATTGCCTATGCGGGGAGATCGGCACCCCCGACCATTATGTCTTTGGGTACCCGTTAACGTGTAGTAATCACGTACGGGCACCCACCCAAACAAATTATGGAGCCTGGGCCACGAATACGGCCAAAAACAATACAGTGCTACATAAAATTAAGAAAATAATGCAATTTCTTACGGAAAACATTGACATTATTAAAAGGTAGCAAAGCACATAAACTAATGAGTCAGTGTATGTAACCCAATAGGGGCGAACAATCCATGAGTGATAGAAGTGAATGTGAACAATGCAAATACCGCATATAAGATTGTGCTAAGGAAAAATTGTAAATTATTGTGTTGTGCCTTTGTATACCTGTACTTGCTAATGGTTTATCTTGTAAATATTTTTGTACATTGATCTAAAATTGAAATTTATGTAATTATGCTTTAAGGAATGAAGCCGAGACGTCTGGTAACAGTCTTCGGTCACAGCCGTGATTGTCGCCTCCCAATAGGTGAATTCAGACTACTTTCCCGTAGGTGACCTAGACACCACTTAAACCTGATTCATGTCGGGAGGTAAGTGGTCACCTGCGATGCTCATGCCCATGGGTAACCACCTTTGGGATGTCACCTGCTTTTAGTGGTTCCATTTCTGGCTTCCGGAAACATCCCAACTCAAAATGCTGATTAGCAGCATTCAATTATTCGTAGTTATTTCTGCGTGTTATTGACTGTGCTATAAGCATCTCAGGAACAAGGAAACTTAATTTATTCAGGCATAACAATTAAAAACTGGTAAATGAATACAAATAGTTTGACATGCGTACGGAGAAAAGTTGAGCGATACACTGCTATTCAGAATTCTTAACGCGAACACTTATAACGATAAGAACATTCTTACTGTTGCCACAATAAGAACACAAATTCTAGAGATGTTTTTAAGTGTTGCCAGTGTTTCAAGACCTGTGAGAGACTTGCTTCCAAACAATACTTCAATCAGGTTAATTTAGTGGTAGTATTGGATATTTTATGAATTATAAATAAGAATTTTACTTACCAAGACAATTTAGCTGACGAAGAATACGAATTCACAGAAATATTGTCCAAGACCATAGGTCGGCAACGCGATGCCCGCGAAGCAATTTTAAAGTGGCCGCCGTTCAAATATCTAAATTCTAAATTTTAGATATTTGATCAACAAACACTCGTAGTTAATGAATAATTTTAGTAAAAATTCTTATTTTATATCTTCGCCATTTTAACAACTGTACGAATTGTACAATTAAACGTTTGACAAAAACTGAATCTTAGCGACATCTAGATAACACCAGATGAATCAATTTTCGACTACTAGAGACATCTGATTCCGCTTATAGTGAACTATTTTGTGTCCCCACTATCCTGGTATACTCTGTCCAGCCACGGCATGCTACGATTTACATTCGTAACTCTGTTCGTACATAAACTTGTCATTTCATGAATTTGTGTTTCGAGTTGTAAGTATACCTGTGATTGTTTAATTTAATTGTTTTTATTTATTTTTATTATTACTGTAGCCGCCATGGAAAAAAGAAATAAGAAGCGCAGAAGACACATCACTTTAATGTTGAGTGGGAAGAACAATATTGTTTCATTTATTATAAAGAAAAAAGTGTATGCTTATTGTGCAATTCAAGTGTAGCGATTTCTAACAAATGTAACGTGGAGAGACATTTCATCACTACTCAAAAATTTTAATACAAATTTTCCAATAAACTCGGAAATTAGAAAGAAAATTTTCTGAACTTAAACTCAACTTAACTTGACAGCAGAGTTTATTTACCAGATCAATTCTACCTTTAAAAGGACGCACAAGAGGCAACGATATTTCTTGTCGTGTGGTACACCTGAACAATGATCAATCTAATAGTAGGGGTGGGCAAAACTGCTTTTAAGATAACAGTTTTAACGGTTATTGCTAACTTCCGATTGCAGTTATTATTAAGTATCATGAAAAGCTTATTAAATAATAATTATTAAATCTATTATTAAATTGCTCTATTTTTAGTAATTATTACTAAAAATAGCAGTTAGTGAACAAGTTTAACAGTTATTAGTTGTTAAAAATTGAAGTTGACGGTAAAATTAAATATTGATTATTATTTTTCCAAACTTCTCGTCCATTAAGATCTAGTCAATGTTGCAAATGACGAGATACCTCGTCGAGACAACTACCAGGACGGTAAAACTTCTTTGTAATCTTCTTTTCGTCAAGCAACAAATGAACGATTCCTGACAATTACAAATAATCTCGATCTACGAATAGCGACTTTCAATGTGGAGATAGATGATCATTGAAATCGACAACGGCTTTAACATTGAATATATCCGGATATAACGATTGTAAATTCATGAAATTTCACATTTAGACTAATTTGAAGATGTATAATCTGATTAATCTTTTGCATCAAAACATGGTGTTTCTATTGGAAATTTTGTTGTTTATGCAAAATTTGATATAAAGATGGCCCCTTATATAATGTTTCTGCATTTGAATTTGTACAGGACGTTATTCCCTATTGTACGGAATCTTTGAATTTGTTCTATTATTAATAGTGCACGAAATAAAGGGTGGTGGTTCTCGTTTTTAAAACTGTTCTTATGTATTGCATGTTTTTACAGTGACAGCGTTTTGCTTACCTGAGATCGTTTTCGTTTGAAATAGGGACTGCAGTAGCCCGGTTGGAAGAGCAACGAAGTAGCAACCAGAGGGTTGTGAGTATCAATCCAACCAAAGACCGTCGTGTGCATAAGGGGCTGGGGCACGTTAAATATGTCGTGGCCTCAAATGCCCTCACGTTGCGTGGTGTGGAAGTTTGGAGAGTGTTATGCCAGCTCATGTGTGACCTGATTATGATTCAAAATTACGTGGTGTTGTCCTCGGATTTTTCCCTTTGGGATTGATCCCAGACCGACGCCAACAGCCCGTTGTGTTGCATCCAGAGCGACGTTAATTAAAATACCTACCTACCTACAGTTTGAAAGGAAAAAATAACAGGAAATACATGACGTAGAAGCTGTAATTTAGCATCATGTTTAGAATTTTCAAAAGAGTATTACACTGTTCGTGTTGGAATAGTAATTGCGTATACATCTGTAACATTATTTGATAATTTGTTACGATGTTATTGGATCGTTTATAAATTTGTCAAAATTAATTTCAAGCAAATATTAGTACCGACTCTTATTAAATTCGATGGCTTCTAGCCACTTTATTTTATTCACTATGTTGCATAACAAGCAGATGATTAGCAAAGATAGAATCATTTAATAATCTGTACGTCATTATCATCCGTTCGTGGATGACCACATGTGAATGAAAGACACAAGAATATTTGAGAAAATTTATTACGACAAGCAAGCGTTATACATTAAGCAAGCATCTTTGTCCCTATCGGAATTCTGGACAATGTTTCGAATCACTTAACAAAATAGAAACACTCGCACACCCCATACTCACAGGAACCGCCATCGAATATATATTCCATGCAAAATTCTGAGCAAGATTCGTCAGAACAATCGCTACAGGAAACTGTAACTGCAATGAAATGAATGAAAATAGTAAAATTGTTGCTGTAAATGATAAAAAACGAAAATATATGACTGAAATGGAAGTATGTTATTTGCTAATCCAAAAAAAGCAATTGTGTTACGTTTCTCAAAGTTACCGGAAATAAGTTCCAAACATGCACAATTCTCCATATTCAATTTTTCTATATCTTTATCATCTATACTGTGAATTTGCAGAGATACGGAATCTTGTTGCTTATACCTCTATAAGTGCTAGACCAGGTCCATAACACAGAGGAAATAGAAAAGTAGAGTGAGAAATGGTGACCTTTTTATGTGTTCAAGATCATAAGAGCAAATCTAGTAGTAACGTGACCCTTAACGCTTTTTTGTGCTGGGTTGAACTTGACATTCATCATCTTATTTGTCCACGGTGTGTTGGTTGTTGGGGTTTTATGGAGCAAAGGCCATATTTGACCAGCTGCTCAAGACACAAGACATACAATATCAAGTAACATATACACACAATGAAAGTTCCACTGACACAGAAGAGATTAATGTACCCAGGGAAGAATGTAACTGACAGGAATTGTACCTGAGCCGCCTACAACTCAGAGGTCTGACCATTTCAATGCAATATGGCAGAAATTTGAGTAGTTGATTCAAAACATGTTCAATATGTTAACAACTACTTTGGGACTACTCATAGAACGCTCCAGTGCCTTTCACTGTCAACCTAGATTCAAGCTAAGAACTGTACCACGAAGGTACGTCGTGCATGTGGGTCAGTAAGCAGTAGAATGTTAAAAATCTTGCAAGTATAGTAGCGCAGAATATTCCAAACATTTTTGTGAATTGTGGCAATAGACTTTTCAGACGATTGTTCATCGCACTGAGCACTGATGCTACCCATGACATTTGACATATAGTTTACTTCTATTTTGGTCGCTACATCTTCAACAACTTGCGCGGCACATGCTTTCGTCCTGTCAAAATCAGATTTATCGACAACGTAAGTCTCCGCAAAGCTCCTGGTACTGAATTCGCACTTTGGTAAAAACAATTTACTAGTAACGTCCATTGTCGTAAATTTAACTTGATCTTCAGTTTAAGATAAAATAAAAATAAAAAGGCTTCTGAGGATATTGATTAATACCGATAAGAAAGAAGACTTGTTAGAGGAAATTTGCATATGATACCATACAAGCCAAGAAATGCTACCTGGTGATGATGATTTCCACTAATTTTGCGAGGCCTAATTAAGAACCGAGATTTTGGCAACACTGATAAGTGATTTTGGCTGTATACTTTTTAGAGTAGGTCAACTTGAACTATAAGCACTTGGTATACTTCGACGAATCCATTAACCCATACTTTTTGCATGAGTAATTTTAACAAAAAGTTTAGAAAAGGAGTTATTATATGGAATGCTTTTCTTTTATTTGTAAATATTAATGTACTTTGAAGGTAAAACACATCTATAAACGCTCCAGAAAAAAGTACCACAAATCTCGAAACAATCCGAAAAGGAAATCAAGCATTAAATCTGGACTCTATATATTATTTATTACATTGCTTACGTTAATACATTATGCTATACATTAATTAGTTTGAGTCTGCATGATATTAAAAAGAAGTGATGATATTAATTCTTCCATGCTGTATAAAAATAACTTATTTAATATTTGGAAAAGGAAATAAAGGTACACACAACTTTTCTATTGTATTCTAAAAGAGAAAAAGTTTATTTGCTTTACATCACTTTTTTAAAAAGTTTAAAAATTGGAATGAAAAGATGCAGTACTGTACCTTATGCAACGAGTCGTAAGTAATATATAATTCAATATTGAATCAAGTTTTAAACATTATTTTTCTGCCTTAATTTTTTTTATTTATTTTTATGGAGAAAGCCTTTCAATCTGAGATATATGTATATGCTTCCCAGTTCCATGTTCCTTCCCAGTTCCGTCTACAAGCCCACTAAATATAAATGTGTAGCTCTTTATAGATTGTCTTTCACTACAGTATAGATCTTGTATAGCAGTATGGAAATTTAAAGATAGTTTCAAAGAATCTTACCTAAAGCACAAAGGCTCAAGACAAAGAAAAACCATACTTGAATAGCCCTCATGATTCTGAAAAAGAGCAAATTCTAAATGAATTTTCTTAGATTCGTAACAGTTTTACTCAATTTTCTAACGCACATACAGTTTTACTATCGGTATTATTGCAAACCTGAAAATCAAATTTCACAGTTGTAAGGAAATTGAAGCTGCTATTGTTTATAGAATTTAAGAATAATTCTAGACCCTACATATTTCATGTCTGAATGCACCTCACTTTTAAATAAGCATTAATGTACCAAGATTGTTCTATTAATGCATAGTAGTAAGAGATTGGAGAATAGCATTATTCATCTGCGTTATGGAAGTCAATATGGACTAACATCATTCAAGGCTTCTAAAATTCAGTACTTCAATATATAGTGTAAATTATTAAAGATGTAATAA
The DNA here is from genome assembly GCA_933210815.1 of Meta bourneti. Taxonomy (NCBI): domain Eukaryota; kingdom Metazoa; phylum Arthropoda; class Arachnida; order Araneae; family Tetragnathidae; genus Meta; species Meta bourneti. The sequence continues at coordinate 19,428,100 of OW119922.1, forward strand.
CTTATAATAGAGAAATTTCAGAAAACAATTGCAAAAATTTCGGGAATGATCAACCGAATCAAATACTTGACATATATCGGCCGTATCTCGAACGTAAGAAATCCGAAATACTTCTCCGTGTATAAACTTTTATATAATGGACCTCCAATTGAACTGTAGATATATTCATCCTCTAATAAAACTTAATAATTCTTATCTTTGTTTTCAGTCTGACTTGTTACTTCTACATCGAGAAGTATGATCTCGTAATAACGCCTAAGAATTTTGCAATTATACATGCAAAGTTGACAATACTCAAAGCCTTCTGTAGCTCGATTTGACAACCAAACTAACACTAAATTTGGTTGGGGAACTAATAAAGACATGGGAAGAAGGATTCCAACAAAACAAGTAGTTTCAAAAGTCGACGATATTGGGAAATGTGGCGCTATTCAATGTATAAAAGTGTTACAATGGACAGACATATGGATAACAAAGACGAAGCTGAATTAAAATATCACCTTTTATTAGAACAATCCCTGCCTCGTTGCTTAAATCAACCCGGTTCAATGTGACCCCATTCTAGTGGGCCAGGAATTAGAACTTGGGCACAACATTCTTTCCAAGAGTAAAGAACAATTCTGAAATGTTCATCACAAATCCGTGATAACCACATCTATTGGCTGAAAGAATCGAAGGAAAGATTAAATATGTGAAGGTCATAACTGGTTAAAAGTCATGTAGAAAAGACTGTGTGTTCTAAGGTGGGATTATGAGTGTGAACTCCGAAGAGGATCATTAGACAGTCAAATTTAAAATTCAAAAATCAAATAAAAATGTATCCTGATTAGAATGATTTATACCCTGTGATACACTCGTTACTCTCTCACGGTTTCAAGAAAAATGGTTGAATCCATCACAAGAAAGACGTTTGGGATCATGTCTACATGAAGATCCCAAGTGAGTAGTTTGAAAACTTGTTTCTACACTTTGTAAATTATATTCCATGATTTTTTCTCATATATCAAAACAATTCACAAACATTTTGTGCAGGAAAAATAATTTATTTTCTACTTTGACAGGTTGGTGATCGATACCAAGGGAAGAGGAGGAGGGATATTTTCCTTATAATAATTCAATGGTAAATAAAAAGGAACGCAACAGTTAATTAAATATAAAGTAAATAAGCATTTTTATACACACAAAGAGCAAATAAAAATTTTTCATTACCTAGACAGAAATAGCATAAAAAATCCATGGCTTTCTCCAAATTTACCATGAATATGATCAACTAGTAAACTTTGGTAGGAAAAATGAAAATGGATATCGTAGGGTAAATATGACAGTGAAAGTTAGGGTTGATTTTAGAATAGTATTATATGTAGCTCCTAGAAATTGGATTTATAGAATCTACACGGTAATAAGTAATTCGTATAAATATATAGGATTATGAGAAGGATTTTCAATGCTAACAAACCGGATGGTCTGAGAAAATTTTACATCTGTTGTCCAAATGCTCGCGCCTGATAAATATCAAGGCTACCTTAAAATCGCCATTTTAATAGCGTTTAGCATTTAATCTATTTGGTGATTCCCAATCAACTATTATATATCATTCCCAGAAATTCTTTCTTTGGAATTCTTATTAGCGAAATGCTAGAATCGTATTCGAAAAACTAGCCAACTGACGTTACGCTCAGTATATGTACAGTATGTACAGGATATACACATCGCCGCAGAAACACTACCGCCATCTGTATTTAGCTTAATAGAAAGTGCCTCTCGCATATAATCTATAAAGAAATTCAATAAGCGCAATAATGTGGTAAAATAATGAAGTATGCGTAAGAAATAAGTATACAATTTAATATATTTAAATCTTTTCCATGTTCTGTGACAACTGTTAATTGCTTTGAATTGATGGAAAGTCGCTTAATTTTTTTCACGTTAATTTTGTGTTAAATAAATATTAAATAAATGTTTATTCTTATTTTTTCGATCAGCAATTAGTTTTAAAAACTGATTCAGATTAGTTTCTTGTTATTATAATCCAACAATTTAATGGACAGACTTTTTGAAAAATCGGGAACTTTCCAAGAAGCCGATGTTTCTGGAAGTGGAGAAATCATTAAAAATATCTGAAAAAACAATGCTGCGTAAACATTTATTTTTAACAGAATTCATTTTGTTTTTTCCAAAATAAACTTTAATGAAAGTAAATACGAACTCAATAAATCGCATTCCGACCACAACATTGGTTCTCTATTCTTAAGGTATACGTATACACTAGATTTTTTTTTTAATTTTGACTTTAAAAATACAATTCTTTTACAATAGGTCATTGGTTTGTGCTTAAACTCATTTCAATATGAAAAATTTAGATTAAGCTAATAATGAATTATCTAATTTATATATAATTAGCTAATTAGACTATTTTGTACAGTGATATCTCAAATTCTAATTTGTTCAGTAAGACAGTTCCATGTTTTCTTGAAGAAAGTAAACTCCCAAAGGGCAGTGGCGTGGCCAAAGAAGACTACAGGAACCCTACCGTCAGTGTCTAAATGGAAGTTTATAAAAAAAGGGTTTTCTTGGTAAAAGTGTTTAAAAAGTATTATATAATTTTTAGCAGATATTTCTCCTTGTTACAAATATTTTCCAGTGCTATGAGAGTGAAATTAATGCTTAGTGCTCTCCATTATTAAAATACAACATTTAAAAGACAATTTTTTATTTCTGTAGCCCCTTGCAATTGCAATATTCAAAAACGAACAGAGACAGTGCTAAGGAATTCTGTTCTTATAGACATATGGAGAGCACAAAGCAGGATAGCAGCGCCTTTTCTGATTTTCGCCCCGAAAACACATTAACAGGAGCCGTTAACAAAACCCGACTTTTCCTGGTTTTGGTGAATAATGAATTAAAATTAATATTGTGAGCAACAAATTGATTAACAAAATTGCTGATAGTAATTAGTATATTTTATCCTAATTATTGAAATAATTATACTTAATATTCATTTGCAGATTTGGTTAGGCACAGAAGGTGGTATCAGTCACATTTGCCCCAGGTCCCAAAAGTTCTAGCTTCGATTGTGCCCGAGGGGACTTGGCCATTTAGAAAGAATGTTCCAGTATATTAAACTGGCGTTGGAAAAGGTAAAATGTGTTTTTTCGGAGGTCTTTATTGGGAATCAGATGGAGAGACAAAGAAAACCACTAAAAGGAACGATTTACCTTTATTGGTCCATTTAGCTTATTTATATTTTTAATGGTCGATTCTTTATCTTTAATTTTGAAGATTTCCTGCACCGATTTAAATAAAGTTTCTTCCTCTTAAGGAATAAAATGTATGCCGGTGCAAATAGAAAGCAGGCCACATTGCAATGATAATTTTATATGGTAGAATACAAATTTGGATTACATGAAAAGGTTCTTAAACAGGGGCTTTGAAGAGTTCTGCAAGGGAGAGGGAGAGGGCTCAGGAAATTCATGCCTCATTTCTTTTCCTCTTATTAAAAATGCCCATTTGTAATAATGTCTTGAAAGAATTTATATACATCATTTACAAAGGTTAGCATTATTTTTGTTTAAAAATCTTGCAATATACTCCATAGAATTAGAGACTTTCTTCATGAGCAAGTTCTTTGTAGTTAGTTTAATCAACTTCACACTGGGGACTAACGTCACACAACGGACTATTGGCGGCGATCTGTGATCAATCCTGAAGGAAAAGATCCGAGGACAATACCTCGTAAATTTAAACCACGGCGACAAGTTCTTCGTAAATTAAAACTATATTTTGGACAGTAAGCACTATTCCTTATGCCTAAATACGCTTAGATTTATACCAACGGCTTTCAGTTGGCACCTTTTCCGCAGTCAAGATAGTTGCTGATATTTATTTGTAAATTCTATCAAAATTCCATTTTTATTTTTCGAATGCTATAATTTAAATTACATGTATAGTGTGCATACAGATTACGCAATTCCAGAATATTTTCTCTATTAAAATACCTGGTAACCCATTTCACATTTCACCCCTTAACTAGCTCCCTGGAAAGGTACTCCAAATGAAGCATTACTTTTAATATGTATATTATAATTTAAACATTAATTTACTTCTAAAATTTTATAAATGCCCCAAATACATTATATTTAATTTTATGGGTTATTTTATAGTTGCAATAATAAACAAATAAAAAGCATCCGAATTTTTGAACAGCATTGTTGATAGGAGTATAATAAATTGTTCCAAATGTTTTAAACAATATTTGAAGTCAAACAATAAAATGAATTGCTTATAATTGTTAAAAATTTTAATTGTTAAGATATTACACTATTTCTTTTATAAGTATTGCTTAGTACATTAAAAGTTTTGCTGCGAATTGACTTTTACTAAAGCGTTAGTTTTCTTAGTTCAAAGACATTGAAATTGAACAAGAATTTTTCCAAAAGTGCCTTATAACTTACCTTTTTGGATTTGATCAGCTATTTAATTGTTGAGAAGCCAAGAAATTGCTTTGCCATGAAGCGAATGTGAGTACATTTTCAAACTTAAAAGAATGTTAAAAGCATTGAATATTTTCCATTTTGAGACTTATTAATTATATATACACATAATACTAAACAATCAAACTTACAAATATTAAAAATGAAACATACAAATATTAAAACCTAAAGTAACAAAAATGCAGACCAGTAAAACGTCAAAAGGTCAAAAATGCAGACAAGCAAAAAGCCAAAATACCGGGGTATCAAAATAGTCAAACAGAAGCCAGAAAGCAGAACTGTCCATGTATTTATTTCATTGTGTTTAGATTTCATAAAATTCAGAAATTTTGTTCATAATTCTGACTTGGTCTGTGTGCTGCAATGAAATAAGTATTGAAATTAATTTCGTTTTACAATTATCCATATATATATATACCTTATAAATTGTGACGGTACATTTAATGAATAATGATAAAACGAATTTAATTTCAATATATATATCATTGCAGCACAAAACACCAAATCAGAAATATTAACAATATTTCTGAATTTTATGAAATCTAAACACAATGAAATAAATAAACGATAAGTATTTATGATTTCGAAATATGTAACTAATAAATATAAAAATGTTCATTTTTTCAGATTTTGCACCTCGTCCTTAACCATCACGGACGCTTCCAACTTTACCAACGTCTCACCTAAGGATTATGCAGTAAGTATACTACATAGAAATAAAGGGTACAGCTTTATATAGCGCCTCGTCTGGTGGCAACGCTCTTGGCGCACTTTTTATGTCGCTAATTAAAGAAATCTTAGAAGAAAAAAAAAATTATCTTTACAAATATAATATCTTAATCTTTCCGCTTGCCGAGGTTGCAATATAAATTAGAATCACCCTAATAAAGATGGGTTACCTTCACCTTCCATAACTTACTACTAAAAGTGCGCCAAGAGCGTTGCCACCAGACGAGGAGTTAGATACAGCTGTACCAAATAAAGTAACTATTTTCGTTAGACTCAAGAAATTTATTTTTCATAACATAATATTTTTATTTTTAGTAATCCTTTCTTGTTTCTATTTTGCAGACTCAGTTGACGCTCCTAGACATGGATGTATTCAAGGCCATCAAACCTGAGGTAACTAATTTTTATGTCATTGAAAACTTTAGTATAGCCTAACAATACAAATTTCTTAATGAATATTCATTTGGAAGAATGAATTCAAAGCGATGTAGTATAGTTCATTTTCTTCAAGTATTAATGTTAAAACTAAAGCTAATGCAAATACAGTCGAAATTTAATGAAATAATTTAAATTTTTAATTCGATAGTGCTGTGGAATCTAATAAGTACTCTCCTATGAAAATAGAAATAAAGTCAAGATAAAAAATTATTTTTCTTTTCCAGGAATTGATGAGTGCTCCCTTCACTGAGAAATCTGCACCTCACGTCACTGAATTGACAAATCGTTTTAACTTTGTAAGTATACATTAATCATGATTCATCATATATAATGTATCAGATTTATTACCACTATGCAAAAAATTTATCGAATTAACAAAATGTTTAAAAATTTATTTTAATTAACTGATCTTTTTCAGGTCAGCTATTGGGCCATAAGAGAGGTTCTGAAAGGCATGACATACCGAAGACGGTCGTTCATTGTGACGCACCTTATAAAGGTAGCTGAAGAACTACAGAAGCTTAACAACTTGCATTCTGAATTTGCTATCATCTGTGCCTTAAAAAATGCGGCTATTTTCAGGCTGAAAAAGTCGTGGTCGGTAAGTAGCAATATAAATGGTATTTTTCTTTGCCTTACCTTGAATTAGTATCTTTTTGTTTGAAAACTTTCACTTTCCTTATAAAACATCAATTCTTCAAATGTCAACGAATTCGTTATTTAATGCATTTTATATTACAAATTTCTAATTCTAGGTGTTAAACCTAGATACCCTAATAACATATCTTAGTGCATTTTTTTAATCAGGGAAAATATAATAATGATGCATTTATTCTTTTCCAGAAAGTACCTAAAGACAAGAAAAAGGCCTTCGAAAAAATGTCTGACCTCTTCGATCCCGAAAGGAACTTCAACTCTCTTCGAGAACATATACAGAAAGCAAAAGGATCTTGCATTCCATTTTTTGGTAAGTCTAGTTTGGCGTAAATTCTTAAGGAATGAGTATATGTGTGCTGGATGCAAGATAAGAATTTTAAATTCAAACAACAGATTTTATTAATTTCATCTCGACAATAATTCAAAAGAATTTATTTTATCAATATCGTTATAGTTAATTATATTACAAGTTCAAATTAGGAAAAACACATCGAATTCCATGCATTTATTCCACCTAATTCTATATTCATTAAGATTGCATAGTTAGTGCAAAAGATGGAGATACCGTGAGCAGTGAAATGTATATACAGAATAATTTTTTTCCAAAACTTATTCACATATACATAAGAAACAATTGGTGGCTTTCTTGCTTTCCATCCCATCTCTAATAAATTCTTCCTTAGAGATGGATACCAGATCGTCCCCAATAGCCCGTTGTGCTCTTTCTGTGAGAAGTAAATTCAAATATTTACCTACCAATAATTTCTCCAAATTGGTGCCATTGGAATTTAGCATTTAGAAAAACAAAAATAATAGCTTATTGGAAACGCAACCTATTGTTTAAATAATAGATGAAATATAAAAGTAGAGTAAGTAATGGTAACCTTTTAATACGCCCAGGATCATGTGACCAAAACTAGTAGTAACGTGACCCTTAGACAACATTTATTCAGTGAGTGGAAACGAACATTCATCATCTGATTGGTCCAAGCTACGGGAGTCACCCATCCATTAATTCATCACCTGATTGGTCCGCGCGACACAGTAGTAGACTTTGGCTATTTCACCATTTTTGTCACCACGCTATAGAATACGCATCAAACATCGACCCATCGCGTAATATGTTACATCATCAAACGAGGCGATAAGATGGCAAATAGGCCAACCTTGTTAACTTACACAGAGCAATCACGTGACTTTAGTCTATGTTAATCAAACTTTTTAAAACTCTTAATAGCAATACTCAGTCTACTTATATATCACATTTATGATTTAAATCCCAGTGATGTGCAAAAAACGTAATAGGTTCGATTCCTGTCAGATTGAATTCCCTCCTTTGGTGTATTTCTCTCTCCAGTGTTTTCTGTGTCTGATGTCCGTTCACTTGACTTGCTTAGCGCAGCCTGGCCAAATATGTCCCATAAAACTCAAATCAATCCACCGACCAAAAGTGGAATGCTCCGTATCATGACATATTTTCTTGTTTTCTTCCAGGCCTGTATACGAGGGACATCGTGATGATTGACACTGCCCATCCTCTTCAGGAGATCGATAACAGCCTTCGCCTCACAAAGCTTTACAGGGTGCTGAACGAGCTGGCTAGGTTCCAAAGGTTCCACTACGATCTGAAAGTGTTGCCACATATTCAGCACTATTTGGAGCCAATGATTATGGACAAAGAAAAGCTAAAGGTCACGGATAGTGTCAACTACAGGTAATTACTAGTGTGTTGACTTTCGTCCCTGAACATAACTTTTGTTTGTAGGATCATATGTAATACATACTTTAGTAATTTCGGCGTTAACATAGAGATGTTTGCTATAAAAATAGAACTATTTGGTGGGTTGGGCGGGGGTGTATAGAACATATGTAAGTAGGGTTTTCGTGTGGTATCTATCTTTTAGTGTGGTAAAATGCGACTAAAATCAGTACAGATTCTACTTAATCCACTTGAATTCGATTTTGTTAAATATAATGTTTTATTCTTATTTAAGAAACGGACAGGCATTTTGTCGAAACAATTTTCCCATCGATTTTGTTTCTACGATTGCATAAACTAAAGGCAATGCTCAAAATTTGTCTGATAAATGTTTTTAACGATTGGTTTAATCAACTTCACGAAGTCAAAGTACTAATTTTTTGTCTGTTGATAAATTGTTTTATTTTTGCTTTGAAAAATCCATTAACTCCATGCATAAATCTTGAGAAAACTAAGTACATTTAATATCTTAGGTTTATTCATTCCATTTTAGGCGAAACACTATTTAAATAATTTAATTATGAATTTTGCTAAACCTGCTAAGATTAATTAAAGTTGCACTTTAGAAACGTGCAACGTTTCGTGTACCATTCTGGGTGAAAGCGTTAATATTAGACACAAAATTGTTACTGTTCATGGGGCCATTATCTTCATGTACGGATATATCTACCGGAAAAAACACTTTTACAAGTAGTTAAATATTGTATGTAGATGCTAATTTTGAAATGTTATTTGCAGTGCATCACTCGAACTGGAGCCACAATCGCCACCACGTAAGATCAAACTCCCCAAAAGATGGATGTTTCGTCACAGGTAAAACATCTATTTCTCTTTCAGTCTCAAGTATGCGTCTGTTGCACTCTTAGTTGTTTACTAAACAGAATTCATACTAAATAATACTCTTAAACTTATATCCATTTCTGTACGCATGATCTTATAGTTTCACAACAATGAATATTATGCTGACAGTCAGGGCTGTTCCTGAGTGGTGGGAATTTTCCAGTACTATTAATTTTATACTCATTCGACCTTTGTATGTTCTTTTTTCGATTGTAATAAAAGATACATATGAATCTATATAGTTAGTTCTTATCTTAAATTAGAAAAGTCAAAAAGCATTCATCAAAAGTATGAATATTTTGAAGGGGAGAGCTCACTTTTCGGGGATAGAATATTTCCTAAAATGATTTTAGATTTAAAAACTATCAAAAGTACGAGCGAAATCTTTGTACATTTAAGATAAAATATAGGTCTAAATTCGTCAAAAAATTATCGTCGTAAAAATCAATTGCAGGTCGCCAAAAATCATCAAATGGAATGCTCATTTACCCTCCTGGTGTTTGTCTCGACGAGATATCTAGTCATTAGCAAAATTAACCAGATCTAAATGGACGGGATCTCTCGTCAGAAGAAAACTGGCCAGATTTTTATCACGTCATCATTGAAATTATTTTCCGAATACGTGGTTGATGTTAGACGTTCTGTTAGAAAATATAATGATTATGAGAAGAGAGGCTGCTTGGTGAGATTTGCACAGGTCATTCCTCAGGAGCAGCCTTGTTAATAATGTAAAAGTTTCTAAAGTATTTCATGTTTTTTGTTGCTACAAACGAATCAAATTATTTTGATGTAAATCGTTCTGTGTTTTGAATGCTTTGTAAGTTAAATGGAATTTTTTAACATACGAACTCTTAAAATAATTTCCAAACAAATCTTTCAAGTTACAATTACTTTGTTGATACATTTATTGCATTAATAGCTGATAAAATCGACTTGAATATGATTTCTAACTTTGCCTATTGCTTATTTTACTAGTGTGAAAGAAGACATCGAATGGTGCAAGAAGTATTTAGGAGGAACGGTCTGTCCGGAATAGAATGAAGTTTTTCACCATCAGAACTAACTGGAGCACATTAGATTTTTTGACAGTTCTGCAGCTCATGATGTTATAATTTACGTAACTATTAGCACCAATCTTTACTCCTCTCCCTCTCTAAATTTTAAAGAAAACGTGTGAGTTGCAGAAAAGGAAAAGGGTCTTCTGTTGACCGGTCTGAGTTTATGATGTTTGAAGAATTTGGAATGTTTCGGACAAATGAAAGGAACTGGATAAAAATGAAAATGGTCAAAATATATTAATCATCTGGAATTGTTTCACACCCTTCTCTTTTACAATACATTTTGTTCATCATCCACCATGAAAATATTTCTTTTCTGAATTCTACTTCAATTATCCTTATTTTCAATAAATCTTTTTACCTCCATCTCTATTGTTTTTATTTGTGTGTTCTGTTTCATATTTAATTTTCTCTAAACATTTGTCTTTCATTCCTTTTACCTTCAGAATGAAATGGCCCTTGCGCCATAAAACCCCAACAAACCAACCTTCGGAATGATACATGGCTCACGATCGTGGTAACAAGCAACAGAACAAATATTCAACACAATAAACATTTTCAAATACATTTCATCGTTCGTTTCGATATACTGTCGGTCTACCACTAGAACTGCCTTACGGCTCTCTGCATATATCTGATGACGTAGAAAGGAACCTTATCCCATTTTCCACAGGGGATGCTTAAAAAAGTACTTTCAAGTTTGTAACATAAGCGCAATTTACGACAAACTGGAAATATATTTGTCAGGGTTTTTACTTGTTGCTGAGACCTGTATTAGTAACTATTTCTTCTCGCCGTCACAGTGGGTATGTGCCTCTTCCAGGTAACTTGTAGATAACTTATTAAAAATAATGATAGTTTGTCATTAAGTAATTTCATGATGTGCTGAAATGGATTCAAAAGATCAATATGATAAAGTTATGGTTAAATTTCACTCTTATGCAAAATTTACTTCCGTTCGAAAGCAAATTCTTTAAATTACAATTTTCTCTCTTCGTACTAATAAGGTATGGAGTGATTGCAAGTGGTACACATACTCTCTCTCATGTAAAGTTTCGAATGTCTCAAACGCTCGATACTGTTCAATGATCAAAATAATCAGTTTCGCTCTCAAATTTGTTTTCCATCAAATATTGATTTTTACGACCGGTAATTCGAAATTAAGTGTTCTAAAAACAAAGTACTATTTTTAATGAAGTTGTTAATAAAAATAATGTTATACATTCCCAGGAATTAAAAGTGTTAAATTAAGATGATTCTCTGTAAGAATGTGTTGTTCAACACGCTAACTATTATTTTCTAAGACTTACGATTTTCTCCCAAAGTATAAAGGGATAGAAAAATATTTTCTGTCAAATTATAAATTACTTCTTGTCTATGTTGAAAAACTGAATATCATTTTGAATTTGTAGCATTCCCTGAACGTCGATATTATAATAGATAAACAAATATTATCATGTCAATTAGGAAACCACGTAGGTCCCAGTTCGAAATAAAAATCAGCAACCTTATAATAAAATATGCACTTAAAGTTAGAGTTGAGATTAAAAACATTGTTTACATTTCTTAGAACAGAGAAATTTTCCCTTGAAAAAAATGGTCTTCATTATAGTGTTTCAAATCCCGTAAGATTCATTTTCACAAGTATCTTAGTCGAATTAGTTTATTGTAAATATTATAAAATATTACGAATTTGACAAGAATTTCACTTACCAAGACAAGTTAGCTTAGGAATGAATTCAAAGAAAATTTAACAAAATAGCTTGTCACGATCCTAGGGTGTACTTAGAAAGATATCTCCTCTTCATATGCGAGACGCAGTTCTTAAGAAATATAATCCTCCTGAATCACCAAATATTTCAAATTTGATATGAAAATGCACTTAGTCATGAAAACAGCTGAGAAGTTTGATTTTTTTTATTCCCTACAGAAATTCGCAATAGTTGGCTGCATTTTAAGTAAACGTGGCAATAGCAATTAGTTGCTGAAAAAATTTACTAGCACGATATATTCCTTTATAATACCAGTTGAATTTCTTTTTAAAATTTGTAGTCATGAATCAACAGAAAGTTATCAATAAGATATGAAAAGTGCACTTAGTCATCTATATAAATAAGAGTGGAGTGTTCGTGCATTGAATATGTTCGACTCATTTCAAGTTTTCTATCCGTTTTTGACCCTTCTGATGCAAAATCCGTCACTTGCGTGTTTGGTGTCTGTCCGTCTGTATGGATGTGCCCATCCTACGTCCAAACGATTGAATATATTTTCATGAAACTTTGCATACTGTGAGTTCTTGCATTCATTTAGTGATTGAACTTGGTTACGTAAGGCTAGTTGCACAGGCATCGATTTCGATCGTTATCGTACTCTCAAATAACGTACGATCGAATTCATAAATTTTAGTGGAACGAAGAGAAGCATAGGAGTTTGCACAAGGTTCGATCTACACGTCACGGTACGATCGTCGTGTTGCTATCGTCCACTGCAACAGACGATCGCCGTGTCGTTTCCATGAATTTAGTGGCGTACGTGACCCATTCATTGCACACTCCACGATTAAATTCGTACGATAACCTCTTTAGTTACTTCCTGTGTTCCATTTTAATCGTCAATAATTACTTGAGTTTTCAAATAGTATTTCCAGTTTGTTATACTTAGGGATGGGGGAAAGAGAACCTGCTCCCACTTTTCACAAAAACCTGTTCTCCGTTCTTTTTGTAAAAAGAAACGTTGCAATTTGAAAAGAGTGCCACAAATAAAATATATTGGCAGGTAAATTATGCGAGATTATCTGCAGTAGATTCGTCTTTTTTACGAATTGAGTTGAGCAATTTTGCAGAAATAGAACTTAAGGGAATTTCTAATCCTTCCTTAAAATCGTCTTTTGTAGCAGTTACCTTAGTGTATCACCTTTCGCCAATGTGTACCTTTAGCACGGGTGCGATATATATGAAATGTATTACATGGATGGATTTACATGTATAGAATTTGTGTCCAAAGTAGGTTGTGTAGCGGATCAAACTGTTAGTGCATTGAAAGTGAACTGAACTATTGACAGCCTAATTACCCCATAAACACTTAACCCCTTGGCACGTCGCCAAGTATGTCATCGAACTGACGCTCTGCCCCTTCCTTCCAGACTCGCGTTTGCGCTGTGGTCCTATCTTACTTTGTTTTCTCGTAATTTGTACCCAAAATGTAAATAAATTGTGTTAATTTTACCCCCCCGAGATGCTTACTCGACACAACTCCGCTCACCCTCCTATTATACCCAGTATTTTATAATTTGTATTTTGTGAAAATATATTCAGTGTTTAAGTCATAACCATGTATTGTAATTGATTAGAAAAATGTAGAAATTGTTGAATGCTAACATTCAACGTGGGGCGGCATGTTGGAGCCTCTCGTCGCCAATTCGAGCGATAACGCCCCAATCTTGGAGCATATTTGGTATTTTCAATTAACGTCACACTGGAGCAACACAACGGGCTATTGGTGACGGTCCGGGATCAATCCCAGAGGGAAAGATCCGAGGACAACACCACGTAATTTTGAACCACGGTCAGATGACGAGGCAACACCTGAGCTGGCACCCCACTCTCCAAACTTCCACACCACGCCAACGTGAGGACGTTTGGGGCCACGACAGATTTAACGTGCACCAGCCCCCTTTCTACACGACGGTGTTTGGCTGGATTCGAACTCGCAACAATCTTGGAGCAGCGTGGGAGTTGTGATTTTGTATATTTGTTCCATTTTTAGAAAATTGTTTCTCGAGGGTGAAGGTGGTCTGATTCGGAAAGGGGGCGAATGAAGCCGGTGCCGCCATCTGTATCAAACAAAATTATCGTTCTCATATTGAAAGTATATGGCCATTCTCTTGAGAGGGAGGTTGAATGCTATGGTTGCCAGGGAAACCGGATGGGACCTTTCCCCTGCTTCATCCTCCGGACAGATAAATCACGCTCTTTCCCCGAAACGTTCGAAGAGAGGAATCGTTTTCCTTGTGATTTTACGCTTGTCAGCTGATTTCGGCTGTTTTTTTCATCGTTGATAGCGCGATGTTGAGCTTCTAATAAGTGATCCTGTTTGGGTAGGTAGTTAATTAACGTCGCACTGGAGCAACACAGCCGGCCATTGGGTTGTGTTTGGATTTAGGTAGTTCTATAAAATATCGTTTCGTCTTTTTTTATTTGAGTAGTCTGAGCTCAGTCGTCATGAATGGTGGGTTAACTAGATTATTGAATTTTTCAGAGGCGCTCTTGGATATTTAAGGTGTACGCATACACTAGACTTGTTTTAAAAATCCAATTTTTTTACTATAGGTCATTGGTTTGTACCTAAACTCATTTCAGTTTGGAAAATTCAGATGAATCTAATCATTAATTATCTAATTTAGATCTAATTAGTTATTTAGCATGTTTTTTGAAGTGATATCTCAAATTTTAATGTGTTCAGAAAGGTATTGGTATTTTTCCATTAACGTCACACTGGAGCAACACAACGGGCGGTCCGGGATCAATCCCAAAGGGAAAGATCCGAGGACACCACGTTATTTTGAACCACGGTCAGATGACGAGGCAACACCTGAGCTGGCACCCCACTCTCCAAACTTCCACACCACGCCAACGTGGACATTTGAGTCCCCTTTGTACACGACGGTGTTTTGGCTGGATTCGAATCGCAACCCTTCGGTTGCTAGTCCGTTACTCTTCCAACCGGGCCACCGCGGCCATGTTCAGAAAGGCAATTCCTATTAGAAATTTATTCTTATTTTATTCGTGTTTTGACTTTCAGTCAAGTTGCTAGGGAGGGTTTTTTTATACATTTTATTTCACCAAGGAAGTCTTGAAAATCAAGATTTTTTCCAGAGAGAAATTTGACAATTAAAAATCAACTAAAACTCATTTCTAAACCAATAACTTTGACTGCGGTTCAAAACATCTAATGTATATAGATTAGAATGACACAAAAATATTTATGATAGATCAATTCATTGATTTATCACTGTTTGAACAAAGCATTCTATTGCTAAAACAGTTCTTCAGAAATCAAGTTTGAAGTTTCATGTTTGTATATGGTGAGAGTACCTAACGAAACCCCTCTTAACTAGAACAATTATTTAGAATACCTTGGTATCGTTTGAAAGCTAAGGAGATGGAAAAAAAATTTGAATAAAAAGTATCGATATTCTAGTCAATTTTCGTGATTTCTAGTGCATACATACAGCTTAATTCGATTCCCTCTACACATCGGGCCGATGTAGCCGGATTGGAAGAATAACGCAACCGGAAAGTTGCGAGTTCGAAACTCGGGCTAGCCAAACGGTGGGGGATGGAGAACGTTAAAACTTTCATGGCCTCCAATATAGTCGCGTTGGCGTAGTGTGGTAAAGGTATTTTGATTACTGGAGCAACGCAACGGGCTAATGGTGACGGTCCGGGAACAATTCCAAAGGGAAAGATCCGGGACAATACTGTCATTTTGAACCACGGTCAGGGGACGAGGTAACACTTGAGCTGGCACCAGGTTCTTCTCCCGTCAGGTGCATTTCTCTTCTGTGCCAGTAAAACTTTCATTGTCTATTGCTAGTGTCTTGAACCAATCAACGAACCCATTACGGCACCAATAGCCCCTTTCGTTGCTCCAGTGAGACGTTAATTCACAATGAACCCCGAAATTACAAATCCGTTACTCTTCCAACCGGGCTACAGTCGCCCTTCTGAAATGGAATAGAACTGCTCAATGATTTTCAGCATATGCGCCTTTTAGATTCAATGTGGAATAAATGAGTTTTAAGACCGATATGTAGGTAATTAAAATGAAAGTTGCACTGGACGATGGACCGGGATCAATCTCAAAGGGAAAGATCCGAAGACGCCTTGAAATTTTCAACCAGTCAGATGACGAAGTCACACCCCTGAGCTGGCACCCCACTCCAAACTTCCACACCACGCCAACGTGAGGACACAAATTTAACGTACACGGTCTTTTGGTTGGATTCAAGCTCGCAACCCTCAGGTTGCTAACCCGTCACTCGCTTTACCGGTATCGATTGAAAAACAATTTTTCCACGATATATAAATAGCCCGTTGTGGTGCTACATTAATTACAATACCTACGAATATAAATATAAAATATGACGCAATTCGACATGTTTCCTTACATCTTTCATTTTTGTTTCAGTATTTAACATATTGCATACATTGCGCAGTTAAATTTTAATGAATTATTTTTATTTTCTGCAAAATATCACTAGACATGGGTAATTTTTTGGTAGAATATGTATATTTCGACCCACTTTTTTCTAAAGTCTGGTTGAATATGTAATAGTTTGAAGAATTTTTCATAATTAATAAAACCTTTTTAAGTAAGGTGTGTAACTTATTTTAAAATTTGATAGGTTACGTTAATTTAAAAAAAGTATCCATATATACGGTGTAGTTCTAAGATATTTCTAAATTTTGACATAGATGTAATTACTTGACTATGGAGTACAGCTATCATTGTAATTAGGTGCGTAGTCAAAAACCAAATCTCAATTTAAAAAATGTATGGATTCGATTTAAAAATGTGTCAAAGTGAATTTTAAATTAGATTTTACAGATCTTGGAATATCAGTTAGGAAGTATTTGAAAACTAGAAAAAAATTGAATTTTCTTGTCTTAAGTAATAGTATAGGTCGAGGTTGCTTACTTTAAAAGTTGAAGCTATTTTTGTCACTTAGATACATATGAAACATACATTTAAAGCAGTGATTTTCTATTTAAAAAGGTTGCAAAATCGACCTTGGTTTTGAAAAATTCTAATCGATTGACTTTGGTTTGTCTAGATATTTTTTAAAACAAGATACGTTATTCCACGTGCCGCTGAATGGAATTTTCAAGAAAAATGTATTTGCTTCACTGCTGCATAGTACAAATCAAGATATTGATAGGAAAACTTAAGTGCAAGACTATTTGTGCCAAACTTTAACCATTTCTACAGGAAATGAACTTACTGAGCATTCACACAATCACCAAAAGCTCAAACTTAACTTCTCTAGTAACAACTAGTCTTGCAACAGGGTGCGATAAATGTGAAATTAATTCCATGTTTTCGCGTCCGAAGTAAATCGTAGAAGCTATGAAAAAGTAAAAACCTGTCAAAAACTTATTTTCTATGAAGTGATTGGTTCTGACCAATTCCATCCGAGGAACGAAAGGTAATAATGCTTGTTTCAATTAAAGTTGAAGTATGTCTTTCTGGTGCTGCCATCTGTCGAACTGTATGGAAACCATAACCATTAAATGTGAATAGAAGCCAGTGTTGCGTGAACTGAATTGAATCTATATCAGGATATATCTTCTCAGTTCAACAAGTATTACAATCTCTTACGTTGGATTTCAGTTTACAATGCACTATTTCTTAATTTTATTTTTAGCGAACTAGCAGTGGACATATCTTTCGAATATTAAATTTTAATATTACTTTCGAGCATGTCCAATTTGCAGAAAGTTGCTATTCCTACTCCCATTGTGAAATTCGTATTTTTTCGACAGGACAGACAGCTCGAAAAATTGTCCAGGAAACAAGTTTTAAGAGAATTTAATATATATTTCTTCTTAATTTTCTTTTGCATAATTATTTACCTATTTTTATTTTTCAGTCACTTAGAGGGTTGAGCTGATTATAAAATAGTTGGTGCTATATCGATGAAATTAGACAGCACATTGTTTAAAAATCCTCCAATAAACTTCATAACTCAGCAAAATACATTTTACTTACAGAAAAAAATCTTTTTGGAAATTAAAAGAATCGAAGTAGCACTTTTAATCCTGTGACTAACTTGGCCAGGACATTATCTCGAATCACCATTACAAAAGTGAAGGGGATGACCATTTAAATTAGTGCTGCCATGTGCCGATGTCAACGTGTATTAGTTGTACCAAATGAACACTAGATGGCACCAACATTAACCTTAAAATGTCATAAAACTAATGTGAACGACGAGGGAGGTTTCTTTTTCATTTTGTTCGCAAAAACTACGAAAATAATATTCAAGATCTAGAAACAGATTTTATACTGTTTCAACTGTTCTCAAGAGATTCTCTCCTATCATTCTTTAATATTAAACTAATCACACATTAATTAAAATTTCCAATATTACAATTCTTTGAAAGAGCTTAACAATTAAGAGACCTATATATATGCTCGGTGATTAATTATGTAAGCATTATTTCATTATTTACTGTTATTTGGTCCGATGTGGAGACTTACAAAATGTCATGGCTTCTGTTTTACGAGTTTTTTTAAAGTAGAAAGTCATACCAAATTCTCATTAGCACTATGCGAAGGTAACAATTATAAATCCAGTTTAGTAGCTTATTTAACACATCCAATCCAGGTATTTCATAGAAAATAATACCATTTCAGAAATTTCCTATAACACGATATTCTAAGTATTTACATTTGAAACAAGGACAAGATTAGCTGAATTGATCAATAGTTCTTAATATTACTGAAAGTAATGACTCCTGAACTTTTCAAAAATGATTTTTACGTTAGTTTTTTAAAAATACAAAAAATAAGGTAATTTGACTTTTTAATTTAGTAGGTGAAAATATGCTAGTAAAATAATTCAAATTAAAAAATATTTTTTAAGGTGAGTATTTTACTTAACGTTGCACTGGAGCAATACAACGGGCTATTGACAACGAATTTTGAACCACGGTCAGATGACGAGGTCACACCTGAACTGGCACCCTATTGTCCAAATTACCACATCACGCCAACAGATTTAACGTGCACTAGTCCCCGTGTAACACGACGGTCTTCCGCTGCATGTACCCTTCCAACCGGGCTAACGCAGCCCAAAAATTTTAATAAAGGAATAGACCAATATTAACAAGGGCGATTAAATTTTTGATAACAGGAAAAAGAAATATTAAAATATGACTAAATCTTATGGCCGAGATGACGTCCTTTGGCTGAACACGTCAATAGGATGATTGATTTCCTGTAACAAATACATTTTAACATCAATAAGTTAAATGAGCATTAGCAGGCGGTGGGGTTGAAAAAGTAAGTAAATTAAAGACTGCAATGTCTTTGTGGTGTCGGCACCAACACACCACGATCTTCAATTAGACGAAGTTTCCAACTCACAAGTCAGGTTACAGATCCGCGACTCTGCCAACTGGGCTACAGAGATCTTATTCTCCGCTTGGATTCAGTCGAAGTTGCCGATTCGGCAAACATTTTGTAATTTTTAAACAAGTCACACTGAGTTTCAGAAAAACGACTTTTTCATTAACCCTCACCGTGGTTGTCTCAACAAAGTATCTCGTCATAATCGAAGCCGACCAGATTTTGCAAATTATCGACATCGGTCAGATCTCGATGGACGAGATATCTTGCCGAGACCACTTGGTAGGTAGTTAATTAACGCCACACTAGAGCAAGACAACGGGCTACTGGCGACGGTGCGGGATCGATCCCGAGGACGCCGCCTTGTAATTTTGGACCACGGTCAATGATGAAAAACACCTGACCAGGCACTCCAAACTTCCACGTTTCAGATCACGACACATTTTGATGTGCACCCCTTTGTATGACGTTCTTTCGCTGGATTCGAACTCACAGCCCTCCTGTTTGATAATCCGTTACTCTTCCAACCAACCTACCGTGGACCTTTTATTGGTACATTGTCTCTTGAAATTAAATAGTGACTGGGAAAGACTTGAGTTCAGGATGCAAAGAATAAAAAAAATTTTATGCTACAATTGTAGCAGTTTCAGCTTCGGGATTGTTCCCGGACCGTCACCCAATAGCCCGTTGCGTTGTTCCAGTGCGATGAATTTCAACTACCTACCTGTACCAGTTTCAGTGTTTTCCATCCGAACACCGAAATCAAGTAGGTATTCAATGATCATGCCAATTAAACCTCCAAGTGTTTCGACGAGATAGCAATATTGACAGATCTTGGACGAGATAAGGACGAGATATCTCGTCCAAGATCTGTCAATATTGCTAAGGACGAGATATTTCGTCGAGACAAAATTGCCCTATTACTGCAATGGGTATGAAGATCCACGTAAGAAAAACAAATTGTCCCCTTGTCGGGAACTGGGGACAGTTTGGAGGTTAGTTCTCGACGCGAAGATTAACCATCCAGGAGGGTTAAGAGTATACTTACAGAATCCATCGAGGGGTCTACTCAGATGCCCTGAGCAAAGAACCACCTCGTACAAATTATCATTCCTCATGTACTTCCGTCTTGGTTTCTTAAACTGAAGATAGGTATTTTAATTAACGCCACACACTGGAGCAAGACAACGGGCTATTGGTGACGGTCAGGGATCAATCTCAAAGAGAAAGTTAGGAGGACACCACTTCATTCTGAACCTCGGTCAGTTGACGAGGCAACACCTGAACTCCGAAATCATAAATGAGTAAACATGACCCTCGTTTTTACAAGACTCCATCAGTGCAACCGCATCAGAGCAACAATTGTGAAATAGCATCCATTTATAAAAATACTCCTTAAACTCTTATTTAGTAGCAATTGTTGATTCTCAGATAAAACACAAAAGTAGTAATTAAGTATGAAATAGACATGAAGATATCTTAAAGGTTGGCATTTTAATTAACGTCGCACCGGAGCTCCACAACGGGCTATTGGCGACAGTCAGGGGTCCTTCAAGGGAAAGATCCGAGGGAACCACCACGTAACTTTGTACCACGGTCATATGACCAAACTTGAGCTGGCACCTCTCTCCACACCACTCCAACATGAAGACATTGAAACCACGGCAGATTTAACGTGCACCAGACACCGTGTACACGGTGGTGTTTAGCTGGACCTTTCAACAGGTAGGATTTTCCGTTATTTCTCCATCCTGACTAACAATGACGAGGCAACGGTATCTCTGTTCGAATAGCAACGGATTAGTAACCGGAGAGTTTAGCAAGTGTGGGGTGCCAGTTCGGGTTTCGACCTCGTCATCAGACCGATGCTCAAAATGATGAGGTGCTATCCTCGCATATGTTCCGTCCGGATTGATCCCAGACTTTCGCCACTGGCCCGTTGCTCCAATGCCAACTACTTACCTGCCGTAACAGTTACAGGAAATCCGTAATGATTGGCTTCTGTTATTCTATCATAGCATGGGCACAACAAAGTACATAAAAAGCCCCGTAGAGAGGGTTGGCTTAATGGGCCATATATGTCCCATTCAGACACAATACAATGTCTAGCAAGACATACACGCAAGGAAAGTTTTTTTTAAGTAAAAGTTTTAGTATAGTAGCAGAAGGTTAAGTAGTTGACTTTAAGTAAAAAATTCCTCGTGGTTCAGTGGGTATGCCCACTACGCTAGCAACCTACGAGATAATGGCGGCGCGGTTCGATTCCTCCCTAACTGTATTTCTTGTCAGAGCGGCAATCACAATCTGTTGAGTGGTCTTTTTATTTAAAATTACGTAAAACTACAATACGGTAGAATACTTTTTGTGCACCGTAGCTATACAAACATTCTACCGTGTTGTAAACATGCTTACGATTTCCTTCACTTCTGTAGATTAACTTCGCACTGCAGCAACACAACGGGCCATCGGCCACAGTCCGGGATCATTCTCGAAGGGTAATATCGGTAGACAACACCACGTCAGTTTGAATCACGGTCGGATGACCAGGCAACGCCTAAGCTGGCACCCCGCTCCCAAACTTCAACACACCAATGCGAGGACATGAGGTCACGACAGATTGAACGTGCACCAGCCCCGTTTGTACACGGCGGTTTCTAGTTGGATTTGAACTACAGCGGTGGTCAAAATTATAAGGAAAAGGGAAAAATTGCCAAATCTTGGCCAGTTAGCCGGAAAATTATGCACATTTTATGGCTGGAAACCAATGATAAAAATGAAGCATTTTTTATTAGATTCTATGGAAATATATGGAAAATTCATATTCATAAAATGAATTTTGGATTTAGACAGCCATGATATAGACAAAATTATAAGGACAACTGTATTTGTGTGTTCTAAAAAGCAAAATCAGCATGTTTTTTTCTGCACGCGGCCCTCCCAGATGATATAAATGTTTAGTTAGCGATTGGGAACGTCGAATCCTATTTTTTCAGTCATGCCGCTAGGTAAGAAACTTTCGAAGTTTGAGAAAGGGAAAGTGGTTGCTTTTAAAAGTTCATGACTTACTGTACGTCAAATCGCGTCTCAGCTGAATAGATCGAGAACGGTCATTTATAATTTTCTTAAAAATCCCGGCAAATATGGACGGCAAAGACATACAGGTAGGCCATCTTCCGTTTCTGTGCGTGTGGAATGATAATAAGGCGAGCGTGCTCTAAAAAACAGACATCGACGGAAATTAAATTTACGATGCAGTGCTCGAACTGTTCGACGTGTTTTACAAAAAGAAAAAAAAAGGTTTGTTATGGAAAACTTGTGTCACGACCGCCTCTTACAAAAGTTCATGAGACTGAGGGTGGAGTTAGCCAAAAAATGCATTACTATGGGGAAAAAAGTGGGATGATGTTATCTTTTCCGATGAGAAAAAGTTTAATTTCGATGGACCAGATGGTTTTCGCTACTTCTGGTATGATCTCCGTAAAGAAAAAGAAAATTTTGCAAAGCGTACATTCGGAGGTGGATCAGTAACGGTCTGGGGAGTTATCGCAACTGGCGGAACTACTACAATAGTTTTTGTACAGGGCAGAATGAATTCTGAGAGTTATGTTGATATATTGGGCGATAATCTTTTACCATCAGCACCGTTAATTACGAGTGGAGACTATTTGTTCCAGCAGGACAATGCCTCAGTACATGTTTCTCAGACTTTGAAATCATGGTTTGATGCTAATTTCGTGAAACTACTTGACTGGCCGGCCAGAAGCACCGATCTAAATCCAATGGAGTCTGTGGGGTATTCTGGCACACGAAGTATGCAAAAATGGTATTCAATATCAAAACAAGCAAGGACTCGTGTCCTCCATCGAAAAAGATTGGAAAAAATTTCAAGATCGTTCTAAAGGAACTGTCAAACTCCATGACGTCAAGTGATTGAGAAGGGATTGACTTAATTATTAGTGTTTCAGGCCAAAACATTCATTGTCCTTATAATTTTGTCCAGTTTTTACAATGAAAGTTTTTGTTAATTATGGCAAAACATTCATATTTTGCATTTTCAAATGTTTTGCATTCTACAATGATTTCTAGCATAAATAGCATTTTATGTACACATTTCACTTCATTTACTTCAGAAATAAATTTTTTCTGTGCAATTTTCAGTTGTCCTTATAATTCTGACCACCACTGTAGCAACCGATTGCTAATCCGATACTCTTCCAACCGGGCTACCTCGGCCCTACCCTTAGGAATCGGAAAGAGCCCAAACACTCCTAACTCGATGATACCTGTAGATTGCAACTAAACATGGTCGAAGAAAAGTCCCACGTCAAAAGGCTGTACAACGGGTTGTAACAGGTGGCCTTTGAACTCCATCTATACAAACAGTGAGAATTCCCTGCTGTTCGCAAACTTACCTCATCATACTCTCCAAACTTCTACACTATGCCAACATTAGGAGATTTCAGACCACGACAGATTTAACGCGCATCAGACCACTTTGTGCGCCACAGTCTTTGGCAGGACCGAGCTTCGAACTGGCAACCCAGAGGTTTATAATCCATTGCTCTTCCAACTTGGTTACCACGGCTAGCAATACAAAAGGAGATGTAAAAAGGGAGTTTCTAATGTCTCCAAATTTATATGCACAGGGAACCGTATTCATGTCAAATAGAGTTTCATAATTTCTAATGACTACCGATTCCGAATCTAAAGTGATTTCTCGATATGTCTCTCACTAGTCACTCAAACTTTGTGTTTCAAACAAAGATTTCAAAATGGTTGCGGTTAATTTAAATTTAGGTAGGTATTTTAAATTAATCTCGTACTGGAGCAACACAACGGGTTATTGGTGATCGTCCAGGGTCAAACCCGAAGGGAAAAAGTCAGAGGACCTCACCAAGTAATTTTTAACCCCCGGTCAAATGACGAGAATTTAAATTTAGGTTGGTTGGGTTTTATGATGAAAGGAAATTTGGCCATGCTGCGCCAAACACAAGACAGACAACATAAAGTAATGGCCAAACACACAAGGAAAGTTTTACTAACAAAGAGAAAAACACCCAGGAGGAAACGAACAGGCGACGCCACAACTCGCAGGTTGCTAGCGCAGTGGGCATACCCACTGACACCAATTTAAATGTAGGAAGGTAGTTGAATTAACGTCGCAATGGACAAATGCAACGGGCTATTGGCGACGGTCCATCCCGAATGGAAAGAGCCGAGGACAACACCTGAATCACGATTAAATTACGCGACAACACCTGAGCTGGCACCCTTTTCTTGACACCTCCAATTTTGAAAAAATAGGAGTTTAGCTTCAAAAAAGGTACCCCTAGTCGCCTACGTTACAAAATAGCAGCCAACCGTGACCTTTTAATCGATCTGGTCAATATGGACGATGGAGATTTTTGCTGCTAGTAGTGACGGCACAACCAGAGAGTACCGATTCACAAGTAGCCGTCCGCCCCGTGTAGGATTTAATTTTTCTTTATCGTATGCACCAAGATTTTTCTCTAACATCCAATGTTATATTACCAATACAGTGAATTTAAGTGACAAGACTCAGCGACACACAATCTTTAAAAGATAATCTCAAAAAACCTTTTTTTGAAAAGCACTGGTCTATGAAAACTAATAAAATAAATGACTGAAATCCTTTTAATTCTGAAAATTTTTGAAAACATCCAGGTCCAAAGACCGTCGATTACAAAGGGGACTGGTGCATGTTAAATCTGTCGCGGCGTGAAATGTCCCCACGTTGACGTGGTGTCGAAGTTTGGAGAGTGGGGTACCAGCTCAGGTGTGACCTCGTCATCTGACCTATTCAAAATTACGTGGAGTTGTCCTCGATCTTTCCCTTCGGGGGTTGATCGCGGACAGTCGCTAATAGCCCGTTGTAGTGCTTCAGTGCCGACTTTAATTGTAGACCCTCCCTGGGCCGACTCACCAGTGGTTTTGAGTCGTTAAATGACCCAGGGGACGCCGACTTTAATTAAAATACCTACCTAAGTGACATACATAAAGCACTGATTGACTGCATTGTGTTGAATGGCGCAAGGACTCTTTGGCCAAGCTGCGCCTAACAGATAGACAAGGGCAAGTAATACATAAAGCAATGAGGCATGCACAATAGCAACACACATGCACAAAGCAATGACACATGCACAAAGCAGCGCACGAAACAAAGACGCGCACACAAAAGAATGAACAAGGCGACATACGCGGGATGCGATGACACCAGAAAGATTGGATTGGATTTTATGGCGCAATGGCCATATTTGGCCAAGCTGCGCGCCAAACACGAGACAGACAATGTGAAGTAATTGTGAAAATGATAGAGCAGAGAAAGTAGAGAAAGATCGCTTGGGCATCCTGGGGTCGCCAAATAAATGAACATATACAAGGGAAGCTTTACTGGCACAGAAGATACACGCAGCGAGGAATCGAACTTGCGGTACCTACAACTCGCAGATCGCTAGCACAATGGGGAAACCCACTGAGTCATGGCGACTCCCACGACCAAAAGGACGGAACTGACACAAAACAATGAGGCATGCATAATAGCAACATACAAGTGCAAAGAATGGACACACATAAAGCAGTGACTTACGTACAAAAAACGCGTGAATAGAGCAGTAATGAGCTATGCGCATACATAAGGGGACAGACATGCAGAAAGGAATAACGAGACACAAGAGAAGCAGACAGAAATACAATACAAGAGCACACACAAAAGGACGACACACACACACAAAAGGACGACACACACACACAAAAGGACGACACACACACACACAAAAGGACGACACACACACACACAAAAGGACGACACACACACAAAAGGACGACACACACACAAAAGGACGACACACACACAAAAGGACGACACACACACAAAAGGACGACACACACACAAAAGGACGACACACACACAAAAGGACGACACAAGACACAAAAGGACGACACAAGACACAAAAGGAAATTGGTGTTAACTAATTTAATCTACATTATTGGGTTGCCAAAAAGTTCGTTCGATGTTTAAATTAAACTTTTATAGTCACAAATAAGAATGTATCCTAATCTTTTTTGCATTACCTTCTTTCAGGCCAACTTCATTACCCCTCCCTCCTCCCCAATTTATTTTCGTTCTGGGTCAAGAACTTATTCCAGGTGCAGTCTTGCAATAGAATGCTTTTCCATTGGGAAAATGTTGTAAGGATCGGATTCAATATAAATCCGAAGATCTGGCGAGTACGGCTGGATGAGTCAAAATTACTTGGACGAGCTGTACGTCCAAACAAACATGCGTTATCGTGGTAGATTTTCTGCTTGTCCGGACGTTTATAATTAGTCTAATTGGGAGCAGTACTGGTCGAAACGAATCGTTTGGCGGAAGGAGCTCGTCAAGTATCCCCTTCCAATCCTTTGGAAGAAGTTGCCCTTTGGGTGATGAAGGATGGGGTTGATATTTCTGATTTGTTTTAAAATCGGAAACTTTTAATTGCGTTTAAATAACCGAACGAACTTTTTGCCAAACCAATAGTTGCATTGCGTCTGTTTGGTTTGCTCTCAGGTGTAGGAAAAGGAATCTTAACCCAAGGGGACAAGACACACCACCTCAGAGAGGTGTCTTCTCCCCCTGTTACCTACCAGTTCTGGTGGGGTAAAATTCCACCTTTCCTGTTACATAGCTTCCTTGACCCTCAAAGTGGTTTCGACGAGATATCTCTCCCATCAACATCCGAGCAATTTTACTAATGACGAGATATCTCGTCACCAAGATGAAGACAATTTTTGGATGACGAGATGATCAAGTCAGTTTTGCAAATGACGAGATATTTCGTCGAGACAACCACCAGGAGGGTACAGTCAGGTACTTTCAATTTACGTCGCACTGGAGCAACACAACGGGCTATTGGTGACGGTCCGGGATCAATTCCCAAGGGAAAGATCCGAAGACAACATCACGTAATTTTGAACGGCCAGATGACGAGATAACACCCGAGTTGGCACCCCACTCTCCAAAACTTTCACACCCCGCCAACTTGAGGACATTTGAGGCCACGACAAATTTAATGTGTACCAGCTACCGTGCACATGCCGATCCTTTGGTTGGATCCAGTCTCGAACTCGCAACCCTCCGGTTGCTAGCCCTTTACTCTCCCGACCGGGCTACCATGGCCCACCAGGAGGGTACAATGAAAACGGACAGCAGGATGGATGATTGGTCGTATGTTGTCGAGGGGTGTGAAAATGGAGGTGACACGAATCAGACATACTTTTAAGGCGCAGGGCTCTCAAGTACAGCACTCCTCGGCATATCGATAAAGCAAACGAATACAAATTATGCATCATATCTAACCTTTTTTTTAATTTAAAATTCGTTAATTTACGTTTAAGGGACACAGTACCTTTAAAAACCTTAAAAAAATCGATATTCCAATTTTCATCTATTTAGATAGTTTGAAATGTTCCGATTCTGGTAAAAAAAACGCATGAAAAAATTCGCATTCGTTCGTAATGAGGATTTTTCCGAACAAAACCTATTTTTATTTTCAGCTGTTCGTTTGTTTACGTTTCTTAGTTTTCGTTTGGAATTATGCTATTAATTTTTGGAATTATGCTATTTATTTTTTCGAAAGTTTTAATATTTTTACTGTAACAAATATAAGCAGAATATGTACTACTCAACTCTTTCATTTCACAAATCTATTAGTTTACTTGAACGCACGTGAATGCTAAAAATAACTATTTCAACTTTAATTGCATTTATCTCAGAATGCTAATTTTCAAGCTGCGCGTACTCTGCAACTAATGAACGTAGACTACTGAAATTTTGAATGAAAATAGATTATCAAAAGGGCTTCAAAATTAAACCAAAATTTTATTCAAAAGCTAAAAATATATTAATAAATTTTTATGTAGTATGAGCGAAAATTTGGAAAAAATTAATGAAGTGAAATATCAATTGATTGTTATATTTATGTATTACTTAACTACTATTTTATGGTTCTAATTTAAAATAAAAGCATTGTGTGTTACTCAAATCAGCCATTAGTTTCATAGAAAATGCACAGGATGACTCAGAATGTTGTGCACAATTTATGCTTGTAAAAAAAGTATGTTAAAAATTACCTTATGTAAATTCTAGTAAATTATTTAATTTTTAAAAATCAAACCAATTTTTCTGCATTTTGTAGTATAAAGTATAAATAAACCCTGCAAAAAATTTCATTATGATACACATAAAACTTTTGGTGATACAGTTTACCGAAATTAGTATATTTTACCTGTTGATTTGTATGCTTAAAGGTACTGTTCCCCTTAAATTACGATTGTTTCAAGTCACGTTAACCCTCTGAGGGGTTCGCACGTATATATCCGATCCGCAGCCTGCACTCTTCTCTGCGTGACTCCTGATATGCTTTAACCTTTTCGACCAACACAATCCTCAATAGGACTATCAATCGATAAATGTACTTGTTTACCCATCATGTGAGTTGTAGGGAAAAGCTTAACTGCATTTCTAGGAAATCTCGCGACTTTCAGAGGGTTGAACTCATACTAAGTCGGGTAGAATAGTTTTGGAAAGAAATTCGTCCGCACTTTCGAGACACCGCAATCTTTCGACCACTTCAGTTTAGACCGACTGCTCGAAACGAGTAGCCTTTCAATTCCAAGAAACAGATCGGTATTTCCCCCGCTGCTCGCAAATTCCAAATTCAGAGGACGATCATAGAACGATAAAGCCGATTGTGCGATATATCGATACTCTAAATGACCTACTTTAAAGACTCAAGGAAGGTAGTTGAATTTACGTCGACTGAAGGAATACAACGGGCTATTGGCGATGTTCAGGAATACATCCCGAAGGGCAACATTCCGTTTAAATTCAGTCGTCTTTTATGAGCAAGATCGCCTTTTCGTTACAATCTCTTTTCAATAATTATACTTAAAACCCTCAGAGAAAAATTTATTTAGAGCATCTCCTGCATTTGCATTTAATAACTCAAAATTTCTGTTTTGCATCACAAGAAATTATTCCTCGTCCTCATCAAGTCACCGTTGTGGAAATTGTTTTTACCGCAAATTCTTAGTCGACAATATCCCACGGTGGAGTTGAGTCCATACCTGAGCTGGCACCCCACTCTTCAAACTTCCACACCTCGCCAGGGCCAGAATTACACCTTTGAGACCCGATCTAACGTGAACCAGCCCCCACGAACACGATGGTCTTTGGTTGGATCGAGTTTCGAACACCCCTCCGGCTGCTAAACCTCTTCCAACCAGGCTATCGCGGCCCACAGGAATCAATTTTGAATATCACTAATTTTTTTAGTAATACATTGAAAGAAAGAAGGGCTTAAAGGGCAAGAAAATAAAAACAATAACAAACTTTATATATTCTTGAATTAAAATATCTTCATAGAACACTCTAATTCCTCAAACTAAGCAATTAAACTAAATTTCTGAGATCCCACTGAAATTATTTGCATTCCGAAACAAAATATGCGAAATTTACTTTTTATACCGTAAAATGTTATCAAACACTAGAGTTGTATAGGAAGAAAATCGCTACATAACTGTCAAAAGAATGATATCAAAGTTTCTAAAACATAGTACCAGAGATTGTAATGAACGTACAATAAATATTACATTGCTCACAACATAAGTGGAATTCAAAAATTTAAAAGAATAGGACTCAGTTAATTGTTCTTTCGAAGTGATGAATTGTTAACATGTGTTTTTTTGTACAAACGATTTCTTACAACTATTAATCAGGAAAAAAAAATTTAGCAATTGCTATACATTTTTTAAAAATTTAGCGAAATCGCACTTTAAAATCCTTCCATTTTCTGATATTAAATTAATCCAACGCTAAAATACACTACTTAACACAATAAAGCATTTTTGAATGAACACTAAAATATCAGTTTTAAAAAAATTAGTGAGGTGGATCACAAATCTTGAAGTTTTTATGGGACCAATTACTACTATCCCCAAGTAATTCTTTTAATTACATATTTTTACAATACTTTCAGACCCTTTACTGATGCGTTTATCTCTTGTTTTAACTTACCATTGATACAATTTGAAATAAAAAAAATAAGAATTTCTTAGCTTTAATAAATTACAAACATTTTATATTAACATTTAATTTTAATGATACTGAAGTTATAACAAGCGACAAATTTAAGTTACCGATTGTAGAACAGATTTCCCTCTCTTCAAGCAAGAAAAATTAGGTCCTTTTCAAGGCCATTTTTCATTTTTAAAGCAGATCGACAGAATCAATTTTTACATTTCACAGATCGAAATATATTAAGCCATGATTGCACAGGTAAAAAAAATTTAACGAGGTATGGGTTCAAAGGACCCAATTCCAAAAACATCAAATTTTAGCTAACCTATAAATACTATGCCATCGATTTTTGATGGCGAAAAATTAGACATGTATGATAAAAATGACTTTGGTTTTTGAATGCAGGCTAAACGAAAGCAGTTGTAAAACCTAAGACGGTTTTTTTTTAATTTGTAAGGACTTATAGCAAACATTTAAGGCAATTCAAGGGTCCTTTAAAATCCATAATTAAAAATCCGGCCTTTTTGAGGCAAATGGGAACACCGTTCATGGTTATGTTCGACAAGGCAATGAGAATGACAATTATAGGTAGTATACTTACAAAGACAATAGGCTTTCAGGCGTCATAAACAGAACGACCACTAGCCATCGTCAGTCCACATCAACCACGACTCTTGATATCATCCCTTTCTTCTAGGACGTCTTCCAGAGCACACTGAAAAAGGGCCAAACGTAGGCCGCCCAATGAAAATTATAGTTGGAGCCTGTAGAAACACAAACCCAGGGACATCAATTCTGCAAAGCATCCTTAGAATTGCCATCGTTTCTATCTGGATAAGGAGATGTCGACCTCCTATTGGATGTTTCAAGAATCCGAAAAGTGAATAACAGGCATGTTTCTGTGATTGTTTCCTTATTTCTCGAGGGTTAAGGGCTTCATCATTCACCAGGACCCAGAAACTATAGTTTTGCTGTAAATAACACTTAAATGTGTTTCAAATATCGTATGCATGAAAACGAGGGTTGGTTTGGATTTTTCAAGGCGCAATGGACAGATTTCTGACCAACTGACGTTTTTTCGGTGAAATAAACGTACACACAGAAGGAAAGTTTTACTGGCACAGAAGAGAGAAACACAGAAAGTTACACGAGGGGATTGTACAAAAGCACATCTGTGAATTCAAGGCTAGTATCTGTGGTACAGCGTTTAATGAGAAGTTGATGGAGTCCTCGTAAAAGCTAAAAAAAAGGTGGTCTAATTCTCGAGGAAATACGGGATAATTTACTTTCAATTTTGTGCTATCAATAATGTGGCGTAATATTGATAATAAATTGGGATACAAAGATTTGATAGAAAGCAACAAAGTTCTTTAGCTTAGCTTTAGACAACCGAGTTGTTTCTTTTCCGCAGACAATGCAATACAAATAATTTTTTACCGTTAGTCAAAACAGAAGCCGAAAATGTATTTTATGGGGCAACATTCGCCCCAAAGAAAGTGGCAAGTGCATCATACTATGGGCTGCTTTCATGTGGGCAATGCAATGTATTGTGGGGAAGGGCATATATAAATTCATCCATGTTCTCGGGCCCCTGTCGAAATTGGAGCCCTCTAGCGGTGAAACTAATACCATAGGACTCTTGCAAACAGGTCGTTGTCTACTTTAATCACTGACATTACCCCATCCATAACTCAAAAATTTTCAATAAAAATTTCTTGAAAAAATTATCAGTAAACTTTATCAGGTTTTCCTCTTCAAGCAAAAGAAAAATTAGGTCCTTTTCAAGACCATCTTTCATTTTTAAGGCTACATTTCACACAGTTCAAAATAGATTAATCCGTGGCCGCACAGGCGAAAAAACTTTAACGAGGTATAAAATATAATCGCTATAATGAGATAATAAAAAATTTTCAATAAAAATTTCTTAGCATTTAATAAATTACATACAATATACATTTTATACATTTAATTTCAACATACTTAAGTTATAACAAGCGAAAAATTTAAGTTTGCGATTGCTTGTAGCACATTTTCTACTTTATCAGGTTTTCCTCTTCAAGCAAAAGAAAAATTAGGTCCTTTTCAAGACCATCTTTCATTTTTAAGGCTACATTTCACACAGATCGAAATAGATTAATCCGTGGCCGCTCAGGCGAGAAAACTTTAACGAGGTATGGGTGAACGCAGTTCCAAAAACATCAAATTTTAGCTAACCTATACATACTATGCCATCGATTTTTGATAGCGAAAAATTAGACGAGTATCACAAAATGACTTTGGTTTTGGAATGCAGGCTAAACGAAAGCACTTGTAAAACCTAAGACGGTTTTTTTTTTAATTTGTAAGGACTTATATAGAAAACATTTAAGGCTATTCAAGGGGCGTTTAAAATCCATAATTAAAAGTCCGGCCATTTTAAGGAAAGTGGGAACACCGTTCATGGTTACGTTCCATCAGGCAATGAGAATGACAATTATAAGTAATATACTTACAAAGACAATAGGCTTTCAGGCGTCATAAAAAGAACGACCACTAGCCATCGTCAGTCCACATCAACCACGACTCTTGATATCATCCCTTTCTTCTAGGACGTCTTCCAGAGCACACTGAAAAAGGGCCAAACGTAGGCAACCCAATGAAAATTATAGTTGGAGCCTGTAGAAACACAAACCCAGGGACATC
Source organism: Meta bourneti (assembly GCA_933210815.1). Classification (NCBI taxonomy): domain Eukaryota; kingdom Metazoa; phylum Arthropoda; class Arachnida; order Araneae; family Tetragnathidae; genus Meta; species Meta bourneti. The sequence continues at coordinate 19,460,965 of OW119922.1, forward strand.
AATTCTGCAAAGCATCCTTAGAATTGCCATCATTTGTATCTGGATAAGGAGATGTCGACCTCCTATTGGATGTTTCAAGAATCCGAAAAGTGAATAACAAGCATGTTTCTGTGATTGTTTCCTTATTTCTCGAGGGTTAAGGGCTTCATCATTCACCAGGACCCAGAAACTATAGTTTTGCTGTAAATAACACTTAAATGTGTTTCAAATATCGTATGCATGAAAACGAGGGTTGGTTGGGATTTTTAAAGGCGCAATGGACAGATTTCTGTCCAACTGACGTTTTTTCGGTGAAATAAATAAACGTTCATACAGAAGGAAAGTTTTACTGACACAGAAGAGAGAAACACAGAAAGTTAGACGAGGGGATTGTACAGAAGCACATCTGTGAATTCAAGGCCAGTATCGGTGGTACAGCGTTTAATGAGAAGTTGATGGAGTCCTCGTAAAAGTAAAAACGGTGGTCCAATTCTCGAGGAAATACGGGATAATTTACTTTCAATTTTGTGCTATCAATAATGTGGCGTAATATTGATAATAAGTTGGGATACAAAGATTTGACAGAAAGCAACAAAGTTCTTTAGCTTAGCTTTAGACAACCGAGTTGTTTCTTTTCCGCAGACAATGCAATACAAATAATTTTTTACCGTTAGTCAAAAAAGAAGCCGAAAAGGTACAATTGCGCCAAATATTCGCAGCTTTGTTTAGGGCTGTCACAGCCAAAGCATTTCTTAAATGGCATAAATTTTGAAAAATAGCAAGTCTTTAAAACCCTATTTTAGTAGTAATTTTAGTTGCTGAGGTAGAAATCAATTGGCTGAAGTACAAAATATGCTAAGTATAAAACAGACGCTGATCTCTCCAAGAAATTTAAATTTTAAAATTAAAAACTAAACATGCAAATTAAAATTTGTACAATAATTTCTTATTCGTAAGAAATCCGGTGGTTGGTATATCGTAGAGGCGTACTATAATTTAAAGACAAATTCTTTAGTTATCCAGAGGAATACTGACGCCTCAATATCAGTAACTGGATTTTAGAAATAATAAATGCAATTGTATTTTGAGAGGAAATTGTTTCAGACAAGTTTTCCAGGTGGCTTTTTTTAAATTGGTGGCAAAAAATTCTTTCTGAGACAAAACTATTAAGAAATAAACCAAATGACTATACAGGACCAAGAGAAACCTTTATTCAGATTTTGTAAACTATACTTCAATTTCAGTTAAATATTTCCACTCTTATTAATTTTATACTCCCAATAGGAAGCGAAAGTTTACTCAGTACATCATTGATTTTAAATGTAACCTACTTAAATTCCACCCAAAGCAATGCCGAGACGATAAGAGAATCATCTGTGTTACTCTATATATTTTTTGTTTCCACTTTCATTCCAATTGCACATTTAATCAATATCGTATCTTATGATACGAAACAATAACTTTCTTAAAACAGTGACTTGGAATAAAACAAAACAAACGGGCTGGCTAAAGAAGGTAATTTTCAGACAAACGTCATTGAAACAATTAACGTTCTATGACATTTTCACCATGTCTAAGATCTGCGGTTATATCGCATGAAGATTAACTCCTTTACTCATGATTAGTACACGGAACTCGCCTAAGCTATGCTTTGGAGGGGTAATGGGATCGAAAATCAGACGGCTTTCACCAGATTCAGAAGTGGCCATACTAACACCCCCAGATTTCTAAATCGACATGAAATTTTTCATGTTTGTCATAAATGAACAAAGGAAGAAGCTTTCCCGGTTCACATAGTTGTCGGTTTGGATTTACATGAACTTTTTGAGAATCCTATGATAGTTTTGGACATTTTAAAGAATGGTTTCATGGACTGGACATCATTCCATTAGACCAAAAGGAATTTGAAACAAAGTACGAGTGAAAATTTTCACAAAAAAGTTTAAGATAGGTCTAGCGCAGAGGAATAAAGAATTGGGTATCCAGAACAGGGAACAGATTGAGAAATTCTCTCAACTGTTGAAACAAAATATTTCTTCCAGAAACAAAAACTAATGAGGAATTGAAAACATCTTTACTTCGTACTTACTCACAAAACACGATTGTTTCTTACACATGTACTATTTCATGGTTACGTTCGACAATGCAATGATCATGACAATTAACCCTTCGAGTATTTCGACGAGATATCTCGTCCAATATCTCGTCAATATTGATTAGGAGATATCTTGTAGAGAAAACTGCCCTATTCCCAAGAGAAATGAAGATCCAAGTAGGCAAAACAAATTGTCCCTTGATCAGAACTGGTGAGTTTGAAACAGATTTTCCCAAGAGAATGGACACTACAGGGCAGTTTTCGTCTCGAAGACTAACCACCAGGAGGGTTAAGTGCATGGAGTATACTTAGAATCCATCGAGGGGATTACTCAGATGCCCTAAGCACAGAACCACCTCGTGTAATTCCTCATGTACTTCCGTATTGGTTTCTTCAACTGAAGATAGGTATTTTAATTAACATCGCACTGGAGCAACACAACGTGCTACTGGCGACGGTCCGGGATCAAACCCGAAGGAAAAGATATGAGGATGACCACCACGTAATTTTGAACCACGGTCAGATGACGAGGCAACACCTGAGCTGGCACCCCACTCTCCAAACTTACACACCACGCCAACGTGAGGACATTTGAGGCCACGGCAGATTTAACGTGCACCAGCCCCCTTTGTACAGGACGGTCTTTGGTTGGATTCGAACTCGCAACCCTCCGGTTGCTAATCCGTTACTCTTCCAACCGGGCTACCGCGGCCCTTTTCCACCGAAGAGTTCGGAGTGAATGAGAAAGACCCCTCCAGAGCAGTTCACTGACGACCCTTTTCTGAGAGGTGTGCTGAGCGAGCAGTTAGAAAAATAGGGGCGGCCGGGTTCTTCTCGAACATGGAAACCCGAGCGAAGACGGATCTTCCCTCTCTATATGATAAACTGGAAGGAAAGCTGCGAGCATCGGAAAGCTTGGGAAGAACACAAGAAAAGTACGGGGACTTTCTAACGCAGTTAGTGGAGAGTTGCCTTCCAGAAGTGTTAGTGGCTTGGGAAAGTAGAAATCACGACTCGACAGAAACCAAAGGATCTCGAACTTTAGAACATTTGATGAATTTTCTTCGACAGGAAGTAAAGGGTGAAGAAATGGTTTTACTTGCCCGGACTGGTTTCTTACCCGCACCAAAGTCATCGAAAGAAGGACTTTATTGAACAGGTAAAACAAGCTGACCTGACAACAGCATCAAGGCCTTGGCAAGCCTTGTTGATAATTCAGGTAAGATTATTAATAACTGTATTTTATGTGATAAGTCTCATCCTAGTGAAAAATGTTTTACCCCGAGGAAAATGACTTTGGCTAAACAATTATTGATGAAAAAGGTACATGTTTTTCTTGTTTAAAAAGAGCTGGTCACTTCATTAAATTTTGTAATATAAAAAAACAATTAAATTGTTATATTTGTAATAATCCTCATTTTGAAATTATGTGTTCCAAACAAGAAAAGAAGTAATGAGCAAGAGTGTTCCGAAATCTGAGATTGTATTTTTGCAAACTTTGCGTACTTATTCGCGATATTCAGGTCATGAGAAAATTATTCGCGCGGTGATTGACACAAGGATGTCAAAGTAGTTACGTAAGCGAAAAAGTTATGACTCAGCTTAAAGCATCTCCACTGAGAGACGAAACTTATACATGCGCTATTTGGGGGGGGGGGAGCTGAAACGAAACCAAAACGACATGTGTTTTCTGTCGAGGTCAGTAATTTAGAAAGAACTTATGCTTGTAGTTTTGAAGCTCTTTCTGAAAAAAGGATTTGTGGTTTTATTCCCAAGATTAGGGATACCGGGATATTGAATGAATTAAAAGAAAAGATAGATTTTACCGATTCTTTCCGAAAAGAAACCGAAATTAATCTTTTGTCTGTTGAATTACAGTCTGGCTTAACGGACGTAAAAACAAAACTCGGATGGACTGTAATTGGAAAACAAAATTCATGTGAGAAAGATAATATTTTAACGACATTATCAATGCGTGCAATGAAAGTACCTGTAAATAAATTATGGGAACTTGAAATTTTAGGAACATCTGATCCAACCCAAATTGAAAGGGAGAAAGGTGATCTTAATTAAAGTGATTTTAATGATAGAATGAAAATTCTTCCCGATGGAAGATAGAACTTCCAAGCAAGTGCAATTCTGCGAATTTACTTAATAAAGAATTAGTCTGGAAGAGGCATGAAAAAATGATCAATAGATTTAGATGTGGTGAATTTTTCACCGATTATCAGAAGGCGTTTCAGGACTGGGAAAAATTGAACATAATCGAACGCGTGCCAGATTTCGAATTGAATAAAGAATGCCATTATTTATCACAGGCCAGTGATTAAACTAGATAGTGATACTACTAAAATCCGTCCGGTTTTTGACGCTTCTGCCTCAGAGAGAGGGAAACCCTCTTTGAACGAATGTTTATTTAAAGGAATTAATCTTATTGAATTGATACCTGATATTCTTGATCGGTTTAGAATGTATCCAATCGGTATAAGTGCAGATATAGAGAAAGCTTTTTTGTTGCACCTAAGGACAGAAATTTTCTTAGGTTTTTCCCCCATGTTATGAAGGGCAGCTCATTTATAGGCACTATAGAGTTATGTTTGGGTCTCCTCTAGCCTTTTTTGTTGAATGCTTCTATAATGCATATTTTAGAAAATTGTTCTCCTCAGTATAAAGATGTTGCTCAGAAACTGAAACGTTCATTCTATGTAGACAATTGTGTATCAGGAGTATTTAATACTGATGAACAAGAACGTTTCATTGAGCATGATAAATTATGTCAAATCGATGTTTAACTTGCGTGGTTTTGAAAACAATGTAGCAGGTATGAATGCTGATAAATATTCAGGGGATACTTGCGTTTTAGGGGTAATTTGGAATTTAGATAATGATACCTTGAAGTGTTGCACAGATATGGAAGCATTGACATGTGATACGAAAATCACAAAAAGACTAATTTTAGGAATTGTGCAGAAATTGTTTGATCCTATTGGCTTGTTAACACCAACTACATTGCTTCCGAAACTGTTATTGCAAGACTTGTGGAAGTTGAAAATTGCTTGGGACGATGAATTGTCCCCTAATGATGTAAATACTTTTTTAAAGTGGTTTAAAGATGTCTATGTTTTGAAAGAAGTTAACCTCGTTACATGGTAATTAATTCTTCATCTGAACTACATGTCTTTGTGGATGCTTGCAAGGGGGCGTATGCGGCGTGCGTCTTTGTTCGATCAATATTTGATTCTGAAGTTAAAGTAATTTTCGTTGGAGCGAAGTCCAGGGTAGCCCCCTGAAACCTTTAAACATACCTCGTTTAGAACTGATGGCTTGTTGTATAGGTTCTAGACTTGCGAATTCTATTATCAAAGCCCTCAATTTGCCAAACATAAAAATCACATTTTGGTCCGATTCCACCACAGCGCTTTGGTGGATAAGAGAACAAGGCAATTGGTCTGTTTTTGTGAGCAACAGGGTCAGAGGTCAGTTATGGAGACATGTTCCAGGAAATATAAACATTGCCGACTTATTAACGCGTGGTTGTTCTTCGCGACAAATGCTCCTTTCTAGATGGTGGGACGGTTTTGTGGTTACGAGAAAGCCACGAGAAAGCCCTGAGTACTGGCCTATTGGTGAAACACTGTCAGTCTGAAGAAGTAGACGTAGAGAGGAAAAAAATAAAAGTAGTGAATATTGATCTATCAAAAGACGCACCCCCTTGGCATCTAAACAGTGTATCCAGTTATGATAAAATGATTAGAGTATTTGCATGGATATTGAGATTTGTGAATTGTAAAGAGGCACATGAGAAATGTAAAAACTATGAACTTTCACAGTCTGAAATTGAAAATGCTGAAAAGAATTTAATTCGTTTAGTTCAAAGACATTATCTGTCTGATGCAAAGTCGTCAAATTTTATTGAAACTTTCATAGATGATGAAGGTATTTTGAGTGAAAACCAGAATACTTTATCGAGATGATAAATCTTTTCTGTATCCAATATTGTTACCAGATAAATGTGAATTTACTAAGCTGTTAATCAGATTTGTACATATAAAAAATTGTCATGCGGGTATCCAAATGATGCAATGCCTGATAAGAGAAAGATTTTGGATTATCAGGGCTGGAAAGCTATTAACAATGTTGTATATAACTGTATTGCTTGCAAACGCTTGACATAGAGGGTGAAACTAATACCATAGGACTCTTGCAAACAGGTCGTTGTCTAATTACTGACATTACCCCACCCCTAACTCAAAAATTTTCAATACAAATTTCTTAGCATTTAATAAATTACATACAATATACATTTAATTTCAACATACTTAAGTTAAAACAAGCGAAAAATTTAAGTTTGCGATCGATTGCTTGTAGCACATTTTCTATTTTATCAGGTTTTCCTCTTCAAGCAAAAGAAAAATTAGGTCCTTTTCAAGACCATCTTTCATTTTTAAGGCTACATTTCACACAGATCGAAATAGATTAATCCGTGGCCGCACAGGCGAAAAAACTTTAACGCGGTATGGGTGGACGAAGTTCCAAAAACATCAAATTTTAGCTAACCTATACATACTATGCCATCGATTTTGATAGCGAAAAATTAGACGAGTATCACAAAATGACTTTGGTTTTGGAATGCAGGCTAAACGAAAGCACTTGTAAAACCCAAGACGGTTTTTTTTAATTTGTAAGGACTTATAGAAAACATTTAAGGCTATTCAAGGGGCGTTTAAAATCCATAATTAAAAATCCCTCCTTTTTAAGGAAAGTGGGAACACCGTTCATGGTTACGTTCCATCAGGCAATGAGAATGACAATTATAAGTAATATACTTACAAAGACAATAGGCTTTCAGGCGTCATAAACATAGAAGGACCACTAGCCATCGGCAGTCCACATCAACCACGAGTCTTAATCGTTTCTTCTAGGACGTCTCCCAGAGCACACTGAAAAAGGGCCAAACGTAGGCCGCCCAATGGAAATTATAGTTGGAGCCTGTAGAAACACAAACCAGGGGACTGGAACATCAATTCTGGAAAGCATCCTAAGTATCGCCATCGTATGTATCTCCGGAGATGTCGACCTCCTATTGGATGTTTCACGAATCCGAAAAGTTACTAACAGGCATGTTTCTGTGATTGTTTCCGTATTTCCTCGAGTTTAAGACCTCTTGAATCTCCTCTCCCTTCTCCAACAATCTACATGCAAGACTCCTTACTATTTCGGTCGATAGAAAACCTGCTATCCTAATCGGTGAAGGGCTGCATCATTCACCAAAACTTAGAAACTAGTTTTGCTATAACTAACACTTAAATGAGTTTCAGATATCGTATGCATGAAAACGAGGGCTGGTTGGGATTTCTCAAGGCGTAATGGCCAGATTTCTGTCCAACTGACGTTTTTTTCGGTGAAATAAATAAAAGTATACACAGTAGGAAAATTTTACTGGCACAGAAGAGAGAAACACAGAAAGTTGCACGAGGGAGGTTGTACAAAAGCACATCTGTGAATTCAACGCCAGTATCGGTTGTACTGCACATTTTATAAGAAATTGGCCGAGTCTTCGTAAAAATAAAAAAGGGAGTCTAATTTTCGAGGAAATACGGGATAATTTACTGTACTACCGTCTTGTTTTCTTCCACTGAAGATAGGTATTTTAATTAACATCGCACTGGAGCAACACAACGTGCTATTGACGACGGTCCGGAATAAAACCCGAAGGGAAGGATAAGGATGACCACCACGTAATTTTGAACCACGGTCATATGACGAAGAAACACCTGAGCTGGCACCCCACTTTCCAAACTTTCACACCACGCCAACGTGAGGACATCTGAGGCCACGGCAGATTTAACGTACACCAGCCCCTTTGTACACGACGATCTTTGGTTGGATTCGAACTCGCAACCCTCCGGTTGCTAATCCGTTACTCTTCCAACCGGGCTACTGCGGCCCTTTTTCACCGAAGAGTTCTGAGGGAATGAGAAAGACTTCTCCAGAGCAGTTCGCTGGCGACCCTCTTCCGAGAGGTGTGCGGGACGAGCACTTAAACGTGTTCAGAAGAATAGGGGCGGCCGAAAGATTGGCGACGTTTTTCTTCATCTTCAAATATAAACAAGCCCAGCAATAATTTTTTTCAATATTAATAATTTTGAACTTATTCGGGCTTTGTACGTTCGTGAAAAGGTAATAAAATACTTTTGAATCTGCACATGTCTACATTAGATAATTCAAAAAGCACTCATCAAAGGTGTTTTGAAGGGGAATCCACGTGCTCGAATCCTTCCCGAAATGACGTTGGGGTTTTGTGTATCAACTGCTTTAGTCATTGAGGAACAAACCAGAATTAATCTAGCTTCAAATTTATTTTTAATTCGCTTGGAACGGTCGCCACGTCTGAATGCGTCGTGACTGAAAACAGTCGAAAAAATTATTAAACGCAATGCTTATTTAACATTACGCGTTTATGCAGTTAATTAACGCCACACTGCAGCAGCACTGGCTACTGGTGACGGTCCGTTGGGGACAAGACAGATTTAACGTGCACCAGCCCCCGTGCACATGCCGGTCCTTTAGTTGGATCCAGCTTCGAACTCGCAACCCTCCGGTTAGTAAACCGGACTACAGCGACCCTACGGCATTTAGGGAAATGAGAAAGACTGGGCCATAGTATTATTTTCTGAATGTGTTTGATCAAGGGTGTTTTTTTTTCTTAAATTAAAATGTTTTTGAGAAGAGGTGATGAGAGTTTCACTCTAGGGGTCCCTACGTGTATACTTACTTCAGGGACTGCCCTACCAGTAATAAGCTGCAATCACACCTGTCACATCTGGACCAGCTCTCCATAGCCAAGCCGTAAAACTATCTCACACCAAAAATTATTAGTGAGATCCTCGTACCTATTTGCATTGTGTTTCAAATCACTCCTTGAAGCAAAAAAATGTGTTTTTACTTTTGAGGCTACTGAACTTATTGCGAGAAGTTGGGAAGCCAAGGGCTCAACCATCGGAGAACATCTTTATATCAAATTAGGCGTTTGATATCTTCCTCCGGCATGAGAAATTCCCCCCGATTACTAACGATTCGGCACAATAAGGGAAAAAATGTTACTAGTAAAGGAGCACCCTTCACAATGATTGAGCCATCGCTACTCCTAACAAGGACAATCACTAGCATCCATGATCTTACAAAACCGGGATTCCAACCAGCGACATACTGGCCGGCAGACAAGCGCTATGATCTCTATACCAGCTAGAACTCATTATCCCAGGTCCTAGCTAGACAGAAAAAGCGAGATTTAAAACAATCAAAAGTAACTCTTCTCTACGACTCGCAGGGGGTCAGCCTTAATTGAATGGAGCCCGCACACTCGACGGTCCGGGATGAATCGAAAGACAAAGCCTCGTAATTTTGAACCACGGTCAGATGACGAGGTCAAACCTGAGCTGACACCCTACTCTCCAAACTTCCACACCACGCCAACGTGAGGACACTTGAGGCCACGAGATTTAACGTGCATCAGTCCCCGTGAACACGATGTTCTTTCGCAGGACCGAGTTCAGAACTCGCAACCCTCCGGTTGCTAATCCGTTACTCTTCCAACCGGGCTACTGCGGACGATTGGCGGTACGTTGCCGAGGGATGCGAAAATGGAGGTGACACGAATTCTTTTAAGGCGCAGAGCTCAAGTACAGCACTCCTCGACATATCGCTAAAGCAAACGGATACAAATTATGCATCACCCCCATCTAGACTTTTAATTTAAAATTACCCAAAGCTCGTTAATTTACGTTTAAATTATGCTCGTTTAAAATTACGTTAACCCCCCCGAGGGGTTCACACGCATATATCCTATCCGCAGCCTGCACTCCTCTCTGCATGAGTCTTGAGCAGCTACAACCTTTTTGACCCACACAATCTTTTCTATGATTCTTTCAACCGATAAATGTACTTGTTTACTCGCCATGTCTGTTGTGGGGAAAGGAAACTGCATTTCTAGGAAATCTCGCGACTCAGAAGGTTGAACTAACACTAAATCGGGTAGAATAGTTTTGAAAAGAGAAAGTCCTTCCCGTGCGCACTTTCACGACGCCCAAATCTCTCGACCACTTCAGTTGAGACAGACTGCTCGAAACGAGCCGCCTTTGAATTCCAAATCCAAGAGAAACAGATCGATATTTCCTCCGCTGCTCGAAAATTCAGAGGACAAGCAAAGAACGATATAGCCTATTGTGCGATACATCGCTACTCTAAACGACCTATCTTATAGAATTAAGGTAGGTAGTTGAAATTACGTCGCACTGGAGCAACACATCGGGCTATTGGCGAAGGTCAGGAATACATCCCGAAGGGAAACATTCCGTTTAAATTCAGTCGTCTTTTATGAGCAAAACTGCCTTTTCGTTACACTCTCTTTTAACTTAAAAATAATCATACTTAAATTCAGTCTGCCTCTAAAAACCCACACAGAAAAATTCATTTAGAGCCAGCGCTGCATTTAAGGGGACACGGTACCCTTTGAACATTTTTTTGTTTTCATATTCACAAAATGTTTTTGTGTACCTTGTTCCAATACAAATTACAAATGAAAGAAATCATTTTTACATTTACACTAACTAAAAAATTAAATTTCTATAAAAATATCTCAATATTTTAAAATTCCTACTCCGTCTACAAATTTTAATTTTTTTTTTTCAAATATTTCTTTACTGACCTTCCATGAAGTGTTCCCTACAATTTTGTGCATGGGATTTTGTGTGTATCACTGCTATTTACTTTTTCAGATATTTTTGTAACACTGAAAAGCAGCAAAAAAACCATCATAGTTGATTTCATCAATATTTGAAAAAAATAACTATTCTTCCAAATCCTTATTCCATGCACAAAATTATTAAATGTATCAGTAAACCACAAAAAGTTTCAAAACTCTACAATTAGAAAAAAAAGCCTTAGCATTTTAAATACACAGTAGTCATGAAAAATAAAAAGCTGAGAAAAAGCACTTTAAAGTTTCAAATGGCAGCTAAATAAATGAAAGAATTAACTTATACTGTTCATTGATATAAATATTATTGTTCAAGTCATAAGTTAATTTAAAGTAAAATCCATTATAATTTCTAATTACATTGGTAAATAAACATGTCTAAATCATAAGAAAAAAAGACCTAATAAATAATAAGCAGGAATTTATTTTTTTGCATTTTTCTATTTTAAAAATTAGGGAAGAGTTGATACTGTTATAAAGAATGTTAATTACATTATAAATCTTCAAAAACCACCAGCCTGATAGGTAATGCCTTCCTTTTTCATTAATAAGGCATTTCAGCGTTTTTTGGCAAGCGCAATTTTTTTTCATTACAATTGCGTGTGACTGCCAGTCTTCTCTTCCTCTGATAAATCTTACGAAAATCTCACCAAGCAGCTAAAATTCTAGACTGCTTGTTTAAACGGAGTCCGCTTTCTTTTTGCAAATTTTCCAATCATTTAAATGTGCCAACATTAAATTCTGATATTGCATCACATACCGCAGTGCTGACTCGGCGTAGAGTGGCTGACGTTTCTTTGGAACAATTGCTCCAAATAATGCTATGAAGGCTTTCATTGCATTTTATGTGATGCATCTCACACAACGCTCTAGGAGTGTGCCAAAATGTGTGTTTTCATCAGGGAAAAATCCATCCAAATTTTACGTTACAAACATTTATTACGAACACACAACAACACAAAGAAATACACGGCTGGTCGCCGGATCAATGGTAAGGCACATCCTTACCCTCCAATATCCGTTCTTAATCTAATCTCTCCCTCGGGGAGGGGAAATCCTTTCACCTTTTTCCCTCTTGGGGATTTTCATCCCAAGTTGGAACAAGGAGCTCATTCGAGGCAAGTCTGATATATTGGCCAAATGGCTCTCGTTGAATGGTGTTCTTATGTTATCTACACGAGATCGTGGTGTATCCCCACGAGCTAAAGCTGCCTGGTAGAAACACCACTGATCTCGCAAGAATTGAAATAATAAAACAAGCAGAATTGGGCAGTATAACAATTTCTCGTGAATAAACACGTGTGTAGCAATTCACTTCAAACTGAAAAGGCAAGCATTAGAAAGTCTCGAGAAATTAAATAACACGAAAAGGTTGAGGCTCACTCGACAGTGTATATATCAGATGCAGACAAAACACCGTCTACTTTCGGTTTACTTATATTTAATAGAAAAATTCATAACTCGCTAAATATTGCCAGCTACAGCTATGAAATGTTTCACACATATTCTTAAAAGTTATAAAATTAATGTAAGATAAAAAAATTTCGACATTTTAGTCATTTTTAGGGTAGTGTCCACTTAATAATTCAAAATTTCTGCTTTGCATCACAAAAGAAATTATTCCTCGTCCTCATCTTGTCATCTTACACTTTGTGGGAATTGGTTTTACCGCAAATTCTTAGTAGAGTAAGTATCCCACGGTGGAGTTGAGTCCCTACATGAGCTGGCACCCCACTCATCAAACTTCCACACCTCGCCAAGGCCAGAATTACACCTTGGAGGCCAGATTTAACGTGCACCAGCCCTCACAAACGCGGTGGTCTTTGGTTGGATCGAGTTTCGAATTCATCCCTCTGGCTGCTAATCCGTTACTCTTCCAACCGGGCTATCGCGGCCCACAGGAATCAATTTTGAGTTGAATCTCACTAATTTGTTTTAGTAAGAGCTCATTGACGGAATGGATAAAAGAGCAAGAAAATAATATTAATCAGGAAACAAAATTTCAGCAATTGCTGTTTTTAAAAATTTAGAAAATAAACAGTTTAGCAAAATTGCACTTTCAAATCTTTCCCTTTTCTGACATTAAATGAATCCAAAGCTAAAATAAACTACTTAACACAACAAAGCATTTTTCAACCAACACTAAATAAAATATTAAAGTTTAAAAAAAATTAGAGTGAGGTGGACCACAAATCTTCGTAGTTTTTAGTCAACCAATTATTGTCCCGAATTCATTTAATTGCATATTTTTACCATACTTTCAGATCCGTTACTGATGTGTTTACTTTGTTTTAACTTCCGATGCAATTTTATGGGGCAGCATTCGCACCAAAGTGGCAAGTGAATCATACTATTTACTGCTTTCGTGCGGGCAATGTAATGTATTGTGAGTGGGGAAGGGCATGTATAATTTCATTCATGTTCTTGGGCGCCTGTAGAAATTGCAGCCCTCTAGAGGTGAACTAATACCATAGGACTCTTGCAAACAGGTCGTAGTCTACTTTAATAACTGACATTACCCCACCGCTAATTCCAAAATTTTCAATAAAAATTTCTTAGCATTTAATAAATTACAAACAATATACCTTTTATACGTTTAATTTCAACATACTTAAGTTATAACAAGCGACAAATTTAAGTTTGCGATTGCTTGTAGCACATTTTCTACTTTATCAGGTTTTCCTCTTCCAAGCAAAAGAAAAATTAGGTCCTTTTCAAGACCATCTTTCATTTTTAAGGCTACATTTCACACAGATCGAAATAGATTAATCCGTGGCCGCACAGGCGAAAAAACTTTAACGCGGTATGGGTGGACGAAGTTCCAAAAACATCAAATTTTAGCTAACCTATACATACTATGCCATCGATTTTGATAGCGAAAAATTAGACGAGTATCACAAAATGACTTTGGTTTTGGAATGCAGGCTAAACGAAAGCACTTGTAAAACCCAAGACGGTTTTTTTTAATTTGTAAGGACTTATAGAAAACATTTAAGGCTATTCAAGGGGCGTTTAAAATCCATAATTAAAAATCCCTCCTTTTTAAGGAAAGTGGGAACACCGTTCATGGTTACGTTCCATCAGGCAATGAGAATGACAATTATAAGTAATATACTTACAAAGACAATAGGCTTTCAGGCGTCATAAACATAGAAGGACCACTAGCCATCGGCAGTCCACATCAACCACGAGTCTTAATCGTTTCTTCTAGGACGTCTCCCAGAGCACACTGAAAAAGGGCCAAACGTAGGCCGCCCAATGGAAATTATAGTTGGAGCCTGTAGAAACACAAACCAGGGGACTGGAACATCAATTCTGGAAAGCATCCTAAGTATCGCCATCGTATGTATCTCCGGAGATGTCGACCTCCTATTGGATGTTTCACGAATCCGAAAAGTTACTAACAGGCATGTTTCTGTGATTGTTTCCGTATTTCCTCGAGTTTAAGACCTCTTGAATCTCCTCTCCTTTCTCCAACAATCTGCATGCAAGACTCCTTACTATTTCGGTCGATAGAAAACCTGCTATCCTAATCGGTGAAGGGCTGCATCATTCACCAAAACTTAGAAACTAGTTTTGCTATAACTAACACTTAAATGAGTTTCAGATATCGTATGCATGAAAACGAGGGCTGGTTGGGATTTCTCAAGGCGTAATGGCCAGATTTCTGTCCAACTGACGTTTTTTTCGGTGAAATAAATAAAAGTATACACAGTAGGAAAATTTTACTGGCACAGAAGAGAGAAACACAGAAAGTTGCACGAGGGAGGTTGTACAAAAGCACATCTGTGAATTCAACGCCAGTATCGGTTGTACTGCACATTTTATAAGAAATTGGCCGAGTCTTCGTAAAAATAAAAAAGGGAGTCTAATTTTCGAGGAAATACGGGATAATTTACTGTACTACCGTCTTGTTTTCTTCCACTGAAGATAGGTATTTTAATTAACATCGCACTGGAGCAACACAACGTGCTATTGACGACGGTCCGGAATAAAACCCGAAGGGAAGGATAAGGATGACCACCACGTAATTTTGAACCACGGTCATATGACGAAGAAACACCTGAGCTGGCACCCCACTTTCCAAACTTTCACACCACGCCAACGTGAGGACATCTGAGGCCACGGCAGATTTAACGTACACCAGCCCCTTTGTACACGACGATCTTTGGTTGGATTCGAACTCGCAACCCTCCGGTTGCTAATCCGTTACTCTTCCAACCGGGCTACTGCGGCCCTTTTTCACCGAAGAGTTCTGAGGGAATGAGAAAGACTTCTCCAGAGCAGTTCGCTGGCGACCCTCTTCCGAGAGGTGTGCGGGACGAGCACTTAAACGTGTTCAGAAGAATAGGGGCGGCCGAAAGATTGGCGACGTTTTTCTTCATCTTCAAATATAAACAAGCCCAGCAATAATTTTTTTCAATATTAATAATTTTGAACTTATTCGGGCTTTGTACGTTCGTGAAAAGGTAATAAAATACTTTTGAATCTGCACATGTCTACATTAGATAATTCAAAAAGCACTCATCAAAGGTGTTTTGAAGGGGAATCCACGTGCTCGAATCCTTCCCGAAATGACGTTGGGGTTTTGTGTATCAACTGCTTTAGTCATTGAGGAACAAACCAGAATTAATCTAGCTTCAAATTTATTTTTAATTCGCTTGGAACGGTCGCCACGTCTGAATGCGTCGTGACTGAAAACAGTCGAAAAAATTATTAAACGCAATGCTTATTTAACATTACGCGTTTATGCAGTTAATTAACGCCACACTGCAGCAGCACTGGCTACTGGTGACGGTCCGTTGGGGACACGACAGATTTAACGTGCACCAGCCCCCGTGCACATGCCGGTCCTTTAGTTGGATCCAGCTTCGAACTCGCAACCCTCCGGTTAGTAAACCGGACTACAGCGACCCTACGGCATTTAGGGAAATGAGAAAGACTGGGCCATAGTATTATTTTCTGAATGTGTTTGATCAAGGGTGTTTTTTTTTTCTTAAATTAAAATGTTTTTGAGAAGAGGTGATGAGAGTTTCACTCTAGGGGTCCCTACGTGTATACTTACTTCAGGGACTGCCCTACCAGTAATAAGCTGCAATCACACCTGTCACATCTGGACCAGCTCTCCATAGCCAAGCCGTAAAACTATCTCACACCAAAAATTATTAGTGAGATCCTCGTACCTATTTGCATTGTGTTTCAAATCACTCCTTGAAGCAAAAAAATGTGTTTTTACTTTTGAGGCTACTGAACTTATTGCGAGAAGTTGGGAAGCCAAGGGCTCAACCATCGGAGAACATCTTTATATCAAATTAGGCGTTTGATATCTTCCTCCGGCATGAGAAATTCCCCCCGATTACTAACGATTCGGCACAATAAGGGAAAAAATGTTACTAGTAAAGGAGCACCCTTCACAATGATTGAGCCATCGCTACTCCTAACAAGGACAATCACTAGCATCCATGATCTTACAAAACCGGGATTCCAACCAGCGACATACTGGCCGGCAGACAAGCGCTATGATCTCTATACCAGCTAGAACTCATTATCCCAGGTCCTAGCTAGACAGAAAAAGCGAGATTTAAAACAATCAAAAGTAACTCTTCTCTACGACTCGCAGGGGGTCAGCCTTAATTGAATGGAGCCCGCACACTCGACGGTCCGGGATGAATCGAAAGACAAAGCCTCGTAATTTTGAACCACGGTCAGATGACGAGGTCAAACCTGAGCTGACACCCTACTCTCCAAACTTCCACACCACGCCAACGTGAGGACACTTGAGGCCACGAGATTTAACGTGCATCAGTCCCCGTGAACACGATGTTCTTTCGCAGGACCGAGTTCAGAACTCGCAACCCTCCGGTTGCTAATCCGTTACTCTTCCAACCGGGCTACTGCGGACGATTGGCGGTACGTTGCCGAGGGATGCGAAAATGGAGGTGACACGAATTCTTTTAAGGCGCAGAGCTCAAGTACAGCACTCCTCGACATATCGCTAAAGCAAACGGATACAAATTATGCATCACCCCCATCTAGACTTTTAATTTAAAATTACCCAAAGCTCGTTAATTTACGTTTAAATTATGCTCGTTTAAAATTACGTTAACCCCCCCGAGGGGTTCACACGCATATATCCTATCCGCAGCCTGCACTCCTCTCTGCATGAGTCTTGAGCAGCTACAACCTTTTTGACCCACACAATCTTTTCTATGATTCTTTCAACCGATAAATGTACTTGTTTACTCGCCATGTCTGTTGTGGGGAAAGGAAACTGCATTTCTAGGAAATCTCGCGACTCAGAAGGTTGAACTAACACTAAATCGGGTAGAATAGTTTTGAAAAGAGAAAGTCCTTCCCGTGCGCACTTTCACGACGCCCAAATCTCTCGACCACTTCAGTTGAGACAGACTGCTCGAAACGAGCCGCCTTTGAATTCCAAATCCAAGAGAAACAGATCGATATTTCCTCCGCTGCTCGAAAATTCAGAGGACAAGCAAAGAACGATATAGCCTATTGTGCGATACATCGCTACTCTAAACGACCTATCTTATAGAATTAAGGTAGGTAGTTGAAATTACGTCGCACTGGAGCAACACATCGGGCTATTGGCGAAGGTCAGGAATACATCCCGAAGGGAAACATTCCGTTTAAATTCAGTCGTCTTTTATGAGCAAAACTGCCTTTTCGTTACACTCTCTTTTAACTTAAAAATAATCATACTTAAATTCAGTCTGCCTCTAAAAACCCACACAGAAAAATTCATTTAGAGCCAGCGCTGCATTTAAGGGGACACGGTACCCTTTGAACATTTTTTTGTTTTCATATTCACAAAATGTTTTTGTGTACCTTGTTCCAATACAAATTACAAATGAAAGAAATCATTTTTACATTTACACTAACTAAAAAATTAAATTTCTATAAAAATATCTCAATATTTTAAAATTCCTACTCCGTCTACAAATTTTAATTTTTTTTTTTCAAATATTTCTTTACTGACCTTCCATGAAGTGTTCCCTACAATTTTGTGCATGGGATTTTGTGTGTATCACTGCTATTTACTTTTTCAGATATTTTTGTAACACTGAAAAGCAGCAAAAAAACCATCATAGTTGATTTCATCAATATTTGAAAAAAATAACTATTCTTCCAAATCCTTATTCCATGCACAAAATTATTAAATGTATCAGTAAACCACAAAAAGTTTCAAAACTCTACAATTAGAAAAAAAAGCCTTAGCATTTTAAATACACAGTAGTCATGAAAAATAAAAAGCTGAGAAAAAGCACTTTAAAGTTTCAAATGGCAGCTAAATAAATGAAAGAATTAACTTATACTGTTCATTGATATAAATATTATTGTTCAAGTCATAAGTTAATTTAAAGTAAAATCCATTATAATTTCTAATTACATTGGTAAATAAACATGTCTAAATCATAAGAAAAAAAGACCTAATAAATAATAAGCAGGAATTTATTTTTTTGCATTTTTCTATTTTAAAAATTAGGGAAGAGTTGATACTGTTATAAAGAATGTTAATTACATTATAAATCTTCAAAAACCACCAGCCTGATAGGTAATGCCTTCCTTTTTCATTAATAAGGCATTTCAGCGTTTTTTGGCAAGCGCAATTTTTTTTCATTACAATTGCGTGTGACTGCCAGTCTTCTCTTCCTCTGATAAATCTTACGAAAATCTCACCAAGCAGCTAAAATTCTAGACTGCTTGTTTAAACGGAGTCCGCTTTCTTTTTGCAAATTTTCCAATCATTTAAATGTGCCAACATTAAATTCTGATATTGCATCACATACCGCAGTGCTGACTCGGCGTAGAGTGGCTGACGTTTCTTTGGAACAATTGCTCCAAATAATGCTATGAAGGCTTTCATTGCATTTTATGTGATGCATCTCACACAACGCTCTAGGAGTGTGCCAAAATGTGTGTTTTCATCAGGGAAAAATCCATCCAAATTTTACGTTACAAACATTTATTACGAACACACAACAACACAAAGAAATACACGGCTGGTCGCCGGATCAATGGTAAGGCACATCCTTACCCTCCAATATCCGTTCTTAATCTAATCTCTCCCTCGGGGAGGGGAAATCCTTTCACCTTTTTCCCTCTTGGGGATTTTCATCCCAAGTTGGAACAAGGAGCTCATTCGAGGCAAGTCTGATATATTGGCCAAATGGCTCTCGTTGAATGGTGTTCTTATGTTATCTACACGAGATCGTGGTGTATCCCCACGAGCTAAAGCTGCCTGGTAGAAACACCACTGATCTCGCAAGAATTGAAATAATAAAACAAGCAGAATTGGGCAGTATAACAATTTCTCGTGAATAAACACGTGTGTAGCAATTCACTTCAAACTGAAAAGGCAAGCATTAGAAAGTCTCGAGAAATTAAATAACACGAAAAGGTTGAGGCTCACTCGACAGTGTATATATCAGATGCAGACAAAACACCGTCTACTTTCGGTTTACTTATATTTAATAGAAAAATTCATAACTCGCTAAATATTGCCAGCTACAGCTATGAAATGTTTCACACATATTCTTAAAAGTTATAAAATTAATGTAAGATAAAAAAATTTCGACATTTTAGTCATTTTTAGGGTAGTGTCCACTTAATAATTCAAAATTTCTGCTTTGCATCACAAAAGAAATTATTCCTCGTCCTCATCTTGTCATCTTACACTTTGTGGGAATTGGTTTTACCGCAAATTCTTAGTAGAGTAAGTATCCCACGGTGGAGTTGAGTCCCTACATGAGCTGGCACCCCACTCATCAAACTTCCACACCTCGCCAAGGCCAGAATTACACCTTGGAGGCCAGATTTAACGTGCACCAGCCCTCACAAACGCGGTGGTCTTTGGTTGGATCGAGTTTCGAATTCATCCCTCTGGCTGCTAATCCGTTACTCTTCCAACCGGGCTATCGCGGCCCACAGGAATCAATTTTGAGTTGAATCTCACTAATTTGTTTTAGTAAGAGCTCATTGACGGAATGGATAAAAGAGCAAGAAAATAATATTAATCAGGAAACAAAATTTCAGCAATTGCTGTTTTTAAAAATTTAGAAAATAAACAGTTTAGCAAAATTGCACTTTCAAATCTTTCCCTTTTCTGACATTAAATGAATCCAAAGCTAAAATAAACTACTTAACACAACAAAGCATTTTTCAACCAACACTAAATAAAATATTAAAGTTTAAAAAAAATTAGAGTGAGGTGGACCACAAATCTTCGTAGTTTTTAGTCAACCAATTATTGTCCCGAATTCATTTAATTGCATATTTTTACCATACTTTCAGATCCGTTACTGATGTGTTTACTTTGTTTTAACTTCCGATGCAATTTTATGGGGCAGCATTCGCACCAAAGTGGCAAGTGAATCATACTATTTACTGCTTTCGTGCGGGCAATGTAATGTATTGTGAGTGGGGAAGGGCATGTATAATTTCATTCATGTTCTTGGGCGCCTGTAGAAATTGCAGCCCTCTAGAGGTGAACTAATACCATAGGACTCTTGCAAACAGGTCGTAGTCTACTTTAATAACTGACATTACCCCACCGCTAATTCCAAAATTTTCAATAAAAATTTCTTAGCATTTAATAAATTACAAACAATATACCTTTTATACGTTTAATTTCAACATACTTAAGTTATAACAAGCGACAAATTTAAGTTTGCGATTGCTTGTAGCACATTTTCTACTTTATCAGGTTTTCCTCTTCCAAGCAAAAGAAAAATTAGGTCCTTTTCAAGACCATCTTTCATTTTTAAGGCTACATTTCACACAGATCGAAATAGATTAATCCGTGGCCGCACAGGCGAAAAAACTTTAACGCGGTATGGGTGGACGAAGTTCCAAAAACATCAAATTTTAGCTAACCTATACATACTATGCCATCGATTTTGATAGCGAAAAATTAGACGAGTATCACAAAATGACTTTGGTTTTGGAATGCAGGCTAAACGAAAGCACTTGTAAAACCCAAGACGGTTTTTTTTAATTTGTAAGGACTTATAGAAAACATTTAAGGCTATTCAAGGGGCGTTTAAAATCCATAATTAAAAATCCCTCCTTTTTAAGGAAAGTGGGAACACCGTTCATGGTTACGTTCCATCAGGCAATGAGAATGACAATTATAAGTAATACGAGGGCTGTCTAAAAAGTATCCGACCTTTGGCCAGGAAAAATATATTACTTAAGTGAGGAAATTGGGACCCTAATCCCCTTCAAAGTAGGCCCCTTGCGCCTTCACACACTTAGCCCACCGATCCTTCCACTGCCGAAAACACTCCTGGAAGGCTTCTTTTGGAATGGTGTTCATCTCCGTTGTCGCGTTCTGCATTATCTCTTCTCTACTCAAAACGGGATCCTTTCAACGGCATCTTCAATTTCGAAAACAACCAGAAGTCGCAAGGAGCCATATCTGGAGAGTAGGGAGGTTGGGAGACGACTGGAATTCCGTATTTCGCCAAGAAAGTCTGGATCAGGTGTGACAAATGAGCCGGAGCATTGTCATGCTGCAACTGCCAGTTTTTCGTCGTCCAGAGGTGTGGTCTTTTGCGCCGAACAGCATCTCTGAGTCGGCGTAGAACTTGTTGATAGTACTCTTTTGTCACTGTTTGTCCTTCCGGTGCGTATTCGTGATGCACAATTCCACAGATATCAAAGAACACAGTTAGCATCACCTTGATTTTGCTTCGCACCTGTCGCGCTTTTCTCGGCCTTGGAGACTCGGGATGCTTCCATTGCGACGACTGTGCTTTTGTTTCTGGGTCGTACCCGTATACCCATGACTCATCCCCAGTAATCACAGTGTTCAGAAACTGAGGATCAGTGTTGGTAGTGTCCAGAAGGTCCTGTGCAATCTCAATACGGAGTTCTTTTTGTTGTGCCGACAGCAGCTTGGGCACAAATTTTGCAGCCACTCTGCGCATGTTCAAATCATCACGAAAAATTGCATGTGCGGAATCTTTACTGATCCCAACCTCTTCGGCAATCTCTCGTACGGTCAAACGACGATCTCCCTTTACCAGATTTTCCACCCTCTCAACAACGGCTGCATTCCGAGCGGTTTGAGGCCTCCGGACGCTGATCACTCGCCACCGATGTGCGGCCATTTTTGAATCGGTTAAACCATTCCTTCACTTGTGTTACCCCCATAGCATCGTCTCCAAAAACTTGCTGAATCTTACGAATTGTTTCGTTTTGAGAATCACCAAGCTTTTGACAAAATTTGATGCAGTATCTTTGCTCAACTCGTTCATTCATTTTGAGAGAAATCAAAAATCCGACGAACACTTATAACAGCACCTTACTCAGCGGCCAGCAGGCAGCGACTGACACACTCGAACACGGAGAAAAAATTCAAGCATACGCATTAAGTTGTCTTCTTCCATTGTGCACAGTGGCGCCGCTCTAGCATCATTACCGTAAACAGGAAAATTCAAGGTCGGATACTTTTTAGACAAACCTCGTATACTTACAAAGACAATAGGCTTTCAGGCGTCATAAACATAGAAGGACCACTAGCCATCGGCAGTCCACATCAACCACGAGTCTTAATCGTTTCTTCTAGGACGTCTCCCAGAGCACACTGAAAAAGGGCCAAACGTAGGCCGCCCAATGGAAATTATAGTTGGAGCCTGTAGAAACACAAACCAGGGGACTGGAACATCAATTCTGGAAAGCATCCTAAGTATCGCCATCGTATGTATCTCCGGAGATGTCGACCTCCTATTGGATGTTTCACGAATCCGAAAAGTTACTAACAGGCATGTTTCTGTGATTGTTTCCGTATTTCCTCGAGTTTAAGACCTCTTGAATCTCCTCTCCTTTCTCCAACAATCTGCATGCAAGACTCCTTACTATTTCGGTCGATAGAAAACCTGCTATCCTAATCGGTGAAGGGCTGCATCATTCACCAAAACTTAGAAACTAGTTTTGCTATAACTAACACTTAAATGAGTTTCAGATATCGTATGCATGAAAACGAGGGCTGGTTGGGATTTCTCAAGGCGTAATGGCCAGATTTCTGTCCAACTGACGTTTTTTTCGGTGAAATAAATAAAAGTATACACAGTAGGAAAATTTTACTGGCACAGAAGAGAGAAACACAGAAAGTTGCACGAGGGAGGTTGTACAAAAGCACATCTGTGAATTCAACGCCAGTATCGGTTGTACTGCACATTTTATAAGAAATTGGCCGAGTCTTCGTAAAAATAAAAAAGGGAGTCTAATTTTCGAGGAAATACGGGATAATTTACTGTACTACCGTCTTGTTTTCTTCCACTGAAGATAGGTATTTTAATTAACATCGCACTGGAGCAACACAACGTGCTATTGACGACGGTCCGGAATAAAACCCGAAGGGAAGGATAAGGATGACCACCACGTAATTTTGAACCACGGTCATATGACGAAGAAACACCTGAGCTGGCACCCCACTTTCCAAACTTTCACACCACGCCAACGTGAGGACATCTGAGGCCACGGCAGATTTAACGTACACCAGCCCCTTTGTACACGACGATCTTTGGTTGGATTCGAACTCGCAACCCTCCGGTTGCTAATCCGTTACTCTTCCAACCGGGCTACTGCGGCCCTTTTTCACCGAAGAGTTCTGAGGGAATGAGAAAGACTTCTCCAGAGCAGTTCGCTGGCGACCCTCTTCCGAGAGGTGTGCGGGACGAGCACTTAAACGTGTTCAGAAGAATAGGGGCGGCCGAAAGATTGGCGACGTTTTTCTTCATCTTCAAATATAAACAAGCCCAGCAATAATTTTTTTCAATATTAATAATTTTGAACTTATTCGGGCTTTGTACGTTCGTGAAAAGGTAATAAAATACTTTTGAATCTGCACATGTCTACATTAGATAATTCAAAAAGCACTCATCAAAGGTGTTTTGAAGGGGAATCCACGTGCTCGAATCCTTCCCGAAATGACGTTGGGGTTTTGTGTATCAACTGCTTTAGTCATTGAGGAACAAACCAGAATTAATCTAGCTTCAAATTTATTTTTAATTCGCTTGGAACGGTCGCCACGTCTGAATGCGTCGTGACTGAAAACAGTCGAAAAAATTATTAAACGCAATGCTTATTTAACATTACGCGTTTATGCAGTTAATTAACGCCACACTGCAGCAGCACTGGCTACTGGTGACGGTCCGTTGGGGACACGACAGATTTAACGTGCACCAGCCCCCGTGCACATGCCGGTCCTTTAGTTGGATCCAGCTTCGAACTCGCAACCCTCCGGTTAGTAAACCGGACTACAGCGACCCTACGGCATTTAGGGAAATGAGAAAGACTGGGCCATAGTATTATTTTCTGAATGTGTTTGATCAAGGGTGTTTTTTTTTTCTTAAATTAAAATGTTTTTGAGAAGAGGTGATGAGAGTTTCACTCTAGGGGTCCCTACGTGTATACTTACTTCAGGGACTGCCCTACCAGTAATAAGCTGCAATCACACCTGTCACATCTGGACCAGCTCTCCATAGCCAAGCCGTAAAACTATCTCACACCAAAAATTATTAGTGAGATCCTCGTACCTATTTGCATTGTGTTTCAAATCACTCCTTGAAGCAAAAAAATGTGTTTTTACTTTTGAGGCTACTGAACTTATTGCGAGAAGTTGGGAAGCCAAGGGCTCAACCATCGGAGAACATCTTTATATCAAATTAGGCGTTTGATATCTTCCTCCGGCATGAGAAATTCCCCCCGATTACTAACGATTCGGCACAATAAGGGAAAAAATGTTACTAGTAAAGGAGCACCCTTCACAATGATTGAGCCATCGCTACTCCTAACAAGGACAATCACTAGCATCCATGATCTTACAAAACCGGGATTCCAACCAGCGACATACTGGCCGGCAGACAAGCGCTATGATCTCTATACCAGCTAGAACTCATTATCCCAGGTCCTAGCTAGACAGAAAAAGCGAGATTTAAAACAATCAAAAGTAACTCTTCTCTACGACTCGCAGGGGGTCAGCCTTAATTGAATGGAGCCCGCACACTCGACGGTCCGGGATGAATCGAAAGACAAAGCCTCGTAATTTTGAACCACGGTCAGATGACGAGGTCAAACCTGAGCTGACACCCTACTCTCCAAACTTCCACACCACGCCAACGTGAGGACACTTGAGGCCACGAGATTTAACGTGCATCAGTCCCCGTGAACACGATGTTCTTTCGCAGGACCGAGTTCAGAACTCGCAACCCTCCGGTTGCTAATCCGTTACTCTTCCAACCGGGCTACTGCGGACGATTGGCGGTACGTTGCCGAGGGATGCGAAAATGGAGGTGACACGAATTCTTTTAAGGCGCAGAGCTCAAGTACAGCACTCCTCGACATATCGCTAAAGCAAACGGATACAAATTATGCATCACCCCCATCTAGACTTTTAATTTAAAATTACCCAAAGCTCGTTAATTTACGTTTAAATTATGCTCGTTTAAAATTACGTTAACCCCCCCGAGGGGTTCACACGCATATATCCTATCCGCAGCCTGCACTCCTCTCTGCATGAGTCTTGAGCAGCTACAACCTTTTTGACCCACACAATCCTTTCTATGATTCTTTCAACCGATAAATGTACTTGTTTACTCGCCATGTCTGTTGTGGGGAAAGGAAACTGCATTTCTAGGAAATCTCGCGACTCAGAGGATTGAACTAACACTAAATCGGGTAGAATAGTTTTGAAAAGAGAAAGTCCTTCCCGTGCGCACTTTCACGACGCCCAAATCTCTCGACCACTTCAGTTGAGACAGACTGCTCGAAACGAGCCGCCTTTGAATTCCAAATCCAAGAGAAACAGATCGATATTTCCTCCGCTGCTCGAAAATTCAGAGGACAAGCAAAGAACGATATAGCCTATTGTGCGATACATCGCTACTCTAAACGACCTATCTTATAGAATTAAGGTAGGTAGTTGAAATTACGTCGCACTGGAGCAACACATCGGGCTATTGGCGAAGGTCAGGAATACATCCCGAAGGGAAACATTCCGTTTAAATTCAGTCGTCTTTTATGAGCAAAACTGCCTTTTCGTTACACTCTCTTTTAACTTAAAAATAATCATACTTAAATTCAGTCTGCCTCTAAAAACCCACACAGAAAAATTCATTTAGAGCCAGCGCTGCATTTAAGGGGACACGGTACCCTTTGAACATTTTTTTGTTTTCATATTCACAAAATGTTTTTGTGTACCTTGTTCCAATACAAATTACAAATGAAAGAAATCATTTTTACATTTACACTAACTAAAAAATTAAATTTCTATAAAAATATCTCAATATTTTAAAATTCCTACTCCGTCTACAAATTTTAATTTTTTTTTTTCAAATATTTCTTTACTGACCTTCCATGAAGTGTTCCCTACAATTTTGTGCATGGGATTTTGTGTGTATCACTGCTATTTACTTTTTCAGATATTTTTGTAACACTGAAAAGCAGCAAAAAAACCATCATAGTTGATTTCATCAATATTTGAAAAAAATAACTATTCTTCCAAATCCTTATTCCATGCACAAAATTATTAAATGTATCAGTAAACCACAAAAAGTTTCAAAACTCTACAATTAGAAAAAAAAGCCTTAGCATTTTAAATACACAGTAGTCATGAAAAATAAAAAGCTGAGAAAAAGCACTTTAAAGTTTCAAATGGCAGCTAAATAAATGAAAGAATTAACTTATACTGTTCATTGATATAAATATTATTGTTCAAGTCATAAGTTAATTTAAAGTAAAATCCATTATAATTTCTAATTACATTGGTAAATAAACATGTCTAAATCATAAGAAAAAAAGACCTAATAAATAATAAGCAGGAATTTATTTTTTTGCATTTTTCTATTTTAAAAATTAGGGAAGAGTTGATACTGTTATAAAGAATGTTAATTACATTATAAATCTTCAAAAACCACCAGCCTGATAGGTAATGCCTTCCTTTTTCATTAATAAGGCATTTCAGCGTTTTTTGGCAAGCGCAATTTTTTTTCATTACAATTGCGTGTGACTGCCAGTCTTCTCTTCCTCTGATAAATCTTACGAAAATCTCACCAAGCAGCTAAAATTCTAGACTGCTTGTTTAAACGGAGTCCGCTTTCTTTTTGCAAATTTTCCAATCATTTAAATGTGCCAACATTAAATTCTGATATTGCATCACATACCGCAGTGCTGACTCGGCGTAGAGTGGCTGACGTTTCTTTGGAACAATTGCTCCAAATAATGCTATGAAGGCTTTCATTGCATTTTATGTGATGCATCTCACACAACGCTCTAGGAGTGTGCCAAAATGTGTGTTTTCATCAGGGAAAAATCCATCCAAATTTTACGTTACAAACATTTATTACGAACACACAACAACACAAAGAAATACACGGCTGGTCGCCGGATCAATGGTAAGGCACATCCTTACCCTCCAATATCCGTTCTTAATCTAATCTCTCCCTCGGGGAGGGGAAATCCTTTCACCTTTTTCCCTCTTGGGGATTTTCATCCCAAGTTGGAACAAGGAGCTCATTCGAGGCAAGTCTGATATATTGGCCAAATGGCTCTCGTTGAATGGTGTTCTTATGTTATCTACACGAGATCGTGGTGTATCCCCACGAGCTAAAGCTGCCTGGTAGAAACACCACTGATCTCGCAAGAATTGAAATAATAAAACAAGCAGAATTGGGCAGTATAACAATTTCTCGTGAATAAACACGTGTGTAGCAATTCACTTCAAACTGAAAAGGCAAGCATTAGAAAGTCTCGAGAAATTAAATAACACGAAAAGGTTGAGGCTCACTCGACAGTGTATATATCAGATGCAGACAAAACACCGTCTACTTTCGGTTTACTTATATTTAATAGAAAAATTCATAACTCGCTAAATATTGCCAGCTACAGCTATGAAATGTTTCACACATATTCTTAAAAGTTATAAAATTAATGTAAGATAAAAAAATTTCGACATTTTAGTCATTTTTAGGGTAGTGTCCACTTAATAATTCAAAATTTCTGCTTTGCATCACAAAAGAAATTATTCCTCGTCCTCATCTTGTCATCTTACACTTTGTGGGAATTGGTTTTACCGCAAATTCTTAGTAGAGTAAGTATCCCACGGTGGAGTTGAGTCCCTACATGAGCTGGCACCCCACTCATCAAACTTCCACACCTCGCCAAGGCCAGAATTACACCTTGGAGGCCAGATTTAACGTGCACCAGCCCTCACAAACGCGGTGGTCTTTGGTTGGATCGAGTTTCGAATTCATCCCTCTGGCTGCTAATCCGTTACTCTTCCAACCGGGCTATCGCGGCCCACAGGAATCAATTTTGAGTTGAATCTCACTAATTTGTTTTAGTAAGAGCTCATTGACGGAATGGATAAAAGAGCAAGAAAATAATATTAATCAGGAAACAAAATTTCAGCAATTGCTGTTTTTAAAAATTTAGAAAATAAACAGTTTAGCAAAATTGCACTTTCAAATCTTTCCCTTTTCTGACATTAAATGAATCCAAAGCTAAAATAAACTACTTAACACAACAAAGCATTTTTCAACCAACACTAAATAAAATATTAAAGTTTAAAAAAAATTAGAGTGAGGTGGACCACAAATCTTCGTAGTTTTTAGTCAACCAATTATTGTCCCGAATTCATTTAATTGCATATTTTTACCATACTTTCAGATCCGTTACTGATGTGTTTACTTTGTTTTAACTTCCGATGCAATTTTATGGGGCAGCATTCGCACCAAAGTGGCAAGTGAATCATACTATTTACTGCTTTCGTGCGGGCAATGTAATGTATTGTGAGTGGGGAAGGGCATGTATAATTTCATTCATGTTCTTGGGCGCCTGTAGAAATTGCAGCCCTCTAGAGGTGAACTAATACCATAGGACTCTTGCAAACAGGTCGTAGTCTACTTTAATAACTGACATTACCCCACCGCTAATTCCAAAATTTTCAATAAAAATTTCTTAGCATTTAATAAATTACAAACAATATACCTTTTATACGTTTAATTTCAACATACTTAAGTTATAACAAGCGACAAATTTAAGTTTGCGATTGCTTGTAGCACATTTTCTACTTTATCAGGTTTTCCTCTTCCAAGCAAAAGAAAAATTAGGTCCTTTTCAAGACCATCTTTCATTTTTAAGGCTACATTTCACACAGATCGAAATAGATTAATCCGTGGCCGCACAGGCGAAAAAACTTTAACGCGGTATGGGTGGACGAAGTTCCAAAAACATCAAATTTTAGCTAACCTATACATACTATGCCATCGATTTTGATAGCGAAAAATTAGACGAGTATCACAAAATGACTTTGGTTTTGGAATGCAGGCTAAACGAAAGCACTTGTAAAACCCAAGACGGTTTTTTTTAATTTGTAAGGACTTATAGAAAACATTTAAGGCTATTCAAGGGGCGTTTAAAATCCATAATTAAAAATCCCTCCTTTTTAAGGAAAGTGGGAACACCGTTCATGGTTACGTTCCATCAGGCAATGAGAATGACAATTATAAGTAATATACTTACAAAGACAATAGGCTTTCAGGCGTCATAAACATAGAAGGACCACTAGCCATCGGCAGTCCACATCAACCACGAGTCTTAATCGTTTCTTCTAGGACGTCTCCCAGAGCACACTGAAAAAGGGCCAAACGTAGGCCGCCCAATGGAAATTATAGTTGGAGCCTGTAGAAACACAAACCAGGGGACTGGAACATCAATTCTGGAAAGCATCCTAAGTATCGCCATCGTATGTATCTCCGGAGATGTCGACCTCCTATTGGATGTTTCACGAATCCGAAAAGTTACTAACAGGCATGTTTCTGTGATTGTTTCCGTATTTCCTCGAGTTTAAGACCTCTTGAATCTCCTCTCCTTTCTCCAACAATCTGCATGCAAGACTCCTTACTATTTCGGTCGATAGAAAACCTGCTATCCTAATCGGTGAAGGGCTGCATCATTCACCAAAACTTAGAAACTAGTTTTGCTATAACTAACACTTAAATGAGTTTCAGATATCGTATGCATGAAAACGAGGGCTGGTTGGGATTTCTCAAGGCGTAATGGCCAGATTTCTGTCCAACTGACGTTTTTTTCGGTGAAATAAATAAAAGTATACACAGTAGGAAAATTTTACTGGCACAGAAGAGAGAAACACAGAAAGTTGCACGAGGGAGGTTGTACAAAAGCACATCTGTGAATTCAACGCCAGTATCGGTTGTACTGCACATTTTATAAGAAATTGGCCGAGTCTTCGTAAAAATAAAAAAGGGAGTCTAATTTTCGAGGAAATACGGGATAATTTACTGTACTACCGTCTTGTTTTCTTCCACTGAAGATAGGTATTTTAATTAACATCGCACTGGAGCAACACAACGTGCTATTGACGACGGTCCGGAATAAAACCCGAAGGGAAGGATAAGGATGACCACCACGTAATTTTGAACCACGGTCATATGACGAAGAAACACCTGAGCTGGCACCCCACTTTCCAAACTTTCACACCACGCCAACGTGAGGACATCTGAGGCCACGGCAGATTTAACGTACACCAGCCCCTTTGTACACGACGATCTTTGGTTGGATTCGAACTCGCAACCCTCCGGTTGCTAATCCGTTACTCTTCCAACCGGGCTACTGCGGCCCTTTTTCACCGAAGAGTTCTGAGGGAATGAGAAAGACTTCTCCAGAGCAGTTCGCTGGCGACCCTCTTCCGAGAGGTGTGCGGGACGAGCACTTAAACGTGTTCAGAAGAATAGGGGCGGCCGAAAGATTGGCGACGTTTTTCTTCATCTTCAAATATAAACAAGCCCAGCAATAATTTTTTTCAATATTAATAATTTTGAACTTATTCGGGCTTTGTACGTTCGTGAAAAGGTAATAAAATACTTTTGAATCTGCACATGTCTACATTAGATAATTCAAAAAGCACTCATCAAAGGTGTTTTGAAGGGGAATCCACGTGCTCGAATCCTTCCCGAAATGACGTTGGGGTTTTGTGTATCAACTGCTTTAGTCATTGAGGAACAAACCAGAATTAATCTAGCTTCAAATTTATTTTTAATTCGCTTGGAACGGTCGCCACGTCTGAATGCGTCGTGACTGAAAACAGTCGAAAAAATTATTAAACGCAATGCTTATTTAACATTACGCGTTTATGCAGTTAATTAACGCCACACTGCAGCAGCACTGGCTACTGGTGACGGTCCGTTGGGGACACGACAGATTTAACGTGCACCAGCCCCCGTGCACATGCCGGTCCTTTAGTTGGATCCAGCTTCGAACTCGCAACCCTCCGGTTAGTAAACCGGACTACAGCGACCCTACGGCATTTAGGGAAATGAGAAAGACTGGGCCATAGTATTATTTTCTGAATGTGTTTGATCAAGGGTGTTTTTTTTTTCTTAAATTAAAATGTTTTTGAGAAGAGGTGATGAGAGTTTCACTCTAGGGGTCCCTACGTGTATACTTACTTCAGGGACTGCCCTACCAGTAATAAGCTGCAATCACACCTGTCACATCTGGACCAGCTCTCCATAGCCAAGCCGTAAAACTATCTCACACCAAAAATTATTAGTGAGATCCTCGTACCTATTTGCATTGTGTTTCAAATCACTCCTTGAAGCAAAAAAATGTGTTTTTACTTTTGAGGCTACTGAACTTATTGCGAGAAGTTGGGAAGCCAAGGGCTCAACCATCGGAGAACATCTTTATATCAAATTAGGCGTTTGATATCTTCCTCCGGCATGAGAAATTCCCCCCGATTACTAACGATTCGGCACAATAAGGGAAAAAATGTTACTAGTAAAGGAGCACCCTTCACAATGATTGAGCCATCGCTACTCCTAACAAGGACAATCACTAGCATCCATGATCTTACAAAACCGGGATTCCAACCAGCGACATACTGGCCGGCAGACAAGCGCTATGATCTCTATACCAGCTAGAACTCATTATCCCAGGTCCTAGCTAGACAGAAAAAGCGAGATTTAAAACAATCAAAAGTAACTCTTCTCTACGACTCGCAGGGGGTCAGCCTTAATTGAATGGAGCCCGCACACTCGACGGTCCGGGATGAATCGAAAGACAAAGCCTCGTAATTTGAACCACGGTCAGATGACGAGGTCAAACCTGAGCTGACACCCTACTCTCCAAACTTCCACACCACGCCAACGTGAGGACACTTGAGGCCACGAGATTTAACGTGCATCAGTCCCCGTGAACACGATGTTCTTTCGCAGGACCGAGTTCAGAACTCGCAACCCTCCGGTTGCTAATCCGTTACTCTTCCAACCGGGCTACTGCGGACGATTGGCGGTACGTTGCCGAGGGATGCGAAAAATGAGGTGACACGAATTCTTTTAAGGCGCAGAGCTCAAGTACAGCACTCCTCGACATATCGCTAAAGCAAACGGATACAAATTATGCATCACCCCCATCTAGACTTTTAATTTAAAATTACCCAAAGCTCGTTAATTTACGTTTAAATTATGCTCGTTTAAAATTACGTTAACCCCCCCCGAGGGGTTCACACGCATATATCCTATCCGCAGCCTGCACTCCTCTCTGCATGAGTCTTGAGCAGCTACAACCTTTTTGACCCACACAATCTTTTCTATGATTCTTTCAACCGATAAATGTACTTGTTTACTCGCCATGTCTGTTGTGGGGAAAGGAAACTGCATTTCTAGGAAATCTCGCGACTCAGAAGGTTGAACTAACCACTAAATCGGGTAGAATAGTTTTGAAAAGAGAAAGTCCTTCCCGTGCGCACTTTCACGACGCCCAAATCTCTCGACCACTTCAGTTGAGACAGACTGCTCGAAACGAGCCGCCTTTGAATTCCAAATCCAAGAGAAACAGATCGATATTTCCTCCGCTGCTCGAAAATTCAGAGGACAAGCAAAGAACGATATAGCCTATTGTGCGATACATCGCTACTCTAAACGACCTATCTTATAGAATTAAGGTAGGTAGTTGAAATTACGTCGCACTGGAGCAACACATCGGGCTATTGGCGAAGGTCAGGAATACATCCCGAAGGGAAACATTCCGTTTAAATTCAGTCGTCTTTTATGAGCAAAACTGCCTTTTCGTTACACTCTCTTTTAACTTAAAAATAATCATACTTAAATTCAGTCTGCCTCTAAAAACCCACACAGAAAAATTCATTTAGAGCCAGCGCTGCATTTAAGGGGACACCGGTACCCTTTGAACATTTTTTTGTTTTCATATTCACAAAATGTTTTTGTGTACCATTGTTCCAATACAAATTACAAATGAAAGAAATCATTTTTACATTTACACTAACTAAAAAATTAAATTCTATAAAAATATCTCAATATTTTAAAATTCCTACTCCGTCTACAAATTTTAATTTTTTTTTTTTCAAATATTTCTTTACTGACCTTCCATGAAGTGTTCCCTACAATTTTGTGCATGGGGATTTTGTGTGTATCACTGCTATTTACTTTTTCAGATATTTTTGTAACACTGAAAAGCAGCAAAAAAACCATCATAGTTGATTTCATCAATATTTGAAAAAAATAACTATTCTTCCAAATCCTTATTCCATGCACAAAATTATTAAATGTATCAGTAAACCACAAAAAGTTTTCAAAACTCTACAATTAGAAAAAAAAGCCTTAGCATTTTAAATACACAGTAGTCATGAAAAATAAAAAGCTGAGAAAAAGCACTTTAAAGTTTCAAATGGCAGCTAAATAAATGAAAGAATTAACTTATACTGTTCATTGATATAAATATTATTGTTCAAGTCATAAGTTAATTTAAAGTAAAATCCATTATAATTTCTAATTACATTGGTAAATAAACATGTCTAAATCATAAGAAAAAAAAGACCTAATAAATAATAAGCAGGAATTTATTTTTTTGCATTTTTCTATTTTAAAAATTAGGGAAGAGTTGATACTGTTATAAAGAATGTTAATTACATTATAAATCTTCAAAAAACCACCAGCCTGATAGGTAATGCCTTCCTTTTTCATTAATAAGGCATTTCAGCGTTTTTTGGCAAGCGCAATTTTTTTTCATTACAATTGCGTGTGACTGCCAGTCTTCTCTTCCTCTGATAAATCTTACGAAAATCTCACCAAGCAGCTAAAATTCTAGACTGCTTGTTTAAAACGGGAGTCCGCTTTCTTTTTGCAAATTTTCCAATCATTTAAATGTGCCAACATTAAATTCTGATATTGCATCACATACCGCAGTGCTGACTCGGCGTAGAGTGGCTGACGTTTCTTTGGAACAATTGCTCCCAAATAATGCTATGAAGGCTTTCATTGCATTTTATGTGATGCATCTCACACAACGCTCTAGGAGTGTGCCAAAATGTGTGTTTTCATCAGGGAAAAATCCATCCAAATTTTACGTTACAACCATTTATTACGAACACACAACAACACAAAGAAATACACGGCTGGTCGCCGGATCAATGGTAAGAGCACATCCTTACCCTCCAATATCCGTTCTTAATCTAATCTCTCCCTCGGGGAGGGGGAAAATCCTTTCACCTTTTTCCCTCTTGGGGATTTTCATCCCAAGTTGGAACAAGGAGCTCATTCGAGGCAAGTCTGATATATTGGCCAAATGGCTCTCGTTGAATGGTGTTCTTATGTTATCTACACGAGATCGTGGTGTATCCCCACGAGCTAAAGCTGCCTGGTAGAAACACCACTGATCTCGCAAGAATTGAAATAATAAAACAAGCAGAATTGGGCAGTATAACAATTTCTCGTGAATAAACACGTGTGTAGCAATTCACTTCAAACTGAAAAGGCAAGCATTAGAAAGTCTCGAGAAATTAAATAACACGAAAAGGTTGAGGCTCACTCGACAGTGTATATATCAGATGCAGACAAAACACCGTCTACTTTCGGTTTACTTATATTTAATAGAAAAAATTCATAACTCGCTAAATATTGCCAGCTACAGCTATGAAATGTTTCACACATATTCTTAAAAGTTATAAAAATTAATGTAAGATAAAAAAATTTCGACATTTAGTCATTTTTAGGGTAGTGTCCACTTAATAATTCAAAATTTCTGCTTTGCATCACAAAAGAAATTATTCCTCGTCCTCATCTTGTCATCTTACACTTTGTGGGAATTGGTTTTACCGCAAATTCTTAGTAGAGTAAGTATCCCACGGTGGAGTTGAGTCCCTACATGAGCTGGCACCCCCACTCATCAAACTTCCACACCTCGCCAAGGGCCAGAATTACACCTTGGAGGCCAGATT